>OX422208.1:287126401-289526401 GCA_949130495.1 Sambucus nigra
TTATGAGATATTATCAGTTGGTTATTGATTATGCAATTGGAAACTCACATTTATGCATATTTATGATCACACATTTTTAATATTCTCTATTCTTATCACTATTAGGTTGAGTAAAAAAATTCTTCTAGTTGTTTTAATCCTTTTTTTTACTAATATTTTCAGTTATATTTGCAGTGACGAGACGTGCTTAGTATTATTGAGTCCTTAGTAGGGATAATAACTTAGGAGACATGTAGCGTAGGGCTCTTTATAATTTGGTTTTATACCGGTAGAGTACTTTGTATACTGTAAGAGATCTTACCCATAATAATTAATAGAATACTATAAATGCGCTAAAAGTAATATAAATGCAAAAAATGAGAAGGAGGGCACTATTTATGTGGTTCGACATGGTAAAGAGTTAGTTTTTATTAGAGAAAGGGGGTGGAAATAATCGGAGTGCTACTGTTGCTAGCTGGGAGTCCGGGAGATCATGTGCTAGTTATAATTACCCTCTAACCTGGAAAGATCACCCATACTTATATATTTATTATCCCATACTTGTAGGTTTCTTCGTACTTATCTCTATTTGTAACAATTTTGTTAGATTTGCTTATATCTAAAGTAATTATAGCTATGCCATATGACCTCCTGTCATACCCTGATTTCTCAAGGCCGAATGTTATTTTAAAATAATACTAAATAATAATTGAGCCATGCATACTAAGCTAAATAAGAATTTATAAAAAAAAACTAAATTGTCTTACATTGTGGTTCAAAATAATACTAGCTATGACATACGTATGTAGAAAGTTTCATGGGATAACACGTCAGTCTACTCCCTAGTTAATACTGATGCTCATAAAGTAATTAATGGCATAAAAGTGCTTATAAAGTAAATAATGGCGTATAAAGTAAGTAATAGCACAAAAGTAATTAATGGCAGAAAAGTGCTCATAAAGTAAATGATGATATCAGTTCTTAGGTGAGAAGGGTTAAATTGAAATATAATCAGGTTCAAATATCGATAATCATATTCAAATACTGATGAAATTTTAAAAAATTTGTATGTTGATACAAAAAATTATTCATCTACATGGACCATTTAGATACTGACATGTGTTATACAGTGGGAGATTAATCCTAGTCATTAAGGATGGAATACCGACCAACTCCAGGGATATTGACCAACACCATGGATGCCGACCAACGATGACAGGCAAACACCAATAATTGTATACCTTAATGATTGTAATGATGCCAATGTCTATGATATAAAGACATTTCATCCTTTGATATTCCATCTCTTATGCACCCCATGAGGAATATAAATACATTGTAAACCCTACATACAGGGACACTTGAAAAGAGAGACAATTGAACAATCTCAAAGCAATACACAACAGTGGACATAGGCTTTTCCATCAAGTCGAGCCACATTAAAAATCTCTTGCCTCTTTTATTTCTATATATCTGTGATCAACAAATTATCCTAGTCTAATTTTTTTCATGAACAGATTGGCACCATCTGTGGGAACGATATTTCTAATCGATCTCAATTAATCAAACATTTAAATGGTTGAAATTCATGAATCGATTCTCATGAATGAAGGTATTATGTCTGTTCCTTCTTCTCTTCCATCTACAAATGATTTAATCGGGATTCTGTCTAGTCTTGCAAGAGGCCAAGAGGCCATGCAAGATACTACTAGGCAAGTTGCACAAACCCTCCAAGACGGAGCACCTATTATATCTGCTCAAGGAAATATTCCACGTCCCCTGCCAAGAGGTGGTCAGCGTAACCACTCGATATCAACAAGAGATGTCTCCCACCATCCCAGCTCAGCTTCACTACTCAAGACATCACAATCTTTTCATACGCAGTCTTATTCTCCAGAAAAACCAAGCACCTTAGAAAGATTAAGTCATGCATCCCTTTAATCGTTTGGGACCCAGGGTGAACAAAAATGTTCTTAGGGAAATATATGGTTATACGAGACGACCATTTGATCAAAACGAAAGAACGGATCAATCTACATCAAATGCCCAATGAACTATTACTCAGACCGAGCAACAATTTCAGGAAGAAAGATCAGCAACTAATAAAGTTACAACGCATAAATTCGGTGTTGCCAATAATGCAGGGAAAGGCTACATACAGAGATTGGAGGACAGATTGGGAGAAATGGCGAAGATAAGAAACCCACTACAAAGAAGTTTTGTAAAAGGGTCTCCATTTGTGAAAGCAATTGTAGATTTTTCTACTCTAGAAAAGTTCAAGGCTTTAGTCGTAATGCCCAAATATGATGGAAAAACTTATCCAGTCCTCCATATATAACAATATCGGGCAGTTGTTGATATTTATGTCATCCCCAAAAAAATGAGGTGTATCTGGAACCATTATTGGATCTGCCCAAACATAGTACAATGGTCTTCCTCAAGGATAAACTTATAGCTTCAACCAACTGGCCGAGATATTCATTAACAACTTTTACTTTGGAGCAAAGCCTGTGAAAAGGGCGGCACACTTACTTAGTTTGAGACAGAAATAAGGAGAGAGCACCAGAGATTACATCACTCATTTTAATAAAGACAAACTAAAAGTAGTAAATTATGAGCAGAAGACTGCAATAATTTCCCTTATGAGGGATTTCTCCTCGAAAAACTGTATTACACTGTTGCTAAGAATCCTCCGAAGACAATGGCAGAATTAATGGTGAAAGCAGGAAAGATCATGAATGTCGAGGAAGCAATGGCAACCAATCATACCTCGGGCAAAAAAGTTGATGGAAAAAATGATAAGAAAGATCATAAAGAACCCAGAGAACATAGGTAATCAAGATAGAAAAGAGTTTTGGAGTAACTCAAGAAGTACAACAACTACACTCTACTAACTATGGTAATTCACCATGTTTTGGAGGAAATCAAGCATAATAAATATGTGCGTTGTCCTCATAAGTTAAGAAGTTTTTCGATCAAGAGAGACAAAACTAAGTACTCTGAATTTCATAAGGATCATAGTCACACGACTGAACGTTGTATAACTCTTCAAAATGAGATTAAAACTCTCATTCAAAGAGGAAAACTGAATCAGTATGTTGATCGACAGAACAACGTAGGAGGTCGGCGTAGATCAAAATATCCTTGCAATCCCAGAGAGGAGAAGAAAATAACTCATGAAGATGATCGGGGCGATGATGTCGATCTCCCTAAAAAAACCTAGCTACCAGAACGTGAGGTACTTTGTATAAATTTTGGTTCTTTTGATTGCCAAATGATTACAGGTGGAGATGCGGGAGGAGGAGATCATACAGCAGAGCAAAAAGCTTACCTCCATGAGGCACAAGCTTGCTCGTACATACAAAGGATCAACCTTCCAGGGGAGGATTGACCAAGGTAGGTTAACAAAGACAAACTAGTAATTGGTTTCTCTAAAAATGACCTTTCAGGAGTACTGCATCCTCATGACGACCCACTGATAATCAAAGTTAGAAAAGAAGAAATCATTTTCTTTAGAGTATTAATAGATAATGGTAGCTCAGCGGATATCATGTTCTATCCTTATTTTAGAAACATAGATTTTAAACTTAGCCAATTATAGCCTTATCATCGAACACTAATAGGCTTTGTAGGTGAGAAAGTCTTCCCTTTAGAAACCATTAAAATGGAGGTGATGATAGGCACCTGGCTAACTAGCCAAATAGAGAAGATCTATTTCTCTATAATGGATAAAAACAACCATTCAGCTTATAATATAATCGTGGGAAGAGTAGGGCTAAAGAAGTTCTAAGCAGTACCATCCACTATTCTTCCATGTCTAAAATTCCCTACTAATTTTGGTGTGGGAATTATGAAAGGTGATTAGAAAGTATCTCGGGAGTTTTACTATTCTTTTGTTGAGCAAGAAGAATTGGAAGAAATAAAAAAGAAAACTAGTACCTACCAAGTGGATACCCTTAAGCTTGAAGAAGAATCTGAGGTTGAAACCTTAGATCCAAGAGAGGAAACATAGTTGGTAAAGAGATAGATTGTGGAAGCAACTGAAAGCATTGTGTTATTTGATAACAAACCAGACTGCACCACTTAAATAAGGACAATATTGGATCATGTTCTTAAACAAGAACTAGTGAGATTCCTTAAACAGAGAAAACATGTGTTTGCTTGGAGTCATGAAGACATAATTGGGATAGATCCCAATTTCCTTTGTCATGAGATCAACGTAAACAAAGAAGTTAAACCAGTTAAACAAAGGGGAAAAATGTTCAGCCCCGATAAGAACTAGCCCATTCAAGAACTCAAAAATCTTCAGAAAGCAACTTTTATTATTGAAGTGAAATACCCAGACTAGTTAGCTAATGTAGTTATGGTAAAAAAGAAAAAAAAAACAAGCGAAGAATGTGTGTATACTTCATGGATTTAAATAAATCATGTCTAAAGGATCACTTTCCTTTGCCCCAAATAGTCCAGCTTGTGGATGTTGCATCAGGACATGAGCTTCTCAGCTTTATGGATGATTATTCTGGTTATAACCAGATAAAATAAATCTTGAGGATAGGGAAAACACTTCTTTCATCACTCCTCGAGAAACATACTATTATAATATTATGCCTTTTGGTTTGAAAAATGCAGATGGTACATATCAAAATCTGGTCAATAAGGTATTCAAGGAACATATAGGCAATAATATGGAAGTCTACGTAGATGATATGCTTACAAAAAGAAAAAAGGCATCTGATCACATTGTCAACATCATCCAGACTTTTGATCAACTTGAGAAGCACCAGATGAAGCTGAATCCGACCAAATATGTTTTTAGAGTGCAAGAGGGAATGTTCCTCGGGTACATAGTAAATCAAATGGTAATTGAAGCAAATATAAATAAGATCAATGCATTAATTAAATGCAAGATATATCTCTCAAAAAGGATGTGCAGAGACTGATCAGACAAGTAGCAGCCTTGAACAGATTCGTATCCCGAGCTACAGATAGATTCTTTCTATTTTTAAAGGTGCTCAGAAAAAGCTTTTAATGGAATGAGGAATGTGAAAAAGCTTATGGGGCGTTGAAAAAAGTATTTGGGGTCACCGCCATTACTCTCCCGACCAATCACAAGTGAAAATTTATATCTGTACTTAGTTATTTCTTAATCGGCAGCAAGTTCCGCATTTATTCGATAAGAGAATGGAGTTCAAAAACCCGTCTACTATAGAGGAGCAAAAATCAGATACACTCATTTGGAGAAATTAGAATTGGCATTGATTGAAGCATCTAGAAGCATGAAACCCTATTTCCAAGACCATATAATCATAGTTTACACTGATATGCCTCTAAGGCAGGCTTTGCATAAACCAGAGAAATCTGGTAGATTAATGTACTGGGATATGGAATTAGGGGAGTATGATATCATATATGAACCAAGGTCTTCTCTGAAAGGCCAAGTAGCGGCAAATTTCATAACGGAGTTCACCTACTCTGAGGTCCTCGAGAAACAAAGTGATCAGACAGAACAATAATTAGGAGAAAGTAGTGTTACTAAGAAAGCTCCCAAAGAACTTTCTTTAAAAGAAGCAAGTGCAGACCTATCAGAATCCTTTTCCCAAACACAGGAGATGACAAGGAAGTATGAAGAAGCAAAGAGAAAAATATTCCATTACGGGAGTTTGATATATCAAGAATTCGATAATAATGTCCCCATATGGAACTTATCTGTTAATGGATCATCTTGTTCAACTGGAAATGGAGTAGGTATAATACCTAATACTCCCAACGGTATTTATATTGAGTATGTACTACATTTTCAATTCTAGGCTTCAAACAATGAAGCAGAGTATGAAGGTCTTATAGTAAGCCTAAGTTTAGCCCACTCATTGAGTGCCGATAAAGTTGTGGCATACAGTGATTCTCAACTGGTAGTAAACCAAACACTGGTTTATATGGAGCCAAAGGAGAATTGATAACTAGGTATTTATCCAAGGCGATGGAAGTCATTATAAAATTACCAGTCATTCAGATGGACAGAATCCTAAAGTTGGAAAATGCTCGAGCTGATGCCCTTGCATGGCTAGCCTCTTCTACCATAATTGAACTCCAATCAACTATCCGTATTGAGATTTTGGCTAATAGGAGTATAGATGAAGATTTGATGATCAATTTCATTGCTATAGATATGGGGCCATCCTGGATGGATCCCATCAGAGCATGTAACGCCCTGACCCGAATTTAGATTATCGTTGGGATAACCCAAATCCGAATTGAAGTGTTAAAGGGGGGTGGGGGGAAAATTTAACTTTATTCTTTAAGAACAATATTTATTTAATTGATTTAAGGACGTGATATTCATTTGTCAAATTTTAATTTAAAAAGAATAAACGTTTGACATCCCTAATAAATTCAACTTATGAATTTGTCCATGAAAAACCATGTAATACCACACTTAATCTATCGAAATAAAGTTCACTGAGTAAGAAAACACAATAGTTCAAATCCCTTAATAAAGTTCCAAAATATTAATTAAAGTGCTACAAATATAAATCTTAAACATATTATGAAACGATTAACAGAGCGTCTAACGTCGAGTCACACCCTCCACATCCTTACCAAGATCCTTTCTAGTGTCACCAACTAAAGTACCTGGGTGGGGAAAAGTAAGGGGGTGAGCGAATGCCTAGTAGGGTGGGAAATACTATGAAACAATTTGATAATGAAAATACTATACATATAGAATGTCTTTCGATATTTTGTAAAATAATTTCCAATTCATTAAATGTTAATACAACTACATGAAATGCACTCGGGCTATATGCCCAACTCACACTTAAGTATTTTTCATGTCTCGTGCCAGAGACTTAACTTATTAATCCAACTAGGCTGTCATTTAATAAGATCCATTTATTCAAATTGATTAATCCATTCATTTTACCAATCATTCATGAATATTATTTTTATTACTTTGGGATTTTCCAACATCCACGATTTCACGGCCTTTCACCGTCGGTATCCAGCACACATGTGTTACACTGTCCAAGTTGTTTGGGTTCTTTCACAACTAGGGACGTCATGCCCTCCTTAATTATTCTTTCCAGCAAGATCTCAATATCATTATCTTTTCATATATTCACATTCTTCCATATATTCACATTCTTACAATTATTCTCAATATCCCAAGTACTCGCATTAATCTTTCGGTGTTACTTCTATACTTCATTATTTGCCTTACTTTTAAAATAGCCGAGGAGGCCAACTAATAATAACATAGTACTTTGAACACTAACATCTAATCATCATTTACCCTACTTATTCATTAATTCATTAACACATTTTTAGTACCTTTAAAATGATTTTACTAGCATTTAAAGTAAAAAACCATTATCTTCCACTACTTTTTCACATAATTACCAAAATTGCCATTACGCCATTTTTACACCAAAAATGCATCCTTTAAATGGGTTTTCGAGGAAAAAAACAAATCTTTCTAAGACCTCACTATTTTTCTATAATATTTTACTCATTCAATCATAAACTTAATTATTAAAATTACCATTTTAATATAGGGTTCAAATATAAGGTTCTAAATGAGTTTTCTACACCATTTTAAGTCATTATCATCACTTTTTAAAATCATCAGAATAGAGGCTGAAATTTATCATTCTTTCAAAACATGATAAAATCTATCTATTTCATTTCAAAACATATAATTCATCATGGCTAAAACATTATTCAAGTATATTCACATGAAATGAGGATTTCTACCTAAGAAATCCATGCATATGCATCCTACACATTCATTTTCAACTAGTATACGATTATAACATTTTTTTAACAATTTTCATGTGCTAATCATTCATTTATACAAGCATGATACTATCAAATTTATTCAACAAAGCTAGTTCATTTTAACACATAAAAGTATGGGTTTGCATAATAGAAAATACAAGAACTAGCAATTTTTTTACAAGAAATCATCTTTCATCAACATGGGTATTTTAAGCTATTGAAAATTTAAATTTAGGAAGAGGAAACCCCTACTTTATTTACGAAGAGGAGATAACTTTGGAGAAGAAAAACTTCAAGTCCTCCTAGAATGCTCCTAAATTCCACTCCTATGCTCCCACAATCAAGTTTCAAGCAACACCAAGTTGCCTCACCCCTTGTGTGATATTTTAATGGAGTTTTGAGGTTCTTTAATGGAGTTTGAGGAGAGAGGATAAGGGTATAAGGGTGATCTACGAAATTTAGAAGTATTTTTTCCCTTGAGGATATAAGAGATAGGAAGAAGATGGAGGAGTTTATATTTTTTTTTGGTTTACTAGATTCATGAATCCCCTCACCCTTATTTATATCAATTTTAAGCTTCCCTTTTCAATATTTTGACTCATTTAAGTCTTAAAGGCTTGAAAATAAAAGTGAAACACGATTTTCCCAAGTTGGAAAATACAAAAGCCAACCACCCAATAAATGATCCAACAACACTACCTAAAATAATTTGTTCGACATAAATCCGTTTAGAACGGGGTCTAAACCATTTTTTTAGGATGACGAAGAAGGAAAAGTTGTTCAAAATTAAATTTTACATTTGTCAGCAAACTTTCAGATTTTTCTGAGCACTTTTATTTTTTTGACGAAAAATGATTTATATATATATATATATTGTCCAAATTGTGTAAAACTTTACCAAGATGCTTAAATAAGCCAGATAAACAAAAATAAATTCCCATGTGAGACATGCAAATGTAGATTTTTTTTGTTAATGGCACGTTGACATATAAATAGGTCGAAATAGCAGTACGTAATAAAAGTGCGGGTGTTACATTCTCCCCTCCTTAGAAAATTTTATCCCGAAATAAATCCTAAATCACCCAAACAACTGTGTATATTTATCCCGCATCTTGGCTTCTCGCTCCCAAGTAGCGCCTTCAACACCCTGTGATTCCCAAAGGACTTTCACCAAAGGGATAACCTTGTTGCGTAGTACCCTATCCTCACAACCCAAAATAAGTAAAGGTCGCGTGAGAAACGTAGTATCTTCCTGCAATTTGATATTTTACCAGTTGATCACATGACTAGGATCGTGAAGATACTTTTTCAACATAGAAACGGGAAACACATTATGAACATGATTCAATTGAGGAGGCAACGCCAAACGGTAAGAGACTTCCCCAACCCGCTCCAAGATCTCAAAGGGGCCAATCTATCGAGGGGCGAGCTTGCCCTTCTGGACAAACCTATTGCTACCAGTTCGGGCCCTAAGTTTCATGTAACACACTACCTAATTAAATACCGGGTGTCAAGTCCCATACCAAATTAAAACAGAATATACAGTCGTCTCATTCTTACCATCACTGTCGAAAACATTTGCAACTCACCCAATACCCAATTAAGCTGGTGTTAAAAACTTTCCAAATTTTAATTTCAACAAAATCCATTCTATTTGTTTAAGAATAACATAACCCATTTTATTCTACAACACTGATATCCAAATTAAGAACAGAAAAGAATTCAAATGCATTTGGAATAGACATTCCCAAGTAATAATTTAATATAGTAATCCATCAATAGGAAATGTATTAAAACGACACGACTACAAGACTGTAATTTTGACTTAGATAGAAAAGAGATAACTGAATTTCCTTTGGGCGACATGCACTAACTAAGAGAATACTGTGAATCAAATGAAGATAGGCGTCTAAGAAATACTCCATATCTCGATAACTCGTCAAAATCAACTAAGGTTGGCGTCCCTGCTGCTGGACACCTGATATAGAAGGTACAATAGAAAAGAAAATATGCAAGGAAACGGGTGAGAGCCTGATTGTAAAAATGATTTTTAAAATAGCAAGTATTTAACAAGTGCAATAAATCATTTATTATGTACATGTTAGAATCCCACACTCACTTGCTAATCTCACCTCTCAACTAGAGTGCACACTTAATGTTTCCTATTAACCTCCTAGGTAATGGTTCCTCTATTCTAGTTTCCGTATTATGATTCCATCCCACATCATAACCCCGTATGTCCCATACCATACGTCACATAATAATTCTTATACGTTTCCCATTCACATGAATCTTTTCTCATTATCATGAATCATTTCTCATTAGTATGAGTTAAAATTTTCAATAATTATTTATTAACATATTTCAATTATTTATCTCGATTCACCGTTATCTACAATTATCACACAGTAGATGATTTAAGCATAATATATGTCTTTACTCATTTAATTCATTATATATATATATATATATATATATATATATATATATATATATATATATATATATATATATATATATATATATATATACATATATAATACGGAACCCCGAGTCACAACTGTGGTGAAATTCATTACTCTGCTATCATGTCCCATCATCGCTGGTCGCCGAATAGGGGACTAAAGATTCGGTAAGGATTCCTCGAACCACAAACAACAACACACAAATTGGAGGCGAACATTGTTCTCGTATCCATGGGTCACGCACATACCTACGTACCCACAATCAGCGGACTTATCAACTCCCCGATAAGTCTTTCATAGACCTATGTTCTCGAGCGACAAATCAAAGATCCTATGAATTCATCAGGATATGACTGCCCTCACGCGCAAACCTCCCATCGATAGCAAGTAAGTTAGGTATGTCATACATATAATCATCAATCAAACAAATAGGCATTATCATACCTATAATATACTATCAACAAGGTACTCACATTACCCTTAGATTATTACCATACGTAGCATTACATCTCTTTTAAATCCCACGTATTAAAATATCATAACTTTACTTCATAATTTAATTAATCCCGAGCCTCACTCAATACTCAAGGGTCAAATAGGTTTTTTTCTCAACATATATTCAGTAAGAAGTCACTAATACCCTACTAGTCCATATCATCTTATCTCCCAAATTACTACGAATTAAACTCTCTTATCATTAGAGTTATAACCGATAGTTTCTAATCTCTTATAAACACATATTCTATCAACTATGATTGAATACTATCATCACATGGCTCATAGTCTATAGTGTTTCATTCACACTATATGACTTATCAACAAAACCAAACAAGGAACCCCTCCAATACACTACTACTTAACTTTGTCGATCGAGGAGATCCGTCAACTTCAAATACGCGATCGGGATAACCCCATCCCCTCTTTCAACAAAATGTGGCATGAACTCCCATCTCTAACCAGGAGCCATAACACTAAGATCTTGTACTAAACTCAGTCCTTACGCAATTAAAAATGAGCTTAAACCCAGTCCTTGATGTTCAAATTGTAACACTAAGGCTACCCATGTGTTATATTAAATCTCCCTTACTGGGCCTATCCTTAATACTCATGCATACAAATTAGAATCCAACACATGAATCTAGCAACCAAAATTTCCTTCAATATAATTATCACCATTCTAATCAATTAAATTCCAATCACATTAATTCGATTCTCATCTAGGGCTTACTGATCTTCCCTAAGTACCATAATATTCAATTAATAATCACCAAATATCTACAAAAGGTTTGGGATAAGAACAAGCATTAAAAATAAACAACTTCAAGGATTCTCGGGAGGTCGATCGATCGATCACTCAGGTAAAAGCCCAGTTTTCTGCATTTCTTCTACTACGGGTTTCATCATTTTTATTCATTCAAACCTTCATATTAACAACCCAAATGACTTATAATCCTTACTACATGATATATCAACATATATAAATGATTTCTAATGATCTAAACATCCTAGATTCATCAAGAGATTGAATTAAAAGCAAGTTTATATCCTCTTTTTCCAGAAAATTATCAACATAATATCTTCAAGAACACATCTATGGTTTTCAGAATTTCTTCAACAGATGTATGATTATTTCATGGATTACTAACTACTTACAACATTATTTTTATTCCTACATATGTTCATATTTCTAGAAATCCATTTCAACTCCATCTTTATCTTCCAAACATGAAAAAACATCTCTTATTATAACTATTCTAACATGGGCAATATACAAACTTAGATTGCCATTATCAAAAACTTGCCTCTAATGAAGGTCTGATCCTTTGGTGTAGTATATCACAGGTGGTTCTCCCTTCTTTGGTCAACTTTCGGTGGTGGTTAGTGGTTGGTGGTGGTGACCCTTGGTTCTTAGTTCCTCTCCTTCCCAAGTAAACTCTTCTCTTCTTAAGAAACCTTTAACTCTCTCTAGGAAGATGACTTCTCTATTTTGTGTAGAGGAGATGAATAACCCACGTACACTTAATCTCCAAATACTTATAATAGGACAAAATCCAAAATCACTACTCATCCCCCCTATAAAAATGACCAAAATGCCCTTTGGGGTTATCTTTTCATTTCCAAATGACCCTAGACCCAAATCCAACATCCAAATAGACTTTTTGGACTATTTCAAACCTTCCGGACGCAACGACGCAGTCGAAATGACTATAAGGTCAATAGAAAATAAATTTCCTTTTTAATTTTATAATTTAGTCCCTACACGTCCCATACCACGTCCGACTAAAAATCCAAACTACTGAATTAGTATCACACAGCCATATCAATAGCTTCACATTCATATATTACCTAAATATCTTTAAGTAATATTCAGAATCATACATTTTAATATCCACAATTCGGATAAAACCCAAATGAATTAATTTATAATAAAATCCAATTAATCCATTAATTTAAAATATAACCCATTTTAAAAACCATTAAAAATCACGGGGTATTACTATTCAGTAACACATGGTCACCTACTAGGAACTCTAGAGGTATACGATGATTATCATCCTAATTCTTCTGCCTAATCTGGGTCGTAACGAGTATATGCCTAATCAAATCAACCTTCTCTATCATCTCCCTAATCATATCAGAACTCATGACATGCTTCTCGCCAACCTCTTCCCAACATACCGGGGAGTGACACGGTCTCCCATATAGTGCCTCAAAGGGGGCCGTCTCGATGCTTGACTAATAACTGTTATTGTAAGAGAATTCTGCAAGAGGAAATTTCTCATTCCAACTACCCCGAAAGTCTAAAGCACACGCTCGCAGTAAATCCTCTAAAATCTGAATAGTACGCTCAGACTTCCCATTAGTCTCGGGGTGATAAGCCGTACTCAAATTCAGATTAGTAACCAGTTCTTCCTAAACCTTCCTCCTGAATCGAGAGGCAAACTGAGGATCCCTATCTAAAACAATAGTGAGTGGAACACCATGTAGTAGAATAATCTCCCGAATATAAAGTCTAGCCAATTTTAATATGCTATCTGTGACTCTAATCGGTAAAAAATGTGTTGACTTAGTGAGACGGTCTACTACAACCTAAACCGCATCGTGACCTCACTTAGACTGAGGCAAAGCCATAACAAAATCCATAGTGATACGCTCCCACTTCCACTCACCAGTTGGAAGTGGTTGCAACAATCAAATTGGCTTCTTATTTTCGGCCTTCACTTGTTGGCATGTGTAACACCTTTCCATAAATAAAGCCACATTTTGTTTCATCCCTGACCACCAAAAATCTCTGCAAAGGTTCATATACATCTTAGTAGCTCCTGGATGTATAATGAATCGAGAATGGTGAAATTAATCCAGAATCTCATCTTGAAGCTCCTCAATTGCTAGGATAATGAACCTACCCTTATTTCGAACACCACTATCCTGATCAACTGTGAGAATATCAAATTCCTCGCCGCGCTGAATGCAGTTTCAAAAAATAATGATCTCATCATCATATAAATGAGCATCCAAGACCTTTTGATGAACGAATGTCCTAATCATCAGACCCCATAAATAGTCCATATCGTTATTCTGCTGAACATGCAAGTTATAACGCCGAAGTTTGGCATACATCTTTCCACGATAGCCTTTCATCGCTACTAAGGCAGGACCTGACTTCTTGCTAAGGGCATCAACAACAACATTGGCCTTTTATCGAATGGTACTCCAACGTAAAGTCATAGTCTTCAAGAAGCTCGATCCACCATCATTGCCGAAGGTTAAGATCTCACTGAGTGAAGATGTACCGAAGACTCTTATTATCCGTGAATACCTCAAACCGCTCGCCATATACGTAATACCTCCAACTCTTCAAAGCAAACACCATTGTGGCTAACTCAAGATCGTGAGAGGGGTAGTTCATCTCATGCATCTTAAGTTATTGAGATGCATAAGCGACCACCTAACCCGTCTGCATAAGAATTGCACCCAGACCATATCTGGAGGCATCACAGTACACTATATACCCTTTTCCACACTCGAGAAGAATAAGAATAGGTGCTGAGGTAAGCCTAAACTTCAAATCTTGGAAGGCAACTTCACACTCATCTGACAACACAAAATGAACATTTTTTTTAAATTAATTGAGTAAGGGGCGATGCAACTCGAGAGAAATCCTGAACGAATCTCCTGTAGTATCTAGCCAAGCCAAGAAAACTCTGAATCTCTGTGATTGTCTTCGGTCTTTCCCATCCAAGGACTGCTTCAACCTTCGATTAATCAACAAAAATGCCTGAACCGGACACTATATGGCCAAGAAATTTGACCTCATCCACCCAGAATTCACATTTGCTAAACTTTGCATATAATTGATTCTCCCCGAGTACCTTAAGTGTAGTACACAAATGCTCCTAGTGATCAACATTAGAAGAAGAATATATAAGAATGTCATCAAAAAAGACCACAAAAAATCGGTCCATGTATGGTCAGTAAATAAGATTCATGAGGTCCATGAATGCAACAAGGGCTTTTGTCAAGTCGAAAGGCATGAACAAAAACTAGTAATGTCCGTACCTCGTTTAAAAAGTTGTCTTAGTGATATCTTAACCGAAGATCAATCTTGGAGAACCTTCCTGCTCCCCATAACTAATCAAATAAATCATCAATTATAAGCATATGATATTTGTTTTTCACCATCACCCTATTCAGTTGTCGATAATCAATGCAGAGTCTGAGAGTGTTATCCTTTTTTTGGCAAAAAGGATCAGTGCTCCCCAAGGGGACACACTAGGGCGTATAAAACCCTTGCTAGTGAGATCATACAACTGAATTTTTAATTATTGCAACTCCGTCTGGGCCATCCGATGAGGAGGGATGGAAATAGGTGAAACACCCTGATGAATGTAAAGAGAAAAATCAATCTCTCGACTCTAGGGGTAATCCGAGAAGTTCCTCAGGAAATACATCGGGAAAATCCCGCATAATAGGATAATCTGCAATCACACGTACAGGCTCTTCTGGCGCCACAATACTGCTTAACCATCCAAAGAAGTGTTTCTAATCTTGGGTAAAAGAGAATTTACAAGGATATTTTATGCTCTGCTCATTGCCAAAGCGATAGCTAGACCCATCTGGGAAAGATATTGACACACTGTGGCGATGGCACTCGATAGTGGCATAAAAACCGGATAGTCAATCCATATCGAGGATAAATTCAAATCCATCCATATCCAATAATATAAGATCATACTCCAGAATATAGTCTCCAGCTATGATTACACAATTACGACAAACTTTGCTAAGGATGACACCGCAACCTATGGGAAATCCCACAAATATGGGTGGCCTAAACTCAACTACCTCTAATCCCAAACAGAAAGCTAACGAACTAGATATAACTGAATGAGATGCTCCTGAATGAAATAAGGCTTTCACCCAAGTACTAAATAGAGAAATCATACCTTCCATAACTATTGAAATTTGAGTGGGGACTCACTGCTGAGAAATGGCATATGCACGACCCTGGATAAACTTGCTAGTCTGACCACTCGACACCTAAGTCTTCCCATGATTCCTGGATCCCTAATGAGGATTTTCATAGCCTTGTTTGTTCTGTTGATACCTTCGAGAGGAGAATTGTTGGCGCTGCTGATTGGGTCACAAAAAAGCTCGAGTTCCTTGTAGATATAAAATTGTTACCCTGCAGGCTAACCTGTTGACCACTGTTTCGGGGGCAATCCCGCTTGAAATGACTGGGGGATCCACAAAGATAACAAGCCTTTGGGATACGTGTGGAAACCTTATCACTGCTACACTGCCCTGGGAAGCAGCACTAAATGATGCCTTCAGTTGGACAATAATACCCCTCGATCCACCCTTGACCTCTTGTTTCCACCAACTTGGGACCCACTAGTCTCCCTCCTTGGAGCACCTCCGGACTCCTTCCTTTTCTCCCAAATAGCATGGGAGTATTCTGACTCAATTTCAATCAGGATATCTTTGTTCACCGCCTCACCAAAGCTCAACTGATCAAACCCAACCACTAATTTACGAATGTGGGGGTTCAATCCCTTAATGAATAGTTTAGTCTTTTCATCCTCATCAGTCTTCACAGCCTTCACATGCTTTGAAAAAATCTCAAAGCGTACTTAATAGTCATTGATAGATAATTTACCCTAGATGAGTTGGGAAAATTCATCTTTCTTAGCATCCTGGTAGGCCTTAGGAAAGTATCGATCAAGAAAAGCATCTTTGAACCCATCCCAATCCAAGGGCTCAGTCAAACTTGCCATGTGCATGGCCCGCAACCGCTGGTCCTTCTAGTCAATTGGAAAGTAGAAAGCTTGACTTTGTTCCCAATCGGCACGTCAAGAACATCCATAATCCGCTCAACCTCATCAAGCCACTCTTCTGCAGTATCATCTGCTTTGGTTCCACAAAAAGTTGAAGGGATCAATCGTCGAAAATCCTTCAGCATAAAAGCTGCAGTAGTACTTTCCACAAACCCGCTACGATTACCCCTCTCTCACTGCGAGAGAGTGTCAGCTAACTGACACATGGCCCTTTCCATGCGTTGAAGCGCATTATTCCCAAAAGAGGCATTGTTACGCCTAGCTGTCATCCTATAAGAACATATAATTTAATATACTAGATTATTCGAGGAAACATAAACAAGTAAGACGAGTTATCACTCCATCGCACACGTGGATCCTAAGGCTCTGATAACAAGTTCTAACGCCCCGACACGGATTTAGATTACCATTGGGAAAACCCAAATCCGAATTAGGGTGTTAAAAGGGGGACGGGAAAAAGTTTACTTTATTATTTAAGAAAAATATTTATTTAATTGATTTAAGGAGATGATATTCATTTGTCAAATTTTAATTTAAAAAGAATAAATGTTTGACATGACTAATAAATTCAACTTATGAATTTGTCCATGAAAAACCATGTAATACCACACTTAATCTATCGAAATAAAGTTCACTGAGTAAGGTAACACAATAGTTCAAATCCCTTAATAAAGTCCCAAAATATTAATTAAAGTGCTACAAATATAAATCTTAACCATGTTATGAAAATTTCAACAGAGTGTATAACGTTGAGTCACACCCTCCGCATCCTTACCAAGATCCTTTCTAGTGTCACCAACTAAAGTACCTGGGTGGGGAAAAGTAAGGGGGTGAGCGAATGCCTAGTAGGGTGGGAAATACTATGAAACAATTTGATAATGAAAATACTATACATATAGAATGTCTTTCGATATTTTGTAAAATAATTTCCAATTCATTAAATGTTAATACAACTACATGAAATGCACTCGGGCTATATGCCCAACTCACACTTAAGTATTTTTCATGTCTCGTGCCAGAGACTTAACTTATTAATCCAACTAGGCTGTCATTTAATAAGATCCATTTATTCAAATTGATTAATCCATTCATTTTACCAATCATTCATGAATATTATTTTTATTACTTTGGGATTTTCCAACATCCACGATTTCACGGCCTTTCACCGTCGGTATCCAGCACACATGTGTTACACTGTCCAAGTTGTTTGGGTTCTTTCACAACTAGGGACGTCATGCCCTCCTTAATTATTCTTTCCAGCAACATCTGAATATCATTATCTTTTCATATATTCACATTCTTCCATATATTCACATTTTTACAACTATTCTCATTATCCCAAGTACTCGCATTAATCTTTCGGTGTTACTTCTATACTTCATTATTTGCCTTACTTTTAAAATAGCCGAGGAGGCCAACTAATAATAACATAGTACTTTGAACACTAACATCTAATCATCATTTACCCTACTTATTCATTAATTCATTAACACATTTTTAGTACCTTTAAAATGATTTTACTAGCATTTAAAGTAAAAAACCATTATCTTCCACTAGTTTTTCACATAATTACCAAAATTGCCATTACGCCATTTTTACACCAAAAATGCATCCTTTAAATGAGTTTTCGAGGAAAAAAACAAATCTTTCTAAGACCTCACTATTTTTCTATAATATTTTACTCATTCAATCATAAACTTAATTATTAAAATTACCATTTTAATATAGGCTTCAAATATAAGGTTCTAAATGAGTTTTCTACACCATTTTAAGTCATTATCATCACTTTTTAAAATCATCAGAATAGAGGCTGAAATTTATCATTCTTTCAAA
This sequence comes from Sambucus nigra, assembly GCA_949130495.1. Classification (NCBI taxonomy): domain Eukaryota; kingdom Viridiplantae; phylum Streptophyta; class Magnoliopsida; order Dipsacales; family Adoxaceae; genus Sambucus; species Sambucus nigra. The sequence continues at coordinate 287,144,790 of OX422208.1, forward strand.
ATATGATGAAATCTGTCTATTTCATTTCAAAACATATCATTTATCATGGATAAAAAATTATTGAAGTATATTCACATGAAATGAGGATTTTTACCTAAGAAATCCATGCATATGCATCCTACACATTCATTTTCAACTAGTATATGATTATAACTTCTTTTTTTTTAACAATTTGCATGTTCTAATCATTCATTTATACATGCATGATATTATGAAGTTTATTCAACAAAGCTAGTTCATTTTAACACATAAAAGCATGGGTTTTCATAATAGAAAATAAAAGAACTAGCAATCTTTTTACAAGAAATCATCTTTCATCAACATGGGTATTTTAAGATTTTTAAACTATAAATTTAGAAAGAGGAAAACCCTACTTAATTTATAAAGAGGAGATAACTTTGGAGAAGAAAACTTCAAGTCCTCCTATAATGCTCCTAAATTCCACTCCTATGCTCCCCAAATCAAGCTTTCAAGCCACACCAAGTTGCCACACCCCTTATGTGATGTTTTAATGGAGTTTTGAGCTTCTTTAATGGAGTTTTAGGTGAGAGAATATGGGTATAAGGGTGAGCTATGAAATTTAGAAGTATTTTTCCCCCTGATGATATAAGAGAGAGGAAGAAAATGGAGGAGTTTATATTGTTTTTTATTTACTAGGTTCATGAATCCCCCCACCCTTATTTATATCACTTTTAAGATTCCCTTTTCAATATTCTGACACATTTAAGTCTCTTAGGCTTGAAAAAACAAGTCAAACATGTTTTTCCCAATTTGAAAAATACAAAAGTCAATCACCATATAAATGAGCCAACCACACCACCTAAAATATTTTTTTTTGCATAAATTCGTCTAAAACGGGGTCTGGACTATTTTTTTAGGACGGTGAAGAAGGAAAAGTTGTTCAAAATTAAATTTTACATTTGTTTGCAAAGTTTCTGATTTTTCTGAGCACTTTCATTTTTTTGACAAAAAAATGATTTATACATATATATATATATATATATATATATATATATATATATATATATATATATGTGTGTGTTTGTGTGTGTGTGTGTTTTGTCCAATTTGCGTAAAACTTTACCAAGGTGCTTAAATAAACCATATAAACACAAATAAATTCCCATATGAGATATGCAAATGTTGATTTTTTTTGTTAATGGCACTTTGACATATATATAGGTCCAAATACAAGTATGTAATAAAAAGTGCAGGTATTACAGAGCATACATTAAAGAAGGAACTCTACCAACAGATATCGTAGAAGCAAAGAAGTTGAAATACAAAGTTGCTCGGTATGTATTAGATAAGGGTGTTCTGTATATAAGATGACTAACAATCAATTTTCAGCACTATGTGTATCCATTAGAGGTCCAAGATCTAATTTAGTAGGTACATGAAGGATCATGTGGAACTCACATAGCAGGGAGAACACTTCTGTAAAGAATCCGTACTCAAGGGAAACTTTTGCCAAGAAGTGTGATAAATGTCAACGATTTTCCACAATTCGGAAAACTCCACAGGCTGCTCTCACTCAAATCACTTCACCATAGCCATTTGCCGTGTGGGGTATGGACCTGGTTGGGACACTGCTAACCACCCGAGGAAGATTTAAATACTTGGTGGTCACCATGGATTATTTTCCAAAAGGGGTGGAGGTAGAGCCTTTGATAGATATACCTTATGAAAAAGGTTTATCAATTCATATTGAAAAGCATCATTTGTAGGTATGGGTTGCTCTATGCTTTCATTACCGACCACGGAACACAGTTTGACAATGATCAGTTCGCAAATTACTGTGCTCAATCCAATGTTCAAAAATTACATTCTTCTCCAGGACATCCTTAGACTAATGGACAAGCTGATGTTATGAACATAACCTTATTTAATTGACTGGATAAAAGGCTTAATGATTCTAAGGGAAATTGGATAAATGAGCTACACTCTGTCTTGTGGGCATACAGAACAACACTGCGCACAGTAACTGGAGAATCCCCATATATGTTAGCATTTGGGACTAAAGTTGTCATTCATGTTGAAGTAGACTTACCATCCCATAGAGTTATAAATTTTAACTCTCCTGTAAGTGACCTAATGAGAAGGTTGGATCTCAACATACTGGAATAAGTAATAGAAGACGATGTCCTACCCAATGCATCTTATCAGTAAAGAACAACCCATTTTTACAATAAAAGGATGAAACCGACCAACTTGAAGTAAGGAGATTATGTGTTGAAGAAAGTGCTGCAAAAAAATAACAAGCTTGAAGCCAATTAGCATGGGCCCTACCGTGTTTCAGCACTGATTAGACCTAGAACCTATCAAATTGAAACCTTAAAACGTGAAGAATTCAAAAATCTATGGCATGCGGAGCATCTCCGAAAGTATTATCAATGATATTGTAATCAGTTTTCAACTTGCAATATTAATAAAATCTTTATTTTTTTTTTCCATTGTTTTTCCATTTTTTTGGGAGTACTCGTGGTATGAACTTAGCTAGCTTGATAAAAATTTATAAACTGCTGCTCGGTTCAGCAAATTGTTGCCTGGCTCAGCAAATTTGCTACTCGGTTCAGAAAATTATTGCTCGGCTCAGTAAATATTGCCCTGAAAGTTGCTAGACAAAAGCAATAAGTTGCTCGGAGCAGCCACAAACTTGATCGTTGATACATGAAGTCCAAGTCAACGGGATGTTAAATCCTCAAGAATCTTGGTCCGCAAATATAAGGATAGAATAAGATGTTTGATCCTGCTGGGCAAAGTAGAGGAAGAACATTGCAAAGGTTCCTCAAGAGGAATGTAAGCACATATTCCACAAATGCCTAGTCACACCACTGGTATTTAATGCAAAAATCCAATACTAGGGTGCATTAGTAAAACCTTTGGAGACACATGGGTAACTAGCTCTAAATTAAGATTCTAATCTATGTATGCTAGTAGAACCTTTGTATTCATCTATTTAGCTCTAAATTTTTATTTTAATATAAGTATGCTAATATAACATCTGCACTCATTGATCATTGATACTCAACTTAATCAAAGTGTATAAATAGAATTAATGATAAAGAAAGGATTAACATTCAACATAAGATAAGTTAATCAAATTTATATTTCATTCAATCAAAGTAATTAAATAAGTGTGTTAACAAAAGAAAGTACAAAGATTCATTCTACAGGTCGTTTCCCTTCAGCTTTTGAAATAGGATTCATTCTAGAAAGAGGATCATCTAAAGTATAAGGAGAGTTGATGAAGTTAAAATCCTGAAGCATTCTGGTTATTTTGCTACTAGGACGATCAAACAGGTGAGGAGGTCAGATGATCTCTAGTTCATTACGAAGCTCATAATATGCCAAGTATTTTGAAATCAAGCATTGAGGAATACGATGAACAGGAATCCAATTGACATTTAATTTAAAAGGAGGATTGTCAGGCTTAAGCAAGCCTGGATCAGACCAGTCCCACAATGACTTATTTGATCAACTTTCATCACTGTCAAAGCATTTATCCAACCCCATTTATATCTCTCATTATTAGCTTGTGAAGCTTATCATCAAGATTCCCTGGATCTTCATTATGCCTGTACATCGAGACTTCCTTAGATTGTTTATGGAATTGAAAGGTTAATTAGTCAACCTGAGAATGCAGTTTCTTCAACACTCCATCCTTAGATTGTAATTAAGAATAATGAGTGGATAGTTGTTCATACAAGGTTTGTAGCTTCTGGGACATCGCAGCAATAGCTTGATCTTTAGCTTTTAATTGCGCAGCTTGATTGGCAACGTCCTCTTCGGTCCTGAATTCCTCTGTAGCACCTCGGTAAGTACCTCTACCAAGTTTAACTCTAGCTCAGGAAGATGAAGAAGAAGGTTTTATTTTCATTAGAGCCTCCAACTCCTTACCCAGCCTTGCATTTTCAGCCTCAAAGAATGAATGACCCTCATTTGTATTAGCAACGACAGTAGTGGATGACTTTAGGGCATCAACTTCATCTATCAAGTTGTTACTTGCTTCCTCTAGAAGCTTGGTAATGTCCCTTTCTTCATCCACCCCACGTTTCAACAGAACTTCTTATCTTTGAAAATGAGAAGAAAATTTATCCAACTTTTTCTCAAAGCCCCAACCTTCACTAAGGGCTTGGAATTTTTTCTCATAATCCCATGCAAAATTTCCCTAGCTTCATTATGCTCCTCATGCATCTCTTAAATTATTTCATAGTAGGCAATGTTGTTGGCCACTGCACGATCAAGAAAACACTTCAGATGAACATAGGACTCTTTGGCTTGCTCGGATACCCCTTCCTCGAGAAATTAAAGTAAGTCAGCATCAGTCAGAGATTAGTAAACAGCTTTGAAAATCTCATTACACGTCTAGAGTAGATCAAAGTCAATAGATGAGAAGTATTCCAATTTATCCATAAACTATTAAGAAGAAGAAAGTCAACAATCAACAAGGTGCAAAGTATTGAAAAACACAAGCAGAGGAATATAAATATCTCTCTTTTCATTAATAAAAAGGGAAGTACAAATACATCTTTAAAAAGAAAAGAAAATTACAACTATTGAAAAAAGGAAAACAAAAGTTTCTTAGTTTTGCACCTTCTTCTTATCTGCCTTAAGAGTAGTTGAAGAAGAAGAAGCAGCTGAAGGAGGAAGAGGATTAACTTTGGAGGGCGCAACATAATCAATATCCCGGTGTTGATCATCAAACTCAACCATTATCAAAGATTTACTGTAATTCCCATCATCAACTTCATCATCGAGGTTTGGAGGAGCCTCAGGATCATGTCGCGAGAATAGCTCGAAATCCTTTGGAGTGCCGAACTCCACGAGAGCAGCAGACCAGCCATCCTGGAAGTATTGTTCTTCTTAAACTCAATTTGTGAAGAAGTTGCACATCCCAGCTTTAGTTGAAGCCAGCCTATCTAGCCTTAGCCCTTTTCACCTTGTTACAACCCAGGACCTTCTGTATTTGGGCAGACTTTACTTTCTCAGCATCTAAGTCCTTCTGCAACTTGTCAGCCAGACCTTGAATAGTCTCAGTAGCTTCTTCAGTAATTTTTATCCTCTCCTCCCATTCCTTTTATTCATTAGCCAATTCTTATTGGGAATCAAGCAAAGACATTTTCAACTCGTTGAAAGCTTCTTCAACTTCACCAGAGAAAGAAGCTCTTAAAGGCTCATTTTTCTCCAAAATACTATTGATGTCAATAAGGAACTGTACAAGAACAACAAGGAAAGTCGGTATTGTGAAGAACGAATCAATAAATAGTAATTAAAGAAGGTAAAAATAATATACCAGAGAAAGGCTTTAAGCAGTCCTGTCAGAACTCTTAGAGCGAGGTAATGCAGTAATAACACTCCTATAGTCTAGCAAAGTCCCGAACTTTATTAATTATCTTGACAATCTAGGGCCAAGGACCACTAGGGAGGCAGAAGAAGATATATTGGCCAACTCATGTTGGTCGGGATGAGCAGAAGAACCTTCGGCTAACTTAGAAAGCATCCCTTTCTTTATTCTAGTCAGGGAGCTCTCTTCAATATTCATAGTTGGGGGCTTTTTCCTAGTCTCATTTTTTTTCACCCTTGTATCAGCTCGTTTGGAAGGGGGATTGGCAGCTATGTCTCCCAAAATGTTTGGAATCTTCCTCTTCCCCATGGATATAGTAAGGGGAAAATTTGAATTTAAGTAGGAAAGGGAAAAGGGAAGCAAGATCACCACTGCCAGATGCAGTGGCTGAGGGAGCAGGAGGAGGTTCTTGTTCAAGGTCAATTACAGGGGCAGGAGTAGGACGAGTAACAATGGAAGAGATTGTGTTCTTGTACTGCAGCAAATAAGATGCAGTCCTGACATGCTCATCGACAATCCTTTGATGAAGTCCCCAAATAAACTTCAACTCCCTCAGAATCACTTCACTTTCCTTTGAGCACCTTCTCTTCTTATCAACTGTAATAAAAATTTACAATGCAACAATTAGTGGAACATTTAAACAGATATGTACGAGGAAAATCAGTTAACTGAGGAATAACCAATCCCATTACCAAACGGAGGGCAACTAGGCCCTTGGTACTCAGCATTTTCATCAAAGGGGCGTATTGCGAGTTTTTTACAACAACCCCATGGTCAAAATAGTCCCTATTGGAGTTTAAAAGATTAACTACTAACGCATTATTTACAGCCCTAATCTTTAAATAAAAAGTTATGTCGCTAGTTACCCACTTATAACAAAACATTATCTTTGGAATCCCTAGTTGGGTTCGATGAATTTGATTCAACCTATACACTCCATTCACAACCCTCCAAGTATTGGGGGCTACCCTAGCTATGACAATTTCAAAGTATTGATAAAATTTAAGGCACAATGGGTTGGGAGGAAAAGTAAACCCACATTGAGCTATAAAAATAGATCGAAACCATTGACCCCCAGCAAGTGAGGAAAAATCAACAAGTAAAATAACGTGTTCCAAAACAACCTAAGAGGGAATCTTAAATTCATTTATAAATTCATCAAGAGAATCAACAGAGTAAACCATGATGAAAAATACAAGAAAAAAGAAAGAATTCTTAGAGGAATTAAGGATGCAGCAAGAACTGAAGAAGAGAAAATGATTGTTCGAGAAAGAAAGAATAAAGCTTGAAGACACTGTAGCCCAGAAACACTCTAAAGATTTGATATAGAAAAAGTTCATGGATTTTCCCGATCTTTATAGGTTGCCTCGAAAACTAAAAAAGTAATGATTAAAAAGAAACGTCGATTGAAGTGGTGGCGGCTAAAAGACAGAAAAGATGAATTTGTCCAAAAATTATTCGTTAAAGTTGTGGATAATTTTAAAAATTCCATGCGCATTTTTTTTCTATCATTAAACCATAAATTTTTACAAGTAGGGGAAGTCGGCAACCGACCAGGTCTAAAATTGTTGCCCCGGTAACTTTAAGAGCCAAATGCTCCATACTCTTGTAAAAACTTCAAGCATGAAACTTTGGGGGCTTTTGTTGATACCAAAAATTATCCATCTACATGGACCATTCAGATACTGACACATGTTATATAGTGGGAGATTAATCCTGGTCATTAAGGATGGAATACGGACCAACTCCAGGGACACCGACCAATACTAGGGATGCTGACTAACGATGACAGGCAAATATCAATAGCTAAATACATTAATGACTGTTTAGATTTAAATGTTTATGATATAAAGAGATTCCATCCTTTTATATTCCAACATTGTAAACCCTACATATAAGGACACACAAAAGGAGAGGCAATTGAACAATCCTAAAGAAATACACAACAGTGGATGTAGGGTCTTCCATCAAGCCAAACCACTTTAAAAATCTCTTGTCTCTTTTATTTCCATTTATCTGTGGTAAAAAAATTAGATAATTTTTTGCATCAACAATGTAGTATGGAAGTAATATAACATGCACATGATAAGAGTAAATAGCAGCAAGCCATATACATCAAGTTTATTATTGAAAAGGTAGGAAAACCTACTAGGGTATTGAGTAGATCAATCTTGTCTGATTCGTTGTGCTTTGTTATATTTAACTGTAATTTTTCATTCAAGCATTACTACGAATAATCTAAAAATAAATATCCACTCTACACATTACTTTTCATAATTACAATGTTGTCGGTATTCGAGTAACGAACCTGTATTTGTATATAATTCATATATGATTCGAATAAAAGCATTTGTCTAATTTGTATAACATGTTCGGATATTTTTCTTTAGGACAATGTCAAAAAATCATAATTTAACGTTTATTTTTATATTTTTAATTGACACGACGACCCAAATATGAAGTTGAAAAATATAGTGCCAAAATAATAATATTTTTGCATAAAAAAACTCTCCTCAACAATGCGATTTCAACGGTATATTCGGTGTATTTTTCTGATCAACGGTTTAAAAGATATGATTTTTCAAAGATTAAAAAGGAGTCATTTCAACGTGCTATAGTCACCGTTGGTTTTAAAAAAAACACTAATTTTAATTATTTGACAAAATATACGTATCACCATTGTCATTTTGAGAAATAAGACGTTATTTTAGTCTCGAAATATTATATTTCTTCGTGACACTCGCATACCCATATATATATATATATATATATATATATATATATATATATATATATATATATATATATATATATATATATATATATATATATATATAGAGAGAGAGAGAGAGAGAGAGAGAGAGAGAGAGACCCCTCTTCACATTAAGTTTGCACACTAAATTTGCACATCATTTTTTTAAAATAAGAAAAAAATATTTTTGAGATATTTGTTTTTTATGTGATATTTAAACATTTCAAGCGACCCACATAAAAAACTTCATCTAAAATTTTTTTTTTTTGCCATTTTAAAAAAATCGGTCAAACTTTCTATGGGTCAAAAAGGCAGTGAAAGTTTGACTGATTTTTTAAAAATAGCAAAAAAAGTTTTATTTAGCTGAATTTTTTATATGGGTTCCTTGAAATGTTTAAATTTCATATAAAAAATCTAACTCAATTTTTTTTTTTTAATATTTTAAAAAAATTGATGTGCGGTACGATATGTGCAAACTTATTGTGCACAAGAGACACTAAGTCTGCATACTAAGTTTTCACATCATTTTTTGTAAACAGTAAAAAAAATTGATCTGCTTTTTTATATGAGATTTAAACATTTAAAGGGATCCATATAAAAAAAGCAGTTAAAAAAATTTTTTTTTGCTATTTTTAAAAAATCGGTCAAGCTTTCACTGCTTTTAAGCACTTTAAAAGGTGCGAAAGTTTGACCGATTTTTTATAAATAGCAAAAAAAGTTGTTTTGAGCTGATTTTTTTATATGGGTCTGTTGAAATATTTAAATATCACAAAAAAAATCAACTCAGAAATATTTTTTTAATATTTTAAAAAAATTGGTGAGCCACAACACATGTGTAAACTTAGTGTGCAAAGAAGTCTCTCTCTCTCTCTCCCTCTCCATCTATCTCTCTCTCTCTCTCTCTCTCGCTCTCTCTCTCTCTTATATATTAAAACAACACTATATATATTTATATATACATATTTGAGAGTTTGTTCAAAACTCCATATATGTTAAAAGGAAGCTCATGATTAGGATAAGCAAGTTAAAAAATACCATACATTTTGGAGTTTTACAGGGAGGGGATGGTTCTTTTATTTGGCTTGTTTTTCAAACAAAACATGTGTTGGTTTATAAATAGAAGGGGTGGGGTAAGTTGGGAGCTTGGTTTTTTTCTTTACTTCTTTTTTTCTTTCCTTTCAACAAGGAAGGTGGTCTATCGTTTATTTTTCTTTAGTTTTTTTAATAAACCGAATAAGATAAGGGTGTAGAACTCATATAGGACAAAAGGGTTAAAATATTTTTGATATTTTATTTTTTCTAATTTTTGTCCCCGTTGATACAAAAATTAGTCAGCTAGCGTGGACCAATCATATGAAGACATGTGTCATCTTACGCAGCAAATGCTTATACTCATCGAGCTACTCATCACCTCGAGCTATTTAGCGTGCCGAGTAACTTAACGTGCCGAGCTACTCAACGTGCAGAGCATATGGTCAGGAAGATCAAGCGACAATTGCACATTCAATGAACATCGAATTTAATGAACATTATTATTGTGCAGATGTATATGTTTATTATCGTCTAATTATATTGATAGCCCCAAGGCTATAAATACATTGTAACACCCTCCATAACGGGGTAATTGATCATTAGCAATTGTGATCAAGATTAGGGCAAGAACATCAAGCAATACAAAATAGTGCACGTAGGCCATTTTCATAAGGCTGAACCACTTTAAAAATATTTTGTCTCATTTGTTTATTCCTTTTCATCAGTGATTAATTAATTAGATCGAATCTAGTTTTTTACATCAACAGATTGGCGCCATCTGTGTGAACAACTATACGTAGAATTTTTCACTAAAAACTCATCACCAATGGCTGAGATCCCAGAATCTAGTAATCCAAACAATACTGGGGTCCCTCTAAACCCCTGTGCTCCCCCAACTATCGATCAGCTTATAGGAATAGTAGACAACTTAGCCCAAGGGAAAACGACTATGCTAGAAACCATGTGATAACTCATCCAAACTGTTCATAATGGATCACCTTCCTAGTTAAGTCAACAAAGCATGTAGAGAAACACCCATCTGCCATCTTCAAGAACCAGACGTACACTATTGCCGAATGTTTCACAGCCCAGACGCAGTGAGTCTTGTCATACTGAGAGGTCCAATGATCCTTAAGATCAACCTGGACAAACTTCATCTATAAGACCTACAGATTCTCGACAAAGTGTTACCTTAACTCCTGAGCGAACAAGCGATTTGGAAAGGTTTAGCAGACTCTCTCCCTTTGATCGTATGGGCCCTAAGAGTAATGGAAATCCCCCTAGGATCGTGTCGAGTAATTCTCAATGACCAATCGATCTAAGGGAGGGTTCTGCCCAATCACGCCCAGTAACTCATAATGAAAGATCCCAAGAGGATAATTGGAAGACCGGTTAGGGGAAATGGCTAAGGCCAAGAACCTTCTCCAAAGAACTTTTTTACAAGGATCTCATTTCGTATAGACAATTGTGGATTTTTCCACACCATCAAAATTTAAAGCTCCTGTAGTTAGGCCTAAATATGGTGGAAAAATTGATCCCATCCTCCACATAGAGTAGTACCAAGTTGCTGCTGATATCTATCAAGTTACTGATGAGTTGAGGTGTAGGAAATTCTCAGGAACTATCACTGGATCAGCCCAAATATGGTACAACAACCTTCCTTGAGGGAAAAATTTTTAGTTTCCATCAGCTAGCAGAGCTCTTCACAAGGAACTTCTTCTTTGGTGCGAAACCAGTTAAGAGAGTAGCACACCAACTGAGCGTGAGGAAAAAAATAGGAGAAAGAACTAGGGATTACATCACTCACTTTAATAACGAGAAACTTGAGGTGATTGACTACGAGGAGAAGACAACAATCACAGATCTGATGAGTGGTCTCTTACCTGACAAGTTATATTATACGTTAGCCCAAGATCCCCCCAAATCCATTACAAAACTGATGGAAAAATCATCTAAGATCATGAACGCTGAAGAGGCCATGGTTGTGAAGAAGAATACTGACACTAAATGAGAAACCAAGGCTCAAGGTGAAGCAGAGAAGAAGGATTAAAATCACAACAGGAATAACAAGTGACCAAAAGCCAAGGAGATGCTCAAGCAGATGAAGAAGTATGGGAATTACACACCTTTAAAGGTGGACACAAACCATATTTTAGAGAAGATCAAGAACAACGAGGAGCTAACTTGGCCGGAGAAAATGAGGACAGACCCCGATAAGAGGGATAAGTCCAAATATTGTGAGTTCCATAGAGATCATATCCACACGACCAAACACTGCATAGCTCTCCAGAATGAGATCGAAGCACTCATTTGGCGGGGAAAATTGAGTATGTTCATTGATCGCCGGAATGGTGGGAAGACTAACGAGATAGGAAAATAAAGGTCCAAATCTCCTCGCCGGGAAATAGTTAACAAAAAGAAGAACCATGAAGATGATCCAGAGGATGACCCCGACCTCCCCAAAAAGCCAAGGCAACCTGAGCGTGAGGTATTCTCAATCCACTTTGGAACATTTGAATGTAATATGATTACAGGTGGAGATGCAAGAGGCGAAGATCAGGATGCTGAAAGGAAAGCTTACCTCAATAAGGCCCAAGCTTGTTCTTACATACAACACATAAATTTGGTAGAGGACGATCGCTCGAGGTAGGTAAAAAAAGACAAACTGGTTATCGGTTTCTCAAAAAATGATCTTGTCGGAGTATTGTATCCTCACGATGATCCCTTGGTAGTCAAGATGAGAATGAAGGATGTGATGATTTCATGTGTATTGGTAGACAATGGTATCTCTGCGGACATCATGTTCTACCCCTATTTTGATAGTTTGAATTTGAACCTAGCTGAGTTGGAGCCATATCACAAGCCCATCCTCGGTTTTATCGGTGAAAAGTTTTTTCCACTTGGGATGATTAAGTTGGACATGCTCATTGGCACCTGCCTTCTTACAGAATAGAAAAAGTATGCTTTTTCATAATGGATAAGAACATCCAATCAGCCTACAACATAATCATGGGGAGAGTAGTCTTAAAGAAGTTTGAGGTAGTGCCATCCACGGTACACCAATGCTTGAAGTTTTCGACCAATTTTGGAGTTAGAGTTATGAAAGGCGACCAAAAAGTAGCCCATGAATGCTATTATTCATCTGCCGACCAAAAAGTAGACCAAAAAGTAGTCCGAAGATGCAGAGATTGAGACTTTGGACCCTAGGGATGAGTCCCATCTTATGAAGGGTAAGGTCGTCGAAGCTACGAAAAACATCATTCTGGATGATGAATAATCAGAGAGGACAACTCAAATCAGCGCTTCATTAGATCCATCAATAAAGAAGGAACTAGTGGAATTTTTTTGGCATAGAAAACAAGCTTTCGCATGGAGTCATAAAGACATGCCATGGATAAACCTGGACTTCCTGTGCCACGAGCTCAATGTTAATAAGGAGGTCAAGCCAGTGAAGCAGTGAAGAAGGATATTTAGACTATAGAAGAACCAGGCTGTCCAGGAGGAAGTCGAGAAGCTCCAAAAGTCCCATTTCATCGAAGATATCAAATATCTTAATTGGTTAACCAATGTTGTGATGGCGAGTAAGAAGAATAGCAAGTGGAGGATGTGAGTAGATTTTACAGATCTCAATAAAGCCTACCCCAAAGATCAGTTTCCCTTCCCCAAATTAATCAGTTGGTGGATGCTACCTCGGGGCACGAGTTATTAAGCTTCATGGATGCTTATTCTGGCTATAACCAGATTAAGATGAAGCCAGAAGACAGGGAGAGTACTTTTTTTATTACCCCGAGGGGAACATACTGCTATAATCTTATGCCTTTCAGACTTAAAAATGTAGGGGCTACGTACCAGAGGTTGATGAATATAGTTTTTACTGAGAAAATTGGAAAAAATATGGAGGTTTACGTCGACGATATGCTAACTAAGAGCAAGGAAGCCGCCGACCATCTAGCTGACCTCGGCCAAACCTTTTATCAGCTAAAAAAATACCAGATTAAGTTGAACCTGATGAAATGCATATTTAGTGTACGAGAAGTCATGTTCCTCGGATATATTGTGAATCAGAAAGGCATTGAAACAAATCCGGAGAAAATCAAAGTTTTACTGGAATTACCATCTCCATCTACGAAGAAGGAAGTGCAAAGCCTTATAGACCGTGTTGCAACTCTTTACAGGTTTGTGTCGAGAGAAACGAGCAGATGTCTCCCATTCTTCAAGACTCTCACAATAACTTTTGAATGAAATGATGAGTGAGGGAAGGCATTTCAAGAATTAAAGAAATATTTGGGGACACCTCCACTGTTATCTAGGCTGGTGATGGGAGAAAAATTATACTTGTATCTGGCTATATCAAAGAGTGCAATCAGTTTAGCGTTGATAAGAATGGAGGATGGAATATAAAAACCAGTGTATTACACTAGCAAAGCATTCCGAGGAGCAAAGATTAGATACCCAAGGTTGGAAAATATGGCATTAGCTCTAATAGAAGCAAGTAGGAGGATGGAACCTTATTTCCAAGACCATAACATAGTGGTGTACACTGATATGCCTCTTAGACAGGCCTTGCACAAGCCAGAAAAATTCGGAAGGCTGATGTATTGGGCGGTAGAACTGGGCGAGTATGATATTGTCTATGAACCAAGGTCCTCACTCAAAAGGCAGGCGATGAAAGATTTCATTGTGGAGTTCACTTTCCCAGATACCTATGACTAGCAAGAGCCTAACGCAGAACAACATGTGGATGTTACTGTATCATCAAATACAATACTCGATCAGCTACCATTAGCAGATCTATAAGAAGAGACAAACAACGAGCAACAAGAATTATCGGGTAATAGCCCAGTACGGGAGAATGATAAGAGAAAGTATTAAATATTCCATCAGGAAACTTATTAGACCAAGAGTTTGATAATGGTTTACCCGTGTGGAACTTATATGTTGATGGATCTTCGTGTGCTATAGGCAGTGGAGCCGAAATAATTCTTAATAGCCCTGATGGATTGGATGTCGAATATGTTCTGCGCTTTCAATTCAAAGCTTCCAACAATGAGGCTGAATATGAAGCTATGATCATGGGCCTCAGTTTAGCAAAAATAATACATGCAGAACAGGTCATCGTGTTTAGTGATTCAAAATTAATTGTACATTAGATTCTGGGTTTGTATGCACCGAAGAGAGACTTCATGACAAGGTACCATGCCAAAGCTATGGAGATTGTGTACACTTTTATAGCAGTCCAGTTGATCAGAATATCAAGATTGGAGAATGCGAGAGCTGATGCACTAGCTCGGTTAGCCTCAGCTACTCGCACCGAGTTACGAAGAACGATTCCTATCGAGATATTAGTAGAACGGAGTATAAATAAATATTTAATTATGAAGTTCATTTCCCTCGATATGGGACCATCATGGATGGACCCCATCTGAGCCTAGAGGTTAAGTTTAAAGTTGCTCGGTACATACTGAATAATGGTGTCTTGTATAGAAGGGGTATCATAGCAGGTCTACAAAGATGTGTACACCCATTAGAAGTTAAAGACCTAATTGAGGAGGTTCATGAAGGCTCTTATGGAGATCATGTAGCATGTCAGAATCTTCTGCAGAGGATGAGTACACAAGGATATTATTGGTCGATGATGAGAGCTGACTGCACAGCTTATGCAAAGAAGTATGATAAATGCCAATGTTTCTCTTCCATTCAAAGAACTCCCCAGGAATTCTTAACACCCGTTACTTCCCCCTAGACGTTTGCTATGTGGGTTATAGACTTGGTTAGGACTCTACCGACCACCAAAGGGAGGTTTAAATATCTGGTAGTAGTTGTTGATTATTTCACCAAGTGGGTTGAGGCTGAACCTCTCATTGATATGTCATGTGAAAGAGTTTACCAGTTCATTTATAAGAATATTATTCACAGGTATGGTCTGCCACATGCTTTCATTACCAACCATGGTACCCAATTTGATAATGAAGAGGTCATCGCATATTGTCATCAATCCAATATCCAGAAGATCCCCTCTGCACCAGGCCACCCCCAGACCAATGGGCAAACTGAAGTGACGAACAGGACTTTGCTAAACAGTTTGAAGAAATGACTAGATGATGTGAAAGGAAATTAGATTAATGAGCTACACTCTGTGTTATGGGCATATCGCACAACATCCCGAACAGCCATGGGGGAATCGCCCTACATGCTAGCCTTTGGAAGTGAATCAGTTATACCAGCTGAATTGGGCCTACCAACGCACAAGGTACTTAATTTCAACTCTCCTATAAGCGATTTGATGAGACTCTTAGATCTTGATATGCTCGAGGAAGTTAGAGAAGATGTGGCAATCAGGAATGCAGCCTACCAACAAAGAACAACCATGTTCTACAACAAAAGAGTGAAGAAATATGATCTCAAAGAGGGGGATTATGAACTCAAGAAGGTGATCCATAAGCATAATAATCTAGAGGCCAACTAACATGGGCCCTACCGAGTAACTAAAGTTATTCACCTAGGGACTTACAGAATAGAAACCGTAGAGGGAGAAGAATTTAAAAATGCATGGAATGCAGATCATCTGCGCAAGTATTATCAGTAATACAGATTTACATGTACACATATCTCTTTAAATGAATAAAAGTATGGTTTTTCCAATATTCCTTATTGGTTCAATTTTTGTCGGAGTACTAGTGCTACACACTACACCAACTATGCTTGGTACATAAGCAACCACCAACTAAGGCTGGTCGACATTTAATAATCACTAACTCCGATTGGTCGTCACTAATAAATTTGACCAACAAAGTTGGCATAACAATCATACAAGGCAAAGCCTATTTGATCACGGGTTACCTCAAGGGGCATCCCAAACTAGGCAAGAATATGGGTGACCCCATAGGGCATCCACTGTCTAGGCACCAAGGTAATCCTTAAAAGATTACTACAACTAAGAAGGATCATGGGATGAAAATCATTCCATTGCTTAGGCATTTATGGGTGATAAGTCACTACAACTAGGCAGCAGGTGGGGTAAGCTCCATTATCTAGGCAACCAAAACAAAATAGGATAAATCGTTCCTCTATAGATAGATATGAATAAGAAAGACATCTTAAACACTATTTCCAAGGAAAAAAGAGTGTATAAAGATAACATTTTTATTCATTGAACACAGGAAAACACAGTACAAAAGATGAAGTTTTCTTCATTAAATACAATTTTCCTATTCTAATGGCTTTTTTCCTTTTGATTTTGTCACAGGTTCCATTCCAGCAGGAGGGTCATCTAAAGCATAAGGAGAATTGATAAAATTCATATCTCTTAGCATCCTAGTGTTTCTCAAACTTGGTCGCTCAAGAAGATGAGGAGGTCGAGATATCTCATAATCTTCATGAAGATTATAATCACCAAGGTACTTGGAGATCAAACATTGAGTTATGGCACGAGCTGGAATCCAACTAACGTCCAAGTTGAAAGGAGGTACTGTTAAGTCGAGAAACCCAGGCTCATACCAATCCCACAGGGAATTTCCTTACTCAAGATGCATAACACCAAGAGCATTCAACCATCCTTGCTTGTACCCTTCATTGTTTGATTGTCTCAATCGAGCATCGAGATCGTACAAAACTTCATTGTATCCCGTATTCTAAAACTTTCTAAGTTGTTTCTGAATTGATATGTCAATCTCTCAATGTTATTATGAAGCTTCTTCACAAAATTCTCTTTACTCTCTAAGGCAGAGCTTTACTTGAAAAGTTGATCGGTAAGACTTTGAATTTTTCTAGACATTTCTACCAGGGCTTGATTTTTTTCCGTCAATTGAACGGCTTGATTTTCTAAAGCCAGTTGGTTGATGTAATTCCTCCCAACGAACGATCACATTAGCGATTGTGATGAATCATACGGGAACTCCTGAACAAGAAGCCCTGTGGGGTTAATTTCTTTAAGAATTAGGTCTCCTACTATAGTGATGCTGAGTACGCGAATCCCAGGTATTTCCCTCAGATTATTGAGACGGCTATCGGGGGTTCCTCCTGTGGTGATACCGAATACGCGGGATTGAGGTATCGCCCTATGACTATTGGGACAACTATCTCCACAGATGTGAGATCTCCCGGTCATGATGGTTTATGTACTGGACAAATGGGAGATAACTTTCCCTCATGCTCGGTCAATCAGTGGTGTATGATACCACCGCCTAGGTCCAAATTTGGCAGGTGAACGTCCACTGGTTTTTGAAGGTTGTTGGTGAGGAGGCCTTTACATAGGATTTTATTCCATCCTTACGATACGTATTTCAGATTGCACTCGACTCCTTGATTGAGTGGGGTGAGATTGATTTGCACTCATCGTAAACTTTTGAGCTTTCCTGACTTTGAAAGTGACGAAAGTTTCGTTTTCCACATACGACGACAAATTGTAAGATATCTTACCCAAAATAATTAATAGAATATCAAGAACTCCCCAAAAGTAATATAAATGCAGAAAAAGAGAAGGAAGAGAGCTATTTACGTGGTTCAGTCGTGAGGTCGGCCTACATCCATGGGGTTAAAGGGTGATTATTTTTATTAGAGAAAGGGGGTCGCAATAATTGGAGTTCTAATGTTGCTAGCTGAGAGTCCGGTTTATCAAGTGCTGGTTACAATTACCCTCTAACCTGGGCTAGATCGCCCTTACTTATAGACTTAGTGTCCCATACTCGTAGGTTGATTCATACTTATCTATTTGTAACGATCTTGTTATATTTTATTTTATATAAAGTCATGGCAGCCGATTACGCTATATGCCATCCTTTCTTAATTTTCCACGTGTTCGGCCATGTGGTTTAGGCCATGTGACCTTATTTAGTTTTGTCCCTTCATATACATAGTTGTAAAATTTTATTTTATTCGTAGGATTGTATTTATTATTACGATGATGAGTTTGTACTTAGAAATGTCGTAAAGATATTTTGGTTTCATTAATTTATTTATATTAAACCTTCTGTTAATGACATATTCATATTGTTTGAGATTTAAATATTCAATTGTAATCTTATGTTATTACCAGGGCCGACTCTAGTCATAGGCGGGTTAGGCCGCCGCCTAGGGCCCTCGATTAATTGGAGCCCCTTCTGGGAAAAAAAATTAGGTATAAAAAAAATTAGGTGTAAAAAAAAACCCACAAAATAAAATTATTTATGAAAAAAATTAGATTTATCACTTAAAAAAAGGCCCCCAAAATTAATTTGTTATATTCAAAATAAACTCGTACACTAAACCCAACAATAACATAATAACCCACCCACACACTAAAAAATAAACTTACACAATAAACCCACCATCATAACCCAACCCAACCCAAACCATTAACTTATTATGTTCTTCTAACCCTAACTCTCTCATTTCTCTAACCGACTTTCTTCTCTCACTATTCTTCCCTTCCTCTGTTCTTCTCTCTCACTCACACTACTCTCTTTCTCTACTAAACAAAGCAAGAATAAACACTCTCTTACCCACCCCACCCTCCCAAAACCCTTAGCCGCCACTGCACCACCCCCACCCACCCCAATTTTCGGCAACCCCCTAGCCCCACACCAAAAGAAAAATGAGCCCCCCCCCCCCCCCCCCCCCTCTTCCCTTTTTTTCTTGAACTAACCTAATCAAAATAAGGGTTAAAAATCTAGAGTTTCAATTTCTTCAATTTCAGAAAGCTAGGGCTTGATTAGAGATTGGTTGGACCTTGTTTGTGTAAGTATATATTATTCATTTACTTTGTTATATCCCACTATATAAATTTGTTTGTGTTACTACTAATATTTGTGTTTTTTTTTGTAGATTCCAATTTATTATTTGGGCATTTACAAATTAAAATTTGAGATTGCTCTCAAATTGGCACTCAAATTAGGTTTTATTGTTCATCTTTACCATTTTTCTTTAATATGGTTTATCAATTTTATTGAGAATCTTGTTTTGTGTGATTAATTTTTATTTTTGAAAATTAAACTTGTTGTTGTGTTGTGTGAATATGTCGACTAGCGAATTACACTTGTTGTTGTGTTGTGTTGTGTGAATATGTCTATAGATATTACTAAAGAAATGAAAATTGAACTCGTATTTTGTGAAAAGCTTAATATTTATAGAAAAAAATATTTTGATGAGAATTCTAGTGATGGGATTAGACATTAGTATATTAAAATTGATTTTCTATATAAATATTGGTTTTGCATCGAAAAATGTGAGAAGAACACATTTTCTTTAATTTGATTTTTTTTTTATACAAAAGGGCCTCATTTTGATTTTTCCCCTAAGGCCCCGAAAACTATAAAGTCGGCCTTGGTTATTACACATATTAATACGTTATTAATTAGCTAACTCTCGTAAGTTGGGTATTTAGGACTAATGACCCTAAATATGAAATTTAGACGATGTCACAATAAGTATCAAAGCGTGATCTAGAGCTCTAGGATGTGTATTAGTCCGTTTCATTTTTCACTGAGATTTATTTGATGCGACTAAATCCAATCACATGTTTTTATACTCTTGTGTCATGATGAAATGTGTGTTGACATTCGTTTCCATATCGGATATTGGTGAAATTGAGGAGCAATTACAGCTAAAAGGATCGAGGTGATAAGGACCTATTGGAAAGGTTAAAGATGGATTGAGTGGTTGAGAAAGGAAGTCTGCCATACATTATGGAGATGATTATGATTTTTTTTTTAATTGTGGGTCACGATTGAGATTTTTAATTTTCATACGCATGGACATAATGCTGTCATTTATTTTGGCGACTTTGGAATAAAAAGAACTCAAAGGTGTTGTAGAGGGAAACAATTAAATTTTCAGGGTCTATGGAAGTCTTTCAATCTTAGGGGGTAGAGAGAAATATCCCTGCATATGATTACATTAATTTAGGTTCAAAAGCAGTTGACTGTTTCGATGAAGCCGGATAAAGGTGCTAGGATAGGATGGATAAGTGTGACTTGATCCGTTAAGAGGATGATTATGAGTTATGCTTAAGGGTAGAGCTATAATTGATGTTAAGTAAATTCCATTTGTGATTCATAAGGGGAGAGAGTTTATGACCTTAGACTAGGGCCATCACACGTCACTGATACATGAGTTAGAGTTCACGATATGGTCTGTATTTACACATGCGGAGGTGGATATCGAGAGGAATAAAGTAGATGTGTAGTTAGTATATTGCGTACACAAGTTTATGGTGCATCTATATATAGTTGTAGGCAATGATTAGTTCTAAAAAACTTATGAGAGAGGAGTGAATTAACCGAATGTTATATTCACAAAAAGACAGGAGGAGACACAAAAGGGTAGAACTCCAAGAAGTTTAAAAATATTATTACGAGCGCATATTGTATAAGAAAAAAGAAAGGTGATATAGAAAAGTAAATTTAGGACCAAATAGGTAAGAACCATTCATGGTTCAATTTATCGTCTATGATTTTACATACGTCGGTGTTACCGTTGGTACCCAAGCAGTATCAATAGGTTTTACATGATTTTATTGGTGGAGTCCCACATCATTAGGAATGGGTGCAGTCATGTGTGAATAACAAAATATTTAAATACTACATGGATTGTTAAAGTCATCTTCATTTTTCGATTCCTATCACTCATTTCATAGTGGGATTATGTATCTATTTACGTTTAGGTTAATGATGGATGAGATAATATCTTATAAATAGGGCTAGGGCGAAATACTCCATAATTTTATGGCATTTATATAAATGTTAAATTTTAATGGGATATATATCAAATACTTCCTCGAACTTTTTTAATACATGTTTAGTCCAAGATTTTTTATTTTGCACCAAAAACTCATTCACCATGTCAAAAATATTTTACCATGCCACTGACGCGGACCTTTAAAGAGAAGAGAATAAGGGACTTTTTGATACAAAATAAAAGGCTTGAACTAAGTGTGTATTAAAAAATATTTGAGGGACTTTTTTATATTTGATCCAATTTTAATTGGATATTGATGAGTTATTATTTCATAGGACATGTCGTATGTCATTTTGGGATTTGAGATGCTGTGCTTTTGACATGTCAGTAGTTGATTGAGGTGTGACATATATTATATCACGTAATGGAGTCACATGCTGATTCGACTATTACTGCTATACAAGTTGGTGAACTCATAATATTACATTAAGATAAATATTTAAGTTACTTATTATTATAGGACACTTGGAATTGCTAGGAACCAGATTTCAAAGGTTTCCTATTTGGATTATTACATCGGCATCAAATCCCACCGATTTTGAAGTTGGTTATTATAATACTGATTTAAACTTTGATTAACTAATAATTAGGATTTAAACTTAAGATAAGAATTTTGGTTAATTAATTAATTAAATAATATAATTGATTAAGTTAATATGGTGATTGATTAGTAAAACATATTAACTTTGAGGTTGGTTCGTGAGATGTTTAGAAAGTTCAGTTTGATCTTATTATATTGGAATTCTAGTCTATTGGGTTGGTATATGGGTTGGGCAATGTGACTAGATCCGTTGAGAGGATGATTATAATTATGATTAAGTGTCGAGTTATGATTTCCATATGTGATTCGTAAGAGAAGAAAGTTTATGACCTTGGATTAGGTTCATTCCACGTTAGTGAAATATAATTTGGAGCTCACAATATGGTTTGTTTTTACACTTGAGGAGGTCGATACAGAGAGGAATAAAGTAGATGTTTTATTATTATATCGCATAAGCAAGTTTATGCGACATCTTTTTATTAGTAGAGAATCAGTGAGTTCCAAGAAACTTATGGAAAGAGGAATGATTTAACCAAAGGTTGTATTCACCGGCAAATAGGAGGAGAAGCATAAGGGTGGAATAATAGGAATCTTAAAAATACTATTATGAGCGTGTAGTGTATAAAGAAAATGAAAGGTGATATAAAAAAGTAAATTTAGGATAAAATAGGTAAGAACCATTGATGCTTTAATTTATCGTCTACATTTTTACATACATTGGTCATACCGATGATACCCAAGTGGTAGCCATAGGTTTTACAGATTTTGGTGGTTGCGTCCCACCTCATTAGCAATGGGTGATGTCTTGTATAAATAAGAGAATATTTAATTTCTACATGGATTGTTAAAGTCATTTCCTGTTTTTTATTTTTATCACTCGTTCAATAGTGGGATTATATGTCTATTTAAATTTTGTTTCTTGATGGATGAGATAATATATTATAAATAGTTCTAGGGTTAATACCCTATATTTTATGGCATTTATTTAGACGTTGAATTAATTATTTGATTTGTATGATTTGTTATTTCATATAACATGTAATACGTCAGTTTGTTATTCAATATGTTGGACTTTTGATATGTCAGTAATAGATTGAGATGTGATATTGAGATGTTACATATGTAACAGATCTACAAGTTGATTGAACTGTTATTTCTACACATGTTGGCAAACTCATAATAATTTATTGAAATAATTATTTAAGTTACTTTGTACTACGGGCCACTATGGAATGGTTAGGGTCTATGTGTCAGGGATTTCCTTATCTAAATTATTATCTCGGCATTGTGGTCCACTGATTGTGAAGTAGGGTATTATAATATCGAGCTACAATTTAATTAATTAATAATTAAGATTTAAACTTAAGCTATGCGTTTTGACTAATTATTTAATTTAACAAGATAATTTATTAAGTTAATATGATGATGACTTGTAAAACATATTAACCTTAGGGTTGTTTTGTGAGATGTTTAGATATTATATTGTATGTTTGGTCTATTAGGTTGCGCTATGTTTTAGGCCATTTTGAGTTTGTTTTGTCCTTTTGGGTTGACAATATTTTTGGATATAAGCTTAGTTTCGGGTTAACTTATTTTAATAATCTAATTAGCATAACCTAAAAAACTTACATTATATTGGGAGTGCTCTAGCTGCTAAGGAAGATAAGGAAGAAACCCTAGCTTGGACATTTGGAGATTTAGCTTGGGGAATTGGGGGATTTTAGGGATTAATTCCAATCAATCAAATGAAAGTTCACTTTATTTATTAATATAATTAGATTTATGAAAGAACAATCTTAATATGTTGGAATCTGTGAAGATTATATTGTAATATGATTTTTGTTCGTAATCAAATCTTAATTCGTAATTAAGATTAAACAGATAGGGACCTTAGTTATGTATTTAA
Organism: Sambucus nigra; assembly: GCA_949130495.1. Taxonomy (NCBI): domain Eukaryota; kingdom Viridiplantae; phylum Streptophyta; class Magnoliopsida; order Dipsacales; family Adoxaceae; genus Sambucus; species Sambucus nigra. The sequence goes on from OX422208.1 coordinate 287,168,080, forward strand.
AGAACTAATGTAACTTTATTAATGGATCAACAAATTAAGATGCGAATTAATGTAATCCAAGTTTGAAATTATTAGATGTGAATTATAATTGTTATAATATGTCAAATCCTTAATGTTATCATGTTATCTGTTAAGAAGTTTTTGGTTAATTGAATCAATCTTGTGTAGAACATGAACCTAAGGGTTCTTCTATAAATTATGAGATTAGATCTTTAAATGAGTTGTTAATCATCTAAAACTTGTAGAATTTTTTCTAAGACTTATATGTTGATTGTTAATGGAGGATATGGGCTAATTTTGATGAATATAGGTTGTAGGAGTTGAAGAATTTTTGGCTATGGGAACAAGAGAAGAAACAAGAAGAAGGATACCCACCTGGACCCATCGGATTGATTCGACCGTAGAGCTAACCTAGTGAGGGTCGGTTTTGGGGTTTTACAATGGGATTCAACACTAGGTTAGCTTGGGGACTTTTTTATAATTAAAAATAGTTATAAGACAGTAGGTTTGGGGATTAATACTTAGTCTTGGGACCTTAGAATTCAGGTCAAGAATTATAATGCCAATTACTGTTTAAAGATTGTGCAGGTCATACGATAGAAGATAAATAATTTGTAATTCGTTAAGTAAGGTAGTTTTTTTTATTTTATAGTGAGTATTATAACGATAAGTGAGAGGTGATACCTAGACCTAGGAACCTTCGAGTTTGAGTCAAATTTATGAAATGGTTAATGTTAAATGTATGTAATAACATGAAATAAAAAAACTATTAGTTTACACAATATTTTATTGGGTTAATTTTGTTACTTTTTTAACACATGGCAAGATAATGGGGGAAGTTAGTGGAGGTCACATGGTGGAATTTTTGAATTAGAATCATATGTTATTTGGAGGTAAGTATGGGTGATTATTGTGGATAACTAATTAGAATTGAAATTTGAAGTTACCTGGAGCCAAAAAGAGTTACTTATTACAGACAACTATAAATTTAGTCATTGAGGAAGACAAAAATGATCTCCAAGCCATCAAACAAAGCCATATCTTTACATTTTATCCTTTAGTTTCCAATAACTTCTTACCCTTTATCCTTTAGTATTTATTAATGTAATCTTACTTTCCTTTAATTCAATGCAAGTTTATTTAGTTTTTATCCTTTGGATTCCATCATTTACATTTCAACCTTTAATTTAAGAAATTTACATTACTAGTTTTGTCATAAGGGAAAGTTTTATTAAGTTAGGCATACCCATGAACCTAAAAATGTTATGGGTGGATGATTTCATTTCCATGCAAACACTATCTGTGTAACCTAATTGTGTAGAGTTTGTTTTGATATGTTTGCTTTATGTATAATCATAATATGTGTATGTGTATTAGTAGCTAACCTATTAGTAGGGATTTTATCATCCGCGTATGACATTGATCGTGTATGGTATTGTCGGTGATTGAGACGAGCTCTACCTAGGTACTATTTACCCCAATCCTACATGCTGAAGTACCCGTCTCTCGAGTGGGACAGTGGGACCAGATCTTCTCATATAGCCTTAGGTATAAGATCGTACATTTGGTGATGGCGTATTAATTTCCCTTATTATTTTTCTTTGAGACTATAATGTTAATATGTCCTATAGCTATAGTTAGTAATGTCACGAGTGATCCTCAAAGTCAATAGGGATAGGCCCTCACACTTTGTCTTTGGGATGTGGGTGGCCCCATGTGATTTTATGTGAGTTGAGAATACTCACGGATATTCTGGTTTGGTTGTGTGACATTCATTATCTTGTATCTTGAGATGATTGTCCTGGATCATGATTTATAATAGTAGTGTATTACCAAGAGATTATTACTCGGGAATAATGTTATGAAATATACTAGAGACATACATATTGAAATATGACTGAAGAATATTAAATTTTGAGTAATAGCAGTCCGATTCAAGAAACCTCACCTTCCCTAACCTGCTGTCTGTGCCAAGGTTCCAGAGCCCCCGAATACCACCCAACGGTCACCCAACAGAATCCAACCAACCCCATCACTAACTTCACAGGAGATATAGTACTGAACAACTAGACTTCAGTCAAATGCGTATCTTAGATCTATCTCGAGGGACCATGTCTAAGCTTTGAGATAAGTTAAAAGCATTGATCTAAAATCAACTGAGACTCTATCTGAGATGATTTGGTTACCTTTCCTATCTGGTGGGATTCATCCATTTATAGTCATCTTTGTAGAAGGAATAAATGTGTTGGCCATTATGGGCCAGGTGGGAGCCTCTTAGATTAGTGGAGCCTTTCTTGAGTTATTTAATGGTTTTGCCTATTAGGTGGGGGGCCTAGAACATGTTAACAACCAAAAAATTTAGATAAATGTTGCTGGCAAGTTACCTAATTCATAAGTTGTTAATTTACCTTGGTGTCATCCGATTAAACATCTGAGATTAATGAACTACACACCGGTCGAGCTCATATGCTGACATGACTTCAGTCGGGGCCAATGTCCATAGGCAGTGAAGTGTCGTTTCACAAATATGGTATAACATGACCATTGAGTATATCCTATTAGTTAAAAAGTGCCCCCTTATACCCTTTACTAATGTCTCCCTTTATAAAGTAGACTTTTCTACTATTATCAATGTTATCCAACCTCCCTTTGATGGCATAATAAATAGTGATTCTAGTGTTTTCCTGTGTGTGTTGCATGTGATGATTACGATTCCAACGATGGATTAGAACTTACACGCAATATAAATAACTCCACAAACTTAAAATACTTATGAAACTTATAAACACTTCACCAAAGTCAAAATAAACATTTTATACTAACGACGATGACACAATAATCATAAACTTAGGCATTCCCAAAACCCTAAATAGTTACAAGTAAGTTCCTCCCTATATATAAATGAACAAAGGGAACTCATAGATCTCCTCACCAGCATCGTCGACATATTCACTTGGTCTTATGCCTACATGCTCGACATCGACTTGACTATCAACATCTGCAAGGCCTATAAAGCAAAGTCATCGCAAGTTGATAATAAAATGTTCCTTAAAATTTAAGGAAAAATTAAATAAATAACTCAGTATCGACTTCATCATAGTAATCAAATATCCCACATGGCTAGCCAACATCGTACCAGTATCCAAGACCAATGGCATAGTCCAAATGTTTGTAGACTACATGGATCTCAATCAGGCCTACCCCAAAGATGATTTTTATCTACATTACATCAATTTATTAGTAGAAAATGCAGACAGTAATGCACTCAAGTCCTTTATTGATAGATTCGTAGGTTACTATTAAATAAAATGCCCCTGACCACCAAAAGAAATATGGGTTCATTACCAGAGGGATATAGTATTATACATTTATCCCCTTTGATCTCCAGAATGCATATGCAACTTACCAAAGAATGGCCACAACCATCCTACATAAAATCATACATAAGGAAGTAGAGGTCTACATAGATGACATGATCATCGAATCTAAAGATCGAGAAAGACATGTACTAACGGTCTAAAAATTCTTCCAAAGGTTACGCCTCTTTAAAAAGAGGCTAAATCCATAAAAATATATCTTTGGAATCTCTAAAAGGAATGTACTCAACTTCATTGTTTGTAAGGAATCAAGGTAGATGCTGCAAAGTTCAAATCCATATAGGAAATGTCACCACCTAAAATAAAAAAAGAGGTATGGGGTTCCTAGGCCAAATTCATTTCATAATCTTGTTCATCAACCAGCTTACTACCATGTGTGAACCCATTTTCCAAACACTTAAGAAGAACTCACCCAACTAATGGAATGCTGAATGCCAAGAAGCAGTCAAGAACATATAAGACTACCTCACTCACCTACCGACAACCTCTCTTGCTCTACATGACTATAACTGGCACGTCTGTTAGAGCTATGTTATCCCAATACATAAAGCGTTAACAAAAGAAATGTGCCATATACTATGTCAGCAAAAATCTAATCTCATATGAGCTTAAATACACCGCCTCGGAAAATGTTTGGGTATCCTTTATATGGATCACCTAAAAACTATGACATTGCATGATGTTCATTAACATATGACTCATCACTAAGATGGATCCCCAAAAGTGTTCATTAGCATAGGACATCTCAAACCATGCTTACTTAGATAAAGTAGCCTGGAAATTCGAACATCTCAACTTCGACTTCCTCCCAAGAGCTGATACTAATTTCACAGATGCATTTTTCACCCTAGCCTCTATGATCGATATGCCAGAAGGAACAACGAAAATCATGTTTGTTGTGATCAACCAAATGTCCCCTTACCATTACTTTGATTTTAATGAAATCGAGAAAAGAATTATAAGTCCCATGATATGGTACTATGACATATTAAACTTGTTGACTAAGAACCATTCCCCAGCTGACACTTTCTCAAATGATCGTCTGAACCTAGGATGATTGGCAACCCAATTCATTTTCTATGGGGTGGGGGGCAGATCTACAAAAGATGGTTCAACGAAATACACTTACGGTGCATCAGCGAAGAAGAGGCCTTCAAGATCATGGACAAAATACTTAGCGATGAATGTGGCCCGTGTATGAGTGGGCACACCCTCTTCCGGAGCAATTATACTACTAGATTAATATGTAAAAATATTTCACGAACTATATCAAAAGGAGCCTTAAATGTTAATTGTATGCCTCATGAGATCATATACCTCACAAATAACTCTACTTCATAACCTCACCCTAGCCTTTTTCCACCTGAGAGATAGAAATCATAGGGAAGGTAACTCCTAAGGCCTCCACTGAGCACGAATTTATGATGTGTTCAATGGGTCAAAGCTGAATCTTATGATGTGTTAAATGCTAAGAAAGTGGTAAAATTCATAATTCAAATCATCATCTTTCTCTTTGACATATCCCTCGAGATGTTATCACACAACATGTCTCACTTCGAGAAAGAAGTATAAAACTTACTACACAAATACATAATTACTCTACCTAAGTCATCTCCATACAGATTGCAAACTACTAGAGCAATTGAAGCAACTGACAAGCACAACAAAAATCTCATCAACAAAACTACTAGAGCAAATGTGCTACCTGGTAATTCGAGTGGCATCACTATGACAAAAACGAGCTTCTGGAGAAAAGTTTGGAAACCTCTTAAAAAATGTCAATCAATATTAATAAATTAACAAAATTAGTTAAATCACGGCGACCACTAGACCGTTCTACATCCACATGTGAACGATCTATCCAAGTATACATAGAGTACAATGTAAGGGTTGTGAGGGGCACATCCCTCCCTCGAGCAAGCTTGCCAGCCAACATAAAAAATAACTCACGAGGATAATCGTATGGTCTCCCTCAGAATAAAAATCTGCTAAAAAGTGACAAAGAATGCCGCTAAGTGTGAAGGAGGCCTGATTTTGGGCCCATCATGGCTCTTTGGCACCCTGCTCGAACTCTATTCGTTAGGTATGGATTCGAAGTCCCTGAACCATTATCTCTGTGACTTCACAAAAGAGTGATCGGTGGCACCAATGTTATTAATAGCAACATAAAAATAACACTAAGACAAGGCTTGCTGAAGTTCTCGATACATCTCCTCCGCCTCGTTATCCTCAAAACCATCAATACACTACACCAAATCTGCCGATTTGTCAAGGTCATTGACCTTGACAAATCCAACTTGTCAAGGTCAATGACCGTGACATTTTGAGTCGAGACAACTTTTTTTGTCACGGTCATTGACCTTGACACAAAACTCGCATTTTGTGTCACGGTCGTGCCGCGGTCAATGACCGTAACACGTTTGTCACCGTTTATAACCGTGACAAATCCGTGACCCTTTTTTTTAAAAAAAAATTGTCACGGTCAATGACCGCGACACGTCCGTGACAACTTTTGTCACGGTAAATAACCGTGACAATTCTGGTCAGAATTTAAAAAAATCTGCTGGGCAGTATGGCCACTGCCACTGCCCAGCAGTATCCAAACATCATATATCCAAACAAAATAAAGATAATGCAAATATATATTCAAATAGAGACAATATGCATCACGATATAATTCAAATGTAACAACTTAAAATAATTCAATTCAAACTTAAAACAATTCAATTCAAACTTAAAACAATGTCACTACATGACTGGTGTATTGTTAAAACTGAGGAGGTGAGTAGGTCACACGACATACGAATTGACGCACCCACTAATATACATCGTGCCACATTGTTCGCGCAACCACAATAGGGAGTTCTCCTTCCTGGGTATGACATGCGTGATGAGAACCCTAGACTCCATCTCTTGAAGCGCACATCCATGAACTATTCCACCCTGGACGATATTCGGGTCCCTCAACCCCCGCCCTATCCGCTGGCCAACAAATACGTCCAATATGAACATGCTCGGCCAACCAAGTGTCGATATTGGTCTGTTGAAGGGCGCCAAATAGGGAAGTGGATCATCGAAGTACGAACGTGTCGGTGATGAAGCGGTGAGGTCCACATCCTTGTCATCCTGCACCTCGTCCTCCCGCACCTCCTCCTCCAACGCCTTCTCCTTCCCTTTCCCTTTACCTTTACGGTCTCTGCCCAACGTAAGATTCATGAATACATACATATCTTGGACCGTCGCCTCCAAACGGGACAGCTTCACGTCGTGTGAATCCACCGTTCGAGCCGACCCGATATCGCTCGTCTCCAATCCGATGATCCTAGATTTGGCCACCCGCGAGCTCACCCCCCTTGTCCTCCCCTTGCGATCAGAGCTAAGCACTTGGATGAGTGCATTTGTGGACAAAGATGCCTTGTCGGCATCAGACTGCGACTCATTCACTTCCTTAAGCTTTTCCTGAAATAACAAAAAACACATGATTAGTAAAATAAGTACACTAAAAAATTATAACGTAATTAATAAAAATTAAACTGTCGGATTACTTACAATCGTGGCCGCGACGCTCGGGGACACCTCCTTGTCCTTCCCCTTCTTCGTCCGAAGAGCCACATAAGTATCGAGCCTATGTGGCTTACCCCCTGGCCCACTCCCTACCCCTTGAAATAAAATAAAGTAAAGTAAAATTAGTATCGGCCCCACAAAGTAAAATAATGAAGAATAATATATTTCTGTAGTTATAGAAAAATTAAATCTTACCTGCATCCTATGCTCCACCTCAGCGTAAGAGGTCCGGCCGGAGTAGTGTACGTCCGTATTTTTTTCCCGATTTTCCCTCCCCGAATGGCGAGATGCCAATTGTCGATCCTCGATCTCATTGTCAATGAACTTCTGCCATTGTGCCAATGAGATCGTCTCTTTGGGGGGGGGGGGGGGACAGATTCACGCAATTGGATAATCGTCTCTCGTGTTTTTCCAAAGTACCGTGCCCTCATATTTTTTTTCCACGACTTGAGTTGCTCCCTAATCTGCTCCAACACGGGATCGCGTAGCTTTGGATCCAAGTTGAATTGTTCCTGTCCAACAAATACAATGTTAGTTGCGAATAAATATAAATATAAATATAAATATAAATATAAATATAAATATAAATATAAATATGAATATGAATATGAATATGAAATCGAAATCGAAATCGAAATTGAAATTGAAATTGAATTTGAAATTGAAATTGAAATATTAATATTAATATAAATATAAATATAAATATAAATATAAATATATTACCTGTAGTGCCGCCCAAACAGCTAGCTTCAGCTCATATGGCACCTCCTTCCAACTCATAAACCCCGGGCCGATGACCGTCTTTAGCAGAATGAGGGATCTCGCTAATATCTCCGATTTGTTCTCGACGGTAATCCCATATTTCCCATATTTGGGGAGCCTAGGGGAGGAAGAGCCCCCGTCACCTCCACTACCACCGACCCCAGACGACATCATCATAAACAACATCATCATCTTCGCCTTAATATCTGAAGGAGACATTTGCTGTAAAAAAATGTTATTAGTACAGATATAATATTTTCAATTTTAAGGACTATTTTCATCACTTAGTGTTCATCTAATTTCTAGTATAACAAGTTCCCATAAAAATCTTTAATAAAATTCTCATATCTTCTTTCAATTTAAACACACACAAAGTAGTGACTATCTATTTAAAATAATCTCAATGTTAATTTCAGGTATTGAATTTCTACTATTGTTTTGTGCTTTTTATAAATCATACCCCACCCCCACCCACACCCCAACATGTTTACGGGCTTTCATCACCTGTCTTAAATTTTTCGGTCCGTGACTTACTGGCCAGTTGTCTTGGGTCTTTTAGTCCCTTAACATTACTTTAAGAATTTTACCCAATCTAAATACCACATTTTCTTTCTTGTTATACACTTGAACATGTTTTGTTATTTAGTCCTTATTAATTTATCTTTGATGTATTACAAGCATCTTTACTTTTATAAACTTTATTTAATTTTCAATTTTAAGGACTATTTTCATCACTTAGTGTTCATCTAAGTTCTAGTATAACAAGTTCCCATAAAAATCTTTAATAAAGTATTATCACAAATATAAACTAAGAGTGATAAAATAACTTTGAGGCATATAAATTAATTGTGGCAAAGTAAGATTATGGAAACCCCACTTTTCTTTCTATAACTCCTATTTTATTAAACTTTCAATATAATTAGGGGTGTATAGAAAGAAAAGTTAAATAGGAATAAAAACAACATTTTTAAAATATGAAGGGCTCACCAATTTGATCAAATTTTTCAACAACATAGACTAATTGATCTTTATTATAAGACAATTACTACAAATTTATGCGCATCGCCCGAACTCAAAAAGTAATTTAATGACTAAAGTAATACTTTTTTAACTTTAGTTATTCACCACAAATCTTAAAAAATATTTTATTTTTCATGCTTTTAGCAACTTCGAATGCCATTTTAACCCTTATTCTAGTTTTTTAGTTTTCATGCTTTTATTTGATGGATATAAAGTCATGTGATTATTTCACCATATAAAGTCAACAAAAAACTCCATATATGGTTTTTTTCTCCATTAGTATAAGTACATAGCGATTATTTCACACTTAAATCACATATTAAGCCGGCCTTCATTTTTTTATGAAATTTGTAGAAAATTACTTATTTATTTTGAATGAAAATAAATTGTTATCCAATATTTTTGGATATTATTTACATTTACATTTTTGGATATTATTTACATTTATATTTTTGGATATTATTTTTGGAAATTTATAGAAAATTACTTATTTATTTACATTTTTAACCCCCTACCCCCACCCTGCCCCACCCCCTACCCCCCACCCTGCACCCACCCTACCCCCACCCTGCCCTACCCCCTACCCCCACCCTGCCCCACCCCCCACACACGCACACACATGCACATATATACACACATACACACATATATATACACACAAACATATATATAAATGGAAGAGAGAGAGAGAGAGAGAGAGAGAGAGAGAGAGAGAGAGAGAGAGAGGGAGGGAACGGCGGGAGGGAAAAAAGAAGGGAGAAAGGGTTTTTGCTGGAACCATTGTCACGGTCGTGTCAAGGTCATTGACCGTGACAATTATTTAAAGAATTATCACGGTCAATGACCGTGACAAGTCCGTGAGAAGTAAATTTGTCACGGTCTTGTCACGGTCATTGACTGTGACAATTCTTTGCCATGGTCGTGTCAAGGTCAATGACCGTGACATAAAACACGTATTTTTTATCACGGTCAATGACCTTGACAAGGGTGGCCGGCTGAAAGGTGACAATTTTGTCATTTTGGTGTAGTGAGTAAAAACATGGCTCCCCATGTAAGGGAGCCCAGTAATATCGCATATGTCCTTTATGGTGATAGTAAACTCTCCCTGACCAGTAATAAATGTATGAGAATCCATACTCCAACCAGAAGCCACAAGATTGAAAGTGGTGGAGTGTTGTGCAATAGTGCAGACTTTTAAACTTGATATAGTCCTGGTCAGACCAAGGCTCTCTACGACGTCCTTGTGAGCAGGGTCAGTAAGCACATAATCTACCCAGAGGTCCCACTCACCTGGGACACCTCCACAAACATTAAGGTTGATGTTGGAATAGAGGATGTCACTTGTATCCACCCGTACTCTAACAATACGATCTGTATGGACAATAGGGGTGTCAATGGACTCACTCAAGACTAGGTGAGGCCATTCATTGGTCTTGGCCATGAACTTCTCCTCGAACCTCTCGATCGAGGGCATGAAGTTATCCTTTTCCCCAAAGTAAGGGCAAAAGGGTAGAGCCCAAAATACATATTTGAACGATTATCAAGGTACTCCCTCTGATATTTTGAGAGGGTAATATCAGAAGAATCCCCACCAATAAGGGTGGTGATGGAGGCAGCAATAGTGGTGGTTACGGTGGTAATGCCAGTGGCCAAGATGGTGGAAACCTCTACGTGGATGGGCAAAGAGACCACTAGAAGCTCACTACTGTGGGTTACGATGGCTATAGAAGAGGTTTAAGATGAAGAAGCCATGAAGAAGAAAGAAATCAAAGAATTTAGTCATGGAAATTATATAATTATGGAAGGGATAATATTTTCTCTCTATAAAACTCATAAGAAAAAGTTTGAATGCCTAAGGTAGAGGGAAACATTTTTTTAATTGACCATTTTATACCAAAGAGGGTATGAATTCTTTGAAGACTAAAAAGAGGGTCAAATCATTACCTAATTTATAGGAACCCTGTTACTAGGATAACATGCATCTCCTCGAGACTACAAACATGGGGTTAATGACAACTCTATTTAATTGCCTTAGAGAAATGATGAAATCGAAAGGAAAGATTTTAAATTCCAAGGCAAGATGAACATTTTGTTCAAAACCCTTTGTTCTTCCCAACATAAAGACTTTTACAGGAGGGGATAATGTGGAGGCGTTCCCACTCGCCAGTTCACTAACAAGGAAAATTGGGCAAGGGGGTTGAAGACTGAAGAGATCCATCCTTAGTGACCCGAGTAGGAATTTAGGACAAAACAAATATTTAGGCGAGGGGTCCATTAGGAGTGGCCCCATCCCTAAAGGGATAATAGAAAAAGGGTTTAGGGCGAGGGAGTCTAACACGAGTTTCCCCATCTCCAAAGTAATACAAAATAAAAGATTTAGGACGACAGATCCACAACGAGTGTCCTCACCACCCAAAGAAACACCCGAAATTTTTTGCAACATATTACTTCTTCAATATTAATTGAAGTGAAGTCACATCTTAATTGTAAATTTTCTTAATTAGTTTAAGAAGTAGGTTAATGTCCTATTAGGAAATTGGTGTATTCTATATGAATTTGAATTGAAATTGTGATAGAATGGTAAGGAAAAGATCTTATATACTTTAGACATTAAAATCCCAATGATAACTAGTCACGAGTTAAAGAGCCAAGACAAACTTCTAGTCCTCAACAGTTAGGGAAATGTATAGGTTTCTTTTTTGGTCTATGTAGTTCATGCCACTCAGTTTGTTATCCTCTAAGATTGAAACAAGTGGGTTGAATGGAGATCCCATTTTGAAATTCGAGAATCATAAGTTTTTAATAGATAATTAACTTTAAAATATACATGTGAGAATTTAACTTGGTTTTAATTTTAAATGGTATCCCTTACCACCATTTCAAAGATAGAACCCGCTAGGAATCCTAGTTCACTTATGGAGTGATATTTCTCATGGGGAGATGAAATCATACTACCTTAAGCTAGACCGACTTTCATCTTTCAATTATGTACCTAGACAGTCCAGGATCTTGTGTCTAAAATAATTGAATAGACATTGTGTTTATGTATTGGAGGATATCATTAACTATGTCTAAATGTATACCACTAGTTCATTCCTCAAAATTGAACTCGCACGTGATGAACTTTCTCATGAGGGGATCAAACTCACTCACATTCTAAGTTTTGGAACTATCATTTCAGAGTTATAATGAATCCTTGGAGCCTTAATTAATTCCATCCATGTGGAGGGGGCAACCTAACTAACGCGGGAAATTAATCACATCTTGACTCATGAAAACACTGATGGAGACCGTCGGGTTTATGTTGAAATTCCTCTCCCATGTAGAATTTTAAAACTTGAGGGTTTTGGAAAAAAACATTTATTCAATTCCAAAAGAACGAATTAAAATCCTTGGTAGTTTCAATATTTAATTTTGTGAAATAAATATCTTCACCTCACATTTTAATTTTTCTTAAAATAAAAATAATTATTTCAATTTTTAAAAGATAAAATAATTTTCAGAGGTCTCAATTTAACTCACACTTTAAAATTTAATTACCTCGATTTAACTAAATTTAGAAAAAATAAATAAAACAAAAATTTTCAAGAAAATTGGTGATCTAGGTCGGTCTCAAAAACATAATCCATGTTGTCCATAAACGGTTGTTCCTAATTAGCCAATTATTTAGCACAAAAATTACACAGCATAGTAATTAAAGAGACATGGAAGAAATTTAATATATAAATGTAGAATATAATAAAAGGATGTAAAATATCTTTCCACCACGACCTAAACTTCTTGTTGAACTATAACTCTTAATGCATAAGAGTTCTTTTTATAGAAGGCTTCCGTTTGACAAAGAGTCCTGCCTAAAGTAGACTTCATCACAAACAAAAGTTATTGAGGGACCTGATCACTGGAAACTTATCCTCCATGGTATGGAAACATTATGGGTAAGAACCACCACGAGAAGCCACTAAAAATGCCCAAAAGTGCCCAATAAATGAATTTGTCCCGGGGGACCGATCGATCGAGGGGAGGTGAACGATCGACCCTGTTGGGGACAACCTTATTCTTCCTCTCGTTTTTCCATGTAAAAATGGCCATAACCCTTCCAAACCTTCATGAAATAAAACTTTTCCAAACAATTAAACTAATACAAATACATGATTCTAAGTGTAAAATAATAATGCCTCCCCTCATAATCTATTCCAAAGGCACCGATATATAAATATTACAAAAACTTAATCATCGCAACCATATTGATTAAACAAGTAAAAACTAACGACAGATAAACCACTGTAGGATACACTCACACATAAAAATACTTCATGACTATGATATAAGGTACATAAATAAAAAAAATATACACAAAAACATGTTAGTATGAAAGCATACATAAAGATATGTCAATCCATAACATGCAAAACTAGGGTTTTCAAGGTTGGACAACATGGACCTTTCTAATGGATGATTAATCTAAACCAAAGGCTCTGATACCAACTGCTGGGGATTGATATATGCAGAATAACACTTTTTAACATTGAATATTTGGTTAATCAAATAATATAAAGTAAAAAACCAATAATTAGGTTTGAAGAGCAAATCTAGGGTTCACGACACAATACCTTTTAAAAATATTGTATCTTCTACTGTATCATACTCCCCAAATCTGGGTGGGTGTGTGGGAACTTTTTGATAGGGAAACTCATCGTTATGACTAAGATATGGTGATCTCTTTGTACGCCTCTTTACAAAAATGTGAATAGTGTTTTTCCTCACCCATCTGAAACCATAATTATGATCACTTGTGGTTAAAAAACCCTTTCCACACCTTTGTATATAAGTAAATAAGGTGGGCTTAGACTAAACTAAGTTTCTTGAGAGTATGGGCCTAACTACTTAGGTATATATACTACACTAGGGACCTAAGATAAATATTAAAGTTGACTTCCAAATAAATACTAGAAAATCACATATTAAAATTATTGTAATTTATTTCATTTATTTATTTAATCATAATTAATTTCAGTAAATAATTGTGACATCACTCCAATTTAATAATTAGAGAAATCACTCGGATATAATGAGGTCTTGTTTGCAAAGTGGTACATAATATGAATCCCCACATTAAGATTCTGATACCCACTTTGTCAAATAAATTTATTATTCATTGACTTTAACCAACATCTAATCAATTCATTGATTCTAACACTTAAATTATTCTTAACATATTTTGTTACTCCACTGGATTATAAATAATCCACTGACCAGGTTTACTAGTGAAAACAAATTATAAACAAACCTAGTTATTCCCATATGCGTATTTCTTTGAACTAAGATCTCGGACCTACTTGTGTAACTATCATTCAATGTTAAGGAATCATTTGATCCATATAAAATTGAATCCAAGAACCCGTAGCAATCAAAGAGACAATTATATAAGCATTTCAATCCTTATAATTATCGGGATTCAGATAAAAATAATCTAATTCACTAAAGTATCAAGATTAACAAAATTATCTTTTAACTCTTTGGTATAAAACTTTCAACTACAATAGTTGAATATACACACACTCTAAAAGTTTGGTTTTGGTTGGTGTGATGTTAAAACGAAATGGATTTAAATAAGAAACAGAAGGATATGAGAAGAAGAGGTTTATCCCATAATAGCTTGATAACTAGGAAGACAACGTACTAGACAACCCTAAGGCTTTTAGTACTAAGATAACACACACCCCAAGTCTACTATAACAACATTTTTAGTACAAAATACAGATTATAATGTGTAAAAATATATATACAACCAATATAACAAGTATACCAATGCTAAAACTAAAAAATTCAATAACTATTGAAGTTACAGTAAACAACACAAATTGTGAAATTTGGTAAAACAAAAATGGAGCTTCACACCCAAGACAAGAGTATTAGTGAAGATGTACAGAAAAACAAGTTTTTGGTTTTAATAGGAGAATGGAAGTTTCAAACCCTAAAGACTGGATAAGAAGAGTCTTTGCTTTAGAGTTTACGTTTCAACCTTGTGAAAACCCCAAGGACAATTTTATGTAATAAATTTTTTAGATTAAGTGTTTTTACAAACTACAACTGGATTTACACAAATCTGAGAAAATACAAACCAATTCTTCTTTTAAAATATATATCGATCTTAAAAAATATTTTGTTTTATAAAAGAAGATCAACTAAACATGCAAGAGATATATATGTATAAAAATAGGTTTATTAATATATGGCAAAACATAGAAGATTTCAGTTTAGAGTTGTTAAAACTAGGTTTTTTTGTTTTAAAACATGGTAGATCAGTTTAACACACAAAATTATATATATATATATATATATATATGTGTGTGTGTGTGTGTGTGTGTGTGTGTGTGTGCTCGTGCTTTTGTATATAAAAAGGTAAATTTAAAAAGTATACCCCCAACAAGGATCACAAAGCAAAACAGGAGAAGGCAAGAACTCTAACAGCCTTGAATAATCAAACTAGAAAGCCACAAAAATCCTTCGAAAGCTTAAACCTAGAAATCTTAAAAAATGGTTCAAAAAAACAAACCCCTGAAATCTCAGATACTTTTAAGAACGTCAAGGCCACAAAGCAAAAAAATCATGCACTCTAAAAAACCCTAAGACAATACTAAACACACAGACTCACAAATGTGATTTAAAGAACACTCAGGTGTTTAGAGATTGAGGTTCAGGAAAATCTCTCAAAATGTATGAACTAATCAAGTTTTAGAGAGATAATTATTCGATCATTTTGGCAGTATTTTAGTTATTTTTCAAAAAAAGATCCTAATATTAAAACTCTCAGCCCAAGACCTCTATTTATAGAGGTTCTGGAATGACCCCGATGTAATTGTAATTCCACAAAAAAATAAGGGAATAACGGTAAAGAGATAAGAGGTTCAAAGGGTAAGACTGGAATCACATAAAATGGAGATCGACGAGGGCACATGTGTTTTTAACCATGGTAGTGTGGAGGATATAAAGGTGAAACAAACCCAGACAGCCAGCAATCTACAACAAACGCGTCAAGGTTCATGTGTGATTAAATTGTGTGGGCCTCACCTCGCAACCCCATTGGTCCAAAGCAGTTCACCCAGATCGAAACCCAAATGACCCACAAACCACACAAAATGATGTCGTTTAGATTTTTGTTGATTTTAATTAAGAAACCATAAAAATGTTTAAATTGATTCCTTTAAATGATTAATTTAGCAAATGAAAATTCCCCAAAAATCATAATAAATATGAAAATGAATTTAAATATTTGGAAAACCATAAAATGTGCAATATAAAAAATATTTTAGGCTTAAAATATGTATATAATGTATTAGTACAAAAATAAAGAAAATATTAACCAAAATTCAATTTAGGGTTTTAAAAATAAAAATTGAGTTTAAAAACTTAACAAATATTTTTAGGAATGTATTTAGTGTGTGCAAAGGTTCGAGTATCTTTGGGTTTGTTGTCACAAAATCAAGCCAAACCACAATCCCGGGTGATTCAAAAGAGGGTATTTTTAATCTCCCCCTTTGGCCAATTTTGGGAAAAACTAAATTAAGACTAAAAAAAATAAGACTCTTACATGCAAACACATAACTCAGCTGTACACAAGATTCCTAAAAAGAAGAGTGCATAATTCAACTAAAACACATGTCCTAAAAGGGAGTGCGCAAAATTCAACTAACAATATGTGTCCTAAGTGACTCAATTACATACAACAAAACTAGGAGTCTCACAACATCTCCCTAATATAAAAATAAGGAGTCTCAAATTATCTCCCTTATTTGTCACAAAGGGTGGGAAAGATTCCTACAAAAGATGTTAGTACAACAAGACATTATGATAAACTATGCACTAACATACAATCCTTACACATTTTAAATGGTGAAGGCACAGACACCAAAATACATTCTCATATTTTCAAAGTGAGTGATATCTAAAGGTTATGTGAAGAGATCGACCAATTGATATTTAGTGTTAAGGTATTCAATGTTAATTTCTTTTTTCTCAATTAATTCTTGAACAAAATGTTCTCTCATTTTATTATGATTTGTTCAAGAATAAAACACAAGATTCTTAGTAATACTTATATCACTTTGATTGTCACAAAGGTCAAATGATTTATTTAATCCGCAGTCACTTAACATTTGTTTCATACAAAGAAGATGAGTACAATCACTTCTAGCGGCAATGTATTCATCTTCTACTATTGAAAGCGAGACACAATTTTAGTTTCTAAAGGACTAGGAAACAAGATTGTGTCCAAAATAAAAGTATCCACCCGAGATGATTTTACTATCATTTACACAACCTACCCAGTCAACATCCGTATACATGATTATCTTAGAATTAGTATCAAAGATGTACGTGATACCATAGTTTATTGTTCCACTTATGTATTTTATAATAAGTTTTAATGGCATGTAAGTGGGACTCTCTAGTTCACATTTATATCTAGCGTGTACACACACGTTATGCATTATATCAGGTTTACTTGCAGTCAAGTAAATGAGGCCGCCTATCATACAACGATATAAAGTAACATCTATCTTTTTCTAGGTAAGTCTTATGACAGTTTAATAGAGGAAGTGATAGGGGTTCTATTAGTATTAGCCATAGTTAAACCAAATCATTTAATTAAATCAATATCATACTTGGATTGGCAAATAAAAATATGGTCAAATTTTTATGCTACTTGAATTACTAAGAAGAATTGTAGAATAGACGTTTGAAATTTTCATTTCATTATGCTAGAATGTTTTTCATCTTTTGAGGGAGAACTGTATCCAAAAGTTATATCGTCAATGTAAACTTGAGCGATTAGCAAACATTTTTTGTTATGTTTGATGAATATTTTTCGGTCGACTCCCCTTGAGTTAAAACAATTTTCATGTGACAACCCGCACTCCGAAATAAGGGGTGGACAGCCCGATACTCCGACATATATGGTAATCATGGACGGAAATCATTCTCAGCACCACATAAATAGTAAGAGTAACCGAGAAAACCACCTAATAATTCAGAAAACGGGTTGTCAAAACAATTAGCATTTATAAAAGTTAAATTGAGAAAAACAATTTAAACATCCCGTTCTAGAACAATAGTGGAATTCAAAGAAACATAAATAATATACACCTAAAACCACAATATACAAAGGCAAGAACCGAATATGTTGTCGGTTCACAGCTACACAAAAGTAATCCCATCAGTTAGATGTTATGTTATACATTCATAACACAATTACAAGATTTGGTCCACTCGCCCGAGTGACCGACCCGATCATAACTAGATATCATAAGAATGACGGCGTCTAACAAAACATCCTATAATATCCGCAATTTCATACAGCTCCTTAGAAGCAAAAGAGTAGGAATATCAACACAGGCATCCTTGCGGGGGAGCACCTGGGCGGATAGAATAACAAGTACAACATAGAGAAAAAGAACGGGTCAGGACCCGGTTTATATATAGATCCCAGATGAAAAAAAAGCATGCTAGATATGAATAGTAACATGTGGGTACAGAAATAAACACTCTAACAACCTAAGCATGGATCATAAGAAAGCAAGTGAGAATGATATAATTAAATAAGACTAAGCAAGACGATGAAATTATGCAAGATTAAATTAAAAACTAAATTAAGAGCTTGTATTTCCCCAAACCCCACTTTAAACCAGTTTAGGTTCCTTAACAGGAATATACTAACATTATATTCTTATTTCATTTCAATTACCATTCCTTAGCAAGAATGTAATTTTCATAATAACATTTAGTGGAATTATACAACCCTCAAGTCCCACTTGAGATATAGAAAAGCTATATTCTTATGCATATAACAATTCTAAGACCGCCTCTCCGAGTTTCCCCACTGGGCGCGCCCCTAAATGACTATCATCTTCCAGGGGCCCATCAAACAAGGCAGCCTGGGTACCTATCGCACGTCGGGAAGTGGCCATATGCCTGCGAGTGAGTCATAACCACACCCGAAATTACTTCACTAGCGCTGAAAAATACATATAATAAACCCGCATATGGCCGAGGACTATAGTCTCCCTGCATTCACTAGTCAAGGGACATCACCTCATAGGCGAGCTTCCCTTATGATAGCATTTAGAGAGGTGTGTTTAAGTAAATTAGCATTTACTATAAAAACCATACTTTTCATTTTTCCTTTACATTTACATGTTTGATTTGTTTGAAACCGTTATAATAGGATAGTTCATTACTCATCCTAGGTTATGCCTCGAACAAATCTCCAAGGGATCATATTCACTTCCCCCAAACATAAGATTTAATATAACTCAAATTAAGCCCCTAAAGTCTCCAAGTATGGGCCTATAATATCCATCCATATTATTGGATGCACAAAGAAAAGTGATGCCTTAACATCACTAGGACAACCCTTCCCCCGGACTTAACCCCAAGTGAAACCATTCAACACTAGGGTGACAACCAACTCAACTAGGACTCTAAAAGCCAAGGTTTACTTCATTCAAGAAGAGTCCTAAGTTCCTAGAGGAAGAAAGAAGAATAAAGGATAAAAGTAGGAAATTAGTTTAGAAAACAGGGGACTGGTCGGCCGATCCCAAGACAGCGGTCGACCGCGTCTCAAATTTTAGCTTTAGAAAGAAAGCAGAAAGTCCATTTCGAATGGACCGGTCGACCTGTGGTAGAACCTCGGTCGACCGCGACCTTATTTCGAGCCTTTGAAAGAAAGCAGTGTGCCTTCCTTCGAAGGCCCGGTCGACTGGTCTGAGATACGCGGTCGACCGGTCATCGCAGACCTAGACCCCATTTCCTAATTTCTTCTAAACCCCCAAAATCCACAACCAACCCAAAGTCATCCAATTACATTTAATGATACCCAAAGATCATAAATGCTCCCAACATCATTTTTCTACCTCAATCAATAATCTATCTCTACCAAAGATGTTGATACCCATATATCCAACCAAAAACCACAATTACAATACATCAAAACTATACATATCTACCCATACTAATTTTTCATCTTAAACCATATAATAGCAAGTAGAAAACTTGCTTTGGGACTTCACTAACAAGCTTGGTTGAAGAAGAACGCAAGATCAAGCCACAAATCCTCAAGATCTCTCTCTTTTCTCCAATCTTCCACTCACTCTCTCTCACTCTAGGGCTAGAACACTTAGGGTAATTAAGAGGAATTGAAAGACTAAGGGAGAAACTAAACGTGGCTTAAGTTTAAAAGTCTCCAACCAAGAAGTAAAAATACCGCAATAGTTAAGTTCTAATACGCAATATGCCAAAACATGTCAAAAGTGCCCAAAATCTCAAAATACAACATGGCACACATTTTGACTGTCTCGCACCTCCCAGAACTAACTACACCCTCCAAATTATCATTTGGAGATTTTATAAACCAAATTAAGTTCCGGTTCCATTTTAATTCAAACTTCCATATTAATTTTCATGACAAAATAGAACACCACATGGTAACAACTACTTACACACATGGCAATTATGCAACTTATTTCATCAAATTAATACTTACCCACATGCAGTATTTAATATATGCAACTACACCACATAGGAAATAAATATAAAAAAATGGGCTCCCAAAAGCGAGGGTTGTTACATACTCCCTCCCTTATGAGGGAATTTTGCCCCCAAAATTCAAGCGTACCTTGGATAAAGAGATGCGGATACTTTTCCCGTATATCATCCTCACGCTCCCAAGTAGATTCATCGACACTGTGATGACTCCATTGTACTCTAACCAAGGGTACCATACGAGATCTCAGCCTACGTTCCCCATGCTCCAAAATGGCTACGGGTTGCTCTTCATAAGAAATATCGGGTTGCAACTCTATATCCTCGAAAGGAATGTGCCAAAGGGCACCATCACACCTCTTATACTTCTTTAAGGAGGAAATGTGGAAAACATTGTGAATCTGTTGCAACGGTTCTGGTAGGGAAATTTGATACGCCACGGGGCCTACTTTAGCAAGTACAGGAAAAGACCCAACGAAACGTGGTGCAAGCTTCCCTTTCTTTCCGAAACGCTTAACGCCTTTCATAGGAGACACCCGTACCAACACTTGGTCTCCAACTTCTAACTCCACAAGCCTTCTCCCCGCATCGGCATAGCTCTTTTGTCTGTCTTGGACTATCCGAATATGGCCTCGAATAAGCTCGATCTTTGAAGAAGTATCCCGAATCATTTCAGGTCCAAGAAACTTGTTATCTCCCACTTCTAACCAACACGTGGGGGATCTACAAGACCTACCATACAAGGCTTCATAGGGAGCCATCCCAATAGTGAACTGGTATGAGTTATTATAAGCAAATTCAACAAAAGGGAGATATTGCTCCCAACTACCCTTGAAATCAAGCATGCACATACGGAGCATATCCTCCAACATTTGGTTAACCCTTTCGGTCTGGCCATCTGTTTGAGGATGATAATAAGTTCTTAATTTCAATTCGATTCCCATGGCCTCTTGGAAGCTTTGCCCAAAGTGGGAAACAAAGATCTTATCTCTGTCGGAAATAATATTCAAGGGCACCCCATGCAATCTAACAATCTCTTCAATGAACAATCGAGCGTAACGAGCGGTATTATAATCAGTACAGACGGGAAGGAAGTGCGCCGATTTTATCAAATGATCCACGATAACCCAAATAGAATCGTGACCCATTTGTGACGTTGGCAATCCGGTTATAAAATCCATTGAAATGCTCTCCCATTTCCAAACAGGAATTTCCAACGGCTGCAACAGACCTGCCGGTAGCTGATGATCAACTTCAACTAACTAACAAGTAGTGCATCGAGATACAAACTCCGAAATATCTGGTTTCATACCTGGCCACCAATATTGACGGCGCATATCTTGATACTTTTTATCATTTCCCGAATGTACAGAAAATTTAGAGCCGTGAGATTCCGCCATCACAGCCCGTCGCTATTCTCCATCCTCTGGAACAATAAGCCTTCCATGAAAGCGCAATCCACCCTCATAACTTACCGAGTAGGACTCTGCTCCCCCAGTCAGTAACTGGCGAATGTGGTTTGACATTCTTTATCTCTGCCTTGGGGTTCCACCACCCGTGCCACAATCGTCGGAGTAACGATCATCACGGACATAAATGCCCTTGCAATCGCATCATCATTACTGAGTTCCTTCCATTTATCTTTCCACACGTCAGCTAATTCTCCCTCGGGTCTCCTACTCAGGGCATCTGCCACCACGTGTGCCTTGCCCGAATGATAATGAATATCAAATTGGTAATATTTCAAGAACTCCAACCATCTTCACTGCCGCATATTCAGATCTTTTTGAGAAAATAAATATTGTAATGACTTATGGTCCGTGAAAAGACTAAACTTCTTCCCGAGAAGATAGTGCCTCAAAATCTTTAAGGCAAAGACAACGGCGGCTAATTCCAAGTCATGCACCGGATAATTTCTTTCATGAGGCTTGAGTTTTCTAGAAGCATAAGAAATAGCTTGTCGCTCCTGCTGAAGCACACCTCCCAAACCTTGTAGAGATGCATCAGTGAAGACCAAATATTCCAACCCTGGCTTGGGTAAAGCGAGGACTGGAGCCGAAGTCAACCTATTTTTAAGCTCATCGAACGGAGCTTGACAGGCTTCATCCCACACAAATCTAACCCCTTTCCGGGTCAAATTTATCAAAGGACTAGCAATCTTAGAAAATCCCTTAATAAATCGGCGGTAATAGCCCGCCAAACCCAGAAAATTGCGTATCTCGGTAGGCGTCGTGGGTTGACCCCACTCCCTCACCGCAACAACTTTACTTGGGTCCACCGATATCCCTTGAGAAGAAACAACGTGACCCAAAAATTGCACTTCTCGCAGCCAAAAGCCACACTTATCAAACTTGGCATACAATTGGTGATCCCTCAACCTTTGCAGGACCAACCCCAAGTGAGTAGCATGGTCATCTTCTTTTTGAGAATACACGAGGATGTCATCAATAAACACAATGACAAATTGGTCCAGGAAGTCAAGAAATACTCTATTCATAAGATCCATGAACACTGCAGGGGCATTAGTTATCCCAAAAGGCATAACCAAAAACTCGTAAGACCCGTACCTCGTCAGAAAACCAGTTTTGGATACATCTTGCTCACGTATCCTCAATTGGTGATACCCCGTTCTCAAGTCTATCTTAGAGAAGTAGGTCGCTCCCCTGAGCTGATCAAACAAGTCATCTATGTGAGGCAAAGGGTATTTGTTCCGGATAGTGACCTTGTTCAACTCTCTATAGTCAACACACAACCGGAGAGAACCATCTCTTTTCTTCACAAATAACACAGGAGCACCCCACGGCGATGTGCTACGCCTGATAAACCCCTGTTCTAACAACTGCTGAATCTGATCTCTTAGCTCCCTCATCTCCACAGGATCCATGCGATACGGAGTTCGCGTAATCGGTCGAGTTCCCGGCGCTAAGTCAATAACAAACTCAATCTCTCTACTAGGAGGCAAACCCGGTATCTCCCGGAAAATGTCCTCAAAGTATCGAACAACAGGAATAGAATCTAAGGGAACAACTACATCCCGAGAATTCTCATCCGCAATACAATATAAATAAGTACCATAATCTCCCTCTAAACGAGGCATAACCACCAGGAACATATCTTGTCCCGGAACGGCGAAGACTATACTCTTCCCGTAACAATTTACTATAGCATGATACTTAACAAGCCAATCCATGCCCAAAATAACATCATACCCGACCATGTATAGGACGAGTAAGTCGGCCTCAAAACACAAATTACCAAGAGTGATCCCTATGCGTTTACAAACAAAGAAAATAAGGGAACTGTCACCCATAGAGGACTCCACACTAGAAAAGGTACTTTCCGCATATTTTATCAACTCTGTGGACTGAGCAAAACTTCTGGAAATAAAGGAATGCGTCGCACCCGGAACACGACCCATATGTGCCTGAATAAGGAACTTACCCTCTATAGCTGGCGGCGCTGGATGAATAGGAGGAAGCATAGCATACTGAATCAGGTAGACTCTCCCATACTGTAGTTGGCCCTGTTGCAGAGGGACAACTGAATTCGGTGCTTGTGGAGGGAACTGCACATAAGGCTGCTGAGGAACTCGCGGAGGTTATCCCCCAATCACCTGAGGACAATCTCTCTTAAAGTGACCATCTTCTCCACATTGAAAACATTTCCCCACCATATTCTCCTGACCTCGAGCTCTGTTATTCCTGAACTGCCCAAAACCTTGGCCCGGTTGGCCCTTACCTCCCTGGCCACCTCGACTCACTTTCTGTGGTACGACACCCTAACCTTGCCTATTAGCACTTCCACTAACATTAAACCCGCCAGAGCGTTGTCTTTTCGACCCATTCCCTTGCTGGGGATCCCTTTCTCGTTGCTTATTACCCGCTAGTGGGGACGAAGGAAAAGCTCCTCCTCCATTCCCACTCACCCCGGGCTTCCCTACTTGCCCAACTCCTGAAGCTTTCTTGCTATTCTGAATAAACAACCGATGCTCCTGACAATGAAGCAATGCATCATTCATCACTTCACCAAAAGTTTGTAAAGCCGGATTACCCAGCAAATGCTACCGGATTCTCCAGTTTAGACCCCCCATGAATTTTGAGACTTTCCTTTCCTCCGAGGTTATCTATTCCGGCACAAAACTAGCTAGCCGGGTAAACTCCTCCTCATACTCGGCCACCGATCGTTCTCCCTGAACTAGATCTTGAAGTTTCCTCCTCATCTCCCTCTGAATCGCGGGAGGGAAATATTTTCGGTCGTACAAAACCCAAAAATCAGTAATGGACATAGTATCCCTCTGTTCTGGCGTAGTCATCGACTCCTACCAATGTAACGCTGCCCCAACCAGCTTGAAAGTAGCAAGGACTTGCTTCTTCTCCTCACTACAGTCCACCATTCGTAAATGGCGTTGCATATCCTTCTTCCATTGATTTTCTCGAACAACGTCAGAACCTCCATCAAACTCTGGGGGATGTCCCTTTAAAAAGGACTCCCTTACTCTTTCCCATGGAAAAGGTCCCGTAGGGGCTTGAGCAACATGTGCCCGTTGTTGAGCTGTTGGCATCTTTTGAGTTACTGCAGTCATGGCGGCATTAAATGTATGAGCCACGATATTGGCTACGTCAGTATCATTAAAAGTTCTTTGGGGTGGTGGAGGACCAACATCCTCTTCTACAACTCTATTGCGTCTCGCAGGGCGTCCTCTCTTAGGCGGCATCTGAGATGAAGGGACAATAGAGTTAGAATACAATTCATAATAATCTATTTCACAGAAGATCGCAAATATAAGCAGTAAAGCAATCTTATCATTAGGCTCTATATCAAAGAACGCTACGGTAGATCGTGACAAGTCAACATAGATCCTAGTACTCTAGAACCCAGTGCTCTGATACCATCTGTGACAACTCGCACTCCGAAATAAGGGGTGGCCAGCCCGATACTCCGACATATACGGTAATCATGGACGGAAATTATTCTCAGCACCACATAAGTAGTAAGAGTAACCGAGAAAACCACCCAATAATTCAGAAAATGGGTTGTCAAAACAATTAGCATTTATAAAAGTTAAGTTGAGAAAAACAATTTAAACATCCCGTTCTAGAACAATAGTGGAATTCAAAGAAACATAAATAATATACACCTAAAACCACAATATACAAAGACAAGAACCGAATATGCTGTCGGTTCACAGCTACACAAAAGTAATCCCATCAGTTAGATGTTATGTTATACATTCATAACACAATTACAAGATTTGGGCCACTCGCCCGAGTGACCGACCCGATCATAACTAGATATCATAAGAATGACGGCGTCTAACAAAACATCCTGTAAATCTGCAATTTCATACATCTCCTTAGAATCAAAAGAGTAGGAATATCAACACGGGCGTCCTTGCGGAGGAGCACCTGGGTGGATACAATAACAAGTACAACATAGAGAAAAAGAACGGGTCAGGATCCGGTTTATATATAGTTCCTAGATGAACAAAAAGCATGCTAGATATGAATAGTAACATGTGGGTACAGAAATCAACACTCTAACAACCTAAGCATGGATCATAAGAAAGCAAGTGAGAATGACATAATTAAATGAGACTAAGCAAGACGATGAAATTATGCAAGATTAAATTAAAAACTAAATTAAGAGCTTGTATTTCCCCAAATCCCACTTTAAACTAGTTTCAGTTCCTTAACAGGAATATACTAACATTATATTCTTATTTCATTTCAATTCCCATTCCTTAGCAAGAATGTAATTTTCATAATAACATTTAGTGGAATTATACAACCCTCAAGTCCCACTTGAGATATAGAAAAGCTATATTCTTATGCATATAACGATTGTAAGACCGCCCCTCCGAGTTTCCCCACTGGGCGCGCCCCTAAATGACTATCATCTTCTAGGGGCCCATCAAACAAGGCAGCCTGGGTACCTATCGCACGTCGGGAAGTGGCCATATGCCTGCGAGTGAGTCATAACCACACCCGGAATTACTTCACTAGCGCAGAAAAATACATATAATAAACCCGCATATGGCCGAGGACTATAGTCTCCCTGCATTCACTAGTCAAGGGACATCACCTCATACGCGAGCTTCCCTTATGATAGCATTTAGAGAGGTGTGTTTAAGTAAATTAGCATTTACTATAAAAACCATACTTTTCATTTTTCCTTTACATTTACATGTTTCATTTGTTTGAAACCATTATAATAGGATAGTTCATTACTCATCCCAGGTTATGCCACGAACAAATCTCCAAGGGATCATATTCACTTCCCCCAAACATAAGATTTAATATAACTCAAATTAAGCCCCTAAAGTCTCCAAGTATGGGCCTACAATATCCATCCATATTATTGGATGCACAAAGAAAAGTGATGCCTTAACATCACTAGGATAACCCTTCCCCCGGACTTAACCCCATGTGAAACCATTCAACACTAGGGTGACAACCAACTCAACTAGGACTCTAAAAGCCAAGGTTTACTTCATTCAAGAAGAGTCCTAAGTTCCTAGAGGAAGAAAGAAGAATAAAGGATAAAAGTAGGAAATTAGTTTAGAAAATAGGGGACCGGTCGACCGATCCCAAGACAGCGGTTGACCGCATCTCAAAGTTTAGCTTTAGAAAGAAAGAAGAAAGTCCATTTCGGATGGACCGGTCGACCTGTGGTTGAACCGCGGTCGACCTGTGGTTGAACCGCGGTCGACCGCGACCTTATTTCAAGCCTTTGAAAGAAAGCAGTGTGCTTTCCTCCGGAGGCCCGGTCGACCGGTCTGAGATACGCGGTCGACCGGTCATCGGAGACCTAGACCCCATTTCCTAATTTCTTCTAAACCCCCAAAATCCACAACCAACCCAAAGTCATCCAATTACATTTAATGATACCCAAAGATCATAAATGCTCCCAACAACATTTTTCTACCTCAATCAACAATCTATCTCTACCAAAGATGTTGATACCCATAAATCCAACCAAAAACAACAATTATAATACATCAAAACTATACATATCTACCCATACTAATTATTCATCTTAAACCATATAATAGCAAGTAGAAAACTTGCTTTGGGACTTCACTAACAAGCTTGGTTGAAGAAGAAAGCAAGATCAAGCCACAAATCCTCAAGATCTCTCTCTTTTCTCCAATCTTCCACTCACTCTCTCTCACTCTAGGGCTAGAACACTTAGGGTAATTAAGATCAATTGAAAGACTAAGGGAGAAACTAAACAAGGCTTAAGTCTAAAAGTCTCCGGCCAAGAAGTAAAAATACCGCAATAGTTAAGTTCTAATACGCAATATGCCAAAACCAGTCAAAAGTGCCCAAAATCTCAAAATATAATATGGCACACATTTTGACTGTCTCGCACCTCCCGGAACTAACTACACCCTCCAAATTATCATTTGGAGATTTTATAAGACAAATTAAGTTCCGGTTCCATTTTAATTTAAACTGCCATATTAATTTTCATGACAAAATAGAACACCACATGGTAACAACTACTTACATACATGGCAATTATGCAACTTATTTGTAAATATTAACTTATTTCATCAAATTAATACTTACCCACGTGCAGTATTTGATATATGCAACTACACCACATAGGAAATAAATATAAAAAAATGGGCTCCCAAAAGCGAGGGTTGTTCCATTTCATTAGGAAATTTGCTAACCTATCATACCAGGCATGAGGGACCTATTTTATACCATAAAAAGATTTCTTTAATATATATAGATGATTTTTAAATAAAGGATCAAGAAAACCTTTAGGTTGTTCTACATACACTTCTTCATTTCAAATACCATTTAAAAATGAAAATTTTACGTCCAATTGATAATGTTTAAATTTTAAATGGCACAAAACGACAAACAAAAGTCTTACAGATTCTAGTCTAGCTACAAGAGCAAAGGTTTCACTTATATCTATGACATCAATTTGTAAATAAAACTGTGCTACTAACCTAGCCTTGTTTCTTAAGACATTACTAGACTCATCATTTATTTTTAAATATCCATTTGATTTTGGTTATATTAGTGTGAGTAGGATAAGGGACTAAATACCAAACATCGTGTAGTCTAAACTATCCTAATTCTTCTTTCATTAACAATAACCAAAATTCATCTACTAGTACTTATTTTACATGTTTTGGTTCAATTAAAGACATGTAGGAAGAAAATAAAGCATTAGCAGATTGTGACCTAGTTTGTATAGGATCTCTAATATCTCTTAGAATGTTTTTCTTAGGGTGATTTGCCTTCACCCAGTTAGGAACATCGGGTTTATTAGGTGGTAGGGAGTCATAATCATTATTTGTTAACTGTTTTGGCAAATCTTTATTTTTATAATTGTCAATAGGTAAAGGATTCTTACTATTTTTCAAGTGATGGGCAATACTATCATTCACAACAACATGAACGAATTACATTATAGTTTTTATTTTGAGATTAAACACACAATAATCATGGTGGTTTTTTGAATAACCTAAAAAGACAGCGTTTTCTCCCCTAGTTTCAAATTTAGAAAAGTGTTATCTATCTTTACAAACATAACACTCGCTGGAAAACACCTTAAAATATTTCAAATTGAGATAAATCTCATATGATGTATGTTTGGTGTTTTTCCTCAAGTACGCCCTATTTATTACCCAAAAGTATTTTAGTAAATTCATAGCATGAACAATATATGATCCATTTCTTGTATGGTTCGGTTCTTTCTTCCAACTATATAATTTAGTTGAGGGATTTTAGGTGCATTAAATTCATGTATGTACCCATTTCCTATATAATATTCTACAACACCAGTGTTTTAAACTCTCCACTCATGTCACTTTGAATCCTAGTTACTTGGATGTCCTTTTCATTCTCAATTCTTAAAAGGATTCTTAAAAGGTTTTGAAAGGCATCTGATATTTTCATAAATGATACCCATGTAAATCTAGTAAACTCATGTACAATGACAAGGATGTAGAACTTACCACATATACTAGTAGTCCTATAGGGACCCATTAAATCCATATGAGGTAACTCAAAAGGGTGAAAAGTTAAAACATTTATAACTCTTTTATGACGGACTTTATGCATTTCACCTATTTAACGTGGTTCACAAAAAGAGTGTTTAATTTTGGGTATTTTAGATAGATCAAGTACAAGTTATTGATGAGTTAATATATGAAGATTATCATAATTAATGTGTCCTAGTCTTTCACGCCATAAGTATAATTCATTTAGCATAGCAGATAAATAAGTTTTAACTTGTTTGCTTTGAATAACAACATAGTAATTATTGGGTGTTCTTTCACCACAAAGAATTGTCTTTCCCTCTTGACTAACAATTTTGCACTCTGTAGAAAAGTTAACAGTGTGATTAGTGTCACAAAATTGACTTATACTTAGAATATTGTCTCTAAGTCCCTCAACTAGTAGGACCTTATTCAAGTTTGGAAGATCATCACCCCTAATTGTTCCCTTGCCTATGATTCGGGGCATTTTTTCAGAGCCAAAGGAGGAAATTCCTCCAATAAAAGTTTTTAAAGTGAAAAAAATTATTTTATCCCTAGTCATGTGCCTAGAACATCCAGAACTAAGGTACCACTGAGAGTTTTTATATGAAGCATTTCATGCTAATACAACTACATTATATCTCAGTTGGTAGCTTAATTGTGCTCTCCTAATACAAATTTTCTTAGTTTTTGGAAAAATTATTTTTGACTTGAAAGGCATTGTATTAGGTGGTGTGGGTTTCCTAACATATTTTGCCGAAATAGGTATCATAGGTCTAATAACTTTGCCATTTTTCTGTTTAGATTGAATCATTTTGTAAGGACATAAATTTCCAATTGAGTCCCTATATTGTTTTGACTTAATTCCGTGAACAAAAATGTGTTTGTAATACGTCATAGTGAGATTTTAGTTTGTCACGATCCCCCTTGCTCTATGAAATATTGAAGAAATTGAAGACGTTGCGGTAAAGCTTCAAATAATTAATCATGCCAAAGTTTAAATTAGTGCCAGTTTATTCTTCTTCAAGTTAATTGCATTCCGAGATCACACAGGTATGAATGCGTATAATTAATGGTGCTCAGAATTATTTTTATAAAAGATAAGGATGTAATTTTATAAGGAAAAATGTTTTAAAAGTGTTTTAAACGTTTTACACTATGTTTTATGCTGATAAGGTTGAAAAAGAGTTTATCTTAATTGGATCTCTTTTGAAGAAAAGTTTTAAAGAGAAAGTCAAAATGACATGCGCATCGTTCTAACGACAACTGTACTTTGTTCGAGATAGATGGATATGTCACGCGAACAACAGGCCAATCTCGTTATAGCAACACTATTTTTGAGGTGGTGATCTTTTCCTATTTAAAGCATGGTTTCGTCAGAATTAATGTGTGTGGATTCTGGAAAAATAGGTTATGATCCAGAGACCTATTTGCACATGTTTTTCTGAGGTTTCAAAGCTTAAACACATCCTTAGTGTTTGCAAAGATCCGAGTTATCATTATTATATGTTTATGTGATCTTGCTATACCAAGAAGGTTTGTTCTATACATGAACATCTCGGTTTTGCGGTGAAGAAAGGAGAGGGACTTCTTGTTCGACATCGTATACATATCAAAGCCATTCGGTGGACATCGATACATACGTGGATGCGTGTGCTATGGATAGGTATCGTGGAAGAATGACTTTATACATGGGCACTATGAGAGGAGTGGTTGAAGATCAGAAGAGTGTCAAGACCCGTGAGGATCGAGTCGTTGAGTGAGTCTTTTCTCTATTCGTTGTAATTCCACATTCATAGTGATTGTCTAGCTTGGGTCGTCTGAGGTTTTTTTCCTGTCTTGGGTTTTTTCCTCGTACATCCGACGTTGTGAATATTCTTTACTTAACTTTACTTGCTTTAATCACTCGATGCATGTTTAGGATTAATCAAGATAAACTTGGTTTAAAGAAAGAATTGGTTTTTCATAACTTTGTTTGGTGCTAATTAAAAGTTGGATAAATTTTGGTGAAAATTGGTTTGATTTGAAACACACGCATAAGGACCACCCCCTTTTCAATTTGGTATCACACCTAGAAAACATAATTTATTTGTTTTTTGATCCCGTGTGTTTTCAAAAATGAATTTTGGAAATAACAATTTTTTTTGATCTCCTATTTTTTATGGCACTAATTACACCTATTGGAAGATGAGAATGAAAAGTGCATTGAAATCTACTGATGAGCGTGTGTGGCTAGAAGTTGAGAATGGTTGGACACCCTTTGTCACTATTTTAGGTGAGATCACCAGTTTAAAGCCTGTCGAGTCATGGACCGAAACTGAACATGGACTTTCAAAATATAATTCTAAGGGTTTGCACGTAATTTCTTCACATGTCACACCGAAAAAATATAATAGAATTATGACTTGTGAAATATCAAAAGAGGCTTGGGATATTTTGGCCCTCACTCACGAGGAAACTAGCATGGTTATGGCGTCGAAGCTTCAAAATTTCACTACACAGTTTGAGACCATTAGGATGTTTTTGAGTGACACTTTTGATGAGTTTTATGCTAGGTTGTTCAATATTATCAACTCGTCGTTTAACCTAGGTGAGAAAATTCCTGACAACCGTATCATTAAGAAAATCCTTAGGTCGTTGCTTAGTAGGTTTGATGCGAAAATGACTATTTTAAACTCCTTGGGTAAGTTAGAATCGATAAAACTAGAAGAGATTGTAACTGACTTACAAACCTATGAAATCGATATGATTACCTCCAAGAAAGTGACTAAGAAAGAAAAGGGTATTGATTTGAAAACCTGGACGGAGGAAATTAAAGTTTGGGATTCCGATTCCGATTCCGATTTTGAGGATATTGCTTTGTTGGCAAAACAATTTAAAAAATTGTTTAAGTTTCAAAAGTAATCAAAAGATGCCAAGAAATTTGAAAAATTCAAGAACAAAAAAATTAATCCCACATCTAAGGATACGTTTGAGAAGCCTAAGAGAGATGAGTCGGATAAGTGTTTTGGGTGTGAGGGGAACGGTCACAACGTTAAGGAGTGTCCCACTAGACTTAAGAAAGAGGGAAAGCAACCCATTATTTATAATGCCACCTTAAGTGATAGTGATCTGAAAGAGGGAGAGAGTTCCCCCATTGATCGTAACCTTGTTGCATTTATGGAATGTCATGTGAGCGACGACTATTCTCATGTGCATGACACTTCCGAGGAGGTTTTGAGTAAAACCCATGTTAGTGAGGGAGAAGAGAGTGACAAGGAGGAGGTAGATGTGAAAGAATTGCAAGTTGCATTTAACGAGTTGTATGCCAAGACTGTGAAAGTGAAAAAGTAAAATACAAAATTGCAAGCTAAGTTGAATGAGCGTGCCATAGAAAATAATGATACTTTGATTGAGGATCTTAGGGCACGAGAGAAGAAGTTTAGGGAGAAACTAGAGTTTGTGGAGAAAGAGATAGATAATCTATGTGGTTTAATGGAGTCTTTAAAAAAAGATATTTTAGAGTTTGAGGAGTCTATGCATTTGCTCGAGTCTAGGATTAATGAGTTGGAGGAGATATTGAGAGACTCGTGTAGAGTTAAGTTTGATTTAGAGGCTAGATCGGAGAAGTTAGATAAGATCTTAGGCACCGTCCAAATTAAGGGAGATAGGGGAGGTATAGGTTTTAATGGGAGAGTTGTTTCCATTCCCCCCACACGTGTGAGAAACACTGTGATGGTTAGAAAAGGTCCACATATAGGTAATCATTCCCACTATCGCTACACTTGGACGTTTTGTGGTAAGAAATGTCACCTTAGGCATTATTGTTATGATCTTAAACAAGCTCCTAGGTAGTTTAGTAATAAAGATGCCCCGGTTCCCCAAAACCTCCAAGCGTCGTTTTACACCTACTTGGGTTAGGAAATTGGATTTAGTGTCTTTAGGAATAAAACTTCATGATTCTCATTTGGGTGCACTTGATTCTTCCCATGCTAAATCTAAAGGATGGTAGTGGTTCCTTGTTTATCATATGCTAGTTCGCTTCATGATATATTCATTGCTAGTATAATTACTTGTGTATTATTTTGTACTATAGTTTTTCACTTATTTGAGTCCTATTGAAAATATACAAAAAGATTTTGTTTTTGAGAAAACTTTTGAAAAACCAAAAGATTTTGCTTTTATTTGAGTCAAAATATGTTTGAAAAGACAAAAAGATTTTCGGTTTTTGTTTTTGAGTTTACATGTTTGATATGACATATTGGTGTGCTTGGACCCTCCCCCCCCCCCCATCTTTTCATGTCCATTTGGCTAGGACATTTCGTCATTTTTATCGATGCTTAGAATAATTTTAACCATTGTTTATATGGGGTTGTTTCGAAGTTGATATGCATTTTGATTCGACTTTGTATATATGCCATCATTGAACACATGCACAAGTTTATATGGATGTTTGACTTCTCTTGCATATTTGAATTTTGTGAGGCGTTCTTATCTCAATCTTATCATCTATGCGTAAGTAGACTTAAGGAGAAGTGTGCATGTAACAATCGTTTACCGTGAGGATTTTAATTGGTACCTAATTGAAAAAATAATGAGTGATTCACAAGAAAGGGATGCAAGAGTACAAAATTAACTCATCGTGAAAGCCATCGTTTAATAGAGCCCAAAAGAAAAAGCAATATGCTAAGAAAAAGGGCCAATAAGATTTTCTCTATGTGTAGAATGCTAGAAACCTCAAAAGAACTTGAAAAATTATATATTTATGAGGGAGTTTGGTTGGAGAAATTTAAACGGATTTTCACATCTAATCCTAATGTTGAAACATTGCAATTTGACGCTATTATTTGTATAATCGTCCAAAATCTAGATTTGTGTGCATGTAGTATGTTTAGTTCATTAAGCTCACACTTTAATTGTCATATGGCTATGATAAAGTTTGATGATTTATCGCTATCAATTAGAGCTTCTTGATCTTTTCGATGTGTTGGAATTGTACTCATTTGTTGTAGTTTCACGACCATATATTCCATGTCCATGTTTGAGCACATCGGTACTATGTTTGCATGTAACTCGCGTTGATAGTTTTTATACTTTTTTGCATTTTGGGTAAAAATCTTTATGTTTTAGCACTGTTTAGCTGCTGTCAGGACCTTCCACTGTGTTTTTTTGGAAATGTTTTCACTAAACAAAATATATGATTTTTTCTGGGAAACTGGGAAAATACGGCATGTCGTGAGAAGTCGTTCGAGCGAGATTACCATGTCGTGCAAAGTCTCGTTCTAGAAACGTCCTCATATCGTTTGAGCGACGTCCCTGGCTCGTTCGAACGGCGATCTGGGAATTTGCTTCTGACTTGTTTGCAGTACCCTGGTTATTGTGGTATATTTTGTGGTACTGCTGGAAGCTTTTTGGACTGACAGGTTTATATGAAGGGTGTATTGTTTCAATATTGATATTTTGCATATGATTTCGCTTATCACACCTGATTAGTTTGCTATATTCTTTGTGTGATTCCTTGGTTTACTAGCTACAGATTTGTCATCTATTGATCATATTTAGCTGGTTGTTTCAGGATTATCTAGCGATCTTTAATTGGTATATTCTCATGCTAGATACTTATTGTTTGGCTTATATTTTCACCAAATTGTCTATTCAAGACAAAAAGGGGGAGAGATGTGTGTGATGTAGGGGGGGATTTGAGATTTGTTGAGCATGTTTTTGTTTACATATTTTACAAATTAGTATTACAAATTGGTATCATTTTATTGCTCAGTTGTTTAACAAATGATTTTTCAGAGTTTATTCATATTGGTATCTATTCTAAAATTGGTACCATTTGGATATATATTGGTTTCATTTGTTCCTCCGTACTTCACTGGGTATTTGCTTATCTGTTTCATGTGTATAGGTAGCTTCAGCGATTCGAGATTTCATGTCTACATCACATTCAGACAGTTCATGGTTGCCGATGCTTCATATACTGGTCTGTGTCCTGTAATTTTTGATGGGATGGAATTTAGGCGTCATACGGATTGACGGACCTTCTTAAGAATTTCACTGGTTTAGTTTTGTCCCGGAATAGTCATAGGGGGAGATTTCTAAGGACATAAATTTCCAATTAAGTCCCTGTATTATTTTGACTTAATTCCATGAACAAAACTGTGTTTGTAATATGTCACAAGGAGATTTTATTTTGTCACGATCCCACTTGGTCTATGACATATTGAACAAATTGAAGACGTTGCGGAAAAGATTCAAAGAATTATTCATGTCGAAGTTTAAATTGGTGCAAGTTTATTCGTCTTCAAGTTAATTTCATTCCGAGATCACGCAGGTATGAATGCGTATAATTAATGGTGTTCGGAATTGTTTTTATAAAAGATAAGGTTGTAATTTTATAAGGAAAAATGTTTTAAAGTGTCTTAAAAGTGTTTTAAACGTTTTACACTACGTTTTATTATGATAAGCTCGAAAAAGAGTTTGACTTAATTGGATCTCTTTTGAAGAAACGTTTTAAAGAGAAAGTCAAAAATGGCACGTGCGTCATTTGAACGACAGCTGTACTTCGTTTGAGCGAGATGCCTATGTCTCGTGAACGACAGGACAATCTCATTCGAGGAACACTTTTTTCGAGGCAGTGATGTTTTCCAATTTAAAGCGTGGTTTCGTCAAAATTAATGAGTGTGCATTCTAGAAAAAATAGGTTACGATCCAGAAACTTGTTTGCAAATGTTTTTATAAGGTTTCAAAGCTTAAACACATCCTTAGAGTTTGCAAAGATCCGATTTATCATTATTATATGTTTATGTGATCTTGCTGCATTAAGAAGGTTTGTTCTATATTTGAACATCTGGGTTTTGCTGTGAAGAAAATAGAAGGACTTCTTGTTTGACATAGTAGACGTATCAAAGCCATTCGGTGGACACCGAGATATACATGGACGCGTGTGTTGTGGACAAGTATCGTGGACGAAGGACTTACTGCATGGACACTGTGAGAGGAGTGATTTAAGATCAAAAGAGCGTCAAGACCCATGGGGATCGAGTCATTGAGTGAGTTTTTAATCTCTTCATTATAATTCCACATTTATAGTGATTGGCCATCTTGGGTTTTTTCCTCGTACATCCGGTGTTGTGAGTATTTTTTTTACTTTACTTTACTTGCATTAATCACTAGATGCATGTTTAGGATTAATCAAGATAAAATTGGTTTAAAGTAAGAATTGTTTTTTCACAACTTGGTTTGTGCTAATTCAAAGTTGGATAAATTTTGGTGAAAATTTGTTTGATTTGAAACACAGGCATAAGGACCACCCCCTTTTCACATTTATAACAAAAAATTTCTAGGTGACCATTTATGCAATAGAAATTACAGTGATAAATATGATTAGCAGGATAGTGAGATTGAGTCATTTTTTATTTTTGAAATGATAGAATATACTTGAGTATGTTTGATGATTCTGAATAGTCTACAATGGAGGATACAAAATTTATTTCGAAATCTTTTCCTTAACGTAATCCCTCTTTATTAATATGTGTAGACTTTTCAGAATTCAAAAGTTGTTGAACCTTGATTCCTTTAACAATATATTTTATAAATGTTCGTTATCAATTGATTATGTCGTATACCGCTACAGACGGCGAAGAATGTTCAAGATCACATATGCAACAAGATTGATTCGAATATCAAGTTTTCTTCAACATTCAAGCCCACGCAAGTTTAACTTTGGTAAGGTTGTGTTTTAAGTCCGTAATAATTCACCTAGAGTGTTGGGATATTTTTCATAAAATATTTTCTATGTTTTGGAGAGGATATTATAAGTTTTTGGCCAAAAATATTTTTCTGAGGCGAAGTTTCAGAAATAAAAATGATTTTATTTTTGCGCTAGCTCATTCGAGCGACGGTGGCCGTCGTTCAAGTGGCACAGCCATGTAGCACAAAGCTCATTCGAGTGACGTGTGTCCTCATTCGATCGAGAGCCCTGTTTCGTTTGAGAGACGCATCGCCTTAGATTTTCTATAAAAAGGCTTTTCTAACTTCGATTTTAATGCGAAGACCTAAGATTTTATACAGAGACAAAACTTCTCTGACAAAATTCTTTATCTTCTCAATTTTAGGGTTTTTAATTCCTTTAGTTTTCAATTCACAAGATTCTAATAGTTTGTCTGAATTTTTTTGGAACCCAGGAATAAAACTTTGTTATTGTTCATTCTTATGGAGTGCGTCTCTACATCTGAAGACTGAGCTCATTGAGGTTCATTGCTTGTGAATCTTTGCTGAATATTGGACTTCGCTTCATATGGGCTCGCTGCGTGGAATCCATTGCTGACTCTAGGTTGCATGTCTATGTATGTTTGCTGAGGTAAACGTATTGCATATTTCATTGTGATTGTAAATTGCAATTTAATTCATAGTGAAATAAAAGGTTTTTCCCTTCGGGGATTTTTCTGAAATCTGTGAGTTGGTTATTTGTGTTTATTGGTTTGACACACACACACGTAGTTGCATGTTTATGGGATGATTTTATTTGGTCTAAACTTGACTCTGATTAAATAAGTTTGTAATTAGAATTTGAGCATTTACTTAAATCAGTATCGCACAACGCACTCTACAAATTGGTATCAGAGCAGGTTATTCAAATTTACAGAGTATTCCTATTTTTCTTAAAATTGTGTGATATTGATTTTTTTGAAAAATCATATTTCTCAAAATCATCGCAATGTTTCCAAGTGAAAACTCATATAATGGGTTGTCAATTTTTGATGGGTCTAATTATTCTTACTGGAAAGCCCTCATGAGATCACATTTAAAATCAATTGATGAGAGAGTTTGGTTAATTTATGAAAGAGGATGGACTCCTCCCACTATCACTGCAACTAATGTCACGAATTTGAAAGCTGTATCAGATGGGACTAAGGATGATTTTAGGTGGAGCACTTTTAATTCACGTGGGCTTAGTACAATTTCTGGCACATCACCCCTGTTGAGTTTCAACATATTATGACGTGAACCACATCTAAAGAAGCATGGGATGTTTTACAACTCACCAACGAAGTCCCTAACGTGGTCAAAGAGTTTAAAATTAAAATTTTAACTACTCAATTTGAAACGATTACCATGCTTGAGACTGGGGGTTTTGATGACTTTTATGCACGTTTGTCGGACATTGTCAACACTAGTTTCAATCTTGGTGAGCCTATACCTGATGCACGAGTGGCTAGAAAGATTTCAAGATCACTGCCAAAATGTTTTATCGCTACAGTGACTGTTTTAAATACCTTAGGTAATTTGAATCATCTGAAATTAGAATACTTGGTTGGAGACCTCCACACATATGAGATTAACATATTTCCTGACACTATCAAGCTAGTTCCAAATTTAGTGTTTGATTCATGACGGTGCATCCACTTCACATGTTGCACCCGAGCCAGTTCCAAATTTAGTTTTTGATTCATATGGATATCAACCTAACCCACCTAGGCATCCCGTACCCACCTAGACGTCACGTACCTGATAGGAGAATGAATAGGATACATTTTAAGGGAGGTGTACCTAGGCATGTTTATGTTTGCACACACTGCAAGAAGAGAGGACACTTTAGAGAGTTCTGTTTTAAGTTGGGTTAAGTGTCATATTTTTCCTACTACACGTGTTCACACACGCACCCACACCTGATGCTTTGGATGATTACATGAGAGAGTTTGCACATATTAGAGAGGAGGTAAAAATTTTAGTCAAGCCTTCACATGATTTGAAAGAGTTTTTTCATGGGATGTCACCACCTTTGGAAAACTCCACCACACCTAACGGTTAAGGTTTAAACTTGTCTGCTAGCATAGGTTGACTTGCATGTTGCTATTTTATGCCTATTGTAAGTATGTATTTCTTTTTTGTATTAGATTTTTGCTTTTAAAATTTTTGAAAAATACAAAAATATTTTATTTTGATGAAATTTTTGAAAAAGTCAAAAAGATTTTTTTAGTTTGTTTTACACCGTATATAATTGAACATATAGGATGACCGAGTCACAAATTCATTCCATATCCGTGTGACAATTTGATAGTGTTTTGATATGGGTCATCATTTTATTTTTGTGATTTACAGTGTTTGGAATCATTGAAATGTAATTTTTTGTTACTACCTACATGTTTGACTCATAAGTTCCTTTAATGCACTCTTGCACATATTTGTTTGATTACTGTACTTGTTTATCACATATTGGTCGGAGTGTTTCCATCTCAATTCTTTCTTTAAAACGAACCATAAGCGATAAAACTTGACAATTGAAGTAGTGCATGTAAAAACTATTTTTCATGAGGAATTTAATTGCAACAAAATATGATGAGTGATTCATGGGAAAGGGCCGTAATAGTTCAAAATTAACTCGTCGTGAAAGCCACCATTTAAAAAGAGCCCGAAATTTTTTAAAGGAAATAAAAAGATAAATATGACAAAAAGGGGCGACCTCAAAATAAAAATATAATGATTATTATATATGAGGGAGTTTGGATGGAAAGAAATGAAAAACGGGTTTGAACGTCTTCACAGCGTCATGAAAAAGAATTTACATTGTTTTAAACATTATTGGTGTGGGAATAACTCATGACTTTAATATGTTGATGAATTGAGCCGATGTCATTTAAATTTAACATTTTTTGACACCTAAGGAAAATTTTGAGATTCATTCGATAGGAGTACACATATTCACTGTGCACATATGTTATGATTGATTGCGTTGATTTTCCTATTGAATATGTTTACACCCAGTAATTCCATTTCCATGATTTGGTTTTCTTAGTGTAAATTCATGGTGTGTAATTTTTGTAAAATTATTTTTGTATTTTTTATTTGAAAAATTGGAAAATCAAAAATAGTTTGTGGAAGCTTTTGAGTTCTCCTTTGCATGAGCATCGTTTGATCCATATTTCCTATGCATTTTTGTCGTGACAACTCCATGTTGATTTTGTTTATTCATTTCATTGTCTATTTTGGACAAATAAAAAAGAGAGAGAGTAAATTATGGGGGAGTTTTTGCACTATGGGGGAGATTTGATTATATTGATTGATTTATTCTTATATCATTTCAAACTCGATGCATCACAAATTTATTTTCTTTGTCTCACGTGTGTAGGTACAAAATTGAAGATCACTATTTTGCACACCCTGATGAGAAAAGAGTAAAGATTTGAAGTTGAAGATATTAAAGAAAAGTTTGACACTTGCATTTTTTGTACCTTTTTAGTTTTAGGTTCATGGGAGGGTATTAGATTTGTATAGGCATTTTTTATTTGATAATTCAAATATTTTTATTTTGTACCGGCATAGACATAGGGGGAGATTTGTAAGGACATAATTTTATAAATGTCCGTTCTCAATTGAGTATGTAGTATACTGTTACAAACGTCGAAGAATGTTCAAGATCACATATAGAACAAGACGGGTCTGAATATAAAATTTTCTTCAACATTCAAGCCTCCGCAAGCTTAACTTTGGTAAGGTTGTGTTTTAAGTATGTAATAATTCACTTAGAGTGTTGGGATATTTTTCATCAAATATTTTCTTAGTGTTAGAGTGGATTTTTTAAGTTTTTCGTCAAAAATATTTTTCTAAGTGCTAAGGCGAATTTTTAGAAATAAAAAATGATTTTATTTTCTCTCTGGCTCGTTCGAGCGATAGTGGATGTCGTTCAAGCAACATAGCCATGTCGCGCAAAGCTTGTTCGAGCGACACGTCTCCTCATTCAAATGAGAGCCTTGTTTCGTTCGAGCGACACACTGCCTTAGATTTTATATAAAAAGGGTTTTCCAACTTAGATTTTAATGAGAAGACCTGCGTTTTTAAACAGAGAATAAACTGCTTTGGCAAAATTCTTTGTGTTATAACTTTTAGGGTTTTTGATCCCTTTTGTTTTCAATTCACAAGATCCCAATAGTTTGTGTGAATTATTTTGAAACACAAGAACAAAACTTTATTATTGTTCACTCTTGTGGAGTGGGTTTTTACATCTGAAGACTGAGGTCATTGAGGTTCGCTGCGTGTGGATCCTTGCTGAAGATTGGACTGCGATTCGTGTGGGTTCACTATGTGGATTCCATCGTTTATTCTAGGTCACATGTCTATGTAGGATTGATGAGGTAAACGTATTACAGATTTCGTTTTGATTTTAAATTACAATTTAATTAATAGTAAAATATAAGGTTTTGACCTTCAAGGATTTTTCCTGAAATCTGCGAGTTTGTTATTTGTGTTTATTGGTTTGACACACACATGTAGTTGAATGTTTAGGGGAGGATTTTATTGGTTTAAAATCGAATCTAGTTAAATATGTTTGTAATTGGAATTTTCTCATTTATTTAAATTAGTATCGCACAATGCACTCTACAATTCCTAAAGTGTTAAAACCACTCAGTTTGTTCAAAGCTTCTTTTAGTTAGCATTGTGATTCTTCAAAATCATTTAAGACATCTTTGTGTTTTTCCTCTAATGAATGACTGCTTTCATTTAATTTTGAAATGTTTTTCTTTAGCATATAGTTTTCAGTCTCAAGCTCTTCTATTTTCATAAAAGATTCGTCACAAATTAAGAGTATTTGATTATTCAAAATATCAATTTTAGATAATAACCTAGCATTGATTTTGCCTAAATCTGTACAATTTTTTAAAATAGAATTGTAACGTTTCTTAAAGTGAAGGTTATCTTCATTACAATCACTATCAACAAATTAAGTCCTGAAGGGTGATTCATTAGACACATCATTTTCATTAACCCAAATATAATTACAATCATAAAGTGTTTTCAAAACAGTAGCATTAGTGTGATAGTGTACATGAGTCTTAGCTGCTTAAGAGTTATTTATAATACGTAAATCTTAATTATCTATGAATAGAAGAAAAATCCATAAGATTATTATAATTATCACTACTGTCATTATCAGAACTATCATCCGATGTTATAAATAAATGAGCCTTGTTAAAAGATATTTTGTTTTTGAAAAATATTTATTAGCTTAATGACCAAATTCATTACACTTTCTACATTGAATATGACTTAAATATTTATTATTGCCATATTTTTCAGAATTTTTATTTATATAGTTTTTTTCATGAGGCGTATTTATATAACTGGGTTGTCCTTCTCTTGAAGCCAGTTTGTTCCTAAACTTAACAAATTTCTTAAAATGTTTATATATCAAGGAAATTTTGTTATCTAATGACTCAATAGAAATAGAAGATTCATATATACTAGACAGTGAAGAAACATAAGCAAGACTGTTTACACTAGATTTAAATAATAATGAGGTTTGTGTAGTGTGTGCTTTTTCTTTGCCTCTTTGATGTTTACTTATGGAAGTTTCTAGTTCAAATGATTTGATTTTGCTACATAACAATTCAGGTGTCATGTTAGGGTTCACCATTTCTTTTATGGCATGTTTCTTCATAGGAAATGAATGAGGTAAAGATCTAAGTATCTTAGCACATATTTCAGAATCAACATAAACTATGTCATTTGCAAGTGATTGATTTATTATGTCTTGTAATATAAGACTAAAATCATCAAATTTTTCTTTATTTTTCATAAACATGGTATCATACATATGTATTATACAATTGGTACTTATCCATTTTAACCCTAAGATCACCCTCATGGGTAGACATTAAAATGTCCCTAGTTGTCTTAAATGTAATGCAGGGCGAGATTCTTTTAAACCCAAACTCACCCATGGCTTACAAAATGGCATTTCTGCCTTTATTGTTACATTATAACATTATTTCTCCTCTTTAGTCCATTCGAAAAGACTTTTTGTTTCAAATATTTGTGCATCACCTTCACCAATAGGTTTAGTTGGTATTGAAAAACAAGTTCCAATCATATCCCATACCTTATTCTTACTTTTCAGTAAGAAAAGTTTTTACCATCAAATATAAGAGGACGTATCGAACTATAATTTTGGTCTTTCATTTAAAATAAGTTTTAAAAGAGTTTAGGATCTTAAAGAGGATTTTTTTCAAATAAAGTAATCATGTTTCTATGATATCATTTGAAAATAATGGTATCAAATATCCTTAAACAATACTAAACCCTATTACGGAAAAATCTGTTAGGAAACCCACACCACCTAGGTTTTCACATTTGAAAATCATGTTTCTCTTAAAAAACCTTAAACAATCCTAAACACTCACATTTGTGATTTGAAGAACACTTACGTGTTTAGAGATTGAGGTTCAGGAAAATCTCTTTTTATGAACTAATCAAGTTTTGGATAGAGAGAATCATAAGATAATTTTGTCAGCATTTTAGTTCTTGTTGGAAAATTTTCTCAACATTAAAACTTTAAGATCAAGCCCTCTATTTATAGATGTTGTGGAATGACCCTGGTGCAATTAAAATTCCACACAAAAATAAGGGAAAAAGGATAAAGATGTGATAATCCGCTCACAAAATAAGGGGTGGCCAGCCCGATACTCCAATAATACAGGGATCATGGATGGAATCATTCTTAACATCGTGACAACATAAAGAGTATACGGGATAACCACTCAACATTTCAGAAAACAGGTTGTCAAAAATTTTGTTTTTTAATTTAAAGAAAGCATTTTCAA
The DNA here is from genome assembly GCA_949130495.1 of Sambucus nigra. Lineage (NCBI taxonomy): Eukaryota > Viridiplantae > Streptophyta > Magnoliopsida > Dipsacales > Adoxaceae > Sambucus > Sambucus nigra. The sequence continues at coordinate 287,211,927 of OX422208.1, forward strand.
CAACCCATAATAGAAAAGAAAGTGGAAACCCTAAAAGTATATATGTTACAACAACGACAGATATACAATAAAATGACCCGAATAAAATTACAAAAGTTGGGCCACACACCCGAATAAAGACCCTAACATAACTAGAAAACAACAATGAAGGCGTCTACACAAAATATCCCGTGATATCCTCAAAATGTCACGGATCCTCAAAAGACACTGAAATGGGGAGGTCAATACGGTCGTCCTTGCGGTGGAGCACCTGAGCGATTACAATATTTATGCACAACAAGAAAGAAGAATGGCTCAGGGCCCGATTTTATGTGATTACTAGACGAAGAATGAGTATGACAGTTGTGCATGGTTAAACATGAATGATAAGGATGATTTGCTAACATGTTCATCTCATATAATAAACTATAACAATTTAACTGATTAGGACATTAATTTAATCATGCAAGAGGATATAAATAATCATCATTAATCAAAAGCCTTTATCATGTTTAACCTTCATTTTTATCCTTCCCTTCCTTATCAGGAATATAAATTCAATCATATGCACTATATGGCATGTATCTCAATTGTACGCTCTTTGTGGCATGTATTTCATTTGTATGCTCTTTGTGGCATGTATTACGCTCTTTATGGTATTGCGTTATGCTCTTTATGGCATTAATATCCATCAAGTCCCACTTGATGTTAGAATTGTTATAAATATACATATATAATGATTCTAGGACTGCCAGTCCGGGTTTCCCCACTGTGCGCCCCTAAATGACCATCATCTTCCAGGGCCTATCATCAAGACAACCTGGGATCCTATCGAAACGTCGAGAAGCGGCCATATGCCTGCAGGGTATTCATAACCACACCTGAAATTAGCTACTCATCACATAAAATATACAACAAGCGCTCATATGGCCTAGGACTATATCCACCCTTCATTCACTAGCCAGGGGCTTCACCTCACGCACGAACTTCCCTTAAGATGGCATTTAGAGAGGGTGTGTTTCAACCATTTTATTAATTACCATTTCATGATGTAGTAAATTATCATTTACTATATTCCTTTCCAATTTCATTTACATTTTATCAAATGCATATTAGTTATCCGGAGCTATACGTACTTCGTATCATCATAATAACCTCAATGAATAATTAAACTCCCATGTTATTTCTCCAAGCCTTATTTTGGGCTTTATAATATATCCTCAAGACTATCATAACTCAAATTAACTTCTAAAGTCTTCAATTACAACTGCATAATCTCCTAGACTTCTACTCATTAAGTAAAGGAAAGAAAAGCCCCAACCTCAACTTATAAACCTTGGAAAAAGCCCCACATAACCCATTTTCTAATCTAGGGTAGTCCACTAACTCATATAGAACTCAATAAATCTAAGTTTACTTCATACAAGAAGGTTCCTAGGCCCTAAACCTAAAGAAAATGAGTTAGAATTGAATTACAAAACTAACTCAAAAAAGCAAGAAAACAAATCGATTCACCCAAGGGCCGAACTGATTCGCCCTATTGAATCGATTCGCCCAAAAAGCGAATCGATTCAGACAAGGAAAATTGGCATTCTGTAATCTGCCGAATCGATTTGGTCAAGACGAATCGATTCGGTCCAAGAAGACCTAGAAACTGGACCTATGCGAATCGATTCGTCCAGGTGCCGAATCGATTATCCCCTGCGATTTTGCCAAGTTTGACTATGGAGTCTTGGACTCCTAAAATTTTCCCCAACTCAAATACTTTCAAACCAAGATCATTTAATATAACTAATACATCATAAATACATCTAACTACCATCATTTATATCAATGATCATATCAATTAACCTCAAATGATTTCGAGCTCATTAAACCCAATAAAACCTTAACTTTGATAAACCAAAGTCAATACATCACTATCAATACTAATCATTCATCTTAAACCACATTATAGCAAGTAGAAAACTTGCCTTAATCTTGAAAATTCAGATTTGAGGAAGATGAATGCAAGATCAATCTCCAAATCTTCAATCTCTCTCTTTCTCCACAAATTCTCTTCTTCTCCCTTTCCCTCTAGGTTAACAATATACTTAAGAGAATGAATGGCTTAATCAATACACAAATCATGCCTTTAGTTTACAATTCCTAACTTAAGTGGTAAATACCACATTAAAATGGTTCGCAACTACACATATATGTTAAAACCAGTCAAAAGTGCCCAAAACTTAAAAATACAATATGGCACACATTTTGACTGTCTCGCACGTTCCGGAACCAACTACGACGTCCAAATTATCATTTGGATATTTTATAATTAATTTTAAGTTTCGGTCTCATTTCAAGCCATAATGTCATTTTAAATCTTATGACACTATAATACTAAACATGAGGATATTTACATACACATACAATAAATATTCAACAAGTTAGTAAATATTAACTTTTTAACTCATTCAATTAATATTTACTCTATTTTCCAGCATTTTATATAATTACTTCACATAGTAAATTAATAAAAAAATTGATTCTCAAAAGAGAGGGTTGTTTCATACTCCCCCTTATGAGGGAATTTTGTCCCCAAAATTCAAGCGTACCTTGTAAGAAGAGATGCATATACTTTTCCCTCATATCATCCTCACGTTCCCACGTCTATTCTTTAACATTGTGATGACTCCATTGGACTCTCACCAAGGGCACCACGCGAGACCTCAACCTACGCTCCCCATGCTCTAGAATAACAATCGTTTATTCTTCATATGAGATGTCGGGTTGCAATTTAATGTCCTCGAAAGGGATATGCCAAAGTGCACCTTCTCATCTCTTATACTTCTTCAGAGAGGAAACATGAAATACATCGTGAATTTGTTGTAAAGGTTTCGGTAAGTCAAGTTGATACGCCACTGGACCCACCTTCGTAATAACTGGAAAAGGTCCCACAAAATGCAGCGCAAGCTTTCCTTTCTTCCCTCAACGCTTAATGCCCTTCATTGGTGACACTCGCACCAAGGCTTGGTCCCAAATCTCCAACTCCACGTGTCTTCTACCTGCATTGGCATAACTCTTTTGGCGGTCTTGGGCTCTCCGAATGTGATTCCGAATGAGTTCAATTTTAGAAGAAGTATCTTGGATCATTTCAGGTCCAAGGAATTTATTATCACCCACTTCCAACCAACAAGTGGGTGATCTACAAGGCCGGCCATAAAGAGCTTCATAGGGCACCATCCCAATAGTAAATTGATACGAGTTGTTATAAGCAAACTCAACCAATGGTAGGTATTGTTCCCAACCACCCTTGAAATCAAGCATGCACATACGGAGCATATCCTCCAACATTTGGTTTACTCTTTCAGTTTGACCATCTGTTTGAGGATGATACGAAGTGCTTAACCTCAATTCGGTCCCCCATCGCCTCTTGGAAGCTTCGCCAAAAGTGGGAAACAAAGATTATGTGTCGGTCGGAAACTATAATTATCTAACAACCTCCGCGATGAATAATCGGGCATAGCGAGCAGTATCATAATCAGTACACACTGGTAGGAAGTGTGACGACTTAGTGAAGTGGTCGACAATGACCCAAATAGAGTCACAACCACTCCGTGACCTTGGCAAGCCCATAATAAAGTCCATCGATATGCTCTCCCATTTCCACACCGGAATATCCAACGGTTGCAACAAACCTGTCGGTCGCTGATGATCGATCTTGACCAATTGACAAGTAGTGCATTGGGATACAAACTCATAAATATCCCTCTTCATGCTTGGCCACCAATACTGGCGACGCATGTATTGATACATCTTGTCCCCACTTGGATGTACCGTAAATTTAGACTCGTGAGATTCTGCCATCATCGCCCCTCTCAAATCCCCCTCCTCCGAAATAATAAGTTTCCCATGGAAGCATAATCCACCCTCTGAACTTATCAAGTCGGATTCCGCTCCCTCGGATAGTAATCGGTGTATATGATCCTGATAGCCCTTATCCCTTCCTTGGGCTTCAACAACCCTTGCCACAATGGTAGGAGTAACGATCATTACTAACATGAACGCTCTCACCACCGCATCCTCCTGACTGAGCTCTTTCCACTTATCTTTCCATACATCAGCTAACTCTCCCTCGGGCTTCCTACTCAAGGCATCCTCCACAACGTTCGCCTTGCCCGGATGATAATGGATATCAAATTGATAATCTTTCATGAACTCCAACCATTGGCACTATCGCATATTCAAATCTTTCTGTGAAAATAAATATTGCAGCGATTTATGGTCCGTTAAAAGACTAAATTTCTCCCCTAGGAGATAATGCCTCCAAATCATCAAGGCAAAGACAACCGCGATGAGTTCTAAGTCATGCACCTAATAGTTCCTTTAATGGGGCTTTAGCTTGCGAGAAGCATAAGCAATAGCCCGTCTCTCTTGTTGAAGCTCACCTCCTAATCCTTGAATAGATGCATCAGTGAAGACTAGATATTCCAATCCTGGTTTTGGCAAGGCAAGGACTAGAGCCAAAGTCAACCTATCTTTGAGATCATCAAAAGCAACCTCAGAAGAGTAATCCCAAACAAATCTCACCCCTTTTTGGGTCAAATTTATCAAAGGGCTTGCGATTTTAGAGAAACCCTAAATAAATCGGTGGTAATAACCAGCCAAGCCCAGAAAATTACGAATTTTGGTAGGTGTCGTGGGCTGACCCCACTGCCTCACCCCAACCACTTTTCTTGGGACCACCGAAATACCCTGGGATGACACAACATGACCCAAAAACTGAAATTCCAGTAACCAAAATCCATACTTCTCAAATTTAGCATACAACTGGCGATCCCTCAATCTTTGTAGGACCAACCTCAAGTGAGTAGCATGGTCAGATTCTGTCTGAGAGTAAACTAGGATGTCATCGATGAACACAATAAAAAACTGGTCTAGGAAGTCTCGAAACACCCTATTCATGAGATCCATAAACACGGTGGGGGCATTGGTTAGTTGGAAAGGCGTAACCAAAAACTCATAGGACCCGTACCTCATCAGAAAAGTAGTCTTGAATACATCTTGCTCCCGTATCCTCAACTGGTGATACCCCATCCTCAAATCTATCTTAGAGAAGTACTATGCTCCCCTAAGATGATTAAATAAATCATTAATACGAGGCAAAGGGTATTTATTCCGGATGGTGACTTTATTCAACTCTCTGTAGTCAACACATAACCGGAGAGAACCATCTTTTTTCTTTACAAACAACACCGGAGCACCCCATGGCGACATACTACGCCTAATAAATCCCTACTCCAACAACTGATGGATTTGATCCCTTAACTCACTTATTTCCATAGGAGCCATGCGATATGGAACTCTCGCAATCGGTAGAGTTCCAGATGCTAAATCAATCACAAAATCAATCTCCCGACTCGGAGTCAAACCCGGTATTTCCCGAAAAACATCTTCAAAATCTCTAACAACCGGAATAGAATCAGAGGGAACAACTACATCCCTAGAAGTCTCCTCCGCAATACAATATAAATAAGTACTAGTACCTCCTTCTAAGCGAGGTATAACCACCAAAAAAATTTCTTGTCCGGGGATGGCGAATACTATACTCTTCCCGTAACAATTGACTATCGCGTGATACTTGACAAGCCAATCCATACCAAAAATCACATCATACCCGACCATGTCAAGGACGAGCAAATCAGCCTCAAAGCACAAATTACCAATAGTAATTCCCATTCGTTTATAAACAAGGAAAATAAGTGAACCATCACCCATAGAGGACTCCACACTAGTGAAGGTACTCTTAACAGATTTTATCAACTCTGTGGTCTGAGCAAAACTTCTAGAAATGAATGAATGTGTCGCACCCGTATCATATAGTACTCGACCCATATGCCCTTGAATAAGAAACTTACCCTCAATCGCTGGCGGTGCTAGAGGGGATGGAGGAAGCATCGCCTCCTGAATGTGATAAATCCGACCATACTGTAGTTGTCTCTGCTATGGAGGAACAACCGGATTAGGTTCCTAGGGCGAAAACTGAACATATGGCTGCTGTGGAGCCCTAGGAAGCTATCCTCCAATCAACCGAGGACACGACCTCTTATAATGACCCAGATCTCCGCACTCGAAACATTTATTAATCACATTCTCATGGTTCCACCCCTGATTGTTTTGAAACTGCCTAAAACCTCAGCCCTGCTGGCCTCTACCTCCATTTCCACCTCTACCTTCTTTGTTGTTGTGGTGGTCCACCTTGACCCAGCCTATTTTTGTTACCACCAGCATTAAATCCACTAAAGCGTTGGCGTTTAGACAAAACCCCTTACTAGGGATCCTCCTCTCTCTGCTTACTTCCCGAAGATTGGGATAAAGGAAATGCTCCTCCTCCACTCCCATTACCTCCAGGTTTTCCCACTTGCCCCATCGATGTAGCTTTCTTGTTATTTTGTATAAACAATCGATGTTCCTGGCAATGAAGTAATGCCGCATTCATTACATCCCCAAAGGTTTGCAAAGACGGATTGCCTAATAAATGTTGTCTTATCCGCCAATGTAAACCTCCCATAAACTTGGATATTCTCCTCTCTTCTGGAGTCACCTCATCCGGTAAAAAACTTGCCAACCGGGTGAAATCCTCTTCATACTCTGCAACAGATCTCTCTCCCTATACTACATTCAGAAACTTCCTTCGCATATCCCTTTGGACTGCGGGAGGGAAGTACTTTCGGTCAAACAAGGCCCAAAAATCAGTGATTGACATCGTGTCCCTCTGCTCTGGTGTAGTCATCGACTCCCACCAGTGTAACGTGGATCCGACAAGATTGAAAGTAATAAGGATTTGATTTTTATCCTCATTACATTCCACCATTCGAAGATGGCGTTGCATGTCTTTCTTCCACTGATTTGCCCTTATAGCATCCGAGCCTCCATCAAATTACGGGGGATGGCCTTTTAGAAAAGACTCCTAACTCTTTCCCACGGAGAAGGTCCCGTAGGAGATTGTTCCTCTTGCGCCCATGGTTAAGCTTATGGAATTTTTTGTACCACAGCAGTCATCGCTGCATTGACCGCTTGGGTCACTATATTTCCTACATCAACAGCATTTATACTCCCCAGTGGTGGCGGTGGAGGACTAACCTCCTCTTCCACAACTCTATTATGTCTCGCTGGGCGACCTCTCTTAGGTGGCATCTGAGATAGAGAAATAATAGAGTTAGAATACTATAAAAAACAATCTATCCTGCAGAAGATCGTAAACATAAGCAATAAAGTAGTCCTAATAATAGGCTCTATATCAAAGAACTCTACGGTAGAATGTGATAAGTCTGCATAGATCCTAAAGACTCTAGAACCTGATGCTCTGATACCATCTGTGACAACCTGCTCACCAAAATAAGGGGTTGCCAGCTCGATACTCTAATAAAACAGGGATCATGGATGGAATCATTCTCAGCATCGTGACAACATAAAGAGTATACGTGATAACCACTCAATATTTCAATATTTCAATCTATACCATCCATCTCATTCTAAAAATTTGCCAATCTGTCATCAGGGGTCAATCGATCGACCCTGGGCTGTCGATCGATTGAAGGCTTCGATCGATCGAACTCCCATGATCGATCGATCGATCGATCATGGCGGGCAGCTTCTTCTCCGAGAAGCTGTTTCAGCCATGGAAGCTTTCCCCAAGCTTCCATCTCCTCACCCAACGACCTACAACTCCAACCAACAACAAATACACATATAATAAGGATTCTAAACGTCCTAGAACCCGAAATTTCCAATTAATTTAGGTTAAAAACGAAGTTCCTCAAATTTAAAAATTATTGGGGTTTATTTGTTTTAACTCCCGAAAACCCGTTTTTATCCACGAAAACCCCACCCAAAAGCTTTAGTGTTTGTTTATACCAAACTACGATATGAGATTTATGCTCAAAAGTAAATAAAGCAAGTAAACACTTGCCTCGTGGATATAATCCGACGACCTCGAGCCGAATCCCGCGGAGTTTGGTCGGAACGTCCATTTTCTCCTCCTCTTTCTCCATCCTCTCTCTCTTCTCTGTCTTTCTTTCTCTTTTTATCCCTCTCCCCCTCTTTATATAGTGAGAGTAGAGTTTAACCCCTTAAAACCCAAAAATGACTCGTTTACTCAATTATGAGCCCTTTTTAACTCCAAAATTCCCCGAAACTAAATTTCGACAATCAGACACTCTTTTCCGACTATCTCGGACATTCCGAGACTCACTGCGCAGTCGAAATTCCCATCTGAGGTACTTGACCGTAAATCACTATTCTAACCCATAAAATTTAAGCGAGTTTTCTAATAAAAATCTTACCTCTTTTGTCGCTTTACTCCACGATGACATATAATTAAAATACTTCGACCTATATAATCCCAAAAATAATTACAACACTCATCAAAAATCATTAAATCCTCACGAATCCCCAAAATCACTATTTTGAGAAATTCCTCAAATCTCCAATTTATGCCCAAATATGGAATTTAATTATCTCCAAAAGGGAGGGTTGTTACATACTCCCCCCTTACAACGGAATTTCGTCCTCGAAATTCAGATTCTACCTACACCACCAATCTTAGAATCGCTCCAAATCCTAATATCTCAAGTGGAACGATACTAACCTAATGGTTCCCAACCATATATCATACTACTACCACGGTTATAAAGTGACTCCAATAACATCACATTGCACCCATAATTACTAGTGCCTCACGGCATACACTTCAAATTTACCTACCACGCCCCTTGTATTTTAGGCGGTATATAAACCAACTTACTAAGGTGCCCATACACCTTTATAACCTGTTCACATCCGTAGCGAACTTCTAGCACGTAACACTCTCTCCCAATAAGAGTCTCCTTTCCTCAGTGTAATACTCACCTATGGGTCCTCCCAACCCACGAAATTCGATTATCCTAATCTCGGCGCCACTAACTCTACTAAACTTATATCCTAATAATACTAAGGTTTAGGCGATGTCCTACCTATGCGAAACTAGTGTAATCCTCAGTATATCCCTAGTGCCCAAGGCCTCTCTCAACTCCCGATATTTACTCGTTTTCGTGCGTGGGACGTCTCGCCAAGGCCAAATCCAAACAAGAAACCCTCCCATTACACTATTCCTTTGCATTGTCGGTCATCAAGATATAGAGACCTAAGGAACACCAACGGGACGTCCTAAATCCTACCAAGGTACCTACGAACGCATTACTACTATTCTATCCTTCCGCCCATACGAAAGGAAACCTAACTAATCGAAGTGACAAATCTCTGTAAGATCACTATGTACAACATACCCAACACATACCTTCTCAAAATTTAGCTTTTCATTAAGGCCTGACTATTTTCTCAAATCAATTTCTCTAAGACCAACCTCACCCATCCACTTATGGAGAGAGGACCACTTTATTGCTTTTCCATAGCACAAATATTTCATAATCATACCATCATCACATGGCTCATAGTCTATAGTGGTTCATCCACACTATAAGACTTTTCCACAAAACCAACATTCTTGCATCCTATAATATCTCTCCACTCCAGACAACGTTACAATTCATGTGTGGAGCATCTCGCAAAGAGAAATCCAAACAAGGAACCCCTACGCACACTCCTACTTAATTGCATCGATTATGGAGGTCCGTTATTTCAACATGCAACCGGGATAACCCTATCCCCTATTCCAACAAAAAGGTGATTTGAACTCCTATCTCCAACTAAGAGTCACACCACCCAACGCTCGCACTAATTTTAAGTCCTTGCGCAATCAATAATGAGCTTTATCTTACACCTCAACAATAATCCTGTGGCCTTAAGTCATATCTATAAGGTCGCCACTTACCCAAATCAAGATAATGAAACCTCTGCTCATCAAAGTTCCATCTACCCATAACAATAAAGGCGAACTCAACCTATATCCAGGTGAGACACCGCAACAACAACCCGTTCCACCCTGGAACTGCGGACACGATAGTCTTTCCAACATTAGCCTGCTATCGCTCTAAAAATACCAATACATATATACTCACCATATCACCATACTCATATAAACATATAGAACAAGTATTACTAACCATATATATATATATATAATATATCAACACCCGCCTCTATGGAGAATAAATGAAAATAAAACTCCGCTACCGCGGAAAACACACAGGCATACATGATATACTGTTATCGATATCGCCATAACTCAAAATTACACACATGATTCTAGGGCTAACGAACACCGTGACATTATCTAGACACGCTAATAATGCCTCTTCCTTCTGAGGTAAAACTCATAACAACATTATTCTCATTCCTGCTAATTCGCGGGGACTCACGGTTAAGACTATCCGTAAGAAACCCTTCAAACCCTTAGCTTTACTGCAAATTTAACTTTAGTACCACTTTCTACTATGGCGGTACGACAGTACTCATAACTACTATACTTTAGTAGTTATCACCAAAATCTTTAGCCATTCCCACAAGGAGAGTGACCTCTACTAAGGTCCTCATCCCCAACTTCTACCAGCTGCTCCAGCTAAGCCCCACCTCCTGCTGCCATCCAAGCCCCGCACACGATTCTCAAGCGTGCGCGCAAAAGATCACTATAATCTTATAATATGGCAAGAGAACGAAATCTCACAAGAGAAATCAACAATCCTATTCCTGAGGCTCTATAACAAATCGAGAGCAACGCTGAAAGCGTAGTACGTCTGCACATATTCCTAAGGGCACTAGAACCTAATGCTCTGATACCATCTGTGACACCCCACCTAATAAAATACCGGGTGATCACTCATATATCAAAATATAACAGGAGTCTCATATGGATCATTCTTAGCATCATTGTCGAAAATCCATTTGATTACAAATAACCTATTAGGCCGGTGTAAAATTTTTACTTTACAAGTCTTTTTTAACAACTAAAATTAAAACATCCACACAGTTTTTGCGTAAATGAAACTGAAATGAAATAAAAGAACCGAACACTCGGTCAAAATATACAAACATATCGAATGTTGTACTCGAAGAATAAATAAATGCAATTGGGCCATTGGCCCGAATGTGTATACAGTACCTCCTATGTAGATTACAAGGATATAAGCGTCTACTGAGAATCTTGCACGCATCCACAGCTTCTGCACCTGACGTCTGACTCGAAAGATGTGTCATCCAGGCGTCCCTGTGTCCGGACACCTATATATATATATATATATATATATATATATATATATATATATATATATATATATAGCAAGAAAGGGAAAATAGATAAAAGGGTCAGAGCCCGAGTTTTGAAAATATTTAGCAAGTGCATAAATGCCTTCTTTTTAGAAAAATATTTTGTCTCATATTTAAATTTGGTATCGCACTCCCATGAGATACCCCTCACCTCTCCACTAACAATGCACTCCTAGCGCATCCCTCTAAACGTCCTAGTCAATCTACCCTGATAAACTAGTCTATCACCCAACCACTATCAACCCTAGATAGTCCAAGTAATGTACTAAGGGATAAACTTCTCCCCAGTCTCAACACTAAGACATGTTCGTGTGTGGGGTGTCTCGCAAAGAGAAATCCAAACAAGGAACCCCCCCGATACACTAATACGCGTCAACGTCGATCGTCGAGATCTGCCAGTCCCGCAGTATAGAATATATATCTATATATATACACCATATATACATATTCACATTACAATATACATCCGGATCTATCTCCCAGACTAAGGGTTCATATACAAAGTATTTATCAATACTTTTCATTTTTATCTCAAAACTGTCCATTTCTCTTCTCATATCCAGGAAATGTATTTAAAAGCCAACTCATTATTATGAATTGCTTTAACAAAATATATACCCTTTTTAAAAGCTAGCTTTATTATCATAAAAATGCTTTTCCATTTCAAAACATCCCATTTCCCTTCTTATATCCAGGAAATGTATTTAAAAGCCATTTTTATTATCATAAAAATGCTTTTACCATATCATATGCTTCCACTTCCCTTCTTCCATCCGGGAGGTGTTACCGAAGCCAAAACCTTTATCCCATTTCCCTTTTTCCATCCAGGAAATGTAAATTAATGCCAATTTATTATCATAAATTCCTTTAATACCAATAATGTCCAACATTATTGAAACCAGTTATATATATCATATAACGCGTTCTAAGACCGCCCGTACAACGCGCCCCTAAATGACCATCATCTTCCAGTGCCTATCAATTACGACACCTGGGCACCTATACGCAATACGTCGGGAAATGGCCATATGCCTGTGGGCTAGTCATAAACACACCCCAAGTTACCTAACCATCGCAGAAAACATAACATAAACGCTCATATGGCCTAGGACTATATCCACCGTGCATTCGCTAGCCAGGGGGCTTCACCTCACGCACGAACTTACCTTATGATGTCATTTAGAGAGGGTGTTGACAATAAATAATTAATTATAAAAATCATTTCTTTTCCATTTTGAAAACATTCATACTTTATTTTCAAAATCATTTATCTCAATTCATATATATACATTATTCACATAGTATATATATATATACCATATATTCCTCCTCGAATATATATAAATGGCCATATTTGCCAATTTCATCTACCGATGACCAATAATCCCAAAGATTTTCTCAAAGAATCATAAGCATGCATTCATATAAGCATGATACTAAACCCAAAGTATTTCCTTACTTTAATAAGTAACATATACCAAAATACCATCTACGAATTTATTGGATATCTCTAATTATACCATTTCTCATTTAGCGAATATATAACTATACTCCCCAAATTTATTCTAATCCGCTCATAGGATTCACCCAACCATAACCTATATAATATACTCTTCTATACGCATAAATCATATGGGCCTAAAATCCCACAACAATAACTTAGGGATTTATTTTTCCCAAATAACCTTAAGTATAGTGGGTTATGGATTTCATTTCCATAAACCCAATGTGACACCCCGCCTAATTAAATACTGGGCGATCACTCCTTTATTAAATTAAATCAAGGTTAACAGTTGGTTCATTCTCAGCATCACTGTCGATAAAAATAAATTTTCCAATTTAACACCCTAAATAATTAAGCTAAGTGTCAAAAACATTTTTCATACAAACTTCCAAATTTTAATTAGAGAAAAAAGATTTATTTATATAAAACAACATTTCTACAATTAAGAATCACACCACGATAAACCAAATAATATAATACATTCGTCAATCGAATGCCAACATATGAAAACTAAAATTACAAGTCCATACTGAATAAATCCCAAAGAAACAATACTGGAATGACTGAAATATAAATGTCCTGATAACAAATAAATAATGGAAAGGGATACACGTGCCCAATAAATGAGAGTACTAGAAGTGGAGTCAATAAAAGAAGTCGTCAACTCAAGTGACCTGCAACTCCCACCTAAGCTGCAGCACGTTCCTCTCAAGGGATCCTAAGCAAGATGCCCCTGTGGCTGGGCACCTGAAAATATACATATATATATACAAGAGAGAGAGAGAGAGAAAAAAAAAGAAACGGGTCAGAGCCCGAAAGTGTGTTTGATTTTAAAATACGTTTAGCAAGCATTTAAAATGATACAGGCCAATGCAATAACATATTAGCACGTCACTCTCTTGAGAAAATACTCACCTATCTTCTAATGTGCACACCTATCGCACTAACCTTCCCCACGGTTTCTTATCATTTAACGCACTAGTCTTTCTAAAAGATTTAACTTAACTTAGATTACTCGCAAGATTTATAATTCACGACTCCATTTTAAAAAGAATGTTCCAAACAGAAATCAAAGTCCTCCATTTTAACTTTATAAAATCCATAAAGTTTTACAGTGACATCTTATACTTTTTCTAAACAAGTATTTAATAATTTAGTTCAGAATTATTCCTCACTTACTACGTTACAGCAATAGTTTAAATTCCTCTATCCAGATGTATATATAAGGTACTCGTATAATTTATATATATATATTCTAACTGTACCAACATATAAACTATGGTGTAGGCACACTCTGCTTTCTCAAAACAAGTATTTACAATTTTTAGTCATCAACCATGTCCTACATATCAAATCACGATAGGCGGTTCCAAATTTCAGAATTTCATATATATATATTAACTACTCGTATAATATATATTATAACAACACCCCAACTAAATTATGGTGCGGGCATACTCTACTATCCAAAGCCCCATATCACTCATATTAAGGGGAATACATTCGGAATCACTCTCGAAATGTATTAACAATACATACACAAACAATATTGAGGCGAAGAATAGATTCCAAGTCTCTAAGAGGATGGCACATACCGGCGTCTCTTAGGACCGTCTGAACTATCACGTCGATAGCCTGTACCAAGGACATCTATCTTCTAGGGTACAAGTCAATATCCCCCATAAAGGTGCCATCGAGATAAGACTTGTCCAAGCGCGGAAACCTCAGGGATAGTAAGTAGCGTGGGTATGATTTTCACATGCATATAATATATGTACACACAATCATATAAATATACCACTTTATCCTATTAACATAGGTTCTTCACATTACCCATAATTATACCATTTATCCTAAATTTCACGTTTATAGAAATACGTATATGGTTTTGTTCCTAACCTTAACTCGAAGGGTTTTCTCACTTATTACCTAACACTCGTGGGCTATATCCTCACAAATCTAAATTTCAGTAAGTGTCTTTATTAGGTTCCAACGTAACACTCTTACGCACCTCACCCTTTTAAATTCATAAAGCTACCAACCTAAAGTAAATATCCCATAAATAGCATTCTCGTTGAAGATTAAAGGTCCCAACAATTATTCATATACCCTACTGGTCCTCAATGTCTCCCAAATTATTTTATCAAGAATGCCCAAGAATTATTTCACGATAAACTTAATTTAACTAATTAAACAAGGGAAATAGAAGTCTGCCAGGAGGGGTCGATCGATCGAACCTTCGATCGATCGAAGCTCTAGGCTCGATCGATCGATCAAGCAGGTCTGGGCAAAATTCTGCAGAATGCAGTTACGGGTTTCATCCAACTTCTTCATCTAAAACGATGTGTTTCCATTCTAATCGCCCCAAAAATCCTACTATCATCATTATAACATAATACCAGGTGTTTATAACATAAAGCATGCGTGTAACTACCATTAAACATGGGGTTTCAACCTAAAATCTTGTCCAATTATCAAAAACCCTAGAATTTCCTTAAACAGATTTCTAATGAATCTTTCTCCAATATTTATTTATTATGATCACCAAATTTTGTGGATTATTACCTCTACATGGCAAGGTTTTCCAGAATTAACATGTACATCAATACTACATGGGTTTTTCCTATCAAAGATTGGGTTTTCTTCCATAATTTTTATCATAATTTATTCCTAAGCTAACATGAAGATTGCATCAACGAAAATAGCAAGTTTAAACACTTGCCTGGGATTTTGGGTATGCAGATTCCCGGATGATTTTGGTATGGCTGCGTTCCTTGTCTCGTGATCTACGCGGTGGTGGTGGTGGCGGTGAAATCCGGTGGCTTTTTGGCCTTGGTTTGCCTTGGAGCTCTCTCCTCTCTTCTCCAATGGCCGTCACTTGATTTCTGAAAGTTCAAACCCTAAAAGGCTAACCTAATGGCTGATAAAGATGGCTGAAATTCGTGGGTTTTATTACCCAATTAGGTAAAATGACAAAAATGCCCTCCTGGGGCACCGATTGGGCCTAAAAACGCCCCGAGACCCAAACTAAACCCCCGGGTACACTTTTCTGACTATCTCGACCCTTCCGGACGCGTTGCAGCACTCAAAACGACTATACGAACAACTTATAAAATATGCACTTTTTATTTAACAAAATTAGTCCCTACGTGACACGGGCACGTCCCGACTTAAATTTTCGAAATAGTCATTTAATTCACTTATGACATTCAATATAACCAATATAATATATTACTATGCTAATCAGTAATATTCAACAAGTTTCCCATAATTACTAACTCTCGTCACGTTAATAATTATAACATATTTAATTTCTGGATTTTTATCAAATAAACATTCTCATTAAATTTAATAAATCCCCAAATTAATATAGCATAAAAATACGGGGTATTACATACTTCCCCCCTAATAACGGAATTTCGTCCCGAAATTCGGAGAATAAGGCATACCTGGTAAAAAAAACTCTGGGTTCTCGCGTATTTTGCCTCACGCTCCCAAGTGGATTCCTCCACATTATGATGCTCCCACTGTACTCGCACAAGTGGAACTATTTTCGACCTCAATCACCTCTCACTATAGTCTAGAATAGCCACTGGTCTCTCCTTGTAAGAGCTATCAGACTGTAAATCTATCTCATCTATCACAATGTGAGTATAGGCCATATCATCCCGAAGATATTGTCTCAACGACGAGATGTGGAATACATCGTGAATGCGATGTAAATGTTCTGGCAATCCCAACCTGTATGCTACCAGCCCAATCCTCTCGATGATGGGGAAATGAACCTACATACCTCGGAGCCAACTTCCCCTTCTTCCCGAACTTCATCACTCCCTTCATAGGAGATACACGCAATAACACTTGATCTCCCACATTAAACTCACGGAAGAACCGTTTTGCATCGGCATAGCTCTTCTGCCTATCTTGGGCCACCCGAATACGACTCCTGACAATCTCAATCCTCGCGGAGGTCTCCTGAATCACTGCTGGTCCTAGCAACTTGTTGTCCCCCACCTCGAGCCAACAAGTTGGAGAACGATAAGTCCTGCCATACAAAGCCTCAAATGGAGCCATACCAATCGTAAACTGATAAGAGTTATTATAAGCAAACTCTACCAGTGGAAGATGTGGCTCCCAACCTCCGCCAAAATCGAGAACACACATGTGTAGCATATCCTCAAACATCTGATTAGTACGCTCTGTCTGTCCATCTGTCTGTGGCTGGTAAGCTAAACTCAACCTCAACTCAGAACCCATAGCCTCCTGAAAACTTTCCCAGAACATGACACAAAAATCTTGTCTCTATCTGACACAATATTCAGGGGCACCACGTGTAATCTGACAATCTCAGCAATGAACAATTGAGCATACTGACCCGTAGTATAATCTATCGGTACTGGAAAAAAAGGAGACACTTTGGTCAAACGATCTACAATTACCCAGATAGAATCTTGGCCCCGCTGTGATGTAGACAACCCTATAATGAAATCCATGGAAATACTCTCCCACTTCCACGCGGGTACTTCCAACGGCTGAAGCAATCCTGACGGTTTCTGGTGGTCCACCTTCACCAGCTGGCAGGTAGAACACTTGGACACAAACTCGGCAATGTCCTTCTTCATCTCACTCCACCAGTATTGACGCCTCATGTCCTGGTACATTTTATCACCTCCCGGATGTACTGCAAATCAGGACCCGTGAAAATGAGTCATCACTTCATGACGTAACTCCGCGCCTTCTGGAACCACCAATCTCCCATTAAATCGCAAACCTCCATCAGAAATAATAGAATAGGACTCAGCACCCTCGGCTAGAAGTCGCACAATCTGCTCCTGGCAAAACGGGTCTGTAGTCTGTACATGTATAACCCTCGTAACAATCTCGGGTGTGACTGACATCACGGATATGAAAGAACGTGCCACTGTGTCCTGGTGACCCAACTCCTTCCACTTTGCCTTCCAGACATCCGCTACATCGTCTACTGGTCTACGGCTCAACGCATCAGCAACTACGTTGGCCTTCCCCGAATGATATTGTATATCGAATTGGTAGTCTTTCACAAACTCTAGCCATCTGCGCTGACGCATATTCAGCTCTCGCTGAGTGAACAGGTACTGTAGTGACTTATGGTCTGTGAACAAAAAGAATTTCTCGCCCAATAAATAGTGCCTCCAAACTCTCAATGCAAAGATGATCGCTGCTAACTCCAGGTCATGGGTGGGGTAATTCTTCTCATGCTACGTAAGCTTGCGGAAAGCAAAATCTATAGCCTTCTTCTCCTGCTGAAGCACACCTCTAAGTCCCCGTAAATACGCATCGGTGTAAACCAGGTACTCCACACCCGATTTCGGTAACGCAAGGACTGGCGCTGAAGTAAGTTTGTCTTTCAGCCAATTGCCAAGCGTCATTCCAAACATATGGTACCCCTTTGCGAGTCAGATTTGTCAATGGACCCGCTATTTTGGAGAAATCCCCGAATGAATCTCCTGTAGTATCTGACTAACCCCAAGAAACTATGCACTTCTGTCGGTGTCGTTGGCTGACCCCACTCCCTCACCGCTGACACTTTGCTCGGGTCAACTGCAATCCCCTGTTCAGAAACAACAAGGCCCAAGAATTGTACCTCTCGCAACCAGAATCCATACTTCTCATACTTAGCATACAACTGATGCTCTCGTAGAGTCTGAAGAACCTGCCTCAAGTGCTCGGCATGCTCCTCCTCGAAGTGTGAATATATCAAGATGTCATCTATGAAGATGATTACAAACTGATCCAAGAACTCTCTGAATACTCGATTCATCAAGTCCATGAAAATGGTTGGGGAATTTGTGAGTCCGAACGACATCACCCTGAACTCATAGGACCCATATCTCGATAAGAAGGCAGTCTTTGAAACATCCCGCTCTCTAATACGTAATTGATGGTACCCCGACCTCAGATCTATCTTCGAAAGGAAGTTTCTCCCCTCAACTGGTCGAACAGATCATCGATTCGAGGCAACGGATACTTATTCCGTATCGTGGCCTTGTTCAATTCCCGGTAGTCCACACACAATCTCAGTGAACCATCTCTTTTCTTCACAAACAGGACTGGAGCGCCCCAAGGTGAAGTACTCCTACGAATGAAGCCCTGACCTAACAGTTGCTCTATCTGATCTCGTAGCTCTCGCATCTCTGCCGGAGCCATACGGTACGGTGCGCGTGCTATAGGTCTCGTATCAGGCAGTAAATCTATAATAAAATCTATCTCACGACTGGGAGGTAGGCCTAGTATCTCTTGAAACACATCGAAATACTCCCTGACAACAGGGATCGAATCTAAGGGAATCACAACCTCCTTAGAGGTATCCTCCTCTATGTAATACCAATGAGCGGTCGAACCTCACTCTGGGCGAGGTATCGCCACCACAAACATCTCTTGCCCCGGAATGGCAAAAACAATGCTCCCACCGAAGCAATCAATCATGGCTCTATAAGCTGCGAGCCAGTCCATACCAATAATCACATCATGCTCGTGCATGTCTAAGACTAACATGTCTGCAGGTAATACCAACCTACCAATCTCTACCCCCACTCCCCGGCATATAAAGAAAATAAGTGACCCACTCCCCAGGGGTGAGTCGACACACGCCACGGTGCTCTCTGCTGTAGCTAACAACCCTAAGGACTTCGTAAAATATGTAGCTATAAAATAATGCATTTTCCCCCAGTAACAAATAGAATTCGACCTAAAGTTCCATGGATAGAAAACATACCCCAAATCGCGGTTAGTGCCTGTGGGGCTGTTGCCTGGTGGACATTATAGATATGCCTGTACTGTAACTGCCCCTGCTGCAGTGTAGCTACTGGAAAGGTTGGTAGGCCTGGTACCTGAGTTGGTGCTGGGAGAGCGACTGGAAAAAGTGGCCACTGTGGCTTTGTACGGGCGTATTGTGGCTGTGAGGCCCTAACACCCTTTGGGAAATCTTGGCGTTTATGGCCATGCGTGCCACACACAAAACATTTGCCTTTGAAGTTACTCCCCCTCTGACCTTGCTGCTGTTGGTGTCAGCCTTGCTGACTTGGGGCTTTATTCCTCTTTTGAAACTGCTTTTTCTTACCACGTTGTTGACTAGAATTTACCCGGTCTTGGGTAGTTTGCTGTCGCAATTTCGGAGTCTTCGCACATTTGTCAGCTTTGCTCACATGCATTTGGCTAACCTCTCTAGGTCTTTTGCCTTCTCTAAGTTGCATGCTGCGTTCTTGGTATTGCAAAATTGCAGTGGTGACTGCTTGTGCTACGATGCCTGCTAACTCGGCGGTTGATACTCCCTCTGGGGGTACCTGAGGTGTGAGTCGATCTTGCTCGTTGACTCCCTCAACCGTTTTAGCTAGTTCTTCACGACGGTCCATCTGAAAATTTTAAACGAATTTGGATGAGTTCATCATTCAAATAAAAAGATCGCAGAAGCACGAATTCCCAATGTATAGAGATGAACACAACATTCCTAGTATTAGGGCTCTATATCAAAGAAAGCAGCGCTGAAAGCATAATAAGCCGCACAGATCCTAAAAGACACTAGAACCTGATGCTCTGATACCACCTGTGACACCCCGCCTAATTAAATACCAGGCGATCACTCCTTTATTAAATTAAATCAAGGTTACCAGTTGGTTCATTCTCAGCATCACTGTCGATAAAAATAAATTTTCCAATTTAACACCCTAAATAATTAAGCTAAGTGTCAAAAACATTTTTCATACAAACTTCCAAATTTTAATTAGAGAAAAAAGATTTATTTATATAAAACAACATTTCTACAATTAAGAATCACACCACGATAAACCAAATAATATAATACATTCGTCAATCGAATGCCAACATATGAAAACTAAAATTACAAGTCCATACTGAATAAATCCCAAAGAAACAATACTGGAATGACTGAAATATAAATGTCCTGATAACAAATAAATAATGGAAAGGGAGACACGTGCCCAATAAATGAGAGTACTAGAAGTGGAGTCAATAAAAGAAGTCGTCAACTCAAGTGACCTGCAACTCCCACCTAAGCTGCAGCACGTTCCTCTCAAGGGATCCTAAGCAAGACGCCCCTGTGGCTGGGCACCTGAAAATATACATATATATATACAAGAGAGAGAGAGAGAGAGAAAAAAAGAAACGGGTCAGAGCTCGAAAGTGTGTTTGATTTTAAAATACGTTTAACAAGTATTTAAAATGATACAGGCCAATGCAATAACATATTAGCACGTCACTCTCTTGAGAAAATACTCACCTCTCTTCTAATGTGCACACCTATCGCACTAACCTTCCCCACGGTTTCTTATCATTTAACGCACTAGTCTTTCTAAAAGATTTAACTTAACTTAGATTACTCGCAAGATTTATAATTCACGACTCCATTTTAAAAAGAATGTTCCAAACAGTAATCAAAGTCCTCCATTTTAACTTTATAAAATCCATAAAGTTTTACAGTGACATCTTATACTTTTTCTAAACAAGTATTTAATAATTTAGTTCAGAATTATTCCTCACTTACTACGTTACAGCAATAGTTTAAATTCCTCTATCCAGATGTATCTATAAGGTACTCGTATAATTTATATATATATATTCTAACTGCACCAACATATAAACTATGGTGTAGGCACACTCTGCTTTCTCAAAACAAGTATTTACAATTTTTAGTCATCAACCATGTCCTACATATCAAATCACGATATTCGGTTCCAAATTTTAGAATTTCATATATATATATTAACTACTCGTATAATATATATTATAACAGCACCCCAACTAAATTATGGTGCGGGCATACTCTACTATCCCAAGCCCCATATCACTCATATTAAGGGGAATACATTCAGAATCACTCTCAAAATGTATTAACAATACATACACAAACAATATTGAGGCGAAGAATAGATTCCAAGTCTCTAAGAGGATGGCACATACCGGCGTCTCTTAGGACCGTCTGAACTATCACGTCGATAGCCTGTACCAAGGACATCTATCTTCTAGGGTACAAGTCAATATCCCCCATAAAGGTTCCATCGAGATAAGACTTGTCCTAGCGTGGAAACCTCAGGGATAGTAAGTAGCGTGGGTATGATTTTCACATGCATATAATATATGTACACACAATCATATAAATATACCACTTTATCCTATTAACATAGGTTCTTCATATTACCCATAATTATACCATTTATCCTAAATTTCACATTTATAGATATACGTATAAGGTTTTGTTCCTAACTGTAACTCGAAGGGTTTTCTCACTTATTACCTTACACTCGTGGGCTATATCCTCACAAATCTAAATTTCAGTAAGTGTCTTTATTAGGTTCCAACGAAACTCTCTTACGCACCTCACCCTTTAAGATTCATAAAGCTACCAACCTAAAGTAAATATCCCATAAATAGTATTCTCGTTGAAGATTAAAGGTCCCAACAATTATTCATATACCCTACTAGTCCTCAATGTCTCCCAAATTATTTTATCAAGAATGCCCAAGAATTATTTCACGATAAACATAATTTAACTAATTAAACAAGGGAAATAGAAGTCTGCCAGGAGGGGTCGATCGATCGAACCTTCGATCGATCGAAGCTCTAGGCTCGATCGATCGATCAAGTAGGTCTGGGAAAAATTCTGCAGAATGCAGTTACGGGTTTCATCCAACTTCTTCATCTAAAACGATGTGTTTCCATTCTAATCGCCCCAAAAATCCTACTATCATCATTATAACATAATACCAGGTGTTTATAACATAAAGCATGCGTGTAACTACCATTAAACATGGGGTTTCAACCTAAAATCATGTCCAATTATCAAAAACCCTAGAATTTCCTTAAACAGATTTCTAATGAATCTTTCTCCAATATTTATTTATTATGATCACCAAATTTCGTGGATTATTACCTCTACATGGCAAGGTTTTCCAGAATTAACATGTACATCAATACTACATGGGTTTTTCCTATCAAAGATTGGGTTTTCTTCCATAATTTTTATAACAATTTATTCCTAAGCTAACATGAAGATTGCATCAACGAAAATAGCAATTTTAAACACTTGCCGGGGATTTTGGGTATGCAGATTCCCGGATGATTTTGGTATGGCTGCATTCCTTGTCTCGTGATCTACGCGGTGGTGGTGGTGGCGGTGAAATCCGGTGGCTTTTTGGCCTTGGTTTGCCTTGGAGCTCTCTCCTCTCTTCTCCAATGGCCGTCACTTGATTTCTGAAAGTTCTAACCCTAAAAGGCTAACCTAATGGCTGATAAAGATGGCTGAAATTCGTTTGTTTTATTACCCATTTAAGTAAAATGACTAAAATGCCCTCCTGGGGCAACGATTGGGCCTAAAAACGCCCCGAGACCCAAACTAAACCCCCGGGTACACTTTTCTGACTATCTCGACCCTTCCGGACGCGTTGGAGCACTCAAAACGACTATACGAACAAATTATAAAATATTCACTTTTTATTTAACAAAATTAGTCCCGACGTGACACGGGCACGTCCCGACTTAAATTTTCGAAATAGTCATTTAATTCACTTATGACATTCAATATAACCAATATAATATATTACTATGCTGATTAGTAATATTCAACAAGTTTCCCATAATTACTAACTCTCGTCACGTTAATAATTATAACATATTTAATTTCTGGATTTTTATCAAATAAACATTCTCATTAAATTTAATAAATCCCCAAATTAATATAGCATAAAAATACAGGGTATTACATACTTCCCCCCTAATAACGGAATTTCGTCCCGAAATTCGGAGAATAAGGCATACCTGGTAAAAACAACTCTTGGTTCTCGCGTATTTTGCCTCATGCTCCCAAGCGGATTCCTCCACATTATGATGCTCCCACTGTACTCGCACAAGTGGAACTATTTTCGACCTCAATCACCTCTCACTATAGTCTAGAATAGCCACTGGTCTCTCCTCGTAAGAGCTATCAGACTATAAATCTATCTCATCTATCGCAATGTGAGTATAGGCCATATCATCCCGAAGATATGGTCTCAACGATGAGATGTGGAATACATCGTGAATGCGATGTAAATGTTCTGGAAATCCCAACCTGTATGCTACCAGCCCAATCCTCTCGATGATGGGGAAATGGTCCTACGTACCTCGGAGCCAACTTCCCCTTCTTCCCGAACTTCATCACTCCCTTCATAGGAGATACACGCAATAACACTTGATCTCCCACATTAAACTCCCGGAAGAATCGTTTTGCATCGGCATAGCTCTTCTGCCTATCCTGGGCCACCCGAATATGACTCCTGATAATCTCAATCCTCGTGGAGGTCTCCTGAATCACTGCTGGTCCTAGCAACTTGTTGTCCCCCACCTCGAGCCAACAAGTTGGAGAACGATAAGTCCTGCCATACAAAGCCTCAAATGGAGCCATACCAATCGTAAACTGATAAGAGTTATTATAAGCAAACTCTACCAGTGGAAGATGTGGATCCCAACCTCCTCCAAAATCGAGAACACACATGCGTAGCATATCCTCTAACATCTGATTAGTACGCTCTGTCTGTCCATCTATCTGTGGGTGGTAAACTGAACTCAACCTAAACTCAGAACCCATAGCCTCCTGAAAACTTTCCCAGAACATGACACAAATATCTTATCTCTATCTGACACAATATTCAGGGGCACCCCGTGTAATCTGACAATCTCAGCAATGAACAATTGAGCATACTGACCCGTAGTATAATCTGTCGGTACTGGAAGAAAATGAGCCATTTTGGTCAAACGGTCTACAATTACCCAGATAGAATCTTGGCCCCGCTGTGATGTAGACAACCCTATAATGAAATCCATGGAAATACTCTCCCACTTCCACGTGGGTACTTCCAACGGATGAAGGAATCCTGACGGTTTCTGGTGGTCCACCTTCACCAGCTGGCAGGTAGAACAGTTGGACACAAACTCAGCAATGTCCTTCTTCATCTCACTCCACCAGTATTGACGCCTCATGTCCTGGTACATTTTATCACCTCCCGGATGTACTGCAAATCAGGACCCGTGAAAATGAGTCATCACTTCATGACGTAACTCCGCGCCTTCTGGAACCACCAATCTCCCATTAAATCGCAAACCTCCATCAGAACTAACAGAATAGGACTCAGCACCCTCGGCTAGAAGTCGCACAATCTGCTCGTGGAAAAACGGGTCTGTAGTCTGTACATGTATAACCCTCGTAACAATCTCGGGTGTGACTGACATCACGGATATGAAAGAACGTGCCACTGTGTCCTGGTGACCCAACTCCTTCCACTTTGCCTTCCAGACATCCGCTACATCGTCTACTGGTCTACGGCTCAACGCATCAGCAACTACGTTGGCCTTCCCCGAATGATATTGTATATCGAATTGGTAGTCCTTCACAAACTCTAGCCATCTGCGCTGACGCATATTCAGCTCTCGCTGGGTGAACAGGTACTGTAGTGACTTATGGTCTGTGAACAAACGGAATTTCTCGCCCAATAAATAGTGCCTCCAAACACTCAATGCAAAGATGACCGCTGCTAACTCCAGGTCGTGGGTGGGGTAATTCTTCTCATGCTGCGTAAGCTTGCGGAAAGAAAAATCTATAGCCTTCTTCTCCTGCTGAAGCACACCTCCAAGTCCCCGTAAAGACGCATCGGTGTAAACCAGGTACTCCACACCCGACTTCGGTAACGCAAGGACTGGCACTGAAGTAAGTTTGTCTTTCAGCCCATCGACAGCCAATTGACAAGCGTCATTCCAAACATATGGTACCCCTTTGCGAGTCAGATTTGTCAATGGACCCGCTATTTTGGAGAATCCCCGAATGAATCTCCTGTAGTATCTGACTAACCCCAAGAAACTATGCACTTCTGTCGGTGTCGTTGGCTGACCCCACTCCCTCACCGCTGACACTTTACTCGAGTCAACTGCAATCCCCTGTTCAGAAACAACAAGGCCCAAGAATTGTACCTCTCGCAAACAGAATCCACACTTCTCATACTTAGCATACAACTGATGCTCTCGTAGAGTCTGAAGAACCTGCCTCAAGTGCTCGGCATGCTCCTCCTCGGAGTGTGAATATATCAAGATGTCATCTATGAAGACGATTACAAACTGATCCAAGAACTCTCTGAATACTCGATTCATCAAGTCCATGAAAATGGTTGGGGCATTTGTGAGTCCGAACAGCATCACCCTGAACTCATAGGACCCATATCTCGATAAGAAGGCAGTCTTTGAAACATCCTGCTCTCTAATACGTAACTGATGGTACCCCGACCTCAGATCTATCTTCGAAAGGAAGTTTCTCCCCTCTACTGGTCAAACAGATCATCGATTCGAGGCAACGGATACTTATTCCGTATCGTGACCTTGGTCAATTCCTGGTAGTCCACACACAATCTCAGTGAACCATCTCTTTTCTTCACAAACAGGACTGGAGCGCCCCAAGGTGAGGTACTCCTACGAATGAAGCCCTGACCTAACAGTTGCTCTATCTGATCTCGTAGCTCTCGCATCTCTGTCGGAGCCATACGGTATGGTGCGCGTGCTATAGGTCTCGTATCAGGCAGTAAATCTATAACAAAATCTATCTAACAACTGGGCGGTAGGCCTAGTATCTCTTGAAACACATCGAAATACTCCCTGACAACAGGGATCAAATCTAAGGGAATCACAACCTCCTTAGAGGTATCCTCCTCTATGTAATACCAATGAGCGGTCGAACCTCACTCTGGGCGAGGTATCGCCACCACAAACATCTCTTGCCCCGGAATGGCAAAAACAATGCTCCCACCGAAGCAATCAATCATGGCTCTATAAGCTGCGAGCCAGTCCATACCAATAATCACATCATGCTCGTGCATGTCTAAGACTAACATGTCTGCAGGTAATACCAACCTACCAATCTCTACCCCCACTCCCCGGCATATAAAGAAAATAAGTGACCCACTCCCCAGGGGTGAGTCGACACACGCCACGGTGCTCTCTGCTGTAGCTAACAACCCTAAGGACTTCGTAAAATATGTAGCTATAAAATAATGCGTTTTCCCCCAGTAACAAATAGAATTCGACCTAAAGTTCCATGGATAGAAAACATACCCCAAATCGCAGTTGGTTCCTGTGGGGCTGTTGCCTGGTGGACATTATAGATATGCATGTACTGTAACTGCCCCTGCTGCAGTGTAGCTACTGGAAAGGTTGGTAGGTCTGGTACCTGAGTTGGTGCTGGGAGAGCGACTGGAAAAAGTGGCCCATGTGGCTTCGTACGGGCGATTTGTGGCTGTGAGGCCCTAACACCCTTTGGGCAATCTTCGCGTTTATGGCCATGCGTGCCACACACAAAACATTTGCCTTTGAAGTTACTCCCTCTCTGACCTTGCTGCTGTTGGTGTCGGCCTTGCAGACTTGGGGCTTTATTCCTCTTTTGAAACTGCTTTTTCTTACCACGTTGTTGACTAGAATTTACCCGGTCTTGGGTAGTTTGCGGTCGTAATTTCGAAGTCTTCGCACATTTGTCAGCTTTGGTCACATGCATTTGGCTAACCTCTCTAGGTCTTTTACCTTCTCTAAGTTGCAGGCTGCATTCTTGGTATTGCAAAATTGCAGTGGTGACTGCTTGTGCTACGATGCCTGCTAACTCGGCGGTTGATACTCCCTCTGGGGGTACCTGAGGTGTGAGTCGATCTTGCTCGTTGACTCCCTCAACAGTTTTAGCTAGTTCTTCACGACGGTCCATCTGCAAATTTTAAACGAATTTGGATGAGTTCATCATTCAAATAAAGAGATCGCAGAAGCACGAATTCCCAATGTATAGAGATGAACACAACATTCCTAGTATTAGGGCTCTATATCAAAGAAAGCAGCGCTGAAAGCATAATAAGCCGCACAGATCCTAAAAGACACTAGAACCTGATGCTCTGATACTACCTGTGACACCCCGCCTAATTAAATACCGGGCGATCATTCGTTTATTAAATTAAATCAAGGTTACCAGTTGGTTCATTCTCAGCATCACTGTCGATAAAAATAAATTTTCCAATTTAACACCCTAAATAATTAAGCTAAGTGTCAAAAACATTTTTCATACAAACTTCCAAATTTTAATTAGAGAAAAAAGATTTATTTATATAAAACAACATTTCTACAATTAAGAATCACACCACGATAAACCAAATAATATAATACATTCGTCAATCGAATGCCAACATATGAAAACTAAAATTACAAGTCCATACTGAATAAATCCCAAAGAAACAATACTGGAATGACTGAAATATAAATGTCCTGATAAAAAATAAATAATGGAAAGGGCGACACGTGCCCAATAAATGAGAGTACTAGAAGTGGAGTCAATAAAAGAAACCGTCTACTCAAGTGACCTGCAACTCCCACCTAAGCTGCAGCACGTTCCTCTCAAGGGATCCTAAGCAAGATGCCCCTGTGGCTGGGCACCTGAAAATATACATATATATATACAAGAGAGAGAGAGAAAGAGAGAGAAAAAGAAACGGGTCAGAGCCCGAAAGTGTGTTTGATTTTAAAATACGTTTAGCAAGTATTTAAAATGATACAGGCCAATGCAATAACATATTAGCACGTCACTCTCTTGAGAAAATACTCACCTCTCTTCTAATGTGCACACCTATCGCACTAACCTTCCCCACGGTTTCTTATCATTAAACGCACTAGTCTTTCTAAAAGATTTCACTTAACTTAGATTACTCGCAAGATTTCTAATTCAAGACTCCATTTTAAAAAGAATGTTCCAAACAGTAATCAAAGTCCTCCATTTTAACTTTATAAAATCCATAAAGTTTTACAGTGACATCTTATACTTTTTCAAAACAAGTATTTAATAATTTAGTTCAGAATTATTCCTCACTTACTACGTTACAGCAATAGTTTAAATTCCTCTATCCAGATGTATATATAAGGTACTTGTTTAATTTATATATATATATATATATATATATATATATATATATATATATATATATATATATATATTCTAACTGCACCAACATATAAACTATGGTGTAGGCATACTCTGCTTTCTCAAAACAAGTATTTACAATTTTTAGTCATCAACCATGTCCTACATATCAAATCACGGTAGGCTGTTCCAAATTTCAGAATTTCATATATATATATATTAAATACTCGTATAATATATATTATAACAACACCCCAACTAAATTATGGTGCGGGCATACTCTACTATCCAAAGCCCCATATCACTCATATTAAGGGGAATACATTCGGAATCACTCTCGAAATGTATTAACAATACATACACAAACAATATTGAGGCGAAGAATAGATTCCAAGTCTCTAAGAGGATGGCACATACCGGCGTCTCTTAGGACCGTCTGAAATATCACGTCGATAGCCTGTACTAAGGACATCTATCTTCTAGGGTACAAGTTAATATCCCCCATAAAGGTCCCATCGAGATAAGACTTGTCCCAGCGCGGAAACCTCAGGGATAGTAAGTAGCGTGGGTATGATTTTCACAAGCATATAATATATGTACACACAATCATATAAATATACCAATTTATCCTATTAACATAGGTTCTTCGCATTACCCATAATTATACCATTTATCCTAAATTTCACATTTATAGAAATACGTATAAGGTTTTGTTCCTAACCTTAACTCGAAGGGTTTTCTCACTTATTACCTAACACTCGTGGGCTATATCCTCACAAATCTAAATTTCAGTAAGTGTCTTTATTAGGTTCCAACGTAACTCTCTTACGCAGCTCACCCTTTTAAATTCATAAATCTACCTACCTAAAGTAAATATCCCATAAATAGCATTCTCGTTGAAGATTAAAGGTCCCAACAATTATTCATATACCCTACTGGTCCTCAATGTCTCCCAAATTATTTTATCAAGAATGCCCAAGAATTATTTCACGATAAACTTAATTTAACTAATTAAACAAGGGAAATAGATGTCTGCTAGGAGGGGTCGATCGATCGAAGCTTGGGGCTCGATCGATCGATCTAGCAGGCCTGGGCAAAATTCTGCAGAATGCAGTTACGGGTTTCATCCAACTTCTTCATCGAAAACGATGTGTTTCCATTCTAATCACCCCAAAAATCATACTATCATCATTATAACATAATACCAGGTGTTTATAACGTAAAGCATGCGTGTAACTACCATTAAACATGGGGTTTCAACCTAAAATCATGTCCAATTATCAAAAACCCTAGAATTTCATTAAACAGATTTCTAATGAATCTTTCTCCACTATTTCTTTATTATGATCACCAAGTTTCGTGGATTATTACCTCTACATGGCAAGGTTTTCCAGAATTAACATGTACATCAATACCACATGGGTTTCTCCTATCAAAGATTGGGTTTTCTTCCATAATTTTTATCACAAATGCCTCTGTATGTCCTTCCTCCATTGGCTCGAGACTACCACATCTGAGCTACCTGCAAACTCTGGCGGATGCGCTTTCTGAAAAGCGTCTCGTACACGTTCCCAAGAAGACGTGAATGCATTAACCTGTGCTGGCGCGGCAACCGGCGCCTGAGGCGGTGCCTGCTGAATCACGGCAATCGCGGCATTTACCGCTTGGGCTACTATAGCAGCAACCTCAGCGGCGTTCATCATGCCCTGAACTGGAGCGGGCTAGGGTTCGGGCGTTGCATTCCTGGGAACTCGTCGTGCACGTCGTGGAGGCATCTGAAATAAGAACAAAGTTTATAAGTTCACGGTTATAAACTTAATATAGCTAAAGAACGAAGCATACACAAAAAGAGTACAACAGTCCTAAAATATAGGGCTCTATATCAAAGAAATGTAGCAGAAACATAATAGCCGTACAGATCCTAAAGGACACTAGAACCTGATGCTCTGATACCACCTGTGACACCCCGACTAATTAAATACTGGGTAGCTACTCCTTTATTAAATTAATTCAAAAAGCCAAGTTGGCTCAGTTAATATCATCACTGTCGAAAACATTTTAATATTACTAACCACCTAGTATTTAAAAAGTAAGTTGCCAAATTTTAATTTAAGTCTGATTAACATGCAACAATTGTAATGAAGAAATAAACAATACCAATTCCCATACTGAACTAAAATGAATAACCATCACATAACAGTAAATAAAGTCTGGAGGAAAAACTCCTCAATACAATCCCACAACTGAAATAAATAAACTGAAACAATACATGCTAAATTCTGAAAACTGAAATGTAAAAGATGTCTCTAAAGAAATGGGCAACATGCCCTACAACTGATAGATGGTGACTCTGGAATCCAAAATATAGAAGCGTCTACATGCAAATCCTTGTAGCTTCCAAAAGCAGCTACAGCTCGTCACCTGAATGAGTATCCTATGCTTGGTGTCCTTGTGGCTGGGCACCTAAAAATGGTTTTACAAAGAAAAAGAGATTTGAAAAGCAAACGGGTCAGAGCCCGAATGTGGAGTTATATTTTAAAAACCTGCAAGTGCTTTAAAAACATTTAAAACATTAAATGCAAAGTACATGTTAGGACGTTCACTCACATTTTATTCTCACCTCTTGTCTAACTGTGCACTCCTAACGTAAGTACCCATCTATAACGACCCGTACTACTAGCTAAGTGACAACATAACTAGCTAGACTGCCAAAGGTTCTACCCATATTACTCGGTTCCATTTAACACAACAACGCTCGTAATTAAACAGGGGTTTAACGTAAACTCAGTTACTAAATATGCCATATATATATAACTATCAGTTAACTCATTATATATCTCGAAACAATACCGTAATATTTTTACAACATTAACATGAGGATTCCCATTCATTTAATGTATATTATTCCTATCATAAATATACAATACAAGAACCCCGCGAACTAAGCTGTGGTGCACACATACTCTGCTATCCATCCCAGTACATCACGTACATAAGGATTACATATTCCGAATCTCTCAGGAATAGTTTACCGATAACAACATCACAAATAATGGAGGCGAACACAGTCACC
The DNA here is from genome assembly GCA_949130495.1 of Sambucus nigra. Classification (NCBI taxonomy): domain Eukaryota; kingdom Viridiplantae; phylum Streptophyta; class Magnoliopsida; order Dipsacales; family Adoxaceae; genus Sambucus; species Sambucus nigra. The sequence continues at coordinate 287,243,685 of OX422208.1, forward strand.
ATCACATGGGTCACGCACATACCTACGCTCCCATGATCAGCGGACTTATTAATATCACAATAAGTCTTTCTATGACCTATGTTCATCGAGGTACCAGTCTATATCCCCCCCGTAGGCACACAAGGATTAGAGGGTCCTAAGCGAACGCAACCTCCCGTGATAGCAAGTCTGGTAGGTATGTCATACACACAATCCATATACTAAGTAAACACACATCTTAGTAATACCGTATTTTAATCGTAGTACGTATCGCATTCTCGCACTAACTATAATTATCACAATTTATACTAATCCGATTTATAATCATACGCGCTATAGTTTCTCACGTCGTAGTAACCACTCGCGTCTCAACCCAAACCGTACATGTAATACAACTCTCGTAGGTAAATTCCTCCTCATAACTACCCAAATGTCCCAAGTCTATTACTATATCATCAAAGAAATTCTATCTATATCCTCGAACAAGTTTACGGTTCTCCAAAAATCAAAACAGTCCAAAAAGGACCAAACTGTCAACTCGTTCGAAGTCTCGTTCGAACGAGTGTTCGAACGAGTTTGGACTGTCAGCTCGTTAGAAGTCTCGTTCGAACGAGGCTGTTCGAACGAGATCCCAGTTCGTTCGAACGAGATATCGAACGAAATCCCTACTCGTTAGTAACGACTGGTCAACTTGTTAGAAGCTCGTTCAAACGAGTTCGTTCGAACGACCTGGGGGCTGCTTCTAACGACTGGCCAGTTTCGGCCCAGAATTTTCCCAATTCGTTTTCCATCCATTTTTACTCCTCAAACCTCTTCTAAAATTCGTTCCAACAATATATTGAGTTCTCTAATCATCCTCAAACATGCCAAGGTGCTATACTAACATCATTAAAGGGGTTTAATACCTTCTAAACATCCTTAAATCACAAATTTCTACATTAATTCCCAATTTTCTTCAAGAACATAAACCCTAGGTTCTTCTCATCAAAATTTCCCAGATTTTAATCCGTTTATACATCACATAGATATGAAATCTCTGAATTAAATCTTCAAACAATGTTTCTACATGCAAACCTATCCCAAAATTTAACAACAATCTTCCAATTTCATGGGTTTTCTTTTAACTCATATATAAGATTGATTAACAATGTTTCTAACATGGAAAAAGCATTCACTGCATAAGGAATGTAATTTAAATCACTTGCCTTGGTTTGATTCCAGATTTGGTGTTGATTTGGTGAAGAATTTCTGCAGAATTTCTTCTCTCCAAGCTTCCTCTCTAATGGTGGCTTAAGGTGGCTAGGGTTTGATTTGGGGAAACTTAGAAAACCTAAATGACAACCTACGTAGCCTTCTAGGTTAATATGGGTTGGTTAATGGGCTTAATGGGTTTAATCCACATCAGATTTACATCTCTAATTTTCGTCACTTTTAATTCCTAAAAATGTAAAATTACCAAAATACCCTTTAAGTTACCGGTATGGCCTAAAAATACCCCGGGACCCAAACTATACCCCCGGCTAGTGTTTTCTGACTATCTCGACCCTTCCGGACGCGTTGGCGCACTCAAAATGACCATACGGATTATAGATTTTAAATTCACTTTTATCATCCAAATATTATACCGTGACGCGACGGTCCCACGCGTCTCAACAAAATTTCTAAAATACCGTATATAAATCCCACGACAAATTTTATAATACCAAGTTCAAATATAATCATATATGCACATAATCAAATACCAACTCGCATCACATTAGTATTTATAACCCGGATTAATTTCCAATTAATACGCATTTAATTAATCCTCAAAATAAATATAGTCAAAAGTACGGGGTATTACATACTCCCCCCCTAATAACTGAATTTCGTCCCGAAATTCGAAACTAGAAAGTACCTGCTAAAAATAGCTCTGGATAACGTTCGCGCATCTCATCCTCGCGCTCCCATGTGGACTCCTCGACATTGTGATGTCGGCACTGAACACGCACTAACGGGACTATCTTTGACCGCAATTTCCTCTCGCTTCGGTCCAAAATAGCAATTGGCCCCTCCTCGTAGGAGCTATCCGGATGGAGATCGATGTCCTCCACAGCAATGTGAGAATGAGCCAAATTATCTCTAAGGTACTTCCTCAGCGAGGAAATATGGAATACATCGTGAAGCCGATGCAAATGTTCCGGTAACCCGAGTCTATACGCAACCGGTCCGATCCGCTCAATAATAGGAAACGACCCCACATATCTCGGTGCCAACTTCCCCTTCTTCCCGAAACGCATAATTCCCTTCATCGGAGATACCCTGAGCAAAACCTGGTCTCCCACTTGGAACTCCCTGAAAAACCTCTTCGCATCAGCATAACTCTTCTGCCTGTCTTGAGCTACCCGAATGCGACTCCGAATCAACTCAATCCTTGCCGAAGTATCCTGAATCACTTCCGGCCCAAGTAGTTTGTTGTCTCCCACTTCTAACCAACATGCTGGGGAACGACAAGGCCTACCGTACAATGCCTCAAACCGAGCCATGCCAATAGTGAACTGATAGGAGTTGTTGTAAGCAAACTCCACCAGTGGAAGGTACTGCTCCCATCCACCCCCGAAGTCAATAACGCACATCCGTAGCATGTCCTCCAACATCTGATTGGTGCGCTCTGTCTGCCCATCAGTCTGCGGATGATAAGCCGTACTCAACCGCAATTTCGTGCCCATGGCCTCCTGGAAACTCTCCCAAAATCTCGAAACAAATATCTTATCTCTGTCAAACACGATATTTAGGGGCACACCGTGAAGTCTCACAATCTCTGAAATGAAGAGCTGGGCATACTGTCCCGTAGTGTAGTCAGTCCTTACGGGTAAGAAGTGAGCGACCTTGGACAACCTGTCCACAATTACCCAAACGGAGTCGTGACCCCTCTGCGACGTAGGCAACCCTGTGATAAAGTCCATGGATATGCTCTCCCACATCCACACCGGGACCTCCAATGGCTGTAGCAATCCTGCCGGTCTCTGATGATCCACTTTTACGAGCTGACAAGTGGCGCATTTCGAGACAAACTCAGCGATATCTCTCTTCATACCGCTCCACCAATACTGTCGTCTCATGTCTTGGTACATTTTGTCCCCTCCGGGATGTATCGCGAACCGTGAGCCGTGCGACTCTGCCATCACATCATGCCAGAATTCTTCCCCTTCCGGAACTACCAATCTCCCATTGAAGCGTAATCCCCCGTCTGAGCTAACGGTATAGGACTCGGCTCCCCCTGCAAGTAATCGAACTATCTTCTCCTGACAGAACGAGTCATTAGCCTATGCCCGTACTACTTTCGTGACAATCTGCGGTGTAACGGTCATCACAGACATGAAAGATCGGGCCACTGCATCCTGGTGTCCCAATTCCTTCCACTTAGCTTTCCACACCTCTGCCACCTCATCTGCTGGTCTGCGGCTCAACGCGTCTGCTACCACGTTAGCCTTACCCGGGTGGTACTGGATGTCGAACTGGTAGTCCTTCACAAATTCAAGCCACCTACGCTGCCGCATATTCAATTCCTTCTACGTGAACATATACTGTAGTGACTTCTGGTCCGTGAACAGCTGAAACTTCTCCCCCAAAAGATAGTCCCTCCAAATCCGTAGGGCAAATACCACTGCTGCCAACTCCAAATCATGCGTGGGGTAATTCTTCTCATGAGGCTTTAGCTTACGGGAAACATAAGCTATGGCCTATCTCTCCTGCTGCAATACACCTCCCAGTCCTTGCAAAGACGCATCGGTGTAAACCAAATACTCAACTCCCGGTCTCGGTAATGCTAACACAGGTGCTGAGGTCAACTTGTCCTTCAATTCATCGAATGCCAACTGACAGGCTTCACTCCAAATGAACGGCACACCTTTATGAGTAAGATGTGTCAAAGGACCTGCTATCTCCGAGAAACCCCGAATAAACCTCCTGTAGTATCCTGCTAAATCCAAGAAACTACGAATCTCCGTTGGTGTCGTGGGCTGCCCCCACTCCCTCACCGCTGATACCTTCCCCGGATCAACAGATATTCCCTGGTCGGAAATAATGTGACCCAAGAACTGGACTTCCTTCTGACAAAACCCGCACTTCCCATATTTTGCATACAGCTCGTTCTGACTAAGTGTCTGCAAAACCTGCTTCAAATGCTCGGCGTGCTCCTCCTTCGTCTGAGAGTAAACCAGAATATCATCAATGAAGACAATGACAAACTGGTCTAGGAAATCCCTGAACGCTCTGTTCATCAAGTCCATAAACACTGCTGGAGCGTTGGTCAAGCCGAAAGGCATAACTCGAAACTCGTAAGAACCATATCTCGACAAGAACGCAGTCTTCGAGACATACTCCTCCCTGATACGCAACTGATGGTATCCCGACCTCAAGTCAATCTTTGAGAAGAAAGAAGCTCCTCTCAACTGTTCGAATAAGTCATCGATACGAGGCAACGGATACTTATTCCGTATCGTGACCTTATTCAATTCTCGGTAGTCCACACACAATCTCAGTGAACCGTCCCTCTTCTTCACAAATAAACCTGGAGCGCCCCAAGGTGAGGTACTCCTGCGAATAAAGCCTTGTCCTAACAGTTTCTCTATCTGATCTCGTAGTTCTCGCATCTCAGTTGGAGCCATACGGTACGGTGCACGTGCTATAGGTCTCGTACCCGGTAGCAAATCTATAACGAAGTCTATCTCTCGACTGGGTGGCAAGCCTGGTATCTCCTGAAACACATCTGAATACTCCCTGACAACCGGGATCGAATCTAAAGGAATAACAACCTCCTTAGAGGTATCCTCCTCTATGTAATACAGATGAGCGGTCGATCCTCCCTCTGGGCGAGGCATCGCCACTACAAACATCTCTTGCCCCGGAATGGCAAAAATAATGCTCCCGCTGAAGCAATCAATCATGGCCCTATATGCTACGAGCCAATCCATACCGATGATCACATCGTGAACATGCATGTCTAGCACTAACATGTCTGCAGGCAATACCAAACCACCAACCTCTACCCCCACTCCCCGGCATATAAAGAAAATAAGTGACCCACTCCCTAATGGTGAGTCGACACACGTCACTGTGCTCTCTGCCGTAGCTAACAATCCTAAAGCTTTCGCGAAGTGTGTAGCTATAAAACAGTGTGTAGCACCCGTATCAAATAACACCCGACCCATAGTGCCATGGATAGGAAACGTACCCTCGATCGCGGGCGGTGCCTGTGGAACTGCAGCCTGGTGGACGTTGTAGACACGTCCATACTGTAGCTGCCCCTGCTGAACTGGGACTGCTGGATTGGTGGCAGTGCTGCCATCTGTTGCGGTGCGGGAAGAGCGGCGGGAAACATAGGTCTCTGTGGCTCCTGGCGAGCACCCTACTGCTGCTGCTGTGGGGCCCTGCCCCTATCAGGACAATCCTGCTTCTTATGGCCAGTCTTCCCACAAACAAAGCACTTCCCTGGGAAGTTCCCTCCCCTCTGCCCCTGCTGTCCCCGGCCCTGGTGGCCGTTACCGTTCCTCCCTTGGCCCTGCTGGCCCTGATGAAACTGCTGCCCATTCTGACCCTGTTGGCCCTGATGGCCCTGACGGAAACCTCCCTGTCCCTCCCTGTAGTTCCCTGACCGGAACCTCTTATTATCCCCCTGCTGGGTACCCTGCTCATTCTGTCTCTGCCCCTGACCGGGTTGTGCCCCGCTGGCACCATGTCCTCCAGTCCTGCCCTGATGGCTAGACTCCCCCGACCTCTTGCCCTCGTCCATATGAAAACGGTGGTCCTGGCAGTGTAACAATGCAGCGTTAACCACATCAGAATACGTGGCCAACGATAGGTTCCCTAGCAGATGCTGACGGATCCTCCAATTCAACCCGTCGGTGAACTTCTATATCTTCTTCTTCTCTGTTGGAATCTCGCCTGGAACGATATTCAACAGGTTAGTGAACTCGGCCTCATAATTGGCCACTGTCTTGCCCTCTTGCTTCAAACTCATCAGCTTTCTCCTCATCTCTGTATGAACTGCGGACGGAAAGTACTTGCGGTCGAACCGCACCCAGAACTCCTGAATCGTGAGGGTATCCCTCTCCTCTGCGGTGGTAATAGACTCCCACCACTGTAGCGCAGATCCCACTAGCTTGAAAGTAGCTAACACCTGTTTCTGAACATCAGTGCACTCATGCATCCTCAAATGCCTCTGTATGTCCTTCCTCCATTGGCTCGACACTACCACATCTGAGCTACCTGCAAACTCTGGCGGATGCGCTTTCTGAAAAGCGTCTCGTACACGTTCCCAAGCAGACGGGAATGCATTAACATGTGTTGGCGCGGCAACCGGCGCCTGAGGCGGTGCCTGCTGAATCACGGCAATCGCGGCATTTACCGCTTGGGCTACTATAGCAGCAACCTCAGCGGCGTTCATCATGCCCTGAACTGGAGCTGGCTGGGGTTCGGGCGTTGCATTCCTGGGAACTCGTCGTGCACGTCGTGGAGGCATCTGAAATAAGAACAAAGTTTATAAGTTCACGGTTATAAACTTAATATAGCTAAAGAACGAAGCATACACAAAAAGAGTACAACAGTCCTAAAATATAGGGCTCTATATCAAAGAAATGTAGCAGAAACATAATAGTCGTACAGATCCTAAAGGACACTAGAACCTGATGCTCTGATACCACCTGTGACACCCCGACTAATTAAATACCGGGTAGCTACTCCTTTATTAAATTAATTCAAAATGCCAAGTTGGCTCAGTTAATAGCATCACTGTCGAAAACATTTTAATATTACTAACCACCTAGTATTTAAAAAGCAAGTTTCCAAATTTTAATTTAAGTCTGATTAACATGCAACAATTGTAATGAAGAAATAAACAACACCAATTCCCATACTGAACTAAAATGAATAACCATCACATAACAGTAAATAACATCTGGAGGAAAAACTCCTCACTACAATCCCACAACTGAAATAAATAAACTGAAACAATACATGCTAAAGTCTGAAAACTGAAATGTAAAAGATGTCTCTAAAGAAATGGGCAACATGCCCTACAACTGATAGATGGTGACTCTGGAATCCAAAAGATAGAAGCGTCTACATGCGAATCCCTGTAGCTTCCACAAGCAGCTACAACTCGTCACCTGAATGAGTATCCTATGCTTGGTGTCCTTGTGGCTGGGCACCTAAAAATGGTTTTACAAAGAAAAAGAGATTTGAAAAGCAAACGGGTCAGAGCCCGAATGTGGAGTTATATTTTAAAAACCTGCAAGTGCTTTAAAAACATTTAAAACATTAAATGCAAAGTACATGTTAGGACGTTCACTCACATTATATTCTCACCTCTCGTCTAACTGTGCACTCCTAACGTAAGTACCCATCTATAACGACCCGTACTACTAGCTAAGTGACAACATAACTAGCTAGACTGCCAAAGGTTCTACCCATATTACTCGGTTCCATTTAACACAACAACGCTCGTAATTAAACAGGGGTTTAACGTAAACTCAGTTACTAAATATGCCATATATATATAACTATCAGTTAACTCATTATATATCTCGAAACAATACCGTAATATTTTTACAACATTAACATGAGGATTCCCATTCATTTAATGTATATTATTCCTATCATAAATATACAATACAAGAACCCCGCGAACTAAGCTGTGGTGCACACATACTCTGCTATCCATCCCGGTACATCACGTACATAAGGATTACATATTCCGAATCTCTCAGGAATAGTTTACCGATAACAACATCACAAATAATGGAGGCGAACACAGTCACCATCACATGGGTCACGCACATACCTACGCTCCCATGATCAGCGGACTTATTAATATCACAATAAGTCTTTCTATGACCTATGTTCATCGAGGTACCAGTCTATATCCCCCCGTAGGCACACAAGGATTAGAGGGTCCTAAGCGAAGCCAACCTCCCGTGATAGCAAGTATGGTAGGTATGTCATACACACAATCCATATACTAAGTAAACACACATCTTAGTAATACCGTATTTTAATCGTAGTACGTATCGCATTCTCGCACTAACTATAATTATCACAATTTATACTAATCCGATTTATAATCATACGCGCTATAGTTTCTCACGTCGTAGTAACCACTCGCATCTCATCCCAAACCGTACATGTAATACAACTCTCGTAGGTAAATTCCTCCTCATAACTACCCAAATGTCCCAAGTCTATCACTATATCATCAAAGAAATGCTATCTATATCCTCGAACAAGTTTACGGTTCTCCAAAAATCGAAACAGTCCAAAAAGGACCAAACTGTCAACTCGTTCGAAGTCTCGTTCGAACGAGTTCGTTCGAACGACCTGGGGGCTGCTTCTAACGACTGACCAGTTTCTGCCCAGAATTTTCCCAATTCGTTTTCCATCCATTTTTACTCCTCAAACCTCTTCTAAAATTCGTTCCAACAATATATTGAGTTCTCTAATCATCCTCAAACATGCCAAGGTGCTATACTAACATCATTAAAGGGGTTTAATACCTTCTAAACATCCTTAAATCACAAATTTCTACATTAATTCCCAATTTTCTTCAAGAACATAAACTATAGGTTCTTCTCATCAAAATTTCCCAGATTTTAATCCGTTTATACATCACATAGATATGAAATCTCTGAATTAAATCTTCAAACAATGTTTCTACATGCAAACCTATCCCAAAATTTAACAACAATCTTCAAATTTCATGGGTTTTCTTTTAACTCTTATATAAGATTGATTAACAATGTTTCTAACATGGAAAAAGAATTCACTGCATAAGGAATGTAATTTAAATCACTTGCCTTGGTTTGATTCCGGATTTGGTGTTGATTTGGTGAAGAATTTCTGCAGAATTTCTTCTCTCCAAGCTTCCTCTCTAATGGTGGCTTAAGGTGGCTAGGGTTTGATTTGGGGAAACTTAGAAAACCTAAATGACAACCTACAGGTTAATATGGGTTGGTTAATGGGCTTAATGGGTTTAATCCACATCAGATTTACATCTCTAATTTTCGTCACTTTTAATTCCTAAAAATGTAAAATTACCAAAATACCCTTTATGTTACCGGTATGGCCTAAAAATACCCCAGGACCCAAACTATACCCCCGGCTAGTGTTTTCTGACTATCTCGACCCTTCCGGACGCGTTGGCGCACTCAAAACGACCATATGGATTATATATTTTAAATTCACTTTTATCATCCAAATATTATACCGTGACGCGGCGGTCCCACGCGTCTCAACAAAATTTCTAAAATGCCGTCTATAAATCCCACGACAAATTTTATAATACCAAGTTCATATATAATCATATATGCACATAATCAAATACCAACTCGCATCAAATTAGTATTTATAACCCGGATTAATTTCCAATTAATACGCATTTAATTAATCCTCAAAATAAATATAGTCAAAAGTACGGGGTATTACAGCTCTCTCCTCTCTTCTCCAATGGCCGTCACTTGATTTATAAAAGTTTTAACCCTAAAAGGCTAACCTAATGGCTGATAAAGATGGCTAAAATTCGTGGGTTTTATTACCCAATTAAGTAAAATGACTAAAATGTCCTCCCGGGGCACCGATTGGGCCTAAAAATGTCCCGAGACCCAAACTAAACCCTCGGGTACACTTTTCTGACTATCTCGACCCTTCCGGACGCGTTGGCGCACTCAAAATGACTATACGAACAACTTATAAAATATTCACTTTTTATTTAACAAAATTAGTCCCGAAGTGACACAGGCACGTCCCGACTTAAATTTCCGAAATAGTCATTTAATTCACTTATGACATTCAATATAACCAATATAATATATTACTATGCTCATTAGTAATATTCAACAAGTTTCCCATAATTACTAACTCTCGTCACGTTAATAATTATAACATATTTAATTTTTGGATTTTTATCAATTAAACATTCTCATTAAATTTAATAAATCCCCAAATTAATATAGCATAAAAATACGGGGTATTACACCCAAGGACTACATTTTGTCCATAATATCACCTAAAGGTCCCCACCATTATTCAGGAACCCTAAACCATCAAATTCTACAATTATTCTATTTTCCTCAAAAATATAGTATAAGGGTTATACATTTAAAACCCTCACTTAACTCTCTTAAATTCCCTTAATTAGAGGACCATATGGTCCTAAAAGGTCCCTTATGTTATCACATAATTAATCTCAAAGAAATATGAATTGGAAGCTATCCCATCCAACTCATTCTAAAAATTTGCCAATCTGTCAGCAGGGGTCGATCGATCGACCCTAGGCTGTCGATCGATCGAACCCCCACGATCGATCGATCGATCATGGCGGGCAGCTTCTTCTATGAGAAGATGTTTCAGCCATGGAAGCTTCCCCCAAGATTCCATCTCCTCACCCAACGACCTACAACTCCAACCAACAACAAATACACATATAATACGGGTTCTAAACGTCCTAGAACCCGAAATCACCAATTAATTTAGGTTAAAACCTATGTTCCTCAAATTTAAACATTATTGGGGTTTATTTGTTTTAACTCCCGAAAACCCGTTTTTATCCTCAAAAACCCCACCCAAAATCTTTAGGGTTTGTTTATACCAAACTACGATATGAGATTTATGCTCAAAAGTAAATAAAGCAAGTAAACACTTGCCTCGTGGATATAATCCGACGACCTCGAGCCGAATCCCACGGAGTTTGGCCGAAACCTCCATTTCCTCCTCCTATTTCTCCTTCCTCTCTCTCTTCTCTCTTTTTTCTTTCTTTCTTTCCCTTTTTCTCCCTCTCCCCCTCTTTATATAGTGAGAGAACGGTTTAACCCCTTAAAACCCAAAAATGACTCGTTTACTCAATTACGAGCCCTTTTTAACTCCAAAATTCCCCGAAACTCAATTTCCACAATCGGACACTCTTTTCTGACTATCGCGAACATTCCGAGACTCACGGCGCAGCCGAAATTCCCATCTGAGGTACTTGATCACAAATAACTATTCTAACCCATAAAATTTAAAGCGGGTTTTCTAATAAAAATCTTACCTCTTTTGTCTCTTTACTCCACGGCGACATATAATTAAAATACTTCGACCTATATAATCCCAAAAATAATTACAAAACTCATAAAAAATCATTAAATCCTCGAGAATCCCCAAAATCACTATTTTGATAAATTCCTCAAATCTCCAATTTATGCCCAAATATGGAATTTAATTATCTCCAAAAGGGCAGGTTGTTGCACATACATGTTGCCATAGTTTGAGATAAACTAATAAGATTGCATTGTAACCATACTGATAGGATACCAAGTCTCTATCTAGGTTGTGAACTTTTCAATGCTGGAACCAAAATTCCAATCTCCTTTTGATCAACTCGATGCTAACTCACACGAATTCCTTCTAAGCTCTATTGAGCAACAATGACATGAAATAATATATTTAAATAAATATAAAAATTCTGACAAACTTGATTCTCATTTCAAAATGAATAAAACAATATTTTATTCAATAATCAAATGTTTTACGCATGGTTTTAAGAATAAAACCCAACATGAAGATTTTGTGTTTGATAAAGATAGCCAAGGTCTCCTTTTATATGCTTGTTTTGAAAAACTAGCCATTGGAGGGTAGTATGGTAAATTCTGAAACATTTGAAAAATGTCCATTATGGAATTTTGAATTTTCAAATAGTTATTATCGACTATACCATAGTGTTTGCCGAATATAACTCCCTTCTACATAATGAATTTTTGGATTTTTGAAAACAAATCAATTTGGCTTAAGTTAGTTTATTAAGACTCAAGTGATAGTTGATTAGAAGTCAAGTGTTAGTCAACTATCACTAGTGGTAGTCAACTGTAAGCTTCTTGTTTGAGTCGCTATGATGTTCTGGTTTGGTTCCAATTTCAAGTGCGGTTTAGGTAGGGTTTGGTTACTTCACTGTGTTATCATATAAAATCCTTTTCTTAAAATATTTTATGTTTCATAATCTCCCCCTTTTGATGATGACAATGAAATTGATATGGTTTAAGAAAAATTGTTTCATTATTACATGGAAATCCTCCTTTATTGTAAATTCCCCCTTGATTGTAGCTTCATTATTTATCTTAAAACTATATTTTCTTCCCTCCCCCTCCCCTTGTCATTACTAAAACGGATGGGTTTTTAAAATGCAGTTACACACTGCCCCTTTTCTGATAGCTTTATTTGTACCCACTACAAAAAAGAATTAGTGTGGAAATAGGAGGTAATATATTTTACTATCATTAGACTTAACAATTAAGGTAAGTAGCGAATCATATTTGTTAGGGGGTATATTCATAGAAGTACAACACTTTAAAAAATGCGACAATCATACAACTATAATAAATGTCATGCAGGGAATGAATAAGAATCATACTAAGGTGTATTCTTAAGGTTATGGTTGAAGTGTTTCCAAATTAGAAGTACATGTGAGGTTTAGATAGTGGTGATTTTGAATCCTAAAGGACTTTTCAAAGTGTATTTTGTAAAAATATTGAAAATTTTAGAAGAAAACTTTCTAAAAGGATGGTTATATATATGGGAATAGATAAATTGTAATGCCCAAACCCAGATTTAAGGGTGTGGGTTAACCCGATTCTGTCCGGTTGCCTTAAAGTGTGGAGTGATGTGAAATAATCTGGATAGTGTTTCAAGCCCATTTTAATTAATTATATTTCCCTAGTAGTCCTGCAATTTCATTTCCCGGACATATACATAAAATATAAACAAGTGCGGAAACCATCAAGAAATATCCTAGTATTTGTGTAATCAGATCTATTAGCGTAAATAGTAAACTTACTTACAAAATGCAATCAAAACACGAAACATGTGAGTCAATGCGTAGTGGAGTTCCCAACAATAATGTAACATAGAAAGGAAGGACAGAAAGAATGGATGCAATATCATACATTAACTCAAATGTATATTCAATAACTGTACAATGTATGCATTAATAACATTTTATACAAAAAAATTTTTTTGTTAATTTTAGCCAAAATATATTAACCTTTACGTTATGTGATTTACAATTTTATCCCAAAAAAGTTCTTTTAATCCAATAATCTAAACCATTAATATGTGGAAAACATATTCCTTTGATACTCATTTCCATTTATCTATTTTCTATTGAAATCATCAATGTCATCTTTAAATCGACACTTCCATGGTATTTTCTAAAAATATCATTTGAACTCACGCATACGGTATATAAAAGACTCATTTGAACTTATATATCCACCCAAGATTATAATAGGTATAGGTTCATCAAATTCCCTAATCAGAATCCATTATTTCTTTATTTCCCCTTTTCCTTTAAATTTACCAACACATTACTGTGTTAACTGGTTACAATATGTAGTTCTTTATACCATGGTTGTACCAATTATCTAACTTGCATAATTTCCCATAATTCCATTACATATTGTTTAAGCCTAGAATATCATGTTCGTATATTGTTTATCTTTCTCAAAATTTACCAATTCCATATATTTTCATTTATTCCTTTTTATGTCCTGGTAGGTAAATCGATTCCCGTTTATTTTTCAAGCTTTCACTGCTGCCATAAATGCCACAACGGTTCCTTACTTCATGAGTTGTTTTTTTGGGGCCTAGGCCGAAGCCTCACCCTAGGGCTCTGAACTCTCCTTCAATTTTTCATGCACTCTTTTGTGAAAAATATTTCAGTTTACATTAGTTTCATTTCCTTGCATCCCAACCACCATTTTTACCGGCTTATCGACATTTCATTACTTATATAATTACATCTTTTAGGTTATTTTTCACATTACGATTTACATCCGGCCCAAAGGAAATTTATTCCAAGGTATTTACCACCTTTTTATTTCCTTTATCATAATATTACATTCTTTAAACACACCCATTCATTTAAGTCCTTTTGTTTATCAAATTTACAAACTTTGTTTACCCTTTTAACATTTTGGTCCTTATTTTCTAAATATTACCAACTCAATACCATTCCACTAGTCAACACTTGGTCTCTACTATAAGCAAAAAATTTCCAATTGAGTCCATTTATAGGTTACTTGACTTATTCTTGGAACAAAATGTGTTTGAGTCATAGATAGATTTTTATATTGTCATGGTCTCCACATAGCCTATGACATGTTTAATTAGAAGACGTAATGGACAAGCTTAAAAGATAGATCATGCCAAGTTTTATTAGTCCACGATTCTCATCTTCAGTCAATTGCATTTTGAGATACTCTCAGGTAGAAATGCATTATGTTTATGGGACACGAAAAATGTTTTAAAGGATGGAAATTTGTTTAAAAATAATTTAAATTATTTAAAATGATTTTAAAAGGCTTTTCCTTCATTTATTCTGAGATAATTACTATACAGAGCCGTGTGATTTCTGACCTTCGGTTTCAAGACATCAAATGACATGTGATATCATTCGAACGACATCTCTCAGTCATTTGAATGTCATACACATCTCGTTCGAATGACATGTCGTCTTAGTTTTATTATATAAGGCAATGTTTGCTCAAAATTTTGAAGTGTTGACAACAATATTCCAGAAAAGAACTCATACATTTTTTATATAATCTAAGGCTTTCAAAGTTAAAAACCATCCTTAGAGTTTAAAATATCAGAACTTTCATATACTATTGCTATAGAGATCTTGTTTGCACCATATGGGTTTGTTCATCCTTATTGAACAAAAGGTTTTGTTGGATTTTGTCGTGAATAAGTGGAGGAGTACATGTTCCTAATAATAGATTGTTGCCAAAGCTACATCAGTGGACATCGACGTATTCGTGGACGCATATGTTATGGACAGGTATCGTAGAAGGACTTATGCATGGACACTGTGGAGGAGCGATGAAAAAGAAGAAGGGTGTCAAATCTTGTGGGGATCGAGTCATTGTGTAAGTATGTCTGTCTTCCTTTTGTAAAATCGTATCATAGTGATTGTCTGCACACTTATTCGTAAAGTAATCAAATAAAAGTAGTGAAGAACTACACAAAAAGGACTCCTTGAACACATCAACCATGGGCTATCTAGTCGGGCAGTGGGTGGAAGGTACTGGGAGAACTTTGGTCATAGGGATCATAGAAATAAGTCGAAAGTGCGACATTCATCCTGACTTGTAATCGATACAGCTCGACTTATAGGCAAGCCATCATGCTAGTGTCTGATCGATATGCTTGACGATCAACCCGATATTCATTCATGAATCCATCAAAACGCACCTCAAGTGCATCAATACGACGGGTATTACCCTCTCCCTCTAGCTCATAATCGGAAACCTCATCCTCATCATAGTCTTCCTCACCGGGAAAATCCCCCACATCAGGCATTTGGGGCATAATGGCCCATTTACTCCTCCTCGTCAACAATAGGACACCCAGGGTGGACCACTCGTATTTGGCGGCATCTTCTAGTGGTGGAAAAAGACCCAATAGGTTGAGGAAGTTATACTTGCAAGTAAGGGCCCAGTACCCCGGCATCATACATGATTTCGGTGATGAGACGGGCATAAGGGAGAGCCGCTTTTCCACAATTGTCGTAGGTGGCGTGAATAATTTCCACATAAAAGTGGTGGGACGGGTTGATAGTAATGTTTGGATCAAGAAAGTGAAAGAGGAAGTTCCCATGGAATTGACCGACCACCGAATCATTAGTGGTTTGGTGAATTGTTCTGCAAGTGATTAGGTGCATGCATCGCAGCGTCTCTGATAGCCTGCCCACCAAAAAACTATCTTGGATCCATTTTTCCATCGATGCCATTCACTCGATGCATTCGGCTTTGGTGCATAGTGCAACATTATTGGGGTAAGCGAAAGGGACGGGGAGAATTACCCATTTTTCACGCATCATGCGTGCGATGAGGGTGACGAAAAATGGGATGAGGATGTTATGGACGAAGGACTTGTGGAGAGTAGGTGTTTTACGGACAAGGGTGGCATGGAAGTAGCGTGTATCATCATTAAAAATGAGGTTTTATACTCGGGAGAGGAACGAGTTCCACCCTCGGCGTTGGAATAGGGCGGTGATGTATTGGGGAAGCTCCTCCCCAAGGACTTTACGCTCAATGTTGATGGTTCTTTGGGGCATAAAATATTCTAGATACTAAGTACGCTCTTGCAGTGATCGAAAGGTGTGTTGGCCCCCTTGTGGAGGATGGTCATGGAGTCATACTTGCAAGGGTGGTGGTGGGGTTGGCGGTGGCAGGGGGCCATGGTAAAAAGAGGGAACTTGAGAATATGGGAGTTTGAGAGGAAAAGAGAAGAAAAATTGGAGGAGTAAAGGAATTTGTTATGGGGGGAGTTTGAATTTATAGGTGTGAAGGGTTGGATATTGGTGGAAAATGAAAAGGTTAGTGGAGGGAATGGATGGAGGGAAGGAATTATGTGGGAAAATGGGTTGGGGGGGGGGATTTCATATGGGATGGAAACAATGAAGTGGGGGAAAAGGGAATGAATTTGGAACAAAGGGGCTGAATCTGATCATGTACCCCGAAAGGATCTGGGGTGCTTGCAAATCGGTTTTGGTTATCATTCGAACCGGTTATGGGTTGTATGTGAATCGTTTCAACCCGAACTAGTTTTGCCTGTGGTTCGATTCATTTTTCTGCCCAAAACACTCCAAATTATTTATCTCTCAAATTCTAAGTGTTCTAAGCCTCAATATCACCTCTCTAAAGTACTTGAATGCCTTCTAAACACTCGAGACCCCCAAGACGCCTTTACCTCACTTTCGTAATCCATGTATGTTTTCATGTGCATGGAAACTCAACGTAGTACCTAAACCTTTGCTATATCGCGACCTCTACGGACTTCGGAACTACTTAAAAACTATTCCACTCACCACTATACAACCCTAATCACCCCATGCGTGTTGTTGGTGTGACGAACTCTCCTTTGAAGCTCAATTAATCCTGTAAATGGGGTACGACAACCAAATTTTTCCAGCTTCCTCAACGTACGCCTCAAGATATGGTTTTAAGCATTGTCCATTCACCGTGAATGTGTCTCCACCCTTAGGATCTTCTAACTCAATGACTCCGTGGGGGAACACCTCTATCATAATGAATGGTTCAGTCCCCCACGAACGTAACTTACAAGGAAATAAGTGTAAACGTGAGTTGCATAAAAGTACCTTTTTCCCCGAATGAAACTCCTTTCGTCGAATAATTCGCTCATGCGTGAGTCTCATTATTTATTTAGATATTTTAGCACATCCATACACATTGTTGCATATTTCTTCTAACTCATTCAATTGAATCTTGAATGCTTCACCATCTTGATCCATGTTATAATTCAACCTCTTGATCTCCCAATATGCCTTGTGTTCTATCTTCACGAGGAGATGGAAAGGCTTGCCATACATAAAGCGAAAAGGGGACATCTCGAGGGGTTTTTTATATATGGTTCTATAAGTTCATAACGCATCGTTCAAATGGAGAGACCAATCTTTTTTATTAGGATGGATGGTATTTTCAAGAATGTGATTGATTTCATGATTGGCTAATTCGATTTTCTTATTAGTTTGGGGGTGTTAAGTCGTCCCAACCTTATGGATGACCCCATACTTTCTCATGGTTTTTTCAAATGGACGATTACAAAAGTGTATGCAGTTATCACTAAAGATTGCCTTTGGAGATCCAAAGCGAGAAATTATGTGTTGTTATAATAACTTGATCACCACCTTGTTGTCATTAGTCCTAGTAGCTATTGCCTAAACCCATTTTGACACATAATCTACCGTAACAAGGGTGTCTAAAAAACCAAAATGAGGGACGAAATGGACCCATAAACTCAATCCCCCATTAATTAAATATCTCATTGATAATAATTAAGGTCAATGTCATCATATCTCATTATGTAATGGATCCCATCCTTTGACATCTATCGCATGATTTACAATAGGAGCTAACATCCTAGAAAATTATAGGCTACTAGAGACCGCTTTGAAGAATCTTAGAGGCCATCTTATTGATCAAAAAGTGGCCTCCACAAGCTTTCGTATGACAAAAATGAATGATGCTAGGTATCTCCTCATCCGATAAACATCTTTGGATGATTTGGTCCAAAAAATATTTGAACAAATAGGGACCGTCAAAGAAGAACATGCGCGACCAAATTAAGAACTTATTTGTCTCTTGCGGTGTCCAATCGGAGGGGACGACCCCCGTGATAAGTTAATTCACTATATCCTCAAACCAAGGGATAGAAGAAGTGGAAAATTATTGCTCATCTGGAAAATACTCATCTATGGGTATGTGATCACCAGGTACATTGGACGAAAGCCAAGATAAATGGTCGGCTACGATGCTTTCTAGTCCTTTCTTATCATTTATATAGAGATTCAACTCTTTTAGGAGTATCATCCACCTTATGAGGCGCGATTTATCATCTTTTTTGGAAATAGAAACTTAAGAGCAGCGTGGTTGGTAAATCATACGATAGGGAAACCAATGAGGTAAGAGCACAATTTGTCTAGGGAGAAAACTACGACTAGAAATTCTTTCTACATGGTGGAGTAATTGAGTTGTGGTCCAATTGACCTTAGTCTTCCATAGTATATGACGTGAGCCTTCTTATCTTTTCTTTGGCTCAAAATATCCCCTATAGTATAATCACTCTTATAACATATGAGCTCTAATGGAAGGGACAAATTCGTAGCTTGCATAATGGGAGCGGACACGAGCATACTTTTTAATTTTTCAAAAATTCTTTGGCATGCTTCATTGCACTCAAAGGGGCATATTTCACAAGTAGGTTACTCAAGGGACTAGTTATGGTGCTAAAGTCATTAATAAACCTCCAATAAAAACCTGTGTGGCCTAAGAAATAGAACATATCCTTTAGTGACTTAGAAGGGGGAAGATTGTCTATGACATCTACTTTTGCCCTATAAACCTCAATACCTTTGGACGACATTATGTGACTAAGAACTATTCCTTCGATAACCATAAGATGACACTTATCCCAATTTCTTCCACACAACAGGCTAGTACTTTTTCAAGATTTTCAAGGCAAAGTTCAAAAGAGGGACCGAAGACACTAAAGTCATCCATGAAAACCTCAAGGCCCTTTTCGACCACGTCGCTAAAGAGACTAAGAATGCACATTTGAAAGGTCGCGGGTGCATTACATAATCCAAAAGGAATCCGTTTGTAATCAAACATGCCAAAAGGACATGTGATATTCATATTTTCTTGATCAAGCACATCTACCTCAATTTGATTATATCTGGAATAACCATAAAGAAAGCAAGAGAATGGGTGTCCCGCTACTCGCTCTGATAAATGGTAAGGGGAAATGATTTTCTCTCATATTGACATTGAGCTTCCAGTAATCAATCAAAATGCGCCACCCGGTGGTAGTGCGTTGGGGAATTAGCTCATCCTTAGCATTCTCAACCACATTGAGTCCTGAATTCTTCAATATGACTTAGATAGGACTCACCCACTTCTTATTCGAGATGGGGTAACTTATTCCCTCGTCCAATAGCTTAATAATATCATCTCTCATAACATCTTTCATCGTGGGTTCAGTCACCTTTTAATCTCCCTCGAAGTCTTCACGTCCTCCTCGAGGTGGATTTTATGGGTACAAATTTGGATACTTTTAACTTTCAAATCCACAATACTCCACCCAAAAGCACTCTGATGCTTCCTCAGAATATCTAGTAATTTACCCTCTTATTCTTTATCTAGGCTCGAGGAGACAATAATAGGAAATGTCTCATCGTCTCCCAAATAAGAATATTTTATGTTGTAGGGTAGTTTCTTTAATTAGAGGGTGGGAAAATTTTCGTTGTAGGGAATCGTGCGCGACTCCCTTGGTGGTAGTTACCTGAATCTAGAAACCCAATTAACCTATATCACCTTCTCCTCCGACGCTATCTCGTCTAATATTGATCTCAACTCCCCTACCTCCCTTTTAAAGTCAGTGTACATCCCATCACTCTCACTAACCGAACAAAGACACACACCTAATGAATCCCCATTGATATTTCCCTCTATGTTCTCATCGACTACCTCCTCGATAAGATCGACCGTGTGAAAATCGTCCTCATCACACACTTGATTGGTGATGTTGAAGATATTCGTCTCAAGGGTCATGTTCCCGAATGTGAGATACATTTTCCCATTTTGAGTATTAATCAATGCGTTAGCCGTATCTAAGAGTGGGTGACCTGGGATGAAGGGAAAATGATTACTCGAGGGGATGGAGGGCTCCGTGTCCCAAATGACAAAATCTACCGGGAAGTAGAAAGTGTTAACTTTGACTATCACATCCTCAGCACTCCATTGAGGTATCTTAATGGTACGATTCGCAAGTTGGAGAGTGATCATAGTGGGATTGATGTGGACCAAATCTAATTGTCTATATATGGAATAAGGGAGAATTTTAACACTCGCCCCTAAATCTAGTAAGTCTTTCTTAATGCGGTTATGTCCAATGATGCATGAAATGATCGACACCCGGATCTTTAAACTTTATTGGGAGGTCATTTAATAGAATGGATCTCACATTTTGTGCTAGTAAATCATTATTTTTCACTTTTAGTCTACGTTTAACCATCA
This sequence comes from Sambucus nigra, assembly GCA_949130495.1. NCBI lineage: Eukaryota > Viridiplantae > Streptophyta > Magnoliopsida > Dipsacales > Adoxaceae > Sambucus > Sambucus nigra. Next base: position 287,264,264 of record OX422208.1, read on the forward strand.
ATAAATCCTTAAGGAATTTAGCATAGGTGAGAATTTTCTTTATGGCCTCGAGAAAATGTAAATTTATATTTACTTTATTAAGTACATCTAGCACATCCTCATGGGAGGATCCTTTAGGAGGAAAAACCAACCATTGAGGTAAAGGCGCAGTAGTGGACAATTTCACTATGATTTCGGGCCTATTGGTGTCCTCATTGTCACTCTCATATAAGGGGGCATCTTGGGCCTCTTTTGTTATGGGCGAAACCTCCTTATATTTAGGTTTTTCGTATGGGGAGGTGATAAATCAATAACTCTCCAACTACTTAGAGTGGTAACGGCTTGACATTGATATTGATGATTGTTGAACGTAGAGCTAACACTAGGTTGACCTTAGGGAGGTCTTTGGACTTGGGCCGAAAACTTGCCCTTCTCTTGGACACTTAAAGTAGCTTAAAATTTGGACATATTCGCATTTAGTTTGACAAAAATTGGGGCATTTTGAGCATTGGTTTCCTCTTGAGATTGCATAAATTAGTTTAAAGTATCCTAAAGATTTCGCCATGGTCGGGTGACATATGCGCAGGAGGTGGTTCTTTCGTATGTGGGGCTAGTTGGAAATGCAAAGGTGGTGGTGGAGGAGGGGAAACGTGTGAAACAGGATTCAAAATAATATATTGTTTCCCATAACTAAATCCAGGATGGTTCCTCCATGAAGGGTTGTAAGAATTTACGTGAAATGTTCCTACTGCTTACACTTGCTCTGGAAGCATGACTTTGTAGGCAGGTATCGTCGTCCATTCCTTAGTTGAATGTCCCGCCTCAAAAATAGTACACACCTTCTCTCTCAATGCTGGAGTGGATCTGGGTGTTTCTTTTGCCCGTGATTTGAGTATGTCTTCCAATCTTTTAGTATGTTCTTTTATTTGGAGTTTTAACTTGGCTTCTTTGTCCAATTGATAGAGTCCAGACACGGAAGGAACTATTTATGTTTTTCGTTCCAGGGGTTGGGCATTAGGGTCATTTGTGTCCAATGCTTTATTAGTCTCGACGAGATACTCAAGGTGCGCCTCTACATCATTTACATCCATTCCAAAGAATTCCCCCTCGCACATGGTCTCAACGAGTTGTTTAGAAGTTATACTTATCCCGTGATGGAAGAAAGAGATGAGTCAACACTTCTCAAAACCATGATCGGGGAATGTGTTGACTAACTCATTGAAATGCTCCCAACATCGATCGAATGGCTCATTTTCGTGTTGATTAAATGTTTGAATTTGAGCTTTAATGGAATTCGTTCGATGTCGGGGGAGTAATTTCAGGAGAAACTTGGCTTCCATATCGCTCCATGATCCAATTGGGTTCGATGATAAAGACCATAACTAGGTCTTGGCTTTATCCTTCAAAGAGAAAGGAAAACGTTTGAGGAGAATGAGGTATTGAGTGGACGTTTGATCTCTAAAAGTTTCGCACGCCTCTTCGAACTCACGAATGGGGAGGTATGATTTTTTTGAATGCAGACCGTTGAATGTGGAAAGAATATGAATCATCCCATTACAAAAAAGAAATTTCCCCACATTATACTAGAGTAGAATGCATCCCATAGCGATAGTTCGCTCGGGATGTAAGAGGTCTCTTATGGGGTGATACGGTAACTCGTCCTCACCCATACCAAAAGTAAAGTGATCCGACATCGCTCTCTCTCTCCAATTTATTCGAATTCCTAACTCGACGACCGATAAATTTGATTAGAAGTGTGACTCGTGATGGAGTTGGGCGGTGTAGGAGGTGGAACCCAAAATTGAGGAGCGTTAAGGGTGTGTGGACTTCGGGATAGTACTCAACTATAAGATTTTCGTGAATTAGTGTTGGAGTAGATTGAGGATTTGGTTGAGGATTTTTCATGTAAAGACCTGAAAGATTTTCTTATTTTTTTCCTTATTATCTTTCTGAATTTCTTTATTTTTTCTTTTTTTGAATTTTGGATTTTATCATTTTTTTGGCTTTTAAGAATTAGAGTCAAATTTTGAATTAACTCAACCAAACATAAATGTCTGCCAAATTCCACTGCAACGACGACAAATACTTAGCATGCCTCAAAACGTGTATCTCTAACGCCTGTGATTACGACTCATGTGTAATTCGGTCGCTCAAGTAATAGTCCAGTAAATCAGGTGTCGAACTCAGGGAATATGGCGAATGCTCATTACGATAAATAGGAAGAACAATTAACCATATGATTGACTCACGGAAAGGAAACAAAAAAATGATGATTTCGTGACTTTCCTCTCAACTAATGCAATTTATCTAAACTAGTAACTAAACTATGTATGCAAGAAGAACTACACAAGTTTTAAATAAATATGAGAAAATGGAGTTAGGGTACACTCCTTTAAAACATTGGCGATTATATAGAACATAAAAGTTTCAAAAAATATAATTCTCAATTCAAAGAGACATCAAATATGTTTTAAGCATTGGAAAAATGTGGATTTTATTCCGAACAATATGAAATAAAAAATTGTATTCGACGAAAATGATAAATTATCAAAACGCCAAGTGCAATCTTAAACGTTTTGGTTACACGGGGAAAAGGGAATTAAAAGACCAACAATATTTATTTTGATAAATTTCAAACCTTTAAATTGTTAATTATATTTTATTCATTTTTAAATCCATTCTTAATACCTAGGTTGGGTTAATGTACTCCCATCTGCTAAAAACTTAGTCAGACATATCTATGTAGGAAACAAACAAAAATCTTACGTTGCATGGGTTGGAAATCATAATTCAACTAGTAATAAACATGCATGAGAACTTTAGAATCCTAGAAAAATAAAGAAACATGCAAATACAAAGAACATTCAAGAATAAGAAAGAGAAGGCAAAATTGTTATTGAAAACCTTGAAAATTGATCAACAATGGTGTATACTTCTTGCATAAATTTAAAACTAGGGTTCTTGCCTCTTTTTCTCTCTAATTCTATGGTAAAAACTCACTAAAAACTATTCTAATGTTGAACTAAAACAATACAATGTTGTTTTTCTATTAGTCCTAATATAATACAACTCTAAGAAAAAATCAGCAATTAAATAAAATTTCACGCGTCAGGGCTGTGCATGTGAACCAGTTCTACCCCTAACCGGTTTGGAGCATGGTTCGGGATTTTTTTTGCATTGCTTATTGCTTCATCTTTTTCTCTTCAAATTTCCTTCTCTATCTTCGATCGCTCATAATGTCTTCACCTTTAATTGGAATGGGACACCGTTTCTTTTAGTGTTCTCGTGATTTCATCAATTTTGTCTTTCTAGTTGGCCCCATTTCCTGATTATGGTTACAAAATTACAAAAATGCTCTTCAACTCTCCGTTTATTGGATTTCTTTCTCTCTTTCGAGTTATCTTTCGCACTAGCTTGCATGAAATACATGCAAAACACATGAGAGAGAGAGATATAAAACTCGAAATACTCGCCAAGTAGGGTTAGTAGCATAAATATGAGATAAATACAAGTTAATTACAATGAAAGGGATTATAAAATGATCAAAATTAAGGGGATCAATATGAAATATTTACGCCTAATCACTAGACAGTTGGGTGGAGTGAACTAATATCTTGCATGATGGTTGAGATGAGTTATGTTGAAGTAATATTGGTGAAGACAAGTTGATTTGAAGTTTTAAGATAGAATGATAAAAAGCATAGAGGACATGTTTAAGTCTCCCTTCCATTGGAACAAGTCTGGAATTTTGTTCTCTGACAAAACATCGATCAAAATGAAATTCAAAAAGCACTTTATTATGAGAAGTGAATTTGGAAACACCTATGAGATTCTTAGTAATTGATGGCACATTGATAAGATTATTTAAGGACAATTTTTTGGAATTAAAAGGTGAAAGAAAAGAAAAAATACCAATGTTCCGGATAGACAAACACGCTCCATTACCTACATGGATTTTATCTTGTCCAGTGTACTTAGTTTTGTACTGCAGATTTTTTAGATCTACAGTGACATGATTCACTACTCCATAATCAGGGTACATGCTGATGTTACGAACTATTGTTTGTGTTGCAACCAGTGCAACCATTTTTGTAGATATGTGATTTTTTTAATTGAAGTGCTGTTAATTCCCTTGGAAGGACGACAACCTATGAAAATTGGAATCAAACCTGAAGTAAAATTTTTGCACAATGTGCCCAAATCATCCACACCTGTCATTGAGGTTTATTAGTGGAATGACAAGATTGTTGAACTAAACCACGTCCAAAATGTAAACCACTATGATTAGAAAGAACACCACGTTTTTTATAAAAGAACTAATTTCCTCGACCTTAAAAATTTAGAGCATAAGGTGGAAAAGGATGAGGAATATTTTGAAATTTGTTATTTTGAGATTGTTGAAAATGAGTCTGAATGGACAAATTACCAACATTTGGTGCAGCCGGATCTAAGTTATTCTCATTCTTTTCAATTTTATTTTCTTAGGCCAACACCAATGATTCAGTTTCTTCGATGCTGTATGAATCTTTTTGGGAACTTACAGAGATCACAAAAGTATCATACTGAAGGAATACCATTGAATATGGCTTCAAGATGATCATCATTAGAGAGAAGATAACCCAGAGAGGGTAGCTGGTCAATAGTGGTTTTGATTTTCAACAAATAATCATTAAGACAAATCACCTTTCTTCAAATTTTGGAGTTGAGATTTGAATTGTTAAATCTTGGACTTTATTTGAGAGGCAAAGTAAATTTCAAGAGCTTACCAAACTTGGATTGTATTCTCATATCCCACCATGCAAGTTAGAATGCTTTTAATCATTGAAAAAAGAATCCAAGAAAGAAGAAGTTGATCTTGCCATTCCACTTCAAGATATTCTTAACTAATTTTGCCACAAATCTCATCTGTAATGGTTACAATTTTTGAAGGAATGAAATATGAATCAAAAACAAACTTTTGTAGCTTGTTTACTTTGATGGCGACATTCATCTATTGTCGCCAAATAAGAAAATTTGAACCTTTAAGTTTTACTCAGATTGAATGTGTGAATGGAATTGGACTGAATTTCTTTGAATAGGATAAATTCTCCATTGTTAGGGACTAGGGCTATGACACCATGATAGATTTCTATGAGAGAATATAAATGGAGAGTAATTAATATTGCATTGATCTGAAACTCTATACAAGGCTGACTATAGAGACACACAAGACTATAACAAACCTACCAACTTAATCCATTAATACAAAGATACGTGGAAAATTGAATCTAACTGACTAACTATCACAAACTAAATTCTATCATCTCTTGACAACTTTATGGGTACCTGTTAATTTAGGACCTAAAAATGACGGTCAAAAGATCGTTATGGTCGGTCTTTATCTATTGTCATATGAATCAGAGATGTGTAGTCAAATGGGTTTTGTTCACATGAAGGACATAAACGAATAAAACGAACTTGGTCATGTATGATACCTAGCTTTACTATTTTTAAAATGTTTTAGAAAGGCAACCTAAGGTCACTATTCATAGTGTTATTATATACAACCATGCCTTATTTTTTATTCTACGATGTGCTGGAAAATAAGCATTCAACACTTTTGGTACAATAAATCTTGTGAAGGCTAAGTAAATACCTACCTATATATGTTATAGTTGTCAATAGAAAATACATTCATGATGGGGGTCAATATATTTTTCAATGGATATTCCCGATGTTATGCTCGAAGACAAAATATTGGGCTTGTGTTGACTCAAGACAAATAAGATATCACTACAACTGATATTTATGTATTATGTCATGTTTGTGCTCCTCTTCCTCCACTGAAAGTTCTGGCTTTACTCAATGCATTTGATTCTCATCAACAATGATTTACTCGTATATGTACTTTATATAGGGATGAGATAAAAAAAAAAAATTCCTTATCTAGGTTCCTTGGTTAACAAAATGAATTATGGGATATTTAATGGTTCATTGAAGACCCTAGCATAATGAAAGGGAAAATATGTAAGCAGGTCAAAAGTCTTAAGTCTGACTCCATCCCAACAAGCCTTGCTCTCAGACCTCAGGGGAATATCAACTCCCAGCTTCACATATATGAGACAAATCTGCAAGAAACCAATGATGTGTTATCTTCGAGATTTAGATTTTCCAATAGCAACAAAGGAAAAGAGGTTGAGAGCTTATTCAACCACATGTCTAAGGATTTTATCAATATTTCTATCCAAAAAAGGAAACTCCCCCTTCTTTTATGGACCCTGAGTCCAAAAAAATGAAAAAAAGGACTTCGGGGTGGCGCGGCACTAAAGAAATTATGCAGTAAATCCCAATGGAGGGGTTGGAAGGGATGCAAATCCACCAATCAGGGGCACCTGTCACGAATAAAACAAAGAGGAAAGTTGTCAAAACAAAAACCATAAAAAACAGTCACTGAAGTGGATATGGTTGAATATACTGAAGAGAATTTGGTGGAGATTACAGTCAATATGAGCATGCCATCAAATATCAATATGGAAGAGGGGTATCGACTGTGGACCCCTCAAGAGCAATGATTTTTCTATCTTGGAATTGTCAAGGACTTGGAAAGTCTTTGAAAATTCATTCTCTTCAAAACCTTTGTGTTATAAAGAGAGAACATGTAGTGTGCCTATTTGAGACTAAAGCTAACAGCCAAAGAATTCATATTCTAAAACAATTACTCAAGTTTGATGAAGCTACTAGTGTGGATCTTGTTGGTTTTTCTGGAGGTATTTGTTTATTATGGAAAAATCGCATTTCTTTATCCTTTCTTGAGTGCTCTAGGATTTTATTGACATCATTATTTCTACTGAAGATGGTAATGTTCCTATTTTGAGAGTCACTTTCACATATGGGAAACCAGATTTTGATTTCAGAAGAACGCAGTGGGATAGACTTATTATGATTTCTGGTAACATTAACATCCCATGGATTTGTTTGGGTGACTTAAATGATATATGTTACCAAGATGAAAAGGATGGTACCCTACCTAAATCAGATAGAGAAATAGTCTAATTAAATAACATGATCAATAGTTGCCACTTATTGTAACTGGAGGCTATGGGATGTACACTTACCTAGAACAATGAGAGGAAAATAGGGGATAATGTTAGGGAAAATCTTGACAAGGCCTTTTATAATGTTCAGTGGAGCCTAAATTTCCCCAATATTATGGTTACAGCTTTACCGGCTATTGGTTTTGATCATAGTTCCACTGTGGTGGAAAATAGTCAAAGAGCAAGTAGGAAGAAAGGATGTCTCAAATTCGAGGTGTTTTTGTTTGAGGATGCAGAGTGTCATGGTGTCATTAAGAATTAATGGGCTTTCCCTGTCTTGGGATTTGATATGCATAGGCTTTCTTCGAAGACTTTTAACACCAAAGAAGCTCTTTCTAGATGGAGTAAGAAGAAATTCAATAACTTAAAGATTCAAATTATGAAGTTACAGGAGCAATTGGGTGTCATTGAGTCTATCCCTAAGACTGATTATTCGGATGGGATTTAAAGAACCATTACCAACAACATAAAATCTTTATAGATTAGGGAGGAAAAATTATGGGTTGTTAGATCGAGAGTGAAGTGGTTAAAATGTGGGGACAAAAATTCCAAATTTTTTCATGCGACTACTATTCAAAGAAATCAGAAGAAACTCATCACCAAACTCAAAGACTCGGAGGGTGTGTGGTTGGAGGATATTGTTACTCTAGAAGTATATATCAATGATTATTTCAAGGATCTTTTTTCTTTAGAAGGGCCAAAAGAGACGAGTTTGGTAACTAATCTTATCCCCTGTGTTATTTTTGATACCATGAATTCTAATATCATTAAATTTGTTTCAATCGAAGAACTTCAAGAAGCTAGTTTTGATTTATGACCCACTAAGGCTCTTAGGCCTAATGGGATGTCGGGTTTTTTCTATCAAACTTTTTGGGAGGACGTCAAATGGGATTTATTTAAGGCTGTTAATAATTTTTTTATCACTGGGCACTTACTTAAACAATTTAATGAAACAAATATAATTTTAATCCCTAAAAACCCCAATCCAGAAGTTATTAGAAAGTTTAGACCCATCAGTTTGATTAATTTTTCTGTCAAAGTCATTTCTAAAATAATGGCTTCTAAGATTACACCTATTATTGAATCGTTTATCCCTCCCCATAAAAGTTCTTTTGTTTCAGGAAGACTTGTTCAAAATAATATTATTGTTGCCTAGGAAACTTTTGCTTACCTTAATAGAAAAAGATTAGGTAATTCTTTTCAATGTGCCCTGAAACTTAATATGAATAACGCAAATGACAGAATTGAGTGGGAGTTTCTTAAACAATCTCTTTTAAGATTGGGATTTTGCGTTAAATGGGTAGAGTTAATTATGGAATGCGTCTCTACTGTCTCTTTCAAAGTTAATATTAACAGGGTTAATGGGGAGAGTTTCACCCCTTCTAGGGGCCTTAGGCAGGGAGATCCCCGATCTACTTTTCTTTTCATCATTGTGGCTAATAGCCTATCCCTTATCATCAATAATTCTATTGATGAAGGTCTTCTTAAAGGGATCAAGTTATCTCATTCATGCCCTCCAATTTCCCATATGTTATTCGCTGATGACTCCCTTTTCTTTTTCAAAGGTACTTTTAGGGAGTGTGTTAATCTTAAGGAGTGTCTAAAATCTTATTGTTATGTCTCGAGGCAAAAGATTAACCTTTCAAAATCTGGTCTTGTTTGAAGAAAAAATATGCCTCGTAATCTTTGTCAATCTTTGTCCAACATTCTCATGGTTCCTATTCTTGATAAACCCAGTAAATATTTGGATCTCCCCTCTGATTGGTGTGGATAAAAAAAGAAAACTCTTTCATGGGTTAGAGATCAAATTATCTATAAAATCGGTGGATGGGAAGAATAATTTATTAATCAGGCGAGAAAAGAAGTTCTTATTAAAGCAGTCTTAGAGGCTTCCCCAGCCTATGGCATGTCCATTTTTCAATTTCCCAATGGTTTTTATAGAGACTTATTGGCAAAAATTGCAAATTTTTGGTGGAATAAGAACAATTTGAGCAAGGGGATCCATTGGAAAGATTGGGGGACCATTCCGAAACCTAAGTGCCAAGGGGGCCTTGGTTTTAAGGATTTCTAAAGACTAAACCAAACACTTCTTCCCAAGCACACCTAGAGGTTGCTTACCAACCCAAACTCTCTTTGGGTTAAAGTCCTCAAAGGCCTCTATTTGCCTAATTGTAGATTTTGGGCGGTTCCTAGTAACCGGAAAGGCTCATGGATTTCGAATAGCATTATGCATGTTTGGAAAATTCTCAAGGACGAAGTTATTTAGCAGGTGGGTAAAGGGAAAGATATTAACATTTGGGGTCCTAGATGGATTGGGGTTAATTCTTCCCCTGAGCCTCTTATCCACTCTCTTTGTTACAAAGTGGGTGATCTAATTTCTAATTTTCCATTTGTTTGGAATAATGATCTCATTATTTATATCTTCCCCAAGAGTGTTGCTCATGGAATTTTTAAAATCCCTCTTTATGCTATTAATGATGTTGACACAACTATTTGGCCTCACTCCATTGACGATTCCATTAATATGTCTTCTGCTTGCCAAACATTTAATACTCTGAATCCCATTCCTTATAAAAATATCCGAGTCTTCTTTTATACCCAGCCCGAGTTTATGACAGAATATATGGAAAATAAAAGATCCACCTAACGTAAAAATTTTGTTTGGAGATGATGTCAAAATAGTTTGGTTATCAATTTTTCATTATGGAAGAAAAAATTGAAAAATAATCCCATATGCCCTATTTGCCACATAGAGAAAGAACTATTGAACATCTTCTTTTATTCTGTGATTGGACATCCCGTCTTTGGCATAAATCGCTTCTTCCCTCCAATGTACTTTTAAAATTTTCTAATAGGGTGGAAGATTGGATGCTTAGGGTTTTGTAATCTTTGCCTAATTGGTGTGGTTTTAATGTGGATGCTAAATCTTTATTTTCTTATATTTGCTGGATGATTTGGAGGACAAGGAATGATGTTAGATTTAATTCAACTAATATCTTCATATCCAATTTTACTTCTAAAGCTTTATCTTTAGCTGTCAGCTACAGTAAGAGATGTAAGGACGTTGTGCTTATTACGAGGACAACACCTCTTCGACCCGACTGGAATTTTCACATTGGGAACCGCCCACTGCAAATTGGCTCAAGATTAAGAATGATGCGTCTTTTATTAATGAATGAAACTTTAGATCCTTTGGGTTCACTTGTAGATACAGTAATGGCAAGATGGTGAATGGTCAAGCTTATTCTGAGTTTTTGCCATCTCTGCTTTGGAGATGGAGGCTAAAGCTGTGGATCTTGCTTCTAATTATATTATGTGTAATCACTTAGCAAATATTATTACTAAATCTGATTGCAAAAATTTGGTGGCATGCATCATCAATCCGTCAGCAACTATGTGGAAAATTAACAAAATTGTAAAGAAAGCTAAAGATCTTACCAAGAACAACTAATCGATTCGTCTCATTCTCATCCTCAGATCAGTCAATAGGACAAAAGATTGGGTGGTGAAGATGGCATCTAGGTCCCTTCTTCCTCCCAATTGTTTTTGTGATGCTCCTCCTCTATTAGAATAAATTCTTCAACAAGACCAGGTCAATGGTTCTGATTGTACTGGAATCGACTAAAGTTCGCCTACTAGTTTTTGTTTTACCATGTTTGTATTGTTTTACTATTTCTAATTGTTGGTCCTTCCCCTTTGATTTTGTTCTCTGTTTTTAGCGTTGGTATGGATTGTTGCCATCGATTCTGTTTGGTCTTTTTGATGTATCGTCTTGTCCGCTATAGAACTCTTACTGAAATATTTGAACAGATGTTTAAAAAAACATAAATCTATGAATAACCTTGGACATTACTGTAGTAAGTTTGGTTTTGACTAAATCTTACTATTTTTCATACAAAATATATTTATTAATAGTTATCGAAGAGGCTAATGTCAAATAACTTTTGTTGAAAGATAGACATCTTGGCTAATGCTTGCCGAAAATTATATCGTATAGTTTTAATATAAGGAAGGATAGATTATAAGATAAAAAAATCAAAAATCATCTCATGTAAGCTATGAGATAATTGGTTCATCTACGAACACCTTATTTCCATTTTTAGAGTTTTTCTAGCACAAATGAAGCGTTGCATGATAAAGAAATCTTTAATACCTCCTTAATGGAGTCGCCAAATTTAAGAAAGTAATTTAATACGGGGAAATACTTGATTTTTTATATGTTTTGACTTGATCAACTTTGGTTGCGCCTATATACCTGTCATTTCAGAATCAAAGTCAACGTAGTTCACGGGTTTGTACTATTCATGCTGAAAAACTCATGATGGTTTTCAGAGGGATGAGAGGTGGTGGAAGAGAACAAGTTTTTTTTGCTTTAAATGTATGGTTTTTGTCATTATAATGGTGGAGAGAGGGTTTTATCGTGTCTCCTCTTCCAAAGCTTTTCCTTCTTTAATGAAGATGATATGGTTACTTAGAGCAAAATAAGCCTAAGTGGCCGCCACATGTCAATAATATCTCCCCAATTAAACATCTAATCACTTATACGAAATAATAAATATGGTTTAGGCAACATTTAAAACATTAAGTGCTAAAGGAGAACAGTAAAGTATTCTTAGCTTTCATAATTTCTGACATCCAACTTTGAATATTTTTTCTCCTCTGAATTCTGGCCACTATTTCCTCTTGAAGCGTTCCTAAAATCCTATCCTAAAGTCCTTAAATGGAGGTTTAAAAATGTTTTCTTAGGGTTTGGTTTGAGTATTGTAGGATACATAAATAAAACACGTCTAAAAAATGAAGTTCCCCCTTTAAAACCTACGCGCCCTATCTGCCCTCCCATGAAGCTATAGCGGCCCATGTCACCCGCTATAGAGCCATGATTGCAGCTATAGTGGCCAGCAACATAACTCTCTAATCTCTTCCAATTTCTCTTGAATCTCTAATCTCTTCCAATTTCTCCTCTTCTCCAATTTCTCTTACTTTTTATTTCATTCTCACCACTCAAATACAAACAACATCACACCTTTAATCCCTAACTTGGACCTTAAGACATACCAAATGACTCTTATGTTCTTAGAATACAAATCAAATTTCACATTATAATCCAATAAAAAATCTATCTAATTTACACAATTAATTAGAGCAAAAGTTCCAATTTTTTTTTGAAATTCAAATCCATTAATTTTGCTTAATTTTAATCCACATAATATTATCCCAATTCAGATATTCTCCATTAATAATAATAATTCATTATTATTCAATTACTTGATCAAATATTTTTTTTAAAAATTGGGGTATTATAATTTAGCTAAGGATATTTATATTCTTACTATGGTGGTGTCCTTGTGTATTTTTCCTACCATGCATTGTAGTTTTATATGATTATTCATACTTGTTACATGATATTGGGAAGGGACATGATAAATATTTGACAAGAAAAATTTATGATCTTATCGTGTCTTGCTCTAAGGACACTATAAAGACTCGTGCTTTGTCCTTTGGTTGTTTTATCGTGTGCTTGATTCAAGAGTTAGAGGTCGTAATTCTTCTAGAAAAGAGTTACAAAAAACTTGAGGGTGGTACATTTTATAGTCTTATCATTGTTTTATTTCTTAGTTGGGTGATTTCAGCAGTTATCCTATTCCATCGCATGATGTGCCTCCTCATACTCTATGTTCTTTATCTAAATCTCGTGAACTAAGCACACATTTTCTTTCGAAATCATATTTACATGAGATAATTTTTATATGTTCAATTTTATGTGTTCTTGCCTTTTCCACAACCTTGGTGAGTATGACTAGTTTCATTTTTTATGGGTTTGACTATTCAGCTATTTATGAAAGACTCATCTTCTCAACGGTCTTTTGAAGGTTTTCTCCCGGACATCAACATTCAGTTAGATCGAATTTGGAAATCCATGTGATATGAACTGTCGAGTGTTCATAAATTCTGCAAAAAGAAGGTGACTTGAAGTGTTTAATATTTAGTTTATTTATGTTGGTCTTTTTGTGTTTTGAGAGATAGGATTTAACTTTATTTTTGTCTTGTGTAATCATAATCTATACTATCTGTAAATGCTTTTTTCAATTTTAGCTTAATTAATCATAGATTTATTCTTTGATTTATCATGTACCTCTATGTGTAGTAGTTAATGTTTTCTATCTTAGAGATTTTCCTTATATCATATGTTGTTTCTAGAATTTGGTCGTACGTCGATCTTAGCTGATTTATACCAGTTAACTAGTAATATAATAGTCATGAGATAAAATACTGAATATGAAGCATGAAATTGAGGTAAACAGCTACAAGAGAAAGAAAAAGGCTAAGATTTATGTGATTCGTCCCAACTTGTTGCTTACATCCACAAGTGATCTCCGTGACAAAAATAGTTTGAATACAAGGTTTTTTTTTCTCTCTCTCTCTAATTTGGAAACATAACAGTTTAATAATATATCATGCCCCTCTTAAGGCTATTAGGCTTCTATTTATAGGCTACTAGGAGATAAAGAATATGGAATCGTATCTCACCTTTATAAGTTACATGAGATCACAGTTTACAATTGGAGTGAGGAATAATAACGAGTTACTTATGGCACATGGAGATAATATCTTCATATATCCTTATGTTGCACATGTATCCTTCAGTTAATGCCATCCATTTATGTGGTTCACGTACCACACGATGTTGATGTTAAATGGAGCTATATGTTTGTTTAGGCCTAAGATGACCTCACTATAGATCTCAGCCTCTTGAATGAGTATAAGGTATATGGAGACTGGTGTCATCTTTAGATTGGTTCGCGGAATATACTATATTTAGGGTACAACATCATATATTACCTAAATTATATATTACTTGCTCACTCATCAAATGGTTTTCTCACATTATGTTTGTTTTATTAACATGTTTAATCTCCTTTTATTCTTACTTATATTTTATTTTATTGTATGCTTAGTTCTTTCCTTTGTTTCATGCGTGATAAAAAAAAGGGGGATAAATTTGTAGATAACGTACGAGAATACATAATATTGAGTATGATGGGTTTAGGAGAATATTTATGTATTATATCATGTTTATTAAGAGGAAGCATAGTTGAGGGGGATATACTTTAGTAATTTTATGCTTACATGTATACACTCATATATTCACATGATTCATTTTATTACTCATGTTTTAGTTGCCTCTAATTTATGCATTGGTATCTTGATAATTTTTCTATTCTGTGACATGAAAATATGTACAATAAGCTCTTTGTGGAAGTACATGATCATATTGGTTTATTTATTTGTAAAAGTAATATCTCTATCTTATATGTCTTTGGTCAGGTAAGTTATGTCTTAGGTGGTAGATATGATTCGTTACTTGTAATTTTTTGTTTTGTGTGCTTGGTCTTGAAATTTGACAAAGGGGATATTATAAGAGTAAGAGTACACACACACATGTATATATAATACTCATTTTTTTCCAGTTAGATATGTTGTCTATAATTATGTGACTAAAACACATTTTTAGTCTTGTCCAAGAGGTTCCTGAAAAGCTTCATTAACTCATTCCAAATCATTCATGTCATTTCCTCAATTTGACGAGGTATATAGACTAGACGATATAGATTTATCTCTTGGTTAAATATTTCTTTTCTAAATTAGAAAATACAAAATTTAACTTTGAGGATTTTAAGGTTACCAAATTATATTTTTTATATAAAATTTATGTTGAGCATTAATATTGTGTTATAGTTAGAATTTAATTGATTCATAGGATGTAAACAAGAAAATTATGGAATTTTCATGATGTTGGAAAAACTAGGCATTTTCTAGCTCCCATGACCTAGTTTGCTTCAATGAAGTGGTCCATTTCAGTAGCGAAATGGTCCTTCGATGATTGCATTGGTAGTAAGTTTTCTTGTGTTTTACTTTATATTCTAGCGGAATTTAGTTTTGTTAAGTGAAGCTCCCTCAAGTAGTCTGCGAGAAATACCTAGGTCTTTCAAAAAGATCTTGGTGGATAGTGTACTTACGACACAATGTTTCCTGGCTACTCCGAAGATTGTGTCATAACACCTTGGGTGCTTAACAGATAAGTAAAATCCACCCTATCTCGCCATACCCGTTTGTCTATTAGGATGAACATTAATCCAACTAATAAGAAAACGAAAAGATTTTTATCTCCATTTTGTGCATATTGTGTCCATGAATATATTTTGATTCAATTGTTAAATGAATAAAAAGAATCTCGTCTCCAATTAAAATATTGAATAAACGATCTTTACAGAGATACTTATTTTCTAAAAAGGTCTTCTTTCAGGATTGAAAAACACTTTGTTAGATTTATAAAAATCATACCATTTTACCTACATCGTTTCAACCTTTAGGATATCCTCATACATCCCATGTGTAGTATTATGGTCATTTTAGGTTCCATTTCCTTAGAATAAAGTTTTCTTTTACTTCAAAGGAGTTTTACTATTTGAAGAATATTTGAAAATATTGGTTGTCACCTAGACCGATAGAGTTTGTGTAGCATGCTTCATCTACCAAGGCCTTCTACTGAAGATAAAGTGTGAAGGTTAAAGCTGTAAAGTAGGGGTTTGTTTCATTGTAATTCTTTGTTTTCTTTTTGTAATCTCTATCCTCGTACATTTATGGTGCACATCAGCGCGAGGTTATTCGCGTTACTATATTTTTTCCCCTCTTATATTCATTTTCATGTCATTGTTTTATCTTTCCTCACTTTTAGAATCATTTTTTCTTAATAATAAGATAAAAATAGGTTAGATCTTAAAACACACATATTTTAAGATTTTACGTCCGTGTTGTAATTAAAGGAAATTATCATTTCAAACTGGTAATTAATATTGAGTTGGGTATCTAACATCGATGGTTCTCTCTCTGAATATATTATAAAGCTTAGATCTAAAATAGAAAATTAGGGATATAATTGATGACATACTATAAATATGCAATATCTCGTTGCATGTTATCTTAAAGAAATTGCTATATGCATTACCTAATTGCTTACTAGATTAGGGTTTTGTTTAGTTATATCAATCGAGTTTCCTCATCGGTTGGATAATGAGGAAGTGATGATTAGGATCAAGTATGATTTGCACTAAACGATTTGTTTATTGGAACATTTTAAAGTGAACATTTCATAATAATTTTTTTCTTATATAATTGTTCACTCACTTCTGTACATATATCTTTTGTGAATGGTTTTGTTTTTGTGTTGGTTCTATTGGTGATCACTGTCAAATAGAATATATAAATTAAATATCTACATAGGTGTGTAATTCTTGGATTTAATTATAATTTTACCAAATGTATAAGAACCCAATAAACTCTTGATTTTAACAAGCTAATGCTCAATATGTGTGATAATTCCTAATTTATGTTAATGTATTTTCAAAATAAAGTATATTTCAATAAAATTTAAAAAAATCTTTGTGTTTTGGAAAGATTAAAAATATTTTGAAATTTATTATGAATTTGAAAGATGGGAAAAATATTAGTTGAGTTGATGAATTATTTAATTGAAGAAGTGTGGTGATTGGTGGAATAAAGTCTAGTAGTAATATTTATTTTTTTCTTATGTTATGCTTTAATTCTAACGGTTATGACTTTTATATCCAAATAGAACAGATTTATTCTAGAAACATATCTTATATAAAGCGATATGACTTTTGTCAGTTGTAACCTTTGGCCCAAAGATGACAATAAACTCAATAAATAGAAGGGTGGCATTGAAACTAACAAGACAGAACAACCAAAATATCATATTTATATTATTTTGTCTTGTAAAACAAAAGACATACTTTTGTTCTATGATTATTTTGATATTAGTTTCTTGATAATCAATTATTCTATGGGGATGAAGAATAATTATTAGAATTGGTTGTAAAATAATTTTCAAAGAGGTTAGAATGGTTGTCTTGTTAATGTAAGAACACATCAAATGTATCTTCACTATATTGTGATCGCATATATGTGAATGCCAGTTTGAATACCAACTTGAAGTATTAGTTTTGTCCATTCATTATTATTTCTTCCATTAAAATTTCCACCATTTTTTCCAATAATCGAAAACATTATTTTTTATCTCTACGAGAGGTTGCAAGTCTTAATTTTGATGAAAGGAATATATATACACACACACACACACACACACATTCATATGAACTATTTTCAAATAGTAAAAAATTGAATTTTCTTATGATGGTTTTGTAGAATGTCTCCACACTACAAAGAACTGAGAAGGCCAATGATCAAAGGCTTACAAGTCTTAAAAACTTTCTAAGTCTAGAGTCTATTGACCTCACTACCTTTTGGAATTAATTCTAAAATCCTTATAATTCCTAGAAGGGTTAATTGAAAATTTACGCAATGAACTCTACATTTTTTTCTATTATGTTCACTAAACTTTTTTTGCGGATATAATACTATACTTTCATTTTATTGCCAGAAACTTAACTCTATTAAAAATGCACAAATGGAACTCTGGCGTAGAATTCCATTTATGGACTTTCATTTTAAATTAGTTTAAAAATTACATTGCATTTTAATTAATTTAAAAAGTGATTTGGCACTTAATAAAGAATGTAACAAAATATAACATACACCTATCTCCAAACAATACATATCACTACCCACTGCCACCTTCACCTCTTTCTCCAGCATATTTTCTTATAAACCAAGGGAGAATATCATGGACCGTATGTGGCCTCCAAAGCTTCCCAACTATAAT
Source organism: Sambucus nigra (assembly GCA_949130495.1). Taxonomy (NCBI): domain Eukaryota; kingdom Viridiplantae; phylum Streptophyta; class Magnoliopsida; order Dipsacales; family Adoxaceae; genus Sambucus; species Sambucus nigra. The sequence continues at coordinate 287,282,057 of OX422208.1, forward strand.
CGTTGGTCTTTGCCCATGAAACGACAGTGCTTTCTCCCTTAATTCGCTTTCCTCCCCTATTACTCTTTTTCGCCGGCATATGATTCCTAGGTTCTAAGTTTTCGGTAGCTATCATAACAACAAAGATAAAATCTTTAATTACCAAAATGATTATGAGGAGTGAAATACCAGAATATAAATTGGGCTTGAGTGAAGGGGTCTAAAACTATAATTATCAGATTTGTAGTGGTGTGTGGTGTTTTGTTAAAAGATATGTTTTGTTTCATTAAAAATATTAGGTTTTGTTGATGCAAAAGGCCCCCAATTTTAAAATTCTTTGTACTTCACAAGAAGATATTTCCTTTTTAAATGCGGAAGCATAAGATGATGGTTCAATTAAGCAGCAAATTTTAATTTCTTATCAAATTAAAATTAAACAAAGTGAAATAAGATTAAGTCCAAACAAGTTTTAATTCCACTTAAACCCAATTAAATTAGCCCAAGTCCTAGAAATTTGCCTAAGTCATATTTTCAATATTTCCAAATTAGGCCAAACCAAATTTTACCAAATTAAATTAAATGACTTGAATTAAATTAACATAAAAATTACCCAATATTAATGTAGCACCAAATTAAACATAAGTAGTGATTAAACCAAATTTTAACTTTTTACCTAGGCATGCATTCTAGTTGATATAGCAAGATAAAATTAAACAATGAATCACTACGCTGCGATGTACGAGGAAAGACCCACAACAAAAAAAAACTTGGACAACCCTAGCCTCAAATCCACTAAGTATGGTTTTACAAATACAAGACAATAAGACTTACAACACTCGAATCGATCCCTCTCAATCCCCGATGCTTCTTCTTCTAGACACCTCCACCTAGCGAATAACCACGGAGCTCCACCGCGGTCTCGGAATCCACCGATCGGACTTTATATGGTCACCGTCACCCAAACTAGGAGCCTTTCTCCAAGTGGGTAAATCAACGCAAACTTCTTCTTCTTTGTGGGATATGGAAGAAAACCCAAAATTCGAAGCAAAGTATATATATATGGAACATGGATTAAACAATATGGGTGTAAACAAAGTGTTTAACTGATTTTTGTTTGAAAAATAAACACCTAAACTTGAACTTTTTCTTAGGAAAGATGAACTCATAAAACACTCTCTAGGAGTTAGAATATTATGAAAAAGTTAATTAGAAAAAGTTAATTTCTGCACTTAAGAAGTTCTGTCAAAAGATAGTGGGAAAAACAAGTGGGAAAGTGGGGAAAACTGTCAAAAATTGCCCAAAAAACTATTCCCTCCAAATCTCGTTCAAACGAGATTTTCGTTCGAACGAAGTCTCGTTCGAACGAGCTTCTAATGAAGTTCGAGTTTGAACTCATTAGAAATATCGCTGGATATCTCGTTCAAAGTATCGTTTGATTTTGAACCATCATTCTCGTTCGAACGATACTTCGAACGACCTTCCAGTGGCCAATTTGAGAACTCGAACGACATTGTTGTTCGAACGACACACTCGTTCGAACGACACTTCGAACGAACTTCCAAAAAATTTGAAAATTTCTATTTTTAGCCCAGAAACTTTATATACTTAATATTAAAGTTTTACTAAAATCTTTCTGAAAGTAAGAAACAGTTTTAAATAAACATTCACCCAATATAAAATGTTCCAAGCTCCTATATATATATATATATATATATATATATATATATATATATATATATATATATATATATATATGTGTGTGTGTGTGTGTGTAATGCATTCATACCTTGGGAGCAATTGGAACTAAGTTGGTAACGTAGAAAGGAGGCACATTAAACTCAGCATTTAATGAAGCTTTATACTCTTGGCCACTACGTCTTCAACAAACACGTCATAGTATTGAATGGATAAACATGAACTCTATCCTATGACTTAAATGTTTTTGTCTGGAATTGAGCCAAAACTATAAAAGACTCAATTGGAAATTTGTGTCCTTACAAATCTCCCCATTTGGATATTCCGGGACAAAAACCAAACAAAAATCCTAAAGGTCCGTCAAGCTCTACTAGACTAATAAAAAGTCCCACTCAAAATAAAATTGCAATGCTTGACTCAAACAACCCAAGGATCAATATCTTTGTCGGTGAAAATTGCCGCTTAGAATATAATTCCCGCATACTTAAGCAAACACATTAAATGCATAGGGAATATCAAAATATTGAATGAAATTAAATAATTACTTCCCCTAAGTTAATTCTCCCCTTTATCAGACAAATGACCTACTTAAAAATACGTCTCCCCCTAAGATAAATCTCCCTCAAACTAAGATATGATTATAATAACAGTTTTAAATAAATGTTCACCCAATATAAAATGTTCCAAGTTCCTTTATATATATATATATATATATATATATATATATATATATATATATATATATATATATATATATATATATATATATATATATATTATATATATATAATAAGGAGTAGAATGATGGTTACTATTCAATAAGATCATAAGCTAATTAGGGGCTAGGATTAAACCAACAATGCAAGAATCCAATGGTTGAAATTAAAATACCCCTCTTACCATTTTTGCCCTTAAATTTTTTTATTTCCCCCTCTTTTAACTCACACTACTTTATTTCCCCCTTTGTTCAAAAATTCAAAAATAAAGGTAAAATGGTATTCAACCTATTTTGGTCTCACTTTTCAACCTCTCACCCTCTCCTCTCGGACATAACCCACCGACCCACATTCCCCCCCCCCCCTCTCTCTATCTCTTCGGCTTCTGATTCTAAGGTGGCTTCTCTTAGGTGATTTTTTTTGTCATCTTTATTTTTCTCTCTGGATTTAGTTCTGGATTTGTACAGTTTTACGAATTAATATATGGGTTTGAAGCTAATTTATATTGCTGTACTACTATTTTGCAGATTTAACACCAAAATTTTGTTTGGGGGGTATCTGATTTTGTTTCTAAATGCTCACCAACATTCTATTACGTTATGGTTTCGGGGGTGTCATTTGACTTAGTTACTTCTATTAGTTTTACTTCTTATATAGTTTTGGGGTTTAAAAAATTTATTTGATTTGGATTTGTGCAATTTTACGAAATAATATATGGGTTTAAAGCTAATTTATGTTGTTTTACTACTATTTTGCATATTTTGCAGATTTATTTTGTAGATTCAACACCAAGATTTTGTTTTGGGGGTATCTGATTTTGTTTCTAAATGCTCACTAAGATTCTATTATGTTATGGTTTGGGGGGTATCATTTGATTCAGTTATTTTTATTAGTTTTTCTTCCTATATAGTTTTGGTGTTTAAAAAATTTATTTGATTTGATTTATCTGATTCTTTGATGATTAATGTATTTCTTTTGAATATGTTCTAAATTTTTTATCTAGGTTGAAATTATGTTACTGCTTTCTTGCACAACAAATGTTTGATTCAATGCTTCATCATTTTCCTTGATAGTGTGTATTCTTTCACATACCAGTGTTACATCATCTACATTAGACTAAAACCATCTCTGATCATTCCTCCATTGTCTTAAATGCTAATAGGTTTGAGGTCGGCTCCATGTAAATTTTGATGTATAGTACTCAAAGCAAAGCTTAAGGTTTAATTAGGAAAGCATGGCCAACTGAGTTGGTCTTGAGATTTTGATAATGGATGGTGAATGAGGGTCTGTTTGAGATTCTATTTGGGATGAATATACGGGTGTGAATTGTATTGATCTATTTGTTGAATAACCTTTTTTATTCCTTTTTAATTACTGTTATTGCTCATTTTTATTTCATTTTTGTATCAACACAGATCAAATGGTTAGAGTTGGAAACAAAATACTAATGTTCGCTAATTGCAGTCATCAAACAAGGAAAAATGGTTAGTGCTCATTTTTAGTTCTTTATGCCCTTGCTTTCTTTACATATGTTGTATTGTTGTATGAAATCCCTATTTTCATTTTCATTTTCCATATTTGGATATATGTGGAGAATTGAGTGAATTTTTTATTTTTCATCAAAACTCCCGTGTGAGGATCCCACTAACGTGCTGAGTTGTGTAGACAATGATGAGCATTTGTTCAGTTCACATGATTGCTATATTTTCTTTGTATTTTTTGTAGTTTCTTTAAATTGTTAATATTGTAAGTTTTCTATATTCCATCTGCATTTGCTTTAAATAATAATTTATATTCGGCTATAGTCATATTAAAGAATTCCAATCATACATGAATTAATGCATGCTCATGGTATTGAAATTTAATGGTACTTTTTTCTTTTCTTTCATTTCTTTTCTCTTTAGTTTCTCTCTTTATTTAAGGATGCATTGTCGTGTTTTATGTTCTCTAAGTATATGTACCTATAAATTGTGGTTTGAATGGAATTTCTATTCATAAAATTGCAATCTACTAATTGAAATATATGAGATGGATTACTTTTGAGTGGTGATAGAAACAAATGATTATAAAACACTTCAATTTATACATTGAGCTTGATGGTTTTACTAACAAATGGCAATTAGGAATTAAATTTAAAAAGGCAATTAACTATATATCCGTGTCTTTTCATTTTGAATACTTAAATAGTAGGTACCTATTATTTTTATCATATATCTTTTAAAAAGGTAGATCATATTTTTTGAACTGTGTTTTTCTCAAAAATAATGTATTACATGTTTTTATCATTGTTGTCCAACTTCAGTTCATATGCATCCTTTCTTAATGCATAAGTATTGGAGTTGCTCATGTTTTGTTATGCTTACCCTTCTTTTAGCCCCGAAATTTTATTTCTCTTTTTCATAATAGAACATTTTGTGTTATTTTGGACTAATATTTGCAGCATGTCTATGTGGACCGGCAGAGCAAATTTACATTTTCATTATGATTTTTTACTACTAATTTACACCAATAATTCAAGTAATATAGATGGAGGTTTTTAGTGGTAGTCGTTTGAGATGGTTTTTATTGTTCTATTTATATCTACACTTGAACGCACTGCAATTTAGTTAAAATGTATGGTTTTGATGCATTAAAGCAGGTCCCGTCATTCTATTAGAATTGAATTCAATCCATGTATATAATTTTGAATGGTCTAATTCAATTTGATATCCACTTTAATTAATTTTATATTATTCATTTTGTTGTTAGTTGGAACTTTCTAATATTCTTCTATGCTATTGAAATTTGGGCTGCCTTAATTTTTTGAGAAGGTTGGTCAAATGGAGGAAGAGACAATTATAATGTCTATGTTTGGACAGTGGTGCTTTGGCGACATATTATTGTGTGAGTGAACATGTATCACTAATTATGTTTCCTCTGACTCTATTTTTTAGAGTTAAAAGTGTAATTGGGGATAGTATTTTTTGTTTTTTTGTAGTTTCTTTGGATTGATAAGATTGTTAATTTTCTAAATTTGATATGTATTTGGTTGCCTCTGTCTCTCTTTGATGTTTTCGAAATGGTAAGTGGTATGTAAATATATACTTTCTCTATGTAATATCTATTTGGGTTTGCTTAACATAAGGTAAATAAGCTAGGTGTTTAAGGGTGGTCTTGATAACTTCTAATAGAATTGATGCATCTATAGTTATAATAAAGAATTCCCAATATTATCAGAATTAATGAATAGTCTTGGTTTGGTTTAGAAATTGTATCCTAACTTGAAAATAAGGTTAAATGAACTTTATATTAACCGTATCCTGACGTGAAAGTAAGTTTCTTAAGTATTTTATACTTTTAAACATCACTAAGAATTATATTATATATTTGAATGAACTTAAGAGAGTTAATGTTGAGTTAGTAGAATTGGTAGTGACTTTGATATATTTGAATGAATTGTCTGCTTTTTTGTGTTGTATAATTTTCGAACCTATGGATCATTTGTAAGGTGCCTGAATTTCTTCTTATGTTGCTAACATCTCAACATTAAATGGTCTTCTATTGTAAAATTTCAACATTCATTTTGTGGCGCCCACCTAATTGTTTCCTCCCTCTATAAGATTTTAGGCCTATGCAAAATTCCCATATTCGAATTAAATATTATCTAGGAAAATATATGATATTATTTGTGGATGTGACTCTATTTATGATGTAAAACTTGCTCAAATATGTGATGGTATTTGGTTATTTAGGTGGTGTTTGGCACTGCCAAACTTGAGAGTCGGAATGTAATGCAACGTCTTTCAACTACTACACTTACTGCAGTCGAAAGGTAAATCTTCATGGTAAATTCATGTTGGTTTGAGCAAGATATACAGTTATTGTCTTTGTTAACAAACACTGTTTTGGGTTTGTAAATTTGACTAATAGTGTATATTTTATTAATGTTTTTCGCATTCCACCTATTATCAGCCAGATATACATGATGTATTGCAATGTGATTTTGACATATGGAGAAGTGATCATGAAAATATACCAATTATTTCTTTTCACGTATGGATTACTTCATGGTACTTCTCATTTGAGTGTTTATATATATGCCAAACCCGCTTGAGTGTATATTTGGTAGTGGACTCATATTGTATGATGTGATTAATTGCCCAAAAGTTATAAAATGACTAGCATAAAGCTTCTTGGTTTGCCATTCATTGTAGGTCCGTACTGTTGGACGAAATTAGGCATTTCCAGATGGATTGTACATTAAATAATTTTTGGGTGTGCAATACTCATAATGAGAGCTTGAGGTTGAGTGTGCAGTGTGCAGTGCATGCATTGTTCTTTATTTCCAAGTTTTATCAGTCTTGGTAGACGATAACACAATTAGTATATCCAGTAAATCAGTTTATCGAGTGAAGACCAATTGCAGTATCCATTGGAATTAGGACAGTTTTATCAGTTTAGGTTGAAGAGGTACACGATGTTAATATTGGTAGTCATTATAATCTGAATTTTATGATGCCCGATAATAACAGTTTGGTGTCTTTCTAGACACAAGTGGATAATTGTAACTACCCTGTTATGTTAGATGTCCATTACAATGTGGATAATTGTAAATCTCCAGCATATATATTCTAATTTTCTGATTTTGCACAGATAATCGGCAAGGTTTTTTTCATATCAAAATTTCATTACCTGTTAAATCAAACATCAGAGGTTACTAAAACTCCATATGCGTGCTATTTATTATAATGTTTTCCAAGAAATTTCCATCTTCAGTTACCCATTTGAGTAACTATTCATTAGTTGTAGTTCATAATATCTTTGGCCCTTGATTATGATACATTGTCAATTATGTTTTAGATTCTGAATTTTGTCCATTATGATTTTGAGTTAGTTTGTAAAGTCACAAATACAACCCATTATTATTCTTAGTATCGATCAATCTCCAAATCCACCCCCCACCCCAAATCCATATTACACATGGTTGATTACCGGTAGGTTCAGTTAGTTATGTAGTCTTGCTTTGACACTTCGTTAGTTTTTTTAAAGATTATCAAGGCAATAGCTAAAGCTCGAAAAGATAACTAACGACGAAGTTGTCCAAAGTAACTAATTGCGATGATTTAGAATTCTTTCTTCTTCATTTAATATGGGGACTACTGCCTATATCAGTCAATGATGTTGTACCATGGGACTGCTGCCTATATCAGTCAAGACGATGTTCATAGGGTAGAAATGATAGTAAGCGAAACCTTGGATTTCTCTGCAAGGTACTAGGGCATCGATTCTTAATATCGCAAGATTACAAAGGGCATCTTTGTTTTTTTGGTTTTGTTTTACTTTTTATAAATGATTTGAACATCGTTTTTGCCATTCAGAAATTTTTAAGTTGTTTCTATTTCAGAGTTGTTAGAAGAATTGTCAAGAAGAGAAAGGACAACAAACTCATTGAGATTTATATGGTCAAGTTGTTTGATACAAGGATGCCGTGGATAGGGATATATAGAGAGGTAGTACCATAAGGCCCGCTTAGATACATAATAGGAGCAGCCATCATGATGATCAGAGTGGTATTATCCCTCGGATATATGTATTTTCTTAACAAATTTGTCCCCTCCTCTTCCTCCTCCTTTTACGCCAAACAGACGTAGGAACAAAGTTTTAACTTAAAAACATTGCAAAGGCATAACAGAAGATAAATTAGATCTGCACAGTTTGAATGAAATGCATTCATTTCTGAACAGTGATTTATGTGTTGCTTAGAAGTCCATCGTAAATATATTAAATGATTTGTTTTCGCTTTTCCTTCTACTTTCAAAACGTATATTGATGCGTTTACGTACTACTACCAATATTGTCCATCCAGATTTAGATATACTACCCTTTTATCTGAAAAGAGTCTCTATCTAATTGTCATTGATCTTAGATAGTTAACTAAAATATTCGTTGTGCAAAAATGCATCTGCCCAGTTTTCTGAGCTATGTGAACTTGAATTATAAAATGTTTTATTTTTTTACAGCAAACAAATCATCGGGAATAAGTCTGGTAATGGATTGAAGCCTTCTTAGAGATTCGGTGAGACATAATGCAGCCTTTTAGACCTTTGGTTTGATTGTTACTCACTAAGCTTAATCCAATACTTAATAGTTTTCCATTATGTAGTTTACTAATGGTTTATCTCTGCAGAGCTTGCAAATGATGAGTTTCAGCAGTTTGGAGTATATGTCAGTTTAATAAGACATTTTCTATATGTTGTACCAATGATGATTTGTATTTATCCATGAATAAAATATTCATTTTTACTTTATATTATCATGTAGGATATTTATCTCTCTATTTATAATGTAACAACAAAGTGGTCTTTTTGTATTTTGCTACATTATGCAGATCTTATCCCTACAGAATATGCAGATTTGCTTCCCCTATTAATCTCCTTATGTGTATGCTTCTTTTCATTTTTTTATTTGACTTTATGTAATAAATAAACTACTAATAGAGCTACGGCAAATTCACAATCATGAATCAGATGTTAATCCAACATTTCTTAGTCTTTAAATGCCTATTACTTTTTATGCCCAAGTTGTTTTTGTTAATGAGACACGTCTTGCTTACTTACTAATGTTAGTATAAACTAAAATAGGTGTTGTAGCTATGAAGATGGTTGGGAAAGACAAGGTTGATTGAAATGACAAGGGAGAGGAAGATACACACATGTCTGGCTCATCGATAGAAATAGAAGAAGCAGCGGAGTGGGGGATGCTTACCATGCCAAAAGTCGACGAAATGAGGCCAGGTGTTGTCACAGTGGGGTAGGGGATAGGAGACAGTAGATCGATTGAAAGCCTAGGGAAGGAAGACGGATCTGAGGTGGAAGTAACTGTTGGTTACGTTGTTTTGAAGTTACTATTGGTACGTATATATACTTATGCGTAAGTTAAGTTGGTCTTTAACTAGTTGATACCAAATTTTTTATGGGTTGTCTTGGTAAATTTCATTTCGTCCTAAACTTCTGATTGTTTGAAATTTTTTCGATTAAAAGTTGATTCTACTATCTAATTATGAACCATAAGTTGATTAACAGTCCTAAACTTCATTCATTGCGTCTAGAATTCATTGTATTGTGTCTAATTATAAACCATAGTTGCCCTGCCTTCATGCAGTTATCAATAAAAAGCACGTGTGTAGTAACAAATAGAATTCATTTTATTTTGGCATCCATTGCATTTATATAAAATTGCCCTACATTATTATCTTTCTTTATTGATTTCTAGGTCTCACCCAGACAGCATATTTTCACGAAGAGAGCCTCTAAGCGGGAGCATAGTACGACACCTGATTTGGGTCCCCAGAACCCACCACTTTCCAATAAGCAGTCGCTTCTGGCGAGGATGGCAAATGAGTCGAACCATGATGTGTCGCCATCACTTTGGCATATGCTTGCAGTGGAACATTAGTTGAAGCAATTGTTGCAGCTACACTATGGTTCTGTGTACGCATGTTTTGGGTCCACAGAGGCCACAATTTTCTAATAGGCAGCTGAAAAGTTGGTATAATCAGTAACAAAACCAGTTTGGCTCTCTTTATTTCACGCCGGCATGGTGAGCTTGGGTTGCTCCTGCAAAATGGACGGGCATGGGCTGGTGAGGAAAAGAATACAGATGTTTGGGTACTTTTCGCAGCGATTTTTTCATCAGTCGGGGACTTTACACCACGATCAAAGGATGATGCATATAGTGGACTTGACTCTAGAATCCACAGGCTGCAATTATTATTGGATAAGGAGTTGGATAGAAGATCAAACAAGTGATCTTTTAATCTCGAAAAATACCAGAGCACCTTCTTTGCAAGAGGATAAGGTAACTCGCAAATCATAACATTTCATTGTCATGAAGTTATTAATTTCACTTTGTTTCTCAAGCTAACTCGCGGAGCATAACTTTGTTTCTCAAGCCGATTTCACTTTCAAATCATAACATTGTGATTTCAATTGATAGTGTTCTAATAGTTTTCCCTGCTGAGTACTTTTTTTTTAACTGAATTTAACAAATACTGATTTTTTGTATTTCTTCCTATCTGTGCATTGATAGTTGTGGGGCCCCAACATCAATTGTGTGAATCCCAACCCTGCTTGCCAAAATTGGACCAATCGGATCAATCGTTGAGCGGCAAGAACTTCCAGAAGGAGGGAATGATGCTTTTGCTTATCAGTGCTAGGACTATCCTTAGACATCGACCCATCACTTGGAACTCCACTTTTAGCAGGACCATTTTCGATGATGTGGTTTATATGAGATGGATTATTATTATTGTTACTATTGTTAGAATACTTTTTTATTTTTTAAACAGGGTGGATATTCCTACAAACAAAGGAAATTCTGCCCAAAATTTCTAAATAGTTGACACTTTATGTAGGGAAACAAAAATTTTACTTAAATATTGTATATTTATTTTGACCATAATTTTATTGAAATTTTAACGTTAACGAGTATTGTTGTCATGGATTATAATTATCTTTATTAGTTGAAGTGTGGTGTAATATAGTTGATATATTGTGCCTTTAGGAAAATATGTGGTGTTTATACGAGGTCCCGAAAGGATTATTTGTGGTAGTTGGAAAATTTTTGTTGTGCCTTCAGGCACGGGCATTCCGCTAGTATATATATATATATATATATATATATATGTGTGTGTGTGTGTGTGTGTGTGTAATGCATTCATACCTTCGGAGCAATTGGAACTATGTTAGTGACGTAGAAACGAGGCACATTAAACTCGGCATTTGATGAAGCTTTATACTCTTGGCCGCTACGTCTTCAACAAACACGTCATAGGCTTGAATGGATAAACGTGAACTCTATCTTATGACTAAAATGTTTTTGTCCGGAATTGAGCCAAAACTACAAAGGACTCAATTGGAAATTTTTGTCCTTAGAAATCTCCCCCTTTGGATATTCTGTGATAAAAACCAAAAAAAAATCCTAAAGGTCCGTCAAGCTCTACTAGACTAACCCAAAATAAAAATACAATGCTTTACTCAAACAACCCAAGGATCAATATCTTTGCCGGTGAAAATTTCCACTTAGAATATAATTCCCGCACACTTAAGCAAACACATTAAATGCATAGGGAATATCAAAATATTGAATGAAATTAAATAATTACTTCCCCTAAGTTAATTCTCCCCTTTATCAGAAAAATGACCTACTTAAGAAGACATCTCCCCCTAAGATAAATCTCCCTCAAACTAAGATATGATTATAATAACAGTTTTAAATAAACGTTCACCCAATATAAAATGTTCCAAGTTCCTATATATATATATATATATATATATATATATATATATATATATATATATATATATATATTTGTAATGCATTCATACCTTGGGAGCAATTGGAACTATGTTAGTGACGTAGAAATGAGGCACATTAAACTCGGCATTTGATGAAGCTTTATACTCTTGGCCGCTACGTCTTCAACAAATACGTCATCAGCTTGAATGGATAAATGTGAACTCTATCTTATGACTCAAATGTTTTTGTCCGGAATTGAGCTAAAACTACAATGGACTCAATTGGAAATTTGTGTCCCTACTGGTTCGTATAAGTTAGAACAAGTGTTACATCATATTTAAGTTAGTAAACTAGGATGCCATATCAGAAAGACATTTTTCCACATCAGAGTTTGTCTGTTTGTTTTTAACAGAGTTAAATTTATGAAAACAAGATGAAAGTACAGTGTTATATCCGTAAAAAATGTTCACTGACCAAAATGGAAAAATGTGTGAAGTTCGTTCTGTAAATACGTTATTAACCATTCTTTATATTTTAAATTAAGGGCCCGGAGACCTTAAGGCCATGATAGATAATGATGAAAGACTTAAAACTCTAAAAAATATTGTAGTCCAAATTTTTTGGAACTACGGATGAAGTCCTTATAATTCCTAAAATGTTAAGTCAAGAGCATGAAGACCTAAGAACTATGAGAGATAATGAAGAAATAGTTATAACCCCTAAATTTTCTAATTAAGGGACGAGAGACCTACGAACTTTGTAGCTGAGGTTTGGCTCCGAAGGACATAGAGAAATGACTTTATCCTATGAATCCTCATAATAAGATTTTGTCAAACCATAAGATGATTGGCATCTCCTCTGCACATGGCCTTTTCGTTGTTCTTTTTTAAGGTTGCAAATATGATTATGTTGGTGACCACAACCTACCAATTTTCCTAAGAATGTTCGACTGGGAACTAATGGTGGTTTATTTCGTAACTTTAACATAACTCACAAAAGGTTAGATTATCAACTACTTCTTGAAATATTTAAGATGATGGATTTGATTAGGCCAAAGTGGCATATAATGTTCTTCCAAACAAACTTGGTCATCTCCCTCACATTAATTGTGTTTAAAGTTTATGCCATATCCTATTTTGTAAAGTAGTTTATGTGGTGACAATTATATTCAACACAAATTAATGAGAAAAGCACAATCACCAAAGAGAATAGAGAATAAAATATGCCAATCACACAACACAATATGTATGTGGTTCAGCAAGAATACCTATGTTCACGGTGGTGCTCTAAATATTATTTCTATAAACTCCGAGGAGTGTTTTACAGAGAATATAATGCATGCCTTTTGCCCCAGGCTTAGGGTTTGTTATATAGATGTTTTTTTCTTGGGGAGTGGTAGTTCTGGACTTCCCCACGTCCACCTTCTACTCCTAGAATATCTCCTTATGAGATTTTAGGAGTAGACTAAGTCATAATCGAATTCAGTTGAGATGAGAGGAGACCAGACTTTGGACCATTTCTATTGCGCTACTTGTCTGGGCCCGTGATGGCAAATCGAGGTACCCACAATTTCCCCTAAAGTTGTTAGGCCACACTTTGGGCTCAATAAATTTAAATTATTTTTCATAATGGCTCTTTTATAAATTGTGTAACTCTTCCTAAGACTGGAGTTCTTTACTTGATTTTGGCGATAGCCTTCTTTGAGTCTCGTGCGATATGATTAGATGTGTTTAAAAGGTCACTTGGAACAGCATTTCCATATCGTCGTTCCAAGCTTCTTCATGTTTTCTCATCTTCTCTTCCAAGCATCTCCTCTAAGCTCCTACCGTTGAGACCTCGTTCCCAGGTCATCGTCTCCCAATCTCAATCTCCTCCATTGTCTTTGCTTGTGACTTCGCATCATTTCAAGCCAAGTTTTTACTTCGCAGGTCCTTCTTGTTCTCTTTATGTGCTTTTTTCTTTTGTAATATCCTCGCATTTGTAGTTAGGGTTTTGCAAATGGGAAAAATAGGTAATAGGTCGATAACTGAATTTAGGAAATATTAAAATATTTCGGATTGGGTAGACATTGAATCTACCTCTCTCCATAAAAATGTTAGAGAAAAATAAGGTGCTCACTGGATTCGCGTTCTTTTGTTGTCCCAAGGGGGGATCACTTTCCCCTCAAGTAATTTATTTTTACACTTCTTTGGTTATTTCAATATCGTTCCTGCATAGTACTCGCCAAACGTTTGGAAGATAGTTAATGGTGTCCATAGAATAAACCAACTCTATGGCACTAAATTAGGGCTCGCTGAAATATGTTTCTGCTATTATTTCTCGCGAATAAGTTCTGGTCTGCTCTACCTCAAGGCCAGGAGTTCTAACAGGGTATTGGTAGTAAATCTACCTAATTCTCACAAGGATTACTAGAAAGAGGGTTTTCTTGCTAGAAATTGGGATTTTCCTCCTCATACCGAGGGGTCAAGGTCTGACAGGTTCACGGTCCCCTTTTATGGGCAGAAGTACATAGGTAGGCCTAATTTTTGTTATGCTCTTTGATCTTCTTGTTAATATATGATTTCTCTGATATTCTTCTCATTCTTTTTAGCGATGACAAAGAATTTGGAACCTGCTCTTAGTGAGGTCCGAACTGTCGTGCTGATCAAATATTGGAACATCAGAGAACCCTTGGCTGATGGTGAACATCCCCGATGAGCTTCTTTTCTTCTGGAGTACAAAAATATTGGGTCTAGTTTTATCTCTCATCCTGTAGAAATCATACCTGCGTTGGGTATCACTGAAGAAGTTGATGTAGACCCCATTCAGTTAGACGAAGAGGAGAGCAGCTCTCAAGGTGATAATAAGGGAGGTGTTGAAGGTGGTTATAGTGAGGCGAGATCTAGTGATGAAGGATCTTATAGATAGGAAGAGGTTTTAGAGGTTCAGGAGTCTTCAAGTACATCCAGTAGTTCTAGTGAGGAAGATATGGTTCCCCCCACGAGGAATATTATTCTTGATGATGATGATGATGATGATGTGCTTCTTGCTCAGCGGTCGAATAAGAAAAAGTCCGGCAGTGGGGATGTCACCACCAGTTCTCGGTCTGTTTCTCATGAGCAGGAGTAGAAGAGGAAGGAGGATGAGCTTTTGAAATAGAAAAAGAGAAAAAAAGAGAAGGAGAGGAAGAAGGCTGAAGAGAGAAAGAATGCGGAAGAGAAGAAGAGAGATGAAAGGGAGAAGAAGGAGAAGGAGGAGGAGAGTATAAGTGAGGAAGAAGGCAGGGCAAACTTTGGTGCCTGCCTCTGTATTGACCGAAGGGGCCTATATCGCCGTCTCTCCTCAATTAGCTACTGCGTTGCTCAAGAGAACAATTTTGCCGGCTGATCGATAAAAGTCAATGGCGACTAACCAGTTAGATCTATAAGCGAGCCAGAGGCTAGCCTTGGTAAGTCTATTTTCATGCTTCAATACTTGTAATATCATGTTCAATGCTTCCTTCTAATGTTATCCTTTTATTCATAGTTTGTGACTAAATTTGTTGTTCTCTACTATACTTGTGACGTGCTGGTGAGTAGGAATGCGGATTTGGAGAAGCAGAATGTTAAACTGAAGGGGAAAGGCACCGAGCTAGAGGCTAGTTTAAAGGCTACTAATGAGGCTCAGAAGTACTCTGATCTCTCCCTTGTTGATGCTAATAGAGCAAAGGAGGCGACGATAATGGAGTTGAATGAGCTGAGATAGTCCTACGATCTGGTTTGCGCAAGCAAGATGGACGTGGTTGAAGAGAATAAGGTGCTGGCAGAGAAGCTGAAGAGGATATAGTCCAAGTTAGCCACCATTGAGGAAAATTCGTATAATTTCAGGTGGGCTGCCGCATATGAGGATGATGATGCTCAGATAGGCTACATTAGCCGTCTGAACCTCAAAAAGGGTGGGAACAAGGCTCTTCTGGCTACCGGGGTGGATATTGACTCACCCTTATTCGACGAGCATGATCGAGGACCAAAGCATATTGTAGATGAAGCACCTACCCCATCTATTGAAGGTGTTGTCCCCGCCTCCAAGACTATTCCTGTTGGTGTTTCTCCTACTCGAGGAACATTAGTTGTTCCTTCTGAGGGAGATGCTCCTACTGCTGCTGACAAGGGAAAGCAGCCATCTTCCTCTGAACAAACCGAGGTTGATAGCTAGTCTTCTCATAGGCCTTCTCTGTATTTTTGCTTCATCTGTACTTCTCTTTTTTTATTATCGATGTAATTGGACCCCTGTATTTCAATGAAATGAAAGTACTTTCTTTTTTGGGTATTAATTCTTCTGCTTTTTACCGCTTGTATGGCTTGTAGTTTATTGATATAGACGAGTATATACCTTCCACCTCTTAACTGGGAAGGATCCTTGGACCTAACGCGAGCACCCAAGTTCCTCAGGCCTTCGCTAGGATTTATAAGTCTCTCAAGTTGAGAAATAAGAGCTTTAAGGACCAGTTCGAGCTCATCACCAAACAGAAGGATAGACTTCGGGAGATGGAAGAAGTTGGTTCCTCTATCCAATAAGAAGTGAACACTTTGAGATCTAGGCTCCTAGAAGCCTCTGAAATTAATCAAGTCGGAGAAATTCTACAGCAGGAGAATGAGACTCTGAGAAGGGAGGTGTCGCGACTCAGGGAGCATGTGCTGACCGTCGCACCTCGTGTTTTATGAGGTTCCTCTTCATCGGATGTTTTGCGAGCTGGCACAGGACTGAACGATGCTCCACCAGTCCTATGAGGCTCTACCTCATCGGATGCTCTGCGAGATGTTCCCAATGCAGGGGGTCTAGCAAGGCATATGAACGAGATCTAAGAAGATGTCTGTCTCACATACGTGATTGTTGTTGAACTTTAAAGTGATGTCACACGACTAAGGCATCTGTTCAAGAAAGGACCTCGGCGATTGTGGGATGATGGTTACGACCAAGGTTGGATAGATGCCCGGATGAGGTTGACAGAGTTTGAAGAGATCGCCTTTATTAGGGGATGGTTGAGTGACCTCAGGGAGCTGTAGGTTCCCTGGAACTCTGTACTCTAGTATCGTCATGAGATCTCTCCTTCAACTCTGAGGCTTAATCTGTTCAGGAGGGACGACCAGTGGATCCCTATAGATGTTATCCCTAGATAGCTGTTAGAGTCATATGTGAATGAGGTGGAGGAAGAATTGACTCCTCATTCGAACGATGGCCGAAGAGCACAAGTAGCTGATTATCTTCTTCAGAGGCCTCAGCCTCATTAAGATTTTACCAAATGTAACTCTCATTCTACATATAGCGAAGTAATGTAATATTTATGTCTTGGGTGATTTCGCTGGCTAAATTTGCGTTGTATATATTTTACCTCGCTTATTTCCCATTTAATTATCTTAGGCTCTTCGTAGCTGACTAGATTTGATGTAAGTAAAGTTGTTTTGTTGTGTGAGTATCCTCCCAGTCTAGTATGCTTTATGAGATACCATTCTGCCCTACTTTACCTTTTAGGTCATGTCGTCACACTCCCGTAGGTCTAAGTATGGTAATGACGATGACACACCTAGTGTTGGATGTTCTATCTGATTAGGATTTTTGATCCAAACATTGTTTGGCGACCAGTTCGTTTTGGCCGAACTACCTAAGGGTCCCCTGTAAGGCTTCATATATTGCCAGGGGCAATGCTAAGAGGTTGTTCGTGTTTCATAACAAAGACCTGAGGAGGGTGATTACCTATTTTTGCATACTTAGTAATATGCCTGTCACTTGGAAAAGATGTGCAAGTTATAAAGTTCATAATACAAAATTAACAGTTCAAAATGTCACACATCAGAATGTCACTGTCAAACAATCTTTTATTAATCATAAGCAATAAAAACTGAGTTGCCAATTACAAAAATGCGATAAAATATGAATGAAAAGAAATTAGAAGTAGAATTTATTCAGATTGGCTGCGTTCCAAGCTCGGTGTATCTCTCTGCCCTCCAGCGTTTCTAAGTGATAGGCTCCTTGCAGGTCGTCCCTTGTTACCTTGAATGGTCCCTCCCACTTTGGACACAGCTTGCCATCTGATGGTTTTACTGCGCTGCCAAGGACCTTTCTTAGGATGTAGTCCCTAATCTAGAACGACCTTGTGTTGACCTTCTTGTTGTAGTGTCTCATGACCTATTGATCATAGCACGCCAGCCTTACTAGGGCTAGCTCTCTGCATTCGTCAGCTAGGTCAAGTTCAGCAAGTAATGCTGCATCATTTTGGCCTTGGTCGACAAGGGTGGTTCTCATGGTTAGTAGGACAGCTTCCAAGGTGATGATTGCTTCCATTCTATATGTTATTGAGAATGGGTTTTCCCCAGTTGCTCGCCGTGGGGTAGTGCGGTAGGCCCACAAAATATATGGCAGCTCACTCACCCTTGCACCTTTGGTTCGCTCTAGTTATTTCTTCAATCCATTGATCATTATTTTATTGGAAGCCTCAGCTTGACTGTTGCTCTAAGGGTAGGCTACCAAGCTGAAATAGTGCCTGATCCCGTGTTCTTTGGTGAAGTTCTGGAAAGGGACACTCTCAAATTGTGTTCCATTTTCGGTGATGATGGTTCTGGGGATTCCAAAATGGGTAATTATATTCTTCCATACGAACCTCATCATATCTTCATCTCGGATATTTTCTAGTGGCTCTTCCTCGATCAATTTGGTGAAGTAATATGTTACGACCAACGGATACTTATGGTTACCGGTGGCGGCAGGAAGAGGGCCTACAATGTTCATCCCTCATTGGGCAAAAGGCCATAGGCTGGTAAGAGATCTTAGGTCACTGGCAGGTTAGTGGACCATAGGAGTATGTAGTTGACACTTCTCTCATTTGCGAGCATACACTGCCGAATATTTTTACATATATGAACACTAGTAGCCTTCCTTCATTGCTCAAAAAGCTAGTGACCTCCCTATAATATGGCTTCCACATATTCCTTCATGAAGCTCGTGTAGAACTTACTCGATGACATTCGGGTGAACACATTGAAGGTAAGGGCTGGTGAATGATCTCTTCTATAGTTTTCCCTCAGGAGATAAGTGAAAGCGAGAATATTTCACTCTTATTTGATGAGCGACCTTCTTATCGTTTGGAAGTGCACCATCTTTTAAATAGTCTCTCAAAGGGTCCATCCAACTAGGTGCTGACTCAATCTGGAGCATATGTTCCCTGTTTAGGAACTTGTCGTTCTGGTTGATGCTCGGATGGGAAAGGAAGTCGATTGGGATCATCCTTTTTAAGTTAGAATCAATTGTTAATCTTAGGGCTGCCAAGGTGTCAGGATGGGTGTTCTGTCCTCTAGGAAACTGTTGGACACTGACTTCCTCAAAGCTGTACATTAGCTCCCTTACCAAAGCGAGGTAGGTCACCATTGTTTTGTCTCATGCATTAATGTCCTCATTTATCTGGTTGGAGACCAATTATGATCTCTGAATACCTTCAGCTGCTTTACCCCCAACGGTTGTGCCTTTTGCAAGCCGGCTATCAAAGCTTCGTATTCTGCATCATTATTGGAGGCTTTAAGTCCAAGTCTAATTCCTTTCTCGAGGATTATGTCTTTTGGGGTAACGAGCACTATGACTACTCCTGCCCCCTTTGAGTTAGAGGATCCATTAACAAAAAGTCGCTAGACTCCTACTAATGGGTGATCTTCCATTTGCTTCATTGATTGAAGATGGTCGCAAGGTTGTTCACCTGTGAATTCTGCGATGAAATAGGCGAGGACCTACCCTTTGATTGCATTCTTAGGCTAAAATTTGACATCAAATCGTTCGAGCTCGACTGACCACTTGGATAGTCTGCAGGACATATCCATTTTCTGTAGGATTTCTTTAAGGAGATGTGATGTAAGGACGATGATAGTGTGAGCTTCGAAGTCGTGCTTCACCTTCCTCGAAGCTATTACTAGTGAGAAGGCGAGCTTTTCCAGTGGTAGGTACCGCTGCTCGGCGTTCAATAAGGTTTTTCTCACGTAGTAGACTGGATGCTGGATTCCAGCTTTCTCGTACACTAGTGAAGAAGTGACGGCGTGGCTGGAAATAGCGAGGTATAAGTAAAGGGGATCATCTTCTTGAGGTATAACGAGCATAGGCGGTGAGATAAGGTAAGCCTTGAGCTCTTTCAATGCTTTCAAGAAATTTTGATTCCATTCTACTGTCTTGTTTCCTATCAAGATATGAAAAAATGACCTGCATTTCTCAGAGGACTTCGAGATGAAACGGTTCAAAGTGGCGAGCATGCATGTGATCTTCTGCAAGTCTCATATTGTGTGAGGGGGCTGTACCCTATTGATCACATCGATCTGGTCCGAGTTGGCCTCAATGACTCTCTTGCTAACCAAATATCCAAGGAATTTTCCTGACTGGACATCGAAAGAACATTTGCTCACATTGAGCTTCATTTGGTATTTCTTGAGGATCTCGAAGGTATTTAATAGGTCTGAAAGATGGTCCTCTTTTCGTTTTCTCTTGACGAGAATATCATCAATATAGACTTCCATAGTATCTCCCATTTGGTCTTTGAACATCTTTGTGACCAACCGTTGGTAGGTTGCTCCCGTATTCTTAAGCCTAAAGGGCATAACTCTGTAGCAGTATAATCAGACAGTAGTGTTGAACGTTGTCTTGTCTTGGTCTGGTGCATACAGAGGGATCTGACGATACCACGAATATGCGTCCAAAAAACTTATTCTCTCGTGAGCTGCTATGGCGTCCACCAATTGGTCAATGTTTGGGAGAGGGAAACTATCCTTAGGGAAGGCTCTGTTAAGGTTAGTGAAATCTATATAGACTCTTCATTTCCCATTACTCTTTGGAACTAATCTGGGTTGGATAGCCATTTAGGGAATTGAACTTTCTGTATGGATCCTGCATCCAGTAGCTTTTTTACTTCCTTTTCTACTGCTTTGGCCTTTTCAGGCGTAGTTCGCCAAGCCTTCTGCACAACAGGCCTGAAATTGGGGTTGACGTGAAACCGATGACAAACCACACTGGGTTCAATTCGAGGCATCTCGTACGGTTCCCATGCGAAAAAGTCTAGATTACCTCTCAACAATACTGTCAATTCCTTCTTTTCTTGATCTGTGAGAGAAGCTCCCATCAAGAACATCCTGTCTTTCTTTCTTCCATTGGTTGTTATCTCCTCTAGGTTTTTAATGTCCCACTAAGAGGGGAGGATCCTGGTCTCCTCCACTCTGGGCCTTCTATATGTTAACTGCTATTTTCAAGGTATCAAACCTTCTTGCTCCTCGACCTTATCTTTGGCCTTCTCGACCTTCTTCTCTGGTTTTAGGCGAATGGCTTCTATGAAGAACCTTCTCGCCATCGCCTGATCTCCCTGAATCTCCATTACTCCTCGCTCAGCCATGTACTTGAGTTTCTTGTGGTAGGTCGAAGGAACTGCATTCATTTCATGTAGCCACCCCCTTCCGAGGATATCGTGATATGGCGAGTCAATGTCGACCACCAAAAACTCGATCATCTTGGAGACAATTCCCGCCCTTATGGGAAGCATGATCTTCCCCAGTGGAATAGTCACTTTTTTGATGAAGCCAACTAGAGGGACAATGGCTTTATTCACGTCGGCAACACTTATCTTTAACTTTTTGAAGAGGTTGAGATGCATTACCTCGAATGATCTTCACTGGTCTATGAGCAACTTGTCGATGTCATAGTTGGCTATCCTTAGCGTAATGATCAAGGCGTCATGATGTGGGGTTCTTACCCCCACCATATCTTCATTTGTAAACACGATGTGTTTGCTGTAGTCGACGTCACTTGCTCGCTGATGATTTCCTGACTACGACTTCGCTGGATCGATCTAAAAATCTTGCATTACTGTTGTAAGCTTTTTTACTTCCATCCGAGCTGAATTCCTTTGAATTTGCTTCATATAAGATGCGCCATGAATTATTTCAAATTCATGGCTTGCATCATCCTCGAGTACATTATCGGGCCTCGTGTCTGCATTGGAAGTGACTTTCTCTACCTTCTTCTCCACAAACTCATTCAAGTGCCCTGTCTGGGCCAGTTCTTCGAGGTGAGTCTCAAGAGACTTGCAATGCTCACTCTTATGTCCTCCCTCCTTGTGAAAAATGCATCTCAGTGCGTTGTTTCTCTTTTAGGGATATCCTCCGATCTTTATAGGCCACTTAACGAATGGCTCGTCTTTAATCTTCATAAGGATCTTGTAGGTTGGTTCTTTGAAGACATTGTTCACTACCTGAAATGCTTTCGAGGAATCATTATTGCCTTTTTTTCTTGGAGCCATTCTTGCCCCCATTCTTCCCTAATTTCTTCTGGTTTTCAATATTGTCGTTTCCCTTGGCAGCGAGCTTAGTTTGACCATTTTCCCCTATACTGAGGTGGGTCACATCCTCCACTTTCACGTATTTATCGATGCAAGCCATCAGGTCATCTATGGTTGTGGCCTCCTTATTTGTCAGGGATTAGTGCAGAACGCAAGGGTTAGGTAGGACGATATTAGAAGAGGCCACTGCTACCTGTTTCGAGCAGTCCTTGACCTCGTTGAACAATTCCCAGTGCCTCTTTGTGTAGTCCCGGAGGCTCTCTGTGGTTCTTCTTCATTATTAGCAAATCATCCATCCTTTTAGGATAGGAGATGCTGGTAATGAAGTGAGCCATGAAGAACTCAAAAAGGGACTCAAAGCTCCTAATGGACCTGTGAGGGAGCCTCTCGAACCACTTTTAGGACATGTCGTGCAGGCTCGAGGGGAAAATCTGACACATTAGTGCATCGCGGTGGTTCTAGAGAGTCGTGGCCTACCTGTAATACCTAACATGATCGATGGGGTCAATTTTTGCATCATAGATATTGAATCTCGAAATATCAAATTTCTTGGGGGCTTTCTCTTCTTCTATCTCCCTTGAAAATAGGGATTTCATCTGGGTCTTCAGAGCTCGCCGAGCAAGATCCCTAGTTGATATGGCACCCCGATGTGCCGGGTGTTGGTACATTTCTCTTCGGACCAAATTTCATATATCCTCATCACCTCGAGCTGGGCTCCTGTAACGCAGAGTTGGTTGCTGTTGCTCAAGCAAGTCATCATCTAACTCGAGCTTCTCACTTCTTTAGGATCAGCATCTCGGACTCTTTCCTAGACTACGAGACTTCCTAGCTTGGGGGTTGAGAGTGCGGTATGGACGTCGCTTGGTGCTGTGTTGTAGTTCTTTCTCCATCCTCTGTAATTTCCTTTTGAGGCGAGCATCCTTAGCCTCTTACTTACAAGCATACTCCCTTTTCTCTTGGCTCCTTGCCTCATATGCGTCAATCAGTCTGAAGTTTTGTGTGGACCTTGTCAGTCCCTGGCTCTCCTCTGAGGCTGGCCACTCTGGGAAAGCCTTTGATCTGAATGTCGAACTTCAGATCTGATCCTGCGAGGGGCAGGTGATACGACGCAAATATTGTGTATTTCACCCGTTAACCTACGCGTTATTAGCCCCCTCGGGTAGCTTAATCCCTATACTTATGCTTGTTAACCAGACAACCTCGAATTTCTATGTTAACATGTTTTGCAGGGTTAATTTAGCTTTTGTAGGTATTTGGATGCTTAGTATGAAGTTCGGACGCTTTTCGGAAATGTTTCGTCGACATTTGCAGCTTCGGGGGAATTTTAGTAATTTCATCATTCGGGTTTGAATCCCTAGCTCTTCACGAAAGTTGAATCCCTTTGATTTCTCTTCGCGTTGCCTCCGACGGTGCATGATTTCGATATATAATGAGAGAGTTATGGCATATTTAGGATGGTTTTGACTTAAAAAGTACACTCAAGGTCACATTTAAGGGCATTTTAGTCATTTCATATTTTGGTTTTTTAGCCAAATGTATTCTTGGATGTTGTATTCCTTTGAGTTATCTTCGCGTAGCCTCTGAACGTGCCTCATTCCGAGCTATAACGAAGAAATGACGGTATTTTCCGTAAAACAGGACAAAGCTACAAAATTGCAGACCTGTAGGGGCGAATCGATTCGTCTGGTCCGAATCGATTCGATTTGCCACAGATTCTACTTTTCTCATTTCCCCTGTTTTCAAATCGATTCGGTTTCTACCGAATCGACTCGGTCCTGCAGATCTAATTCTCTTTTATTTACAAGTTTGCCATTTGGGTTTATGTATAAAACAAATCCATCTCATTTTGAGAAGATCTCTTCATTTTTTAGGATAGTTTAGCTTAGGGTTTGGGTTCTTTGAGAGCTCTTCTTCTTCTCCATTTGGTGTGACAACTTTTGTGTGTTGTAAGTTGGATTTTTCATTATCCCTACCATTAATATAATTGTTGTTCTAGTTTATTTCCATTGTTGTAGTTTAATTTCATGCTTAGATAATTAGTTTTAGTTATTTATTTCTTGCTTAATTAGTTTATTGTTTTGTTAATTAGTTTCATTTATGTCTTGCCCTTAGATATATAGGGTCGGGGTTGTGTTCCGCCATTTACAGGTTTGGACCTCGAAAGTTAGGGTTTCGTGTAAAATTGCATTTAATTGAAACCGCGTGTATTAAAGTTGGATTATTATGCGTTTAACTTTATTTGTCACGCAACTTTAGTGTTTATAGCGATAATCCAAATTTAATTCGCGTGTGACCATTTTTGGTTAAATGTTTAATCTCGCAACTTTGGGTTGAATTCCTTATTGTGTGATGTTTATGCTTAATTGAAAATGCTCGATTAAATTGCTTTCGAGCCTTAACTCTAATTAGTAGTTGTTTCGATCCGTGTGGCAGAATGCGATCCCGATCCTCGCTTTACTTTTGTGTTGCGTAACTTATTCTTTTCTTTTTCCACCATAACCACCCATCACCTTTTCATTTATTTATTTTACACTTTTATTCCTGAAGTAATTAAACAATTAACATCTAAAATTCAATCACTCCCTGTTGATTTCTTACGATACCCGACTTACCGATGTGCTTGCCTCGCAAGTGTAGTAGTAGCTTAGATTTTTTCATCGCGGCGACGAAACACACAACGATTGTGTCCTCACACGAACACACTTTTACCGCTCGATCAAAAATGGCGCCATTGCCAGGGAGTGTGTTTTAGATAGTAATTGTTTTATTATTTCGTAGTATTTCTTTCATTAATATTTGTATTCTTTATTTTCCCCTTTCTTTTTGACTTGTGCTAGATTGTTTTGAGAAAGTGAAATCTCGGTGCTTGTCGCTTTTGTTGAATAACTCATTTTGAAATGTCTCGCTATTACGCTTTAGATAACCTTAATTGTTATGAGAATTGTTTTCCAAGTTATACTCCCAAAACAATGAGAGAATGCCTACAAATTCTTGAAGATGAGCGCATTGAGCGTGAAATTCAAGCGTATGTAAGTAATCCTTCATTGCCTTGTGAGGGTAATTTGGAATGCGGGGGATCCGTTAGCTATGAGCAACCCGCACAAGAAGATGAAATGTCTTCTTATTCGTTTGATTATGAGTTAATGATAAAGGAAATTAATGACCGATCCGAAAGTTCTCAATCTTTGTTTCTAGAAACCGATGACATTCTCGTTGAGATTATTTCTTCACAAAATCGGGTTGAGGTTGAAACTTGAGTTTCATCTCCACCCCTTTTTGTTGAAGAAATAATTGAGAGTGAGCCAAGCTTTAGCACTTTCGATTTTCAACCTCTTATTAATTCTTCCTATTGTATTGAGGTTGTTGGTCCTTCCTTTCCTTTACTCCCTACTATTCCCGAACAATTAAATTTATCACAAGAATCGGTTGAAAGTCTTGAGTACTTTGACCCGATTCTTGAACGAGAATGTTATTTTGAGATGCTTCATCTCATGGGCTTTTCACTTGCACTTGCCCCACCTCCCCTTCCAATTGAAGAATCTTGGGGATGTGATTCTGGTTTTTCTGAGACTAATTTAGTCTTGTCCCCCATAGTATCCGAATCCCCCATTGTCCGCCCAAAATTTCAAATTGGTGATGGTTCACTTTTTTCACCACCCACATGCCTTCCGTTGTTCAAACGGAATTAATATCTTCCGGGAGGCATGTTAACTTTGGAGGGTCCACCGTTGATCTTTCAAAGTCAAATACCTTTTTGGGTGGACCCTCAACTGTTTAGACTTCTAGTGTATAGTTAGTGTGAAGCCTAAATAGTAGGTTGTAAATAGTTAGATTTTTAATTTTCTTTCTTTCCTATTTTTCTTTCCTTTTAATTTAGTCTAGTGTAATTAGTTAACTTTTTGTTATTTGTTTTTGCTATGCTCAGTACTAACTTGTTTTGTAGATTTCATTAGACTCGTGCTTATGGAGATCGCTCCAATTTTGGGTAATATCATTCTTTTCCTCTCTTTGTGTTGTGTTCTTAATGCGCATTGAGGACAATGCAACATTTAAGTTAGGGGGTGTAGGATATTCTATCCATTTCATGTGTAGTCCATTGATTTGCTTACTTTTAGTTACTAAGTATGCCTTTTTGTGAAATATTTGAAAATTTTCAAAAATATTTTCTTTCTTTTTTCTCCTTAGTTGGGCATTTTGCCTTGTTTCCGATGAAATTTTTTAATAATTGCCCGATCCAATAGACAACTCAATGACGCATGTTCTCGATTTTAGAAGTTATTATACTTTAGTCCTCAAATCATTGATATTGTGAATAACTTCATGAATTAAACTTTATCCCATGAGCATATGCACTTTCCTTGTCATATTGATTTGGTTTAAGATTTTTATAACTCGGTAATCTTTTGTTGCATTGTATATACTTACACCGAGTAAGCTTTGTACCTTTCGTCGTTTGTGAGTGTATACATTATTCTTTCCTCTTTGAAAACGTTGAATTCGTCGGTAATCTCTCTATTCTTTCATTGATCGGTCATTAATTGAGTTTATATCTTGAAATGTGTTACTTGATCATGATTTTCATATATTGTTTTGACTTGAGAATTACGTAAACTTTAGGAAATGATCATAGGCAATCTTTGTTATATCACCCATATTAGCCTTGACCTCACCCTTATATGTTTACCCTCGTTAACCCCTTTGAGCCTAAATATAACCTTTCTTTTCATAACCCAAATTCCCATAACCAACTCCAAATTGGAGTTTTAGCCCATACATACACTTTCCATACCTTTGTTAGGAATGTTACTTGGGATTGAATGATGTTGTTATGATGTCGGTTGCAATTTAGGCATATGAGAGTTTGAAAAGTAAAGAAAAGAAAAGAGAAGAAAGTGTAGTGAAAAAGAAAAGAAAAAGCAAAAATCAAAAGAAAAGAAAACATAAGAAAAAGAAGAAAAGAAAAGAGAAAGTTGTATATGTTGTGTATATAGTTCAATAAGCTTTGATTACTTTCCCCGATGATATATCTAATGCCGTTTTGGAACTTGTTTTCCAATTTTGCTATTGCCCGTATTTTTCTATTAGCCCGAGTTTTCATCTCCGAACACTTTGAATCCATACATATACCTTTCATTTCGTACCTTAACCCCAAACCTACATTACAACCCTATTAAAGTCCTATGTGATCTTAAGGTGCATTTAATTTAAAAGTCATAATAGTTTTGATAATCTGTGAAAATTCATTTCGCCTCTTTTAGTGAGTGGTATCCTTTCATTGAGATTACAGTTTTTCAGTTTATATATAGCGTTCTTCATTTGTGACATGTGTGCGGCCTAGTTTCCATTTACATTTACTCTTTAGCCCGCATGTCCCTTGTGTTATCTCCCTGTTTCCAGTGAATTCGCTTGATGAGCGTAATGCCCGTGAGGATTGAATATATGCTTGCTTTATGTTTATCCGGTTTATTTAAGTTTTTTTTCCAAATCATATTTTGCATATGCTCTCCCCCTCCCACTTTTAAAGTTTCAATTCTATGAGGTTCATTCAACCTGTTAATAACAACGGACTTTAGCTTGAATTCATTCAATATGCTAATAACACATTTGAAATCTTTTTCGTTGTTGTTGAGTTTGTCGCATGTTGGGTAGGGAATATTTTGGGGAAACTATGTGATGTTTGTGGGTATCATCCCTGAAAACCCTCACTAGACGACACTCGTCCACTAGAGTAACCTAGGGGTTTAACGGCTTATTGCATATGATAAATGCAATCGTTCACCCACGAAAGTGGCCTTCTCTTTTTATTACTTTTTCATCCCATTTGGCACTTGTATCATGCTTTTGGTTTTCTTGTAGTTCTTGTTGTTTCCTATTTCATTGCTAGGGACTAGCAATGTGTAAGTTAGGGGGTGTGATATGATGCAAATATTGCATATTTCACCCGTTAACCTACGCGTTATTAGCCCCCTCGGGTATATTAATCCCTATATTTAAGATCGTTAATCAGACAACCTCGGATTTCTATGTTAACATGTTTTGCAGGGGTTAATTGAGCTTTTGTAGGTATTTGGATGCTTAGTATGAAGTTCAGACGCTTTTCGGAAATGTTTCATCGACTTTTGCAGCTTCGGGGGCATTTTAGTAATTTCATCATTCGGGTTTGAATCCCGAGCTCTTCATGAAAGTTTAATCCCTTTCATTTCTCTTCGCGTGGCCTCCGACGGTGCATGATTTCGATATATAATGAGAGAGTTATGGCATTTTTAGGATGGTTTTGACATAAAAAGTACACTCAAGGTCACATTCAAGGGCATTTTAGTCATTTCATATTTTGGTTTTTTAGCCTAATGTCTCCTTGGATGTTGTAGTCCTCTGAGTTATCTTCGCATAGCCTCCAACCGTGCCTCATTCCGAGCTATAACGAAGAAATGGTGGCATTTTCCGTAAAATAGGACAAAGCTGCAGAATAGCAGACCTGTAGGGGTGAATCGATTCGTCTGGTCCGAATCGATTCGATTTTTCAAAGTTCTACTTTTCTCATTTCCCCTGTTTTTGAATCGATTCGGTTTCTACCGAATCGATTCGGTCCTGCAGATCCAATTCTCTTTTATTTACAAGTTTGCCATTTGGGTTTATGTATAAAACAAATCCATCTCATTTTGAGAAGATCTCTTCATTTTTTAGGATAGTTTAGCTTAGGGTTTGGGTTCTTTGAGAGCTCTTCTTCTTCTCCATTTGGTGTGACAACTTTTGGGTGTTGTAAGTTGGATTTTTCATTATCCCTACCATTAATATAATTGTTGTTCTAGTTTATTTCCATTGTTGTAGTTTAATTTCATGCTTAGATAATTAGTTTTAGTTATTTATTTCTTGTTTAATTAGTTTATTGTTTTGTTAATTAGTTTCATTTATGTCATGCCCTTAGATAAATAGGGTCGGGGTTGTGTTCCGCCATTTACGGGTTTGGACCTCGAAAGTTAGGGTTTCTTGTAAAATTGCATTTAATTGAAACCGCGTGTATTAAAGTTGGATTATTATGCGTTTAACTTTATTTGTCACGCAACTTTAGTGTTTATAGCGATAATCCAAATTTAATCCGCGTGTGACCATTTTTGGTTAAATGTTTAATCTCGCAACTTTGGGTTGAATTCCTTATTGTGTGATGTTTATGCTTAATTGAAAATGCTCGATTAAATTGCTTTCGAGCCTTAACTCTAATTAGTAGTTGTTTCGATCTGTGTGGTAGAATGCGATCCCGATCCTCGCTTTACTTTTGTGTAGCGTAACTTATTCTTTTCTTTTTCCACCATAACCACCCATCACCTTTTCATTTATTTATTTTACACTTTTATTCCTGAAGTAATTAAACAATTAACATCTAAAATTCAATCACTCCCTGTGGATTTCTTACAATACCCGACTTACCGCAGTGCTTGCCTCGCAAGTATAGTAGTAGCTTAGATTTTTGCATCGCGGCGGCAAAACACACAACGATTGTGTCCTCACATGAACACACTTTTACCGCTCGATCAGCAGGCTATTCTTGGATATCCCCTAACTGAGGGGCGTTGCTACTATGACTGGACATTCTAGCTTCTTGGTTGGTGAGGGCTTTCTCAAGGGAGATAAACGCTCCCATAGACAGCGCCAATTATGGTGACAATTATATTCAACACAAATTAATAAGAAAAGCGCAATCACTAAAGAGAATAGAGAATAAAATATGCGAATCACACAACACAGTATGTACGTGGTTCAGCAATAATGCCTACGTCCACGGTGGTTCTCTCAATATTATTTATATGAACTCCAGGGAGTGTTTTACAGAGAATATAATGCATGCCTTTTACCCCAGTCGTAGGGTTTGTTATATACATGTTTTTTCTCGGGGAGAGGGGGTTATGGACTTCCCCACGTCCACCTTTTACCTGTATAATATCTCCTTACGATATTTTAGGAGTAGACTAAGTCATAACCGAATTCAGTTGAGATGCGAGGGGCCCAGACTTTGGGCCGTTTCTATTAGGCTACTCGTCTGGGACCGTGATGGCAAATCGAGGTACCCACAGTTTATAACCACCATGAAAAATTTGTTTTGACCCTTACTGATGGGTAGAGGTTCTGTAAGTTCCACCCCTCATTGTTCAAAGGTCCATGGAGTTAGCACGGGGCCTATATTCTCTAATGTTTTCTTTGGAGAATTGGACTCGTGGAATTTTTCCCATCTCTAGACTAAATCCTTAGGAAGTAAGTATTCATACATCAAAACTTTATAATCTAAGATCATAGAGTTGATATGAGTACCATAGAAGCCTTCACAGATGTGACTAAGGGCTTTTCTACTTCTTGAGGTCATAGATACGTTTTTGGAGGGGGGATGAAACCATTCTTGAAAATAATCCACTTCTTATGATCCAAGATGACATGGCCTTTGAATTTCTGGCGTGAAGTTTTTCCTAAGGAATTATAACATTGCTAAGGTATTATTTAATTGGTGTGGTCGAGTCTAGGACTCTGTTTGTCATCAACGGGATAACTTGGAGTTTGGTGATTATTGGCCAATCTAGGTTAGATATAAAAACATAGAGATTGAATTTATCTGAGGATGTCACCCTTTCAAGATGGTCAACATATGAATTTTCTACTATTGGGACACGTTTGATGGTGAATTTAAGTATTCTAAGAATGACCCCAATAACATCCCATATTTCCCACCATATATAAGGTGGACAACTTAATACGCCAAAGATAGGGAACGTCAAACAATTTACATCATTATAAGCATTAAAGAATAACTGATAAGATCACAAACTCAACAATAATTGATAATGAAACAATAAGATAAAACTCGATGCAATTGGAAAATTGAATAAAATAAATCCCCATAAAAGAAACCCTGGATAATGGTCCAATGAATAAAGAACAACTCTGAAACCCCCACAGGACCATAAAATAAATAATTAAATGTTTAAGGTCTAGGTACAAACAAAATACAATAAGTTGTACCTTTATATTTCCTACTCTGCTAACTGGATATGGCTGAACTTGCAACCGGTCCACTCATCCTAACTCTTGCAACTATCGATTACTTAAAAAATATTTTTACAAAAACATGTGGCTGAGACCCCACATTTTGCAAAAAATAACTAACTTTACTTAAATAATATTAAATATAACTCAATTACACCTCATATTGTCCTCGTCAGCACTTACACCCAAAATATCTCACCTCACCTGTATCTAAAGGAATCTCAACCATATATTCCCATCTTACTCTAAGCATATCTAATAACATAAGTACTAAAGACCCCAAGACTACTCGAGTACCCTATGTTACTGCAGACTCGTAATACAACATGATATCATCATCAAAAGCAATATACTATGACTATCATCAACCAATAATATCCTTATATAACTCAATGTATTAACTAGTTAATTCCCTCAATGAGGACTAGATGATAATCTACATAGTACCTACATAAGCTGTACTCATCAATAGGCTAACTAGGATATTACCCAAGATCCTAGTACATCATCCCCATCAATATTCTATCTAATATGATATAAAATATCCACACAACCTAGTCATAACTTCCTTAGCTACCACACTAAGTGTTTTATATACGTAGTAACCATATACAACCATATGTTATAAAGTACTCATATCACAATAACTGTAATAGCACAATCCAATATCCTTTTATACATACGTCCATTGTTGAACCAACTATACATATAAGCATAACATAAAGGCTATAATATTCGGTGACCTGTCATGCCTCTATTGGATCAATCCATAGAAGGTCCCACTCGAAATGGATTGTAGACAAATAAATAAAACTAGGTAATTCACTATGATGTTTCACAATCGTGTAATCATATACCAAGATTACTCAGTAAATCAAGGGTCTTACGTCTCTCTCTTGCGATCCAATTGACCAACTACACATAGGATCAAGATATAGAACTACAAGTAACCAATGTCATCAACTAAGGGCATAGTACCTAGTCCCGTAACATAATCCCATCAAATCTCCACTAATGGATTCCTCGCAAGCTAACACACTCACCTTAGTATATCCAAATAAAGTAAACAGAGCATAAAACATCCAATACACATGTACAAATACAATATCTTACCCTAGTCGTGTAAACTGGGATAAACATGCCATAAGTTAATCCCCATTCCAATATACTTAATCTCCATGAAAATATGTAAGAATAAAACCCGAACATTCTAATCCAATCCCCCCTAGGAATTCACAAATGTATTAAATATTGTTTCTTTCATATAGTATAAAGATTTCTTTCTACCCATATACGTGCACATGGGGATGTTTTCTCCATACACATGATGGTCATTTGGGGCGGCCCTTATGCAATAAACGCAAAAACATCATATTATAAAAAATAATACAAAACTTAACATAATGCATTTAGTGTACTGAGGACTAGTGCGATGCTTAACCAATAGTGAAAACTAGTAACATTATGGAAACTAACAATCAGACTATGGAGTATAATATTATTTTCCCTCATAGCTAATACATAATTAATATTCAAAAACACCGACTCTAATGCAAAAAAGAAAAAATAATGGGAATGAGAAACAATAAAATTAATAACAATTAGAAAATAAAAGATGCGTCATATCATTTGTAATAAGTGATGCTATTTTTTTCCTACTTTGATACTTGATTAAGCAATAGCTACAGAACCACTAATAGTGTGCTCGAATAAAACATTTTATAGATTTCGTTTATGTTATCAAAAGGGGGGATTAGAGTCAGGTGTTCAAATATTATACTTAACAATCAACTATGGTACCGGAGATGCAACATATGCAACCTATTTTCCAACAGTGCATCGCAGAAGAATACAAATAATGGAAAATATATTATTTGGAAGAAAAAAATTATAATTCAAAAGAAGGAAGAAAATATGGTTGTTGTTCCAACATCATTGGTAATGAATTTGCACCTGAATAAGAAAACATAAGATATAAGATAATAATAAAAACTCAATAAAATAGTTAATTAAATAATTGGTCATGTACACTAATAAGGTTATCAGAGTATGTAACACCATGATGCATTATGATACATGCTTGTTATACAATTAATTGATTGTTTAAAATCTTCAGAAAAAATATGAGTACTACTACTAGTAATTGAAGATAACCTATCATAACCTACTTCTACAAAGACACATCTTGGGATCAAAATGGTGGAATATGAGACTAATTATCGCATAAGATTCCTAAAATGGCAACTGGTAAAAATTAGATAACAAAGTTGTCAATATTCTACCGACGACCATTGTGGTAAGAAAACTCCGTGAGAAGTAAATATTGATCCCACTAGACTTTAAGATTTAATAGACACTTCCTAGGTATGTCTTCAAAAATCTCATTCACCCTCTCAATTTGACCACCATACTAAGGATTAAATTTCAATCTCAAACTCAATTATATTCCCATAGACTCCTAAAAAAATCTCCATAATCTAGATATGAAAGTATTTTCCCAGTCGGACATAACGTCCTATGGTATGCCACTAAGTCATTAAATATCTATAATAAATAATTTGGCGCACTGCTCGGCAGTAAATTCGTTCCACACTGGAAGAAAATGGGCCACTTTTGCGAGTCAACTATGACCCAAATCGAATCATGACCTCTCTGGGACCTCGACAATACTATTATGAAATCCATGGAAATTCTCTAACAATTCCACTTCAAAATTTACAAAGTTTGTCTCCACCTTTTATAGACAATAGATGGTACACATAGACACAAACTTCATAACCTCCTTCTTCATTCCATACCATAAATATTCTTAATGCATGTCTTGGTACATTTATCCCCTCCCGTATGTACCGTTAATCAAGAAACATGTGCCTCATTTAACACTACATAATTTACCGAAGATGGTCACGAACATCGTCCATGATCATAGCCATGACCAATTTCATCATGACCAAAACCAATGGTCATCGACATAATTCGTGACCTTAAATGGGGGTCACAGTCTCTCCCATGACATAATATTGGATCCATGGTTAGGCATTTAGTCTATGACTCTGTGGTCCCGAACCAAATCCATTACCAAAGTGGGACAATATTGACTCCATGGTCACGACAATAATCTGAACCTGTACCGTGACCATAGGTGGGATAATATTCAAATTGGGTCACAGACCAAATATATACCCCCCCCCCCCATTTTTTAAAAACAAATAAATAAATGGTCACGGTCTTGGACTGTGACCATTTGTTTATTTTTTTAAAAAAAAATTGGGGTCACATATTTGGGCTATGACCACAACTATTTAATAAAAAATAAAATTGAATTTTAGATGCCCCCAAAAACTCAAATTCAACAGCCAAATGATATCAAATTAAGCAATATTGTAACCTTGGAGTTGACAATTCAAAGTAAACCACCATGCCATCCTAGTTAATTCATAAATCATACTAAACATTCACAATTCAATCAAAATATTCAATAATCAATCGAAACATTCATAATTCAAACTAAAGAGCCAATATAATGTCAATATCATAATAGAAAACAATTTTGATACCAGTTGGATTGTCAATGAAAAATATAATAATAGCATACATATAGGATTATCAACGGTAAAATAATGTTTTGATACTCAGTCTTCCTCTAAATCAACTAAAATATCCCTCGAATTAGGGTTGTTATCAAGAGCAGACTGGAACTTTTTAGAAGATTTACATGCGCCTGCTTCAGATGCCATACCCTTCTGTGTATGCAGAACAATAGATCAATTGCCATCATTTATGCACTTTGAGTAGAACATCTTTTTAATGCTCTTAAATGCATAAATAAAAGGCTCGTCGACTATTCGATCTTTACTCTTGATCTTAAATAAATATACCATAATAAATTTTAAGTCAAGATCAACATTACAAGCATTCATAGTTCCCTCCATCTTTGACAAGTCAAAATAGATATTATTTCTATGAAATCAAAATAATTGAGGTCTAGGATTTTTAGGACAATCCCATTACAGATTAACATTGTATATATATATTTTATTATCCCCAAATAAGTTAACGCCGTATCTTTTTGATTTTTTTAATCTAAGACATTATATTTGAAAATTATCATGATATTCTCAAACCATGAGTCCCGTGACTATGTAGTCAGTTCGTAGGAGTTGCGTTGGTCCGTGCGAAGCGTTTGTCCTTTTTATGGCCATGTTTACGGGAAGTTTTTAGTTTTCTCTTTTTAGCTGCTTATTTTTAATCCTAAGTCTAGATATTTTGAAATTATCTTCGTATTCTAAAACTGGGAGGCTCGTGACTATGTAGTTAGTTTCTACAAGTTAAATTGGTCCCATGCGAGGTATTGTGTCTCTTACGGAGCTATTTGGTTGTTGTTTTGGGTTTTCAGCCTCTAATGGCATGTTTTTAAGCCTATGTTTAGACATTTAAGAACTACCATTATGTTATCAAAGAGGGAGTCCCATAAGTAGGCCTTCAGTTCATACGAGCTGTATTGGTCCCATGCAAGATGCTTGTGGTCATCTAGGGGCTATTTTGGGTTTTCTCTCTTTATTGCCATGTTTCTAAGACTAATTTATATATATCCACATTATCGTTGTATTCTCAAATTGATAGTACCTTAACTATTCAATCAGTTATTACGAGCTACATTATTCACATACAAGATGTTCATCTCTTATGGGGTCGTTTGGGCGATGTATTTTATTTTCGCCCTCGAACGACATGTTTTTAAGCCCGAGTATAGATATTTCCAAATTATCATCATATTCTCAAAGAAAGAGTCCCACAACTAGCGGTCAATTCCTATGAGCTACATTGGTCTCGTGCAAGATGTTCGCCTCTCTTATGGAGCAGTTTGGGAGTTATTTTAGATTTTTGCCCTCTAATGGTATGTTACTAAGCCTAAGTCCATAAATTTCCAAACTATCATCATATGCTCAAATTGGGAGTCCCTTAACTACATGGTCAGTTCCTGCATGTTACATTGGTCTCGTGCAAGATGTTCGCCTCTCTTATGGGGTCATTTGGGTGTTGTTTTGGATTTTTGCCCTCTAATGGATTTTTTTTAAGCCGAAGCCTTGAGATTTGCAAATTATCGTTATATTCATAAATCGGGAGTCCCGTGACTTCGCGGTTATTTCCTACGAATTGAATTGTTATCATACGAGGGGTTCATGTCACTTACAAAGCCATTTGGGGGCTATTTTGCATTTTTGTCCTTTAACGACATGTTCTTAAGCCTAAATATAGATATTTCAAAAAAATTCATCATGTTCTCACATAAGGAGCTTTGTGACTATACCGTCAGTTTCTAAGAGTTAAATTTATCCCGTGCGAGGTGGTCATATCTCTTACGGGACCATTTAGGGTTAATTTGGGGTTTCTCCCTTTAATTACATGTTTTTATGTCTAAGTCTAGATATTTTCAAATTATCATCATATTATATAATCGGGTATCATGACTATGCAGTCAGTTGCTAAGAGTTACATTGGTCCTGTGCGAGGTGTTCTTGTCTCTTACGGGGTTGTTCGGTTACTATTTTGGGTTCTCGCCATCTAGCGACATTTTTATACCTAAGTCTTGAGATTTTTAAATTATCATCATATTCTCAAACCGGGGGTCTCGTGACTATGAATTTAGTTCCTATGAGTTACATTGGTCCCGTACGACTTGTCTATGCCTATCACGATGCCATTTGAGGGTCATTTTTTATTTTTTACCCTTTAACAATCAGTTTTAAAGCCTAACTCATCATATTTGAAAATTATCATCATATTTTCAAAATGGCAAACTCGTGACTGTACAGTCAATTTCTACGAGTTACATTGGTCCCGTGCGAGGCGTTCATACTTTTTATATTGCCGTTAAGGGTCTGTTTTGGACTTTTGCCCTCTAATCGCATATTTGTAAGCACTACTTAAAAAACAACAATCTGGAACAATTTAAAAACGTGAAAACCCAATCTGGCATGGTTTTAAACCATACCAGATTCAGGGGTGCCAAATTTTAGTGTGGTATGCTTTTAAACCATGCCAGATATGAAATCTGTCACACTTTTGGCACGCTTTTAAACCCTGCTAGATTTCTATTTTCTAACACTCTTTTGGCACGCTTTTAAACTGTGCCAAAATTTTCAATTAATAAAAAACTACATTATTCGAAAATAAATCAAGAAAATAAGCCAATTTTAAATCTTGTAGGAAAAATATTTATTATCTGCAAAAAAAATTAAGAAAATTCACAAATTGTGAATCTCGCACATTATTGGTAAACAAATTTACATACCAAGTTTAAAATATTACAAGTCTTGATAGTTCACAGACCAACAAAATTGGGCAGAATTTCCTCTGTTTTCTATACATTGTAAAACCTGCGTAATGGAAATCCTGCACGGCTACAAAATATACCAATAAAATTACAAAAGCCCATAGGGTCATAAAATTCAACAAGACAATTACAAAAGTATTCACGACCATAACACAAAAAATAGATTCCCAAATATTAACGACATTAAATAAACAACCCCCTTTTTTAAGCCATTGACTTCTTCATGTGTTCCACGCAGATAAAAACTAACGATGAAATGCTATCCTGCAAAAAAATAGGATTCAAAAAAGATGATATCAGTAACCAAGTAATTTAAAAAAATCATATTCAAACTGAAAAATTTCATATATGAGTTATAATTATCATCATATTCTCAAACTAGAAATATCATTACTACGTGGTCAGTTCCTACGCGTTACACTGGTCTCGTACGAGGTGTTAGTACCTCTTACAAGGCTGTTTGAGGGAAGATTTTGATTTTCACCCTCTAACGGCATGTTTTTAAGACAAAGTATAGATATTTTCAAATTATGGTAATATTCTCAAATCGGGAGTCCCCTGACTACATGATCAGTTCTTACGATTTACACTAGTCCCGTGTGACGTGTCCGTGCCTCTCACGGGACCATTTGTGGGTTGTTTTGGATTTTTGCCCTCTAACCACATCTTTATAAGATAAACCAAAGTATATATATTTTCAAATGAACATCATATTCTTAAACTGGGAGCACCATGACCACGCGGTCAGTTTCTACGAGTTACATTGATCCCGTGCGAGTTGTTCATGCCTCTCATGGGGCCGTTTGGGGGCTATTTTGGATTTTTTCCCTCTAACGACATGTTTTTAAGCCTAAGTCTAGATATTTTTAAATTAGCATCATATTCTAAAATCGGGAGTCCCGTGACCATGCAGTTAATTCCAATGAGTTACATTGGTCCCGTACGAGGTGTTCGTGCCTCTCATGATGTCGTTTGGTGGTCGTTTCAATTTTTGCCCTCTAAGAACACGTTTTTAAGATAAGCCAAAGTATATATATTTTCAAATGATCATCATATTCTCAAAATGGGAGTCCTATGACCATGCGGCCAGTTCCTATTAGTTACATTGGTCCCGTTCGAGGTGTCCATGCCTCTCATGGGGTCGTTTGGGGGTTGTTTTGGATTTTCACCCTCTAGCGGCATGTTTTTAAGACTAAGTCTAGATATTTTTAAATTATCGTCACATTCTCAAACCTAGAGTTACGTGACCACATGATAAGTTTCAATGAGTTACATTGGTCCCGTGCGTGGTGTCCGTGCATCACACGGGGCCATTTGGGGGCTATTTTGTGTTTTCGCCCTCAAATGACATGTTTTTAAGCCTAAGCGTAGATATATTCAAATTATCATCATATTATCAAGCCAAGAGTCCCATGGCCATACGATCAGTTCCTACAAGTTACATCGACCCCGTACGAGGTGTTCGTGCTTCTCATGGCGCTGTTTGGGGGCTATTTTGGATTTTCACCCTCTAATGGCATATTTTTAAGCTTAAGTCTATATATTTACAAATTATCATCACATTTTCAAATCGAGAGTCTCGTATCCATGAGGTTAGTTCCAACGAGTTACATTGGTCATATGCGAGGTGTTCGTGCCTTTCACAGGGCTGCTCGGGGGCTATTTTGAGTTTTCACCCTCAAATGCCTTTTTTTAAACCTAAGCCTCGATATTTTCAAATTATCGTCATATTCTCAAACTGCGAGTTCCATGACCACATGGTCAGTTATTACAAGTTACATTGATCCCGTGAGAGGTGTTCGTTCCGTCATGGGGCCGTTTGGGGGATGTTTGGATTTTCACCCTCTAATGCCATGTTTTTAAGACTAAGTCTAGATATTTTAAAATTATAAGCATATTATCAAATCGGGAGTCCCGTGACCACGCAGTTAGTTCCTATGAGTTACATTTAGTGTCGTGCGAGGTGTTCGTACCTCTCACGGGGCTATTTGGGTTTATTTTTGGGTTTTCACCCTCTAGTGACATGTTTTTAAGCCTAAGCCTAGATATTT
The DNA here is from genome assembly GCA_949130495.1 of Sambucus nigra. Lineage (NCBI taxonomy): Eukaryota > Viridiplantae > Streptophyta > Magnoliopsida > Dipsacales > Adoxaceae > Sambucus > Sambucus nigra. Next base: position 287,321,456 of record OX422208.1, read on the forward strand.
TCAAATTATCTTCATATTATCAAATTGAGAGTCCCGTGGCAAGGCAATTAGCTCCTGCGAGTTATATTAGTCCCGTGATCATGCCTCTCACGAGCTGTTTGGTGGCTAGTTTGTCTTTTCAACCATTAATGGCATATTTTTAAGCCCAAGTCTAGATATTTACAAAATATCATTACATTCTCAAACCGTGAGTCCCATGACCACCCGGTCAATTCCTTCGAGTTTTATTGGTCCCGTGCGAGGTGTCCATGCCTCTCACGGAGTCGTTTGGTGGTTGTTTTGGGTTTTTTCCCTCTAAGGGCATGTTTTTAAGTCTAACTCTCTATATTTTTATATTAACCTCATATTGTCAAACCGGGAGTCATGTGACCATGCAGTCAGTTCCTACTAATCGCATTGATCCGATATGAGGTGTTCCTGACTCTCACGAGGCCATTTGGGGGATATTTTGGATTTTCTCCCTCTAATGACATATTTTAAAGCCTAATTCTAGATATTTTCAAATTATTTTGATATTCTCAAACTGGTAGTCCCGTGACCACGCGGTCAATTCTCTAACTTCATATTTTTAAATATTAGGTGGGCTTGTTTTACATATTCATTTAAAATAAATAACATTAACTAAGGTCCAAAAACTATATTTTTATTGTCTCATCATACTAATTGGGATGGTAAAAACAACTTATGGCTACTCAATGCATTAACAAGGTCTTATTTTGATATTTTTGGTTGTTAAGGGTATGATTAACTTCTATACCAATTAGTAATAAAGAGTCATTGTCGTCATTTCGGAACCATGCATTACTTTGGGGAGAGATTTTTTATTGAGATATTAAACATTAATTCGTGTTTGCAAGTGTAAAACTGAGTTCTCTAATCGCCTTTTCTACTTTACATTAAATCAATACCACCAATACTTCCATAATTCAATACAAAAAAGTGCTACATGATTAATTAATCAGTCTCAAACTTGACAAGGATCTATGTTATCACACATGAAGTCTTAGAAATTTAGGATATACTTTAACTCACTTCAACAAACACATGTAACAAGAAAGAGTTATCACTACCTTAATCTCATTAAGTATTTTAGCAGGTCTTTACTTTCAGTTTTGTTTATCAATAATATTCTCATGTCGTTGAACCATCATAAAATTTGATCAACTTTGCACCAGGGTATTTATTAAGACCGTTACGAACACACTACCTCAACTTCTCTATATTATGATGTGAAACACGCTCACGATAAGATAAAACCCGAGCCATCAAGATTGGTGCAACAATTTAATTTGTTAAAACATAAATAATAAGTCAAAAATTTTATTCAACCCATAGTGAAAAGGCATGACAAGCCTCCACCATTCTGAGATTAGGATTGGTGAATATAACAATCCTGTCAGTATATTCAACGAGCTTCCCGGACAAGTTTCCTCAAAAATGTCCCTGCTTTCCTTTAAAACGTTGAATAAAGCCACTCAATGGCATGGCATCTTGCATATCTAATGCCACTCCACGTACATGATTGTTTATATATTGTGCAACCTCCATTTGCAGATTAAGCTAGACAGCCTATGATGATGTCATACAATGATTTAAAAAAATGGAAGCCCACAAAAATATGAAGACAAAAACAATTATCATAATTATGTGATTCATAATTATATAAACATGTAGATTATAGAAATAAGTCCATGTTTCTATGCAATACCATTTGAAAAATTCAATGGCTTCCTAGGAGATGTAAATGAAGATATTTAATGAATGTATCTATCAATATTATGAATTGGGAAACCCCTTAAATATGTTTTAATCAGAAATTAGAAAATACAGATTCGGTTATTTTTTTTTATCAACTTTCGTTGTTTATTATCTCCTTTTACGTTTTCATTATCTCCCTTGAAAAAATCTTGGCTCCAACAGTGATTAAGTATTGTCATCTAACACAATTATCTCTATTAATCGTCCTTTATTTGTGTTTGCTTGAAGTGGTATTGAAGCCTCATTATCTAGGCATGTGATTCTGATGGTCTATGGGTTGAAGAAGGTACAACTTCGAGAAAATCAAAATGATGCAACGGACAACAAATTCGTTACAAGTGCAGATCGAAAGAATATATAGAATAAACTTTATAAACAACTTACTCAATTATGTTCCATATTGGAGCAATCAGGATATTGGCACCTGCTTCTCATCAAGCATTTAGGAGACAAAGAATCCTACAACCAAATGCGTTTCAAAATGAAAATATGAGATGAAATTTATTTTTGCAGTCTAAGACGGCCTAACACTATTTGGAATGAGAAATGAAACCAAAATACACATGTTGAAAATGGAAATACAGTAGTTCCCTAGAGAACAACAAGATTATATGATCATTCAGACAAATTATACATGATCACATACCATGAACTATAACTGAAGTCGTTCCATCTCCTACTTGTAAATCATGCATGAGCCTTAATTCAATCATGGACTGCGACCACATATAAAAAGGCCAGAATAGCAGATAATGTTCTGAGCACAAAAATCACTAAAAAGTAAACAAAATGATATTGAAAAGATTATGCTATTGTAAGATTTAATATTATCTAGACCAGGAATAAACATATTAGTGAATGACATAAAAATAAACTAAACCAGAGTGAAACCCAAAAGCATATAATCGATTAGATTAAGAAACCATGTCTTCAATGAAATTAGTAATAGGAAAATTTTACCTTTGCAACCGGGTGAGCAAGATCCAACTCACGCAGAATTTTATTCCCATTATTCATGACCACAATTCCTACAAGAAACAGATAGTAATGATCACTGATAAGGGAAAACGTAAGCGTGAAAAATAATCAAACAACTCAAATCTTACTTATTTCATCCCGACAAAACAAAAAGGAAGAATAAAAAATAAACAAACAGTATTTGTTACTTATCAATATATATATATATATATATATATATATATATATATATATCTGTGTGTGTGTGTGTGTGTGTGTGTGTGTGTGCAATTTGTTTAATTATAATTTTACATATCTCTATACACTCTATATAGTACTTGATACAATATTCTACATACATATATATATCTAATTATTCACACCCACACACATGGTATATGTGAACATCTTTCAGATAATATCATAGTAGTCAAATTGAGACGAATACCACGAATCAAAATCATTGTTTACAAGTAGGGAATAAGAAGAATAAGTACATATTTCAAGAAGAATATTTGCACGAGAATCCCTCCCCACCAAAAACCATTCTTCTATCACTCAATCCCCCAGTCTACACGAAAAGGAGGATATATAGATGTTGTTTTAGACTTTTAATTGAGCATGTTAACAAGTGTTCCCTTCATTCATAAGTATAATACATACAGACTTGGGATAACTCAATAAAGTCATATTCCCACATCCTCCTTTATTTTGTAAGAGAAGTCCCACAAGTATCGACTTCAATATAGTGTGCATTTAATTAAACAGGAAACAAGTTACTATGAAGTCACTATAAACAAGAAAAATTCAATTCCAATCTAGTAATAATAGCCCATGGAGTTGTTCATTTGAAGGAAAAAAATTATCTATTAACCAAAAGAATTCTCAAACGTAGAAACAATTTCATAGATACATTTACCTTCCGTTTTTAACCAATGAAGCAATAATAATCTTCAAATATCACTTTAAATTAAGACTGGATAAAGCATAATAGTGGGGACAGTTAACCGTACCAGAGCAAGTGATGATATAGATTCTGATCCTTTGGTCTAAAGCTATGGATGTTGAATATTGAAAACTGAAAGCATCCCTTACCTAAGTAATTAAGCCACACAAATGAGTAATATATCATTAAAACTTCAAGAACCATTTCCCCCAGAGTCAATGATCAAAAGTCAAGTATAAGATGCGCAAGACAACTTGCATATGATTAATAAATTTAGAGAATATTTTAGGAAAGGGGGTTCAGCACTGACCAATGATGTGTATGAGACATGGTAACAAAAAAGACATGCTTCTTGAGGGGGTTAACAATAAAGGCCACCCAATTTTCCCAAGCGTCCATTGCCAATTGCATTCCTCGCAGTTCATCTATTTCTTCACAAACCCCATATTCTTTAGTACTCCATTTGTAAAATAATGGGGTTTTATACAAAATGAGATACAACTTCATCATTCCTTTTAAAAACCCTTCTAAGTAAAGTTAAGATCAATCATACTCATAATAGCTTAATAGGGCCCTGTTTCCAACATAGATACGTATTGAAAACAAGTATATCAACATGCGCCCTGTAGGATGCATGGATAAGAACTAAATCAGGATGCATTATTCATTCGTCAAATCTATCATTTACTAGGTTATTGGAATTAGATTCAAGAAGAAGAAGAACGAAGAGCAATTCCACAATGGCATTGTACTCCTTTACATGGGAAAAACATAGTTAAACTTAGAACCATATATGATAACACTATCAGTATCCATTATGATACACCTAAATAAGAGTTTAAGAAACATAAAATTTCTAGATGATAAAATGAACTGTTTCACTGTAAACTTATTGCGAACACATTAGATGAAGTTTTGGTATACCTTTGCTATAAAATTAGGAAGATGAGCTTGTGGTGTCCTAGGCCTATTTTCTACTGGAATCACAAACTATAACATACACATTGATATCCATTGCCCTCTATTTAAGAAATCTCCCACAAACATTAGTTTCTTCCCTCTCCACATTTCAGTCACATTCCATCAATTAATGACCAATAACACTAATTAGAAAATCCAATTAACAATCAACCAATGCTTTTGTAATAAAATCACAAAAAACAAAGTCTTCTTCAAATCATAGCTGTAGGGTTGCCATCTATTTGATTACCCTCTTTTTTTATTACATTTTGATTGTGTTTTCATTATTTTGAATAATACGGACTGAAAACAAAGCTTGCAATAATTTACCTGTGACCTGTGTAAGACTTGGCGGCGATAACTATCACTTAGGTTAAACTCCAAACTTGAGAAAAATGGTAGCGATGACTATCCCTTGTTTATTCAGTATAGCACTTGTCAAATTCATCTTTAAAACATATTTCCCATCACAAGTCGCTGGGTGAGATTTTCAAGCCACTATTCGGTGATATATCATAGATTATCCAATAATGTGGATCTTAAGATAAACAATCTATTATTCAGGCCAAATTATCACACAAATTATAAGACTGACACAAAAGAAGAGATATACATATTATAAAACCAAAATCTTTGTGAAACAACCATAAGGGGGAAGAAAAATATATACAGATTATTAACATCTTTGTAGAAAAGTCCAGACTATAATCTATTGAGGGTTTCTCACATAGATCATAGATTGAACAACCATGTGGATCCTAAAAGACAGTATTATACCGTCTTAAAAGCATAGATGGAAAATTATGAAATTGTCATAATGAAGAAATTATTAAAAGGCGTGGTGGATATTAAAAAAGTGGATCCAAGTGTTCGAAGGTCTACTGGATCGGTGCTAGATAATCTTGAGCAGGGCATCAAGGATTTGAACATAATCGAAGGTTCATACCGCTTTAACCCAATCGAGATGGTAACGTAGTTTAGGGATGTCAGGGAAAAAGTCTCGTTCGATGATTTTCTCAATTTCGGCGATGTACTCAACAGACTAGGGAGAGAGAGAGAGAGAGAGAGAGAGAGAGAGAGATTAGGGTTTGGTAGAGAGGGACATCTTTTGGTAGAGAGAGAGGGGGAGGAGGCGTTGCCTCCAAAATGAAAATTAAATTAGTTTTATTATTTTTTTAGGAACAAATTTTGGCACATTTTTGGCGTTGTTTTAAACCATGCCAGATTTTGGCACCATCTTAAACTGTGCCAAATTGGGAATAAACCGTTCCAGAATCAAGCATGGTTCTAAACTGTGCCAGGTTCTTCTTATCCAAGCATGCCGAATTAGCATTTTTGGTATAGTGAAGCCTAAGACTAGATATTCGTAAATTATCATCATATTCCTAAATTGAGAGTCTCGTGACTATGCGGTTAGTTCCTTCACGTTACATTAGTCTCGTGCGAGGTGTTTATGCATTTTACGAGGTCTTTTGGGCTATTTTGGGGTTTCCCCATTTAACAACAAATTTTTTAGCATAATATTTAAGATTTTTAAATTATTTGATATTATGAAATTGGGAGTCCTGTCTCTTCGCAGTAACTTCCCCCAAGTTACATTGGTCCCATTTGAGGTTTTCGTGCCTCTGACGAGGTTTTTTAGGTGATCTTTTGCATTTTTCCCTTAAATGACCTATTTTAAGCTTAATTCTAGATATTTCAAAATAAACATAGGAGTCCCGTGGCTATGCTATCAATTCCTAGGAGTTACATTGGTCCCATGTGAGGTGTTTGTGTCTTTCACAGGGCAGTTTTGGGTTTTTTCCCTCAAACAACATGTTTTTATGAAAAGTTTAGATATTCAAAATTATCTTCATGTTCTCAAAGTGGGTCTCCCGTGACTACATAGTTCATTCCTCTGAGTTACATTGGTTCAGTGTGAGGTGTTCGTACCTCTTACAGGGTTATTTAGTTGTTATTTTGCGTTTTCTCCCTCTAGTAGTGTGTTTTTAAGATGAAGTCTTGAGATTTTCAAATTATCATCACATTCTCAAATCAGGAGTCATGCGACTATTGATTAGGCACATATTCTTCACAGTTATCCCCTTAATTTCGGTATATTTATGATCCTGTGTAGTGTAAATATCTTGGATTTGTCTCGTATTTATGCTACTAACCTTTTTTGTAAAGTATTTCATGTTTTGTGTATTTCTCATGTGTTTTACAGGTATTTCACGCAAGTTAGTGCGAAGGAGAAATCAAAACAGTGAAAGAAACCAAGAAATGGAGAGTTGAAGGGCATTTTCGTAATTTTTCAGCCTTATTCCGGAGGTGGGGCCAACTACAAAGTTGAAGAGCTCTAAATTACAAGAACACTGGAAAACACGGCACCTCAATCCGAGCTACGGTGAAGAAGTTACGATGTTTTGAAGTTGCGCGATAATGAAGAGAAATGGACATGCGAAATCCTGGCATTTATTATGCATTTAAAGCAGTGCAACTCTTGGAAAACTTGTGCAACAAGCAACTCTGGCTGTCAAATTAGTGCTACTTGGTGCTATAAAAGACCAAGCCCTACCTCATTTCAAGAGGAGTTGAATTCTAGAGAGAGGGAGTCAAATTCTAGAGGGTAGGAGTAGGATTAGAGAGAGAAACTTAGATTGTAGTTTTTTTTGGTAGAAGTTTTCATAAACTCTAGTTGTAAGTTTGAAGAAGAAGTTTTGTTGGATTCAAATTCATCTCTTTCTTCTCTTCCTAAATACAAGTATCAATTTATATTCTCTATTTTATTTTTCCATTCAATTCTCAATTGTTTTGCAAATTGTTAACAATGTTTGTTAGAGTTTTCTTTTGTTTTCATCATGTTTAGCTAATTTTTAAGGGTTGGGATGCATGAACCCATTCCAATGTAATTTATCTACGTAGGAAATAGAATTTAAATTTAAATTTGAAAGAATCGTGTAAGATAAATTCACAATCATCCTAGATCTTTTAATCTCTCTTGCCCTAGGTACTTGGGATATTTAAGAATATGATGTGCGTGTAATTATTTAGCACCGCTTTATATTTATCTTTGATTTCATATGATGCGGGCTTGAACCTCATATATGTAATGCTTAGGATCTATAAAGGCTGGATTCATTCAAATTTATAATTTACAATTCTAGTATTCTAATGGGTAATTACTAGGGATTGGGGGATTGTATTCCAACTTATTTCCTCATTCATTTTAATTAGTTTTATAAATTTGTTCCAACTTATTTCCCCTTGTCAACCATCATCATATTTTTCACTTTTATTTTAGAAGTAATAAATCAATTAAATTCTATAAAACATTCCATGTGGATTCGATACCCAGACTTACTACTATACTCCATAAAAGTGTAGTTAAAAGTTTAGTTTTTTTTTTTTGTATTGAGGTTGGAAGCCGATAACAACGACTAGCGTATTACACGGACGCTCGGTTTTTCCACTCGATCAAAAATGGCGCCGTTGCCGGGGAGTGTTTGTTATAGATTATAATTGACTTACTACTTCGTAAAAAAAAAGTAAATAAAAAATTCAAAAAAAAAAATGTGTGTCACGTTTTTTAATTGCCCAATTTGATATGTCTTATTTTAACTCTTTTGGTGGCTTTAATTGTTATGCTAATAGTGAGGAAGAGGAGGCACTCAAGACTTATGAACATTAAATCAATATCACTAAAGATGATTATATTAAATATAAGCCTAGTGCTGAGAAACTCCAAATTTATCAAAATCAATTGCTTGAAGAAGAAAGACTTGAAAAAGAATATCGCGAAAAAAATCGTTATTGGGAGCAAGAGTTAGATGCATTATTTGAACCCAATGAGGATTTTTTTCCGATAGTTTTGAAGATGAAGTAAGTTTTCAACCAAATGAGGAATTCGACGTGCTAGAACCAAGGAAGCCTACTTTGGAAGAACTCTTGCTTGATATAAAAAAGCAATCTGATGACCGTGTTGTTCTCGAGTCGAAAATTATAGAAACTTGCAAGGAGTTGAATGATTATTTGGACAACTTAGAAAAGGTCGAGACTTGAGCTTCACCTAATACTTTTGAGAATGAAATCATTGAGAGTGATCCAAGTTCTTTTGAATCTCAACCTATTATAAATATTGCAAAATCTACTGAGGTTGAGGATCATTTGTCTCCTTGTGTCCCCACTATTATCGAACCATTAAATCCATCGCAAGAACTGGATGAATGTCTTGAGGATGTTGATCCGCTTCTTGTATGGGAATGTTATTTTGAGATGCTTCATATTATGGGCCATACACTTAGACTTGTCACTCCACCAGATCCAATTGAAAATTTTGAGGGAGAAGATTTTGAGGACAAGGACTCTATACTTAAATTATTTTCCAAGATGGACTCTTCCCTTTTGTATGCCCCTCTTCCCATTCTACTTGAAAAATCTTTTAGAGGTGATTCTATTTTTCTTAGATCCCAATGGTACTTGTCCCCCTGTGCACCCAAATTTTTAATCCCTCTAAAAAATTTAATTGGTGATGGTTCATTTTTTAAAATTTGCACATGCCTTCCGTTTTTCAAACGGAATTCTTATTTTTCAGGAGGCATGCATCCCAGTGAGGGCACACCATTAATCCCTCAAAGTCAAATTGTATTTTGGGTGGACCCTCAAATTTTTTGACTTTTAGTGTATGATTTATTAGCCGTTCAAATGTTAGGTTGTAAATAGTTAGTTTTTTTTCTTTTTCTTTTTCTCTTTTATTATAGTCTAGTTTTGATAGTTAGAGTTTTTGTTATTATTTTTTCTATGCTTGGTTCTAACATGTTTTGTAGATTCAATGGACTCGCACTCATCGGGGATCACTTCATTTGGGTAATATCTTTCTTTTCCTCTCTTTATGTTGGGTTCTTGATTCGCATTGAGGACAATGAAACATTTAAGTTAGGGGGTGTGGGATATTCTTCCCGTTTATTGTTTAGATTCATTGATTCAATCACATGTTCTTTCCAAGTGTGTGTGTTTTTAGAAAATTTCAAAAATTTTAAAAAAAAGTTGAAAAAATCCAAAAATATTTTTCTTCAAAATAAATAAAAATTGGAATTTAAATTTATCAAAAATGTCACCTTTATTCTATTTAAAGTCTCAAATTGTTAAATCTCAATTGCACTAAGCCAAAATTGACCGAAGATGGAAATTGAAAGAAAATTGACGACTTTACGAATAAGTGTGGAGAATGATCAAACCCAGTGAGATTTCAAGCCTTTCAATTTTTATGAGTTTTTAAATCAATCCGAGTTTATGATTAACTCAAAGTTCTTTTCAGCGTTTTAATAAGTCGTTGATGATCTCAATCCTTTGTTTTGATCGGTTATGGGAAATGTGTGAAATGTTGTCTCGAAATTCGTGCTAAATATATCTCTAAACATAATTAATCTCGAGATGCATATGGTAATGTGATTAGCAATTTGGACAATGAAGTAGGCCCTCGTTTGTTACCCAAAAATATTAGCCATAAAAAGTTGTGAAAAACAAAATTATCCCTTTGCAACCCAAGTTGAGCCTAATAAAATATTTTCCTTTCGTTTGATAACCCAAAAAACCCAAATAGCCCAGAATTGTGAAAATTGAGAAAATTCATCAAGAAAGTCCAAATTGTGCAATAAAAAGGGGCAAGAAAAAAAAATGAAAATAGAAAAAAAAATAGTGAGAAAAAAAAAATGAAAATTGAAAAAGAAAGAGAAAAAGGAGAAAATTCCCGAAAAAGCACTAATGGACATCATAAGGACATTTTCCAATTCCGAACATTCCGTCTATTCCCAATTTTACCCTTTATACTTTTTAACCCGAAAAGTCCTAACCGAGTTTAAATGGCGAAATTGATTACCGCATGGAGATCTAAGACATGAAAAGATAATATGAGAGATTAAATGGTGTGAACTAGAGGTGATGTTCCCATTTCCTAATAACTGTATTCCGATGATGAGATCGTTTCACCATATATTTCCTTCTTTTCAATTTTGTATGCATGAATTTGTGTCCATTATATTTACTCTTTATATCATGCATACTAAGAGAAAAACAACCACAATCCAAGTGATTCGTTTGTGAGTGCAATTCGTAAGAATTTGAATCAAAACGAATTTTCGGAAAGTAACGTAATGCTCAATCGGTGGAAATTTGAGGTTTAATTTTTGGCTTTACACACACACACTATGGTTTGAGACATTTGAATATGAATATATTGGTGATTATTTTTCGAAAAGTTTAAATTGTACGATTTTGAAGTATTTTGATATTTATTTGAGTCAAAAAAGAAATTTGTGGGTGTATTCACTGCAAACCCTCATGGGACAAAACTCGTCCTACTAGGGTAACCTAGGGGTTTAAAGGCTTGTTGCATACGCTAAATGCAATCGCTTGCCTGCGAAGGTGGAATTTTATTTTAATAAAGGGATTTTTAAGAGTTGAGCCTAGATAGGATTCATTTACATTGCTCGGGACGCGAAAAGTTCTAAGTTAGGGGGTGTGATTAGGCACATATTCTTCACATTTATCCCCTTAATTTCGGTATATTTATGATCCTGTGTAGTGTAAATATCTTGGATTTGTCTCGTATTTATGCTACTAACCTTTTTTGAAAAGTATTTCGTGTTTTGTGTATTTCTCATGTGTTTTACAGGTATTTCACGCAAGTTAGTGCGAAGGAGAAATCAAAACAGTGAAAGAAACCAAGAAATGGAGAGTTGAAGGGCATTTTCGTAATTTTTCAGCCTTATTCCGGAGGTGGGGACAACTCGAAAGTTGATGAGCTCTAAATTACAAGAACACTGGAAAAAACGGCACCTCAATCCGAGCTATGGTGAAGAAGTTACGATGTTTTGAAGTTGCGCGATAATGAAGAGAAATTGACATGCGAAATCCTGGCATTTATTATGCATTTAAAGCAGTGCAACTCTTGGAAAACTTGTGCAACAAGCAACTCTGGCTGTCAAATTAGTGTTACTTGGTGCTATAAAAGACCAAGCCCTACCTCATTTCAAGAGGAGTTGAATTCTAGAGAGAGGGAGTCAAATTCTAGAGGGTAGGAGTAGGATTAGAGAGAGAAACTTAGATTGTAGTTTTCTTTGGTAGAAGTTTTCATAAACTCTAGTTGTAAGTTTGAAGAAGAAGTTTTGCTGGATTCAAATTCATCTCTTTCTCCTCTTGCTAAATACAAGTATCAATTTCTATTCTCTATTTTATTTTTCCATTCAATTCTCAATTGTTTTGCAAATTGTTAACAATGTTTGTTAGAGTTTTCTTTGGTTTTCATCATGTTTAGTTAATTTTTAAGGGTTGGGATGCATGAACACATTCCAATGTAATTTATCTATGTAGGAAATAGAATTTAAATTTAAATTTGAAAGAATTGTGTAAGATAAATTCACAATCATCCTAGATCTTTTAATCTCTCTTGCCCTAGGTACTTGGGATATTTAAGAATATGATGTGCGTGTAATTATTTAGCACCGCTTTATATTTATCTTTGATTTCATATGATGCGGGATTGAACCTCATATATGTAATGCTTAGGATCTATAAAGACTGGATTCATTCAAATTTATAATTTACAATACTAGTATTCTAATGGGTAATTACTAGGGATTGGGAGATTGTATTCCAACCTATTTCCTCATTCATTTTAATTAGTTTTATAAATTTGTTCCAACTTATTTCCCCTTGTCAACCATCACTATCTTTTTCACTTTTATTTTAGAAGTAATAAATCAATTAAATTCTATAAAACATTCCATGTGGATTCGATACCCAGACTTACTACTATACTCCATAAAAGTGTAGTTAAAAGTTTAGTTTTTTTTTGTATTGAGGTTGGAAGCCGATAACAACGACTAGCGTATTACACGGACGCTCGGTTTTTCCACTCCATCAACTATGCAGTTAGTTCCTACGAGTTACATTGGTACCCTTTGAGGTGTTTGTCCTCTCATGGAGCCTTTTGGGGGCTATTTGGGTTTTCTCCCTTTAATGATATATTTTTAAGCCCAAGTCTTCATATTTGAAAATTATAGTCACATTCTCAAAATGGAAGTACCGTGACTAGTGGCCAGTTCTTACGAGTTACATTGGTCTAGTGCGAGGTGTTCATGCATGTTATTGGGCCGTTTGGGGCCTATTTTGTGTTTTTCCCTCTAAAGGTGTGTTTTAAAGCCTCCATCTATATATTTTAAAATTACTAAAATATTCTCGATATGGGAGTCCTGTGAGTACATGATCAATTCCAACGGCTTAAATCGATTCGGTGTGATGTGTATGTGCCTCTTATAAGATCGTATGGGGGCTATTTTGTGTGTTTTGCCCTTTTGCAAAACATTTTTTTTACTAAGTCTTCATATTGGAAAATTATCGCTTAATATCAAAATTGGAGTCACCTAACTATGCGATCAAATCCTACGAGTTACATTGGTCTCGTGAGAGGTGATCATAGCTTTTACGGGGGCGTTCAGGGGTTGATTTGGGTTTTCTCCCTCTAATGGTATATTTTTAAGTTTAAATCTAAATATTTCAAACTTATTATTATATTCTCAAAACGGGAGACCCATGACTATGCGGTCAGTTCTTATTATTTATGTTCGACCCGTACGAGGTCTTTGTGAGACTTCTAGTGCCATTTGATTGTTTTTTTACTTTTTAGGCCTTTAATGAAATGTTTTTAATCCCAAGTATTGAGATTTGGCGATTAATGTCATATTGTGAAATTGTGAGTCCATTGACTTTGACATCAATTCCTATGAAGTAATTGGTCCCATCCAACTTGTTCATGCCTTTAGCGGGGACATTTAGGGATTGTTTTGGATTTTACCCTCTAACAACGTATTTATAAGCCTAAGTGTAGATATTTGCAAATTCTCTTAACATTCTAACACTAGGAGTCTTGTGATGACATTGTCACTACCTACGAGGTATATAAGTCCCGTGTGAGGTATTATGTCTCTTACGGGGCTATTTGGGGTTGTTTCAGGTTTTCGCCCTCTAACGGCATGTTTTTATGCCTAAGTTTAGATATTTCCAAATTACCTTCATATTATCAAATAGGGGGTCTCGTGACTATAAGGTTAGTTCCTACCAAATACATTGGTATGATGTGAGGTGTCCGTGCATCTTATGGGGTCATTTAGTTATTGTTTTAGGTTTTCGCCCTCTACTAGCATGTTTTTATGCTGAAGTCTTGATATTTTAAATTTATCATCATATTCTCAAACCGGGAATCATGTGACTATGTGGTCAGTTCTTATGAGTTATAATGGTCCCGTGCAAGGTGTATGTGCCTCTTTTGAAGCTACATGGGGGATATTTTAGGTTTTCTCCCTTTAACAACATTTTTTAAGCCTAAGTCTTTATATTTGAAGATTATCATCATATTCTCAAAAACCCGTGATTATGTGGTCATTTCCTATAAGTTATGTTCGTCCCGTGCGAGGTGTTCGTGCCTTTTATGGGGACATTTGGTGTCTATTTTGGGTTTGCACCCTCTAGCATCGTGTTTTTAAGTCTAAGGCTAAATATTTCTAAATTATTATAATATTCTCAAAACAGGAGTCCTTTAACTTTACGATGAGTTCCTACGAGTTACATTGGTCCCGTGCGAGGTATTCGAGCCAGTAAAGGGTTCGCTTGGTTGCTTCTTTTGGTTTTGTCCTTCTAATGACATGTTTTTAAGACTTAGTCTTGAGATTTTCAAATTATTATCATATTCCTAAATCAGGAGTCCCGTGACTATGCGTTCACTACCAACGAGATACATTGGTCACGTGCTAGGTGTTCGTGCCTCATATGGGGTCGTTGGGGGTTATTTTGGGTTTTTCCCTTTAATATCATGTTTTTAAGCCTAATTATTACTATTTGAAAATTATCATCATATTCTCAAAATAGGAGTCCCATGACGATGCCATCAATTCTTATGAGTTACATTGGTCTTATGTGATGAGCCCGTGTCTCTTATGGGGTAATTTTTTATTTTGGCCCTCTAACAACATATTTTTATGCCAAGTCTAGATATTTCAAAATTATCTTCATATTCTCAAATCGATTATCCCATGACTATGAGATCCGTTCCCATGAGTGACATTGATCCTGTGTGAGGTGTTTGTGCTTCTTACAGGGTCATTTATTTGCAATATTTTATTATTTCCCTCTAGAGGCATATTTTTTAGACAAAGTCTGGACATTTTCAAATTATCATCATATTCACAAATCGAAGTACAATCAGTTCCTCCGAGTTACAATGGCATAGTGTGAGGTGTTTGTGCCTCTTATGGGGCCATTTGGGTGGTGTTTAGATTTTTTCCCTTTAACGGAATATTTTTAAGCCCATATCTTCATACTCAAAAATTATCATCATATTCTTAAAATGAGAGCTTCATGACTACGCGGTCTGTTCCTATGAATTACGTTGATCCCGTTCAAGGTGTTTGTTCCTATTATGGGTCCTGTTTTGGGTGTTTTCCCTATAAGGGCTTATTTTTTAAGCCTAAGAGTAGATTTTTCAAAATTATTATCATATTCTCAAAACGGGAGTCCTGTGACTACATGGTCAATTCCAATGAGTTACACAAGTCCGGTGTGACATGTTCATGCCTTTTATGGGGACATTTTGGATTTTCACTTTAACAACGTGTTTTTAAGGCTAAGTCTTCATATTTGAAAATTATCGCCATATTCTCAAAATAGGAGTCACGTGACTATATGATCAGTTCCTACGAGTTACATTAGTCCTATGTGAGGTGTTCGTGGCTTTTACGGGTCCGTTTAGGTGTTATTTTTGGTTTTTGCCCTATAATGACATATTTTTAATCCTAAGTCTAGATATTTTCAAATTATCATCATATTCTCAAAATGGAAGACTCGTGACTATGCAATCAATTCCTTTGAGTTGCATTAGACCCGTGTGAGGTCTTCGTGTGACTTAAGAGGCTGTTTGATTGTTGCTTTTCTTTTTCTCCCTTTAATGCCATGTTTTTAAACCTAAGTCTTGCGATTTGCAAATTATTATCATATTCTCAAATCATGAGTCCCGTGACCTTGGGATTAGTTCATATGAGTTACATTGGTTTCGTGCAACCTATTCGTGCCTCTTATAGGGTTGTTTAGGTTTTTTTGGGATTTTGCCCTCTAACGGCGTCTTTTAAGCCTAAGTGTAGATATTTGAAAATTCTTTTCATATTTTCAAATTAGGACTCTCATGACTACACTGTCAGTTTCTACAAGTTACATTGGTCCCATGTGAGGTGTCCGCATCACTTATGAGGCTTTTTGGGGGTTACTATAGGTTTTCTCCCACTAACAACATGTTTGTATGCATACGTACATATATTTCCAAATTACCATCATATTATCAAATCGGGGGTCCCGTGACTATGAGGTCAGTTCATGCGAGATACATTGGTCCTGTGGAGGCGTTCGTGCCTTTTACGGGACCATTTAGGGGTTGCTTTGAGTTTTATCCCACTACTAGCATGCTTTTAATCATGTCTTGAGATTTGTAAATTATCTTCATATTCTCAAATCGGGAGTCACGTAACTTTACGACCAGTTCCTACGACTTACATTGGTCCCATACAAGTTGTTTGCGCCTCTTATAGGGTCGTTTAGTGGATGTTTTGGGCTTTTTCCCTCTAATAGTGTGTTTTTAAGCCTAAGTCTAGATATTTGAAAATTCCCTTAATATTCTTAAACAAGGTGTCCCGTGACTACACTATCACTTCCTACGAGTTATATTGGTCCATGTGAGGTATTTATATTTCTTATGGGCCTTTTGGGGGTTATTTTAGGTTTTTACCCTCTAGCGTCATGTTTTTGTGCCTAGGTTTAGATATTTTTGAATTACCATCATATTATAACATCGAGGGTCCCGTGACTACAATGTTAGTTCTTGCGAGATACATTGTCATGTGTGGGGTGTTTGTGCCTCCTACGAGGTCGTTTAGTTATTATTTTGGGTTTTCTCCCCTTTTGTAGCATATTTTTAAGAGGAAGTATTGATGTTTTGAAATTATCATCATATTCTCAAACCATGAGTCCCGTGACTATGCACTCAGTTCTTATGAATTTCATTCAGTCTGTGCGAGGTGCCTGTGCTTCCTACGGGATCGTTTGGGGAATATTTTTGGTTTTCACCCTTTAACGACATATTTCTAAGTCTAAGTAGTCATATTTGAAAATTATCATCATATTTTACAAAAAGCACTCCCGTAACTATGTTGTCGATTCCTACAAGTTACATTAGCCCCTTGCGATGTGTTCTGCTTAGTATGGGGGCCATTTGGGGATTCTTTTGGGTTCTCCCCTCTAATGTCTTATTTTAAGCCTAAGTATAGACATTCCAAGTTATCATCATATTCTCAAAATGGAAGTCTTATGACTACATGTTCATTTCCTATGAGTTGCATTGGTCATGTGCGAGGTGTCCTTGCGTCCTATGAAGCTATTTGTGGGATGTTTCGGGTTTTCACCCTTTAACAACATATTTTTAAGTCTATGTATTCATATTTGAAAATTTTCATCATATTCTCAAAACGGGAGTCTCGTGACTATGTGATCATTTCCTATGAGTTACACTGGTGTCGTGCCATGTGTTGATGCCTTTTACGAGGCCATTTGGTGCCTATTTTGGGTTATTTGCCTTCCAATGGAATTCTTTTAAGTGTAAGTCTAAATATTTTCAAATTATCATAATATTCTCAAAATGGGAATCCCTTGGCCATGCGATGAGAATATATAAGTTACATTGGTCCCATGCGAGGTGTTCGTGCCATTAAAGGAATTGTTTAGTTGTTGCTTTAAGTTTTCGCCTTCTAGCAACATGTTTTTACCCCTTAGTCTTGAGATTTTCAAATTATCATCATATTCCTGAGTCGGTAGTACCATGACTATGCGGTTAGTTCCAATAAGATACATTGGTCCCGTGCTAGGTGTTTGTGCCTCTTACAGGCCCGTTGAAGGCTGTTTTGGGTTTTTCCCTTTAAATACATATTTTTAGGCCTATGTATTAGTATTTGAAAATTATCATCATGTTTTCAAAATAGGAGTCAAGTGGTTAAGTGATCAGTTCCTACGAGTTACATTGGTTCCTTACGACATGTTTATTTCTCTCACAAAGCAGTTTGGGCATTGTTTTGGGTTTTCACCCTCTAATGGCAAGTTTCGAAGACTAAGTTTATATAATTCCAAATTATCATCATATGCTCAAATCTGGATTCTCTTAACTATGTGGTCATTTCCTACAAGTTACATTGGTCCCATGCAAGATGTTCGTGTCTCTTACGGGGTCATTTGGACATTATTTCCAGTTTTCTCCCTGTAACGGTATGTTTTTAATCATAATCCTTGATATTTGAAATTTATCATCATATTCATAAAACGGGAGTCCTGTGATTTTACGATCTGTTCCTATGAGTTACATTGGTCCCGTGTATGGTGTGCATGCCTCTTATAGGGGCTTTTGCGGGATGTTTTGTGTTTTTTCTCTTTAACGACATTTTTAATGCTAAGTATAGTTATTTGAAAATTTTCATCATATTCTCAAATTGAGAGTTTCGTGACTATGACATATGTTTCTATGAGTTACATTGGTCCCGTACGAGGTGTTCCTGTCTCTTATGGGGCCGTTTGGGGGTGATTTAGGAATTTCTCCCTCTAACGACTTATTTTTATGGATAAGACTAGATATTTCAAAATTATCATAAAATTATCAAACCAGGAGCTCGTGACTATGGGTTACAAGTTACATTGGTCCCGTACGAGTTGTTCATGCCTCTCACGTGGTTGTTATTGGTTGTTTTTGGTTTTTCCCTCTAACAGCATTTTTATACCAAATTCTTGAGATTTTCAAATTATCATATTATCGAAACTGGAGTCTGTGACTACGCAATCCATTCCCACGATTTACATTTGTCCCATGCGAGGTGTTTATGCCCCTGATGATGCCATTTGGGGGTTATTTTTGGGATATTGCCCTCTAACGACATGTTTTTAAGCCTAACTTTTGATATTTGAGAATCATCATCATATTCTCAAATGGGAGTTCATGACTACATGTCCAATTTCTACAAGTTACAGTGGTCCCGTCCTAGGTATCTGCAAATTTTAACATATCCAATTTGTACCTTTGTGGAGCCGTTCGGGAGATTTTTTGGGCTCTCACCCTACAATGAAATGTTTTAAGCCCAAGTCAAGATATTTTCAAATTATCATCATATTCCCAAACCTAAAGTCCTGCTACTACTCAATCGGTTCCTACGAGTTACATTAATCCCATGTGAGGTGTTCATGCCTTTTACGAGGCCGTTTGGAGGTTGTTTTGGGTTTTCGCCCTTTAACGATATGTTTTCAAGCCTAAGATTTGAGATTTTTAAATTATCATCATATTCTTAAATTGGGAGTCCCGTTACTTTGGGGTCAGTTCCTATGAGTTATATTGATCTTGTGCGAGGTGTTCGTGCCTCTCACGGAGCCGTTTAAGGGCTATTTTGCATTTTTTCCCTTTGGCCGCATGTTTTAAGCCTAAGTCTAGATATTTGAAAATTATTGTCATATTCTCATACTGGGAGTCCCGTGACTAAGAGATCAGTTCCTACACGTTACGTTGGTCTTGTGTGAGGTGTTCATGCCTTTCACAGGGCCATTTAGGGGTTACTTTGGTCTTTCACCCTCTAATGGCTTATTTTTAAGTCTATGTTTACATATCTGCAAACTATTTCAATATTCTCAAACCGGGAGTCCCATGACTATGTCGTCAGTTTCTACAAGTTACGTTGGTGGTGTTCGTGTATATTACGGGGTCGTTAGGGGATTTTCCCCTCAAACGTCATATTTTTATGCCCATGTCTATATATGTCCAAATTACCACCATATTATAAAACTCAGAATCCCATGACTATGAGGTCAGTTCCTACGAAATACATTGGTCCCATGTGAGGTTTTCGTTCCTCTTACGAGTTTATTTAGTAGTTCTTCTGAGTTTTTTCCCTCTAGTGCATGTTTAAAGATGAAGTCTTGAGAGTTTTTAATTATCATCATATTCTCAAATTTGGAGTCCCGTGACTATGTTGTCAGCTCTTATGAGTTACATTGGTCCCATGCAAGGTGTTTGTGCCGCTAATGGGGACATTTTGGGTCCCGGACTTCTAAAGGCATATCTTTAAGCCTATGTCTTAATATTTGAAAATTATCATCATATTTTCAAATCGAGAGTTTCGTAACTACACGGCTAGTTCCTACGAGTTACATTTATCATGAGCGAGGCGTTCGTGCCTAATATAGGGTTGTTTGGGGCATGTTTTGGGTTTTCTCCCTCTAACAGCATGCTTTTAAGTTTAAGTCTACATGTTTCAAAACTATTTTCATATTTTCGAAGAGTGATTCTAGTAACTACAAGGCCAATTCCAACCAGTTACATTAGTCACGTGTGGTATGTCCATGCCTCTTACAGGGCCGTTTGGGAGTCATTTTGGGTTTTGGCCCTTTAACAACATGTTTTTAAGCCTAAGTCTTCATATTTAAAAATTATATTCATATTCTCAAAACGGGAGTCACGTGACTAGATGGTTAGTTCCTATGAGTTACATTGTCCCGTGCGAGGTGATTGTGCTTTTTACAAGGCCGTTTAGGGATTATTTTGGGTTTTCTGCCTCCAATGACATATTTGTATGCCTAAGTCTAGATGCTTCCAAATTGTCATCATATTCCCAAAACAGGAGACCTACGACTATGCGATCAGTTCCTAGAAGTTACATTAGATCATGCGAGGTTTTCATGTGACTAACGATGCGGTTTGATCGTTGCTTTGCTTTTTCACCCTTTAACAACATGTTTTATGCCTAATTATTGAGATTTGTAAATTACCATCATATTCTCAAAACAAGAGTCTCGTGACTTTGCGATCAGTTCTTATGAGTTATCTCAGTTCCATGTGAGTTGTTCGTGCCTCTCACGGTATTGCTTATGTGTTGTTTTGGTCTTTTACCCTCTAATGGCATATTTTTAAGCCTAACTCTAAATAATTACAAATTCTCTTCATATTCTAAAACTAGGAGTCTCGTAACTACTCTATCAGTTCCTATGAGTTACACTGATCTCGTATCTGGTGTTCGTGTCTTTTATGGTATTGTTTGGTGTTTTTTTTATATTTTTTCCCTCTAACGACATGTTTTTAAGCCTATGTCTAGATATTTCCAAATTATCGTCATATTCTTAAACAATGGGTCCCCTGACTACGAGGTCAGTTCCTACAAGTTTCATTCGTCCCATTTGAGGTGTTCGTGCCTCTAAAGGGTAGTTTAGTTATTGTTCTTTATTTTCACCTTCTAGCAGGATGTTTTTTAGCCGAAGTCTTGAGATTTTAAATTTTTGTCACAATCAGTTCGTACGAGTTACATTGGTCCTGTGCCTAGAGTCCATACCTCTTACTGGCTGTTTGGGGACTGGTTTGGATTTTCTCCCTTTGATGACATATTTTTAATCCTAAATCTTCATATTTTAAAATTATCATCATATTCTCAAAACGAGAGTCCCATCGATATGCATTCAGTTCCTACAAGTTACATTTGTCTTGTGTGATGTATTCGTGCCTTTTGTGGGGCATTTTAGGGGCTTTTTGGGTTTTCGCCCTTTACCGACTATTTTTAGGCCTAAGTCTTCATATTTGAAAATTATTATCATATTATCAAAAATACAGTCCTATGACTATGCGATCAGTTCCTACGAGCTACATTGGTCCCCTGCAAGGTGTTTATGGCTATTAAGGAGCCGTTTTAGGCATGTTTTGGAGTTTTTTCCTCTAATGGAATGTTTTTAAGCCTAAGTCAAATAATTTCCGAATTATCATCATATTCTAAAATTGATAGTTCCCTGACTACACTGTTAGTTCCTATAAGTTACATTGGTCATGTGTGAGGTGGTCGTGCCTCCTACGAGGATGTTTTGGGCTTATTTTGGGTTTTCACCCTCTAACGCCATATTTTTAAACCTAAGTCTTAATATTTTAAAATTATTATCATATTCTCAAAAAAGGATTCCCTTAACTACGTGGTCATTATCTATGAGGTACATTGGTCCGGTAGGAGGTGTTTGTGCATTTTACAAGGTCGATTGGTTCCTGTTTTAGGTTTTCTCTCACTAACGGCATGTTTTTAGTCATAGTCTAAATAATTTCTAATTATCAAAATATTATCCAAATGGGAGCCCCTTGACTATGCAATTAGTTCCTACGAGTTACGTTGGTCCCATGCAAAGTGTTCGTGCCACTAAAGGGGCCGTTTGGATAGTACTTTGGGTTTTCGACCTCTAGCAGCATGTTTTTAAGCTGAGTTCTTGATATTTTCAAATTATCATCATATTCTCAAACCGGGTGTCCCTTGACCATGCTATCAATTCTAATGAGAAACATTGGGCCCATATGAGGTGTTTGTGCCTTTACGGGGCCGTTCGCAGCTATTTTAGGTTTTTTCCCTTTAATGACATGCTTTTAAGTCTAAATCTTAATATTTGAAAATTATCACCATATTCTAAAAATGGGAGTCCCATGACTATGCACTCGGTTCCTATGAGTTACATTGGTCCCGTGCGAGGTGTTTGTGCCTTTTGCACGGCCATTTGGTGTCTATTTTTGGTTTTTTGCCCTCTAACAACATGTCTTTAAGCCTAAGTCTATATATTTGTAAAATATCATTATATTCCCAAATTGGGAGTCCCGTGACTATGAGATCAATTCCTACGAGTTACATTGGTCCCATGCGAGGTGTTCATGGCTTTTACAAGGCCGTTTGGTGTTTGTCTTGAGTTTTGCCCTTTAACAACATGTCACTTCAAGAAAAATGCTTATTTAAGACTCTTTTAAAAATTAGTTTACATCACTCATATGTTAATAGTTGTAAATCATTAAACCTATTCGATTTTACATCATTTTTCTAATTAGGTGACCTAAATATGTTTTTACTTTAACCATTATACAACATTGTATCTAAAAGTGACCTAATTACCTTTTTAATTAACCATTATAAAACGGTTTAAGCTTATTCCCTATTTTCCCGCCGATTCCGCACGACTTCCCACTCCCCCCACAATCCCACTCGATCGATTATCTCTCTTCATCTTCTATGTCACATCGATCTCTATACTTCTGCTCGCCCCCTCGATTTCTCTTCATATTCTATCCCCCACAATCCCTCTCCCGCCGACACCCGTTCTCCATATCCAAACTTGCCCCTCGATTTCCCTCTCCATCTTCATTGAGGCTTATCTTGGACTTGTCAAAATCGTTGTCGAAGGAAATAAAATCTCTATACCTCTGGTCCAAGAAAAACACATCAACTCCAACATTTTTTTTGTTTTTGGATTTGTCAAAATCGCATCAGGCATCTTACTTGGATCGGCTACCAGGAAATCGCATCAGGTATATTATTTTCATTCAAAATCGCATCAGGTGTCCTTTTTTTAAATGCAATTTTGACAGGTCTGAGAGTCAAAAGTAATATATCTCAGGTGTCCTATTTTTTTCATTCATAAACGCATCAGATGATATATGAAAGTTCTAAAAAATTGTTTGTGTTTTATTCAGAATAATGATATTGATTGTGAAAACAGTTAGATTGTATTGAGAGTGACATGCCTAGTATTTGTGTTTTATTTAGAATAATGATAATGATATTGATATTGATATATCTTTTTCGTATGATGTTAACATTGTGATATATGAGTATTAAATATATATCAGAACTGTCATATATCATCTGCTAAGTTTTTATTATAAATAATCCTAATTTTTTATATATAGAATATTATTGGTTGGTAGTAGTTATTGGAGGTTGTGTTAGTTAGTTCAAGCGTATATTTTTCTTATCAGTCACATCATTGTATTACTTTCCTTAAATACTAAGTGTTTTGATTCAAATTTTAGGGAGCAAGATAAATAGATAAATAATTTCAATTGAAAAAAGTGTTCCATAATAAACAAAAATATTAGCTATAAAAACTACTATTTCAAACTACATATATTCATATTTTAGGGTGGTGGGTGATTGAGGTGACAAGAATAATAGTCAGTTAAATAGTTACTATACCTTGATATGCAAAATGTGGTAATGATAATGGTTGTGATATGTTTTAATATGGGGGAAGTGTATTTTACTACCTAATTTAGGGGTCTGCTCACTATATGTTAGGGTCTATCATGATTATTAATAATGAGTTAGATTTTAAAGCTAAGATTACACAACCAACCTTAAATAAAAATTATGAAATATTATTCTATTGAACAAAGCTATAACTTTTATGCAAATAAGGAATTAATGGTATTTGGGGGTTAAAACACTTATATTTACCATCTTTCCGTGCATGGTTGATTAAGTTTCCTCAAAATTTGGCTCATAATAATGTTGAGTTAGATTCTCAAATTATGTAAGTTGTTATCTTTACCAATTTCTGGATAAGAAATGGACATATCTACAACTTCTTGAAAATAATTTATATAATAGAATTAAGATTTAGGCCTTTTTTTATATTGTTGTGTCTTTTGAAGTGTGTGTACATGTGTTGAAATGGATTTACTCGAGGGAAATGAAATTAAAATATCTTAAATTATGAGCTAAGAGTCATGTTAGAGTATTTGTAGTAATAATATTTGTGTATTACCTATAGCAACTACTACATGCCACTGTTTTATGTGGTTTAGTTTATACCAGATTTAAAGTGCTTCTGATAAATAGTTGTTTATACACTCATTTCTTTTGTTGGAATATTTATTAGATCTTGCTAAAATTAGTGCGAGAGGCGTTGATAGTGATTATGAGATTGAAGGAATTTTGTGTTTCTTTCAGATGTAATTTTAATGGATTTATGTTTCATTGTTATTAGCTGCGAATAATCTTTATTATAATAATGCTTACTGTCATGGTATTTTATTTGTCACTAATAAAATAAAATTCTACTACCATTGTTCTTCGTTTATTTTGATTGGACGAATGACAAAAGTCCATACAAACTTCATTCAGTGGGAAATAATCAAAATGAAGATTCAACTAAATTAAGTTATAAAATGATTTGAAAAGACTCACCATCCAACTTCCACATCTATCCATCCCTTAACTCTGAATTCAGCCTCACATCCCCTAGAAAACTCAGCATACATGCCAATTACTCAGTTTTTGAATCATTGATGGTTCCTTTAAATTGAGGATCTAAATAACTTTTGTGTAAGAAACAAGTTGTATTGATGTTTATTTAAAGAAATAAATAATAAGGAAAAATTATTCATATTCCAAGCATCCTCCCAAAATCTAATGGAAATAAGTGGAAGTAAGCCTTGTTCTTGAAAAAGTTCACGGAAATGAATTTTTTTTTGATAAAATAAGACTGATTTTTTTATAATTTTGTCTCTTCTCAGAACAAGTAGTAAAATAAATTTCAAATCAATTTACTATTTTGTTTATGTTTCACTACAATTTCTTACTTGCCCAAATATCTTAGTATAACATCTATTTAGTTTAATTAATATATTTTATATGAGCTTTAATCTATGTCAGATTACCTATTCCTTCTCATTTGGTTTTGGTATTAAAAATTGACGAATTGACTTTTTTATCACATGTGTATTAGAAAAAAATAAATTTGCATCACTCATAAGTGGGGCGTTGTAAATGATTTCATCCATTTGGTTTCAAATCTCATTTTTAATTAACCAACCTAAATGATTTTTTCTTATGTCATTATACAACGGTTTAATTAGAAGAACCTTAATTAGTCCTTAAAAAAAGTCCCCATCCCACTTAAAATGGTCGGTTCCAAAACTGTCTAAATCTCCCCTCATCACGACACCCACTCCTTCATATCTAAACTCCCCCACGATCTCCCTTTTCATCACGACATTATTTATAAAGCTCATTTTTCCGTTGCCTTCCCATGTCATACCATAAGAAAACACTACTACTGAACATACCTTTATGTTAATAATTTCCATGCCAAATAAGTTCAGATTGTCTAAGCACCATGTACTATGGTAAAAGCAAGTAGTTTAGATATAGTAATATACCGTTAATAGCTCCACTTAACAAACAATCAAGATCAATCAATAAATTCCTATGATGTCACATCTCGGGCATGCTTACCTATACACCAGTTTGACGACTATTAGGAAGAAACTGATTTTAAAAATCTACTGGCTATTTGAGTATACATCTTGAAGACTGAATAAAAAAATTTAGACTATTTGATTTAAAAGCTAGTGTGTAAAAATTTACCGAAAAAATGAATCGTTGAGTAGGGAAAGTTAAAGTCCATAACTAATGTCGACACACGCTTACAAACTAATCAAAATTAGAAAAAAAAATGAACACTGCCAATAGAAATGAATTACAACATTTTTCACCAAAATATACTGGACCTCTAGCTTTTGACATGCCTAAATTCTTTAGTAGAAAACGAAGTAGAAACATTTTAACCATTTGATCGTGTTATAGTTCACTTCGACATGATCTATTATACGTAAGTAGTACATGTATATCAGTACTACTATTATATCAACACTGATATATATATATATATATATATATATATATATATATATATATATATATATATATATATATATATATATACACACACTAGCGTATTACCCATGACTCAAGGCATAAAGAAATTTTTTCAAAGTATTAAGTCATGTAAAATTTAAGTCAAATTTTTTTTATACAATACAAATAATTGTAAAAAAAATAAAAAATTTGGACATAATTTCCTCTACTTATTGGACTATCCACCCTATTTAAAAAATGACAAATACACCACCATCAAAACTAATGGTCGTAATTCAAATACAATATCATTGTCTATCTAGATATTTATAGCATATGTCCAGACAAACATAGATTAGTCTCACTTTCCCCAACGTGGGTGAGAGAAGCAATACTCATTATTTATAATCGCTTTCACATTTTGCAAGGGTCAAACACCCCTGTATAAAATGCATCTAGGTAAAAAATAAATATTTTATGAAAGACGCATATAAGTATTGCAAGGGTGAACATATACCATCCTTACTTATAAAAACATTTTTAAAGAAAATGAGAAAGGGAAAATGCTCGATCTACCAAATCAATGCGTTGAATTCCCCGAATTGCACCTTATCGTTGATGTAGGTAAGGACTGCCTGAGATATAGCTTGTCGCGTTTTGGCCATTGTTTCCTTAGTTATAAGATGCGCATTACAATAATGTCATTTTAGTATGGCTATCATAAACTATAGGACAAGGCATCAACACTAAAATTGTAACAAGTATGCTTAACTGAAAGCATCCATACAAGCTTCAAAGGTATTCACGGTTATTAATTCACAACTTAGGTAAGTAAAATCATTAGCAAAACACAGATTACATGATGATTTGAAAAAAAGATACATTTTCAAGATTCAATGGTCATGTTAGTTTGGTTATTTAATGGAGTTAAAAAGTCAGAAAATACCTTAAAAATTCATAGAATACCAACTTCGTGATGACATCTTCAACATATGGTTTTAAATGTATCAATCTCCAATCAAACTTGAGAGTAATGCCTAGACAATAATGGAGAGATATTTTAATAATATATATAATAAATTGATTGCATCAAAAGTAGTCTCGAGAGAAATAAAAGTGTGCAGGGTTGTTTGTTCTTAATAGAAGTGTAATTGTTTGTTCTTAATAAAAATGTGCAGGTTTGTTCTTAAAAAAAGTGCATGTTTACCTTAATTAATGCAATACATGCATGATTAGGAACATATATATGATTATTTTATTTTATTACTATGTATTGGAAGTAAAATTTTAGATTCACACCATAATAATAGATGTCTTTTTTATGTCTCCCAACCATTATGAAACTTTTACACATTGTTGAAACTATAGTCTTCAGCAGTAGGATTATGACTGGCACAAAACACTCAGTAAGTGACTTTTAGAACCAAAATCTTTAGCAATAGGATAAAATAAAACACTAAGTAAGTGATTTTTATTACATTTAAATATAGTTAGCATCAAAATAGTTAAAACATTACAAACAGATGAAATGGAAGTAGAATAAAATATAAAACTATTAAGGGTGACTATCTCGAAATGCCAATTGCCAAATGCCTTGGTTCTTCTAATTCAACGACCATCCTCCTCTGCCATTATGGATCCAGTTATCCATTTTATTATTAGAGCAAATCTAAATGAGCAGTCGGTTGTTGTATGTTCTTAGTAGTTTTTTTACGCCTTTCTTAATAGTTTATTAATTCCAAACAATACTTCCTAACCTGGAAACATATGTTTCATATTGCATATGGTAGTAGACAGTATATTGCATATGCTTTTATGAATTTGTTATTTTCAAACTCATCTTCAGTGGTGAAATTAATCTCGCTGGTGTCATAATCACTTAGAGATAATGATTCCTCCTTTTGATCATCTCTTTCAGTAAGCTTCTTGTTTGGTTGAAAGAAATTATCTTGCCAAGTCCTTTCATCTCACTGGTCTGCGTTTAACAGAGTAACAGTTAGCATTGTTTCAAAAAATTTAGAAGTATAAAAAATAGAGTTGGTCATCAGTTATATCCCAAAATTCAAAGTAAATAATACAATCTCAATCGTGTGTTGGACTATACGTTTTAGAAATTTCATATTAACATGTAAGTACATTCGTGTGTAAAATGTAGGTGCTTGGTCATAGAGAAACACATACATAAAATGCATAACATAGAACACTAACTGAAAATGCTGAACATAAAACACTAACTTAGAACATAGAACACTAAAAATGCTAAACACGGAACATACTAAATTATAAAGCTATAAGGCACTATTTGGAAACACTTCATTGGCAGAACACAGAACACTAACATTGATCGCAACTAAAATTATTGTTATTAATGGACATTGAAATGATCCAAAGTTAATTGTATCTAAACACATCATACTAAACTATAAGGCTATAAGGCACTATTTAGCAATACTTCATAAAAGTAGTAGAAATTCATTTAAATTATAATATTCATTACACATCCTTTAGAAACAATTAAGGGGCATGTACGTATGATCAATCGCATTAATAGACCAAAAGGTGGAAAAAAAATAAAATATAACAAAAAAAGGGGTAGGTTCATGTGTTGCTCCAACATATATATTTATAACAACAAATTTTTCTATTTTGTACAAAATTCCCTCATATGTAGTAGTGTTGAGATAATATTGTCGTCATTAGCTCATATCGGATGGAACAGTTCCCAGTACGAATACCATTGCCCGGATGCTGAATAGCAATATAGTCATGTAGATGGATCATAATAGTAACCCAATCAGATTCAAGATCAAAACCTATTAAATTTTACAAACATTAACTTTAAATGACTCTCTCATTAATTTTTTATATTTAAACTCACAAAACCACATAAAACTTGATTAAACCCATCAAAGAACCTCCAACATATAGAGAGATACCTTGCTCTGAGCGTGTGGTGAAAAAGAGAGGTTGGGAGAAGAATATGTTGAGTTAAGGTGTTAGAAAACAAAAAGAAGTGTGGTTCATTTGAAATAGTGAAAGATATTGATTGTAAGCTTTGGGAGGGACAATTTCAATTGGAAATGAGTTAGGAGGGATGATTTCAATTTAAAAAGTAATCTTGACCCTTCATTTGTTCTATTTTAGCCTCTAGTGCATCTAAATCGTTATTGTGCTTTTACATTTTCTAAATTCAATAAAAATGTTATCTTAATATATGGATTAGCGGAATGCCCGTGCCTGAAGGCACGACAAAAATTTCAAAAGTACGTAATCGCAAAATGACAAAAAATTTCAAAGTACGTAAATGCAAAACGACAGAAATTTCGTTCCCCAACAAAAAAAGAGTGAACACACTTAAGGGTAAGTATACAACAATCAACAAAGAGAAAAAGAGAAAGGTCAACTCTCAGCTTTGACTCATTGGGTGCGAATCACTGATGTGTTCCACCCGTATGAGCTCGTATTTGGACCCCACACTCAGACATGAGAGTCGACTTCGAAAATAACCTCAAATCATTTAGGCCAACCAACTTGGGCATACTAGTTTTGAGAGATAAACACAACCAAAACTTAAATGCAATCCAATATCTCGCAACATACAATAATTCATATAAGACATTGACACTAATTGTTATAAAACATGGACACTAATTCAATCACATACACTACTTTTTTAATCCAGATAACAATAAAATACCAAAACTCAAGAAATCCCCTTACATGGAAATAACCCATTACACATTTTGATAACAAAAATGACGTGGAACTACATATTAAAGATATAATAAAGTAACCATGGAGATTAAATATTCTCGAGATTGGACATGTAGTCCTAAAGGATGGTGTTCTGGAACCTAATTTCAAAAACCCCAAACAAAGGCAAAACACAATTCTAAAGTTTAAACCATACTATAATATATCTACATTATAGCACTAACAAGTTATCTCAATATTGCAAATAAAATTACTCTCCATAAAAGTATTTACTTTAAAATATGCCCATGGGGAAAACAAAACATCAAACAGTCTAATAGTGAATAGTCTTAATTATTAAAACTTACCGATATAACGTAACCTTTAAAAAGATCAAAACTCATACCCATATATTAAATAGTCTTAATTGTTAAAACTCATACCCAAAAATTCAGACAATAAGAATATTTTTTAAGCCAAATGATTTATTTTTATCACTTTCATTACATAATTCTACATTCTTGAGTAATTTAAGAGAGAAATGAAATATAATTCCTTTGTAAAAATATATATAATTTTACCATTACATTTTCTATAATCATACATAAATTTAAATAACTTCTTCATCCTCATGAGGCTCTGATATGGTTTCTCTATCTTGTGTGTCATTAAATTAAGGAACAGAGTTCACATTGGCTTCGTGTGTAAAATTGTTGTTGGCGTTTATGGCGTTAACCAAAGTTTTATTCTTCTCCATCATCCCCGCAGTGCCAATCTTAAAGACAACTCGAGAACATTATCGATAATGTTGGAAACCTTCTTCTGATACCTAGCTCAAGTGGCCTCATCAGGGGCATGATGCCTCAAAAAAACTATCACCAGTGTAGCAATTACTGCATAGAAAAGCCTTGATGCCCACTCTGGTCATTCCTCATCATCATTTATAGGACAAAAATAGAGTAATTCCCTATGTTACTTCATCCACAAGGATGTTTTCCACATGGGCCTTCTTTTGACAAATGTCCATGCGCAAAATGCATCATTTTCAGAAAACACTCCATCAGGGAATATCTCGAAATGCGCTGGACACGTAGATAATTTTTTCTTCCCAGGCTGTATAATTTTCATCACACGATCACATCACACTAAAAGGTTCTTTCTCAATAGGACATTTGTAAGATCGTCTACTTCTAGATTCCTATCTGTCTTTGAGCTCTTAATGATTTCTCAAAAAACTGACGAAATCTTTTCCTTTAAAAATATATATTATAGACAACATAATAGAGAATGGATATGTAAAAAAAATACTGAGTTGTAAAGTTAACTCTATTGGGTTATTAACTCCATCTCGATAGTTGTAAATAAAACCTTCAAAGAAAGCCCCATTTGCCTGGAAATTGTATATAAAATAGTCCATACACAAATCAAACAACATAATAGAAAAATATACCCATTGAACATTAAATCTAAAACACATTGGCATCTCTTTACTATACACGTGCACATGTGCGGTACCCATCTTGACACAACACCCTTTCTCATTACCATCTATCTTTCTGTCAATCTCACCCTTGACATAGCACCCTTAACACAACACCAAAGATGACAACCCCATATTTTCAATCTCAATCCCATAAACTCATCCCCATTTGAACCACAAAAGATGTAAACATAGTAAGCATACAAAATTCAATTGATAAAAAATCACATAACTTGATAAAGAAACACTTGAGAAAATTCAATAGATAAAGAATCACTTCATTTGATAAGCATACAAAATTTAATTGATAAACATAATAAGCATATAAAACATACAAACACAGTAACTGTAATAACTGCTATAGCTGTTATAAGATAACAGTTTCAGTACTGTTATAACTTGTATATTTGTTGTGAAGAGGCCAAGAGAAGGATAATATATCAGTTTCAGTACTGTTATAACTGACGAAGTACACTCATTGATAACTTTTATAACTGAAGAAGTGCACTCGTTTATATTTATAAGGCAAGATAAGTCATGAACAGAATATTAACAAAATATTGAATATATTATGATGAATGCACGAAGTTAGTTTTACCCCCAATATTCGAACTTTTTCTTACCACACGCACCGCCACCAACTACCACAAACATCCAATTTAATACTCCACACCTAAATATAAAAGTGAACCAAGGTATAGATCTATATTTCACATTCACATGTATAAAGCACATGAAATTCTAACCTTATAAAACTCAAATTGTCAAATAAATTACTTGTTGCAAATTACTTGACTATTAATTGTAGGAAGTTAAAACATTAACACCCCAAACAATCAAAACAACTAACAATATCACAAACGACAAGCCATCATTCATATACGACTTTTTATTAAAATAAATATTAAAATATATCAGTGGTACACAACTTACAAACCAAATTATAATTACATTCAAATGGCGTATTGAAGTCTTAATGATTGTTTAAATTAATGTATTATTATCACACTACACCAAAATGATAAAATTGTCACCTTTCAGCCGGACACCCTTGTCAAGGTCATTGACCGTGACAAAAAACACGCGTTTTGTGTCACAATCATTGACCTTGACACAGCCATAACAAAGAATTGTCACGGTCATTGACCGTGACAAGTCCGTGACAAATTTACTTGTCACGGTCAAGGACCTTGACACGACCATGACAACTTCTGTAGCAAAACCCCTTTCCCCTTCTTTTTCCCCCCGTCATTCCCTCCTTTTTCCAACTCTCTCTCTCTCTCTCTCTCTCTCTCTCTCGATATATATATATATATATATATATATATATATATATATATATATATATACTTTCAGGTTAATTTCTCTCTCTCTCTCTCTCTCTTCCATTTATATATATGTTTTTCTGTATATATATATGTGTGTGTGTGTGTATATATGTGCGTGTGTGTGTGCGTGTGTGGGGGGTGGAGTAGGGTGGGGGTAGGGGGTGAGGCAGGGGGGTTGTTGTGTGTGTGTGTGTGTATGTGTGGTGGGTGGGGGTGTGGGGGGGGTTGTTGTGTGTGTGTGTGTGTATGTGGTGGGTGGGGGTGGGGTGGGTAGGGGGTAGGGGGCAGGGGGCTGTTGTGTGTGTGTGTATATGTGTGCTTGGTGGGGGTGGTGGGGGTGGGGAAGGAGGTGGGGCAGTGTGGGGGGCTGTTGTGTGTGTGTGTGGTGGGTGGGGGTGGGGAGGGGGGGTAAGGCAAGGTACCATTGTAATTCTCTTAATATCGTGTTTTGATGAATCTATGAGATAATATATATTTTTTCAAGGTTAATTCATTGTAGATAAAAACATTCACATAGTAAGATTAAATTGAATCCATCCATAGATTTCATAATTACATCCACTAAAATATAATTAATAAATGAAACAGTTTTAGATGAAAGTAAATTAATAATTAGTGCCCATTTCATATGAAAGTAGGATCGCCCCACAGTGTAAATTAGTAAATTAATAATTGTATACGTTAATTGTTAGTTTAATTGATGAAATAAATTAATTGAGTAGATGAATTAGAAAGAGTATGGGATACACATTTATTGTTGACATTGCTGTAGGATTATTTTGTTTAGTAAATGTTTGGTTGTTTAGTTTTAAAAGTGGCATGACCACTAGATTATTGTCCATATGGGGGTGGGATTTTTCAACTTTTTTTGAAAATTAATTTGTATATCGAACAATATATATATAGTATGATAATTAAATGAAACATACTTCAAATTAAATATAGTGAGCATAGATACTAGCCTTCTAGTTCTTATGCATACACACTCAATAGCCCTTAGACCCGTTCAAGAATCATTACCACTGTAATGAGATCTCTCGAATTGTCCCGTTTGGACAGTTTGAGACTGTATAATTTCTATATAATATTCTTAGTGGCTTAAAGTTGTTACTTTTGGAGGAAGTTTTGCAGTCGTATCTTAATGTTCTCTGGGTACGTACTAGATTGACAAGTGTGACTGTTATTTCAATTGATCAATTGAAATAACACTCACACCTACCAATCTACATCGTGTACTTGGAGAACTATGGGGATATGCTATCGAATTTTTTTCAAATCGTAATAATGTGCATGAGTTGTTAAGTATATTACAGAAAAATGCGGTCTTGAATGGGATAGGACCACTCACCCTTTAATAGGATAATTAAATGATGGGATAATTAAATAAAACATACTATTAATCTAAGTTTTGTTTACCTTATATAGGTGTTTAGTTTTGGTAGCTGTGATGGGATATCCCAAATACAAAGAGTGGATGGGTGAGACTAATAGAATGGGGGTTGTGTTTCGCAGAGGTGCTAACGAATTTGTGAAATATGCAAAGAGATGTCATAATGATGAAGAGTTTTCGTGTCCGCGTGCTAGGTGTAAGAATGGTAAGGTGTTTGAGTGGAAAATAGTTGAATTACATTTGTTAAGATCGGGTATCCAAGATAGTTATCGATTTTGGAGTTTTCACGGTGAATTGAAAGTTCCTTTTGTCCCCGACCAACCTTCACAACAACCTTCAACAAGTATAATAGATGTAGAAGGGGACGACGAAGATCATAATATGTTAGACGATTTAGTTGATTATGCGTACGGTGTTTATAAAGCATAGGAGAATGAGGTTACTGGTGATGTAGAAGATTCAAGTGCTCGTGAAGATAACACGATAAAACTTAACGATGACTACCAAAGTTTAAAATTTAAGGCGACCCAACCGCTATACTCTAGCTGTGAGAAAGATCAAACAACTTTACATGCCATGGTTGGTTTGCATAATTTGAAGACGCAGTACGGTTCGTCTGGCAATAGCGTGACGGGAATTCTGAAATGGGTGAAGGGCTTATTACCCAAGGTGAATACACTTCCAAATAGCTATCCTGTTATGAAGAACAGTTTGAAAGGTTTGGGAATTAAGTATAAATCGATTCATGCTTGTGTGTATGACTACATACTATACCGAAAGGAGTATGAAAATCTCGATCGTTGTCCAGTATGCGATGAATCTATATATGTCCAATCTACTAGTAAGGAAGGAACAAGCTCAAAAGTGCCTCAAAAAGTATTGAAATATTTTCCTGTTGGGCCTAGATTAAAGAGATTTTTCATAGTACCATGGATTGCAAAGGAAATGACTTGGCATGCTAGGGTAGAAGTAGGTGGTAATATCATGTGTCATCCTATTGATTCTACTGCCTGGCGGAGGATGAATTTTGAGTATCCCGATTTTGCTCGAGAACAACGCAACATTCGTTTGGCTATATCAACAGATGGTTTCAATCCATTTGGAAATCTAAGAACCAATTAGAGTGTATGGCCACTGATCCTAGCCCCACTCAACCTCCCTCCTTCACAGTGTATGAGACCTGAATTTTCGATGATGGCTTTGTTGATACTTGGGCCAAAGGCACCATGTGATGACATTGACGTCTACCTGGATCCTTTGGTATAAGAGTTAAATGAGTTGTGGGAAGAGGGTGTGCAATCATTTGACTCTTTTAGAAAAGAAGAGTTTACGCTAAAAGCTATGTTGATGTGGGCAATTCATGATTTTCTAGCTTATGGGACATTATCCGGTTGTGTAGTACATGGTTATTTGGAGTGTCCTATTTGTGGAGAGGAGACTGAATCTCTTCATCTATCCTCTAGCTTAAAAAATGTATACCATCACCACATGAGGTTTTTACCCCCAGCTTATAGTTTCAGATCTGAGAAAGGTTCCAATTTTTTATTGGGCGGAGTTGAACATAGGCTACCGCTGAGACAACTTTTGTGTTCAAAAATTGAAAGTAAATCTTCTGAATGTGGCCCTAATATGCTAGGTAAGAATCCAAAATTTATGAACGTCAAGCATAAGAAGACCCCAACAGGGAATGAAACTGAGATAAGAAAGGCATGGTCTCGGAGGTCAATTTTATTTGACTTGCCTTATTGGAAGAATAACCCGGTGCGCCATGTATTGGATGTGATGCATGCAGAGAAGAACTTCGTTGAACACATTGTGGGTACTTGCCTTGGGGGGAGTCATTCGAAGGATGGATAAAATGCACGAAAAGACCTTAAATTGTTAAAATTTATGCCACAACTATGGTTGAAACAAGATAGTAGGGGAAGGACAATAATTCCCCCTGGTGCATTTACTTTGACGAGTGGGGAAAGGAAGGTGTTTCTAGACACAATATTTAATTTGAAGGCCCCATCTACTTTTTCGTCCAACTTGCAAAGGATTATGAATTATGCTACTCATGATTTACATAACTGTAAGTCCCACGATTGGCATATGATCATGCAATTGGTTCCTCTATTATTTAAGCATTGTTTCTCCAAGCACAAGGATTTGCATAGGGCTATTATTCAAATTAGTATTACCTTCTCCCTCTTGTGTTAGAAGGTAGTGAATCGAGAACACATAGTGGTCGCAAAATTGGCTGTGATTGAAGCGATTTGTGTATTGGAGAAGTACTTTCCCCCAACATTCTTTGACATAAGTGTTCACTCGTTGGTACACCTATGTGACGAGGCACTTCTTTATGGTCCAGTTAGATATCGATGGATGTATCCGTTTGAAAGATTGATGAAAGTTTTTAAAGATTACGTCAAGAATACGCGATACATTACAGGATCAATTACAGAGGAATACATCACCTTGGAGTCATCAATATATACTCGGTAATATATGCCTGACTCGACCAGCGTTGGTGACACTGATGAATTCGTCGATGATGGTGGTCATGTGATGGGAAAACGAGTGAAATTAACGAGTTTTCAACATGAACAAGTAGCTCGTTATCTATTTGACACACATGAAGATGTCGAAGAATGGAAAAACTAAGTTTCGATTATTATAATATTTAACATTATTTTAGATTATTTTATACATGATTAATTTTGTAATATGCAAAAAATATGAAGCCTGTGAGAACAATAAAAGACGAAAAACAATGGTACTATCAGACAACGAATTTTGGTTGTGGTTGACACAAGAGGCAATTATAATGAAAATAGTCGTTATATAATGTTACATTACACTC
The DNA here is from genome assembly GCA_949130495.1 of Sambucus nigra. Taxonomy (NCBI): domain Eukaryota; kingdom Viridiplantae; phylum Streptophyta; class Magnoliopsida; order Dipsacales; family Adoxaceae; genus Sambucus; species Sambucus nigra. The sequence goes on from OX422208.1 coordinate 287,358,346, forward strand.
AAATTTTACCACTAATATAATTAATTTATCTATATTCTCAGCTCCTAAAGACGGGTGATGCGACATCAAGGCTTGCTCGTCTAGCCACTGGACCCTTGTTCTTGGTACAAGAGTACAAAAAGTATCGATTGAACGGTTACATTTTCGGTGCTAAAGTGTACGATAAAAGTACAAATGTACATAACTCAGGAATTTCATACAAGGCTCTTACTATCTTTCGAGCGAGCGCAAAAGATAAAAACCTTGTTGAAGCTCAAATGACTTACTATGGTGTAATCCAAAATATATTTGAATTGGATTATATAAGAATCAAAGAGGTTGAATTTTACTGTGACTGGGTAAGAGTTGAGGATAAAAATGCTTGTAAAGTTGATCCTGTCACCAATTTGATCATGGTTGACTTGTCCAAGTTGAAGAGCAACGACCACGTGAGCGATGAGCCATTTGTTTGTGCATTTCAAAAGGTTAAGCAAGTGTTTTATTCGGAGTATATCAACAACAAGGCGTGGTCAATTGTCCAACACGCTCCAAGCCGTCTAAACAGTAGTGTGGATGACTTGGCTGCTCCTACCGAATATCAATCCATTTTTTATGATAACCCGAATTTGAAATAATTTTTCAATTTCTAATAAATATTTCAATTTGTACCGAAACATCCATTTTTAATGCTATTAATTGATTTGCACTTTATCATTTTCACTCTTGTGTAGTGTGCGTGTGTGGAGAGGAGATTAATACATAAATATTCCAACTACATCTAGGTTTTGTTTATACTAATCCATGAATATACGCTTCTTACCTTTAATAGGTGATTAGTACTGTAACACCCCGCCCGCCCGGGGAGAGCGAACGGAGAGCTAATGCGATAAAATAAATCCAAATCCACAAGTGACAAGGTATAGAACATCTAAATAAACCCACAATAATATAAATCCACTAATCTCAATCTCTTCAAATACAACAAGTCTCTCGAATTAAAATTATAACTATCTAACTCGAATAAAATAAATCCCAATGCTCTATACATCAAAATAATACAAATCTTCCAAAAATATTCTTCCCAAAATAATTTTATCAAAAACTATATTTTCCTTCATTTTCCAAAAATTAATTAAAATAGCCCAAAATTACGCTGGTTGTTACACTCCCCCACTAACAATGGAATTTCGCCCTCGAAATTCACCGAATGCCTAACTCTCAAAATCAGGCTGACAATCTTCAAAAATAATTTCGTCTCCAAAAATAATTTCCTCACATCTAATCTAGATGCCTAACACGAATATCACCTAAAATTTGTTATCTCTAAAAATTTCTAACCATGCAATGAACCCCAAAATTCAAGGCCCGAGGGTTACGGTATACCTAAGCTCTGATACAAATTGTAACACCCCGCCCGCCCGGGGAGAGCGAACGGAGCGCTAATGCGATAAAATAAATCCAAATCCATAAGTGACAAGGTATAGAGCATCTAAATAAACCCACAATAATATAAATCCACTAATCTCAATCTCTTCAAATACAACAAGTCTCTCGAATTAAAATTACAACTATCTAACTCGAATAAAATAAATCCCAATGCTCTATACATCAAAATAATACAAATCTTCCAAAAATATTCTTTCCAAAATAATTTTATCAAAAACTATATTTTCCTCCATTTTCCAAAAATTAATTAAAATAGCCCAAAATTACGCGGGTTGTTACAAGTGCATAGTTATTTGGGGTGTCCTATTTGTGGAGAGGAGATTGAATATCTTCGTCTATCCGAACACTAAGAAATTCCATAATCCTATGGAGTTATGCTCTGCAAATTCCTCCCAACCGTTATGTAGCCAAACATCACCAGTTGAAGTTGTCGATTCCACTTTCCATACCCCACCACTTGGAACCTCTAGCAAAACATGGGAGACCATTGGAAGGTGGAATTGACGACTTCAACTGCTGACTTTTGGCTACACAACAGTTGGAAGGAATTTACAGCACATAACTCCATAGGATTATGGCATTTCTTAGTGTTCAGATATGAAGGGAATTATATTTGACACGATTACCCGGGGTACATTAGTTGGAAGGAGGTGCCATATGAGCTCAAGTTAGCTGTTTGGGTGACACTATAGGTAATGTATTTATATTTATATGTCAATTTCGATTTCGATTTCAATTTCGATTTATATTTATCTATATTTGCAGGGCGGATACTAATTTTACTTTATTTTATTTCAGGGGTCAGGGAATGGCCCTGAGGGTAGGCCACATATGCTCGATACTTATGTGGCTCTTTGAACAAGAAGGGAAGGATAAGGAGGTGTCCCCAAGCGTTGCGGTACAAAATCTCTTTTCCAGCTAAATAATTTGTAGATTTGAGATAATTGATGGTGATGTTGTTTCTTCTTAAATAGATTCTATTTTGAATGTATATGTGCTTTATCTCTAGTTTATTTGGATATATGATATTTGAATAGGTACAACGTTGATATAACAGCTACAAATATACTGTTGGGCAGTGGCAGTGCCCATACTGCCTAACAGATTTTTTTTCAATTCTGCTCGGAATTGTCACGGTCATTGACCGTGATAATTTTTTTAAAAGGGGATAAGACTTTGCCACGGTTATTAACCGTGACTAAACGTGTCACGGTCCTAGACCGTGACAATTCTTACAATATTGTCAAGGTCTATGATCGTGACACGTTCGTGACAAAAAAAGTTATCTCGCCCCGAATTGTCACGGTCATTGAGCTTGACAAGTCCAACTTGTCAAGGTCAATGACCGTGACAATTCGACAGATTTGGTGTAGTGATCAATAAGTATGTACAAACAAAAATTATAAGTACAATCACAAATAAAAAAATAATAATGTCTGAATTAGTGTATTATTATAAATATAAACAAATTTTAGTAGTGTTAACAGTACAGTCCACTAACAGCTAGTAGAGTGAAACAATAAGAGACAAAGACTAAGACATCAAAAGAGAAACATGATGGCAATAATCTTCTCCATGAATTAGCCACCAAAATCATTGCTTACCTTAGACTAAGACATATCTTGGAACCTAAAAAGAGACTTTATAATAATAGTTTTGTAACTATCCCCAGCTCCCACCTCGAGGCTAGGATCCACCTCTAGGGTTGACTTCACAATCCTACTCTTTAATACATGGATTTTGCTTGGATAGGTTTCACCATTCCCGTCCCATCCATCCCCAATCCCATGCCTTCCTGCCAGCCCATGTTTCAGAGCATCCAGTTACCAAAATTATTTTCATCAACTGCTTTTTTGGATGTAATCACCTCATAGGTAGGAACACTCCTATTATTAGAATCCCCGGAACGATGTCCTCCAACATAAGGCGGGAGAGGCATTGAGTCTGTTACACTCTTTTTGAATGTCGCATCCTGATTTGACTCGCCCATCCTAATATTATAATACATAAGAAAATGATGAACCATACAAATTCCTTTGCTCGGCTGCGCGGGTGAACAATTTTAAAAGCAAAATACGTATAAAAGGGCATGGGTGAACAATTTAAAAAGTAAAATTTTAAAGAAGAAAAAAAAGTTTAAACAACAATATTGAAAATTATACTTAATCAACATTAACCATATTAAATGAACTCAAATTTCATTCTTCATACCTCAAGCAAAAGTATAAATATAACGGGTAAACATCAACCATATGAACACCTATTTTGGGCTTCGAAGTTTCCCACAACTCCCGCTATAAATTACCTATACATCAATGACCAACCAACTGTTATAGAAAAAAAAATATATTTCCACCTAAGTTTAGACATGAAAACTTATGAAAGGCTATGCATGTAATCAAGTACAAAGGTAATAACAGCTTAGATAAATTTAGATTTCTATTAGACATTTCCATGTTATTTGACATGCTACAGAAGTTTGACTTCAATAATATATCATATAAAAGTCAACATGTTATAAAATAGAACCTCATCCATCAAACTCATAGCTCATGGAACAACCTACATGTAAGAAGATATTACTTGCACAGTTACAAACAGCGTATGAATTATGAACACCTCTAAGAGATTTCAAATTTTCTTGTGTGAAAAAATTACTAGAGATATCATTAACAATTATAAACAATCGAAGTATAAAAAAATATTGGAGAATCAAGCATCAGGTGGCAAAGATAGAAACTAAAATTCTATTGATTCATTTAACTCCTCCAAGTACTTGAAATGCATTAAATGAATTGGAGAAAATTATATTTAAGTTAAACTAATAAAATGAACTAACATATATCACGTATATAAAAGGAACCGAGAAGTATAAAATGAACTCTCATATATCAACTAATAAAATGAACTGGGAAGTATAAAATAATCTATATATGTATGTGCATATAGAAACAATGGGATATTTTCAGTGTAATGGGTCTCCATTGCCTACGCAACCAAAAACACTGCAATGGGACACCATTGTCGCTGCATTTTTCATAAAACCAGGTCATGCTCTGTGATGAAAGAGATAGCTTCTTATTTTTTTTCAATTTGAAGAGGGTATACTACTTGATAGCTTGAAACACTATTGAACTGTACCTATCACTACAGATTTGGTACACAAAATTAATGCTTTTTGAATTTAGAAAATGTACATATCGGTATCTATATATATATATATATATATATATATACACACACACATACACACACGCACACATACACACACACACACATTGTTTAATTGATTGTTTAATAATTTAGGTTTTGTTAACCAAGGGTAGATGAATATTTGTTCGGTATGCATAAGTCATGGATGACCAAGCATAGATTAGCGAAAGAATATATGGACCGAGTTGAAATATTTATAAGATTTGCTAAAGATGGCGCGGATAATCATAGTTCAATTCGGTGCCCATGCACTAAGTGTGATAACATCTTCAAGATGAGTGTAACTGATATAAGGTGTCATTTATACAATAATGGAATTCATCCAAGATAAATTACATTGGATTGGCATGGGGAAGAAGAAAATAATTGAGAGCCGTCAAGTGAAAAATGTGATGAGTTCGATGAAGACCATGGAATTAATATTGATGATGTCGCAAACATAATAGATATGGTCTAGGATTTAAATGAAGGCTTCATAGAAGATCATAAAGATTTCCAAAATCGTCTTGGAGATGCAGATAAGCCCTTGTATGGAGGTTGTAGAAAGTATACTAAGTTGGCGGCAATATTGAAAGTTTTCAATATAAAAGCTAAGAGTGGCTGGTCTGAACATAGCTTCTCGAATGTGAATACGTTATTTGTTGATATGCTTCCATACGATAATGAATTGCCTTTATCTACTAGGGAGGCAAAGCGTAGTTTGTTTGCATTTGGGATGGTGTATTAGAAATAAATGCTTGTCCTAATGATTGCATACTTTATAGAAAAGATTATGCGAATGAAATAAAATGTCCTACTTATGGAACATCAAGATATAAAGTCAATAAGAATGTGATTGTGTAACACCCCACGATTTTGGAGACTGAGAAATTAAGTTTTTGGGAAAATAAAATTTAATTAAATTGGAGAATTCTAAAATTTGGGAATTTAAGTCCAAAAATAGAGGACGTTTCAAAGTATTCCGGATGATATTTTTGAGGGTACCATCGATCCCGGAAGGGTCGAGATAGTCAAAATGACTGTCATTGGGTCTTATTTCAGCTCCGGAATGTTTTTAAGTTGTTTTGACTTGAATTGGAGTCAACGAGTCATTTAAAGTGTGTATTAACATTTAAAACTGGGATTTTGTTTCAAAGGTTTATGAGGCTTATGGATGAAGCCATTTCTCATTTGAGAAAAGAGAGAAATAAAAGGGAAAGAAGAAGAAGAAGAAAAGAAGAGAGAGAGGAAGAAATCTTGGAGATTCCCGGCCCAAACGCGACATCGAGGCCGATTCAACCTCTACAAACCTGAGGCAAGTGTTTAATCTTGCTAAATAGCTATTTGTGTATTTTATTTCATACATTGTGGGGTAAAGAATGGTTTTTGGGTATTAATGTCAAAACCTAGATTTTAGGTTTAAATCTTGAAATCATTGATTAAATATGGAATTAATGACATAGAAATGGTTGGGATCAACTTTGGGTTGGTTAATGGGCTTAAAATCATAAATTGTTGAAGGTTTAAGGGTTAGAAATGGAAATTAAGGGTTTAAAACTCGTGGGTTTTGAAGATGCAGATGAAACCTTCAAAAATTGCAGGTCCGAATCGATTCGCCCCCTCTAGCGAATCGATTCGGTTTGGTAAAATTGGCAGGTATGCATTGACCGAATCGATTCGGACCCCAAGACGAATCGATTCGGACTATTGCAGAAGCCCAGGTCTTTGGACCCGAATCGATTCGCCTTGGAGGCCGAATCGATTCGCTAGTCCGAATCGATTCGGAACAGGGCCGAATCGATTCGGAAACAGGGCATTTTGAGGTATTTTCTCCATAGTGAATTCAAACCCTTTTTGGTTGGGTTTATTGATTTGGGGCCTTCTCTTATGATAAAAGAGATATGTTCTTGGAGACACATAAGGAGTTTCTCACACATTAGAATTTTGGGGACTCCTTAGGGTAATTTGGGAGAAATGTATCCATGTATGTATTTGGAAGTTATGTATAGAGATTTTGGGGGAAAACCCTTTGGGATTGGGAATCCTAATTGTAGATTAAAAGTAAGTGTAGATGTGATGTGAGGCTAAGAACTCTTAGAGAGATCTTAGATTAGGGTATTCACAAAAGTGGTCGAACCATAGTCGAAATCGAGGGAAATGAGATTATTTGATGATTGAAAGAATGAGCTTGAGGCTGATAGACTATTAGTTATATGTATACCGATAGTCAAAATGATTACTAGATTCTTTAATGTACTCGGAGATATAGATGATATGTGTAGTGAAAGATTCCTACACAAACTCTTGGGTGATAGCCCTAATGTTGAATATATATAGGTATAGATATAAACATATGGTTTTGGGAGACTACTCATCATAGGAAGATGATTGAATATGTTTCAAGTATGGGATTATATTCACGTATCGAGGACTATGTATACTTATAGCCAGTTATATATATATATTTTATACATATGAACGAGAATTAGTTTATCATATATAGATATAAGGATATGTGTATATGTGTTGATATATATCCGTATGTATATAAATGTATGGATATATTTATGTTATGAACATACATGGTATGGTTACTTAAACCGTATATGGTGGTTTATTATTTGATCCTATAATTGGATCATATGGATGTATATATATTGTGCATGTGAATAATACATATACTTAATTGGTTAAGCATACCCCGCTCATGCTATCATTGGGAAGTTGCGCGCGTAGAGGGTGAGCATCCTGGCTTATAATGCAGGGTGTGGATATTCCCCAGGTCATAGTCGTCCCTTGTGATTATTATACATATAGATATATATTTTTGGGATGAGACGTGGTGGGTATGTTTCGTCTCATTGCCGGTTGGAACTATGACCGCTTCCCGGGACGTCGTGTGCGTGTGTTTACCACGAGATGGGTGTCGTTTAGTCCCACCATGGTGGCCCCAGTATTGCTACGTGAGCCGGGCACTGGGAAGATGATAGCACTGATGCAGTTTATCGGCGATATATATAGCCGGGTATATTATGTGCATGGCCTTGTACATCATATGTAGTATGTACACTTGGCTATTGGATTGATGATGATATATATACGGTTAGAAATAAATGCCTATATATATATGTATATATATATATATATATCCTATAGATGAAAGGATATGGACTTTTATGAAGTACATCTTAGATGATCATGGTGTACTAGATTGATGGGGGTTGATGTATCGCACATAAGGTATTATTTCGGTTACATCATCCCAAGGATATTATTGGAGGTTCTTTTATTCTATCTTATTTGTTTTCTTTCTTTTCTTTTCTTCTTTCTTTCTTTAGGAGTTATAGTTTAATAGTAATGTTAGTATATACTTGTATGTTGAGGATTATGGATCTCTAGGATCGACATTGCCCAGGAGTAGTGTAACGAGGTAGTTCCTTGTTTGGATTTCGCTTTGCGAGACACCTCACGCACGAAACGCAGTGCCATGTCGAGATTTGAGAGAAGTAATTCCATAGGTGGCATCTCGGATCTCTGATCTTGACCTTGTCAGGAGTAGTGTAACGGGGCGGTTCCTTGTTTGGATTTCGCTTTGCGAGACTCCCCACGCACGAAACGTAGTACAATTTTGGGATTAGAGAGAAGTCTTGCCAATATTCCATGTGCATATTATTAAGTATATTCATTCTTACGCTTTTAGCCTAAATAGGTATGTATATATATGTGTATACGTATAGGGGTAATGTTTTAAGAATTATGATAATTATAATTCATGAGATTATTAATCGGAATTCATTAAGCCTTTTATGGCATATTTGTTGTAATCATAATCTAATAGGATTAGAAATGGATGGATCCTTAGATTATGACGGGAAGGTAGTTCTCGTGGATATAGGCTAGGCCTGATAAGTTAGGTTGCCCTAAAATAAATGGGGGTAATTTAACTAAAATTTGAGGACGCGATTAGGTGCGCGCCTTTAGATGAGAGGTGAGTTGGGGGTTCCACGATAGTGCGGTCTCACTTATTTATGAAATTAAGTACACCGGTATTTATTATGCACGGTTAACACACTTGCTAAATATTTTACACATTCGGGGCTCTGGCCCGTTCACTTCTCCCTCCTTCTTGTATATACATATGTATTTCCACAGGTATCCTACCGCATGGATGCCGGATGACCTTCTATCCAGAGTCTTGGGAGCCGTGACAGGTGCGGACTGTTGCGGGATATTTCATGTAGCCGCTTTCTACTTCTTCAAAATTCTAGGTAGGATTCATGTTGTAGATCGGGTTTGTATCATAGGGATATTTATATACATGTTTACATTTATTCCATTTCAGTTATTGTATTTGCTGTGATCCGACAGCTTATTCGGATCTACTTTTCGTAGTACATTCAGTTGTATTTAATTGGTTCATTTTATTTATTATAGTTCCTTCCTGCATCTCTCCTATTCATTAGTAGTTTTATAGTGTAGGGTTATTGTATGTTGCAAGTTTTAAATTTTTATAACATCTCGCTTATATGATTTCGGGTAGTTAGTCCTATATTATAGTACCGTTAGTTGATGTTGAGACTGGACCATCTGGAATTCCTGATTTAATATAGTATAGGGCTGGCCACCCGTTATTATTTTAAGCGGGGTGTTACAGATGGTATCAGAGCATCAGGTTCTAGAGTCCTTAGGATCTGTGCGCGTTCTGCATTCTTCCGTTAACGTTCTTGACATAGAGCCCTACAAATAGGACTGTTGTGTTCACTGCGTTGTTTCTTCTGTGAAGTGCATTCACTTGATTGGCGTTCTGGTAACAGTTTCTTTTGTTTCGTTTCATACGTCGCCTAGATTTGTCGTCTAGGAAAGGATAGGATTAGAAGTACAATACCCATAGTATATTTTGGGTACGCTTCAATCGGGGGTATTTGTCTTCCCCGGTTTTGGAGGAGTTATTGAGGAGATTTCTAGCAGTGGTTCGAGGTGATTTATCGACGGTTGAGTAAGGAAGGACATTTACTCGAATTGCGAATCTTGGTCCTAGTAAGGTAAACCCGAGGAGAGGCATGTAGTGTAGTTCTTGGGAGGTTTAGATTGAGAATCTGTTAACCTTAGTTAGGAAACCTAATGTTGGTGACTTTTACCGAGGTGAGGTTGGTGTAGTTGTCCCAATATTTGGAGTATCGCCTTCTAAGATGAGGGAGAATGGCTTTGGAGACTAAGTTTCGTCATGTAGAACTGAAGGAGTTTCCGACAGTTGCCATCGCGCCTTGCCCTTCAATATGGTTAGGAAGGATTTTGAGGAAGATGTTTCTCTTGTGAAGAAATAGGCTTAGGGATAATGATTTTCCTGGAAGGAGTTGAGGACCCTGAGTTCAGATTCTAGGGTGAGGGGAAACCATTAGGTTATGGAATTGTAAGGTAGAATACCTTTCTTTGAGTTTAAGTTACGCTTTGTGCGATAGTGGGAACGTCGCGTGTGAGGTGTGATGAGTAGCTAGCCGCTATACCGCTAGGGGGTATGGAATTTTCCTAGAGAAGGAAGTGAGCAAGTGTGGCCTTGGTGTGGCATCTTTTGAGAAGATACACCTTTTCATAACTGAGAGGTTCAGAGTTTGGTAGATTCGTGAGGAGCGGATAGTTTAGCTCATAGTTGTGCTAGTTTTGAGAACTAGATATTGGCTAGAGTATTGTATTGATTGAGGCCTTGTGTTTTAAACATAAGGTGTTTGTTTGGCGTGTCGAAAGACGCGGAATATATTTATCTTGTATTATTGTATAGGCCCTCGGGCAATATCTAAAATATGAAAAATCTTTTTATAAGACCTTAACCCTGGTTCAACTAATCTCAATCCCCGACCTAGCTACACAGTAGTGTATTGGGAGGGTTCCTTGTTTGGATTTCGCTTGCGAGACCTCCCCCGCACGAAGGTGGCTAGCGTCAGGAATTGAGGAGAGTTCAACCAGTGGAATTTTTCAACTTTTATATATTTAGTATATTGTTATAGATTATGTTACCGAGGGTTATCTTACAATTTGAGGCTAATGGAGCCTGATTAAGATTTCACGAGTAGAAACTCGGGTACAGGGTGTATGGGCGCCCTGGGTAGCTAGTTGGTTTTAGGGATCGGTAAGGATCTATATAGTTCGACGTGAGAACTAGAAAGGATCGGCATAGTGATCTTGAGGATTGATATAAGGACTAGATGATATTGAGGTCCTAGGCATATCTTAAATTTCGAGGACGAAATTCTTGTAAGGGGGGAAGATTGTAACACCCCACGATTTTGGAGACTGAGAAATTAAGTTTTTGGGAAAATAAAATTTAATTAAATTGGAGAATTCTAAAATTTGGGAATTTAAGTCCAAAAATAGAGGACGTTTCAAAGTATTCCGGATGATATTTTTGAGGGTACCATCGATCCCGGAAGGGTCGAGATAGTCAAAATGACTGTCATTGGGTCTTATTTCGGCTCCGGAATGTTTTTAAGTTGTTTTGACTTGAATTGGAGTCAACGAGTCATTTAAAGTGTGTATTAACATTTAAAACTGGGATTTTGTTTCAAAGGTTTATGAGGCTTACGGATGAAGCCATTTCTCATTTGAGAAAAGAGAGAAATAAAAGGGAAAGAAGAAGAAGAAGAAAAGAAGAGAGAGAGGAAGAAATCTTGGAGATTCCCGGCCCAAACGCGACATCGAGGCCGATTCAACCTCTACAAACCTGAGGCAAGTGTTTAATCTTGCTAAATAGCTATTTGTGTATTTTATTTCATAAATTGTGGGGTAAAGAATGGTTTTTGGGTATTAATGTAAAAACCTAGATTTTAGGTTTAAATCTTGAAATCATTGATTAAATATGGAATTAATGACATAGAAATGGTTGGGATCAACTTTGGGTTGGTTAATGGGCTTAAAATCATAAATTGTTGAAGGTTTAAGGGTTAGAAATGGAAATTAAGGGTTTAAAACTCGTGGGTTTTGAAGATGCAGATGAAACCTTCAAAAATTGCAGGTCCGAATCGATTCGCCCCCTCTAGCGAATCGATTCGGTTTGGTAAAATTGGCAGGTCTGCATTGACCGAATCGATTCGGACCCCAAGCCGAATCGATTCGGCCTATTGCAGAAGCCCAGGTCTTTGGACCCGAATCGATTCGCCTTGGAGGCCGAATCGATTCGCTAGTCCGAATCGATTCGGAACAGGGCCGAATCGATTCGGAAACAGGGCATTTTGAGGTATTTTCTCCATAGTGAATTCAAACCCTTTTTGGTTGGGTTTATTGATTTGGGGCCTTCTCTTATGATAAAAGAGATATGTTCTTGGAGACACAAAAGGAGTTTCTCACACATTAGAATTTTGGGGACTCCTTAGGATAATTTGGGAGAAATGTATCCATGTATGTATTTGGAAGTTATGTATAGAGATTTTGGGGGAAAACCCTTTGGGATTGGGAATCCTAATTGTAGATTAAAAGTAAGTGTAGATGTGATGTGAGGCTAAGAACTCTTAGAGAGATCTTAGATTAGGGTATTCACAAAATTGATCGAACCATAGTCGAAATCGAGGGAAATGAGATTATTTGATGATTGAAAGAATGAGCTTGAGGCTGATAGACTATTAGTTATATGTATACCGATAGTCAAAATGATTACTAGATTCTTTAATGTACTCGGAGATATAGATGATATGTGTAGTGAAAGATTCCTACACAAACTCTTGGGTGATAGCCCTAATGTTGAATATATATAGGTATAGATATAAACATATGGTTTTGGGAGACTACTCATCATAGGAAGATGATTGAATATGTTTCAAGTATGGGATTATATTCACGTATCGAGGACTATGTATACTTATAGCCAGTTATATATATATATTTTATACATATGAACGAGAATTAGTTTATCATATATAGATATAAGGATATGTGTCTATGTGTTGATATATATCCGTATGTATATAAATGTATGGATATATTTATGTTATGAACATACATGGTATGGTTACTTAAACCGTATATGGTGGTTTATTATTTGATCCTATAATTGGATCATATGGATGTATATATATTGTGCATGTGAATAATACATATACTTAATTGGTTAAGCATACCCCGCTCATGCTATCATTGGGAAGTTGCGCGCGTAGAGGGTGAGCATCCTGGCTTATAATGCAGGGTGTGGATATTCCCCAGGTCATAGTCGTCCCTTGTGATTATTATACATTTAGATATATATTTTTGGGATGAGACGTGGTGGGTATGTTTCGTCTCATTGCCGGTTGGAACTATGACCGCTTCCCGGGACGTCGTGTGCGTGTGTTTACCACGAGATGGGTGTCGTTTAGTCCCACCATGGTGGCCCCAGTATTGCTACGTGAGCCGGGCACTGGGAAGATGATAGCACTGATGCAGTTTATCGGCGATATATATAGCCGGGTATATTATGTGCATGGCCTTGTACATCATATGTAGTATGTAAACTTGGCTATTGGATTGATGATGATATATATACGGTTAGAAATAAATACCTATATATATATATATATATATATATGTGTATATATATATATATCCTATAGATGAAAGGATATGGACTTTTATGAAGTACATCTTAGATGATCATGGTGTACTAGATTGATGGGGGTTGATGTATCGCACATAAGGTATTATTTCGGTTACATCATCCCAAGGATATTATTGGAGGTTCTTTTATTCTATCTTATTTGTTTTCTTTCTTTTCTTTTCTTCTTTCTTTCTTTAGGAGTTATAGTTTAATAGTAATGTTAGTATATACTTGTATGTTGAGGATTATGGATCTCTAGGATCGACATTGCCCAGGAGTAGTGTAACAAGGTGGTTCCTTGTTTGGATTTCGCTTTGCGAGACACCTCACGCACGAAACGCAGTGCCATGTCGAGATTTGAGAGAAGTAATTCCATAGGTGGCATCTCGGATCTCTGATCTTGACCTTGTCAGGAGTAGTGTAACGGGGCGGTTCCTTGTTTGGATTTCGCTTTGTGAGACTCCCCACGCACGAAACGTAGTACAATTTTGGGATTAGAGAGAAGTCTTGCCAATATTCCATGTGCATATTATTAAGTATATTCATTCTTACGCTTTTAGCCTAAATAGGTATGTATATATATGTGTATATGTATAGGGGTAATGTTTTAAGAATTATGATAATTATAATTCATGAGATTATTAATCGGAATTCATTAAGCCTTTTATGGCATAATTGTTGTAATCATAATCTCATAGGATTAGAAATGGATGGATCCTTAGATTATGACGGGAAGGTAGTTCTCGTGGATATAGGCTAGGCCTGATAAGTTAGGTTGTCCTAAAATAAATGGGGGTAATTTAACTAAAATTTGAGGACGCGATTAGATGCGCGCCTTTAGATGAGAGGTGAGTTGGGGGTTCCACGAGAGTGCGGTCTCACTTATTTATGAAATTAAGTACACCGGTATTTATTATGCACGGTTAACACACTTGCTAAATATTTTACACATTCGGGGCTCTGACCCGTTCACTTCTCCCTCCTTCTTGTATATACATATGTATTTCCACAGGTATCCTACCGCATGGATGCCGGATGACCTTCTATCCAGAGTCTTGGGAGCCGTGACAGGTGCGGACTGTTGCGGGATATTTCATGTAGCCGCTTTCTACTTCTTCAAAATTCTAGGTAGGATTCATGTTGTAGATCGGGTTTGTATCATAGGGATATTTATATACATGTTTACATTTATTCCATTTCAGTTATTGTATTTGCTGTGATCCGACAGCTTATTCGGATCTACTTTTCGTAGTACATTCAGTTGTATTTAATTGGTTCATTTTATTTATTATAGTTCCTTCCTGCATCTCTCCTATTCATTAGTAGTTTTATAGTGTAGGGTTGTTGTATGTTGCAAGTTTTAAATTTTTATAACATCTCGCTTATATGATTTCGGGTAGTTAGTCCTATATTATAGTACCGTTAGTTGATGTTGAGACCGGACCATCTGGAATTCCTGATTTAATATAGTATAGGGCTGGCCACCCGTTATTATTTTAAGCGGGGTGTTACAGATGGTATCAGAGCATCAGGTTCTAGAGTCCTTAGGATCTGTGCACGTTCTGCATTCTTCCGTTAACGTTCTTGACATAAAGCCCTACAAATAGGACTGTTGTGTTCACTGCGTTGTTTCTTCTGTGAAGTGCATTCACTTGATTGGCGTTCTGGTAACAGTTGCTTTTGTTTCGTTTCAGACGTCGCCTAGATTTGTCGTCTAGGAAAGGATAGGATTAGAAGTACAATACACATAGTATATTTTGGGTACGCTTCAATCGGGGGTATTTGTCTTCCCCGGTTTTGGAGGAGTTATTGAGGAGATTTCTAGCAGTGGTTCGAGGTGATTTATCGACGGTTGAGTAAGGAAGGACATTTACTCGAATTGCGAATCTTGGTCCTAGTAAGGTAAACCCGAGGAGAGGCATGTAGTGTAGTTCTTGGGAGGTTTAGATTGAGAATCTGTTAACCTTAGTTAGGAAACCTAATATTGGTGACTTTTACCGAGGTGAGGTTGGTGTAGTTGTCCCAATATTTGGAGTATCGCCTTCTAAGATGAGGGAGAATGGCTTTGGAGACTAAGTTTCGTCATGTAGAACTGAAGGAGTTTCCGACAGTTGCCATCGCGCCTTGCCCTTCAATATGGTTAGGAAGGATTTTGAGGAAGATGTTTCTCTTGTGAAGAAATAGGCTTAGGGATAATGATTTTCCTGGAAGGAGTTGAGGACCCTGAGTTCAGATTCTAGGGTGAGGGGAAACCATTAGGTTATGGAATTGTAAGGTAGAATACCTTTCTTTGAGTTTAAGTTACGCTATGTGCGATAGTGGGAACGTCGCGTGTGAGGTGTGATGAGTATCTAGCCGCTATACCGCTAGGGGGTATGGAATTTTCCTAGAGAAGGAAGTGAGCAAGTGTGGCCTTGGTGTGGCATCTTTTGAGAAGATACACCTTTTCATAACTGAGAGGTTCAGAGTTTGGTAGATTCGTGAGGAGCGGATAGTTTAGCTCATAGTTGTGCTAGTTTTGAGAACTAGATATTGGCTAGAGTATTGTATTGATTGAGGCCTTGTGTTTTAAACATAAGGTGTTTGTTTGGCGTGTCGAAAGACGCGGAATATATTTATCTTGTATTATTGTATAGGCCCTCGGGCAATATCTAAAATATGAAAAATCTTTTTATAAGACCTTAACCCTGGTTCAACTAATCTCAATCCCCGACCTAGCTACACAGTAGTGTATTGGGAGGGTTCCTTGTTTGGATTTCGCTTGCGAGACCTCCCCCGCACGAAGGTGGCTAGCGTCAGGAATTGAGGAGAGTTCAACCAGTGGAATTTTTCAACTTTTATATATTTAGTATATTGTTATAGATTATGTTACCGAGGGTTATCTTACAATTTGAGGCTAATGGAGCCTGATTAAGATTTCACGAGTAGAAACTCGGGTACAGGGTGTATGGGCGCCCTGGGTAGCTAGTTGGTTTTAGGGATCGGTAAGGATCTATATAGTTCGACGTGAGAACTAGAAAGGATCGGCATAGTGATCTTGAGGATTGATATAAGGACTAGATGATATTGAGGTCCTAGGCATATCTTAAATTTCGAGGACGAAATTCTTGTAAGGGGGGAAGATTGTAACACCCCACGATTTTGGAGACTGAGAAATTAAGTTTTTGGGAAAATAAAATTTAATTAAATTGGAGAATTCTAAAATTTGGGAATTTAAGTCCAAAAATAGAGGACGTTTCAAAGTATTCCGGATGATATTTTTGAGGGTACCATCGATCCCGGAAGGGTCGAGATAGTCAAAATGACTGTCATTGGGTCTTATTTCGGCTCCGGAATGTTTTTAAGTTGTTTTGACTTGAATTGGAGTCAACGAGTCATTTAAAGTGTGTATTAACATTTAAAACTGGGATTTTGTTTCAAAGGTTTATGAGGCTTACGGATGAAGCCATTTCTCATTTGAGAAAAGAGAGAAATAAAAGGGAAAGAAGAAGAAGAAGAAGAAAAGAAGAGAGAGAGGAAGAAATCTTGGAGATTCCCGGCCCAAACGCGACATCGAGGCCGATTCAACCTCTACAAACCTGAGGCAAGTGTTTAATCTTGCTAAATAGCTATTTGTGTATTTTATTTCATAAATTGTGGGGTAAAGAATGGTTTTTGGGTATTAATGTAAAAACCTAGATTTTAGGTTTAAATCTTGAAATCATTGATTAAATATGGAATTAATGACATAGAAATGGTTGGGATCAACTTTGGGTTGGTTAATGGGCTTAAAATCATAAATTGTTGAAGGTTTAAGGGTTAGAAATGGAAATTAAGGGTTTAAAACTCGTGGGTTTTGAAGATGCAGATGAAACCTTCAAAAATTGCAGGTCCGAATCGATTCGCCCCCTCTAGCGAATCGATTCGGTTTGGTAAAATTGGCAGGTCTGCATTGACCGAATCGATTCGGACCCCAAGCCGAATCGATTCGGCCTATTGCAGAAGCCCAGGTCTTTGGACCCGAATCGATTCGCCTTGGAGGCCGAATCGATTCGCTAGTCCGAATCGATTCGGAACAGGGCCGAATCGATTCGGAAACAGGGCATTTTGAGGTATTTTCTCCATAGTGAATTCAAACCCTTTTTGGTTGGGTTTATTGATTTGGGGCCTTCTCTTATGATAAAAGAGATATGTTCTTGGAGACACAAAAGGAGTTTCTCACACATTAGAATTTTGGGGACTCCTTAGGATAATTTGGGAGAAATGTATCCATGTATGTATTTGGAAGTTATGTATAGAGATTTTGGGGGAAAACCCTTTGGGATTGGGAATCCTAATTGTAGATTAAAAGTAAGTGTAGATGTGATGTGAGGCTAAGAACTCTTAGAGAGATCTTAGATTAGGGTATTCACAAAATTGATCGAACCATAGTCGAAATCGAGGGAAATGAGATTATTTGATGATTGAAAGAATGAGCTTGAGGCTGATAGACTATTAGTTATATGTATACCGATAGTCAAAATGATTACTAGATTCTTTAATGTACTCGGAGATATAGATGATATGTGTAGTGAAAGATTCCTACACAAACTCTTGGGTGATAGCCCTAATGTTGAATATATATAGGTATAGATATAAACATATGGTTTTGGGAGACTACTCATCATAGGAAGATGATTGAATATGTTTCAAGTATGGGATTATATTCACGTATCGAGGACTATGTATACTTATAGCCAGTTATATATATATATTTTATACATATGAACGAGAATTAGTTTATCATATATAGATATAAGGATATGTGTCTATGTGTTGATATATATCCGTATGTATATAAATGTATGGATATATTTATGTTATGAACATACATGGTATGGTTACTTAAACCGTATATGGTGGTTTATTATTTGATCCTATAATTGGATCATATGGATGTATATATATTGTGCATGTGAATAATACATATACTTAATTGGTTAAGCATACCCCGCTCATGCTATCATTGGGAAGTTGCGCGCGTAGAGGGTGAGCATCCTGGCTTATAATGCAGGGTGTGGATATTCCCCAGGTCATAGTCGTCCCTTGTGATTATTATACATATAGATATATATTTTTGGGATGAGACGTGGTGGGTATGTTTCGTCTCATTGCCGGTTGGAACTATGACCGCTTCCCGGGACGTCGTGTGCGTGTGTTTACCACGAGATGGGTGTCGTTTAGTCCCACCATGGTGGCCCCAGTATTGCTACGTGAGCCGGGCACTGGGAAGATGATAGCACTGATGCAGTTTATCGGCGATATATATAGCCGGGTATATTATGTGCATGGCCTTGTACATCATATGTAGTATGTAAACTTGGCTATTGGATTGATGATGATATATATACGGTTAGAAATAAATACCTATATATATATATATATATATATATATATATGTGTATATATATATATATCCTATAGATGAAAGGATATGGACTTTTATGAAGTACATCTTAGATGATCATGGTGTACTAGATTGATGGGGGTTGATGTATCGCACATAAGGTATTATTTCGGTTACATCATCCCAAGGATATTATTGGAGGTTCTTTTATTCTATCTTATTTGTTTTCTTTCTTTTCTTTTCTTCTTTCTTTCTTTAGGAGTTATAGTTTAATAGTAATGTTAGTATATACTTGTATGTTGAGGATTATGGATCTCTAGGATCGACATTGCCCAGGAGTAGTGTAACAAGGTGGTTCCTTGTTTGGATTTCGCTTTGCGAGACACCTCACGCACGAAACGCAGTGCCATGTCGAGATTTGAGAGAAGTAATTCCATAGGTGGCATCTCGGATCTCTGATCTTGACCTTGTCAGGAGTAGTGTAACGGGGCGGTTCCTTGTTTGGATTTCGCTTTGTGAGACTCCCCACGCACGAAACGTAGTACAATTTTGGGATTAGAGAGAAGTCTTGCCAATATTCCATGTGCATATTATTAAGTATATTCATTCTTACGCTTTTAGCCTAAATAGGTATGTATATATATGTGTATATGTATAGGGGTAATGTTTTAAGAATTATGATAATTATAATTCATGAGATTATTAATCGGAATTCATTAAGCCTTTTATGGCATAATTGTTGTAATCATAATCTCATAGGATTAGAAATGGATGGATCCTTAGATTATGACGGGAAGGTAGTTCTCGTGGATATAGGCTAGGCCTGATAAGTTAGGTTGTCCTAAAATAAATGGGGGTAATTTAACTAAAATTTGAGGACGCGATTAGATGCGCGCCTTTAGATGAGAGGTGAGTTGGGGGTTCCACGAGAGTGCGGTCTCACTTATTTATGAAATTAAGTACACCGGTATTTATTATGCACGGTTAACACACTTGCTAAATATTTTACACATTCGGGGCTCTGACCCGTTCACTTCTCCCTCCTTCTTGTATATACATATGTATTTCCATAGGTATCCTACCGCATGGATGCCGGATGACCTTCTATCCAGAGTCTTGGGAGCCGTGACAGGTGCGGACTGTTGCGGGATATTTCATGTAGCCGCTTTCTACTTCTTCAAAATTCTAGGTAGGATTCATGTTGTAGATCGGGTTTGTATCATAGGGATATTTATATACATGTTTACATTTATTCCATTTCAGTTATTGTATTTGCTGTGATCCGACAGCTTATTCGGATCTACTTTTCGTAGTACATTCAGTTGTATTTAATTGGTTCATTTTATTTATTATAGTTCCTTCCTGCATCTCTCCTATTCATTAGTAGTTTTATAGTGTAGGGTTGTTGTATGTTGCAAGTTTTAAATTTTTATAACATCTCGCTTATATGATTTCGGGTAGTTAGTCCTATATTATAGTACCGTTAGTTGATGTTGAGACCGGACCATCTGGAATTCCTGATTTAATATAGTATAGGGCTGGCCACCCGTTATTATTTTAAGCGGGGTGTTACAGATGGTATCAGAGCATCAGGTTCTAGAGTCCTTAGGATCTGTGCACGTTCTGCATTCTTCCGTTAACGTTCTTGACATAAAGCCCTACAAATAGGACTGTTGTGTTCACTGCGTTGTTTCTTCTGTGAAGTGCATTCACTTGATTGGCGTTCTGGTAACAGTTGCTTTTGTTTCGTTTCAGACGTCGCCTAGATTTGTCGTCTAGGAAAGGATAGGATTAGAAGTACAATACACATAGTATATTTTGGGTACGCTTCAATCGGGGGTATTTGTCTTCCCCGGTTTTGGAGGAGTTATTGAGGAGATTTCTAGCAGTGGTTCGAGGTGATTTATCGACGGTTGAGTAAGGAAGGACATTTACTCGAATTGCGAATCTTGGTCCTAGTAAGGTAAACCCGAGGAGAGGCATGTAGTGTAGTTCTTGGGAGGTTTAGATTGAGAATCTGTTAACCTTAGTTAGGAAACCTAATATTGGTGACTTTTACCGAGGTGAGGTTGGTGTAGTTGTCCCAATATTTGGAGTATCGCCTTCTAAGATGAGGGAGAATGGCTTTGGAGACTAAGTTTCGTCATGTAGAACTGAAGGAGTTTCCGACAGTTGCCATCGCGCCTTGCCCTTCAATATGGTTAGGAAGGATTTTGAGGAAGATGTTTCTCTTGTGAAGAAATAGGCTTAGGGATAATGATTTTCCTGGAAGGAGTTGAGGACCCTGAGTTCAGATTCTAGGGTGAGGGGAAACCATTAGGTTATGGAATTGTAAGGTAGAATACCTTTCTTTGAGTTTAAGTTACGCTATGTGCGATAGTGGGAACGTCGCGTGTGAGGTGTGATGAGTATCTAGCCGCTATACCGCTAGGGGGTATGGAATTTTCCTAGAGAAGGAAGTGAGCAAGTGTGGCCTTGGTGTGGCATCTTTTGAGAAGATACACCTTTTCATAACTGAGAGGTTCAGAGTTTGGTAGATTCGTGAGGAGCGGATAGTTTAGCTCATAGTTGTGCTAGTTTTGAGAACTAGATATTGGCTAGAGTATTGTATTGATTGAGGCCTTGTGTTTTAAACATAAGGTGTTTGTTTGGCGTGTCGAAAGACGCGGAATATATTTATCTTGTATTATTGTATAGGCCCTCGGGCAATATCTAAAATATGAAAAATCTTTTTATAAGACCTTAACCCTGGTTCAACTAATCTCAATCCCCGACCTAGCTACACAGTAGTGTATTGGGAGGGTTCCTTGTTTGGATTTCGCTTGCGAGACCTCCCCCGCACGAAGGTGGCTAGCGTCAGGAATTGAGGAGAGTTCAACCAGTGGAATTTTTCAACTTTTATATATTTAGTATATTGTTATAGATTATGTTACCGAGGGTTATCTTACAATTTGAGGCTAATGGAGCCTGATTAAGATTTCACGAGTAGAAACTCGGGTACAGGGTGTATGGGCGCCCTGGGTAGCTAGTTGGTTTTAGGGATCGGTAAGGATCTATATAGTTCGACGTGAGAACTAGAAAGGATCGGCATAGTGATCTTGAGGATTGATATAAGGACTAGATGATATTGAGGTCCTAGGCATATCTTAAATTTCGAGGACGAAATTCTTGTAAGGGGGGAAGATTGTAACACCCCACGATTTTGGAGACTGAGAAATTAAGTTTTTGGGAAAATAAAATTTAATTAAATTGGAGAATTCTAAAATTTGGGAATTTAAGTCCAAAAATAGAGGACGTTTCAAAGTATTCCGGATGATATTTTTGAGGGTACCATCGATCCCGGAAGGGTCGAGATAGTCAAAATGACTGTCATTGGGTCTTATTTCGGCTCCGGAATGTTTTTAAGTTGTTTTGACTTGAATTGGAGTCAACGAGTCATTTAAAGTGTGTATTAACATTTAAAACTGGGATTTTGTTTCAAAGGTTTATGAGGCTTACGGATGAAGCCATTTCTCATTTGAGAAAAGAGAGAAATAAAAGGGAAAGAAGAAGAAGAAGAAGAAAAGAAGAGAGAGAGGAAGAAATCTTGGAGATTCCCGGCCCAAACGCGACATCGAGGCCGATTCAACCTCTACAAACCTGAGGCAAGTGTTTAATCTTGCTAAATAGCTATTTGTGTATTTTATTTCATAAATTGTGGGGTAAAGAATGGTTTTTGGGTATTAATGTAAAAACCTAGATTTTAGGTTTAAATCTTGAAATCATTGATTAAATATGGAATTAATGACATAGAAATGGTTGGGATCAACTTTGGGTTGGTTAATGGGCTTAAAATCATAAATTGTTGAAGGTTTAAGGGTTAGAAATGGAAATTAAGGGTTTAAAACTCGTGGGTTTTGAAGATGCAGATGAAACCTTCAAAAATTGCAGGTCCGAATCGATTCGCCCCCTCTAGCGAATCGATTCGGTTTGGTAAAATTGGCAGGTCTGCATTGACCGAATCGATTCGGACCCCAAGCCGAATCGATTCGGCCTATTGCAGAAGCCCAGGTCTTTGGACCCGAATCGATTCGCCTTGGAGGCCGAATCGATTCGCTAGTCCGAATCGATTCGGAACAGGGCCGAATCGATTCGGAAACAGGGCATTTTGAGGTATTTTCTCCATAGTGAATTCAAACCCTTTTTGGTTGGGTTTATTGATTTGGGGCCTTCTCTTATGATAAAAGAGATATGTTCTTGGAGACACAAAAGGAGTTTCTCACACATTAGAATTTTGGGGACTCCTTAGGATAATTTGGGAGAAATGTATCCATGTATGTATTTGGAAGTTATGTATAGAGATTTTGGGGGAAAACCCTTTGGGATTGGGAATCCTAATTGTAGATTAAAAGTAAGTGTAGATGTGATGTGAGGCTAAGAACTCTTAGAGAGATCTTAGATTAGGGTATTCACAAAATTGATCGAACCATAGTCGAAATCGAGGGAAATGAGATTATTTGATGATTGAAAGAATGAGCTTGAGGCTGATAGACTATTAGTTATATGTATACCGATAGTCAAAATGATTACTAGATTCTTTAATGTACTCGGAGATATAGATGATATGTGTAGTGAAAGATTCCTACACAAACTCTTGGGTGATAGCCCTAATGTTGAATATATATAGGTATAGATATAAACATATGGTTTTGGGAGACTACTCATCATAGGAAGATGATTGAATATTTTTCAAGTATGGGATTATATTCACGTATCGAGGACTATGTATACTTATAGCCAGTTATATATATATATTTTATACATATGAACGAGAATTAGTTTATCATATATAGATATAAGGATATGTGTATATGTGTTGATATATATCCGTATGTATATAAATGTATGGATATATTTATGTTATGAACATACATGGTATGGTTACTTAAACCGTATATGGTGGTTTATTATTTGATCCTATAATTGGATCATATGGATGTATATATATTGTGCATGTGAATAATACATATACTTAATTGGTTAAGCATACCCCGCTCATGCTATCATTGGGAAGTTGCGCGCGTAGAGGGTGAGCATCCTGGCTTATAATGCAGGGTGTGGATATTCCCCAGGTCATAGTCGTCCCTTGTGATTATTATACATATAGATATATATTTTTGGGATGAGACGTGGTGGGTATGTTTCGTCTCATTGCCGGTTGGAACTATGACCGCTTCCCGGGACGTCGTGTGCGTGTGTTTACCACGAGATGGGTGTCGTTTAGTCCCACCATGGTGGCCCCAGTATTGCTACGTGAGCCGGGCACTGGGAAGATGATAGCACTGATGCAGTTTATCGGCGATATATATAGCCGGGTATATTATGTGCATGGCCTTGTACATCATATGTAGTATGTACACTTGGCTATTGGATTGATGATGATATATATACGGTTAGAAATAAATACCTATATATATATATGTATATATATATATATATATATATCCAATAGATGAAAGGATATGGACTTTTATGAAGTACATCTTAGATGATCATGGTGTACTAGATTGATGGGGGTTGATGTATCGCACATAAGGTATTATTTCGGTTACATCATCCCAAGGATATTATTGGAGGTTCTTTTATTCTATCTTATTTGTTTTCTTTCTTTTCTTTTCTTCTTTCTTTCTTTAGGAGTTATAGTTTAATTGTAATGTTAGTATATACTTGTATGTTGAGGATTATGGATCTCTAGGATCGACATTGCCTAGGAGTAGTGTAACGAGGTGGTTCCTTGTTTGGATTTCGCTTTGCAAGACACCTCACGCACGAAACGCAGTGCCATGTCGAGATTTGAGAGAAGTAATTCCATAGGTGGCATCTCGGATCTCTGATCTTGACCTTGTCAGGAGTAGTGTAACGGGGCGGTTCCTTGTTTGGATTTCGCTTTGCGAGACTCCCCACGCACGAAACGTAGTACAATTTTGGGATTAGAGAGAAGTCTTGCCAATATTCCATGTGCATATTATTAAGTATATTCATTCTTACGCTTTTAGCCTAAATAGGTATGTATATATATGTGTATATGTATAGGGGTAATGTTTTAAGAATTATGATAATTATAATTCATGAGATTATTAATCGGAATTCATTAAGCCTTTTATGGCATAATTGTTGTAATCATAATCTAATAGGATTAGAAATGGATGGATCCTTAGATTATGACGGGAAGGTAGTTCTCGTGGATATAGGCTAGGCCTGATAAGTTAGGTTGTCCTAAAATAAATGGGGGTAATTTAACTAAAATTTGAGGACGCGATTAGGTGCGCGCCTTTAGATGAGAGGTGAGTTGGGGGTTCCACGAGAGTGCGGTCTCACTTATTTATGAAATTAAGTACACCGGTATTTATTATGCACGGTTAACACACTTGCTAAATATTTTACACATTCGGGGCTCTGACCCGTTTACTTCTCCCTCCTTCTTGTATATACATATGTATTTCCACAAGTATCCTACCGCATGGATGCCGGATGACCTTCTATCCAGAGTCTTGGGAGCCGTGACAGGTGCGGACTGTTGCGGGATATTTCATGTAGCCGCTTTCTACTTCTTCAAAATTCTAGGTAGGATTCATGTTGTAGATCGGGTTTGTATCATAGGGATATTTATATACATGTTTACATTTATTCCATTTCAGTTATTGTATTTGCTGTGATCCGACAGCTTATTCGGATCTACTTTTCGTAGTACATTCAGTTGTATTTAATTGGTTCATTTTATTTATTATAGTTCCTCCCTGCATCTCTCCTATTCATTAGTAGTTTTATAGTGTAGGGTTGTTGTATGTTGCAAGTTTTAAATTTTTATAACATCTCGCTTATATGATTTCGGGTAGTTAGTCCTATATTATAGTACCGTTAGTTGATGTTGAGACTGAACCATCTGGAATTCCTGATTTAATATAGTATAGGGCTGGCCACCCGTTATTATTTTAAGCGGGGTGTTACAAATTGATGGGGGGGAAAGGGTGTACCTGATAAATTACTATGGTACTTTCCACCAATCCCAATATTCAAAAGGTGGTTTCAATCCACACATACCACAAAGGATTGGTGTGGCATGCTACTGGAAGAGAAATTGATGGTTAATTGTGTCATCCAGCAGATTCGCCACAATGGAATCTAATAGATGAGCAGTGGTCACAGTTTGCAAAGGAATCAAGGAACCTTCGATTAGTTATCTCAACAGATTTTATTAATCCACTTAATTCCCTTAGCACTAGGTATTGTTGTAGGTCGGTTATGCTGAATACTTATAACCTTTCACCGGAGTTATGCATGAAAAGAAAGTATATTCAATTAGGCCCCGTTTGATGCGCCGTATAAGAGGGTCATATTGGATTAAAATATCCTATCCGATGTTTGGTATAATTTAGGATAGGATATGAGATGAAATAAGTTATCCAAAGTGAGCTCCTTATCCCATAAGGAATGGGATAAAAAAAACACCTCCAAGGTGGTATAAAATTATCCAGTGACAAACAAACAAATAAAATTACAAAAGTAGCCTTATTACGTTATAGAGTCCAAAAAAATTTGGATTCTAAACTTTATAAATATATCTATGTACCTACGTTTCTTAGCATTCTACCATTGATAACAAATAAGGTTCGTCTCCTTCATCACCATCATCATCAGGTATATAGAGGTGCTGTTACGGCTCTCTCGCCCCTTTCACACACACACACACATATATATATATATATATATATATATATATATATATATATATAACATATACAGGTGATATATATATTACACCTGTCTCTCTCATGTTCTCCCCTGTTATATAACGGGTCTCCGGTCTCTGTTATATGTTATATATATAACGGGTCTCATAATGGGATATAGTTGTATATTTATGGGTCTCTGTTATATGTTATATATATTAACTAACAGCATATATATAACTGTTAATAGCATATATATAACTGTTAGTTATATATATAGCTGTAATATACGGGTCTCCAGCATATATATATATATATATATATATGTGTGTGTGTGTGTGTGTGTGTGTGTGTGTGTGTGTGTGTGTGTATATATATATATATAATCACTTTATAAAAAAATATATAATCACTTTATAAATATATATATAAAAATAGGACATTTATACAATTTTGAGTTAGAATGGACCTTTCCCCAAACCACTCCCAAAAAAAAGTAGTTAGAATTAATTTTACCCATATTGTAATTTTTTAAATGCTATTGGAGTGTTCAATGCTTATGCTTAATATATGATATATTTGTTGTAATTAAAATATTGCTCATACAATTTTTTGAAAATTGTTAGATATGGAAATTAACGAAGATGAGGTCATCGCATATATGATGTTCCAAGAGTTGGTCAATTTGTTCATTGTTGGGTATATGTTTTTTATGATTATGCATGGTAGTGCAAATAGGCACTACCAAAAATATATGTTAAAGAACAGAACATTTGTTAGGTATGAGACACGAGTAGAGCATATAAATCGCCTTGTGCATGAGAGTAATGTGGAATGTATAGATCAACTAAGAATGGATAGGCGAGCTTTTGGTATTTTATGTGAACTTCTTCGTACGGCTAGCCAATTGAAAGAAACTGGAAATTTCATAATAGAAGAAAAGGTGGCCATGTTCCTAAATATACTTTCCCATCATACGAAGAATCGTGTGATAAAATTTCAATATCGAAGGTCGGGAGAGACAGTTAGTAGGTGTTTCAATGAAGTTTTAAATTCGGTGTTGCGCGTACAATGCCTATTACTTAGAGCACCTGA
This sequence comes from Sambucus nigra, assembly GCA_949130495.1. Taxonomy (NCBI): domain Eukaryota; kingdom Viridiplantae; phylum Streptophyta; class Magnoliopsida; order Dipsacales; family Adoxaceae; genus Sambucus; species Sambucus nigra. Next base: position 287,385,689 of record OX422208.1, read on the forward strand.
ACCAGTACCAGAAGATTGTACTGAAGAAAGGTGGAAATGGTTTAAGGTACATATATAGTATTCAATACGACCATAAAGAGCTACAATATTAAATTTAATTGGATACTTATTTTAATAATTTTATTTGTTTAGGGGTGCTTAGGTGCGTTAGATGGAACATTTATTCGTGTGAACGTCCTAGAAGTTAATAAACCTAGATATCGAAACAGGAAAGGGGATATTGCAACTAATGTCTTAGGAGTATGTGGACGTGATTTAAAGTTTATATATGTGTTGCCAGGATGGGAAGGTTCAGCTGCAGATTTCAGGGTTTTGCGAGATGCCATTTCTAGGAGAAATGGACTTATAGTCCCTACCAGTGAGTTATTTTTTCATGGGTATTTATACACAATAATAATTTCATGTATATGATATTAAGGTGGTTGTTTGCTATTGTAGGTTACTATTATCTTGTTGATGCTGGGTATACAAATGGTGAAGGATTTCTAGCCCCATATAGAGCAACACGGTACCATTTGTCTGAATACAGGAAGGGTACATTAGCGCCAGCGACCCCTCAAGAGTACTTTAATAAAAAACATTCAGAAGCTAGAAATTGCATAGAGCGGGGTTTTGGGATCCTTAAGATGCGGTGGGATGCTCTTAGGAGTCCAACGTATTACCCTATCAAAACTCAATGTCGTATAATTTCAGCGTACTGTCTTATTCACAATCACATAAGAAAAGAAATGCCAGTAGATCCAATGGAACAGGCCCTTGAAGAAGAAGAAGAAGAAGAAGAGGAAGAAGAAGAAGAAGAAGAAGAAGAAGAAGAAGAAGAAGAAGAAGAAGAAGAAGAAGAAGAAGAAGAATGGGTTGAGGGGAGTAGTTTTTCAATGGATGATTCAATTAGCCAAGTTGAAACATCTAACCAATGGTCTGAATGGAGGGATAATTTAGCTGAACAAATGTTTAACACATGGAGAACTTGATGACAAATTTTTATATATGAGATTGATGTTTATCGTGTTATGCTTTACATTTATTATGTAAATAATTCTTTTTATTTGTTGCAATTATTTCTTATATGTGTAATATTGTTAATATTTGTGATCTCTTGTCATTAATTTATTGTTATGAAATAAAAACATATATTTCTATGTCAGGAATGGAAGGTAGCCTTCCCGTTCAAAATAAAGGCAAGGGAAAAGTTAGAGATCGACGTATATAGACTAGGACTGGGGAAGAATATCTCGTGACAAAACTCGAGGAGCTTATGAGACATGGGTACAGTCGTGGCAATGGCTTTAAGCCTGGAACAACGTTGGAAGTGGAGAAAAGATTTGAAGAAAAGATGCCCGGGTGTGGTATTAAAGCAAACCCACATATAGAGTCAAAGATGAGAGTTTTGAAGAAACACTTTAATTTGGTAACTGACATGTTGGGTCGTAGTGGCTTTGGATGGAACGAAACATTGAAATGTGTTGAGGTTGATCGAGATGATCAATGGGAAGGGTACTTACAGGTAAATTAATTAACTTTATTATTTATCTCTTTATTGAATGATAATACCTTTCACTATTTGACTTAACTTAATTTTATTTATTTATTACAGAGAGAGCCTGATGCAAAGGGACTAAGAAACAAGACATTTCCGTTGTATGATCGATTGGGATACGTGTTTGGGAAGAATCGCGCTACTAGTGTTGCAGCTGAGTCTCCTGCCGATGCCATGGATGATATAGATGGTCAGGACGAGGAGAGTATTGACTTAAATGGTTCTACTCCAACACCTGTTGTGCAACCTTCCTCCAGTGTTCCTAACCCAAGTCAGAGAAAGAGGAAAAGAAAAAAAGATACTTGGAGTGTGGGCATGCAAGATATGGCAACAACTTTTACCTCATTTGTAGAAAATTCGAACAAAAATTTTGAAGCACTTAGTGAAAAGTTTGGTGAAGATAAAGTAGGAAATAACAGGAAAAAAATGCTTGAGGAGCTTAACACTATGACCACTCTGAATGCAAGGGATCGCGTTTATCTAGCCAGAAAAATTGCCGAGCGAACGGATTATGTGGACATATTTCTTTCGATGTCAAACGAAGACCGTATGGAGTTTGTTGCCCAACTACTTGAGGAGGGTTTTTAGAAATTTAAATTATTAACGCTTTGATTTGCAGACCTATGTTTTCAATGGATTAATTTTAATAATTTATTATTTCGACTTTAAGACCAATTTGGATGACTATATGCTGGTATTCACGACCTTGTAATGATGTCAGGTTGCTATATTGATTTTTCAATTTTAAATTTTAGTTTGCTTCATTATGGAGGTACTAAAAAATATGTTATTGAGTTAAAATAAGTGATAATAGTATATTTTTGTATTTTTTAAAATATTAAATACAAAATAAGGATATTCTTGGAAAACTTGAGATTAATTAATCCTATCCGGAGCATTTCAAACACAGGATTGTATTATTATATCCCATCCCGTCTTCTTATTCGGAAGTTTTCCAAACGCAGTATTGGAATACGCCTTATACGGTCCATCCTTAATCTATCCAATCCGACTATTATCCTATCCTATCCGGACCCCTTATACGGCGTATCAAACGAGGCCTTAACGATATTGATATCAGGCCCCAAACAACTTGGAAATGACATTGATGTTTACTTGGCGCCGCTTATTGAGGATCTTAAAACTTTATAAGAGGCAGGAGTGAGGGCTTATGATGAATACCGACAAGAATATTTTACACTTAGGGATGTTTTGTTATGGATAATTAATGATTTCCCTGCATATGGGAATTTGTCGGGTTATACTACAAAGGGATATTATTCTTCTCCAATATGTAATGAAAAGATATATTCTCAGAGACTGAAAAATTATGATATGTGCATTTATATGGGGCATAGAAGGTATCTCCCATTGGAGAATCCATTTTAAAATAAAATAAAGCCCTTAACGATGAGAAAGAGTTTGGGTCTCCACCTGAACCTTTGAGTGGGGAACAAATATTAGTGAAGGTCGGGGAGGTCAAGGTCTCTTGGGGAAAGAAGGATGTTACCAGGAAGAAATTGACATTGAAGAAGAGAAAGAGGAAAGGAAATGTACAAAATGAAGATGTTACATGTTGGAAGAAGAAGTAAATATTTTTTGAGCTTGAGTATTGGAAACATCTTCTAGTACGACATAACTTGGATGTAATGCATATTGAAAAGAAAGTTTTTGAGAGTATAATTGGTAGTTTACTTAACATTCCAGTAAAGACAAAAGATGGTGTGAAAATTGTTATGACCTTGTATAAGGAAGGAATTAGCACCACAAGTTAACGAGAAATGGACTTACCTGCCACCGGCATATTACACATTATCTAAAGAGAGAGAAAAAATGATATGTGAAACTTTGCATGATCTTAAGGACCAAGATGGATAATCTTCAAATTTGAAAAGTCTTGTCTCTATGGAAGATTTAAAATTATACGGCCTCAAATCCCATGACCATCATATTGGGACAACACGACTAATTAAATACCGGGTAGCTACTCCTTTATTAAATTAATTCAAAATGCCAAGTTGGTTCAGTTAATAGCATCACTGTCGAAAACATTTAATGATTACTAACCACCTAGTATTTAAAAAGTAAGTTGTCAAATTTTAAATTAAATCTGATTAACATGCAATAAAAGAATTATGAAAGAATACATAACCATTCACCATAAAGAAGCAATAGAATAACCAACAAATAATAATAAGTCTGGAGGAAATACTCCTCACAACAATCCCACAACTGAATTAAAAAGAATAGTGTACCCACAATTAATTACATGCCAAAATCTGAATAACTGAAATATGAAATGTTTCTAAATAGAAATGGGCGACATGCCCTACAAATGAAGAAACTGAATATAGAGTCAAGACTATAAAAGGAGGCGTCTACTATCAAGGCCCTGTAACTTCCACAACAGCTACAGCTCGTCACCTGAATGGAAATACTATGCATGGTGTCCTTGTGGCTGGGAACCTAAAAGGTTTTTACAAAAAAATAGATTTGAAAGCAAACGGGTCAGAACCTGAAAGTGGAGAGTATTTTAAAAACAGCAAGTGCTTTAATAACATTAAAACAAAGAATGAAAAATACATGTTCGGACATGCTCTCACATGTAATACTCACCTCTCGTCTAATCGTGCACTCTTAACGTACAGTACCCATCTAAGTGGTATTTATATCTAACTAAACCGACATAAGTTCTAACCCATCTACTCGATTCACAATATAAAATCCCAATATTATCACTTGAATAGATAGCTTTACTTAAACTAGGATTCTCAATTACTAGCATTACCATTTACTGGAGGTTATCCCCTTATTTATCTTCTCAAGGAGTTACTATAATTTATTCTCATAAATTAACATGACAAGTCTGTTCATTTAACCGTATATCATTCACATCATAAATATATAATACAAGCACCCCGAGGCTAAGCTGCGGTGCACACATACTCTGTTTAATTTAACTGTATATCATTCACATCATAAATATACAATACAAGCACCCCGAGGCTAAGCTGCGGTGCACACATACTCTGCTTCATTTAACCATATATCATTCACATCATAAATATACAATACAGGCACCCCGAGGCTAAGTTGCGGTGCACACGTACTCTGCTATCCATCCCGGTACATAACGTACATAAGGATCACGCATTCCGAATCTCTCAGGAATCCTTCTCAGATAACAACAATCACAAAAAATGGAGGCGAACACAGTCACATCACATGGGTCACGCACATACCTACGCTCCCATGATCAGCAGACTTATTCACTTCCCAATAAGTCCTTCTCTGACCTATGTTCTCGAGGAACCAATTTATATCCCCCCGTAGGCACACAAAGATTAGATGGTCCTAAACGAACGCAACCCTCCCGTGATAGCAAGTATGGTAGGTATGTCATACACATAAGTCATATACTAAGCATTCACACATCTTAGATATCTCATTATTAATAAAGGTATATTCTACATCCTTATACCATTATTCCAATTTAATAGATTTCTAAATCTTTCGATAATATATAATGTAGACTGCCGACACATCTCACATCCTATTTTCTTATACTTAAAACCTATCTCAAAGAGGTTACTAAGTCTCCTATTATTTCCACATTTAATTTCATTATTCTTAAGGTCATTATTTCTTCCACAAACCTCATTTCATCAAATCATTCGAATTTACTCTTTTAACCCTAATATTATCTCACTCGTCGAGCTTTATTGGATTTTTGACAACTATCCCAAATTAAATTCTAATTAAGGTCCGATTTCACAACCATACCTACTGGTCTTCCTTAAGTCTAAGAATACTCACAAAGTCCCCATCAATAATTTTCTAGGGTTAACATCCTTAAAATTTTAAATGGGAAGATTTTACTCATTCTGGGAAGGTCGATCGATCGACCTTGTATGTTCGATCGATCGATGGTGGTCGATCGATCGACGTATGAATGTCGATCGATCGAGCGCACCAGTTATGCTACGGACAGCTTTGTTTTGTAGTCCAATTGTCGCCCCAAAATTCCATTATAATGCATGAAACTCTAATCTAACGTAATAATATCATCATACAACCATCCTACAACATTGTTAACGTTCTAAAACCAATAAATCATCAACCAAGGGCTTTATTTGGATCAAAACTTCATCAAGAACCTTAGATTTCTATTTCTTTCAAGAACAATAATAATTCTCTTCTTAAATCCGTTTTTAGATCATCAAGGGTTATATTTTGGATTCATAATTGGTCCAGAATATGTGTACATGCAATTCCTAACATGGTTTATAGTTTTAATCCTCAAATTCATGGGTTTTTATCAATCTCCCAAAATAATGCAATTTTCATAAATGTCTAAGTATGGAAGAAACATTCGTTGTAAATAACTTAATTAAACCACTTGCCTCGGATTGTTCTCTGAATTTGATGTTGGATGTTGGATGTTTCTCTCTTTTCCTCTACAATTTCTCCCAAGGTTGAAGGTTGAAGATGATGGTTATGGTTTTTCTCTTTTGGGAACCTCTCCTAACTTCTCCTATAACTCCCATAGCCCTCTAATTAGTTAAGTGCTGGTAATGGGTTAGTGGGTTCCCAAATACCCTATTTTTAATTCCCAAAATTCGTTAGTCAAAATTCTCCAAATTCCAAAATTACCAAAATACCCTTTTAAGTTGCCGGTGTGGCCCAAAAATGCCCCAGGACTCAAATTAAACCCCCGGCTAATGTTTTCTGACTATTTCGACCCTTCCGGACACGTTGGTGCACTCAAAATGACCATATGGTTGATAAAAATAAAATTGACTTTTTTATTAAAATAATTATATTCCTGACGCGACTGTCACGCGCGTCCCAACAAAATTTCCCAAATTGTCGTATTTCAGTCTCGCGACAATTTCAATATTTTCAATATTCATATATTGCCATATATACACATTATAATCAAATGTCAACTCACATCTCGTTAGTATTTTATCCGAATTAATTCACATTTAATTTAATTAATCCCATAAATAAATATCCATAAAAGTACGGGGTATTACATACTTCCCCCCTAATAACAGAATTTTGTCCCGAAATTCGGATAAGTAAGGTACACCTGGAAAAATTAGGTATCCTCCCGTATTCAAAACAATTATAAAGAAAACCCCAAATCACTAAAGCTCTTGTTCACAACAAGCTTGTTTAACATACTTGATACCTTATCAGAATAATCTTCGATAAATGCACCTCACGTCGTGCTCTCATTAAATAACATTCGAATAAAAATAGCCTATACATAATTAGCCTCATTATTTTTTTTTATTAGTATTGTGAGTTCGCACCTCACTACTAACTCCCGCGTTTATCAAAACTCCCATCCTGGGATGAATCAATAACACATCTGACTACGCTTGTCCATTCCTTGAAATATCCCGACGTTGTGACTTTTACACAAGGGAAAACCACTTCAGCCTATTGGTGTCACACAAACCTTTGTAAGCACCTTGTCCACCATAAATAGATACGGGGGATTTTCCCCCAACTCTACCATTAGGTAATATCTCCTCCTCATGACTACAATATTCCTCACTAGTTATACCCGATTTGGAATTGAAAATATCCCATTGAATCCAAAATTTCTTTCATATAATCCATCAGTCGTTAGTCACCTTGAGCCTGCACCTCGGGTTATAGGTGATACAACCCTCGGTTTGAATCGTTATTTCCCACTATTTATTGTCACCCCACCTGAATGTGGATTTCGGGGATTTCATCCCAGTTCTATATAATACTACGTCGAACCACGTACCGGCGTGTTCACTATCTAAAAGTGTAAATCACTCAAGTATATAGCAATTTGTCTCCTTCTGAACAACATGACTCACGTATTTTAAGGAATTTGTTACCCCTTAAGGAATTTACTAACTTGACTCTTCCATCCCTGGTATCATCGGTTGGATAAAAAATTAATTGGTTAATCATCTAACACCCAACCGTTCTACTACTTACTACACCCCTTTAAATGCTGACTTTTTTTTTGTAAATGTTCCTCCCCATTAAGTGATACTTAACGATCCTCTGCTTCTCTTGGCGTATGCCAAAGTTTCGACCCTTACACTTTCTCACCTCTTTGTGAAAATCCGGACTCCTTATACCTTATTAACATTCTCACTCTATTTACTCTTGAGTCACCCTCAACATTCGATTGATCGAAACTCTACTCCAAATTGCTCATAATAATTTATTCGCCTTCTCAAGAGATATCCTTTTATTAAATGGCTTTCTACTGCTTTTCCTCCAAATTTGAACGTGCTACACTGACTATACATGATATTCACTTACACCTTTTCATATGACGTTTAATCTCATAAGTAATAATCTTACCTGTCTATGTTCCCTCTTCCTTTGATTTACACTTTAGCAAATCAAGATGTCTACGCCCTTTATAACCCAACCATATGGTTTTTTTCTAAACATTATATACGCTTCATACAAATCCCAAACTCTTTATTGCCACTGTAAATACAACGGTGGGCGTTCTCAATCGCTTCTTAATTAGAAATCTTAAATCCTCCTTATCCTCAATGCGTCCTTCAACACGCCGTGACAAAACCAACATTATTAGTACTTTTATTGTAATTTACTAACAACTGGCTCTAATGGCCGTACATCATAATTTACTCCTTGTAACTTCCCGTTATAACTACGTACTCCCATAACGATAGAGGTATCCCAATCATGAACGAAGGGCCACACATTTCCTTACTACCAACCTTACGCTAAGTTTCATGCGTGGGGTGTATCGCAAAGCGAAATCCAAACAAGGAACCCCCCCAATACACTACTACCTAACATTGTTGGTCATCGGAATCCGTTAAACCCTGTCCATAATATGTACCCCTACACTCTCGTCTTTTAACAACCAATTTTCATCTCAGTTCGCAATTATACATAAACAAAGAAATCCTTCTGAATGACACCTTTCTCTTTACAGTGATGGAAATCACATTTCATATACAACATGCGAGATATTTGAGACCCTCAAATTCCCGTCCCCAAACACAACTAAGAGTATAAACTTCCAAATCTCTAACGGGTGATAAAACAATGAACTCTTTTTGTTACAACCTCTCTATCGTTAATTATAAAAACCAACTAACTCTTTGTTGACTAGTAAATCAATTACATACGACTCATAATAATGAAATCCCTACGCATACTGGGATTCAATATCCGAGACCATTATACTTTGAAATCACAACATATATATATATATATATATATATATATATATATATATATATATATATATATATATATATATATATATATGCACGAAAGTACAATTGCGAGCCCGGCCCTCTAACAGATGGGGCCTCGCCAGAACAAAACATGCTACCCCGATGTAGCAATCCCAATAAACTTGTAATACCAGCACACTATCGGTATAATCATATATATAAAAAAATAATTAAGATCATATCATACTCGTATAACACAGCACTAAAACGAGTAATTTTGGTAAAGCATAAAACGCTATTAATATACCCATTCACCCTCCGCGGATGACAATAAAAGCAACCCCCACACTATCAGGGAAAATGTTCTTATATATAATAAACTTACTGATATACTCACTAATCTCGACTCTCAAGTGAAAATACAATTGTAACAAATGTAGTAACTCATTCATGCCACAAATAACATGCATCCTCATCTGAGGATATAACTCATACTTATATCCTAATAATCGTCCCGACTGCTCAAATGGTTCCTGGACTTACCATACATGTCTATCCCAAACCGGATATTTCAATAACTGTGTCCTCGCCAGGCACAATACCTTGATCCCTACTCTTTTATGGGGAAAAATTTATAATGTACGGGTTTTCACTCCCACGAAGTACCTCTACACATACTCCACTTATTTTCGGTCACCCTGACCATGTTAAAGTGGTCCTTTCCTCGAACGTTGGTAGTCTCAGCTCTGAAGACTATCTCCATTGTTCCCTTAAGATATACCTAAGGAACACACTACTAGTTTTCCACCTCTCTTACTGAAATTACCATCGCTCGGTAGTAATTCCTCTATCGAATTATTTTAACGGTTTCTCCATTGGGTCTTCCTCCTTGTGGTGTTTCTCCAACACCATTTTCCCAGTCTTATTCTATAAAAAAAATTCGATTTTTGTATCTCCCCACCCGGGGATGTTTACCTCCAAATTAACACTATGCGACAATACCATTTGCTTTAACCGTCCAAGCAGAATTCTGCCAGAAGGACTAGCAATTCTTCTATGTAAATTATCCCTTCAATATCCCCTTCTCCGTTTCACCTACTTCACCCGGTGTAGGGTTCCCTAAATAATTTTATTTCTTCTCACAAAGTGACCTCTGTCCGAACCTCTTATGTGAGTTCAGAACGACATTCGATTTTCATCCTAAACATCTGATCAAGGAACTTATGGTCAAACCATTCGTGTACGCCTTCTCTCGACGTCACATTCCACTTATAAGTGTGGTGATTGTTTCTCACCATTGAATCTCCGCTCTTACGAGTCAAGGAAAAATTTCTCTAAATTTTCACTCTCAATTGGTCATATCCTGACATATGTCCAAGCCTTTGGATACATTGCGTTCGTTTGGCTAGCATATGCCGTCTTCGCCTTTCGAGTATTGTTACTGCTGGTTCTCTTCAATGTTACACCTAACTCTTTCTCTCCCATTTCAACCTTGTTGGATGTGTCTAATTTGACCCCATTCCTACTATAGCTGTACCCGGAAGTCTCAAGTCGCGCCTTAGCCTTCTATATCATCCAGGACTTCCGTGCCATAATATCGGTGACTTCAACTACGGTCATCCTTCTTTAAATAAATCAATTAACCTCCATATATATTTGCCTCCTGCTGTTCACCCAACTGTCTTCGCCTGACGTACTACATTGTTCGGCACACGAATACACCTGATCGCAATACGATTCGCTATCATATACAGGAGAACGAAATTTTACTAAAGGAATCAACAATCCTAAACTTAGGGCTCTATATCAAAGAAAGTTACGCTGGAAGCATAATAAGCCGTACAAATCCTAAAGGACACTACAACCTGATGCTCTGATACCACCTGTGGCACCCCGACTAATTAAATACCGAGTAGCTACTCCTTTATTAAATTAATTCAAAATGCCAAGTTGGTTCAGTTAATAGCATCACTGTCGAAAACATTTAATGATTACTAACCACCTAGTATTTAAAAAGTAAGTTGTCAAATTTTAAATTAAATCTGATTGACATGCAATAAAAGAATTATGAAAGAATAACATAACCATTCACCATAAAGAAGCAATAGAATAACCAACAAATAATAATAAGTCTGGAGGAAATACTCCTCACAACAATCCCACAGCTGAATTAAAAAGAACAGTGTACCCACAATTAATTACATGCCAAAATCTGAATAACTGAAATATGAAATGTTTCTAAATAGAAATGGGTAACATGCCCTACAAATGATGAAACTGAATATAGAGTCAAGACTAAAAAAGGAGGCGTCTACTATCAAGGCCCTATAACTTCCACAACAGCTACAGCTCATCACCTGAATGGAAATACTATGCATGGTGTCCTTGTGGCTGGGCACCTAAAAGGTTTTTACAAAAAAATAGATTTGAAAGCAAACGGGTCAGAGCCCGAAAGTGGAGAGTATTTTAAAAACAGCAAGTGCTTTAATAACATTAAAACAAAGAATGCAAAATACATGTTAGGACGTGCTCTCACATGTAATACTCACCTCTCGTCTAATCGTGCACTCCTAACGTACAGTACCCATCTAAGTGGTATTGATATCTAACTAAACCGACATAAGTTCTAACCCATCTACTCGATTCACAATATGAATTTCCAATATTATCACTTGAATAGATAGCTTTACTTAAACTAGGATTCTCAGTTATTAGCATTACCATTTACTGGAGGTTATCCCCTTATTTATCTTCTCAAGGAGTTACTATAATTTATTCTCATAATTTAACATGACAAGTCTGTTCATTTAATCGTATATCATTCACATCATAAATATACAATACAAGCACCCCGAGGCTAAGTTACGGTGCACACATACTCTGCTTCATTTAACCGTATACCATTCACTTCACAAATATACAATACAAGCACCCCGAGGCTAAGCTGCGGTGCACACATACTCTTCTTCATTTAACCATATATCATTCACATCATAAATATACAATACAGGCACCCCGAGGCTAAGCTGCGGTGCACACATACTCTGCTATCCATCCCGGTACATCACGTACATAAGGATCACGCATTCCGAATCTCTCAGGAATCGTTCTCAGATAACAACCATCACAAACAATGGAGGCGAACACAGTCACATCACATGGGTTACGCACATACCTACGCTCTCATGATCAGCAGACTTATTAACTTCCCAATAAGTCCTTCTCTGACCTATGTTCTCGAGGCACCAATCTATATCCCCCCGTAGGCACACAAAGATTAGATGGTCCTAAACGAATGCAACCCTCCCATGATAGCAAGTATGGTAGGTATGTCATACACATAAGTCATATACTAAGCATTCACACATCTTAGATATCTCATTATTAATAAAGGTATATTATACATCCTTATACCATTATTCCAATTTTATAGATTTTTAAATCTTCCGATAATATATAATGTAGACTATCGACACATCTCACATCCTATTTTCTTATACCTAAAACCTATCTCAAAGAGGTTATTAAGTCTCCTATTATTTCCACATTTAATTTCATTATTCTTAAGGTCATTATTTCTGCCACAAACCTCATTTCATCAAATCATTCGAATTTACTCTTTTAACCCTAATATTATCTCACTCGTCGAGCTTTATTGGATTTTTGACAACTATCCCAAATTAAATTCTAATTAAGGTCCGATTTCACAACCATACCTACTGGTCTTCCTTAAGTCTAAGAATACTCACAAAGTCCCCATCAATAATTTTCTAGGGTTAACATCCTTAAAATTTTAAATGGGAAGATTTTACTCATTCTGGGAAGGTCGATCGATCGACCTTGTATGTTCGATCGATCGATGGTGGTAGATCGATCGACCTATGAATGTCGATCGATCGAGCGCACCAGTTATGCTACGGACTGCTTTGTTTTGCAGTCCAAGTTTCACCCCAAAATTCCATTATAATGCATGAAACTCTAATCTAACGTTATAATATCATCATACAACCATCTTACAACATTGTTAACGTTCTAAAACCAATAAATCATCAACCAAGGGGTTTATTTGGATCAAAACTTCATCAAGAACCTTAGATTTCTATTTCTTTCAAGAACAATAATAATTCTCTTCTTAAATCCGTTTTTAGATCATCAAGGGTTATATTTTGGATTCATAATTGGTCCAGAATATGTGTACATGCAATTCCTAACATGGTTTATAGTTTTAATCCTCAAATTCATGGGTTTTTATCAATCTCCCAAAATAATGCAATTTTCATAAATGTCTAAGCATGGAAGAAAAATTCGTTGTAAATAACGTAATTAAACCACTTGCCTCGGATTGTTCTCTGAATTTGATGTTGGATGTTGGATGTTGCTCTCTTTTCCTCTACAATTTCTCCCAAGGTTGAAGGTTGAAGATGATGGTTATGGTTTTTCTCTTTTGGGAACCTCTCCTAACTTCTCCTATAACTCCCGTAGCCCTCTAATTAGTTAAGTGATGGTAATGGGTTAGTGGGTTCCCAAATACCCTATTTTTAATTCCCAAAATTCGTTAGTCAAAATTCCCCAAATTCCAAAATTACCAAAATACCCTTTTAAGTTGCCGGTGTGGCCCAAAAATGCCCCGGGACTCAAACTAAACCCCCGGCTAATGTTTTCTGACTATTTCGACCCTTCCGGACACGTTGGCGCACTCAAAATGACCATACAGTTGATAAAAATAAAATTCACTTTTTAATTAAAATAATTATATTCCTAACGCGACTGTCACGCGCGTCCCAACAAAATTTCCCAAATTGTCGTATTTCAGTCTCGCGACAATTTCAATATTTTCAATATTCATATATTGACATATATACACATTGTAATCAAATGACAACTCACATCTCGTTAGTATTTTATCCGGATTAATTCTCAATTAATTCACATTTAATTTAATTAATCCCATAAATAAATATCCATAAAAGTACGGGGTATTACACATATTCTAATGTAACAATTGTTTCTTGTTGCTATACGAGGTGTATTTCAAAAACATGTGAGATATGTACTTACTAGAGTATGTTTATTTTTCAATGCCCTTTGTGCGAAGTCGTGTATGTGGAGAAATTAAAGGAAATTCGGAAGAATATTGTGGTCACATTGTGCTTGTTAGAGAAATACTTTCCACCATCATTCTTTGACATTATGATACATCTAATGGTGCATCTTGTGATATAGGTCAAACTTTGTGGTTCAATTTTTTTTTTATGGATGTACCCAATTGAGAGGTGAGTATGTTAAAGTTTTTCCATTATTATCAAATATACATCATGATTGTAGTCTTATCCTTAGTGATTTTCAGGTATATGAAAGTTTTGAAAGATTATGTTAGAAACAAAAATCGCCCCGAATGGTGCATTGCCAACTGTTATATAGCCGAATAAACAATCGAATTTTGTTCAGAGTTCTTATCTGGATTAGCCGCAATTGGAGTCCCTTCTGATGTTAAAGATGATAGACCTTTAGTGGGTGCTGATATCGTTGAAGTCAATCATTTGTGGTTAAATCAAGCACATCTCCATGTGTTGCATAACACTAATGATTTCCAACCTTATATCGAGCAATCATATTGAAATAAAACATTCTCTATTCAATTTTACTTTCCTCTATGTGAAACATTATTCGTTCATAACTTGATGTAGGGATCATATCTAGTACTTGACGAAAATGCACATTTGTAAAGCGAAAAATAAAAAGTGGTTAGAAGAGAAGAATAACCTCACCTTTATTCAATGGTTTCATGAAAGGGTATGCATTCTAAAAGCATACATGTATCTTCTTTTCATAATTTATTTTTACTAATATTCTTAAAATACTCTTCTTAAAATACCAGGTTGAAGTTGAGCAACATGTCCCAAATACAAATGTCTCGGACACTTTAATTTGGTTGGCTCAAGGACTACGTCAAAATGTATTAAAATACCATGGTTAAGTCACTAAAAAATGTCGGTATCAAACGAATGATCGTGATGATGTACGAGTTAACCAGAATAGTGGAGTTAGCATAGTGGACAAAATGATGCAAGTAGCTAGAGTGAAGGATAGTAAACATGTTGTTAGAGATATGGTTTTTTACGGTGTGATTAAAGAGATATGGATGCTAGACTATTTTGCATTTAAGATTCCAGTATTTAAGTGCAATTATATTGAGAACAAAAATAACATTAGGATAGAAGAACTCAGATTCACTTTGGTCGAACTTCATAAAGTTGGTGATAAATTCGACTCTTTTACTTGGTTTCTCAGGCCAAGAAAGTCTTTTACGTACCTGATCAATTGGATACTAAATGGTCAAGTGCATTGTCAACTCCTCAAAAGGATTATTATTACGAGGGCAATGGTGATGTGTTGGTCGATTTTGGTGGAAATGATATTCAAACTAGTGTATTGCCCAATGTTGAATCGTTCGATGTCATTGATGAAAGTTCATCAAATTATGCACATGACGATAGTCAGGGGATTTGGATTGACCATTAAATATCATCTTCTTAAATATTTATCCTTTTATGTGAATTGGAGGTCTTCTATTTGATTTGGATGTTATTAGGAAAATATTTGTTATTTGGTTTTATGTTTGTTTTATTTGGACATTAAATTGGAAGTGAATCAATTTCTTATCATTTATTTCAATTCACTATATTTTGTTTTGATTTCTTAGTGCTTACTAGTAACTGAATTTGCCATCTATTTGTGTTTTATACGCTTGTCCTTTGAATGACTTACCGATTAATTAAGTCGATTCATGTTATTCTCTAAATTTTGGATCTTTAGGTTCCATATATGATCATTTAGTTGCTTTTGATAACAACCACTCTTATCAACTTCCACTATGAAGGATGACATTGTTGGAACACTAACATACACGTATCTGATTATTTATCAATACATGATATATTATTTCCACATATCATGGTATTAATGCAAACAAAATTGGTATATACCAACTATATATATTCATATATAGGTAATTAGTGACATTGATATCTTTTTCAAGTAACTGGTCCATAATGCATTTGTATCTAATTGGACATTGGGCTAGTAATCATTTGTGTTATTATAGATACCAAGGTAATCTATTATTTTTTTTATTATTTTTATTTATATTTGTAGCTGGTATGCCTATCAACTATTTCATGGACATAAAAACTTAAGGAGGACAAAAGTTAAAGGAAGCTTATCTAAGATGTTATTTTAAATTTATTTAAGGTAATTATATCCAGAATCCAATCAATACTTCAATTCATATCTGATATTTCTGGTTATGTATTCTTTCTATCCGCTCTCCCTTCTTGTATCTGGGTTTAATTTTATTCATGTTTGAAATACTTGAACCTTTTCATGTTGTTAGAAAGAAACAAATCATCCCGAATGAAATCATATTCCCCTCTTCTCTCCCACAATGAAATTATGATGAGCATGAAATAACAAATGTGAAATCGAATTCCTAAAGAAAACAAAAGGAATCAAAATATCTTACCTTTTTTTGGTTTCTAATTTAGGATTTTGGTTCTTTCATGCATCCAGAAAACGAAAAAATCAACATCACGTGGACTCAAATAATGCTCATAACGTGATTTCTGAAATGAAGATATTGATGAAAATTATGACAATTGTAAGGGTAGAGGGCCATCAAAGCTCAAACAATTGAACAAGATTCAAACTACTGTTCAACGAGAAAGGCCAGGAAGTTGTCGGTAAAATAGAATTAGCGAGTTATTGTGAATTGTTAGTTAAGTCCATTATTCCAATCAAATATATAAGATGATATGAAGTGTCAAATACATATAAAAAGAAGTTATGGAGTGAAATACAGGTAAATATCGATTAATTATTAATTGTTAATATTTAACAAATATGCATTTTGTTCAAATTTAGTTGTATTTTAATTTGGGTTTAATTTATTTATCTTTAGTTCAAGTTTGATATCGATCTGAGGAGCAAAAGTCAAGTATTATCGAAGATGGCTAAGAGTTGGAGGCAGTTTAAATCCTAACTTTGCACATCATGGATTTGAAGATTTAAAGATAGACCAGTGATTCTTAAACGTCCACCAAATAAGTAAGCTCCATTCATTAATCAATCAGCTTAGGATTCCTTCGTTAAAGAAAATCTTTCAAAACATTCTAAATTATATAAATAACTATTATATACTAGTGGTGACCCGTGCGATGCACAGTCGAATATAACTCATTTTGGAATATAATATTCTAATATATAATTGTTATTAGTATTTAAAAAATGATGGTAGAAACAAAAAAATGTAAAACAATTATCTAAAAGATAATCATCATGTTGCTCAAACATTTAAAGGTACAAAAAAACAATAAAAAAATTATATAAAAGTGGCATTGGGAACTTGAGTTCAAACCTTACTACTCAACCCACTTAAACCATTTATTATTTTAACAAATATACCCAAAATTTTCCTTGTACAAAGATATGTGTGTTTGAGAAAGATAGAAATTTTGAATTAAAGTATACGTGTTCTCCACATTTTGGATAGAGTGATTGAGGCCGAATGTTGCAGAGAGCGGGTGAGTGTGGTTTTATCATATTAGCTTTAGGTGTAATACCTTTAGTAGTTAGGTCTCGTATATTTAGTGAGAATTTGTATCTTTTTACAATGAGAAGTTAAGTTGAACCTTATACACGCACAAAAAACTAAAAATGTAAAAATCATTACATGAGATCAAAAGGAGATTGAAGATTCAGAAACAGTGTACTAAAAAATATGTTCGGTAATTTTTTATAAGAATAATTTGTCAAATGAAAAATTATAAACTATTCATTTTTTATATTTCACGAGTTATCCTCGTAACATGTCAAATGACACAGTACCCGAAACAAAAAATTGAACCTGATGACATTTACTAAGATTGATTCACTACAAACCATAAAACTGTAAGAGTTTCGCAGTTTTAGTGAACATCAACTTTAATTTTGAATTTAAAAAATAAATATAAAGTTTAGAAAAATCCATAAAACGAAAAGGAAGTAAAATTGATAAACAAAATGGAGAGTAGAACCGGAGAATTGGTAAATCGTGCAAAAGATTGATCATACTTTCCTAGAGTACCACTATCTGCCAGAGAAACTATTTGACCCAACTTATCTTAGGATTTTGTTTGATCCTTTAGACTCATTAACAAAACTTTATTAAAAAAATTATATATTCAAAAAATCGTTGTTTTTTACTAACATTTGTTCTAACTTGTTTTCAACAACCGAACTATGAAGATGGTAAGTTAAAAAAATAGAGATTTTGGTGACAATTAAACTAATTAAATAAAATATTGAGCTTCCGTAACCTCATAATCTCTGTAAGTTTGAACCTTGATGATTAATATTTTTCGGCTAAAAACACTACAAAATATGAATGAAAACAAAAAAATTTAATAGGAGAAGTAATGGAAGGGGCCACGAATCAGAACAATCATTTCGAAATAAAATGATTGGTATACCTAAAAAAAAAGAACCACCATTTGTTTCTTACTATCATTTGCTTCTTCTTATCATTTATAATAAACAATTTTAACAAACAATTTTTTTCCTTTATCACATTTTTCTCCTTAGATAATGCTTGATAAGACATAATACCATTTTCCTCCTATCATTTCTCTCTATTTGACCTCCATAAAAAAATATTTTTACTTACACACATTACTACTTATGGGTGCTCCCTTTGTCACACACTGTTACTCAAAGTCATTTCAACTACCAAATGCATTTCAAATGATACCACAAAATAATTTTACTTAATATATACCGAAGTCTTCAATATTAACAACACACAAAAAAAAAATCGGTTATTTAAAAAAATGAAGTTCCAAAATCGGGAAAAATTAAACTCAAAAATTATAAAAATGAAAGGAAGCCTTTTGATTTAAAAAAAACAGATCTTACTCCCATAATATAGATATAGTACTTGAGAGGAAATTGGAGGATGTGAAGAGGAAGAAAAATATGTGCCAACGAAAAACCGTATAATTTCAATATGGTGACCTCTGCTTTGTGTATGACAAAATTAAAGTTTTAGCAGTAAAAGTACCTTCATAAATATGCAATGAACTTATTAAAACACAAATGGAAGTTATTAAAGAAAAGAAAAATATATACTATGACTTAGTTAAGTTCACAAAATCTCCGTATGATTATTGTGAGAATTGAAAGATTTACCTGATAGAAGAGTGCTTCGAATGAAGAATCCAAGCAGACTAGCAAGTTCACTGTTGAGAAAATGAAAGAGTGGTAAAATTCACAGTTGACAAAACGAAAGAGAGTGTTAAAAAATACTTGGTGATGGTCGAGAGTGGTGAACCTCAATTTGTGATGGCGACTTTTGCGACTGACTCTGCTTTAGGGCTCCTCTCTTGTCTAGCCGCTCTCGCTTTTTCCGAAACAAAGGTCAAATACCTTTGGGGTATAGTGAAATAAAACGATTCGGATCATCTATAAATTTTTCATAATCCTATCAATCCTCCCTATTCACACAATTCATAACATAAACACAAAATTTCAAACACAATTACTACAAATTAATACTAAAAAAAAATAAACGTTCACCTTGTGGTGATTTTCCTGAGGAGAGTAGGTAAACTCATTAGTCAAAAAATTGATGGCAACAGTAACCTTATCATGATCTCCAGACGATGCCAATTGTTTTAAATTTCTTTCAGCCTGCACAAAATGAAATGCACATTTAAGATCGAAATCAGTTACGATAAAATAGATAGAGTAAAGGTTATTGAAATGAGACCTCAAGAGCAGCATTTTTCCCCTTCTCATAAAGCTTGTGCAACACCCGTCCGGGAGAGCAGAGAGGTACTTGATAAAACTAACTAAATTCACAATCAACAAGGTATAGAGAATCTAAATGAATCCCACAATATAAAGAAATCCCACAATATAAAGAAAGAATCCACTAATCTCAATCTTCAAATTAAATGCAATAAATGTCTCTCTAAATAATACAACTATCTATCTCGAAATAAAAATAAATCGCCAATACTCTATACAACAAAATAAATAAAAATCTTCTCATTTTGTACTCTCAAATATTCTTTCCAATATATTCAAGATAAAAATCAATCTTCGATTAGTCCATAGCCCTCTAAATCCGTGCTAACCTGCCATTGAAAGAAAATATGGGGAAGTACACAATACGACCGGAAAGATGCTCAACAAATATTAGCGATGAATAAAGAGTAACAATACGAGTACAAATACTCAAATCAAATGAAAATCTGATAAGTATTTTTATCAATATGATTTCTCAACAACACATTAACCGGGTCATCAGGCCTCACCATACTGTGCCATACTTTATCAAGTAGCCAAAAATTGGAATCTTGGCGGGTGCCAAACCTCTGTGACATATTAAAATCTCATGACAACATGCTCAACATAAATATAATACCACATGAATCAAAATCATATTCCAAGAATAATTTTCAGATTTCAATGAATTTAGCAATTCAAATATGAGTTCAATAATCGAATGAAATCAAAGGGAATAACTGTCGAGAGATTTAAAGAGAAAATTGTGTAAAACCCCATACCTCAAACCACCATAAGGAACCAACATGAATCTGCCCACAAACTCAGATATTAAACCATTAAAATCATCTCATAAGGATCTACAAATCATCTCTAAGATCCATCACCAAAACATCCCTAAGAACACCTCCAAAAACTAAGGTTTAACATGAAAATATAAAGGGGCTATGCGGATAGAAAAAGGAAAGGAATAAAAATATGTTTATTGCATATTTTTGTGATAAAAATTTGTTCACAAATGGTCACCCATGACCCCTTTTTATAAGGAAAAAAGTACGAGTTTTAACCAAACCAAAATTCTTCAAAATACTTTAAGTGTCATATTTGAATTGCTAAATTCGCTGGAATCTGAAAATTAATCTTGGAATCTGATTTTGATTCATGTGGTATTATATTTGTGTTGAGCGTGTTGTCATGAGATTTTAATATGGTACGGAGGTTGGGCACCCGCCAAGATTTTAATTTTCGGCTACTTGATAAAGTATGGCGCGGTATGGTGAGGCCTGGTGACCCGGTTAATGTGTTGTTGAGAAATTATATTGATAAAAATTCTTATGAGATTTGCACTTGATTTGAATATTCGTACTTGTATTGTTACACTTTATTCACCACTAATATTTGTTGAGCATTTTTCTGATCGTATTGTGTACTTCCCCATATTTTCTTTTAGTTGCAGATTATCACGGATTTGGGGCTCTATGGATTAATCGGAGATTGATTTTTTAGCTCCGATATATTGGGAAGAATATTCGGGAATAAAAAATAAGAAGATTTGTATTTAATTTGTTGTATAGAGCATTGGCGATTTAATTTTATTTTGAGATAGATAGTTTTATTATTTCGATAGACTTTTTATTGTATTTGATTTGACATTTGAGATTAGTGGATTTTTTTATATTGTTAGTTTTATTTAGATTCTCTATACCTTATTGATTGTGAATTTGGATAATTTTATCGAGTACCACCCCACTCTCCCCGGGCGGGGTGTTACAGCTTGTCGGAAAGTTTTCAAAGCACGTGAGGAGACATCTTTAATCATTTGGTCAATCATTCTTATTTTCTGGCTACATTGTATTAGGCATGTGGGTACTATTGCTCCATCATTTAGATGGCTGACATCCATAAATTTTCACACTATCGAAATATATTCGAAGTAAACCTTTAAAAGCGCACAACTGTTAGTGCTAGACCTTTGTCACGTCACCGAAACCTCCGAATTAATCTTGAAAAAAATGAAAAGATATTTAGAGAGAGTAAAAAGACTTCAGAGAAGTTTTTAGGGTTTCAAATTTTGAAAATGAAATAGGGCAGAGAAGTTATTTTGTGTAGGCTTTGGAGTGGGAGAGAAAGATATTGAGAGTCTTAATTGTTTTTTGTGAACGTGGGAATCATGCAAATCTAGTAGATAGAAGTTACAGGAGTGGAAAACGAAGGCACGGGGATTTGTTTTAATTTCTAAAATGCAAAAATTGGAGAAAATTAGGTTGTGTGTATTTAGGGACTTCTAAAGACGTGAACTACATGCGTATATATAATAAGATATCTCATATCATACAAATTACTTGGTTACTTTTTTTTTTAGTGTAAATGAATTAAAATGAGTAAAATTCTAATGTCATAAATCACAACTGTTAATAAAACCCTCTCCCAAAAACACCACCACGGAATTCACTGCTACATCTAGTACTGTACATCTTCGTCTTTTTCCTGAAACTAATGAACTGGTGAATAGTATACAAATCAGCCTAAAATAAGCAAAATCTTGTTGAAACTTTGGGACATTCAGTAGGTCATTGATTATTGTACAACAAAAGATTATATTTTCTCTTCCCTCAAGAACCAGCACTATACTAGAGAGAGTTTGATTTCACGACACCCCGGTTATCTACAAGCTAGCTGCGAAAATAATATCTCGCTTTATTGCATTAGAAGCAGTTTTTAACTTCTTGTACAGCGCATAATTGCCCATAATTGATGCAGCGTATCGAAATTCAGGGCACGTCTCGTCCAACCTTACAATAGTTTTGACAATTAGGCCTTCAGGAATATCTGTCAGCTCACAGATATCTGCAAATGGAGTGTCGTTAGCCCATTCATAAACCACTTCGACAGGACCAAACTTAAGATTCACTTTAGCATACTCTGAAGGGTCAATCTATACTTTACACTGGGCTTGAAGTTCCCCAAGTCTTATCGACGTGGCGTACAATCTCTGTTTAGCCTGGGATAGCTTGGGAGTGAGAGAAGGTTCATAAGTGTTCTTCTACTGAAACACGAGAGCCGACATGATTTCCACAGCTTCTTCAGGTTCCAGGTCATCTAATTGGTTCTCAAACAAGCACTCTGTGCATACCAACTCTTCCAAAGTTGGTATGATTATAAAGTGTTTGATTAATGGTCATAATGATGTTGGAGTTTTATTATGGAAAGAACGAAATATAATAATTAATTTCTGCAAGGCACGTTCTTGGAACGCTTTCTTTTAGGCAAAATTTCTCCCAATCCGGTTGAGACAGAACCAGAACCGCGAGTACACAATGGGTTTTGTAGAACCTGCCTTCAGGATACAATGCAGTGTATGAACAGTTGCTTGATTCAAACTATGTACTGTTTGATCAAACCCGAGAACACTCTGAATTTGTAACTTGATAATGCCAAAGTATAGAGGACGGAGAGAGGAGAAACTAGCAATTTTCGGTGTCCAAAACAGAGGTCTGGAACTCTTTTTATAGCCATTTCTGTGACTGTTCTTCAACAGTCACAGCTCTTCATGGGGTGACTCAGCAACCGTTGGATCGTGCCTGTTTGGAACAGCTACGATCTAACGGTTCAGATTAGGCGTCCCATCGTAAGCGAATGGACATCCCCTACACGAAACGCTACGAGTTCATCTAACGGTTTAGATCAAGCCGTTTCGGATGTTAAACCCTTTGATCGGATCGTTTAATCACAACCGTTGATCTGTTTTACCTCGTCAAAACTTTAGGCTCCCACGCTCCAAGCGACGATGCGCACGTGCGAAGTGCCAAGTGCGCGTCAAAGCGCGCAATGCGCCCTAAGTCGCCCAATCGCCCTTTCGCGCGCCGCGTGTCGCGCTTACGCGCTTACGCGTGTCGTGATTGGTGGTGCTTAAGCACCACCGCGATGCGTAGGATCATAGCCTCTTATTTGACTTGTCAACTAAGAATCTTAGTTGTCCTTTAGTTGATATACCACTACCTTTTGTAGTATTCTTCCAATGTGGGACAATATGGGATTTTGAGCACTCCCCATATCTTTCACACCCATTTGCTCATGTTTCTACTTTCTAAATTAAAACCCAAACTATGTTTAAAATAAAACACAAATAATATAATAAAATATTAACAACTAAAAAATAAAATCAATAAATATTGGAATTAATCCAACATTCTCCCACCAATTTCAATATACACAAGAGAGCAAAGCAAAAAGACAATAAATAACTTTTGGCATTATCGCTAAAATCTAGTACATAAATGAGAAGTGTCTTTCGGACTTGAACTTCCATATAGTGAAAATAATTCAAAGCTTCATCAAGGTGCTGTGGTGAACGTATCTTGAACCAAGGACCTTTTGAGACTAGCCGGAACTATCACACATACCGATTTCTGAGTTTATAAGTGTTCTTCTAGCATGCACTTTTATGGCCTTGTGCTAATCCTGATTTCACGAGCGCTTTAGGATCGGTCTTGATTTCATAGAAAGCGGCCACACTTTCGACACTCGAATAGGTAAATCAACTTTAGTGATTCTGCGAGTCACACTTATATGATTTATTAAGAAGTAACCTTCATCCTCTAACATGCAGAAAACCAACACTAGGCGTATAGGAATGGAACTTTTTGTATAAATTCCTAGTGTTCCATAACTATAATTTAACTTGTTTGTACCACATTGAACTCTATCTATATTTTCAAGATATGAGTTGGGTTCCCATTAAATATAGTTGTGTTATTTAATAGACCTTAGTCCCATTCCTTTTGAGGTGATATATATCATCTCTCTTACAAGACCTTTAGTCAGAGGATCTGCTAAATTCTTGTTCGTTTTAATATAGTCGACTGTAATTACTCCTTCCTTGAGTAATTTTCTTATAATTTGATGTCTTAGACTAATGTGTCTAGATTTTCCGTTGTAAGTTTTGTTCGAAACTTTATAAATTGTGGCTTGGTTATCACAACTTATCATAATAGAAGGTGATGGCTTTTTCCATAAAGGAATATCATACAACACATTTTTAAGCCATTCTGCTTCTTTACATGCATCTGCTAGGGCTATAAATTCAGATTGCATTGTTGAATCTGATACACATGTTTGTTTCTTGGATCCCCAAGAGATAGCTGCTCCTCCTAGCGTAAAAATCCAACCAGTAGTTGACTTGGATTTTGATTCAAGATTATTCCAACTTGAATCACTATATCCTTCTAAAACAGATGGATATCCTACATAATGTAAGCCATAATCCAAAGTCCTCTTCAGGTATCTAAGCACCCTAGAAATTGCATTCCAGTGCTCTTGTCCTGGATTACTTGTAAATCTACACAATACACTCACTGCATAAGCAATGTCTGGTCTAGTGCAATGCATGGCATACATTAGACTCCCAATAATACTAGCATATTTAAGTTGGTCCATAGCACGCCCAGTATTTTTCATTAATTTGATGCTAGGATCCACTGGTGTAGTAGCTGGCTTAAGTTCAAAATGATTATATCTTTTAAGAACTTTTTCTATATAATGAGATTGAGATAACGCTAAAGAATTATCCTTTCTCACAATTTTGATTCCTAAAATCACATCAGCTTCTCCAAGATCTTTCATATCAAATTTTGATGAAAGAAACCTTTTTGTTTCTTCAACATATTTGAGATTAGACCCAAATATTAACATGTCATCCACATATAAGCATATAATAACACCAACACCATTTTCAAATTTACTATATATACATTTATCGGCGTCATTAACTTTATATCCATGGGATATAACAATATTATTAAACTTCTCATGCCATTGCATAGGAGCTTGTTTAAGGCCATAAAGAGATTTAACCAATTTACACACTTTCTTTTCTTGGCCAGGCAATACAAACCCTTCGGGTTGTTCCATATAAATCTCTTCTTCTAAATCACCATTTAAAAAAGCAGTTTTAACATCCATTTGATGAATAACTAAATTGTGAATAGAAGCAAGAGATATTAATATCCTAATGGAAGTGATTCGAGCAACAGGAGCATATGTATCAAAGTAATCAATTCCATATTTTTGCTTATAGCCTTTAGCAACTAGTCTTGCCTTAAATTTATTTATAGAACCATCCGGATTTAATTTTCTTTTAAATATCCATTTGCACCCAATAGGTTTAGACCCGGGGGGAAGATCGGAAATAACCCAAGTTTGATTTGACAAAATTGAGTTCATTTCATCATTTATTGCTTCTTTCCAAAAGACAGCATCCCTAGATGTTACCGCTTCATGAAATGTGGTCGGTTCATCTTCTACATTAAGAACAAATTTAGTTTTGTTCTTAGTCTCATTTAAATCCCCTTCAACTAAATAAATAACAAAGTCAGGCCCAAATGTTTTTTCAGTTCTTTGTCTTTTACTCCTTCGTGGTTCAACGTCATTCGTTGTTTCTGAAGAAGATATAGGTTGTGAATTTTCTTCTAAATTTGAGGAGTCAACAGTCGAATTATTATTTTCTAAACCTTGATTCAAAGTACTAAACTTTGTTAGATGTTCAAAAAATTGCACATCTACCGACTCAATGATTTCTTGAGTTTCAAGGTTTAAAAATCTATAAGTCGTACTGTTACTAGAGTATCCAATAAAAACACATTTGTAAGTCCTATTTCCTAGTTTAGGTCTTTTAGGTTCGGGTTTTCTTACATAAGCAAGACATCCCCAAACTTTAAGACGTCTAAGATTAGGCTTACGATTAAACCATAATTCATATGGTGTAATATCCTTGTTTTTCAATGGAACTCTATTTAAAATATAACATGCGGATAAAACCGCTTCTCCCCACATCGACAAAGGTAAACCAGAACTGATTAACATTGAATTTATCATTTCAACTAAAGTCCTATTTTTCCTTTCCGCCGTTCCATTTTGTTGTGGCGTATATGGCGCCGTAACTTGATGGATTATCCCATGAGTATTACAAAATTGTATAAACTCACTCGGGTAATATTCACCACCCCTATCGGATCGTAGGACTTTAATTTTTCGATTTTGTTGAGTTTCAACTTCTGCTTTAAAAATTAGGAATTTCTCGAAAACTTCATCTTTACTTTTAAGTAAATATGTATATGCATACTTAGAGTAATCATCAATGAAAGTTAAGAAATATTTATTTCCACCACGAGTCATATTACTCTTCATATCACATACATCACTATGAATAAGATCAAGTATTTCGGATTTCCTCTCAACAGATTTGAACGACTTTCTAGTTATCTTCGATTGAGCACAAATTTCACATTTAGAAAGATTATCAAATTTACAATCCGAGATTAAGCCGAGATTAGTCATATTTTTTATACTTCTATAATTCACATGACCTAATCTACTATGCCATAAAGAAATAGACTCAACCATATAAGCAGAACTAATATCATTGATTACATTAATTTTAATCATGCCGTTACAAGAGTACCCTTTGCCAATAAATTGGCCATTCTTAGACAATACAAACTTATCAGACTCATACACTAGTTTGAAACCTCTCTTATTGAGAAGGTCCCCAGACACAAGATTTTTACACATATCAGGTACATGAAGTACATCAATTAGAGTAAGTGTCTTTCCAGAAGTTAGCTTCAATTCCACTGTGCCTTTTCCAACTACATTGGCGCGAAGATTATTTGCCATCTTCACTTCTTTTCCATCAATTTCTTGATATGTTTTGAATGAAGAGAGGTCTTTGCATATGTGGACCGTTGCGCCGGTATCCAGCCACCATCCACTTTCATTATCAATTGAATTTGCTTCGCAAACAGTAGCAATAAGATCTTCAACATTGTTGGTTTCCTTCGATCCTTGTTTTTCCTTAAATGCCTTCTTTTTAAGACGACATTCTCGAGAATAATGGCCCGGTTTGTCACAGAAGAAACATTTTCCCTTCTTTTTCTTATTTGCACCTTGGTTCTTGAATTTGGAATCATTCTTTGCTTTAAATTTTGAGTCTTTGGTAATCTTGGATTTTTGATCCTCAACCATATTAGCTTTTGAATGACCCTCACTTTGTTCATCCTTCTTTTCTCGAATACGAGTATCATCTTCAATACGAAGGTGACGAAGAAGGGATTCCACAGTATAAGTCTTTTCATCATGATTAATTTTCTTCTTAAAGCCATTCCAAGAGGATGGAAGTTTCGAAACAATCACCCCTACTTGAAATTCATCTTGAAGATTAATACCAGCGGCTTTAAGGTCACCAACAATTTGTTGGAGTTCATGGGCTTGTGCAACGACAGATTTATCATTATTCATTCTAAAATTCATATAGTTTGAAATTAGAAACTTACGATTGCTCGCTTCCTCGTTTTGATACTTTATCTCCAAAGCCTTCCATAATTCCTTTGCCGTAGGAATCATTCTATGAGCGCTATAAACAGTTTGAGACAAAGCATTGAGGATGTGTCCTCGACACATAAATTCGTCTTCTTTCCTCTTCACACGTTTTTGTTTTATTGCTTCTGTGTCTTCGGGTGTGGGCTCGGGAATTTGTTCAAGGTTATCATCTAGAATGTATGCAAGTTTTAGTGATGTGAGGAAGAACATAACTTTCTCTTGCCAACGGGTGAAATTTCCGCCATCAAAACGGTCGAGTCGGATTAAGTCTTGAGTCATGACTTGGATAGATTGTGCCACAGTTCCTTCCATTTGAGTGGAGTAATAAGAATATAATATTTTTGCCTAAAACTGTTGGAGTTTTATTATGGAAAGAACGAAATATAATAATTAATTTCTGCAAGGCACGTTCTTGGAACGCTTTCTTTTAGGCAAAATTTCTCCCAATCCGGTTGAGACAGAACCAGAACCGCGAGTACACAATGGGTTTTGTAGAACCTGCCTTCAGGATACAATGCAGTGTATGAACAGTTGCTTGATTCAAACTATGTACTGTTTGATCAAACCCGAGAACACTCTGAATTTGTAACTTGATAATGCCAAAGTATAGAGGACGGAGAGAGGAGAAACTAGCAATTTTCGGTGTCCAAAACAGAGGTCTGGAACTCTTTTTATAGCCATTTCTGTGACTGTTCTTCAACAGTCACAGCTCTTCATGGGGTGACTCAGCAACCGTTGGATCGTGCCTGTTTGGAACAGCTACGATCTAACGGTTCAGATTAGGCGTCCCATCGTAAGCGAATAGACATCCCCTACACGAAACGCTACGAGTTCATCTAACGGTTTAGATCAAGCCGTTTCGAATGTTAAACCCTTTGATCGGCGAAGTGCCAAGTGCGCGTCAAAGCGCGCAATGCGCCCTAAGTCGCCCAATCGCCCTTTCGCGCGCCGCGTGTCGCGCTTACGCGCTTACGCGTGTCGTGATTGGTGGTGCTTAAGCACCACCGCGATGCGTAGGATCATAGCCTCTTATTTGACTTGTCAACTAAGAATCTTAGTTGTCCTTTAGTTGATATACCACTACCTTTTGTAGTATTCTTCCAATGTGGGACAATATGGGATTTTGAGCACTCCCCATATCTTTCACACCCATTTGCTCATGTTTCTACTTTCTAAATTAAAACCCAAACTATGTTTAAAATAAAACACAAATAATATAATAAAATATTAACAACTAAAAAATAAAATCAATAAATATTGGAATTAATCCAACAAATGATGTTAGATGTTATTTACCAATAGTGCATAATTCTATAGTTTTATGTTTGACATTGGGGTGGGCATTGCAACCTTTTTATTATTGAAAAAGAATTGATCTTTTCAATCCATTAACATCACTTTTATTTTTTTTCTTTGATTTTGATTTAAGTTTCACCTGTAGCATCCTTGTAACAAAGGAGAAGGCGAGGACATATATATGAATAAACAAATGATTAGGTGAATTAGGTTGTGGGTTGTATACATACACGGACAAAGAAGGATACATAAGAGGTTATGGGGGCAGTGCGTATGCATAGTAGTCAAATGGGACAAAATGCCTAGGACCTTTTTCTGTTTGTTATTTTTATTTTACTTTATTATTTCTTTATGTTTTATTTTATTTCTGCCAAATGTTGATTGGTTTGGGTGTTTTTCTTTCTACCGAAACCTCGTTGACTTAGGGTTAACTTTTTCTTTTATTCCTAACTTTCACATCCAGTTTGTGGCTTTTGTTTTTGTGGATTTAAATTCATTACACACACGACGATAGAATATAGGACATGTTGATTGAGAAAGGTTCTCAAAGATATATATACACATACAAAAGTTTTTTTTGCCATTCAGTTGTCACCCCATAGAATATATATTCACACACAATTGTTTTTTGAGTTCACCACACCGTCATATGTTATTCTCTCTCTCTCTCTCTCTCTATATATATATATATATATATAGATAGAGAGAGAGAGAGAGAGAGAGAATCACAAGTGAACCTAAAAAGTAGAATTTTTAATGGACCTTAACAAAAAACATTTAACAACTTATTAATTTTAATTTCATTGTTATAATTGATCTGTGCTAGAGGCAACGAACACGTGTGACACTAGACCCCACCCCCACCATGGCAGACCACTAGCTCCTTTGCGAGATGTGACAGTGTAACAATATGCATCATCCAAAACACGTTTTGATTTGGGCATCAATATATGGAAATCAGCACTTCTTTATCTACTAAATTTTGATATGCGAGTTTAAGGATGATATTGTTAGCACCTCTTTATCTAGTAAGTTTTGTTTCTATAGTTACATTATTGATTTCAACCTGCGGTTTTTGTCTAATCCCACAACTCACAGTCAACAGAGGATAAGAATGACATAATCATCAATAAACAGACAGGAGCCAGGGCCAAAATGAGTTTTTAATTCTCTTCAAAAACATTATTGCAAGATTAGGGAACTATTATACTTGGTGGTAAAAGTATGGGCAATTCATAAAATCACTCTCCAATATAGAGATTTTACAAAGCCCCAAAACTATATGCTATACATAACAATGCTACGACAACAATTTTACACTAAAAACTCAATCTCTTAGACAACAAAATTAAGAGATCATAGTTTTAGAAAAAAGTTTCAAACTACTGCATTGTTGTAATTTAAGGTTCATTTTCACAATAAAAAAATTAACTAAATTTTTTTTTTTTAAAAAAAATTAAAAACTTTAAACAACACCATTATTTATACGTAAAATGATAAAATGGCATATAAAACTCGCTTACAAAACTCTCAATATATGTATGGAACATATATCCAGCTTCTTCATACGGTTCCAAACCCACATAACATATTAAAAATATATATTGTTTCTTCAATAATTTTTTAATTATGTCAACTTCCATAAATTTTAATCCACTGATAATTCTATTGCTCACCTCACTCCTTTTATGTTTCCTGGATGTTTCCACCAAATCATAGTAAAAGTTTTATTAAAAAAATTACATAAGCTTATTGATCGCATTTCATTAAACTTTTGAGGATGTTCAGTAATGCTAACACAAAATCATTTCACATTGAGTTGAATCCAATAGTTAACTTTTTATTTTCTAATTATAGAGAATAAGCAAGATTCAAAGCGAAAGTCTAGGGAAGCACAAGTTTAACCATCGCTTAAGCAAAAAAGGATATGTTGGTCTTATTGCGGAGTTGGTATATTTTAGTAAATGAAATTATTTATTTCTTATTACGATAAGATGCAGTAAGAAATTAGAATTAACATAGTTTTTTGTGTGATTTCTATTTATAGAAAAACGAAATCGATCCTTCCTTTAATGAAGAGAGAAGTTTCTTATTGGTGAAAGCTCGTGAGAAAAAGAGTGATCATTATCTAGATAATGACACAAAGCAGTGGCTGAACAAATAGTGAGTTTGCATATGTAAACCACATAAATATTTACTATGTTTTAATGACTAACTTGGATTTATTGTATCATTTTTTCAGATTGCATTACAAGAGAAAGTTAAGGATGGAAGCCTATTTATTTAAGGAAGTTCCGACATCCTTACAATGGCGTTGGGTACTCCCGAGCACTCTGGTCGGTTTAGAGGTGTAGGTTGTGGGGTTACCCCGGCAACATATTTGAAACTCCTGAGGCGTGGATCAAAAATATATACAAGTTAATTTGAGGAGAAATATAAAGAGTAGTGCAAAAGAAACAAAGAATTGGAGCAAAGGTTGAAAGAGTTAGAGAAAAAAGAAATTAAAACTCCCTCATCAGATGAGATTGCCTCAAATGAAGATGAAAGTGCATCACTTTATTCAAAGGTAATTGAAAAGGTTGGAAATTTTTATTATGTTTATAAAATAACTTTCTATTTTTAAATATTTTCTGTAATTTTGATTTTACTCATAGCTCCACGTTGATGGTGATCCAAAGAAGCAGACAACAGGGTTGCACCGCAAATCTAATATTGAAAAGGTATCATCCATGGCTCAATCTTTTACGCATCAATTTTTTTAAGACAATACTTCGGTTATTATAAATTTTATTATCTGTCATTTACTATCATAGCTTAAAGCTAATGGAAATCTAAATATTCCAACACTAGGGCCATGTCCCACATCTAATATTGTGAACAATTAACCACGACTCATTTTTTTTCTTCAAAAATTTATATTAGAAAACTTTCAATTATAAAAATAAATGTTTTCTATCATTGATGATCATATCTCAAAGCTCATGGAAACCAAACGATTCAATCAACGAAGACGCATCTCACATCTAATATGGTATTATCATTTCTCAAACTTTTACACTTCGAATATTTATTTGAGTAAAATGCTCCAGTTTTGATATTGTGTTCTTTTTATCATTTTATCATGGATTATCATAGCTCAAAGTTGATTGAAACCAAAAAATTCAATCAACAAAGCCACATCCCATATCTACTATTAAAAAGGTATCATAATGGCTCAAACGTTTATGCTTCAAATATTTATTTGAGTAAAATACTCCACTTATGATAGTGTGTTCTTTCCATCATTCTATCATGGATTATCATAGCTCAAAGATGATGGGAACACTAAAACAGCATGGCCACATTTCACATCTAATATTGGAAATGTATCACTCGTGACTCAATACTTTTTATGTTCCAAAAATATATATAGGAAAGTACTGTTATTATTATATAATTTTATTTTCTAATTTTGACTATTATATAATTTGATTGTGTAGGGCAAAAAATGTAGATTGGCAATTGAAACGAAAACCAATATTGTTGCGGAAGGGTTGGTGTGTAAGAAGAAATGTTTAAATGAGAAAATTCACAACACTCCTCTTGGCAAACATAATGTTCGTGTATCCATCAAAATAAAAATTTTATCAGAGGCCTATCTACCCTTACCAGTTCCCAATGAATTGATTCTAATTAGAGATGCACCCAATTCACTTGTTGCTTGACCGAAGGAGTTTGTACTACTTGGTGTTGAGGTAAAATATTTTCGAGCATTAAGTATATATTGCATTAAATATCGAATTAATTGATATTGTATTTATTTATTATCCAAAATAGGACAAAAAGAACAATCGCGGTCGTGAGAAACAAGAAAGTGAGAAATCTAGAGATGATCATGTTATGGTTTTTCCCTTCACACAAACATTAAAAAATATAAAGGAAAATCAGATTACGATTCCACGTGTGAAGGAAATATTTGGATATGATAATATTGAGACATTTGTCTTCAAGAATGACTCGTTTGAGTTTTGTGCGATGACATCCATAGATGTCACAATTATCATTGCGTATATGAGGTATGAGATTAAAATTCTTTTCAATCACTCACTAATTTTTCCATAACATTTGTTTATTTTTTTATGTAGGCACTTATATGATAGAATTCCAAGCTCTCGAGGAAATATTAAATTTATCAATCCTTCGTCCATTAGTGGTACCTCCGATGTGAATCTATCTCAATTTCTCACTAAAAGATTGGAATACAAGCAGAAATCATATATATTTTGTTCCTTACAAGCTTCAAGAAATGTGAGTATTAATTGATTTTGTTAAATTTTAATATTTTGACTATTAATTATTCATACACAATGTATTCGTGTTATACTTATTCTTTTGTAGTTTTCATTGGGTTTTTATTGTCATTGATTGCTCTTTGATGACTTTTTAATGGTTGGACCCTTTGCGTTACCCTAGCGATGAAGCAACTAAGTTCTATTTCAATGCATGAGTAAAATTTCATCTCTACTTTTGGTGAGTATAATTAATCATTCACAATTAATCATAAAATTCTTGTCTTGTAGTGCGCTCATTCCATTAGCTCTTGATGGAAATAAACGACCAGCAATACCACATTGGAAGGATGTAAAGGTAAATAAATATTAGTAATATTATATTATTTCTTCCCTCACTTACTATTACTAACATTTTAGTGCTTGAGTCATTTAGTGCCCTAAACAACCTATGAACATTGAGTGCGAATACTATGTGATGAAATATATGAAAGAATTAATAGATAGTCCTTCGAAGTTTATTGATTCAAAGGTAATTAATTAGATTTATTTTCATCATCTCGTAATATATGTCTCAAAAACTCATCATTTATTATTAGATTGTTTAAGATGAGCATGCTATCTAAGAAAGTGACATATACAAAGGATGAGATTGATGATGTACGAGTTGATTTCATTCAGTTCATTTTAAGTCACCTCAAAGCATAGTAAGTCTCCCCCTCTCCCTCATACGCATGATATTTATTTGAACTAGATAATTGTATTATGTACTTTTTTTTGTTATATTAATTTTCATCAATTGGTTTTTTGTTGCAAGTGATTATAATATTTTTGTTATTTTTTTGTTGGCTTATGGAAAGTTGTTTGTTAAGAAAGAATGGAGCGGACATTTGTGGTGCAATGTAGAGGACATATTTGGTTTATATTAGTTTATTTGAGATGAAAATTTTTGTTTTAACTAATTTTGGATGGAAATGTAATTGAAACAAATACACTTTTGAATGTATGCATTCCTTTGGCAGGAGAACTTTTGGATGTATATATTGATAAGACAAGTTTGGGAAGTAGATATTGGAATGACATGTATATAATAGTAGGACAACTTTTAGATATAGATATTGACATGACAACTTTTGAATGTATTGTAACACCCCGTGTTTTTATTTATTATTTTAATTAATTAATTAGAATTTTCGAGAAAAATAAGTTTTTGAATTTAATAATTTTTATTGGCTAAATATGTTGGTTATGATTTTAGAAGAATAAAACTTCAAGAGGAATTAAAATCGGAGTTAAAACGGATTTTATATTGATTTTATAACATTTTGCCTTATAGGCATTTTTTTTAGGCAAACTGTCAGTTTTTCTGGGCGATCGATCGATCGATGCCTTCAGAAAACGTGCGCTGTTATTGTTTTTAATTAGAATTTGTGTAGGATTAGGACTCCTAATCACTATATAACCTTGTTAATCCATAGGGGGACTTCTCATAATCACTTTTTCTCCAATTTTTCACCAGAGAACACTTCCAAATATTTTTCCTCTCACTTATAATCATCAACCTTCAACAAAATCAAGTTTTTGTCACAAGTTTTGGCACAAGTTTTTGAAGGCTTAATTGGGGTTTAATCAAGTTGGTTCAAGAACACTCTTTTGCTAATTTTTCGCAAGGAATCCAGATTTCAAATAGATTTTCAACACAATCTTTACAGGCATGAATACTCTATTCTTTTCCTTTAGTATTATGCGTTTTAAGTATCGCCTAAACACTTAATTACATGTTTTCTTAAAAATAATTAGTAACTTAATTAGAAAAATGGACACTAATTATGGGGTTATTTTTATAAAATATTTTAATCTGAATAATATTCATAACCCTTTGGGTATGTAGGATTCATCAGTGATTTTGAGTTTTATTGGTGTAGGTTGCATGTAGAAAAACCCTAGTTTTAAAATAAATAATTTTTGGGTGCGTATAACTCATGTAATACATGTAGAGATAATGAAATTTGGTTTTTGATGTATATATGATGAAAAATTGGTATATTTAATTTAAAATAATTAAATGAGATTATTTTGGGTATTGTTGACGTAGTGATAATTAAATTAAAGGTTTAATTGAATTGGACTATCATGTGTAGTTTTATACGTGGATTAATTATGCTTGTTTATGGGACTTGTTAGTATTATTATATTGTCTTTGTGACGACGGGTTGTTGGGTAATTTTTTATCTCCCTATATTTTAGGATGCCTTCTAGGTATGGGACTAGTGGGTTGGCATTTTGATGATTTACGCCTTCTAGGTATGGGACTAGTGGGTTGGCATTTTGATGATTTACGCCTTCTAGGTATGGGACTAGTGAGGGTATATTATCGCGTTTTTATCATCTTGGGGGTGGGTTGATTTTTGATACTTTATCGTCGTTACGGTAGTCTAAGTACGAGACTAAGTTAAGATTTATGTTAGAAAATCCTCCTATACATAGGATAGGACGTATTGATAACTTGGGGACCCTTAGGTATGGGACTAAGGGGTATTTTAAGGATCTCATATCGATTAAAAGGGTGGGGTGATTATAAATTGAGAACTTGAGAATTAATGCCTAAGATAAAAACGGGTATTAAAATTTGTGGCGACATAATGTGTCGGGGCCGACAGTTTAAACTGGTGAGAGGAGGATTTATGTCGTGTCGTGTGTGGAACCTTGTCATGTGTTGGGGCCGACAGTTTAAACGGGTCAGAGGACGATTGACAAGGGGAAGTGTGACACTTTAATAAAAAATGAGAACTATGATAAAAATTGGTTAATTTAATAAACTAACATCGTGGGACTTGGAAATTTTAAAATCATATTGGTGTGCCTTTTAAATGGGGATTCTTACGGGTAGTTAGTAATTTATATTTATCGCATTTAATTATCTCGTCTAATTTAAAATATTCTATTGTGATATTTATTGCGTATAATGCTACTGTCTGGATTTAAGGATCATATTTGAGGGGAGTAATGTGTATTCTTGCTCGGGGCTTTGGCTCTGACCCATACGTTGACAAATCTTTTTCAGGATTAGAATTGGAGAAGCTGTATAAGTTTATCAGAGTTATCATTTGGAGGTGCATCTAAAGTCATTCATTTTATGGCATAGTTTAGCTAGACTTTCCTTTTCAGTCGTATTTTATTGTGAGACTTAATTTGAGTTTTATTGGGCCATTCAGTTCCAAAGTTGTTTAGAGGATTTCTGTTGGGGTTATTTCAGATTTTATTTAATCATTATTGGAGAATGGATTATTGGAGTTAGCGTGTGATGGATCTTTTATCGCTTAGTTGTTTATGAGCATTTGAGTTTGATTTAATTATTTATCTTATGGACTGATTTATTTATGTCTCATGCTAAGAATGGTATTTTATTTACTCACGCCCGACTTAGTTTTGGTGGCGGCTGACGCCAGAATTAGGCGGGGTGTGACATGTATGTATGGATATGACTAGTTATAATTGATTTTGAGAACATTTGTATTGATTTTATTTCATAGGACAACTTTCGAATGTAATATATGTATATGTATTGAAGTGAAGTGTCCTATTAAAAACTTATTTAGGACGCTTTTGGGCAAGTGGTTAGTAGTGAGGGAATTTTTTGCAACCCTTATAAATAATGCATCTTAAAAAGTTTTATTTTTAAGATGTTTTTTTTTTAATTGTTTTTAACATTTGTAAATAGAACATTTTAAAAGGCTTTATTTTTTAATATGTTTCTTTGAATTTTTTTTCTGACGTTGGCTTTTATGACGTTTTTTTATTATGATTAAAAGTGATGTAAATCGCTTTTTATAACACTTTTTAGCCGTTGTAAAAAGTCTTTTTTCTTCTAGTGTGTTTTTAAGCCTAGGTCTTGAGATTTTCAAATTATCGTCATATGATCGAACCGTGAGTTTCGTGTCTTCGTGGTCAGTTCCTAAGAGTTATATTGTCCCGTGCAAGGCGTTCGTGCATCTTATGGGGCCTTTGGGGGGCTCTTTTACATTTTTTCCCTTTAAGGCCATCTTTTTAAGACTAATACTAGATATTTGAAATTATCATTATATTCTCAAATTGGATGTCCCATGACTACGCGTTCAGTTCCTACAAGTCACATTAGTCCTCTATTATTGGGGTGTTTAGTGGTTGTTTTAGTCTTTTATCCCCTAACGGCATGTTTTTAAGACTAAGTCTAGATATTTACAAATTATCTTCATATTCTCAAACATGGAGTCCTGTGATAATGTCGTCAGTCCCTACGAGTTACATTAGTCCTATGTTATGTGTTTGTGTCTCTTACGGGGTCGTTTACTGGTTGTTTTGGGTTTTCACCTTCTAACAACATGTTTTTAATGCCTAACTTTGAATATGTCCAAATTATCATCACATTCTTAAAACGGGGGTTCCCTGACTATGAAGCCAATTCCTACGAGTCACATATGATCCGATGTGAGGTGTGTGTACCTCTTATAGGGTGGTTTAGTTGTTATTTTTTATTTTGACCCGCTAGCGGATTGTTTTTAAGCTGAAGTGTTGAGATTTTCAAATTATCATCATACTCTCAAACTGAGAGTCTAGTGACTACACGGTCATTTTTATGCGTTAAATTGGTCTGGTGCATGGCGTCCATGCCTCTTACGAGTCGTTTTGGGGGCTTCTTTGTTTTTTTTCCCTTAAACACCATAATATTAAGCCTAAGTCTTCATATTTGAAAATTATCATCATATTCTCAAAACGATAGTCCCGTGACTACGCAGTTAGTTCCTACAAGTCATATTGGTCGTGTGCGAGCTGTTCATGACTTTTACGGGACCATTTATTTTTTTAGGTCTTAGCCATTTGTCGACATATTTTTAGGCCTAACTATTCATATTTGAAAATTATCACCATATTCTTAAAAAGGGAGTCTCATGACTATGCGGTCAGATCCTACAAGTTACATTGGTTCCGTGCGAGGTGTTTGTGCCAATTACGGGGCCGTTTCGAGCCTATTTTTTCCATGTAATGGAATTTTTTAAGCCTATGTCTAGATATTTAAAAATTATCATCATATTTTATAAATGGGAGTCTGATGACTACGTTGTCAGTTCTTACGAGTTACATTGGTCGTGTGCGAGGTGTGCATGCCTCTTATGGGATTGTTTGGGGGTTGTTTTGAGTTTTCTCCTTTTAATGATATAATTTTGATTCCGAGTCTTCATATTTGTAAATTATCACATTATTCTCAAAACAAGAGTCCCTTGACTACGTGGTCATTTCCAATGAGTTACATTAGTCCAATGCAAGGTTTCATGCATTTTACTAGGCCTTTTGGTTCCTGTTTGGGGTTTTCTCCCACTAATGACATGTTTTTATGTCTAAGTCTAAATATTTCCAAATTATTATAATATTATAGAAACTAGAGTCTCTTGAATATATGATAAATTACTACGAGTTACATTGATCCCGTGCGAGGTGTTTGTGCAACTAAAGGGGGCGTTTGGTTGTTGTTTTTGGTTTTTGACCTCTGGCGGCATGTTTTTAAGCCTAAGTATTGGGATTTTCAAATTATCATCATATTCTCAAATTGGTGGTCCCGTGACTATGTGCTCAGTTCTAATGAGATACATTGGTCTCGTACAAGGTGTTCGTGCCTGTTGGCGGTTGTTTTTTTATTTTAGCCCTTTAACGGCGTATTTTTAAGTCTATGTATTAATATTTGAAAATTATCATCAGATTCTCAAAATGAGAGTCCTGTGACTATGTGATCAGTTCCCACGAATTACATCGATCTTGTGCGAGTTGTCCATGCCATTTATGGGGTCGTTTGGGAAATGTTTTTGGTTTTTTCCCTCTCACAACATGTTTTTAAGCCTAAGGCTAGATATTTGTAAATTATCATCATATTACCCAAAACTCGAACCATATCCTATGCCTCATATTCATCTCCCTATAAGTAAATAAGTACATAAGACTATTATGATTAAAATATAAAGTGGACCTCTCACCCAACGGATAATGTCTCAAAATACGAAGGACAAATACTAATGTGGTTAGCTCCAAATCATAATTTACCCTCATGGGGCTTAAGCTTTCGGCATGCATAAGTTATAGGGCTCTCCTCCAACATAAATACATCTCCCAACTCCTAAAGCAATGCACCAGTAAATATCAAATACTCCATGCTGCTCTATGGTAAAAACAAGTACATGCCTAGTAGTGAGCTTCTCCTTTAGTTCCTCAAAAGCTCTCTAGAAGTCTTTACCCCCAACGAATGGTACTACCTTACCTGTGAGGTGAGTAAAAGGCCTAACAATCTTTGAAAATCCCTTAATGAACCTCTAATATTACCCGGCCCAACCTAATTAATTTCTAACTTTGGTAGGCATTATGGGTTTTCCCCACTCTACAACTACATATAGAAACTTTGCATAAAACTTATGTTCCTGTAGTGTCTGCAAAACTAATCGCATATTGTAATGCCCCAACCTGAATTTATGGGTTACCCATGTTAAATTTGGTCCGACCCGAGCGTTAGGTGTGAAGTGCAATGAGACAACCTATATAATGTTGCTAGTACATTTTTATTTAATTAATGTTTCACTTATTTAGCATACGATTCCAATTTAAATCAAATTACGTGAAGAACCCCTGGGAAGAATCCCTAGAGTCCAAGCATACATAGATACTAATGTAATAAACAAAGGATACTGACCTGTATAACGCTCTCAATATACGAAACTGCAACCAATATGTTGTAACAAAGACGTGGAAATGAGTCGCATGCCGAGTAGAAAATTACAATAATTC
The DNA here is from genome assembly GCA_949130495.1 of Sambucus nigra. Lineage (NCBI taxonomy): Eukaryota > Viridiplantae > Streptophyta > Magnoliopsida > Dipsacales > Adoxaceae > Sambucus > Sambucus nigra. The sequence continues at coordinate 287,426,014 of OX422208.1, forward strand.
AATATAAAATCAAACGATAGAAGATAGACTATAACACGTTATATCTACGTGCACATGCAACTACCTTATATATGTGTGTGTGTGTGTGTGTGTGTGTGTGTGTGTGTGTGTGTGCATATATATATATATATATATATATACATATACATATAATGCATGAAACATTTTTTTATTCAAACAAACATTACTCAATCCAATTAATTTGCTTTATTCTCATAAAATAACCTCTTTTACTTGGCTTGACATTTATTTATTGGTTTAATTAACCTCGTTAAATACTTTAAACAAATAACCTTAGTTTAAGGAAAGTCATTTCTTTTTACTGAAAATTCCTTGCTACTCATGCCAAATTTACCTTAGTATTTTCATTGAAAATTACCTTTCAGCACAAGCAATCACCGTGTTAGAAAATACTATTTTTCTTTAAAACCTTCATAAACACACTTTTGTGTTATTTATGGTTTCAACCACATTAGGTTGCTTAACTAACCATTTAGTCACTTCCTTTTCCATTCCTTCACTTTATGGAGATTAATCAATTTTCACATTTACTTGTCCACTTTATCCTTTATCGAAACATTTATTAATCCATTCAAGTTAGGTTTTATTTTGACATATTTACCACACAACCCATTTCTTGACATTTTCCATTTTCATTATCTTTTTCTCGAAATCTTTCAATATCCGCATACTTTAATGGGATCTACGCCGCCAGGTATGCTACCAAATGCTCCGACCAGTGATTTTGGGTTTTTCACCCTAGGGCTTCGGGCCCTCCTTAATTATTCCTGTGTCATCTGAGTCCATATTAATGTGTTTTAACATTATTCAAATGTCCACATTACCGTAATTTTCTTTACCAATCTATGCTAAAATCCGGGGTTTCACCATAACTTGTGTTACACTTTAAAAATCATCATTTCTTGTCCTTTATACGCTTACATTGATTTGATCCCAAAAATCTCATTCATTTAGGACCATTTTATGTAGGAACTTTCCATCATTTTTATTTTATAAAAATATTTTACTTTACGTAAAATTACCATTTGGCCATTTGTTTCCAAACTTGTCTTTTCCTCCATTACGTAAAATTACCATTGACCCACACTAACTTCTTAAGTATTTTTAACCCATTAGCACATATTTGACACTTTGAAGTAACATACTTCTGAAGATGGAAATCTCTTTATTACATTACTTTCTTTCTCTAAGAAGTCAATCAACATATAAAAATTACTTTATAATAATTATACAATTTTCCTTTATTAACACATGTAGTCTTAAAACCATATGCTTATCACATTTCAACACTTTTCACACACTTTAAGGGATGAAATTTTCATTTTCTTCATTTCATGTTTAAATCCATTAAAACTTCATTACACGTGTTCATGTTCTCATCATCAAAACACTACAAGTTTATATGCATGAGAATATTGATTTTAACTCCAAAATCCTATTCAATGGGTCTAATATATGATTTATTCTAAAAATTCATAATGTTTTCAAACATAATTTTAAAGCCAAAAGACATTTTTGTTTCTTCAAAACTTGAATAAATGTCAATTTCTTTAAAAATCCCATTTTTTCACAAGAAAATAGTGAAATATTTTTTCATAAAATATCTTTAACTAGATAAATAATTTTTCAACATATTTACTCTATAAAAATGTTTAAATACCAAGTTTTCTTGAAATAACATTATTAGATGATATATACATCATACTCTTACAAACTCTAACTACAAGACAAGCACTATAGGAAATAGAGTTCTTAAACTAAATAGTAGAGTTTTTAACCTCAAATGAATATTCAACAATGGTGGGTAAGTGTAAAGGAAAATGGAAACCTCTCACCTCCTAAGGTGGCCTTAAACAGGATACTTAGCTCCACAATTCTTGCATCCATGAAAGCTCCAAGAAAACCCCCTTTAAACTCCACTAATCTTCTACACTTCTTCTTAAAAAAAACACACAACATCTCCAAATTCGTAGCTTTGCTCAACAATGGTGAAAATGGGTTTACAAGGGTTATATATAGTGGAATATGAGGGAAATATGGTGGCATAAGGTGTAGGATTGTTTGTGCTGGTTGGGAGGTGGGAAAACTCTCAAGGCTAGAGAGAGAGAGGAGAAATGTGATTCTATACCCCCCAAACCCTTAAGGGAAAAATTCACCAAATGCCCATGCACCCATACCTTTAAGTCAGGGGCCATCAAGTATTTGCACTATATTTTAATCTCTGGATCATTGAATGGTCGACACATCATAAAATCTGACGACCCACGTTGTGACAACACATTAAAAATGATAAGATTTTCAAACTCAGCTTCGAACGTTTAAACGACCCTGAGCCTCGTTCAAACGATATTTCTCACTCGTTCGAACTAACCTTCCAACGAGGTGTTCATACGAGATGTCAGCACACGCAATGAATGGATCAAACCTAAGTCGTTAGAAGTTTTGTCAAACCTCGTTCGAACATCTCGTTCGAACGAGATCGACCGGCCATTTGAATGACCTCCAATTCCCTCCATCGAAACTTTATCCCTTAAAAATTCTTGTTTGATGAATACGAAGGCCATGAAGTTAACCAAATTTGATTTATGGTTCAACTCAAAAAGTGCAAAGCCCCATTCGACTATATCGAGTCATTAAATTATACTAGCACGATCAAAGTCTCAGGGAAGTTGTTACATGAATGCTTTATATGATCCTACTTTGACCGAGAGTATATCAAAATATCATCAATAAACACAATGACGAACGGATCCCTAAATGGTTAAAACACCATGTTCATCAGATCCATAAACATTATTTCCGCATTGGTAAACCCAAATGGAATGACCTAGAACTGATATTATCCATATCCCATTAGAAAAGCTATCTTCGGGACGTATTCATCCCTAATACATAGTTAATGATTAAACGAGCACAAGTCAATCTTGGAAAATAATGATGAACCTCTTCACTAATCAAATGAATCATCGATATGTGGCAACAGATACTTATTTCTTATCATGACCTTATTCAACTCCATATAGTACACACATAGACAAAGTAAACCATATTTCTTCTTCACAGACAACACTTGGACTCTCGAGAGAGACTTTTTACTCTATATAGACCCCTAGTTCAATAGATGTTAAATATGTTCTTATAACTCATTCTTCTCTCACGGAGCCATCCTGTAAGGTGCCCTCGTGATGGTCCTAGTGCCCGGTGCTAAGTTTATAAAAAAATATACCTCGCTCACTGGTGGTAACATTATGATGTGCCGAAAATCCACCGTCAATATAGATTCGCTAATTGTTATTATTGGCTTCCGATCACAATGCAAAAAACCTAAACTTTAACTACACTCAAATTGAGTCTAGAGGCCACTCCGGGTATAAAAATCCATAGGAAATGTTTGACATACTTTAATTGATTTACTACTTCTAAATAAAAGTGTAAAAGGTGATGGTGGTTTGGAATGGAAAAAAGGGATAAAATAATTAAAACTAAACAAGAACGATAAAACGGGTTTGGGGTCACATCCCCGTCGTGGACTAAACAATGCGTAAAAAGGATTTTGGTTCGAAAACATTTAACTGAACGTATTCCATTAATTATAAACATCAAACCTGAAGAAAATTAATTCAACAATGAAAGATTAAACATTTAATTAAAAATGCTCACACATGGATTAAAATTGGATTATTGCTTTAAACACAAATGTTGGATGATAAAGAAAGTTAAACGCGTAATATTCTAACTTTAATACACGAGGTTTCAATTAAATTTGTTTTGACACAAAACCAAGATTTCAAAGCTCGAGACCTATTAATGGAGGAAATATGACCCTCGCCCTTAAACTGGCGACAATACACAATTAAAGCAAAAAAATAAACCTACGTAACCAACATAAACATTAAGTAAACTAACAAAAATTAAGTACAAGTATTCAATCCTAGACATCAATCCCAAGTCTCCTAATCCCATCTCCAACACTAATCTTCACTTCATATCCAAATCTTTTTCTTCCCTTTTTGTTGGTAAACCTAATAGTAACTTCTTTTCTTTGAAACAACCATGCATCTATAATAGATAACTTGTTGTCTTATTATCTAATGAATATATCAAAGCCCCCGCTAAAGCTTTTAGATTCTCATTGGTTGGAAAATTCTCATTTGGCCGCCCTCCAATGGAGGTCTTCCATAAAATCTTTCATTCCATCTCTCTTATAGTAGACTGCTTATTAGGGTTGCTTGATGACAAAAAATATTCTCATTAAACTTAATTATGAATAATATTACCTCCGTTTATGGTTGAGGAATCAATGGTACATTACAAATCTCCCATGCAAGTTCTTAAATAGACTCCTCAATTAAAGTCTAGTGAACGTTGCTCTATGACTGCTATTTAGATTTCACTACCTTACCTTCCTATCAATTTCTTCTATAAACCAGCCTTATTCTTGATAGATTAGTTCATTGGTAATCCATTGAAGATTGATGAATCAATAGTAGGTCTAGCAAGGCTTAGCATGGATCGTATATGTGTTGAAGTGGATCTCCTCAAGACCCTACCTAGGAGGGTATGGATTGGCAATGGAGACAATGGTTTTTTGGTAAGATATTGGATATGAGAAATTACTAGGGTTTTATATATCATGTAGATATCAAGGTCACTATGATTAGGATTGCAAAAAGCAGTAATAGGTCAAGAAAAAAGCTCTAGTGGATAATAAGACTCATCAGAACGACCATGTCCCCAGACAAAAATGAGAGGTCACTAATATGAAAAAATGTAAACCAAGAATGGATCAAGATCAACTTAAAATTTCATAAGGGTGAACTTAGAAAGCAGGTGGATTTTATAAGGAACATGAGAAAAATAATTTCACTGTCTCAACCATTCAAAAGGAAGTTGGCTTCAAGAAGTTGAGATATAGAGAATCCTTCCATTTTGCCAATAAATTGATCTTATTTTTACTATAATTAATTCACCAACTAAGGAGGGTGAAATTATTCAAAGTGCTATTGAGATAGAGAGGTGTGATCAACCTTCAATGCTTTTTTCCTAAATTCTCAAAGAGAAAATTTTGGTTCCTACCAAACATTGGTTAAAGTCTAATAATATGTCTCCTAGACCAAGTTTCTCCTAGTCTAAAAGGTACTCTTTAGATTGGAGTTCAAATATCCTCTCCGATGGAAAGGGGGAGTTTCAAATACTGAGCACAACCTATTGTCAAGAGATTCAAAAAAATCCATTTTTCTTTAAAAGCAAGTTCGCTTGTCTAAAAAATATGGAGGAAGCACCCATTGTCAATAATAAAAGACTCAAAAATCTTGTCAAAATTCACAATGTCTTAGTGGTAGGTATCATGGAACCAAAAAATGAAGAGACTCATCTCAAAGACTTAATAGTGAAGCTTAATTTCTCCAATGGCATTACTAATACTAGTCGTGAAATTTGGATTACGCTCATTCAAAACTCTAGCCAATCATTAAATCTTGAAATCTAAGATTCTTGTCTTTTTCCCCTAATCAAAGTCATTGTTATGTATGGTAGATGTAACAAAGATAATAGGAAAATGTTGTGGGATTACATCATTAATCAATGAAATTACAACCTCCTAGTTATAATGGGAGGGTATTTCAATGTGATCTTTAGCCCTCTAGAAAAATTATTGGGAATGAAGTTTATTATGAGGATATGCTCTAATTCAAGAACGCTCTTAGGATTGTAGGCCTTACAGAGGTTCCATTCAGTGGCTCCAAATTTACTCAGTGAAACCATAGAGATGGGATGGGTAGGATTTGGGAAATATTGGACAGGGGGGGTTTGTAGTCATCAATAGGGATAATTTTTCAATTCTTCTTCAGTACCACATCTTAATAGGACTAATTCTGACCATAGTCCTCTTATACTTAATTTAGTTCAATAAGGTGATATAGTCCAAATAATCTTTAGATTTTAGAACTTTTTGATCAAACACAATGGCATTCTTTTGATGGTGGAAAATGCATGGAACTGCAAGTTTAGTGGAAGTCGATTGATGTTGTTTTATCAAAAATTGAAATCTATCAAAAAAGATCAATATAAGTGGAACCAAACTACCTTTAAAAACATATTCCAATCAAACAAAGAAGCTGAGGATCTTATGCTATAAAAAGAAGTAGATTTGGAGTGTAATTTCACTATTGAAGCCAATGTTGAGTAATCATTAGCTATAGAAAATATTAAATACCACTTATGTCTAGAAGTAAAATATTGGAGAAAAATGGAAAGGATCAATTGGATGAAAGATGGAGATAAAAATACTCATTTCTTTCATTCGATGGTAAAACATAAGAGGAATAAGCTTCACATTTCAAGAATTAATAACCCCTCTGGTAACTAGACAAATAATTAGTTGGAATTATGAAACACCTTCACCGAGAATTTTAAATGTATTCTTACCTCACCATACTATTTTTTTCTGATTTTTCAATTCTTAAGCATATTCCTAAACTTATCTTAGATCAAAACAATGACGTCCTGTTTACCCCTCCAATTATGGAAGAGATCAAGTGGGGGGTTATGCAAATGGACCCCTTTATTCTGCAAGTCCTCATGGTTTTCATGCAATATTTAATAAACAATGTTGGAATATAGTCAGTAAAGACCTGTTCAAAAAAATCTCAAGTTTTTTCTTGGGGAGTTCTTCACCAAAAATTTGGACATTAACCCTCATTTCTCTCTTCTCCAAGATAAATAATCCTTCCTTTTACATTGATTACAAGCCAATCATTCTGATAGTACCTCTATGAAGATCATTTTTAAACTAATGGAAAATAGATTGGGGCTTTTGTTAAATAGAATTATTTGTCCTCATCAAGCAGGCTTTATTAAGGGAAGGGTAATTATTGAGTAGTTTCTTTAAGCAAAAGAGATGATGAATAATTTCAATAAGAAAGGGAAAGTGGAGAATCTTGTTTGCAAGATAGATATGTCAAAAGCCAATGATATAATGTCTTGAATGTTCATCACTCAAGTTCTCAGACAATTTGGCTTCAATGAAAAATCCATAGACATGACTTGGGTACTGATCTCAAATTGATGGTATTCTATTCTCATTAGGGAATCTTCTCAATGCTTATTCAAATCATCATGTGGGGTGAGATGAGGTGACCATTTATCTCCTACTATCTTTGTCATTATTATTGAAGTTCTAAACATAGGGTTGCATAATCTCATTCTGCAAGGACAAATTGAGTCCTTTTCATTTCCTCTTAGAAGTCTTATGGTATCTTGCCCTTCATTTGTTGGTTATGTCCTCATTTTCACCACTAGATCCTAAACATATTTGATGAACTTTATGGAATTTATAAAGGAGTATGAGGCTTGGTATGGATAAATCCTAAACCACTCAAAATGTAATGCACTGGCCCAAATTTATTGGTTACTCAAGTGTCAACTTGGTTTGGGCCGAATGTTAGGTGTGAGGTGTAATGAGACAACCTAAATAATGTTTCTAGTCCAATTTTATTTAATTAACTCTTCACTTATTTAACATGCAATTCTGATTTATATCAAGCTACGTGTGGGATAACAAGGAAGCGCCCTAGAGTTCGAGCATTCATAGCTACTAACATACAATAAAAAATATACTTACCTGTACAACTCTCTCAAAATATGGGACCATGCACAACATGTCGTAAAAAAGAAGAGGGAATGAGCTGAATGCCCAATGGGAAATACAATAATGTAATATAGAATCGAATGGTAGAAAATAAACTTTAACACATTATATCTATGTGCACATGCTAATATTGCATATATATACATATGCATACATTAATAAATGAAACCGTTATATTCCAAAAATGTTACTTGTTCAGAATAAATCATATCAATCCTGTAAAGAAACCCTTTCCGTTAAGTTAATTAAAAACTTAAACAAAATACAGTTTGTCTTCAAAGAATACTTCTTTTACTAAAATCATCCATTTACTCGCATCGAATTTACCTTACTATTTTCCATGAAAATAGCCTTTCATCACACTCACACATCGTGTTAGACAATACTGTTTTACTGTTGAAAGGCGAACAAAAACACACTTTTATTAATTATGGGTTAAAACCTCCTTAGCGTGCTTAATTACTCATCCAATAACTTCACATTACCATTATTTCACTTTACATAGACATTAACCACTTTCTCATATTACATTCCCACATTATCTTTTATCCATAATATTTATCAATTTCATTTCAAGTTAGGCTGTCTTTTCTTATATTAACCACACGGCCCATTTCTTGACATGTTTCGTTTTTCTCATTATTTTTTCTGAAAACCATCCAAATAACCGCGTACTTTAATGGGATCCACACCGCTGGCAATGCTACTACATGCTCTGACCAGTGTTTTGGGTCTTTCATCCTAGGGTTCCGGGCCCTTCTTCATTCTTTTCCTATCTTGTGCGAGTCCATATTAACGTGTTTTAGCATTTTTTGAATGTCCACACTATGCCACTTTTATCAACTAAAAGCCAAACCCATGGATTTCACCCTACCTTGTGTTACACTTTGAAAATCATAATTTCCTATCCTTTAGACACTTGCGTTGATTTTTTTCCCAAACATGACTTTCGTTTAGGACCATTTGTGTAATACCTTTCCAAACATTTTTATTTCATAAAAATGTTCCGCTTTATGTAAAATTACCATTTTACCTCTTTATTTCCAAACTCGTCCTTTTTCTCCATTTTCACAAGTTTCGATTTCTGAAAAACATTATTAAGTTATGCATACTAACTTCTTAAATGTTTTAACTCATTAACATTCATTAAACGCTTTAGGTATAACATGCTTTTCAAGATGGAAATCTCTTCATTCATTACTCTATTTACTACTATGAAAACCATTTGACATTTTGAAGACTACTTTTTAAGGAAACTAGTTTTCCTATATTTTCATATGTTGTCTTAAAATACCTGATACGGCGTAAATATTTCGTATTTCACCCATTCAGGTACGCGTTATTAGCCCCCTCGGGTACCTTAATTCCTATATTTATGCTCGATAATCAGGAAACCTCCATTTTATATGGTAACATGCTATATGAGGTATATTTGGGCTTTTGTAGGGATTACAGGTGCCAAGTATGAAGTTGGATGCATTTCGGTGAAGTTTCGTACAAATCCGCACGCGTAAGGGCATTTTAGTCATTTCACAATTTGGGCAACTGGCCCAATGTCTTCACAAAAGTTTAATCCCTCTGAACAAGCTTCACGTGGCCGCAAACAATGCGCAATTCTGAGTCCGAACGAAGAAGTTAAGGGCTTTTGAGCGGAAGAGAATTTCAAGCCAACCAAAAACAGGGGTAAGATTCAAGACCTGTAGGTCCGAATCGATTCGGCCCTTGCGAATAGATTCGGTTGGATATAGAGTGCCAGTTCCTCTATTGTGAATCGATTCGGATTTTAGCCTAATCGATTCTCCCACCATTCCGAATCGATTCGGATTTCACCTGAATCGATTCGCCCCTCTGGCAGCCTCGAGATATTTTCCAACCGAATCGATTCGACCCAATGCCGAATCGATTCCGCCCTGCTGATATTTGTTTTTATCCCCTTTTATTTACATGTTTGACATGGGATTTGTTTTGTATAAATACTCTTTCTCTTCATTTTGAAGAATACTCTTCATTTTTAGCTTAGGTTAGCTTAGGGTTTTGAGGGTTTTGGAGAGTTTGGCTTGGATTCTGCTTGGTTTGACACCCAATTGGGTTGTAAGTTACACTATTCATCATCCTCTTCCTTAATATAGTTTGTATTTCATTAATTCTTACTTTCTAGTTTCCATGCTTTCAAATTAGTTTATTGTTGTTATTTATTGCTTTAATTAGTTTAGTTGTTGTTTAAAGTAGTTTAATTCATGTATTGTCCGTAGATAATAGGTTCGGGATTGTGTTCCGCCATTTACGGGTTTGGACCTCGAAAATTAGGTTTTGTGTAAAATTGTGTTTAATTGAAACCACGTGTATTAAAGTTGGATTGTTATGCGTTTAACTTTATTTGTCACGCAACTTTAGTGTTTATAGCGACAATTCGAATTTATTCCGCGTGTGACCATTTTTGATTAAATGTTTAATCTCGCAACTTTGGGTTAAATTCCTTATTGTGTGATGTTTATGCTTAATTAAAAATGCTCGATTAAATGCTTTGGATCCTGAATTCTAATTAGTAATTGTTTATCCCTTGAATGTGTGTATGCGATCCCGATCCTCGCTTTCCTTTAATTTAGCGTTAACTTCTCTTTTCTTTTATCACCATTTCCAACCTATCATCTATTACACTTTTATTCATGAAGTTATAGAACAATTAAAATCTAAAATTTAATCACTCCCTGTGGATTTCTGACGATACCCGACTTACCGCTGTGCTTGCTTGTCAAGTGTAGTAGTAGCTTAGGTTTTTGCATCGCGGCGATGAAACACATGACGATTGTGTCCTCACATGAACACACTTTTACCGCTCGATCAATACCCATTTATCACATTTTCTACACTTATTCACACACTTTAAGGGATAAATTTTTTATGTTCATTGATTCATATTAAAACCCCTTAAAATCTTCATTTGACGTATCCATATGATCATCACCAATTACTACAAGTTCATATACATAGGAAGAAGGATTTTAAGTCCAAAACCCCTATTAAATGGATTTAACACATGGTTCACTCTCGAAAGTTCATAATATTTGCCAAAACATTATTTTCAAGACAAAAGACATTTTTGTTTCTTCAAACTTGAATAAATGCCCATCCTTATAAAATACTAATTTTTTCAAGAAAACTTTGAGAAATTTGTTCATAAAATATCTCTAACAAGATAAATGTTATTGCAATAATTTTATTCCATAAAATGTTTAAATACTAATATTTCTTCAACTATGCCATTTTTTAAAACCCTTGAAATCATTTGTAAATCATTTTACATAAAACCTTAAGAATTAACGTTCTTAAATAATATATGCATTCTAGTATTACAAACTCCAACTACAAGCCAAATAGTATGGAAAATATAGTTCTAGGGTGGTGTATGGTGGTTGGTGGAGGGATGGTGGAACTATGGTGGTGTATGGTGGTTGGTGGTGGAGGAGCTCCAAGAACTAGAGGGATGCAAAATCTGATTGGGTTCCTAAAATAAGCCAAAACCCACGTTTAAATAGTCCGAAAAACCTTAAAGGTCAAACCCCAAAAATGACAGAAACTCAGCCCTTTAACCTTTGATCCATCAAGCATTTAACACAAATTTTGATCTGAGTCAATGAGAGCTTGACAACTCACCTAATCTAATGATCCACATCGCGATAACACATGAAAATGTGCAGTAATTTTTTGTTTTTGTTTGGTCGTTCGGACGACTTTGGATCTTGTTTGAACGAGATCCCCTCTGGCTTTAACGGGAGTTATAATGATAATTGTAACAAAGGTCAAACATAGGCGATAAATGGGTCAAACCCCAAATTGTTCAAATATGAAACTACCCCATATTCGAACGACAACACACCTTGTTTGAATATTGGCATTCCAATGGGATTCCCGAGACCGATGGAAAACTAATAGGTATTTTTCGTTCGAAGTTCATTCAAACCTCATTTGAACGACTCACACTTATTCGTTCAAACAGTGGCACTATTACTGAATACAAACTTTGATCCATATAAATCCAATTTAATTGCAGAATGGTCACTATTTTACCCAAATTTAGCCCATGATTAATCTTGTCGAGTAGTAAGCTCAAATGGGTCATACCATGTCATAAAGTTACACGAGTATGGTTTAAATCGTGGGTTCATGTTCTACAGTCTTCCCAGCATAGGTAGTTTCATCCTGGAAAAATTGCAATCTATTAATTCATTGAGTTCCTATAGGTTATCAATCTTTACTCTAAGTTATAGTGGCCCTTCAAGGCTGGGTTATCGAAATCCTAAACCACTAGGAATTCATCGTATTCCCTTCCATAAGTTTCTTCACAAAAAGACTCACATGGGGCACATCCTAACACTTTCCATTAGGCTAATCATCAAATCACACAATAGTCTTGATTCTCCAATTGCTAGTTGATCGTATTCAATCAAGTACTACATCTCTCCTTCCACACCCAAGGAATGCCTGACACATCTACCAGGGTAACAATCTCTAGTGATATCCACTTGCCCAAGTGCAAAATGACATACAATTAACACCTAACTCATCCTTGGGAATCATTCCACTTCTTAAGAATGCGAATCCTAAATCTACTCAAATTTTTGACTCATCCGACTACGCATATCCTATCTTATTAGATACTAACCTTGTATTGCTAGTCATTTATCCCGAGGAATGACATATTAAGTAAAAAATTATACATCTAATAGGTACTCCCAGAAGGTCCATTTATAAAGTAATGATCACGTCAGGAATCTTAACTATGGAATGCTTACCCGAGTTTATGCCAACCCACTTTCCCTCACAGGGATAAAACAACACCATGTGCCAAGTTTCCTTGAGTCCTAACACCTATGACATGATCAAATCATTATGTCTGGATCCACTTACCAACATACTGGTTAACTCATGAAACCATTGATCTAGGGAAAATGGACACTTTTAAGCAAATCCTGCGGCAGAATGCCAAACCAAAAGTACACGAAACTTGTGTAGAACAAAGGGATACATTTTATAAGGACTAACTCAGTTACTAAGCTTTGATGACAACACCAGGTCCATTCGCACTCATAATGAGTCACACCGCAGCATAACCAAAATAATTGTGTGAAACAATTCCAAGGAATGAACTCAATCCAGGGGTACCGGGAACAAAAAAACACAATGAATCAAAATGGACGAACAACTATTCTGAGAGAATCCCATTCATGTACAATAGACTATGGTTTACAAGGGGTGAATCTTTAACACATGCTTTGACGCCTAAGACTCCTCCTAGACGTTCTCATGAGATCCTAGTCTAGCTATATAACCTAGATTGGTTCAACAGTGATGACAATAGGATCACGAACCATTCACCTCCATGAGACGAACACAATATATGGATCTATTATCGTTTGGGAAGTCAATGTTGAACTTCCCTCTTTGATGCATTCCCCCTTTTATCCTTGAGAAATATGAACCGCTCCCTCTAGCGAGTTCTAAACACTCTTGGTAATGCCGATCGTGTCCATCTTTCTAGTCAGCGTAACTTCGTTGCCAACCTAACACACCTAGATTATTGTTTACTTCATCGCACGATGATTTTATCCCATCATCTACTTAGGAAATGCCCAAATATGCCTATCTCCAAATTCTTCCCAACTCAATCTACGTGATGGCCGCACAGGTCGTCATTTGCACGATAAGAACAATGAGTACTACAAGGGTCTACACCTCATAATCCGTACAAGTATAACAAAACTTTCCAAGAGCTAATCCTTTTTATTCTAAGGTTATTTAGCTTGTACCAATGACACATATTTTTATGTTAATCGTACTCCAACGCTCCATCTTGGGGTGTTATTCTCAATTTCTCGACCCTACATCAACAATCTTAGTCTCCAATGTATCTTCTAGTACTTTATCAAAACGATTAAAACACTTTCCTTACCTAGTTATCCTATGACCATGAGGGTTATGTCCCAACAGGACCCAAATCCCCAATTACCTTTAGAAGGTCACGTAACCAATCTATTACACATGGGATAATGTTACTATGAACTACACAATTTGGATCCTCTTAACTTAGTCAACCAACCAAAGTAATCATATGACCCTTATAATAATCATGAATAGAACATTTGCACTCTATAACACCGGGAACGATTGTCTTCCTATGGACACCAAGAACACTTCAGTGTAAACATCACCAAACCTGACAAGATTTCATCACCCATTATTCTCTCATAGGAGGTATACCTTTCCGACCTCCTAGGATCCATCTCAAATGACTGTTATATGCTCGAACATACATTAACCTACAAGTCTCCAACAAATGAGCTACTGCATTCGGATGAAATTTCTACTTTTTCTTATTTAAAACCTTAGTATATATTCAGTCTATGTTCCAATTATTGGGACCCAATTGAAGGGACCAAAAATTCCTTTCTAATCAACTTGATGCTAAACATTATGTAACAAACCATAAGTTGACACTACTAAGGATTTTGGTAGGATATAGGATGTCATGCTCAATCGATAAGCCGTCAAGTCCACACTATTAATCTCACAAGGGTTCCTATTCCTCTAACATCACTCATGTTCCTTAAAACCACGTCATGGGAGGCTACTTAGGATTCACTCATACATCACTTCAAATCATCATTTTTTACACAAGTAACATACTTACCATTAATGTTTTGCAACATATAAATATCAATCGAAAATATTAAGGCACTCAGCTACATTGGTAATACCCTATCAACTAAGTCCTGAGTACACATCCTCAAATAATGACCAACAAGGCTCTATATTCCTACTGACTTGTTAAACACATAGGCGTGACACTATCCCAAGAATTAAGTTCACCTAACTATATCATCATTGTTAACCGAGTTCCTAACCAAGGAACCTAATGCGTCCTTATGGGGTAAATACTTCCTAGACATGCGACTTTGGTCACCTAATCTCCACAGTTAACTTTAAACAATCTCCATATCTAAGCAATGGATGATATTTGCCTTTATTGACACCTTAAAAGGATTTTCACATCATCAAAAGTTAACACAAGTGCACCTCACACTAACGACCGTGGTGTTGTCACTAACGGCTTGTACAGACACTCCCATGTTACTAACACATGAATTAGAAGCATCGAGAACAATTAATGGCAACCGACTTGACCACTTACTACTTAGAAATAACTTTCCCGTCTTGCTAATCTTCTTGGCTCCATCATTGAGAACATAAACTGAAATCGACACCTATCTATTGTGACCATCCCAAAACCAACACCAACATAGAAAGATCCATTATTGACCTCACTGTATCACTCTCTAAAGGAACCTTGAACCTAGAGCTCTGATACAAATTATAACTCCATGACTAGGATTTATGGGTTACTCGGGGGTCAACCTGATCTGGCCCGAATGTTTGGTGTAAAGTTCAATGAGACAACCTAAATAATGTGGTTAGTCCAAATTTATTTAATCAACTTTTTACTTGTTTATAAAGTAATTCCAATTCATGTAAGGCTATGTGTGGGACCCGTGGTAAGTGTCATCGGAGTCAGATCCTTCAAAGCTACCAACGTAAAATAAAAAGATAGTTACCTGTCAATGCTCTCAAAGTAAGAAATCCACACAACCGTCACAACGAAGACATGGGAATGAGTCGAATGCCCAATGGAAATACAATAATGCAATATAGAATCGAATGATAAAAAAGAGAGTATAACACGCTTTATCTACGTGCACATGAAAATACCATATATGTTAATGCATGGAACCCTTCTTATTCAAAAAATATTACTTGTTTCGATTAACTCGCATTAATCTTGTAAAAAAAACCTTATTGCTTAACTCACCAGAATTTCCCAATTTAATCAATTAAATACTTCGAAAAATACCATTTGTTTTGAAAGAATACTTCTTTCACTGATATCATCCATTTACTCACAATGAATTTATCTTATTATATTCTATAAATATAGCCTTTAAACCCCCACAAACACGCGCACCGTGTTAGAAAATACTTTTTTACCATTGAAAGGTTTTCATAAACACACGCTTGTGTTAATTCTGGGTTAAATCCTCCTTAGTCTTCTTAATTACCCATTTAATCACTTCACTTGACCATGCTTTTCACTTTACTTGGACATTATACAATGTCTCATATTACTTGTCCGCATTATCTTTCAACTGGAACTTTTATGAATTTCATTCCAGGTTGGGCTGTGTTTTTTTTATATTCACTACACGACCCATTTCTTGGCATGTTTGGTTTTTCTCATTATCTTTTCTCAGAATCCTCCAAATAACCGCGTAGTTTAACGGGCTCCTCACTAACGGCAATGCTACCATATGCTCTGGCCAGTGTTTTGGGTCTTTCACACGAGGGCTTAGAGCTCGTTTTAATTCATTTTAGGTCTCATTCGAGTCTATATTAATGTGTTTTAACATTTTTTGAATGTCCACATTATTCCACTTTAATTGGCCAAATCCAAAACTCGGGGATTTCACCCCCTTGTGTTACACTTTAAAAACCACCATTTCTTGTCTTTACACACTTTGAAAATCACCATTTCATGTCCAAAAATCAACTTCATTTAGGGCCATTTGTGTGACACCTTTCCAAACATTTTTATTTCATAAAAATGTTCCAATTTATGTAAAATTACCATTTTACACCTTAATTTCCCAACTCGTCATTTTTCTCCATTTTCAAAAGTGTTTATTTCCCAAAAACTTTTTTAAGTTATGAACACTAACTTCTTAAATATTTTTACTCATTAACACTCATTAAACTCTTTAGAGATAACACACTTTTCAAGTTTAAAATCTCTTTATTTCATTACTCTCTTTACTAAGAAAATCATTTGACATTTTGAAGACTACTTTGCAAGAAAACCATTTTTGCTTTCTTTCATATGTACTCTTGAAATACTCATTTATCACATTTCTACACTTATTCACACACTTTAAGGCTTGAAATTTCCATTTTCTTTGATTCGTGTTAAAATTCCTTAAAGCCTTCATTTTACTTGTCTATATGCTCATCACCAAATTACTACCAGTTTATATACATAGGAAGAGGGATTTTAAGTCAAAAAATTCCATTAGATGTGTTTAGCAGATGGTTCGTTCTCGAAATTTTTTAATATTTGCAGAAATATGCTTTTCAAGACAAAAGATATTTTTGTTTCTTCAAAACTTGAATAAATGTCTATCCTTATAAAAATCCCATTTTTTTCAAGAAAACTTTGAGACATTTGTTTATAAAATATCTTTAACAAGATAAATGTTATTTCAAACATTTTATTTTACAAAATGTTTAAATACCAAGATTTATTGAAATATATCATTTTTCTTAAACCCTTGAAATCATTTGTAAACCGTTTTACACAAAACAATAATAATTAACCTTCTTAAATTATATTGCATTCTACTCTTACAAACTCTAACTACAAGACCAATAGTACGGAAAACAGAGTTCTTAAGCTAAAGATATGAGTTTCCCACCTCAGATAAGCTTCAACAATGGTAGGATGAAGAAGATGGTGATGGAAACCTACCACTTCCTAAGGTGGACTCAACGAGGTTGCCTAGCTCCACAAAAGTTTGCTCTAAGAAATATCCAAACAAAACCCCCTTCTAGCTCACTTATTCTTCTTTTTCTTGTCCAAAAATCCATAATAAAATCTCCATGAAATGTTATCTTGATCAAACATGTGGTTTATATGATTTTAATAACCTTAAATATGGTGGAACAGGGTTAAACTATGATGGTTTTTGGTGGAGGGATGGTGGTTCTAGGGTGGTGTATATTGGTTGGTGGAGGAGGATCTCCAAGAGCTATAAAGAGGCAATATCTAACCGGGTTGCCCAAATGAGGTGAAACCCAATTTAAATAGTCCAACAAATACTACGGGTCAAACCCCCAAAATGCCCCAAACTCAACCCTTTAACCTTTGGTCCACCAAGCCTTTAACCCATATTTTGAACTGAGCCACTAGGAGCTCGACAACTTTACCAATCTGACAATCTACGTCACGACAACACATTAAAATGTGCAAAAAAATTTGAATTTTTGTCTGGCATTTCGAACGACTTTGAACCTCATTTTAAGGTGATGCCCTCTTATTCAAATGACAGTTTCAATGAGAGTTTTAACGAGGGTCAAACATAGGCTATAAACGCGTCAAACCCTAACTCATTCGAATAGGAAACTGCTCCTCATTCGAACGACAATGTCCCTCATTCGAACAAGGTCATTCAAACGAGATTCTCGAGAGAGATGGAAAAAGAATAGGTATTTTTCATCAGAAGGTCATTCAATCCTCATTCAAATGATATGAACTTCCTCGTTCGGAAGACATTTTTTTGTTTGAATGACTGATCAAGCTTGAAAAGTGTGCTCGTGTAAGTGCACAATCGTTGTTTCAGTTTCACCTCGATAATACAAAAGAAACCTAAATTACGACTACACTCAACTGGTGAGTAAAGAGGTAAGTTGGGTTTCGAATCCACAGAGAATGTTTGATAGATCGTAACAGATTATTAATCCATGAATAAAAGTGTAAAAAGGTGATGTGTGCTAGGAAATAAAAGAAAATAATAAGTTAAGTCTAAATAAAGTAAAGCGAGGATCGGGATATCCTCCAACCATACGGATCGAAACAACTACTAATCAAGATTCTGGCTCGAGAGCAATTTAATCGAGCATTATCGATTAAACATAAACTTAACACAATAAGGAATTTAAGCCAAAGTTGCGAGAATAAACATTGAACCAAAAATTGGTCGCACGCGGATTAAATTCGAATCATCGCTTTTAACACTAACGTTGCATGACAAAGAAAGTTAAACGCATAATAATCCAACTTTAATTCACGCGGGTTCAATTAAACACAATTTTGTATAAAACCTAATTTTCGGAGCTCGGGGCCCGTTAATGGAGGAACGACATCCCGGCCCTATTTATCTAAGGGCACATAATGAACTAAGCTAATTTATACTAATTAAACTAGGAAAGCAGGAAATAAAAATATTAAACTAATTAAGAAAGCATGGAAATTAATCTACAAAGCAAGGGAAAATGAAGAACAAAACTATATTAACGGAGATGATAGTGAATAGTTCAATCTTACAAAACCAAATGGTTGTCAACCCAAGAAGAGAAGAATATGAGATCTCAAAACCAAACCCTAACCTAAAATATCTTCTAAAACTAAGTATATCTCAATATTACAACAAAAATGGGTTATACAGTAAGTTGGGAGAAAAGTAAAGAAGAAAGAAAAGAAGGCAAAAATATATGCAGAAACAGGGGATCGATCGATCAACCCCTTTGGTCAATCGATCGACTGTTGAAATCGTGGTAAATTTATGAAGAATCGATCGATAGATCCTTTTGATCGATCGATCGATCAAGCAGGGGTGAGCCAAGGCAGCGGCCCGCAATTACTTTTTCTTCTCTTCTCCCCTCTTTTGGTCCATTATTTTTTCCTTCCTCTAGAAATGTCATAACTTCTTCGTTATGAATCAGAATTGCGCATCGTTCATGACCATGCGAAGCTTGCTAGGAGGGCTATAACTTTCGTGTAGACATCGAGCCAGGTTCTCAACTGTGAAATGACCATATTTCCCTTGAACGTGCGATTGCGTAGGGAACTTCACCGGAATGCGTCCGAACTCCATACTTGGTACCTAAATACCTACAAAAGCCCAATTATACCTCATATAGCATGTTAACAATATAAACCGAGGTTGTCTGGTTAACGGGCTTAAATATAGATATTAAAGCACCCGAGGGGGCTAAAATGCATAGGTTTGATGGATGAAATATGCAATATTTGCGTATTATCACACCCCCAACTTACACATTGCTAGTCCTTAGCAATGAAATAGGATGCAACAAGAAGAACAGGTAAACCAAAAGCAGGATAAGTATAAAAATATGGTATAAATGCATAAGGCCACATTCGCGGGTGATTCGATTACATTTAGCATATGCAATAAGTCGTAAAACCCCTAGGTCACCCTAGTAGACAAGTGTCATCTCGTGAGGGTTTTCAGGGATGATACCCAAAAACATCATAAAATTTCCTCGAAATATGCCCAACCCAACATGCGACAAACTCAATAATACGAATAAGATTTCAACATGTTATTAGCACTGCATACGAATTCACGTGAAAATTTCATAGTTATTAACATTATAGAATGCACCTCAATGACTTGAAACTTCAAGATGTGGGAGGGGAGTGAGCACACACAAAATATGATTTGGAAAAAACATAAATAACTCGGATACTAAATATCAAAGCATACATAAAATTCAATCCTCACGGGCATTACACTCATCAAATGAATTCACTTGAAACAGGGAGGTAACACACGGGACATGCGGGCATAAGGAGTAATTGTAAAGGAACACTAGGCCACACACATGTCACAATTGAAGAACGCTATATATGAAATAAAAACGGTAATCTCAGTGAAAGGATACCATACATATAAAAGAGGCGAAATACATTTTCACAGATTATCAAAACTATTTAAACCTTTGAATTACATTTACTTAAGATCGCATAGGACTTTATTAGGGTTTTAATGTATGCTAGATTACAGTACGAAATGAAAGGGGCGTATATAAGGATTCAAAGGTGTTTGGGGATGGAAACTCGGGAAAATAGGAAAAAGTGGAAAATTTCAAAATTGGACAAATGATTTCCAAACGAGCATTAGATATAACAATCGAGAGAGTAACAAGGATTATTGAATTACTACAAACAATATATACAACTTTCTCTTTCTTTTTCTTTTCTTCTTTTTCTCACTTTTTTCTTTTCCTTTCTTTTGTTTTCACTTTCTCTTTTTATTCTCTTTTTTCACTACACTTTCTTCTTTCTCACTCTTTTCATGCTCAAATTGCAACCACAAAACAATAATATCATTCAATCCCAAGTAAACAATCCAAACAAGGTATGTAAGGTAATATGTATGGTATAAAACTCCAATTTGGAGTTGGTTATGGAATTTTGGATAATGAAACGAAAGGCTAGTATTTAGGCTCAAGTGGGTTGACTAGGGAACATTTAAAAGGGTGAGGTCAAGGCCATATGGGTGATATGCAATGATGGCCTATGATCATTTCAAAAAATTTATGCCATTCTCAAGTCAAAACAATATATGAAAGTCATGATCAAGTAACACATTTTAAGATATGAACTCAATTAATGAATGATCAATGAAAGAATAAAGAGATTACCAATTACTGTAATGTTTTCAAAGAGGAAAGAATAAGATAAATATATACTCTCACTCGGTGTAAGTATATACAATGCAACAAAAGATTACCGAGTTATAAAAATCTTAAACCAAATCAATATAACAAGGAAGGTGCATGTGCTCATGGGATTAAAGTTTAATTCATGAAGTTATTCATAATATTAATGATTTTAAGGACTAAAGACTAATAACTTCTAAAATCGAGAACATGCATCATTGAGTTGTCAATTGGATCAGGCAATTATTAAAATTTATCATCAAAAACAGGGACAAAATGCCCAACAAAGGAGGAAAAAGAATGAAAATATTTTTGAAAATTTTCAAATTTTTAACAAAAACATGCTTTGTAACTAAATTATAGTCAAATTCAAGGACTAATCATGCAATGGATAGAATATCCCACACCCCCTAACTTAAATATTGCATTGTCCCCAATGCGTCCATTAAAGAACATAACACAAAGATAGGAAAAGAATGATATTACCTAAATGTGGAGCGATCTCCATAAGTACAAATCCAAATGAATCTGCAAAACAAGTTAGTACAAAGAAAAAGAATAATATGTACCGATGTATTAAGTTAAAAGAATCTATGTCACAAGTCACAACAATATAGAGGGGCTGAAGTGAAAATACTAGGTAAATTGATGGTGAACTTTTTGATTTTATAAAATGGAAGGTCCCACACATCAAAATCTAATAAACAACCACAAACTACATTTTCATTTCTCATTCCATAAGTTCAGTACAAAACCACTTAATACATTACAACTATTGAAATGAAAGAAATACAACTAAAAATAAAAAGTACAACATAATATTCGACCCCAGAATGCCAAAAATGACCCAGTACAAGTAGTAGCCTAGTGGCCGGAACCACTAGGATCAGATGGATCGTGTAAATGAGGAGGTAGAGTGGAATCCGAATCATGACGCTGCAAATATAAATCTCGCAACATCTCCTGCGTCATTCGAAACTCTCGTCTCTGAAGTGCTCTCTCCTGCCTCTGCTCGGCTCTATCCTGCCGCAGATCGGCCTCCTGCTGGTCTAGGCGGGACTCCCATGTAGCCCACCTAAGCTGGGTCTACTCCCAGTGGTGGTCCTATAGTGCCTTGTATGCCTCAAAGCAAGCATCAAAATATGTGGGTGGCACCTGGGAACTCTGCCCTTGCTCTGCCATCCTAATCTCAGCCTCCTCGTCGTCGGGCTCATTAGCTACCTCTGCCCTCTACTTTTTGCACCCTGGTTGCCCCCACTTGTGTTTCAGCATATTCAAAATATTTCTCTTTGTGAGAATCCCGAGTGGGTCCTGCTTGCGGTCAGCGTCAAATTCTGGGTAACCGTGCGACAAACAAATCCTCGTGATGTGGGCAAAAAAAGAAATGGAGAATGTCCTGACTCTCTCATTAGCCGTCGCGCACATCATATCCATAAATATATTGGGCAAGTTGATATCGCCCAAATTATTTATCAGTGCGTAGATATATGCAGCATGCTTGTGACGCACCTCTGACCAGTTGCTTGTCACCATGAATGAGTGGACATTGATATAGTGAAGCCGTCTCGGTAAATCCTCCATTGCAGCCGAACGGAAGACCATTTTTTTCCATTCTTCCCTAGGTGCAAGGGTCTTTATCAATGTACTGAGTCCAAAAACATCCCCATCGGTAAAACTGACTAACTCCTCGGGGTT
The DNA here is from genome assembly GCA_949130495.1 of Sambucus nigra. Taxonomy (NCBI): domain Eukaryota; kingdom Viridiplantae; phylum Streptophyta; class Magnoliopsida; order Dipsacales; family Adoxaceae; genus Sambucus; species Sambucus nigra. The sequence goes on from OX422208.1 coordinate 287,448,665, forward strand.
TTGTACATTCATAAAGACAGCAAAATCAGAATGGTGGAATGGTACTCTCATCCCTCGAACCATGGCCTCGTATGTAGTCGGCCCTTCCCCTTTCACCACCACTAGCGTCGCATAAAAAATCTTGACCATCTCTTCATTGATGCTCCCATTAATGGCGAGGAAAGGTTCCCATCCCTGGCTCCGCAAAAGAACACGCGCCTCATCCAGCAAATCTGCAAGCCTCTAGGATAAATTGTAGGCCAACGGCCTCTGATCAGTCTCAAAATATGCCTGGAACCACTCCCTTTATTTCTTGCAACGGAACCCCTCGAAACCTTGGGTGGGCACGCATAGAGTGGAATCATATTTCTTTAATTGTGCCATTTCATCCTACAAAACAAGAATTAAGCAATACAAAAAAATTGTAAGCGCAATTAATGGTTAGTTAGTGTAAAAGTTCAAATGGGGGTGCAAATGCGTAAAACCAATGGAAAAAATTAAACATTGCGATAAAATGTTTCGGTATATGACAGCGAGTAAAAATCTCCCAAGTGTGCACCAAAAATTGGATTGAAAACTGTTTGGGGCATTGTAGCGAACACTTGGCGTGCGCAATGTGAAGTGAGGGATCGAAAATGCCATTTGAACCAACAAAATAGCCCCACTCATGAACAAAACAACAATGCAACAATACATATGTGTTCATGAGTGGATATACATCAATGATCACAATATAAATCGATTGGAACAACACAAATTAGGGATAACACCAACACATTGAAAATATGTCAAATAATGGATAAAACATGGAAATTTTGACAAAAATCAACCTAAATCTACAAAAATATAATAAAGTAGGAAGAATTATACCTTGCAAGTGTAGAAAAAGGGTTGAAACTAAGGAAATGTGGTGGGGAAAATATTAGGGCACGAATTAGGTTAAGAGGAGAGAAGAGAGAAAAGAAGAAGAAAGTAGAAAATAAGAAGCAGATTCGGCTATACTGGTCGATCGATCGATCGACCCCTGGGAGTCGATCGATCGATCAAACAAAAAAATTCCCACTACTTCCTATTTTTAAATGGGGGGGGGGGGGATTGCAATTATGGGGTATATGGGGGTGGATAAGTAAGATAAATATATATACGTATTGTGGTGACAATTATTATTCAACACAAAAATATGAGAGAAGCGCAATCACCAAGAAAGATAAAGAAGATAAAATGCTAATCACACAACACAGTATGTACGCGGTTTAGAAAGAATGCCTACGTCCACGTGGTGCAGTCAGTATTATTTATATGTACTCTGGGGAGCATTTACAGAGAATACAGTGCGTGTACTTTGCCCCAGACCTAGGGTTTATTATATACATGTCTATCTTCGGGGAGTGGGGGTATTGGACTCCCCCACGTTTACCATCTTCTCCTGGAACATCTCTATACGAGAACATGGGAGAAGACTAAGTCATAAATGAATTAATGTTAAGGTGTGAAGGGTTTTAACTTTCGGCCGTTTTTATTAGGCTACTCGTCCGGGCCCGTAATGCCAAATCCGGGTACCCACAATTGCCCCTAAATTTGTTGGGCCACAATTTGGGCTCAATAAAGTTAAATGATTTGTCATAATGGCTATTTTGCATATCACGTAACTCTTCCCAAAGTTTGAGGACTAATTTAGGCAGCAGTTGCTTCGTGTCCTGTGTGCGATGATTAGTAACATTTAAAAGTCATTTTAAGTAGCGTCTCATAGTTGTCATTTCGAGCTTCTTAGTGTTCTTCCATCGCTTGCAAGTTTTAGCCATTTGTACCCTCTTCTCCAGGTCTTCATTTTCTTCGCTTTCGACCTCCCTCGTCATTTGGGCTTGTGATCTTGCATTGTCCGAGTCAAACTGTCATCTCGTAAGTCTCCTTTGCTTTCTCTTTGTGTTTTCTTTGAATTTGTAGTTTAGGGTTTACAAATGGCAAAGTTAGGTAATAGATCAGTGTACGAGTTTAGGAAATTTTACAATATCCCAGAGTGGGTAGAGATTGAGTGAGCCTCTCTTCCTAAAAATGTTAGAGAGATAGAGGGTGCTCATTGGATTCACGTCGTATTTCTCTCCCAAGGGGGGACTTACTTTTACTCCAAATGATTTATTCTTGCATTTCTTTGGTTATTTCAACATTGTTCTTGTACAGTGTTCGCCCAATGTATGGAAGATAATTAATGGTGTCCATTGAATAAATCAACTTTATGGCACCAAATTAGGGCTCGATGAAGTTTTTTTTTCTATTCCTTTTCTCGAACTAGCTCTGGTGTTCTTCATCTCAAGTCCAGGAGTCCTGATAGGGTATTGGTAGTAAACTTACTTGATTCCCACAAGGATTACTGGCAAGATGGATTTCTTGCTTAAAATTTGCAGTTCTCCCCCCAGACTGAGGGGTCGAGGTCTGATAGGTTTACTGTTCCCTTTTATGGGGAAGAGTATGTGGGTACTCGGAATTAGGATGATGGGCCTGGACGAGTAACCCAATTTTGGTGGCCCAAAGTCCAGACCCTCCATCTTCTAACTGATTATGACCCAGTCTCCTCCCACATTCCCATTAGGGGAGGTTCTCGGGAGGGATGGAAAATGTGGGGGAGTCCAACACCCCCACTTACTAAAATATACATGTATATATTGAACCCTAGGTTCGGGGCAAAGGACAAGTTGTATTCTCTGTAACCACTCTCCGAAGTATATAAAAATAACACTGACTACACCACCGTGGACGTAGGCGCACATATTTGTCGAACCACGTACATCCTTTATTGTGTGATTGTCATTTTACATTCCTTACTCGTGCTTGGTGATTGCCTTTCTCCTATCTATTTGTGTTGCATAATAATTGTCACCACAACTGGCACTGTCTGTGGGAACCGTTTATCTTCCCTGAGAAAAGCCCACACCAAAAAAGGAGTTTAAAATGTCTGGTCATAGTAGCAATGCTCCCCATGTAGGGGATATTCAAGAACCACCTGTTCCTCGCAGGATTAGATCTGAAGTTCGACGTTCAAATCAGAGGGATCTCTTGGAAAGGCCAGCCTCAAAAGAAATCCAAGGACTAGCGAGGTCCACGTAGATATCCAGACTGATTGATGCATACGAGGCAAGGCTCCACGAGCAGAGGGAGTCTTCTCGCAGACACGAGGCTGAGAATGCTCGCTTGAAAAGAAGACTGGAAAGACTGGAGAGAGAGCTTCATCATGATAACAGGAGACATCCATATCACACTCCTAACCCTCAGGCGAGCAAGTCTCGCAGCCGAGGAAGGAGCCCTAAGAGAGGATCCCAAAAGGTTGAGGGAGATGAATCAGATGACGACCTCCGTGAGCAGCTGTGAAAATCTCATCGTTACCAGAGCCCTACTCGCAGCAATGAGAACATACGAAATCTGGTCCGCAGGGAGATGGACTAACATCCTACCCACCACGGTACTAGATCGACCCGAGAACTCGCTAGGCGAGCTCTCAAACCCCAAATGAAGTCACCTTTCACGAGGGAAATTGAAGAAGAAGAAGCCCCGAAGAAATTTTTCCATTCCAAGGTTCAAGATTTATGACGGTAAGACTGATCCCATTGATCACGTCAGGCAGTTCGATAGGTCATGACCCTCTGGAACCACCGAGATGCACTAATGTGCCGAATTTTTCCCTCAAGCCTATATGACGTAGCGCATAAGTGGTTTGAAAGGCTCCTCCACCGGTCCATTAGGAGTTTCAAATCCTTGGTCGAGCTTTTTACGGCCCGATTCATTACTAGTAGGTCCCATCCCAAAAGGATGGATGCTTTGCTGACAATGAAGAAAACGCCTCAAGAGACCCTCCGAGACTACGCGAAGAGGTACTGGGAGTTATTCAATGAGGTCGAGGATTTCTCAGAGCAAGTAGCAGTGGCCTCTTTAAAAATTGGGCTTCCCAGTTCTTCCCTTCTATACCAGTCCCTGACGAAGAAGGAGGCTATGACTATTGACGACCTAATGGATCGCATCGAGAAGTACACTAAGGTGGAAGATGTCACCCGCCTCAGTATAGGCAAAAACGGTCGACCTAAACTCACTACCAAGGATAGTGACAAATCTGAGAACCAGAAGAAAGGAGGAAAGAACGGGGGCAAAAATGGATATAACAATGATGTGTCGAAAGCATTTCAGGTGGTCAAGACCATCTTTAAAGAACCAATTTACAAAATTCTCATTAAAATCAAAGATGATCCATTCATCAAGTGGCCCAGGAAGATGGGTGGAGATCCTTCAAAGAGTAACAATGCGCTAAGATGCACTTTTCACAAAGAGGGAGGACTGTCCGGGCATTTGGACGAGTTTGTGGAGAAAAAGGCAGAGAAAGTGGATGCCAATAGAGAGGCGAGACCTGACAACGTGCTCGAAGATGACGCTGGACATGAGTTCACGGTAATTCACGGGGCATCTGATGCCAAGCAGATCCAAGGAAATTCATCTCGAATGGAGATGAAGAAACTTACAATGGTAATGCAAGCTTTTCAAATCGATCTAGCAAAGTCATAATCAGGAAAGCGTAGACGAGCAGATGACGTCAACTATAACAAGCATATTATTTTCACAGATGAAGATCTGGTGGGAGTGAGAACCTCACATCATGATGCTCTGATCATTACCCTCAGGATAGCTAACTTTGGCGTCGACAAGTTGCTCGTCGACCAAGGAAGCTCGTCCGAAGTAATGTATCTCGACCTATTTAGAAAATTTAAGTTAAGCATCGCCGACCTAAAGGAAGTTACTATCCCTTTAGTTGGATTCGCTGGAAAAATAACTATGCCCCTGGGAAATATTGTACTGCCAGTACGCGCGAGAAATGTCTCCAAGATGATTGAGTTTTTGGTGGTGGACATCGACTCTCCATACCAAGCCATCCTCGGCAGGGAATGGATCCACGCAATGAAAGCAGTCTCCTCGACCTACCATCAGAAACTCAAGTACGTAACCGAGCGAGGAGTAATGGAGATCCACGGCGATCAAGCGATGGCAAGAAGGTGCTTCATAGCAGCCATCCGACCAAAGCCAGAGAAGAAGGCCGATCAGCCCAATGAGAAAGTTGAAGAGGGTCTGACACCTTCTAAATAGCAATTAACGTACGAAAGACCTGGAGTATAGGAGACCAGGCTCCTCCCCTTTGAGCGGGTCATCGAGGACCTGGTAGAAGTTACGGCTGAATATGGCGACAGTAATAGAATCTTCTTGATTGGAGCATCTCTCACTGACCAGGAACACAAAGGAATTGACAATTGTGCTGAGAAGCAACGTAGATGTTTTCGCATGGGAACCATATGAGCTTCCTGGAATCGATCCTAGTATGGTATGTCATCAGTTTCATGTCGACCCCACCTTCAAACCAATCACCTAGAAGGCACAATGAACTTCACCCGAGAAGGCAAAAGCGGTAGAAAAAGAAGTTGAAAAACTGCTGGATGCAGGATCCATACGGGAAGTACAATTCCCCAAGTGGTTATCCAACCCAGTAGTAGTTCTAAAAAGCAACAGGAAGTGGAGAGTTTGCATCGACTTCACTGACCTCAATAGAGCGTGCCCTAAAGACAGTTTCCCCCTCCCAAAAATATACCAACTAGTAGACGCCACTACAACTCACGAGCGAGTGAGTTTTCTGGATGCATACTCATGTTATCATCAGATCCCCTTATATGCCCCAGACCAGGACAAAACAACATTCATCATGACAGTTGGATTATAATGCTACAAGGTCATGCCCTTTGGGCTCAAGAATAAAGGGGGAACCTATCAGCGACTGGTCACCAAGATGTTCAAGGACCAGATGGGAAACACCATGAAGGTCTACATCGATGACATGCTCGTTAAAAGAAAGAAGAAAGAAAACCACATCTCAGACCTATCAAACACCTTCGAAATCCTCAGGATGTACTGAATGAAACTTAATGCGAGCAAGTGTTCCTCCGGTGTCCAGTCAGGAAAATTTCTTGGGTACTTGGTCAGTAAGAGAGGCACAGAGGCTAACCTAGACCAGATCGATGCAATTAACAGGGTATAACCTCCTCGAATAATCCGGGATGTACAGAAGCTCACTGGTATGCTCGTTGCCTTAAATCACTTTATCTCTAAATCCTTCGAGAAATGCAAGCCTTTCTTCTAGCTTCTAAAGGGGGACAAAACGGTAGAGTGGAGCCCAGATTTCTCGTGAGCATTGGTCGAGCTCAAATCTTACTTAAGCTCTCCACCACTACTTGTCATACCACGGCAAATAGATTATTTGTACCTGTACCTCTCCGTTTCCAACCACACTGTCAGCTCTGCGTTAATATTTGAGGTTGCAGGAATCCAGCACCCTGTTTATTACGCGAGCAAGACCCTACTAGATGCCGAGAAGAGGTACCTACCACTGCAGAAGCTGGCCTTTGCACTAGTAGTGGCTTCGAGGAAGCTGAAGCACTATTTCGAAGCCCACACTATCATCGTCCTAACATCGCACCCCCTTAAGGAAATCCTAAGGAAAGAGGATTTATTGGGAAAACTATCTAAATGGTTAGTCGAGCTCGGGTGATTTGATATCCAATTTCAACCAAGGAACGCAATTAAGGGGCAGATCCTTGCTGATTTCATAGCCGAATTCACTGGCGAGGAACCTTCCAACCAACCTTAACCAACAAGGCAAAAGGAGAACCAAACGACAGAGGAAACCTGGAAACTGTTTACTGATGGAGACTCCAACTCAAAGGGGGCATGGGTAGGCATTGTCCTCGTTACTCCAGAGAATACAATCCTTGAACAAGGAATCAGGCTTGGATTTGCAGCCTTTAACAACGAAGCAGAATATGAAGCCTTAATAGATGGCCTCTAGAAGGCACACATTTTGGGAGAAAAGCATTTACAGGTGTTCGGCGATTCCCAATTAGTCTCCAATCAGATAAGTGGAGACTACAATGCAAAAGATGAAAGAATGGAAGCTTACCCCGCCTTAGTGAAAAAACTAGTGGCGAGCTTCGAAGAGATCAATGTCCAGAATTTTCCCAGAGGGAAAAATAGCCATGCTAATGCCCTAGTAGCTCTGAGTTCAACAGTCGACTCCGACCTAAAAAGAACCATCCCCATCGATTTCCTCACCCATCCGAGCATTAACCGCGATAGCAAGCCACCAGACGTGGAACAGTACTCCAGGTGCGATCAACTCCTAGCTGGATGGACCCCTTAAGGGACTATTTGAAGGATGGCATGCTCCCAGATGACAAGAAGACTACCCACCAGATAAGAGTCAAAGTTGCTCGCTTTCACTTATCTCCAAAGGGCAACTTGTATAAGAGATCCTTCTCCGGACCCTACCTCCAATGCGTTCACCCAGGGAATATCGAGCAAGTGCTACATGAGCTTTATGAAGGAGTCTGTGGAAGCTATATCAGAGGAAGGTCTCTAGCTTTTAGAGCAATAAAGGAAGGCTATTGGTGGCCATATATGCAAAGGGACTCTGTGATGTATGTTCAGAAGTGTCTGAAATGCCATCTTCGTGCTCCTATGGTCCACCAACCTGCTAGCGACCTAAAATCATTGTCCAGCCCATGGCCATTCGCCCAGTGGGGAATTGACATCGTGGGACCACTGCCTACCGCCACCGGAAATCACAAATATCTTTTGGTTGCAACCGACTACTTCACCAAATGGATAGAGGCGGAACCCCTGGCGAACATCCGAGATGCAGATATGATAAAATTCATATGGAGAAATATTATCACACCTTTTGGCATCCCCAGAACCATCATCGCCGACAATGGAATGCAGTTCAAAAGCGGCTCTTTTTAGAGTTTCTGTAACGAACACGGAATCAGACACCACTTCAGTTCGGTAGCCTACCCTCAGAGCAATGGCCAAGCTGAGGCTTCCAACAAAACTGTGATCGGCGTATTAAATAAGAGATTGGAGCGAGCCAAAGGTGCATGGGTAAATGAATTACCACATATTCTATGGGCTTACCGAACCACTCCACGGAGAGAAATAGGAGAAACCCCATTTTCGCTAACATATAGGATGGAAGCAGTCATCCCACTAGAAGCAGGTTTGCCGATAATGAGGTCCAACCTTATCGACCAGAGCCATAATGATGCAGCATTGCTCGCTGAGCTCGACCTAGCCGATGAGCGCCGAGAGCTAGACTTAGTAAAACTAGCGAGCTATCAGCAACAGCTCACAAAGCATTACAATAAAAGGGTCAACCCAAGGACATTCCGAGTTGGGGACTACGTCCTAAGGAAAGTCCTGGGCAGTGCAGTAAAACCATCAGACGACAAGCTAGGGCCAAACTGGGAAGGGCCCTTCAAGATAACAAGAGACGATCTGCAGGGCGCCTATCACTTGGAAACGATGGAAGGAATAGAAATACCATAAGCATGGAACGCAACCAACCTCAAGAGATTCTATTTTTAGATCTTTCTTTTATTCTTTTGTTATGGAACTAGAAATTCATTTTCCTTGTCATTAATGAAAGTTATTTAAATGGTTGCATTCTAATAAGTAACAGCTATATGAACTTTATCACACATCTTTTCCAAATGACAGGCGCATTGATCATTACGCCATAGCAGGGGATTGTCCCTCTTCAGGTCGTCGTTATGAAACACGAAGGACCTCTTAGCATTGCCCCTGGCAATATATGAAGCCCTACAGGGGATCCTTAGGCAATATGGCCAAATTTATACTAGTCATCAAACCTTCTTTGGTTGAATAAAATCCTGATCGGATAAAGCATCCAACACCAGGTGTGTCCTCACCAATTTCCACACTTAGGCCTAAGGGAGTGCGGCGACACAACCTAAAAGGTAAAGTGGTACAAATGGTATCTCGATATTATACTAGACTGGGAGGACACTTCCGTGATAATACAAACATAGAAGATCATAAAGGAGCAAGAATATGAAAAATATACTACACTTGTTTAGTTGGCAAATTCTCCCAAAACACAAATTTTATATTAATTCATCATATTTACAACAATGGTGATACATGTTTAGTCGACGAGCTCTCCCAAAGCATTTACACTACAAAAAATACACAGAGAAACTACTAGCAAAATCTTAATGAGGATGAGGCCTCTGAGCAAGGTAATCAGCCACTTGGGCCCTTCGGTCGTCATCGGGATGAGGGGCTAACCCCTCCTCAACTTCGTTAGCATCCGACTCCAGTAGCTGCCGAGGGATAACATCAATGGGTATCCACTGATCATCTCTTCGAAAGGGATTGGGCACCCGAGTGGAAGGGGAGATTTCATGGCGATATCAGATCACCTTGGAACTTGCATCGCCCTCAACGCACTCAACCACCCCCTGATGAAGGCGAGCTCCTCAAACTCTACCAGCCTAGTTGGAGCATCTTGCCAACCCTGGTCGTAGCCATCGGCCCACACTCGTCGAGGTCCTTTTTTAAACAAGTGCCGCAATTGAGTGATGTCCCTCTAGAGCCCAGCAGCGATCACATACGCTCGCTGGAAGTCATCACGGAGCTCTTCCATTTATCTAGCTAAACCTCTGGTGTTCCTATGAGCTCGCGGAATGACTGGAAGAGAAGAACCTTGCAATACAGGAGGAACATCACCCTGACCAACTATAGCTCGCGATGAGGAAGAACCTCGTAATACTGCTGGAGTAGTGCTCGGCGCATGCTCTCTAATTCGTGAGACCTCTCTCCTCAAAGCCTCATTCTCCTGCTGAAGAACCTCCCCAACTTGATTGATCTCAGAAGCCTCTAACAGCTTCTCTCTCAGTGCGTTAACCTCCTCTTGGACCGAGGCACCAATATACTCCATCTCTTGAAGCCTGTCCTTCAGCATGGCGACGAGATCAGTTTTCTCTTTAAAACGCTTGTTCCTCAGTCGCGGAGATTTGCAGATCCTCATAAAAGTGTGACAAACTTCGGAGCTTACACTGGGCCCTAGCATCCTTCCCAATTGAGAAGTGTCAGGAATATAATCATCAACATCAATCAACTACAACCAATAAAAGGGCAAAGGAGAGAAGAAGACAAATCAGTGCACTGAGAAAAAGAAACATTTTATTAATAAGGGTTAAAAGTACATCGAGCAACGAAAAAAAAATTTACAAATAGAAAAAGAAAAAGTACAAAGTAATCCTAGAAGATAACTAGTTAGCAACCTCAGGTTGTCCATAGGTAGATGGTTGATTCCCTTTATTAGCATCAGTAGGAGCACCGCCCTCAGCACGGTTAACCTCTGTCGCCACAACGACGGAAACATCAGCAGGAAACGTCTGGGAGACAGGCTCAACACCTTCAAGAGCAGGGGCAGGGGAATCTTCATCTACAGTCGGCTTCGGACCCAGGTCATGCTCGTAGAACAGAGGAGAGTCGATATCAACACCAAAAGCTAAGAGGGCCTTGTTCCAGCCCTTCTTGAAGTTCAGACGGCTGATGTAGCCTATCTGAACCTCAGCATCTTTATATGCAGTTGTCCACCTAGAGTTATATGAATCCTCCTTGATGGTGGATACTTGGGACTCCTTTTCCTTTAACTTCTCGGTCAGCACCTTATTCTCCTTTGTGACAGCGAACTTGCTCAAGCAAACCAGGTTGTAAGCTTGTCGTAGCTCTTTCAAACATTTAACTGTTGCGTCCTTCTCTTGGTTGGTTGTAGCAAGAGCCAGGTCAGATGATATCCGATCAGCATCAATGGCTTTAAAACCAGCTTCGAGCTCTGTACCCTTCAACCTCAGGGCAGTATTCTCTTTCTCCAGCTCACCATTTTTCTTCACCAGCTCATCGCGAGAACGATAGAGCGCGGCAAAGTCGATCACAAAATGAAGGAAGAAGAAGACATTAGAAGAAGGAAATGATGGAATTCATAAAAACATTAGAGAAAATAAAGGGACTTACCAAATCTAGCCTCTGGCTAGCCTGTAGGGCCAGTTGATCAGACCCCAGCGCCCTTTGGCGATCAACAGGAAAAACTGCTCTTTCGAGCAACTCAGGAGCTAGTTGTGGATAAATGGAAACCGAAGCTCCCTCAGGCAGGGCAAACACCGGGACTAAGGCTTACCCAGCCTTCGTCCTCGCCTCCATCTTCCTCCTTCTCCCTCTCCATCCTTCTCCTCTCCTCTATCCTCTTTTTCTCCTCTATCCTCTTTCTCTCCTCCTCCTTTTTTCTCTCTCTCTCTCTTTTACTTGCTATTTTTCTTTCCTCTTTTTCTCCTTATCCTGAGCAGAAGACTGAGAACTAGTAGCCACATTCCCAGAGCTGGACTTATGCTTCTTCGACCGCTGAGCGAGGAGCACATGATCTTCATCATCGTCATCCCGAATTAAATTCTTCCTTGGAGGAACCATCTCCTCACTCGAACTGCTAGATGTGCTCGACGACTCTTGAACTTCAGAAACTTCCCCATGATAAGAGGAACTACTAATACTGGAGCTCCCTTCACCCAAATTACCTCCAGTACCACCTGCGATATCGCTTTCAGAGTTTCTCTCCTCCTCGTCCAACTAGATAGGATCCGCAGCAGTCTCTTTAGAGGTATCAAACTCAGGGATACTGTCCACTAGCCTCCCTATAAAACTGGAACCAACGTTCTTGTATTCGAGCGAAAAAGCAGCAGATCGGGGATGCTCACCGTCAGTTAAGGGCTCCCTAATATTCCAGGCCTTGACCAATTCAGAGAGACGAACCTCGCTGAGAGAAGGTTCCAAATTCTTCGACCTCGTTGAAGAAAGAAAACAGAGAAAAATCAGAAAGATCACAAATCCACAAAAATTAGAAAAATAGAGCAAAATCTACCTATGTATTCTTCCCATTAAAGGGAACAGAGAACCTATCAGACCTCGAACCTTTAAACTGGGGAGAAAACTGCCAGTTCCTAGCAAGGAAACCTTCTTGCCAGTAGTCCTTATGGGAATCAGGTAGATTTACTACCAATACCCTGTCAGGGCTCCTGGCTTTGAGGTAGAGGACACCAGAACTAGTTCGAGAAAAAGAGTAGCAAAAGCAGACCTCAGTAAGCCCTAACTCGGTACCATATAACTAATTTACTCTATGGATGCCATTAATTATCTTCCACACGTTGGGCGAATACTATGCAGGAACAATATTGAAATAACCAAAGAAGTGCAAGAACAAATTATTGGGAGGAAAAGTGAGTCCTCCTTGGGAAAGCAACAAAACATGGATCCAATGGGCATCCTCTATCTCTCTAATGTTTCTAGGGGGAAGCGCAACACTCAATATCTACCCACTCTGGGATGTTATAAAACTTCCTAAATTCGGAGATCGACCTATTCCCAATCTTCGCCATTGGAAAACCCTAGAAAACTACAAATTAATAGTAAAAAAGTATAAAGAAAAGGCATAGGAGACTTACAAGATGGAAGTTTGATTCGAATGATGAGGAATCACGAGCCCAAACAATAAGGAAGCAATGAGAATGGAGACTAAGAGAAGAAAGTATGAATCTCTAGAGCTCACAGGGAATGGAAGAATGTTGAGAAGATTGAAATGACGGACAAAAAGTGACTATTCTAGAAAACTTTTAAGTGTTGCTAATCATAGTGCACAGACCACGAAGCGAGTGCCACCAAAATCAGTTTTCCAACTTTTGAAGAGTTGCAAGATATACGAAACATCCATTATGGCAAATCATTTAAATTTATTGAGCCCAAAGCATGGCCCAACAAACTTAGGGGAAATTGTGGGTACCCAGAATTAGGATGATGGGCCTGGACGAGTAACACAATTTTGGCGGCCCAAAGTCCAGACCCCCATCTTCTAACTGATTATGACCTAGTATCCTACCACGTTCCCATTAGGGGAAATTCTCGGGAGGGATGGAAAATGTGGGGGAGCCCAACACCCCCACTTACTAAAATGTACATGTATATATTGAACCCTAGGTCCGGGGCAAAGGACAAGTTGTATTCTCTGTAACCACTATCCGGAGTATATAAAAATAACACTGACTGCACCACCGTGGACGTAGGCACATCTTTGCTGAATCACGTACATCCTTTATTGTGTGATTATCGTTTTACATGCCTTACTAGTGCTTGGTGATTGCCTTTCTCCTATCTGTTTGTGTTGCATAATAATTGTCACCACAGAGTACATGGGTAGTTTTTGCTCTGTCCTTTCAATTTCTTTATTAATGTGTGATCTTTCTGACTTTTTCCTATTTTCTTTTCAGCGAGATCAAAGAACTTGGAACCTTCCCTCGGTGAGGTTCGTCTTTCAGAGTTGGTTAAAGCTTGGAATATCAGGGAGCCCTTAGCTGACGGTGAACATCCTCAATCTCCTGCTTTCTTGTTCGAGTACAAAAATGTTGGGTCTAGCTTTATAGCGAGGTCTGTGGATAGCATTCCCGAGTTTGATACTTTCGAAGAAGCTTCTACTCATCCCATTCAGTTGGACGAGGAGGAGAGCAGTTCTGAGAGTGATATCAGGGGAGGTGTTGAAGGTGATCTCAGTGAGGAGAGCTCTAGCAGTGACAACTCTTCAAGCTCAGAAGAGGTTTCTGAAGCCCAAGATCCTTTAAGTACGTCTAGTAGTTCTAGCGAGGAAATGGTTCCTATAAGGAAAAACCTGATTCGTGATAATGATGATGATGATGATGTGCTCCTTTCTAAAAGGTCAAAGAAGCAAAAGTCCAATAGTGGGGTTGTTGCTACTGCTTCTCGATCTACTGCTCAGGAGCAGGAGAAGAAGAGGAAAGAAGAAGAGCAGGTGAGAGAGATAGAGAAGAAGAGGGAAGAAGAGAAGAAGAATATTGAGGAAAATAAGAAGATCGAGGAGAGGAGGAGGATAGAGAAGGAGAAGGAAAAGGAAGAGGAGAGGAGAAAAATAGAGGCGAGGACAAAGGCTGGGCAGGCCTTATTACCTGTGTCTGAATTACCAAAGGGGGCCTCGGTTGCCACTTCTCCCTAGTTGGGCCCTGCGTTGCTCGAGCGAGCAGTCCTTCCTGCTGACCGCTAAAGGGTAATGGGGACTGACCAGTTAGCTCTGTAAGAGAGCCAGAGTCTAGCCTTGGTGAGTCTATTTCTCTTTTCTAATGATTCCTAATTTATGTCTATTTTCATCTTCTAATATCTTCTTTTACTTGCAGTTTGTGACTGATTTTGCCGTGCTCTATTGCTCTCGCAACGAGATGATTAATAAGAACTACAAGCTAGATAAGTAGAATGCTGCTTTGAGGGTGAAGGGTATAGAGCTCGAGGCTAGTTTAAAGGCCGATGATGTTGCTCGAACGTATTCCAATCCGGCTCTCGATAAAGCCAATCGAGAGTGGGAGGTAGCAGTTACAGAACTGAATGAACTGCGACAAGCCTATGATCTGGTATGCTCGAGCAAGTTGGTTGCTATGGAGGAGAACAAAGTGCTGATCGAGCAGATAAAGGAGAAAGAGTCTCGAGCAGCCACCGTTAAGGAGGACTCATATAACTCTGGGTGGGCTGCTGCGTATGAAGACGCTGAGGTTCAGATATGATACATCAACCGTCTAAAATTCAAGAAGGGCTGGAGCAAGGCCTTTTTAGCTACTGGTGTAGATATTTCCTTTCCTGTGTTTGATGAGCACGATCCAGGCCCAAAGCCTGTCGTGGATGAAGTTCCTTCCCCAACCATCGAAGGTGTTGGCTCTGTTCCTCAGTCAATTCCTATTGCTTCCCTTCCTGCTCGAGCGGTAGATGCTGTCCCTGCTGAGGGTGATGCTCCCACCGCTGTTGATAAGAGGAAGTAGCCAGCTTCTTCTGAGCAACCCGAGGTCTCCAGCTGATCTATCCTTAGGATTGTTTTTGTATTTTTGTTTGTAATGTTTCCTTTTGATTCTTCAATGTACTCTGATCTTTCTCGTATGAATGAAATGAGAAGACCTTTTCCTTTAGTGTACTGAATAAATCTGCCTTTTATTACTCTTTTATTTCTTGTAGTTGATTGATGTTAATGATTATATACTATCCACTTCTCAATTGGGAAGAATGCTTGGTTTTGATGTAAGTTCTGAAGTTCGTCATACCTTTGTGAGGATTTGAAAATCACTGCGATTGAGAAACAAGTGTTTCATAGACCAGACTGAGCTCGTTGTTAAACTTAAATATAGGCTCCAAAAGATGGAAGAAGTCGGTGCCTCAGTCCAAGAAGAGGTGAATACTCTGAGAGCAAGTCTTCTAGATGCTTCTGAGATCAACCAGGTTAGAGAAATTATGTAATAAGAGAATGAGGCTTTGAGGAGGGAAGTCTCGTGACTCAGGGAGCATGCGACGAGCATTGCTCCTGCAGTATTATGAGGTTCCTCCTCGTCATGAGCTAGAGCTGGT
Source organism: Sambucus nigra (assembly GCA_949130495.1). Classification (NCBI taxonomy): domain Eukaryota; kingdom Viridiplantae; phylum Streptophyta; class Magnoliopsida; order Dipsacales; family Adoxaceae; genus Sambucus; species Sambucus nigra. Next base: position 287,463,965 of record OX422208.1, read on the forward strand.
CCAAGCGATGTTCCTCTGGTGCTGTGAGGCTCTACCCTACCGACTATTTCGTGAGCTGGCACAAACGTAAGAAGTTCAGCTAGGGAAATGGAAGAGCTACGTGGTGATGTACAACGATCATATGTGATTATTATTGGGCTTCAAAGGTACGTCCCTCGGTTGCGGCATCTGTTTAAGAGAGGACCTCGACAAGTATGGGACGATAGTTATGACCAAGGTTGGCTAGATGCTCCGACGAGGCTAACAGAGTTTGAAGAGCTCGCCTTTATCAGGGAATGGTTGAGTGCCCTGAAGGAGCTGCAAGTCCCAAGGAACTTAATGCTCTGGTATCGTTATGAGATCTCTCCTTCAACTTTAATGCCTAATCCCTTTTGAAGAGATGATCAGTGGATCCATATTGATGCTATCCCTCGGTAGCTATTGGAATCAGATGCGAATGAAGTCAAGGAGGAGCTAGTTCCCCATCCCAACGATGGTCGAAGAGCCCAAGTGGCTGATTATCTTATTAAGAGGCCTCAACCTCATTGAGATTTTGCCAGTAGTAACTCTGTATACTTTGTAATGAAGTAATTTAGTGTTGATGTTTTGGGTGAGCTCGCCAACTGAACATGAGTTGTATTTGTTGTACATGTGATGAAGTAATATAAAGTTTATGTTCTGAGTGAATTTGCCAATTAAATAAGTGTTGTATAGTTTCCACATCTTTTAGACTTTGCTCAATAATCTAGGGCCTCTCTTGGCTGTCTAGATTTGTAAGTTTGCATTGTCAAGTGAGTATCCCTCCAGTCCAGTATGCTTATGGGATACCATTCTGCCCCACTTTACCTTTTAGGTCATGTCATCACACTCCCTTAGGCCTAAGTGTGGCAATTGGTGAGGACATACCTAGTGTTGTATGCTCTATCCGATCAGGATTTTGTTAACCAAACATTATTTGGGGACCAATTTTGACTTGGCCATATTGCCTAAGGATCTCCTATAGGGCTTCATATATTGCCAGGGGCAATGCTAAGAGGTTTTTCGTGTTTCATAATGAAAACCTAAGGAGGGTGATTTCCCTGCTATAGTGTAATGATTAGTGTGCCTGTCACTTGGAAAAGGTGTGTGAGTTATAAAGTTCAATGCAAAAGAAGAATCTAGAAATAGAATTTCTTAAGATTGGTTGTATTCAATGCTCGAGGTATCTCGCTGCCTTCCAGCATTTCTAAGTGATAGGCTCCTCATAGATCATCTATTGTTATCTTAAATGGTCCTTCCCAATTTGGCCCTAACTTGTCGTCTGATGGTTTTACTGTGTTGCCCAAGACTTTCCTTAGGACATACTCCCCAACTCGGAATGCCCTTGGATTGACCTTCTTGTTATAGTGCTTTGCGAGCTGTTGCTAATAGCTCGCTAGTTTCACCAAGGCAAGCTCTCGACGTTCGTCGTCTAGGTCAAGCTCAGCGAGTAACGCTGCATCATTCTGGCCCTGGTCGACAAGGGTGGACCTTATAGTGTATAAGCCTGCTTCTAATGGGATAACTGCTTCCATTCCATATGTTAGTGAGAATGGGGTTTCCCCCATTGCTCGATGTGGGGTAGTACGGTAGGCCCATAGAATATGCGGTAGTTCATTCACACATGCACCTTTGGCTCGTTCTAATCGTTTCTTTAGCCCATCGATCAATATTTTATTGGAAGCCTCGGCTTGGCCATTACTCTGAGGATAGGCCACCGAACTAAAATTCTAAAAGGGGCCTCTCTCGAATTGCATTCCATTGTCAGTGATGATGGTCCTAGGAATCCCCAAATGGGTGATTATATTTTTCCATATGAATCTTATCATATTCGCATCTTGGATGTTCGCCAGTGGCTCTGCCTCGATCCATTTGGTGAAGTAGTCAGTTGAAACTAACAGATACTTGCGATTGCTGGCAGCGATAGGAAGAGGTCCTATGATGTCCATTCCCCATTGGGTGAATGGCTATGGGATGGAAAGTGATTTTAGTTCACTGGCGGGTTGGTGGACCATGGGAGCATGAAGTTGGCATTTCTCGTATTTGCGAACATACATTGCAGAGTTTCTTTTCATATATGGCCACCAATAGCCTTCCTTCATTGCTCGAAAAGCCAATGACCTTCCTCCAATTTGTCCTCCACAGATTCCCTCATGGAGTTCGTGTAAAATTTGTTCGACATCCCTCGGGTGAACACACTGAAGGTAAGGACCAGAGAACGATCTCTTATATAGATTATCCTCAAGAGATAAGTGAAAGCGAGCAACTTTGACTCTTATCTGGTGAGCGGTCTACTTATCACTTGGGAGTGCGCTATCATTGAAATAGTCCCTTAAGAGGTCCATCCAACTGGGTGCTGACTCAATGTGGAGCACATGCTCAATGGTTGGCAGCTCACTGCTACAGTTTATGCTCGGATGAGCAAGGAAATTGATAGGGATTGTTCTTTTTAAGTCAGAATTAATTGCCGAACTTAGGGCTACTAAGGCGTCGGCATGGTTGTTCTGTCCTCTGAGAAACTACTGGACATGGACCTCCTCGAAGCTGGCCATTAGACGCTTTATCAATGCGAGTTAGGCTACCATTCTTTTATCTTTCGCATTGTAGTCTCCACTTATCTAATTAGAGACTAATTATGTGTCTCTGAACACCTGTAATTGCTTTACCCCCAAAGTATGTGCCTTCTAGAGGCCGGCTATTAAAGCTTCATATTCTGCTTCGTTATTGGAGGCTTCAAATCCAAGCCTGATTCCTTGTTCGAGGATCGTATCCTCTAGAGTGACGAGCACAATGCCTACTCCTCCCCCCTAGAATTGGAGGCTCCATCAATGAACAATTTCCAGACTCCCTCTGTCATGTGATTCTCTCTTTGCTTTACGGGTTGAAGTTGGTCGAGAGGATTTTCGCCTATGATTTCGACTATGAAATATGCAAGGAACTACCCTTTGATCGCGTTCTTTGGTTGAAATTGGATGTCAAAATCGCCTGAGCTCGACTGACCATTTAGACAGTCTGACCGACAAATCCGTTTTCCTCAAGATTGCTTTAAGCGGGTGTGACATAAGGACGATGATAGTGTGAGCTTCCAAGTAGTATTTCAACTTCCTCGAAGCCACTACAAGTGCAAAGGCGAGCTTCTCTAGTGGTAGGTACCTCTGCTCGGCCTCTAATAAGGTCTTGCTCGCGTAATAAATGAGGTGATGGATTCTTGCTTTTTCGCACATTAATACAGAACTGACAGTGTGGCTGGAAACGTCGAGGTATAAGTACAAGGAATCCATTTCCTGGGGTATGACGAGCAGTGGTGGTGAGCTAAGGTAGGCCTTGAGCTCGTCCAATGCCCGCGAGCAATCTTGATTCCATTCTACTATTTTGCTTCCCTTTAGGAGCTGGAAGAACGGTTTGCACTTCTCGAAGGATTTTAAAATAAAACGGTTCAAGGTAGCGAGCATGCAGGTGAGCTTCTATACTTCCCGGATTGTGCGAGGAGGTTATACCCTATTTACTGCATCGATCTGGTCTGGTTTGGCCTCGATGCCTCTCTTACTGACAAAGTACCCAAGAAATTTTCCTGACCGGACATCGAAAGAACACTTGCTTGAGTTAAGTTTCATTCGGTACTTCCTGAGGATTTTGAAAGTTCTTGATAGGTCTGAGAGGTGATCTTCTTTCTTCCTGATTTTGACGAGCATATCGTCGATGTAGACTTCCATGGTGTCTCCCATTTAGTCCTAGAACATCTTATTGACCAACCGTTGGTAGGTTGCCCTTGCATTTTTAGGCCCGACGTGTATGACCTTGTAACAGTACAATCCAACAGTGGTGATGAATGTTGTCTTGTCCTGGTCTGGAGCGTACAGAGGGATCTGATGATACCCTGAGTATGCGTCCAAAAAACTCATTTTCTCGTGAGTTGCTGTGGCGTCCACTGGTTGATCGATTTTCGAAAGAGGGAAACTATCTTTAGGGCACGCCCTGTTAAGGTCAGTGAAGTCGATGCAGACTCTTCACTTCCTATTGCTCTTTGGAACTACTACTGGGTTGGATAACCATTTTGGTAATTGGACCTCCCGTATGGATCCTGCATCCAGTAGTTTTTCAACTTCTTTTTCCACGGCCTTTTCCTTCTCGAGTGCAGTTCGTCGTGCCTTCTGTGTGATTGGTTTGAAGGTGGGGTCGACGTACAGCTGATGACAAACCATACTAGGATCAATTCCAGGTAGCTCATATGGTTCCCGTGCGAAAACATTTACATTGCTTCTTAGCAGAATCGTCAACTCCTTCTTTTCCTGATCTGTGAGAGAAGCTCCAATCAAGAAGATCGTGTCATCGTCACTACCTCCAGATGTATCTTCCTCCATGTCCTCGATGACTCGTTCATAAGGGATAATCCTGGTCTCTTCCACTCTGGGCCTCCCGTATTTTAACTGCTATTTCAAAGGTATCAGACCTTCTTATTCTTCAACTTTCTCGCTAGGCTTGTCGGCCTTCTTCTCTGGTCTTGGGCGTATGGCTTCTATGAAGCACCTTCTTGTCATCGCTCGATCACCATGAATCTCCATTACACTTCGTTCGGTCACATATTTAAGTTTCTGATTGTAGGTCGAGGAGACTGCCTTCATTGCGTGCAACCATCCTCTGCAGAGGATTGCCTGGTATGGCGAGTCGATGTCAACTACCAGAAACTCAATCTTCTTAGAGATATTTCCTGCCCTTACTGTCAGCACGATCTTTCCCAAGGGCATAGTCACTTTTCCAGCGAAGCCAACTAAAGGGACAGTGGCTCCTTTAGGTCGACGATGCTTAACTTTAATTTTTTGAACAGGTCGAGATACATTACCTTGGACGAGCTTCTTTGGTCGACGAGCAACTTATCGACGTCATAGTTAGCTATCCTGAGAGTAATGATCAAAGCATCATGATGTGGGGTTCTCACTCCCACCAGATCTTCATTTGTGAATACAATATTCTTACTATAGTCAACGTCATCTGCTCGTCGACACTTTCCTGATTGTGTCTTTGCTGGATCGATCTGAAAAGCTTTCATCACTGCTGTAAGCTTTCTTACCTCCACTCGAGTCGAATTTCCTTAAATCTGTTTCACATCAGATGCCCCATGAATTACTGCGAATTCGTGGCCGGCATTGTCTTCGAGTACGTTGTCAGGTCTTTCTTCTCCATTGGCAGTAACTTTATCTGCCTTCTTTTCCACTAATTCGTTCAGATGCTCGGACCGGGCTAGATCTTCGAGGTGGGACTTAAGAGGCTTGTAATGCTCAGTCTTGTGCCCTCATTCTTTATGAAAAGCGCATCTTAGCGCATTGTTTCTATTTGAGCGATCTCCTCCCATCTTTCTGGGCCACTTAATAAATGGCTCATTTTTTATTTTTGTGAGAATCTTGTAAATCGGTTCTCTGAAGACAATGTTGACTACCTGAAATGCTTTTGCCACATTGTTCCTAGCTCCGTTCTTAGAGCCATTCTTGCCCCCATTCTTTCCTTATTTCTTATGGTTCTTTGTTTTGTCACTTCCTTTAGCATCGAGCTTAGCTCGATCGTCCTCCCCTGTGCTGAGGTGGATCACATCCTCCACCTTGGCATATTTTTCGATGCAAGCCATCAGGTCATCGATGGTCGTGGCCTCTTTCTTTGTCAGGGACTGGTACAGGAGGGAAGATCTAGGTAGCCCAATTTTGAAGGAGTCTACTGCTACCTTCTCCGAGAAGTCTTCGACCTCGTTGAATAATTCCCAGTACCTCTTCGCGTAGTCTCAGAGGGTCTCTTGATATGTCTTCTTTATTGTTAGTAAAGCATCCATCCTTTTGAGATGGGAGCTGCTAGTAATGAAGCGGGCCGTAAAAAGTTCGGCCAAGGACTCAAAGCTCCTGATGGACCTGTGAGGGAGCCTTTGAACCATTTTTATGCCACGTCATGCAGGCTTGAGGGAAAAATTTGGCACATCAGCGCATCTCGGTTGTTCCACAGGGCCATGGCTTGCCGGTACTGTCTAACGTGATCAATGGGGTCAGTTTTTCCATCATAAATCTTGAATCTTGGAATAGCGAACTTCTTGGGTGCTTCCTCTTCTTCTATTTCCCTCGAGAAGGGGGATTTCATCTAGGTCTTGAGAGCTCATCTGGTGAGCTCCCTGGTTGATCTTGCGCCGCGATGTGCTGGGTGCTAGTCCATCTCCCTTCGGACCAAATCTTGTATGTTCTCATTACTGCGAGTTGGGATCCTGTAATGGTGGGCCGATAGCGGGTGCTCAAGTGAGTCATTGCTTGACTCGTGTCTCTCACTCCTTTGGGATCCAGGCTTAGTTCTCCTTCCTCGGCTGCGAGACTTTCTCGCCTGAGGGCTAGGAGTACGGTACGGATGTCGACTAGTGCTGCGATGGAGTTCTTTCTCCATCCTCTCTAATTTCCTTTTGAGGCGAGCACTCTTAGCCTCCTTCTTGTGAGAAGACTCCGTTTTCTCTTGGAGCCTTGCCTCATATGCATCAATCGGCCTGGAGATTTGCATGGACCTCGTTGGTCCTTGGCTTTCCTCTGAGGCTGGCCTCTCTAGGCGAGCCCTATGATCTGAACGCCGAACTTCAGATCTGATCCTGCGAGGAGCAGGTTGTTCGTGGATGTCTCCTCCTGTAATACCCCGTATTTTTATGACTTTTGAATTTTGGGATTTATTAAATTTAATTAGAGATATTAATTTAATATTAATCCAAAAAATCATTTAAATATTTACTAGCGTGATGAGAGTTAGTAATTATTGGAATTGTGTTGTAAGTTACTTTATGGGTAAATTAAGTTGGATAATTGAATTTATTTAATAATTACTGCAATATTATAAATTGATGACCTTAGAAATTTATCGAGACGCGCCTGTGTCGTGTCGGGATTAAATTTATATTAGTAAAAATGAATAAATTATAAGTCACCCGTATGGTCATTTTGAGTGCGTCAATGCGTCCGGAAGGGTTGAGATAGTCAAAATAATGTACCCGGTGGTTTAGTTTGGGTCTCGGAGAGTTTTTAGGCCTAATAAGCATTCCGGGAGGCCGTTTCGAACATTTTATATTTTTGGGTAATTAAACCCACGAATTTACAAAGGATAAATCAGATGTTAAGGGTTGTCATCTAGGGTTAACACAACAAAAAACAAAGGACGACCATTATAGAAGAAGTGGAGAAGCTCTTCAAGGAGTTCTAGGCCAAAAACTTTGCCGTTCACACCGCCGTCACAGCCAAATTGTAGATCACGCGACGAGGAATACAACCACACCACCTTCTTCCACAAATCAGGAACTAAATTTCCAGGCAACTATCTTGCTGAATTCTAGTTAATGTTCCTCTCATGTTAGTCTAGGAATAAAAATTTCGTATTTTGATTGAAAAATTATATGTTTTGGAAGAAGAAATCGCATGTGTTGTAAGGAGAACCTATGTAGCCTGAACTTTGATCATATGTAGAGGTTGTATCGCGAAATTTGGAATTAATATGGATGAACGAATTGATGTTGATTAGGTTCTTTAATTGAAAATTTGGGAATTAGGGTTCTTACGAATTAATTTGGGGATTTCATGTAATCTAAATGATTTTTGATGAATTAATGATTCTAGGAAGCTTTTAATGTTATATAATCATGATATTATTGATTGAGATTGAAGAGGAGACGTTTGGGATAAAATTATAGAGGTTTTTAGGCTTAAAAATGGTGAAAAATGAATTTGCCAAAGGTTGAAGACGAAACAGTGCAGTTCGCGCGATGTCGCGCGAAGTTGTTCGAGTGAGATGGACAAGTCACGCGAAGACGTTCGAGCGACACGTGGAAGTCGTTCGAGCGAGAACCATTCTAGTTCGAGCGAGATTTTCAATTTTTAGGGAAATTCCCTATTTAACCCTATTTTGGATATCGGTTATTTTTTTTGTGAGGAAAACTAGTATTTGAGGAATTTAGATTAGTACAAAATTATTGGGGTTTTTTAGATGTAATGATTTAAGTATTTGGGACGGTGAGGTTACTTTGAATATTACGAGAGTGAGATAACCGTAATAAATGATATGAGTTTGTTATACGGGATAAGCGAGTAAAATGTCTTCAGAACAAGGAATTATAATTATAGGTTGTGGGCACTGATAAGCACCCAAAAGTATCTATTTTATACCACGAATAGAGGCATTTTAGTCACTCATTTTAATTATAATTGGTCTTATGTTCGTATTTTATCATTTTGCAAGTCAATACGCAGTCGCAGTATCAAATAATGCAAAATCAAGTCAATTGCGATGCAGAAGCCGTCAAAAGTATGCATCGAAGAAATTAAAGGAGACCGTGAAGTGAGAAGTCCATTCTCAGCTTGCCGAGATGTGATCCGATGCTCCAAAACAGTCCCGTAACCTTAACTTAGCCCAAACTGAGCCCAGTTCATACCCCGAGCCCCGTGTGTGTTCAGTTTGTACCTTTATTATTTTTTAGATTTTTATTTTTAGTCATTTTATTTTTAGGATTTATTTTAGATTTTTTTTAGGATTTTTTTTTTTTATTTTTCTATTTCTATTTCTTTATTTTGATTTTGATTTTTATTAGTTTTTAATTTTTAATCTTTATTTTATTTTATTTTAGGATTAGCTTTTAGGAATTTATTTTCTAGTTTTATCAGATTTTAAATTCTTTTATTTTAGTTTTATTAGGATTATATTTTTCTAGGTTTAATAGAGTTTTATTTTATTTTAGTTTGTGGTGTTAGTTTTTTTTTTTTTTTTTTAGTTTTATTAGATTTTTATTTTTTATTTTATTTAGTTTTCTTTTATTTTTTTTAGTAGGTGTCATTTTTTAGGGGTACGAATTAAACACACACACACATAACACCCCTAAACCAACCTACACCCAAACACACCCTTAAACAACTATTCATCATCATCCACCCACACCCACACCCGATTCTCTCACCTCCATTACCAAAAACCCATTTCACCATCTTCTCCATCCAACACACTCTCTCTCTCCCAAACTTCCACCTCAACCACTTCCATCACTAACCTTATACCTCCATTAACCCATTTAAAAATCTACCCATCATCTTCACCATTTCTCCACTACTCTCTCCCTCTAACCCATTTCAAACTAACATACATACACACCAACCCTTATGCCCATGTCAAAACCGAACCAAAACCGGACCTATTATGGTCCGGTCTGCCCAAGACGAAAACCCCGAGCGCCACCCTCTCCATCCGGGTATCACCCGCTTCAAAACCCGACCAGTCTAAAGCCTGATGATAGGGGGAGAAATGGTATCTTATCCTATTATAATCGTATCTTAGTTTGGGGGAGATTTATCTTAGGGGGAGACGTCTTTCTAAGTAGGTCATGTGTTTGATAAAGGGGAGAATTAATTTAGGGGGAGTAATTAATTAATTGCATTTAATTCTTTGATATTCCCTATGCATTTGATGAGTTTGCTTAAGTGTGCAGGTATTCTACTAAAGCGGCATTGTCTAAAGTCAAAGTGTTTAATCCTTGGGTTGAGTCAAGTTATGGGTAGGTTATGTTATGTTTTGAGTCTAGTAGAGCTTGACAGCCCTTTAGGATTTTTGTTTGGTTTGTGTCCCGGAATAGCCAAAGGGGGAGATTTGTAAGGACACAAATTTCCAATTGAGTCCATATGTAGTTTTGGCTCAATTCCGGACAAAAACATTTATTCATAGGAAAGTATGTAATTATAATACTCTCAAGCCTATGAAGTGTTTGTTGAAGACGTAGCGGCAAAGAATATAAAGGTTCATCAAATGTGTCGGTTTGCGTTCCTCGTTTCTACGTCATCAACTATGGTTCCATGCTCCCAAGGTATGAATGCAATTATATTTATATAGGAGCTTGGAACAAAGTTTATTGGGTGTTAGGTTTTATAAAAACTGCGTTTTGTTTAAGAAAGAAATCATATAAAACTTTAAATTAAGTTCATAAAGTTTTCTGGGCCAAAATCGAATTTTTCAATATTTCTGGTCGTTCGTTAGATATGTCGTTCGAACGAGTTTTTTTGTTCGAACCAGATGTCGTTCGAACGAACCTGCCAACGAGTCTAAATTGGTCTGTCGTTCGAACGAACTTGTTCGTTCTAACGAGGTTTCTAACGAGATTCTAACGAAGTCCATACTGGTGTGTCATTAGAAGTCTCGTTCGAACGAGAGTTCGTTCGAACGAAATGTCGTTCGAACAAACTGTCAGGCGGGAACAGTTTTTGGCAGTTTTTGGCCCACTTCCCCACTTGGTTTTTAACCAACTTTTTCAGACTTTATGAAGTGCGGGAATCACATTTTCCAAACTAACATTTCCATAACTTTTCCATCCTAGTTTATCTGAAAGGGGAGAATTTGAGAGCAAAAATTGTTTAGGAAAATGTTCATGTTTTGAGTGAGATTTTTAGAAGAAATATTTTCATCACTCTAGTGTTTACACCCAATTGAATTTATTCCAAGTTCATATATACTTATCAATTGCGTGGAGTTTTGGCACCGGTTTATCTCTACCGAATTCAAGAAGAGAAGTTTTGGTTTGCTTCTACATCCATCAAAGAAGAAGACTTTTTGTTGAGATTCTACCCACTTGGAGAAAGGCTCCTTGCTAGGGTGACGGTGACCATAGAAAGTCCCATCGGTGGATTCCGAGACCGCGGTGGAGTTCCGAGGTTGCCCGCTAGGAAGAGGTGTCTACAAGAAGAAGCGTCGAGGCTTGAGAGGGATCGAGTCAGTCGTTGTAAGTCTATCTGTCTTGTAATTGTAATTCCATATCTAGTGGACTTGTGGCTAGGGCCGTCCGAGGTTTTTTCCCGTCTTGGGTTTTTCCTCGTACATCTCGGCGTAGTGTGATATTGTTTATTTTATCTTGCATCATAACTTAGAACGCATGCTTAGACTAATTCAAGATAAAATTCGGTTTCAATTATCACACTAAATTAATTTGGAATTAAATTAAGCATTGGGTAATGTTGTTTAATTCAAGTCATTTGCTAAATTTTGGTTTTGCCTAACTTGCTAATATTGATGAATATGACTTAGGCAAATTCTAGGACTTGGATTTATTAATCGGTTTAAGTGAATACATTACTTGATATATTTTATTGAACCATCATCTTCCTAACGCTTCCGCACCGCATTTATCAAAAAGGGAAATTAACAGCTTTTACAAAGCCGCCCCTTACCTCCTGGCATAGCGGGCCATCTTTTTGCGCCCCGATCCAGCGCTCCAACTCGGACCCGTGTCCCACAATTCGAAACCCTCGCCCGCTCTTCCCCTCCAACCCGTGCTCGACCAACAGACCAAAACGCAATCCCCGGCAACGACGCCATTTGATAACACTTTTTTTGTTTTCCTTCGAATATGATTTGGAATATCGTTGCGGACAAAACTTCAAGTATCAAAATTCCTGGAATCACCTACAAAACTTATTAAAAATTCAGTATCGCGGTAAATTCGGGTATCAATCCAATTTCAAGCGTCGAAACCGTTATTGTGAAAACTTGCAATTTCAATTTTTATTAAAAATCTTTTTGTGTTTTTATTTTTTATTTAAAACAAGTTTTAATGGAGGAAATGAAATTTTACGCAACTAAAGTAACTACGAAATTTTGAAAAGTAACCAAGTGTAGAATTTATGAAAAGAGACAAGAGATGGGATTACTCCACACAATTACTTTAATTTAATTTTTCCAATTATTCATTTGATATGTTCGAAATAATATTGAAATTTAAAATTTAACCCTCGTTACAATCCTAAATTCAAAATTATTTTTTTAGCAATTAAATCAGAAAGTGTCACAACAGGAATAAAAAATAGATTCATACCCTTTTTTACAAACTACCCTCTAGGATCAATTCATAAAAAATTGTACGGATCTTTGATTTGCACACACATGATTAATATTTGAATTCAAGAATGAAACATATCTCTAAGTTAAATCCAAAAATCAAATATCAATTTTTAACATTAATTTATTAACTCTCGTTAAATAAATTAATGTGTGATTTTTTTCCAATTTAATTTGCCTAGAACACATCAATTGAACAATTGTTTAATTAATTAATTTAACATACGTGTTTCATCCCACCCCTTGAATGGGGTGTTTAGCCAGGCATTATTAAGATTTTAGCACAAACACAATCAACAAATAAGAAATTAAAAAGAAGAGAAAGAAATACGATACGAATAATTCCTTGAGTCAATTGTGGCATGAACACGCATCCCAAACTCGTCACAAAAACTGGACTGGATTACAAAACTAAAAGAAGAAACAGAACCTACAAATTTTTCTAAACCTAAAACAAAATTTTCAAGACCCGATCCTCTACGTGTAGGAAACTCTTTTGAGGTAAAAAATGATCCTGATTTTAAAACTTTGCTACACAGCTCACACTCTTTGACTAAAACGGTTGACGCTCTCAGTTGTACTATGCAACAAAATGTTACACTTTCTAAACAAGCAATGACTGTCAACAATTCTAGTCCTTCCTCTTGTGGTGTATGCTTAAGTCAAGATCATTTAGCTCATTTGTGTCCCCTATTGCAAGATGATCCCGATCCCACCATGGCTCAAGCATGTGCCTTTGATACCACTAGGAAACTCATTCCCCCGTCGTTCACTTACAATCCTAACAATAGGAATCATCCCTATTTCTCCTATAAGTACTACAACAACTCTGGTCCTGCCCAACCACAACAACATGTTGGTCGTCCCCCTGGGTTTTCCCACAACCCACAAAGGCAACCTCGCCCTCCTGTCCCACATCAGTCTGGTCCTTACCATCAATCGCACTTTTCCTCTTCCTTTGTCCCCCACTGCGGACATTCCAACAACAATAATCAACTTGTTCCTGTTCCCCCGCCTTCTTTAGAGTATTCACAACCGCTTAATTCTCAGCGCGAGTTGGTTCCCCAACCATCTTATGCTCCTCCGCCTAATTCCTCCACCTCTTCTCTCGAGAATCTCGTCACTCAGTTTATGATCACTCAGACTCAAGCTCTCCAACAGCTTGAACATCGTTTTAACCAATTTGAGTCTGAGCGAGAGAAAGATCATTTTTCCAGTCAACCCATTGCTAACCCTAAGGGGAATGGGAAAGACTCGGCCTACGATGTTGGTTCCACTTCCAATCCACCCAATTACCAAGCGGATATGAAAGCGATGTCTACTCTTCGCTCGGGAAAATAAGTTGATAATGGTGTTCTTGCTCCCACTGATGTGCCCCACCCTACCATCCCACTGTTAGAGCCTCTCCCTAAGGTTACCCCACCTTCTAAATCCCCAGCTCACACTGAGTCAAATCCTCATGCGCCCACCTCTGCTTATGTGCCCAAGGCACCCTTCCCTCATCGGTTGGCTCCCACTAAGAAATCCCATCAATTTGATGAAATCAAGAAAGTCTTTCAGAATGTTCACATTAGCATTCCCTTCCTCACCGCGATTCAACAAGTCCCCTCTTATGCCAAATTTTTAAAGGACTTGTGCACTGTTAAGCGTAGGACATATGTTCCATGAGATGCTTTCCTCACTGAGCAAGCTACATCCCTACTCCATAATAACGGTGTTGTGAAGTATAAAGACACTGGTCGTCCAACTGTCTCTTGTATGTTAGGCAAAAAGTTCACTACTAGTGCTTTACTTGATCTTGGGGCTAGTGTTAATTTTTACCTTACTCCCTCTACCTTGAGTTAGGTTTACAAAACATGAAACCTACACGAGTAACTCTTCAACTTGCTGATCGTTCCGTGAAAGTACCTAAAGGAATCGTTGAAGATGTTTTGGTGAAAGTCTCAGACTTTTACTATCCTGTGGATTTCATCATCTTAGACACTCTAGCGCCCAACCCTACCGCCCCTTTCTGGCCACTGCCAATGCCATCATCAATTGTCACGACGGGTCCATGAATCTTTCTTTTGGCAACATGACTGTAGAAGTCAATATATTCCACCTTATGCAACAATCGACTGATGTCGATTCTATTGATGAGGTGTGTGTGATTGACTCCTTAGTTACGAAAATATTGGACCACACATACCCTGTCGATCCTCTCCAACAATGTTTGGCTCATTTTGGATCCAACTTTGACATTGATTCCTCCATATCTGAACTCAATGCCTTGTTATATTCCACTCCACCGATGGATACTTCCTCTAGGGTTCCTCCCTTTGAGCCTCTCTATGACACTATTCACTCTCTGGATCATCCTGTTCCACCGTTTGCCCTCCCTGCCACATCAGATTCCTCCATTTTATGCACCGAGAAACCTCCGGACTCTATTTCTGCATCTGAATCCGATGTCACTCCTGCACCACCTGATTGTTTTGAGCTTAATCCCTTACCTTTCGAGTTAAAATATACTTTCTTAGGGCCCAACAACCATCACCCTATTATCATTGCTTTCGATTTTACCACTGATCAAGAAGAGAAATTAGTTCACACTCTTACTCAGCATAGCACTTCTATAGGTTGGACCATTTTCGACATTCACGGCATGAACCCCAATGTTTGTAGTCATCGCATTCATTTGGAGGAACACGCCAAGACTTCTCGTGAACCCCAACGTCGACTTAACCCTTCTATGAAAGATGTCGTGCGCGCTGAGATTTTAAAATTGCTCGATGCTGGTATTATCTACCCTATCTCAGACAGTCAGTGGGTCAGTCCCATTCATGTGGTACCAAAAAAGTCTAGTATCACCGTCATAAAAAATAGTGACAATGAGCTTGTTCCCACCCGTATGCAAACGGGCTGGCGTATTTGCATTGACTATCGAAAGCTAAATGCTGTCACTCGCAAGGACCATTTTCCTCTTCCTTATATCGACCAAATGCTCGAACGTTTAGCCGGTCATGCGTATTACTACTTCCTTGACGGCTATTCAGGATACAACCAAATTCCAATTGCCCCTGAAGACCAAGAGAAAACTACATTCACCTGTCCCTTTGGCACTTTTGCCTAGTCTCGCATGCCCTTTGGCCTTTGCAATGCACCTGCGACTTTTCAACGGTGTATTATTAGCATTTTCAGCGACATGGTTGAACGTTTTCTCCAAATATTTATGGATGATTTCTCTGTGTTTGGTTCTTCCTTCTAGCAATGCCTATCTCACCTCACTATGGTCCTCAAACGTTGTCAGGAAAAGAAATTGGTCCTTAACTGGGAAAAGTGTCATTTCATGGTCAAAAAGGGGATTGTTTTAGGTCACGTTGTCTCTCAGGACGGTATTGAAGTTGATAAAGCTAAAGTTGACATTATTTCATCGCTTCCCCTTCTTAAGTCTGTTAAGGGCATTCGCTCCTTCTTAGAACATGCGGGCTTCTACCGTCGTTTCATCAAGGACTTTTCTAAAATTTCTTGACCTTTAATAACCCTTTTATCCAAAGATGTTCCCTTTGTTGTTGATGATACATGTGTTGCTTCTTTTGAGCGCCTTAAAGCCGAGCTCACTACTGCTCCGATCATTCAGCCTCCTAATTGGTCTTTACAATTTGAGCTCATGTGTGATGCATGTGATTTTTCTCTCGGTGCAGTCCTTGGTCAGCGGGTTGACAAGTGCCGGTATGTCATTTATTATGCTAGCAGAACCCTCCATGACGCTCAACTTCATTACACGACCACCGAAAAGGAGTTGCTAGTCATTGTCTTCGCCCTCGATAAGTTTCGATCATATTTCATCGGTTCACTTGTCATCGTTTACACTGATCATGCTGCCCTGAGGCACCTTCTTCAGAAGAAGGATTCTAAGCCACGTTTGATACAGTGGATTCTCTTGCTTCAAGAATTTGACCTCGAAATTCGCGATAAGAAAGGGTGCAAAATTTTGGTTGCAGACCATCTCTCTCGCCTTACTGTTACGTCTACATCTGACCCTGTCCCTATTTCGGAAACATTTCCCGATGAGCAACTTTTTGCTCTTTCCACCTCTCCTTGGTATGAAGATATTGTTAATTTTCTTGTTACCGACCAACTGCCCAATCATTGGTCCAAACAAGAGCGTTCTAAGTTCATGGCCCAGGTAAAATTTTACTCTTGGGATGACCCCTTCCTTTTTAAGTATTGCTCTGATCAAGTCATTTGCCGATGTGTTCCTGACCATGAAAAATCAAGTATACTCTCCTTTTGTCACGATGGTGCCTGTGGTGGCCACTTTAGCTCTAAGAAAACTGCCATTAAAATTTTGCAAAGTGGTTTCTACTGGCCCACTCTTTTCGAGATGCCCACCATTACTGCCAGGCTTGTGCTAAATGCCAACAATCTAGGCGTATCTTTCGTCGTCACATGATGCCCCTCACACCCATTCTCTTCGTCGAAATCTTCGATGTATGGGGCATTGATTTCATGGGTCCTTTTTCCTCATCTGATGGCTTTCAATATATACACATTGCAGTTGGTTATGTTTCCAAATGGATTGAAGCCATAGTTTGCCGCACCAATGACCATCGCATTGTGGTCCAGTTTCTTAAGGAGTACGTCTTCACACGTTTTGGAACTCCCAAAGTTATCATTAGTGATGGGGGTAAACATTTCTGTAATCGAGTCTTTGAACATCTCGTCAAAAAGTATGGCGTTACCCACAAAGTTGGTCTCTCTTACCATCCTGAGACTAGTGGTCAAGTTGAGGTTTCCAACCGCGAAATCAAGCAAATCTTAGAAAAAAACAGTTAATCCTAATCGGAAAGACTGGTCCTTACGCTTGAATGATGCTTTGTGGGCATATCATACTGCTTTTAAGTCCCCGATTGGCATATCTCCTTATCGCTTGGTTTTTGGAAAACCATGCCACCTCCCTGTCGAGCTTGAACATCATGCTTATTGGGCTGTTAAAACCCTTAATTTTGACATCGACGAGGCTGGCATTCATCGAAAGCTCCAACTTAATGAATTGGAGGAGATACGAAATGATGCCTATGATTTGTCCAAGAAATACAAGGACAAAATGAAGTGGATCCATGACAAAAGCATCCTCCGCAAAGAATTCCACCCTGGTCAGAAAGTGTTGTTATATAACTCCCGTCTTCATCTCTTTCCCGAGAAGTTAAAAACCCGTTGGTCTGGACCCTTTGTTGTTGACTCTGTTACTCCCTATGGTGCCATCACAGTTAAAAATCCTAAGGATGGTAGCCTATTTCAAGTCAACGGTCAACGATTGAAGCCTTTCTTAGAGCTAGGCCCCTCCCCTATTGAAGAAATTGACCTTGTTGATCCTATTTATGAAGACGGATTGTTCAGTCTTGTTTGGGGATGATTTTCATCACCCAATTTTTTTGTCGCCCTATGCTTTTCATAGTTCCTCTTTTAAGGGTGAGATTGGTTCGGTCTGGATGAAGACGTTAAACTTAGCGCTACCGGGAGGCAGCCCGTCATTCATTGTTTCTGAGTATGAGTCTTATCCTGTTTGGGGGTGGTGTTTCACACCACCCAATGATTTTCACATGCTTTATAGACTTGTACGTCTTTTTGTATCACATCTGTTCTTCAGGTTTCATCTATATTCCATCATGCTGTACATTTTCATAGGCGGTTCATTATGGCAATATCTTTCCTCCCTTGTGCTTTTATTTTTATATATGGTTTTAAACATCGAGGATGATGTTCTCTTTTGTTTAGGGGTGGGAAATTTATCAAACTCGTACCTCTTTTGAAAATTTTCAGAAACAAGTGATTTTAAACTTTTTGTGCAGTTAAAAATAAATTTTTATGATATGATTTGTCTATCATCCCTCTTTTAGAAATCCCAGAATATCTGTGTTTGACCCAAAAATCGCGATTTTTACACATAAATTAATTAATACCTCTGAAAAGCGTACTTGTACTATGAATTCCTAAACTCGGCATTTTGCACTATCACGTTTACAATTAAAAGTTGAAGAGTAAAAATAAATTCTCAAGAAAGCCTTAAAAGATCACTAGTGGCGACTTAAACCCGTAAGATTTGAGCTTTTCACCTTTTTGAGGGTTTTTACGTATCTCCGAGTCACAAGTTGGCTCAACTTTCTTTGGGTACCGCATTTAGTCGTTGTATGATCTCATCATTTTTTCAAATTTGGCTTAATCACGGAGAATGACATTACTTTCTAGTTATAAGAACATGTGTCTTGTAGTTTGTCCCGAGCACTAAACCAATTTTACCATACACTACCATTTTCTCATATTACCATTCATTTCATTATCATTAATCCATTTTCCATATTTCCCTTATCTATATATGTCCCAAATACCATTCACAGATCGTTCCTCATCACTACCATCGTTTTTTAGAAAAAGACTGTTGAAATTTTCCATGTAAATTGTCTTCATTTGTGCTATGAAAAGAAGCATGTATCGCAATAAAAAAAAGAAAGAATATAAAAATATAAAAGAAGAAAAAGAAATATGCGATCATAAATTCAAAAGATGAAGGCAATAGTCAGTCAAAGTGTGTCACTCTTCTCAAAACACCCCATCATTCATCTTCTTTATTTCATTATCCCCTCATACCATTCATAAACCCCATCTTCACCCTTGGTAAAGTGTTCGGGCAAACGAAAAGATTATATGGTGAATAACTCGACATTCTCAACATAGTGGTTAGCATTCCTTCATGAGATCAAATTTCTTTACGTATCCGTCTTTTTTTATAAAGTGTGTGAGACGTTTGAACTTGTTTACATTTACTCACCTCCTCACGCACTAGAGAGATTCACTTACCAAATTCTCAGAGAGTTTGATTCAGAGAGATATATCCAGTGAGAATTGAAGTCAAAGCGTTGATTATATAAAGGCGATCTTAGAATTACTGTAATGATACTTATGATTACTTCACACTACACATGCTGAGTTTTAGGAAGGATTACGCTTTTGGTATTAAGTAATTTCATATCTTATTTTGATACTTGAATACGGTGTTCCTTTATATCCTTTAAGTTGGATTGTATAGCATTTCATTATCTACTCAGATACTGCATTTAAATAAGTTTTTGAATTTTGTGGGTATATTCACTACAAACCCTCACGAGACACCACCCGTCCTGTAGGGCAACCTACAGGTTTAACGGCTTGTTGCACATGCTAAGTGAAATCGACAGTGCCTGTGAAAGTTGCACACTTTTGTTCACTTATCTATGTTTTCTCTCTAATTTTTGCTCGAAGACTAGCAATATTCTGTTTGGGGGTGGCGTGATAAGCACCCAAAAGTGTCTATTTTATATCCCGAATAGAGGCATTTTAGTCACTCATTTTAATTAAAATTGGCCTTATGTCCGTATTTTATCATTTTGCAGGTCAATACGCAGTCGCAGTATCAAATAATGCTAAATCAAGTCAATTGCGACGCAGAAGCAGTCAAAAGTATGCATCGAAGAAATTAAAGTAGACCGTGAAGTGAGAAGTCCATTCTGAGCTTGCCGAGATGTGATCCGATGCTCCAAAACAGTCCCGTAACCTTAACCTAGCCCAAACCCCGAGCCCCGTGTGTGTTGAGTTTGTACCTTTATTATTTTTTAGATTTTTATTTTTAGTCATTTTAGTTTTAGGATTTATTTTAGATTTATTTATATTTTTTAGGATTTATTTTTTATTTTTCTGTTTCTTTATTTTGATTTTGATTTTTATTATTATTTAAATTTTAATCTTAATTTTATTTTTTTTAGGATTAGATTTTAGGAATTTATTTTCTAGTTTTATTAAATTTTAAATTCTTTTATTTTAGTTTTATTAGGATTATATTTTTCTAGGGTTAATAGAGTTTTATTTTATTTTAGTTTGAGG
Source organism: Sambucus nigra (assembly GCA_949130495.1). Classification (NCBI taxonomy): domain Eukaryota; kingdom Viridiplantae; phylum Streptophyta; class Magnoliopsida; order Dipsacales; family Adoxaceae; genus Sambucus; species Sambucus nigra. The sequence goes on from OX422208.1 coordinate 287,483,729, forward strand.
TGTTAGTTTTTTTTTGGGACATATACCAAATAATCCCTCGGACATTTTTTAATACCCATTTAGTCCAAACTTTTTTATTTTGCCTCAAAAAGTTCTTTGCCACATATTTTGGAGAGGGAGTGCCGCTGGCGCGGACCTCTAAAAATAAGATGATATTGAGTGCTTAAGAGACTAAATGGGTTAAACTAAAAATATGTGTCCTTTTTAAAAAATATATATTTATAGTAGGGACTATTTAATAATTGACCCATTTTTTTTTAAGTTTTATTAGATTTTAATTTTTAATTTTTTTTGATTTTCTTTTATTTTTTTTAGTAGGGGTCTTTTTTAGGGGTACGAATTAAACACACACACATAATACCCCTAAACCAACCTACACCCAAACACACCCCTAAACCACTATTCATCATCATCCACCCACACCCACACCCACACCCACACCGACACCCGATTCTCTCACCTCCATTACCAAAAACCCATTTCACCGTCTTCTCCATCCAACACACTCTCTCTCTCTCCCAAACCTCCACCTCAACCACTTCCATCACCAACCTTATACCTCCATTAACCCATTTAAAAATCTACCCATCATCTTCACCATTTCTCCACCACTCTCTCCCTCTAACCCATTTCAAACCAACATACATACACACCAACCCTTATGCCCATGTCAAAACCGGACCTATTATGGTCCGGTCTGCCCAAGACGAAAACCCCGAGCGCTCCCCTCTCCATCCGGGTATAACCCGCTTCAAACCCGGCCAGTCTAAAGCCCCCCCTTACCCGCTTGCATAGCGGGCCAGCTATTTGCCCCCCGATCCAGTGCTCCAACTCGGACCCGTGTCCCACAATCCGAAACTCTCGGCCGCTCTTCCCCTCCAACCCGTGCTCGACCAACAGATCAAAACGCAATCCCCAAAAAATCGGAACAGCCATACCCATTTCAAACCCACAGAAAAATCAGAAATCCAACCCAAGCCAAAAAGAGAATCCCGAAAAATCCTCTTCAAAGCCAAGCATCGTGGAAAACAAAAAAGAAATTAAAGAAAGAGCTTCTCATAAAAAGGGTCTCTCAACAGCAAATAAAAACATACACGCATAGAGAGAGACGGTGACAGAGAAAAAGAAAAAAAAGAGGGCAGAAAAAAGTAGTCAGAAAAATACAAAAAAATTAGTTTTAGGTTTTTAGAAAAATTTGTTGGTTCTTTCCTTTTTTAGTTTTGTAATTCAGTCCACTTTTTGTGACGAGTTTGGGACGCGTGTTCATGCCACAATTGACTCAAGGAATTATTCGTATCGTATTTCTTTCTCTTCTTTTTAATTTCTTATTTATTGATTGTGTGTGCTAAAATCTTAATCATGTCTGGCTAAACACCCCATTCAAGGGGTGGGATGGAACACGTATGTTAAATAAATTAATTAAACAATTGTTCAATTGATATGTTCAAGGCAAATTAAATTGAAAAAAAATCACACATTAATTTATTTAACGAGAGTTAATAAATTAATGTTAAAAATTGATATTTGATTTTTGGATTTAACTTAGAGATAGGTTTCATTCTTGAATTTAAATATTAATCATTTGTGTTCAAATCAAAGATCCATACAATTTTTTATGAATTGATCCTAGCGGGTAGTTTATAAAAAAGGGTATGAATCTATTTTTTTTTCCTGTTGTGACATTTTCTGATTTAATTGCTAAAAATAATTTTGAATTTAGGATTGTAACGAGGGTTAAATTTTAAATTTCAATATTATTTCGAACATATCAAATGAATAATTGGAAAAATTAAATTAAAGTAATTGCGTGGAGTAATCCCAGCTCTTGTCTCTTTTCATAAATTCTACACTCGGTTACTTTTCAAAATTCCGTAGTTACTTTAGTTGCGTAAAATTTCATTTTCTCCATTAAAATTTGTTTTAAATAAAAAATAAAAACACAAAAAGATTTTTAATAAAAATTAAAATTGCAAATTTTCACAATAACGGTTTCAACGCTTGAAATTGGATTGATACCCGAATTTACCGCGATACTGAATTTTTAATAAGTTTTGTAGGTGATTCCAGGAATTTTGATACTCGAAGTTTTGTCCGCAACGACATTCCAAATCATATTCGAAGGAAAACAAAAAAAGAGTTATCAGATACACCAAATCGAGAAATGTGAATAAGTGTTGTATATATATATATGACTATGTGATTGTGCATCTATTATAAATGTGTAAAAAAAATCGTACCCGAGATACTTGCTATCACGGGGAGGTTTTCGCACCGGGACAGTCTTATCTCGATTGGGCCTTTACGGGGGATAATGACTTGTATCCTAGAACATAGGATTCCTTGGTACAGGCTATCAGATCGATAGTTAGACGGTCCTAAGAGACATGAGGGTATGTGCTGTCCTCTTAGCAACTTGGAACTATGCTTCGCCTCCATTTGTTTATGTTTTGTGTTAATACAGTTCGAGAATGATTCCGAACTAGTATTTCCCTTAGTATGAGTGATACGGGGACTTGATAGCAGAGTATGTCATCACCATAAATTTATGTGGGGTGCTAATAGTATATATTATATGAGTGATTAATATATATAGACATGAGATTTTGGAAATTTCTATTGTGTAGATAAGTAGTTAGATATCGATTTAATTACTCCGACTTTATTATAAGTGTTTGAGAATTTTGTAACAACACTAAAATATCTTAAGAATAAAATGAGATAAATGTGAGAATTTTATCTTCAGTAATTTATTACTTTAGCCATAGAAATTGTCGGCATGAAACCTTATGAGAGATTGAGTTAAAATAAACTTTTGGAGTTACGGTAAGTGTGCACACTAGTTGAGATGTGAGAATTTCTCAAGAGAGTGTCGCATACTAACATGATTGTTGCATTGGCCAGTATGCATTTTAAATAATTGCTAAATTAAATTTAAACTGTTTTACAATAGGGTTCTGAACCGTTTCTTGTCATCTCTTCTCTCTTGTGTAAATATATGTATATATTACAGGTGCCCATCCACAGGGGCGTCAAGCTTAGGTTCTTTGGACAAGACGTGCTGCAGCTTAGGTGGGAGTTGCAGGCCTCTTGCTTAGACGACTTTATTATTGATTCCACTTCTAGTTTACTTTATCTAGTTGGGCATGTGTCGCCCTTTATCTTTATTCAGTTGGATTTATCAGAGACTATGTTCATTTATCTTTAGTACATTACTCTTTGGGTTTGTCATTTTTAAAGTTGGTATTAGTTATGTGAACAATTAAATTCATGGTGTTTATTTCCATTCTATTAATTGTGTGATTCCTGATCTGTAACTTGTTAAAGATTTTATTATTGGACTTATTGAATTAAAACTAAGGTTTTAAAAAATGGTTTTGACACTTAGCTTAATTAATTAGGGTGTGTAAATTGGAAACTTTATTTTGCGACAGTGATGCTAAAAATGAACTTACCGTTCACCTTGATTATAATTTAATAAAGGACTGATCACCCAGTATTTAATTAGCCGGGGTGCTACAGGTGGTATCAGAGCATCAGGTTCTAGTGTCCTTTAGGATCTGTACAGTTTATTTCGCTTTCAGCTTGGCGTTCTTGCTATAGAGCCCTATTTTTAGGATTGTTGTATTCTTGCTTTTACGCTTACATCTTCAACTATTTGGGACTTGATAATAACTATAAAATAATAAATTCCTTTACATTTCAGATGCCTCCGACACGCGCACCCAAGGACAGACGTGCCCAGGTCGAGCAGACCGCAACTCCGGTTCAGGGGACGATGAATGCAACAGAGGTAGCCGCTATCGTCGCTCAGGCGGTGAATGTCGCGTTGGCGGTAGTGCAGCAGGCTCCACCCCAGGTTCAGAAAGTGGCGCCAGTACTAGCACAGCTCCCTTATGCTTGGGAGCGAGTTAGGGATGCCTTCCAGAAGGCGCATCCCCCAGAGTTTGCGGGTAGTTCAGACATCATTATAGTCAGCCAATGGAAGAAGGATATCCAGAGGCATCTGCGAATGTACGAGTGCACTGACGTGAAAAAATAATTGTTGTCTTCCTTCAAGATAGTAGGGTACGCTTTGCAGTGGGAATCCACCACCACCTTGGAGGAGAGGGATGTCATCACTATTCAGTTATTTTGGGCACGGTTTGACCGCAAATACTTTCCATCCACTGCACAGACTAAGATGAAGCGGAAGTTGTTGAATCTGAGATAGGAGAATATGACTGTTGCTGAGTACGAGGAGGAATTCCTAGACTTCTCACAATAGTGCCAGATGAGGCACCCACTGAGGGAAAGAAGATATTGTTGTTTGTGGACGGGTTGGCCTGGAGGATCCGTCAAGACCTCATAGGCAATCTGTCACTGAGTACCTACACGGATGTACTCAATGCTGCTTTGTTACACTGTCAGGATCCCCGCTTCCATCTACAGGGAAGCAAGAGAGCAGGAGAGTCTAGCCAGTAGGGCAGGACATGGGGTAATGGTACGAGTGGAGCACCAACATCTCAGGGGCAAACTCGTCAGCATGAGCAAAGTTCCCATCAGGTGGACCCTGCCAAGAGATTCCGATCAGGTGACTCTAGGCAGGTATTCGGTGGATTTAGGTAGGGCCAGTCTAATCAGTAGGGCCAGCAGGGCCAACATCGTCAGCCGCAGGGTCAGCAACAGGGCCAGCAAGGCCAACAGCATTTTCAGCAAGACCAGCAGGACCAATGGCGAGGAGGTAACGGCCAGCAGGGCCGAAACCAGTAGGGACAGAGGGGAGGAAATTTTAGGGACCGATGCTTCGGGTGTGGTAAAAATGGCCACAGACGCCAGGATTGTCTAGAGGGAGATAGGTCCCCACAGCAGCAGGGTGCCCGTAATGAGCCACAAAGACCACTTTTTCTAGCCGCCCTCCCACCACAAGCTCAGGTACCAGCCCTATCAGCCATCCCAGCAGCTCCAGTGCAGCAGGGGCAGTTAAAGTACGGACGTGTCTATAATATTCACCAGGAAGCAGCTCCTCAGGCACCATCCGTAATTGAGGGTACGTTTCTTATCCATGGTACTATGGGTTGAGTTTTATTTGATACTGGGACGACACACTATTTTATAGCTACCCATTTTACGAAGGCCTTAGGGTTATTGGCTACAGCAGAGAGTACTGTGACATGTGTAGACTCGCCGCTAGGGAATGGATCGTTAATTTTCTTTATATGTCGAGGCGTGGGAGTAGAGATTGGTAGCTTCATCTTACCGGCAGACATGTTAGTCTTAGATATGCATGAGCACGACGTTATTATTGGCATGGATTGGCTCGCAGCATACAGAGCCATGATAGATTGTTTATGTGGGAGTATTGTCTTTGCCATTCCGGGGCAGGAGATGTTTGTGGTGGCGATGCCTCACCCAGAGGGAGGTTCTACCTCTCATTTGTATTACATAGAGGAGGATACCTCTAAGGAGGTCATGATTTTCTTAGACTCGATCCCAGTTGTTCGTGAGTATCCTGATATATTTCAGGAAATACCAGGCCTACACCCCAGTCGAGAGATAGATTTTGTCATAGATTTATTACTGAATACTCGACCGATAGCACGCGCTCTATACCGCATGGCTCCGGCAGAAATGTGAGAGTTACGAGATCAGATAGAGCAACTGTTAGGTCAGGACTTCATTCATAGAAGTACCTCACCTTGGGGCGCTCCAGTTTTGTTTGTGAAAAAGAGATATGGTTCACTGAGGCTATGTGTGGACTGCCAGGAACTAAACAAGGTCACGGTATGGAAGAAATATCCGTTGCCTCGAATCGATGATCTGTTCGACCAGCTGAGGGGAGCAACTTTCTTTTCAAAGATAGATTTGAAGTCGGGATACCATCAGCTACGTATTAAGGAGCAGGATGTTTCGAAGACTGCTTTCTTGACGAGATATGGGTCCTATGAGTTTAGAGTGATGGCGTTTGGACTCACAAATGCTCTAGCCGTATTCATGGATTTGATGAACCGAGTGTTCAGAGAGTTTTTGGATCAGTATGTCATCGTCTTCATAGATGACATCCTGATATATTCACACACGGAGGAAGAGCATGCTATGCACTTGAGGTAGGTTTTTCAGACTCTACGAGAGCATTAGTTGTATGCTAAGTACGAGAAGTACGGATTCTAGCTACGGGAATTGCAGTTTTTGTGACATGTTGCTTCTGAATTGGGGATAGTGATTGATCCAAGTAAAGTGTCAGCAGTAAGGGAGTGGGGACAACCCACGACACCGATGAAAGTACGTAGTTTCTTGGGGTTAGCTGGGTACTACAGGAGATTCATCCGAGTGTTCTCTAAGATAGAAGATCCATTGACGAAACTGACTCACAAGGGGGTACCATATGTTTGGAATGATGCTTGTCAATTGGCTTTCAATGTGCTAAAAGATAAGCTAACTTCGGCACCTGTTCTTGCTTTACCCAAGTCGGACGTGGAGTATCTGGTTTACACCGATGCCTCCTTGCAGGGACTCGGAGGAGTACTTCAGTAGGAGGAGAAGGCTATAGCGTTTGCCTCCCGCAATCTTAATCCACACAAGATAAATTACCCCACTCACGACCTAGAGTTAGCACCGGTTGTCTTTGCATTGAGGATATGGAGATATTATTTATTGGGGGAGAAGTTCCGTTTGTTCACAGACCATAAGTCACTGAAGTACTTTTTCACTCAGCGAGAGCTGAATATGCGTCAGCGCAGGTGGTAAGAGTTTGTGAAAGACTATCACTTCGATATACAGTACCATCCGGGGAAGGCCAACGTAGTTGCTGATGCGTTGAGTCGCAGATCGGTAGATGACGTAGCGGACGTTTGGAGAGCAAACTGGAAAGAGTTGGGTCACCAAGACGTGGTAGCCCGTTCCTTCATATCTGTCATGACAGTGACACCCGAGATTGTTATGAGGGTAATACAGGCATAGGCAGCGAACTCATTCTGCCAGGAGCAAATCGTATGGCTTTTAGCTGAGGGTGCTGAGTCTTATTCTGCTAGTTTCGATGGAGGTTTGAGGTTTAATGGGAGATTGGTGGTTCCCAAAGGATCAGACTTACGTCATGCAGTGATGACCCAGTCTCACGGGTCCCAATTTGCAGAGCATCCTGGGGGAGACAAGATGTACCAGGATATGAGGCAGCAATACTGGTGGAGTGGGATGAAAAATGACATTGCTAAGTTCGTGTCCAAGTTTTCTACTTTCTAGCTGGTAAAGGTGGACCATCAGAAACCATCGAGGTTGCTTCAGCCATTGGAAATACCCACGTGGAAGTGGGAGAGTATTTCCATGGATTTTATTACTGGGTTGCCTACATCACAGCGGGGCCACGACTCCATCTGGGTGATTCTGGAATATTTGACCAAGGTGGCTCATTTTCTGCCAGTACGGACAGACTATACCACTGGCTAGTATGCTCAGTTGTTCATTGCTGAGATTGTCAGATTACATGGGGTGCCCCTGGATATTGTGTCAAATAGAGACAAGATTTTCGTGTCTCGTTTCTGCGAGAGCTTTCAGGAAGCCATGGGTACAGAGTTGAGGTTGAGTTCAACTTACCACCCACAGACAGATGGACAGACAGAGCGTACCAATCAGATGTTGGAAGATATGCTACGTATGTGTGTTCTTGATTTTGGGGGAGGTTGGGAGCCACATCTCCCACTGGTAGAGTTTTCTTATAATAACTCTTATCAGTTCACGATTGGAATGGCTCCATTTGAGGCATTATATGGCAGACCTTGTCGTTCTCCAGCTTGCTGGTTAGAGGTGGGAGACAACAAGTTTCTCGGACCAGAGGTAATTCAGGAAACCTCCGCTAGGATTGAGCTTATCAGGAGTCGCATTCGGATAGCCCAGGACAGGCAGAAAAGCTACAACGATGAAAAATGGTTTTTTCGAGAATTTAATGTGGGGGACCAAGTACTACTACGTGTATCTCCAATGAAAGGAGTAATGAGGTTTGGGAAAAAGGGGAAACTGGCCCCGAGGTATGTGGGACCATTTCCCATTATCGAGAGGATTGGGTCGGTAGCATACAGATTGGGGCTTCCAGAGCACCTACATCGCATTCACAATGTATTCCACATTTCGTCATTGAGACGATACTTTCGAGATGATATGACCCACACCCACATCGCGATAGGGGAGATTGACTTACAGCCCGACAGCTCTTACGAGGAGAGGCCAATGGCTATCCTATACCATAGCAAAAGGAGATTGAGGTCGAAAGTAGTCTTACTCGTCCGGGTCCAGTGGGAGCATAATAATGTGGAGGAATCCGAGCGTGAGGCCGACATGCGTGAGAAATACCCAGAGTTATTCTTACCAGGTATACTTTACTTTTCGAATTTCGGGACGAAATTCCGTTATTAGGGGGAAGTATGTAATACCCCGTATTTTTATGACTTTTGGATTTTGGGATTTATTAAATTATCTGTAACACCCCATACATCAGGGGAGAGAGAACGGAGCGCCACTATCGATAAAATTAAACAAATCCACAAGTGACAAGGTATAGAGCATCCAACAAAACCCACAACAACACAAAAAGAGAAACCACTAATCTCAATCTCTTCAAATTAATACAACAATATTCTCTCGAATAAATACAACTAAAGTAAATATCTAATGCTCTATACATCAAAATAATTAAATACAAGTCTTTTAAAAAATATTCTTCCCAAAATAATCCACGCTAAAATCATTCCAATTGGTCCATAGCGTCCCAATCCACGCTAACCTTCCAACTAAAGAAAATATGGGAAAGTACACAATACGACAGGAAAGATGCTCAAGAAATATATTAGCGATGAATAAAGCGTAACAACACGAGTATGAATATTCAAATTAGTCTCATAAGCATTTATCAATAAATTTCTCAACAACACATCAATGGGTCACCAGGCCTCACCCCATCCGCATATGCTTTATTAAGCCATAGCCCGGGAAGCAGGAATTTTGGCGGGTGCCCAACCTCCGTGCCATATTAAAATCTCATGAAAACTTACTCAACAACAATATAATGATGCCACATGAATCAAAATAATTCAACAATTATTTCTCCAGATTTCAAAGAATTTACCAATTCAAATATGAGTTCAATAATCACATGAATTCAAAGGGAATAACACTTGCGAGATTAATGAGCATATTGTGCAAAACCCCATACCTCAAAATCATCACATGAATTGTCACATAAAAATCAGCCTCAAAATCTGATCACACACTACAAGAATTTGCACCATTAGCAACATACAAATTATGTTGCTAAAGTTAGAAATATGTTGCTAAAAGCTTTTGGCAACATATTTTGCTATGTTGCCAGCTTGTTGCCCATTGCCTGTCTAGAAAACCCTTTGGCAACACAGCAGATATGTGTTGCTGAATGTATACTTTTGGCAACACGCAATTGTGTTGCCAAAAGTATTTTATAATTTGTCAAATTTATAATAAAAAATATTATTTGTGTTGCCAAAAGTCACTCAACAGCAACAAAAATAATTGTGTTGCCAAAAGCTATACATTTTGGCAACATGAGAGTTGTGTTGCCAAAAGGCTATACATTTGACAACACAAGTCTTGTGTTGCCAAAAGTCACTCAACAGCAACAAAAATAATTGTGTTGCCAAAGGTATAGCTTTTTGCAACACAAGACTTGGGTTGCCAAAAGGGTATACCTTTGGCAACACAGGTCTTGTGTTGCGAAAAGCTATACCTTTGGCAACACAAGAGCTATTGTGTTGCCAAAGGTATAGCTTTTGGCAACACAAGACCTGGGTTGCCAAAAGGGTATACCTTTGGCAACACAATAGCTATTGTGTTGCCAAAAGAATAGCCTTTTGGCAACCCAGGTCTTGTGTTGCCAAAAGTTTTACCTTTGGCAACACAAGAGTTGGGTTGCCAAAAGTTATCTTTTCGCAACCAAATATTTGTTGCCATATCCAAAGTGATAGATGTAGATAATAACTTTCGGCGACAAAAATTTGTGTTGCCAAAAGTACTAGATTTTCATTTATCACCTATTATTTTTTTCGCAATTGAAAACATTTTTAAAATTACACTTTTTTCATCAAACATACAACCTTATAATCCAAAATAACATTCCAAATTTGTCATACAATCATAAGTAATATAAAATTCCACAATTTTCAACCAAATCTCACAAATATGAATTACAAAATAATATTTCATCACAATCCAAGTATAAAAGTACAAAATAAATGCGTCCCAAATACGAACATAACAAATACCAACACATTAAAAGATGTTAAAAAAGTCCACGCAAACTAAAACGACGGCGACAATATGGCTCCCCTACACATAAGAAACCCCAGCTCCAAGCCACCACGAACATATTAACTCCAAGCAAAATCCATCATCAACCTGCACAAAATACAAAAATAAATGACTACATGAGTTTTTATAACTTCAAATGCATGTATGTTTGACTTAATCAATTTAAAACACTCTTTAATTTCAGAAAATTTCTGCAGAGTTTCCTTTGTTTATTCATGAAATCCAACCTGTTTTTAACATTAAAATAAATCCAACAGCAAAAAACACCGCTAAACCACCATTAAATCCCTTTCACCGATTTAATATCTAAAAATAGTATCCGAGTAGCTACATAAACTTAAATAAGTATCCGAGTAGCTACGTACCTCGATCCTCCGTATCCATTGACTTTTCCATGTGTCGCAAATCCATTTTTATTCTACACAAAATACAAAATAAATTATAATCTATCCGACTTCAAAAGATAATAATAATTTATAACTATTATAGTTATATATAAATAGTTAGATATAACTGTTATAGAAACAGTTATAATAGTTTTTATATATATAAACTGTTTATATATTTATCTATATAAACAGCTGTTCATATTTTTTTTTCATATATATATATATATATATATATATATATATATATATATATATATACATAACAGTATGTATATATATATATACATACATATATATATAACAGTATGTATATATATATATACATACATATATATATATATATATATATACATAACAGGTATATATATATATATATACATAACCTATTGATGGTTTTTTTTTTCTTTTTAAAATCATATGATAGGGAAGGGTCGAGTTCTCTCTAAAGTCTCAGTATGGAAGTAAACATATTTACTGCTAGGATTATAGGCAAAGTGATGGGATTATAGCTATCATGTTCTATTGCTTATTTAAACAGTTCAGGGCATGTCATATTGTACTCATGTGGCAAACTACTTAAGCCCCTGTTAGTATATATATATACATATATATATATATATATATATACATATATATATATATATATATATATATATATATGTATGTATATATATAATATATACTGTTATGTATATACTGTTATGTATGTATGTATATATATTATGTATACATACATACATAATATATATACATACATACATAATATATATATACATACATACATAACAGTATATATATATATACATAACAGTACTGTTATGTATATTATATATATATACTAACAGGTATATATATATACATACTGTTATGTATATATATACTATATATATATATACTAACAGGTATATATATAGTATATATACTAACAAGTATACATACTAACACTATATATACTAACACTCTATATATATACTGTTATGTATATATATACTATATATATATATATATATATATATATATATATATATATATATATACTAACAGGTATATATATATAGTATATATACTAACAAGTATACATACTAACACTATATATACTAACACTATATATATATACTGTTATGTAAATATATATATATATATATATATATATATATATATATATATACACACATTCTGAGTATATATACTAACAGGTGTATACTGTTAGTATATATACCGAGTATAGTATGTATATATATACATACTGAGATATATATATACATACTGAGATAAATATGTATATATAACAGTATAGTCAAACCGGGAGCCCCGGGACTACGCGGTCGATTCCTAGGGGTCACATTGGTCCCGTGCGAGGCGTTGGTGACTCTTACGGGGCCGTTATATGTTTGTTTTACGCTTTAATCCTTCGATGTCATGTTTTTATTCAAAAGTCTCACTTTTGGCAAATTTACGTCGTACACTCAAACCGGGAGCTCCGTGACTACGCGATCGGTTCCAACGAGTGAAATTTGTCCCGCGCGAGCTGTTCGTGATTCTTACGCGACCGCTCTGTGTTTGTTTTACGTTTTCACCCTTCGATGGCATGTTTTTATGATTAAGTCTAATTTTTTGCAAATTTAGGTCGTACACTCAAACCGGGAGCCCCGTGACTACTCGGTCGGTTCTTACGAGTCACATTGGTCCCGTGCGAGGTGTTCGTGACTCTCACGGGACCGTTTTGTTGCTATTTTACGTTTTCACCCTTCGATGGCATGTTTTTATGATTAAGTCTAATTTTTTGAAAATTTAGGTCGTACACTCAAACCGGGAGCCCCGTGACTACGCGGTCGGTTCCTACGAGTCACAATGGTCCCGTCCGAGGTGTTCGTGACTCTCACGGGACCGTTTTGTTGGTGTTTTACGTTTTCACCCTTCGATGGCATGTTTTTATGGTTAAGTCTAATTTTTTGCAAATTTAGGTCGTACACTCAAACCGGGAGCCCCGTGACTACGCGGTCGGTTCCTACGAGTCACATTGGTCCCGTCCGAGGTGTTCATGACTCTCACGGGACCGTTTTGTTGCTATTTTAAGTTTTTACCCTTCGATGGCATGTTTTTATGATTAAGTCTAATTTTTTGAAAATTTAGGTCGTAGACTCAAACCGGGAGCCCCGTGACTACGCGGTCGGTTCCTACGAGTCACATTGGTCCCAATAGAGATGTTCATGACTCTTACGGGACCATTTTGTGGCTGTTTTACAATTTCACCCTCGATGGCATGTTTTTATTCTCAAGTCTAATTTTTTGCAAATTTACGTCGTACAGTCAAACCGGGATCCCCGTGACTACGTGGTCGGTTCCAACGAGTGACATTGGTCCCGTGCAAGGTGTTCGTGACTCTTATGCGACCGTTCTGCGGATGCTTTACGTTTTCACCCTTCGATGGCATGTTTTTATGATTAAGTTTAATTTTTTGAAAATTTAGGTCGTACACTCAAACCAAGAGCCCCGTGACTACGCGGTCTGTTCCAACTAGTGACATTGGTCCCGTGCGAGGTGTTCGCGACCTTTACGTGACCGTTCTGTGGTAGTTTTACATTTTCACCCTTCGACGGCATGTTTTTATGCTTAAGCCTAATTTCTTACAAATTTATGTCTAACACTCAAACCGGGAGTCCCGGGACTACGCGGTCGATTCCTAGGGGTCACATTGGTCCCGTGCGAGGCGTTGGTGACTCTTACGGGGCCGTTATGTGTTTGTTTTACGCTTTAACCCTTGGATGTCATGTTTTTATTCAAAAGTCTCACTTTTGGCAAATTTACGTCGTACACTCAAACCGGGAGCTCCGTGACTACGCGGTCGGTTCCAACGAGTGACATTGGTCCCGCGCGAGCTGTTCGTGACTCTAACGCCACCGTTCTGTGTTTGTTTTATGTTTTCACCCTTCGATGGCATGTTTTTATGATTAAGTCTAATTTTTTGCAAATTTAGGTCATACACTCAAACCGGGATCCCCGTGACTACGCGGTCGGTTCCTACGAGTCACATTGGTCCCGTGCGAGGTGTTCGTGACTCTTACGCGACCGTTCTGTGTTTGTTTTACGTTTTCACCCTTCGATGGCATGTTTTTATGGTTAAGTCTAATTTTTTGCAAATTTAAGTCTTACACTCAAACCGGGAGCCGCGGGACTACGCGGTCGGTTCCTACGAGTCACATTGGTCCCGTGCGAGGTGTTCGTGACTCTCACGGGACCGTTTTGTTGATATTTTACGTTTTCACCCTTCGATGGCAGGTTTTTATGACTAAGTCTAATTTTTTGAAAATTTATGTCGTACACTCAAACCGGGAGCCCCGTGACTACGCGGTCGGTTCCTACGAGTCACATTGGTCCCGTGCGAGGTGTTCGTGACTCTCACGGGACCGTTTTGTTGCTGTTTTATGTTTTCACCCTTCGATGGCAAGTTTTTATGGTTAAGTCAAATTTCTTGCAAATTTACGTCGTACACTCAAACCGGGAGCCCCGTGACTACGCGGTCGGTTCCTACGAGTCACATTGGTCCCAATAGAGGTGTTCGTGACTCTTACGGGACCATTTTGTGGCTGTTTTACAATTTCACCCTCGATGGCATGTTTTTATTCTTAAGTCTAATTTTTTGCAAATTTACGTCGTACACTCAAACCGGGATCCCCGTGACTACGTGGTCGGTTCCAACGAGTGACATTGGTCCCGTGCAAGGTGTTCGTGACTCTTACGCGACCGTTCTGCGGATGCTTTACGTTTTCACCCTTCGATGGCATGTTTTTATGATTAAGTCTAATTTTTTAAAAATTTTCGTCCTACACTCAAACCGGGATCCCCGTGACTACGCGGTCTGTTCCAACTAGTGACATTGGTCCCGTGCGAGGTGTTCGCGACCTTTACGCGACCGTTCTGTGGTTGTTTTACGTTTTCACCCTTCGACGGCATGTTTTAATGCTTAAGTCTAATTTCTTACAAATTTATGTCTTACACTCAAACCGGGAGCCTCGGGACTACGCGGTCGATTCCTAGGGGTCACATTGGTCCCGTGCGAGGCGTTGGTGACTCTTACGGGGCCGTTATGTGTTTGTTTTACGCTTTAACCCTTCGATGTCATGTTTTTATTCAAAAGTCTCACTTTTGGCAAATTTACGTCGTACACTCAAACCGGGAGCTCCGTGACTACGCGGTCGGTTCCAACGAGTGACATTGGTCCCATGCGAGCTGTTCGTGACTCTTACGCGACCGTTCTGTGTTTGTTTTATGTTTTCACCCTTCAATGGCATGTTTTTATGATTAAGTCTAATTTTTTGAAAATTTATGTCGTACACTCAAACCGGGGGCCCCGTGACTACGTGGTCGGTTCCTACGAGTCACATTGGTCCCGTGGGAGGTGTTCGTGACTCTTACGCGACCGTTATGTGGCTGCTTTACGTTTTCACCCTTCGATGGCATGTTTTTATACTTAAGTCTAATTTTTTGCAAATTTACGTCGTACACTCAAACCGGGAGCCCCGTGACTACGCGGTCGGTTCCTACGAGTGACATTGGTCCCGTGCGAGGTGTTCGTGACTCTTACGAGACCGTTCTGTGTTTGTTTTACGTTTTCACCCTTCGATGGCATGTTTTTATGCTTAAGTCTATTTTTTTGCAAATTTACGTCATACACTCAAACCGGGAGCCCCGTGACTACGCGGTCGGTTCCTACAAGTCACATTGGTCCCGTGCGAGGTGTTCGTGACTCGTACCGTAATGAGAAAACAGAACATAGATCCTTACATAATTTATATAAGATAAATATGGCTTATAAATCACATATCAACACAAATGTTATATGTTATAGCATCATATGTTATATATATATAACAACATATATGCTGTTATAACAACATATATGTTGTTATAATATGCTGTTATAACATATATGCAGCCATATATAACAACATATATGCTGTTATAACAGCGTATATGTTGTTATATATATAACAACATATATGTTATGCATATATAACAACATATATGCTGTTATAACAGCATATATGTTGTTATAATATGTTGTTATAACATATATGCAGCCATATATAACAACATATATGATGTTATAACAGCTATAACAGCATATATGTTGTTATATATGGCTGCATATATGTTATAACAACATATTATAACAACATATATGCTGTTATAACAGCATATATGTTGTTATATATATAGCAGATTATAACATATATGCTGCATATATGTTATAACAACATATTATAACATATATGCTACTATATATATAACAACATATATGCTGTTATAACACCATATATGCTGTTATATATGCATAACGGTGTTGTTATATATGCATAACAGCATATTATAACATATATGCTGTTATATATATAACAACATATATGTTGTTATAACAGCATATATGTTGTTATATATGCATATATGTTATAACAGCTATATATATAACATATAAATATATATACTTACCAAATTGATTTGAATTTGGAGATCCTCCGGATACGCTCCCTCGTTCTTGATCCTTACGTATTTTTGCAAACATTTGCATCGTGTATTCTTAGAAATCCTCAAATTTTTTATCTTGGGCCTCTATCTTCTGTTGTTGAGCATCTATCTTCTGTTGTTGGATAGCATTTCTCTCCTCGACTAAAGCCAAATTCTCTCTTAGTAGCCTCACCTCTTCATCACGCACCCTCAATTGTCCTATTGTACTTGAAGCTTTAGAGGGCTTCGGGCCTACCCCCCATCCAACAATATGGCCCGATCTTTTTCCAAAAACTTCTATCGACATCTCCTCTTGTGACATGAAGGGTGCGTTTGGTTGCGAGGATCTCTCTTTAAGCTCCACAAACTTCTCCTGCCATATTTAAAATAGTATAAACTCATGTTATAATTAGTCAACAAATTGTAAAATAACAATATAAAGAAGTTAGCAATATGGGATCTTTCGCAATATAATTAATTAATCAAAGATGTACATACATATTTTTCCTTGCACTTTGGATCCACCCAGTCATTATTTTTCTCACTCCAATGAGATGATTTAAAGAAGTCAGTAATATGTGGTCTCTCACCACCCTTTTCTTCAGCCTATTCATAAATGGAACCAATGAGAATATGATTTTACATTGATAAGTAATTAAATTCATAATTTACATAACGCATCACCTCGATTGACATGGCAACTACAAATGATCGTGACCCACATGTATGATTCCAAGGCAAACCAGCACGTGCTAATTGACCTTTTACTGACCTTGCCTAATTAAAAACATAAAAAAAATACTAAATGGATCTCCAATAATGCAATTTTCAAGGAATAGCTAAATTACAAACATAATGAAATACGAATTACTTACCTTGAACTTCTCACCACTCCAAACATCATCTATCATGTACTTCCAATCGCTTGGTGTAACCCCTCCATATGAATTCTTTTTAGGGTCGACTCCATCCTTCAATAATTTCGTGTAATGTATGTACATTTTACTCCTCCAGCCACTGTACCTCCATGCACACTTCCTATGAATAGCATGTCTGACAAACTCATCCTCATCATAGTTAACAATATCGAATTTATCCTACAAATTTACTTTAATTAGAAATACACACAATAACATTGAAAGAATATCTAACTGAAAGAATCAAATATAACTACCCGAATCCAGGCGATTACTGCATCTCGTGTCCCAGAATCAATTTCCCCCCAACGAGTCACCCCTTGAAGTGGTACCGCATTTCGAACCTCAATTCCGATTTGTTGTCCTAGAGAAGGAGAATTTACACCCATAGGTGCCCCATCACCTTCCAACACACACACTTCAAGTTTTCCACGTCTTTTTACCGTTTTCTCAACCTTCATTCCACGTGTTAATCCTCGAACTCGCTTTTTGGTTCTACTAGCTGTAGAAAAATAAAATAATATAAATGTCATTGATTGATGTTAAGTATTACATAAAGTAATATAATAAATGTCAAGTATTACATAATAAACTACTAATAAAATAATCAAAATAACTTACATATCAAGGAAACATCCGGAATATCGGCCTGTATATCTTCAACAACATCATTGATTGATGTTCTTTGTTGGAGACGCATCGAGGAGTGACTCGAGCTTCCTGTTTTAATAAAAAAAAAAGACAATTATACATAAAATAAGTAAATTTAAACAATCTAAACAAAAATGACTTACGCATCATGGAAACGTCAGGAACAGTAACTTGTATATCTTCTACGGCATTATCATTTGATGTTCTCTGTTGAAAGTGCGCCGAGGAGTGACTCGAACCTCCTGTTTTAATGCGAAAGTAAGATAATTATATATACAAGAAGTAGATTTAAACAATCTAAACAAGATTTCGAAGAAAAATAAATAAGTTTACATATAAATTGTTATATATATAACAGTTTATATATAAACTGCTTATATATAACAGCTTATATATAAACAGTTATATATAAACTGTTATATATATAAACTGTTATATATAACAGCTTATATATAGCAGTTTATATATAAACTGTTATATATAACAGCTTATATATAGCAGTTTATATATAAACTGTTATATATAAATTGTTATATATAACAGTTTATATATAAACTGCTATATATAAGCTGTTATATATAAGCAGTTTATATATAAACTGGTTATATATAAACTGTTTATATAGCAGTTTATATATATATATATATATATATATATGTTACCTGCATTGTTGGTCACTGGCGGTACTCGTGACATATTGATTTGGGGGTTGAGTGTCTCCTCAAATGAGGCTTCTCTCGTCGGGGGGGGGGGGGGGGGGGGAGGGAGAACGACGAAATAATCGTCGTACGGGCGCCATGTTCGAGACCTGCCAATACAAAATACAGTTTAATTAGTGATGCAAAAAATGTATAGAATCTATATATGTACTTTAAAGTATATTGAGGTAATGAACATAAACTTAATTTCAATTACACTACCATGCATGCATTACCTTCTCCATTTGAGGATTAGAATACTCATTATTATCATCACTGACATCATCACCACTGGACGAACTAAGATCCTCCTCACCATCGGGCAATCTGTACTCATCATCATCTCGTACATTTACATTAAAATTTTGATTCTTACTGAATCTGATCTCGTTAGGCACCAATGCATTCAGTCGCAATTGATTCTTCTTAATATTATTGAGCCTTTCTTTCTCATATGCTAACATCATACGACCCGTATGTCTAGGTTGAAGCCATATTTTTTCCTTTGGAGGCATATTTTTCGACTAAACACAAAAATTAAATAAAATAAAATGAACATCACACTACATAACGAATTACGCTAGATGGAAACATATAACTTGATTAACAATATTTGATAAAACTAATTTGACACAACACGTAACGAAATAGGAACAAACATTTAACATTACATATCAGTATCAATATCATAATCATAATCCATTTTCTTCGTTATCTCCATTCTCTAATTTGATAAAACTAATTTCGCACAACACGTAACGAATTACACTAGATAGAAACATAAAAAGTTTGTCCACATACAAAACAAAATAGGAACAAAACATTTAACATTACATATCGGTATCAATATCATAATCATAATCCATTTTCTCCCCATCTTCTTCGTTATCTCCATTCTCTAGCATTGTTTCATCATCAACGACATCATCATCATCATCATCACCAATGTTTCCCCCATTGGATGCAGAACCCTATCACTAGGGATAACCTCAGGAATTGCATCATTCCTATGAAATTGAGTAGCAGTATCTTCAACGACGATTGGGATAACATTTATTGTTTCGACTTGTTGGAACACGTCACCAGATCCATGCAATTCTGCTGCCCCGGTATCATCGTCATCCAACTCCGGTACATCCCAGGTTCCCCGATGTTGGAATTTTTGTACGATTTTCCATTGTGCACCTAACTTTGTATCATTGACATAGAAAACTTGTTGAACCTGACTAGGCAAAACAAATGGATCATCTTTATACCACCGACTCTTGACATCAATACTAATAAAATGTGAATCAGTGCGCATTGTCTTCCTACTACCGGTGTTGAACCATTCGCATTGGAACAAAATGACTTTATTCCCGTAAATATATGTCATCTCATAAATTTTGCTCAAGTAACCGTAAAAGTCAAACTCACGACCCTCGTGTTCCCCTTTGGAGACCAACCCACTATTCTGACTCCTACGATGCATGTCTCGGTCCCTAGTATGGAATCGAACTCCATTGCAAATGCAACCCGAATACATATTCACTATCACGTTAGGTCCATTTGCTAATGACCAGAGCTCATCATTTGCTTTGGGGGACCCTTGCGCTCGTAAAAGATTCATCTACATAAACAACATATGAAAGTCGTATTAAATTATTGTTAAAGTGATGCAAAGTAACTTTCTTTATATATCTTACCCGTTCTTTAAACCACTTCGGAAATTTTTGGTATTGAATTTGAAGTATGTCACGTCCATTTGGAATTTGAAGTAGACTTTTGTGTTCCCTAATTAGAGAAATTTAATTTATTAATAAAATGGATAATCAAACAAAAAGATCATGAATATTATAAATTTGAAACACGTACTCTAGATACGGCTCAACCTCAGCAGTGTTATACAACACAAACCACTTAGCCATATTGAGCTCCTTTTCAGACACATCAGGAGCCCTTGAGATACATCCGAAAGGACGGACATTTTGGTTAAAGATAACTAGCCCCAAGCCATGTTCGCCACCATCACAATTGCGTTCTTCTCTGTTAAATACGGTTTCAACATGGCTCAAGTACATTGAGCAAAAAGTCAAACACTCTTTCACGATGTACGTCTCCGCAATGGAACCTTCAGGCCTGGCTCGGTTAGATACAAATTCTTTCAAAGTTCCAAGAAACCTTGAAATTAATAATAGTTAGATGAATATTACACATTTTACACATTTTTCAAGATATTAAACTAAATTAACGTTATAATAGTTGCATTTACCTTTCAATTGGAAACATCCATCGATATTGTACTGGTCCAGCAAGTTTGGCCTCACGTGCCAAATGAACCGCCAAATGGACCATTACATCAAAGAATGCCGGGGGGAAAATCTTCTCCATTTTGCAAAGTATCAGAATTATGCGTTCCTCTAATTTCTCCAAATCTGTTCGCACTAATGTTTTGGAGCACAACTCCTGAAACCATTCACCCAACTCAGCCAGTGTAATACAAATATCTTTAGGAAGGTATCCACGCATCCCAATGGCAAGAATTCGTTGTAACAAGACATGACAATCATGGCTTTTAAGGCCCAATATTTTTCCAGCCTTTGTAGTCACACATCTTGAGATGTTTGCAGCATAGCCATCTGGATACTTAACTGATTTAAAAAAATCATAAAAATACTCCTTCTCCTTTGGGGTTAATGTATATATTGCGGGAGGCTTGACATAAGACCCATCAGGACGCTTTTGTAAGTGCAATTCCGCCCTTATGCCCATATCTTCTAGATCAAGGCGTGCTTTTTCTGTGTCCTTGTTCTTCCCATCCATGTTCAATATTGTTCCAAGTAAATTGTCACATATATTTTTCTCAATGTGCATCACATCAAGGTTGTGACGAAGCTTTAGTGTTTTCCAATACGGGAGCTCATATAAAATGCTTTTCTTTGTCCAGTTCAATTCTGTTGGGTCACGAGGACTTTTCTTGTTGCTCGGATGCTTTCCAAACTTGGCATTTGACAAGCAATTCAATTGATTTAGTACTTTTTCTACTGGTAACTCCAAGGATCGAGTTTGATTCTCAGACATACCGTTAAATGCCTTACTCCTTCGCAAAGTATGGTCCTCGGGAAGGTAACGTCGATGGCCCAAGTAGCCAATCTTACTTCGTAGGCGTTGAGATAATGCATCATCATTACATGGGGGACAAGCAAGATAACCTTTCGTACTCCACCCAGATAAGTTACCATAGGCAAGAAAGTCGTTTATCGTCCACATTACAGCTTCATGCATCCGAAACGTTTGTTGAGTAGAGGCATCATAAGTGAGTACGCCATTTTCCCACAACTCGTTCAACTCATCAATCAATGGTCGCATGTAAACATCAATTTCTTTACCGGGGGCATTAGGCCCAGGAATAAGTAAAGTCATCATGAAAAATGGATCCTTCATGCAGTTCCAGGGTTCCATGTTATATGGCATCATTATCATAGGCCACATGCTATAAGAGGTGCTCATGTTCCCAAAAGGGTTGAACCCATCGGTGGCGAGGCCTAGCCTCACATTACGGGGATCCTTAGCAAAATCAGGATAACATCGATCAAAGTCCTTCCACTCCTCACTATCAGCTGGATGCCTCAATATCCCATCATCCACGCGCTTATCACTGTGCCATCTCATGCCTGTAGCCGTCTTCCTTGACATAAACAATCTTTGTAACCTAGGTGTCAATGGAAAGTAGCGTAGTACCTTTTGAGGGATCTTCTTACCATTGCCAAAATTGGGCTTGTATCTAGACTCCCCACATATCGAACAATTATCAAGAGATGCATTCTCCTTCCAAAAGAGAGCGCAATCATGTTGGCATGCGTGGATTGTTTCATATCCCAAGCCCAATTCTCGTAGCAGCTTTTTGGCTTCATAAATCGATTTCGGAACCAAATTCCCTACAGGTAGAAGATCCACTAATACCTCCATCAACATGTCAAATGACTTATTACTCCATTTACCCACAACCTTCAAATGAAACATTGTAATCACAAATTTCAATAGCGTATATGTTTTGCAGCCCGGGTACACCTCACGTTGGGCAGCCTTTAGTATTTTTTCGATATTTTGCACATCATTCGTTTTGGTGTTATCATACGCTTCTTCTGTCCCAAAATCCCCTGAATCACGCCCCGTATAACCCCTACAATAGTCTTCTACTAATTCGGGGAAATCGTCATCCTCGTCTTCATTATCACCAATTTCAACATCCGTGTCATCTTCAGATTCATCGATTTGGTGTTGCAAAATAGATTCCCCACGATGAACCCAGATCTTATAACTTTCCATTATGCCATGTCGTACTAAATGATACATCACAACATGGCCAATGTGCCAATAACGATTACAACAATCATTACACGGGCATTGAATTGTACCATTTTGGCTCACTTTGCCCATTGCTCTGTCAACAAAAGACTTAGCGCCCTCACGATACCGCTCGCCTACTCTATGCCTAAGCGTCATCCAACTCTTGTCCACTTCTTCCATATCTGTTTATTGAGAGATTACATAAACAACAATAGATGAATTAAATTTTACTTAAAAGTTACCTTTTTTCTTCGTATATTTTATACAAAGCAATATAATTTAAACTCTTATTGACCCCCTACATATTCGCTAATTGAGAGAGTACATAAACAACAAATGATGAATTAACTTTTACTTAGAAGTTACAATTTATTTCCTTGTGCATCTCGTATAAAACAATATAATTGTATCTCCTCTAAAAGGTGAGTGGTCCTATCCCATTCAAGACCGCATATTTCTGTAACACACTTAGCCGCTCATCCACATTGTTTCAATCTGAGGAAATTTCGGCAGCATATCCCCATAGTTCTCCAAGTACACGACATAGATTCGCAAGTGTTGGCGTTATTTCAATTGATGTCGATTTATCAATTGAATTAACACTCAACACCACATCAATCTAGTATGTACTCAGAGAACATTAAGAGACGGCAACAGAAGTTCCCCCAAAAGTAACAAGTGCACACCACTAAGTACATTATTATACAGAATTTATGCAGTCCCAAACTGTCCAAACGGGACAATTCAAGATATCTCATTACAGGGGTAATGACTCTCGAACGGGTCTAAGGGCTATTGAATGCGTACGCATAAGAACTAGATGGCTAGTATCTATGCGCACTATGTGTAACTTGAGAGGTTTATTACTATGTATAATTTACCCTACTTTTAATTGATGCTTTAAAAGTTATGTTGCTCACCACATTAAAACCACCAATCAGATAATAGTATTTATACTTTACTTTTAAATTCTTAGACCACAACTAACCCCTTGCAAAAATACTATTAAAACTATAATTAAAGAGCAATGCACATATCTTCTAAACATTAATTTGAATATTATAAACCGAAAAAAGGGAAATAACATAAATAAATTTGCAGTACAAATTGTAGCTTCCAGCCATTTGATTATTTTTCAGCAAACAAAAATAAATTTACAGTAGCTATAAAATAGGAATCACAATAATGTTTATCAATCAAAGTCAAGATAGCCCATTTAAAGCCATCATCAGATTTGTAAACAGATTCATGTCCATAACCAACTCTTCCAGAAGACCCAAATATGTAAAGTGATGAAATAAACAAGGAGATGACCTAAATCAATCATTCTCATCAAAACCAAATCAGCATAAACACTAATTTTTACTATAAAACTAATATAATAAAATATAATATATTTACAAATAAACAAATGAGGTATAGAGTAAGGATTGTCAAATGAATGATGTACCTGAAAAGAAGTGAACAATCGATTTCTGATAAATAAACAAATGAGGTATAGAGTAAGGTTAAAATCTTGGGGATCTTCACTATGAGCAGTCGTTTGAACTCACTCCATCACGTCGAAATGGCGATTTTTCTCATTGAACAGTCGTTTGAACGAGGTGGTGGACGAGGTGGTGGACGGAGGAGAGGGAGAGCAGGACGGAGGAGAGGGATAGCAGGAGAGGGAGAGCAGGACGGAGGAGGGGGATAACAGGAGAGGGAGAGCAGGAGAGGGAGAGCAGGATGGAGGTGGTGGACGGAGGAGAGGGAGAGCAGGTTAAGGTTCGATTTCGATTTCGGTGAGAGTT
The DNA here is from genome assembly GCA_949130495.1 of Sambucus nigra. Classification (NCBI taxonomy): domain Eukaryota; kingdom Viridiplantae; phylum Streptophyta; class Magnoliopsida; order Dipsacales; family Adoxaceae; genus Sambucus; species Sambucus nigra. The sequence continues at coordinate 287,508,316 of OX422208.1, forward strand.
TTTTTTTTTTTTTTTGGTCTTTTATCTAACTTAACGGCTAACAAAAATTAGTAACAAACAAATAAAATATTTTTGGCATCATAATTTTCTTTGTTGCCAAAAGTATGAGATTTTTCTCAACCCACTCCTATGTTGCCAAAAGTTAAGTCATGTTTAGCAACAAAAAAATATGATGCTAAAAGTTAAAAAATTTCCCTCTTTTATTTTGCTAGCTTCCCGGTTGAAATTTTAACTTTTGGCAACAAGTTTTATTTTATGTTGCCAAAAGTACAATGTAAAATAGTCTTTTGGCAACATAATTCAAATTTTGTTGCCAAAAGGGTATCTTTGGCAACAAAAATATCTTGTGTTGCTAAATATTGTTGCTAATGGTGCAAATTCTTGTAGTGACACCATTAAGTTCCTCTTGCAAAAATAATCAAATCATGTTCTAGTCCCAATACGAGAAAACCCCAAATAGTCCTATTTTAAAAACTCAGAAAAATCAGATCCAAAAATTATTCGAATCACTGATCCGACTTTAGATTTGGATTCTGCACAAAAAATTGAGTCAGGTATGTGTTTTGGATTTTTCTCAAATCTCATTCGAATGCACTCAAAAAGAAGATCTAAACATTCCAAATTGGATCTTCTCATTCCACTCGTTTTTGCCTCTTTGGATTTCATTTTTGGCCTCTCTTTTTCATCTCCATTTCCTTATAATCACCCATAATACTTCTTATATAGTCTCTCTCTCAAACTCTAGCTTGGAGTCTAAGCTAACGCGTATTACTATACTTCCCTTTAATTCAAAATTATCAACTTTACATATTTAAACCATTACAAAATGTTCAAAAGCCAATTAGATTTGAATTTAAATATTTGATTCATTTCAAATAAAAATAAATATAACATCAATATACCGATTAATAAAATAATAATATTATTAAAATTATATACCATATTTATAAATGAAGCCCTCAAAATTATGGGGTATTACATACTTCCCCCCTTGAAAAGGAATTTCGTCCTCGAAATTCGACGAAACCTAACACTCAAAATAAAATGCTACTCGTTCTAATATCGGGTGATCAGTCCTTTATTAAATTATAATCAAGGTGAACGGTAAGTTCATTCTCATCATCACCGTCGCAAAATAAAGTTTTCAATTTACACACCTTAATTAATTAAGCTAAGTGTCAAAACCATTTTTTAAAACCTTAGTTTTAATTCAATAAGTCCAATAATAAAACCATTAACAAGATACAGATCAGGAATCACACAATTAATAGAATGGAAATAAACACCATGAATTTAATTGTTCACATAACTAATAACAACTTTAAAACCATAAAGGAAAACATCCTGATAGTAATGACTGTTGATGTAAAAAATTAGACTATCTCTAATTTTCCAATCATAGATTAAAATAAATAAGACAAAAGAATTTTAAAGTGGTTCAACCTTATAAGAATGGCCTACATCCACTATTTTTATTATTGCTGACTGTTTGGATTTCTCGATTACAGGTTTTACCAAGAAATTCCGAGTCCCTTTACAATGAGGATGATACAATGTATTTATAGCCCTGAGGCTGTACATATGAAAGGGTAATACACCGTTGTCCAATAGGCGTGTACATTTGTATGATAATAATACGCATTCAATGTGCAATCAATCTGTTGGTTATCCTGATATTAATGCTCTATACGAGATGCATCTCGGACCGCCTAAGCTGCTCGGATCGCCTGAGTAGCTTGGTACTTATGAGTTGCTCGGTGCAGTAATGTTCCTCGGAGAACACTTATTGCTCGGAGCGCCTGAGTTGGTCGGGGAGGTTGAGTTCCTCGAAGTCAAGGTGTTGTTCAAAAATGCTTGTAGGTGCCATGTAGATTGACACGTGTCTCCACATAATTAATCCACATCAGCATGCTAAATTTGGTATCAACAGAAGCCCCCAATGTTTCACAGTTCGAGGTTGAGGAGTGTGGAACATTCTTCTCGAAATATGGCGGGATTAAATAATCATCTTGAATTTTAGGAGTGTTTTCCTTGTATTTATTTTTTCTTTCGAATTCGTAGAATCGGACCTTTTGAATTCTTATAACTGCCCCGGTTTCTGTGCCCTTTTTGTCCTTTTAGCCGCCGGTAGCGCAACCGTCTTTTTTTGTAATCATTATTTTTACTCCTTCCCAAGGTAAGGTATTTAAGCATTGCAGAAAACCCTATCGTCTTTTACTTTTTCAAATTTGTATCTTTGAGTTTTCCATTTCTTCTCTCTCTTGTGCGTTCATTCCTTCCATCGTTCGTTGTCAACTGATCCATCCTTTTTCTGTAAGATCTTCTTCCTTCTCTTTTATTTCCTTTATTCATCATGGTTTACCTTGTTGAGTCGCTTGATAAATTTCGTTCTGATTTTTCTATTCCTCCATGGGTCATACTGGAGGAACTTTCTAGTCCTTCTGATTATTTTCGTTTGGCTGAAGGATATTGGTTCCCCAGTATCTTTATGGCTGAATGTGGCTTTTCTTTTCCCCCCAAACCCCTTGTGTCTGTAATTCTGTCAATATTTTGACGTGGTACCTACAAAAGTAGCCCCCAATACATGGAGAATAGTTAATGGAGTCCATAGGTTAAATCAGATTCATTGAACCCGTATAGGAATTCCAGAAATTATGTTTTGCTATAGATGGGCTGTCGGTGACAATACTTTTTATTTGAAAACTAGGTTTTTAAATAGGGCTTTAGTGGTCAATCTCCCAGATGCCAATAGGGATTACTTCGAGCATGGAGTTGTTATGAAAAATTGGCAACACGCTCCACTAACTGGAAATGATGTGTATCAGGGTCCCAGATGCCCTCCCTATGGCAATGGGATATGTTGTTTTTACTTTATTTTATTTTTGAAATTATGCTTTTTTGTGTTTGATAAAATGTATCACTGATATTTTAATTTTCATTTATTTGCAGTTGACAGCAAAAGAAGGTCTCCTAAAGAGATAAAAGTTAATTTAAAGCATCTGAAACTTATCTGGGGTTTGCAGCAAACCGTTGCCGACGAGCATATCAGATCAGCTTCATACTTATTACAGTACAAGAGTTACACCTCGTCTTTTACTGCTCGTCCTATGATAAGTGTCATAGAACCATCACCAGCTTCTGAAAGTTATTCTCCTGAATCACATATTCCTCTTAGTGACAGAATGAAGAGAAGAAGAGCTCCTGCCCTCTTCGAGAAATCTGCCTCTACTGCTAGAGAGGCAAAGAAAAGCAAGCAGGATGTCCCAGAAGAAGGGACAAGAAAAATCGATGCACCCCCTCCAGCTGCTACTATGAAGGTTACCGAGAATCCCCCAGTGGCTACGAGTAAGGTCGTTGCTCCAAGAGAGGTTGTAGTCGTATCCCCGAACAAGACCACATCCTTGGTCGAAACTGTTCCTGCTCCTACGAGGAAGCTGAAGAAGAGCTCCTTGGATAAATTGGTTGAGTCCTTCTCTCAGCCTCTAACTGTTAGAAGTGGTGTTCCCACTTTTGTTGCTCCGAGCTCTACCGTGAGCTCGGTGAAATCTTGGATTATCCCCGAGATCTAAGATGTTGAAGAAAATCTTTCTCGGGAGAAGGTTACCACCTTGGTAGCTCAGCATATTGCCTCAGTAAGTACTATTAATTTAAACTTTCATTTTTAAATGTTATATCTTTGAACTGACTTGCAATTGTTTTCTTTTTCCAGTTGGTAACTTGTTTCAATACAATTTTGAAAAAGGATGAAGCTATTAAAGCTTCAAGGTCCCCGTCAGGTGTGGAGGAGGCTTTTATAGGTCTGACGCAGTCGTTAAAAGATTCTCGTCAGAAGTATGTCGATGATAAAGCTGCTTGGGAGAAGAAGCTCAATTCCACCGAGCAGGAGAGGGATCAGGCTGTTGAAGTCTCCAAGGGGTTGGAGAAGAAAATAAAAGACTTGGAGAAGAAGAACACTGAGCTCTAGGGGAAACTCCAACATGCTGGGGAGTTTGAAAACAAGCTCAAATCTGCCGAGGAAGAGTTAAGTAGACTTCATGACGCTGGTCGTTAGAAGAAAGAAATGGAGAATAAATTAAAGGCTATCGAGAAGCTCCTCAGGGAAAGGACCTCCTCGGAGAGAGAAAAAAGAAGAAAGGCTGTTAAGAAATCCTTCAGCGCTGGCTGGGATAAGGGGTGGAATAAGGGTTTGGCTGCCATGATTTCACAAATAGAATATGGTATCCTCAAGTACTTTAGGGATGGCTGGGTCGCTGCTCTGAGAGAGATGAATATTGATGAGAATTCAGACCTGTTTCAGCGACACATCCTTGGCCCCACTCCATCTCCTGGGGAAGAAGAAGAGGACGAAGCTACCTTCAAGGAATCCTCCATGATGATTGGAGATCAGATTTCTCATGCCCCAGTTGTCCAGACTTCCCATGAGCAGCTTCAACCAACTAACATTTCAGCCAAGCAGCTTCCAGCACCCACTGAACAACCATCTATGCCATCTGAGCAACCTACATCCTCATCCCAGCCTCCCGAGAAAGTTTTGGGAAATAAGGGGAAGGTGTAGAGTTGTTCGGACTTTTCTCTCTGTTTATTTTTGTCAAATGTAACTCTGAACTATGTACTTCTCTTTTATGATGTAATAAAATTTGAAATTTTAATTATTCGTACTGTTGATTCTCTTCTTCTGGCTCTGTTTGCACTTCTTATTGATTCTTGTTATCTCTTCTCTTTACTAGTTTATGGCCATGATGGAATTGTTATCAGCTCATGATACAAAAATTTCTGAAACAATGCAATGAATACTTCAAAGCTGGTCATGCAGATATGACCGAAGCTCAAATTATTGATATCCTCAGTCCAGATGCTTCAGAGCGAGCAGTCGAAGCCTACCAGTAATTAAAGTGCCTGCTCGACCGTGTAGTGGCTAACAATGTAGAATATTATGAAATGATTGAAGACCTCCAGGGCACTCTCGAGGAGCTTCAACAATAATACAAGGAATCTATAGCCCTCTTGCACTAGGGATATAAGAAGAAGTATCAGCAACTAAGTGCTGATAAAGGATATGATAAATTGGTTACTGCCTATGACATGAAGGAGAGAACTCTGAAGATCGAGGTCGAAGAGCACAAGCAGATAACTAAGTTGCTGGAGAAGGAAAATAATAACCTGCGAGGAGAGATATCTCAGTTGAAATCTGTAGCGTCTTCCTCGAACGCTTTGGTCCCTATGAACGACGAGGGGTTCTCTTTCTTGGAAGTCAAAAATGCCAATCTGAGAGACGAATTAGAAACCTTGAAGATGATTGGGCCTTCTACATCTACTCGGGGACGAGCAAGAGCTGCTCGAATTACTGTTGAGGAACAAAGAACTCAATCAGCCCTGGAGAACCAAGCCTTCCAATTAATGTCAAAGAACCAGGCATTAGTTGAGATGTCTAAGAAGATTCAAGCCTTCGACGAGCAACTGGCTGCCCAGAATTCTGCCTTGGCGAATAAAACGAATCTGGTAAAGAATCTCCACGAGCAGTTAGAAAGATTAACCTACCAGTTCCACAAGCATCCTAGAGAGTTCTGAATAGCTGGTTATAATGAAGCCCTCTATCATCTTGACGATCGGATCCAGCAGTCGAACAACGAGGGGTATAAACAAGGATGGATGAATGCCTTGGGTGTGCTGCAGCTGGAACAAGGTCATTATTTATGTGATTACCATAATCCTGGGTTGATCAACCTGCGAGTGCCACCTTTCAAACTCGGCATGAGCTGGATTCCTTCTCGGGCCATTCCTTAATGCCTAATTTCAAAGTATCTCGGCGACTAAGGTCTTCATTCCAACTTCGAGATATCTCGCCCAGAGTACCTTCTTGATCGGCCATCAGTAATGAATATCAGCATGCTCAAAGATTTGAACTTCATAAACTCCCGATATGCCTTAGACGATCCTCCTGCTGTTGAAGAACCTATTTCAAAGGCAGAGGGGAAGAAACCAATAGAATATAATTCATGATGTAATAATTTCTTATGTATTTTCATTCTTAATGTATTTTATTCTGGATTTAATGAAAAACTTCTAGTTTTCTTTGCAATCTTGATTGTCATTGTCTTGTAAATATTTTGTAAAACATTTCTTTTATTTACTAATGAATGTGCATGTATATCTGTTTAAAAGATAACAATATTGTGTTATTTTAAATTTTCGATCAACTAAAGTTGGTGAAAACTTATTGTCGACTATCCTGAATTTGTGGTAATAATTTGACGACTAACCAAAGTTGGTGATATTTTGTTTTCCGACCAACTTAGAGTTGGTGGTAATTTAAAATGTTACAAGTATAAAAAATTTTGTTTTATTTTTGATTGTAATGACTTATCACTTTTTAATGCTAAGCCATCATATGACTTTTATCACATAATCTTGCTTTGTTTAATAAAAATGTTCCCGACCAACCGTAGTTGGCAGATTTTTATTCCCGACCAACCTTAGTTGGTGGATTTTCTTCCCAACCAACCGTAGTTGGTGATTCTGGGATTTTTTTATTCCCGAGCAACTATAGTTGGTGGATTTTCTTCCCAACCAACCGTAGTTGGTGATTCTGGGATTTTTTTATTCCCGACCAACCTTAGTTGGTGGATTTTCTTCCCAACCAACCGTAGTTGGTGATTCTGGGATTTTTTATATCCGACCAACTATAGTTGTTGGTGTATTTTCTTCCCAACCAACTGTAGTTGGTGATTCTGGGATTTTTTTATTCCCGACCAACCTTAGTTGGTGGATTTTCTTCCCAACCAACCGTAGTTGGTGATTCTGGGATTTTTTTATTCCCAACCAACTATAGTTGGTGGATTTTCTTCCCAACCAACCGTAGTTGGTGATTCTGGGATTTTTTTATTCCCGACCAACTATAGTTGGTGGATTTTCTTCCCAACCAACCGGTAGTTGGTGATTCTGGGATTGATGTTGATGCGTAGTGTGTAGCACTAGTACTCCAAAAAAAAATCAACAAAAGGAGATAATTGGGCAAAACATCCATAACTTTTATTCATATTGAAGAAAACTGCGTTACATAGGAATACCCAACTACTGATAATATTTGCGAAGATGCTCTGCATTCCATGCATTCTTAAACTCCTCCCCTTCTAAAGTTTCAATCCTATATGTCCCTAGTCGAACAACCTCTGTTACTCGGTAAGGCCCATGCCAATTAGCTTCCCGTTTGTTGTGCTTTTGAATCACTTTCTTTAACACATAGTCTCCTTCCTTCAGATTGAATTTCTTTACTCTCTTATTGTAGAACAGAGCTGTTCGTTGTTGGTATGCAGCATTCCTGATTGATGCTTCTTCTCTAACTACCTCGAGCATATCCAAATCTAACCTTCTCATCAAGTCGCTGACAAGGGAATTGAAATTCAGCACTCTGTGTGTTGGGAACCCTAGCTCGGCAGGTATAATAGCTTCACTTCCAAATGCCAGCATGTATGGAGATTCTCATGTTGTTGCTTGGGGAGTAGTATGATAATCCCACAGTACAGAATGTAGCTCGTTGATCCAGTTTGCCTTTGCATCATCCAGTCTTTTCTTCAAACCATTTAGCAGCGTTCTATTTGTCACCTCAGTTTGTCCATTGCTTTGGGGATGGCCTGGTGCCGAGTGGGTCTTCAAGATGTTTGACTGATGACAATAGGCAGCGAAATCCTCGTTGTCAAATTGAGTTCCATGGTCTGTGATGAAGGCATGAGGAAGACCATATCTACAAATGATGTTCTTCCAAATAAATTGGTACACCTTGTCGTACGTCATATCAATGAGAGGCTCAGCTTCAACCCATTTAGTGAAGTAGTCCACCGCGACCACGAGATATTTAAATCTTCCTCTAGTCGTTGGAAGTGGCCCGACCAAGTCTATTCCCCACATGGAAAATGGCCAAGGGGAAGCAATGGGTGCTAACAATACTTGGGGAGTTCTTCGGATAGAGGAAAAGCGTTAACACTTATCACATTTCTTGGCATAGGCTATATAATCAGCCCTCATCGTTGACCAGTATTATCCTTACGTCATCATTATTTGCAAAAGCGTTCGAACTGCTACGTGGGCTCTACATGACCCTTCATGGACCTCTTCAATCAAGTCTCTCACCTCGGAGGGATGCACACATCTTTGCAATCCTGCTATAATTCCTTGTCTATATAGAATACCATTAGTCAGTACATAATTACCAACTTTAAACTTTAATTTCTTGGCTGCGAGTTAATCAATTGGTAATGCTCCTTCCTTAATGTATGCCCTGATACGATCCATCCAAGATGGTCCTAAATCAAGGGTAATAAAGTTCATCGTCAGATCTTCATCTATGCTCCGACTAGCCAAGACTTATATTGGGATTGTTCTTCGTAGCTCGGTGCGTGTGGCTGAAGCTAACCGAGCCAAGGTATCTGCTCTTGCATTCTCCAATCTTGGTATTCTAATTATCTGTACTGCAAACAGGCTTGATAAGACTTCCATCGCTTTTGCTTGATACTTGATCATTAATTCTCCTTTGGCTGCATATACTCCCAGCATTTGATTTACGATCAATTGCGAGTCACTGAATACAATAACTTGCTCTACTCCCATGGTTTTTGCCAAACTAAGACCAGTAATCATAGCTTTTTTTTTTTTGGAAAATTTAGAATTTATTGATTGGAGAGAAACAACTTCTCTCAGAGCTTATACATAGAGGAAAAGAAACTATCTATTACATGAAGAATCTTTACTCACTATTCTCAAGTAAGGGACATGATGTTTATCTAAATAAAGAGACCCCTTTATTTCCCTCGGCAATTCATATGCTGTGTTGAACATTTTGGATTCTTGAGCTTCCATTCCAATCTTTGATAACAAATCAGGGGTGAAGTTTGATTCCCTAAAGCAATGAGAAATTTTAATGTTTAGGCCTTTGATGATATCTTGAATTTGTAGAACTTCTTCTTTTATTTTCCAAGGAATTTTGAGATGATCATTTATGCAACTGACAATTAGAGCAGAATCTGATTCAACTATAATATTGTTCCATCCTTTTAGTATGCAATGAGCTAAGTTGTGTTTGATAGCCATAGCCTCCGCCAAATTATTAGTCCCATCACAAATGCCCTTATAAAATGCCCAGATTAGTTCGCCTTTTGAATCTCTCGGGACTGCTCACAGACCCATTCTTCTATTAGAATCACAAGCACCATCTGCATTTAGCTTCAAGAAGTTTATTGGAGGTTTTGACCAGGCAATGAGAGAGAAGGAAAGGGGTTTTGGAATTAAACAAGGAATGTTGAGGTTTTTCAAAGAATATAAACATATTTTCGATGAAGATTGAGGACATCCAAAACTGAAAAAAGATTCTTGAATTCTTTTTTTAATTGACTCAATGATTAGAAGAGGATTCATGGAGCTATTGTGGAATCTTGAATTATTTCTACTCAGCCAAATTTCCTACAAGATAAAGCAATAGATAAGCTGACACAACCTTTTGAAAGTTGGATCCGAGCTAGAATTCAACCACCAAAAAATGATTTTCTGTGAAGAAGAGGAAGAATGAGATTTGAATCCTAGTCTATCTTCAAAGAATGCCCATACCTGAGAAGCTATAAGACCTGAGAAGAAGAGATGGGACACACTTTCTTCAGATAAAAAGCAACAATTACATCTGGATGCCATTTTTATTCCCATAGCTCTAACTGCGGAGTCAATTGGCACTGCTTTGAGAAGCACTTTCCACGCAAATGCTGATACTTTCGGAGGTATATATTTATCCCAGATGAATTTAAATGATGCTGATTGCAGTTTGATTTCTCTAGTTAATTAAACTGCAGAAGAGAAAGAAAATACTCCAGATGTTGAAGCGGTCCAGTGCCATTCCTCTTTGATCTTGGTAGAGGTTTCTTCCATAATTGACCACGCTTTGCTAATCCCGTGAGCTGCCATAGATCCGTGTAAGATTGGCATTATTGGGTATTTCTGTTTCATGAATTCAGCCCATATTGATGTTCCTTGTTTGTACTCCCATGCTATCTTTAGGTTGGAGGCCTCTCTAATCGTTTTTAATGATCGGATTCCCAGTCCTCCTTCTGCCTTTGGGAAATAAATCTCCTCCCATTTGACCCACTGGTGTTTTTTCCCATATTCTTTGTTTGTTTCCCATAAGAAGGAGCTGCACAGCTTGTCAATGAGGTTTAGAGTCTTCTTTGGGGGATGTGTAGCAAATAAAAGGTATATGGGCATTGATCTTAGAACGGATTGTAAGAGGGAAATTTTTCCTCCAAAAGATAGGAATTTATTTTGCCAAGAGGAAATTTTATTTTCTATACCTTGAACCATAGGGTTGAACATTTCAGCTCTTTTCCTTCCTTTAAAGAGAGGAACTCCCAGGTATTTGATGTGTCCTACTCCTTGCTTAAATTTAGTCATTTCTTCTATTACTTTTTTGGTTCTTGGGGGGCATTTGGAGCTAGTATAGAATTGGCTTTTTTCCACACTAATTACTTGATCAGACTGTTCTTCATAAGTAGCTATGAACTTCATCAGGGACTTGAGACTGTTCTTAGATCCATTTGTGAAAATTATCAAGTCATCTGCAAAATTTAGATGGCTTATGATGCTACACCCCCGTGGATGTGAGAATGGCTTGATGGACCCTTGAGAGGTCAATACCAGCAAACCTCTACTTAGCGACTCAGCAGCTAAAACAAAAAGAGATGGAGACAAAGGGTCTCCTTGTCTAATCCCTCTAGAGGGAGCAAAGAAACCATTGTTGCTACCATTTATAAGGATTGAAAACCATGAGGAAGATATACATCTCCAAATCATATCAATGAAGTGCTCGTCGAAACCAAACATTCTCAGCGTTTGAATAAGGAAATTCCAAGAGAGTCTGTCATAAGCTTTCTGCATATCCAGTTTCAGAATGACGTTGCTTCCTTTCGATTTTCTATCAATTAGATACATCATGTCTTGGGCCATGAGGATATTGTGAAGAATTCCTCTTCCTTTGATAAATCCTATTTGGTTTGGAGAAATGAGGTTTGGGAGAATAAGACTCAATCTAGAATTAATGAGTTTAAAAATTATTTTGTAAGAGAAATTGCAGAGACTTATAGGCCTGTAGTCTTTGCACTTGGAAGAGTTGGAAGATTTGGGAATAAGGCAGATAAGAGTGGAGTTCCAGGATTTTGGAATATCTTCTCCCAAAAAGAAAGATTGGATGGCTAGAATAAGGTCTTGTTTAATTATTTCCCAGCAGGATCTAAAAAAACATCCGTTGAATCCATCAGGACCTGCTCCACTGTTTGCATTTAGCTCTGAAATGGCATTCCATATCTCCTCTTCTTCTGGAATTTTTGACAGGCTTTGGTTCATTTCATCGTTGACTAACTTGGGGATAATTTTTGTCATTGTTGAGCTACTTTGAGGACCTGCAGAAAAAAGATCAACAAAATAAGAGACAAAATGGTTAGAGATGTCCTCTTGGGTTTCAAGGATAGTTCCATCCTCCTTCTTAATCTTGTGGATCCACTGCCTGCGTCTTCGTTGATTAACTTGAGAGTGGTAAAACTTTGTATTTCGGTCACCTTCAGCTATCCACTTGCATTTGGACTTTTGAAACCAAAAAAATTCTTCATTTGCCAGTGCTAAGTTAAGATCTGCCTTGACTTTTGAGAGGTTGTTTCTTGCTTCTGGAGCTGGCGAGTCTTCAAGTTTCTTCTCTGCAATAGTTATTTTATCTTCAATGTCTTTAATCTCCTGGAATACATCTTTTACCTCCGATTTGCTCCATATTCTTAGGGCTGATCTCAGTCTTTTTAGCTTGGAAGCAAACACTGCCATAGGTCTTCCAGAGGCAGGCTAGTTCCATGAGGTTTGGATTGAATCTTTAAATGAGGCATAAGAAGTCCAGACGTTAAGGAATTTAAACGGTTTATGGGAAAGGTCTGAGGGACTAGGGATAGTAATCAAAAGAGGAGAATGGTCTGAGCATGTTTTATTGAGGTGTTTAAGGGTTGAGTGAGGGAAAAAATCAATCCAGCATTGGTTTATGAGACCCCTGTCTAATCTTTCAAATAACATTCTGCCGTTGGAGGATTTAGACCATGTGAATTTAGATCCACTGAATCCCATATCTTGAAGATGATTATTCTGTATACATATTTGAAAATCATTTGCAGCTCCCATATCTATTTTATTTCCCCCTACCTTTTCGTCTGCTGAACAGACTATATTAAAGTCCCCTCCAAAAATTGTAGGCATGTTAGCATAATCACCTGCTTGATCTTCAATGAATTCCCATAACTGTTTTCTATCAACCCTATTACATTTGGCATACACCACTCCTATCCCCATTTTGAGTTGAATCATGGGATGCTCCATAACAAGAAACAAGGCTTGACCTCCATCAGAAATTGATTCACATTTTGCTCCATGTCTCCAAAAACACCAGATTTTATTAAAGCTACTGGCATAGCAATCTTCAAAGTTTAGTATATGCCTTAGGAAGTGTATTTTTTCTACAGGTATCATAGGTTCTAATATAGCTAAAAAGGAAGGGTTATGGACCTTACACAGCTTTTTTAACCTCCTCCTTGTTGGCTTATTTCCTATCCCTCTTATGTTCCAAATAAGTGAGCTAATCATTAAAACTAAGAGATTTGGCTACCTGAGAAAGTCTTGCTGATCTTCTAAAAGAGGAAGAAGGACCCGATGAAGGGAAATTTTTGGTTGGAGAGTTTACTTTTCCATTCAGAATCATATGGATATTTTTCTGAGCTTTCAAAATTTCTTCTTTCTTCCTATGGTATCTCTTTAGTTTCCTCTCCACTAATTTTGAGAAGATTTTATATTCTGAAATGGGAGACAGCAGTTGGTTTGAAATGGGAGATATCAGTTGGTTTGGTTCTTCGGAGTCTGAGTAATAGCATCTGAGAGTCTTTATTCTTGGGTTACACTGGTCTAAGTCTTCCATCTCGAAGTCTTTTTTGCAACTTTTTTCTTGTCCAATCAGTGTGGTCATCTCCCTTGTTTGGTCTAAATCTCCTGTCTGATTGCTTTTTAATTGGCGGATTTCTGCATTTGAGTCTTCTTTTTCTTTTTCCTTCTGTTGGGGACTTCTTTCAACTCCTTTAATTAAGTTCATTTCTCTTGTTTGGTCTGCTTCTGTCTCTGCTTGTTCAGTTAGTGCAGTGAATGCTATTTCTCCTTCTTCAATTTCACTATTGTGGGTAGCCGATAGATCCATCTCTTGATTATCCATTGAAACACCAGTGTTCTTAACTTGATACACCAATTTCTTCTTTGGTACTCCTGACTTCTCTGGCACACTGATCTTGGTAGGGGTGACTAGTTTTCCTCCAAATTTACAATCCTCCTCTTTATGGCCCAGTTTAAAACAGCATTCGCAGTAATCCGGTGTGGGATCATATACGATGGCCTGCCAGAAACCATAGTCCTCACATCCTATCCATACCATTTTTGGTTTTTTCTTCAGGAGGTTCATTTCAACGCAAACACGAGCAACACTAGGTATTGAACAATTCAGAGTTGGATTGTCTAATTTTAAAGGTTTACCCACAGATTGGGCAATGGCGAATAGGGCCTCTTTCGCAAAGAGGTGGACTGGTAGACCAGGGAAGTTTATCCATGCTGGGATTATTGGGCTTTCATGATCAACCCTAAATGAGGGAGACCATTTAAATGTACGCATGGGACTCCTCCCTACAAACCATAGATCCTTCATCCACAATCTAATAAAGTCCTCTTCATAATGGACTTTGATCAGAATGTGTTTATGATCCAACAATCCTATCTCGTATGCTGATTTCAAGCCAAACGAAGCAAAGTTTTTACGTATGAAATCCAAAGAAGGCTTACCATGAGAGAATTTTCCCATGACTGCATGTTTGAAAGGAGCGGATAGAGTTTCCATTTGGTCTTTTGAGAATATTATTGCAGGCTCTCCTTTGTATTGTTGTAAAGGTTGGATATTAATTGCATGGTTACTGTTGGTTCCTTTTATTACTTCCACGAAAGATTTTTTCCAAGGGTTAGATTGGTTTTGAGGGTTATGAAAATCAGGAGGTTTAGGTATGGGATCATTAGGGTTAGGGTGAGGGAAGGCGGCCATGAGAGGTTAGAGGCAAAGAAAGATTAAAGTGTATTAAAGGGTGTAGAAATTGTGATGTAATCATAGCTTTATATTCAGCCTTATTATTAGAAGCTTTGAATGGAAGCACAGAGCATACTCCACATCGACCTCATCCGGGATGTTCAAAACAATCCCTACCCCACAGCCTATAGTGCAAGATGATCCATCCACATATAGATTCCATACAGGTACCTCGTCTTCAAATTTTTGTTCGGACATAGTTCCTCGATGGAATATTTGTTCATCAGCCACCGATATGTTGCACCTGCATTTTTCAAACCCAAAGGCATAACATTATAATAATAAGTTCCCCTAGGGGTAATGAAAGAGGTACTCTCCCTGTCTTCAGGTTTCATTTTAATTTGGTTGTAACCAGAATAAGCATCCATGAAGCTCAACAGCTCGTGCCTCGAGGTAGCATCCACTAATTGATCAATTTGGGGCAGAGGAAAATGATCCTTTGGGAATGCCTTGTTGAGTTTGGTGAATTCTACACACATCCTCCACTTGTTGTTCTTCTTCTCCACCATCACCACATTTGCTAACCAGTCTGGATATTTAACATCTTCAATAAAGCAAGCTTTCTGGAGCTTCTCGACCTCCTCTTGTATAGCTTGGTTCTTCTCGAGGCTGAACACTCTTCTTCTCTGCTTCACTGGCTTGATTTCCTTATTTACATTGAGCTCGTGTCATAAGAAATTTGGGTCTATTCCTGGCATGTCCTCATTACTCCAAGCAAAAGTTTGCTTTCTACTTCTTAGGAAAACCATCAATTCCTGTTTTAGTGAGGCATCCAACGACGAACCTATTTGAGTTGTTCATTCCTGGTGCTAGTCGTCCAGAATGACATTTTCTGTAGCTTCTACCACCTGGCCTTTCACGAACTGCGACTCATCTCTAGGATCTAATGTTTCAATCTCTGTACCTTCATCCACTTGATAGGTAGTAGTCTTTTTCCTAGATTCCTCCAGTTCTTCCTGCATGATGGATGAATAATAGCATTCCCGAGCTACTCTTTGGTCACTTTTCATAACTCCTACTCCAAAAATAGTTGGAAATTTTAGACATTGATGTACAGTAGATGGTATGGCTTCAAATTTCTTCAAACCTACCCTTCCCATGACGATATTTTAAGCTGACTGGACATTATTATCCATCACAAAGAAACTTACTCTCTCTATTTGACAAGCAGGCCATATACCGATGAACATATCTAACTTGATCGTCTCAAGTGGAAAAACTTTCTCGCCAACAAAATCGAGGAGGGGCCTGTGATAAGGCTCCAACTGAGACAACTTTAGATTTAAACTGTCGAAGCATGAGTAGAACATGATATCTACCGAGCTACCATTATCTACTAATACTCTTGAGATCATTACTTCCTTCATCCTCATTTTGATCACCAGTGGATCATCATGAGGATATAGCACACCTGCAAGGTCGTTCTTTGAGAAACCGATGACCAGTTTTCTTTATTTAGCTTCCTCGGGTGATCATCCTCAGCTAGATTTATTCGTTGAATGTATGAGCAAGCTTGAGCCTCATTGAGGTAAGCTTTTCTCTCTGCAGTAAGGTCCCCACCTCCTGCATCTCCTCCTGTAATAACATTACAATCAAATGACCCAAAACGTATTGAAAATACATCACGTTCTGGCTGCCTTGGTCTTTTAGGGAGATCGGTGTCGTCTTCTGGATAATCTTTATGGTATCTTTTCTTATTCTCCTCTGCTCGACCAGGAGATCTAGACCTCTATCTTGTTCGGTCGCTGCTTCTTCTTTCATTTTTACGATCAACAAACTTGGTCAGCTTTCCTCGTTTGATGAGTGCTTCGATCTCATTCTGAAGAGCTATGCAATTTTTGGTCATGTGGCCATGGTCTTTGTGGAACTCGAAATATTTGGCCTTATTCCTCTTATCCGGATCTGTCTTCATTTTCTTTAGCCATTTTAGCTCCTCGCTGTTCTTGATTTCTTCTAGGACATGGTTTATGTCTACTTTCAAAGGAGTATAATTTTCAAATTTCTTCAATACTTGCCATGATGGCTTTGATTTTGACAGCTTGTCACCACTATTGTTCTTATGCTCTTTCTTTTTAGTCTTATCAACTTCCACCTTGGTCTCTTTGGTATCCATATTCTTCTTCGCAACCATAGCCTCCTTGGCATTCATGATCTTGCCCGCTTTTGCCATCAGTTCTGACATGGTTCTGGGTGGATCTTTGGCCAAAGTGTAGTACAACTTATTGGGTAGCATCCCACTCATCAAAGTAGTAATCGATGTCTTTACCTCATAATCGATAACTTCGAGTTTCTTGTTATTGAAACGAGTTATATAATCCTTAGTGCTCTCCCCTGCTTTTTGTCTAATACTTAACAAGTGTGCTACTCGTTTAACTGGTTTTGCTCCAAAATAGAAATTTCTAATGAATAGCTCGGCCAGTTGAAAGAAAGTCAAAATCTTACCCCGAGGAAGATTATTGTACCATATTTGAGCAGATCTGGTAAGAGTTCCCGAAAATGCCCTGCATCTCATCTCATTTGGAACAGCATAGATGTCGGCAGCAGCTTGGTATTGTTCTATATGAAGGATAGGGTCAGTTTTTCCATCATATTTAGGAGTCACAACATGTGCCTTGAACTTCGATGGTGTGGGAAAATCCACAATTGCTTGGATAAAAGGTGTCCCTTGGACAAAAGTTCTTTGTAGAGGATTCTTGGCCTTAGCCATTTCCCCTAGTCTATTCTCCAGCCTTTGAATAGAGCCTTTCCGTGCATTATTTCCCTCCTCGGGCTTGTTGGTTCGAGCAACTGATCGCATTGAATCTGCTTCTTGGGATCTATCATGACGAGCAGCTGGTTGTGATTGGGCAGAACCCTCCCTCAGATTGGATGGTCGTCGAAAGTTTCTCGACATAGTCTTAGGAGGACTTATATTCCACCTACGGCCCAAATGATCAAAAGGAGAAACCCTACTTAATCTCTCCAATGCACTAGTCCTTTCTGGAGAAAGAGTGATGTTTTGTTCAGTATTTGTAGCTCGTACTGATGAAGTGCGACCAGGTTGATAAGAAAAATCATCAGATCTCTCGGCACGATATGAATCGGCACGTCTAGATCGAGATTCTTCTGAGAATAATGTTCGCCTAGAAGGCAACCGTGTATTTCTTTGAACGCTCCGTTGTCCTTAATGGGTCGACGCTCCTCCCTGGATAGTTTGCATGAGTTGTCGCATGGTTTCTTGCATGGACGTTTGGCCCTAGGCCAAATTAGCCATTATTCGAGCCAAATCTTGCACATTTGGGGGAGTAGATGGATTTGGGGGGTTTCCAGCATTTCGATTGCTGGATTTAGGATTATCAGCGATTGATGATGAATGGTTTTTATGAAAAATGAAAATTACAGTCGTTTCCCACAGACGGCGCCAATCTGTTGATGTAAAAAATTAGACTATCTCTAATTTTCCAATCACAGATAAAAATAAATAAGATAAAAGAATTTTAAAGTGGTTCAGCCTTATAAGAATGGCCTACATCCACTGTTTTTATTATTTCTGACTTTTTGGGAATTCTCGATTACAGGTTTTACCAAGAAATTCTGAGTCCCCTTATAATGAGGATGATACAATGTATTTATAGCCCTGAGGTTGTACATGTGAAAGGGTAATACACCGCTGTTATGATCATAATACGCATTCAATGCGCAATCAATCTGTTGGTTATCCTGATATTAATGCTCTGTACGAGATGCAGCTCGGACCACCTTAGTAGCTTAGTACTTATGAGTTGCTCGGTGCAGTAATGTTCCTCGGAGAACACTTGTTGCTCGGAGCGCCTGAGTTGGTCGGGGAGGTTGAGTTCCTCGAAGTCAAGGTATTGTTAAAAAATGCTTGTAGGTTCCATGTAGATTGACACGTGTCTCCATATAATTAATCCACATCAGCAGGCTAAATTTGGTATCAACAATGACAAACCCAAAGAGTAATGTACTAAAGATAAATGAACATAGTCTCTGATAAATCCAACTGAATAAAGATAAAGGGCGACACATGCCCAACTAGATAAAGTAAACTAGAAGTGGAATCAATAATGAAGTCGTCTAAGCAAGAGGCCTACAACTCCCACCTAAGCTGCAACACGTCTTGTCCAAAGAACCTAAGCTTGACGCCCCTGTGGATGGGCACCTGTAATATATACATATATATACACAAGAGAGAAAAGATGACAAGAAACGGGTCAGAGCCCGATTGTAAAACAGTTTAAATTTAATTTAGCAAATATTTAAAATTCATACTGGCCAATGCAACAATCATGTTAGTATGCGACACTCTCTTGAGAAATTATCACATCTCAACTAGTGTGCACACCTACTGCACTATTAACTCAAAAAGTTTATTTTAACTCAATCTCTCATAAGGTTTCATGCCAACAATTTTAATGGCTAAGGTAATAAATTACTGAAGATAAAATTCTCACATTTATCTCATTTTATTCTTCAGATATTTTAGTGTTGTTACAAAATTCTCAAACACTTATAATAAAGTCGGAGTAATTAAATCGTTATTTAACTACTTATCTACACAATAGAAATTTCCAAAATCTCATGTCTATATATATTAATCACTCATATAATATATACTATTAGCACCCCACATAAATTTATGGTGCTGGCATACTCCTCTATCAAGTCCCCGTATCATTCATACTAAGGGAAATACTAGTTCGGAATCACTCTCGAACTATATTAACACAAAATATAAACAAATGGAGGCGAAGCATAGTTCCAAGTCGCTAAGAGGTCAGCACATACCCTCACATCTCTTAGAACCGTCTGACTATCGATTTGATAGCCTGTACCATGGAATCCTATATTCTAGGGTACAAGTCATTATCCCCCGTAAAGGCCCAATCGAGATAAGACTATCCCGGTGCGGAAACCCCCCGTGATAGCAAGTAGCTCGGGTACGATTTTTTTTTTACACATTTATAATATATGCACAATCACATAGTCATATATATATACAACACTTATTCACATTTCTCAATTTGGTGTACCCACAACCCATAATTATAATTCCTTGTTCTGAAGACATTTTACTCGCTTATCCCGTATAACGGACTCATATCGTTTATTACGATTAACTCACTCTCGTAATCTTCAAAGTACCCTCACCGTCCCAAATACTTAAATAATTACATCTAAACAACCCCAATAATTTTGTACTAATCTAAATTCCTCAAATACTGGTTTTCCTCACAAAAAAAATAATTGATTTCTAAAATAGGGGTAAAAAGAGAATTTTTGCCAAAATTGAAAATCTCACTCGAACCAGAACGATTCTCTCTTGAACAACTTCCACGTGTCGCTCGAACGTCTTCGCGCGACTTGTCCATCTCGCTCGAATGACTTCGCGCGACATCGCGCGAACTGCACTGTTTCGTCTTCAACCTTTGGCAGATTCGTTTTCTACCATTTTTAAGCTTAAAAACCTCTATAGTTTAATCCCAAACGTCTCCTCTTCAATCCTGATCAATAATATCATGATTATATAACATTAATAGCTTCCTAGAATCATTAATTCATCAAAAATCATTTAGATTACATGAAATCCCCAAATTAATTCGTAAGAACCCTAATTCCCAAATTTTAAAATACAGAACCTAAACAACATCAATTCGTTCATCCATATTAATTCCAAATTTCGTGATACAAACTCTACATATGATCAAAGTTCAGGCTACACAGGTTCTCCTTACAACACATACGATTTCTTCTTCCAAAACATATAATTTTTTTCAATCAAAATACGAAATTTTTATTCCTAGACAAACATGAGAGGAACATTAACTATAATTCAGCAAGATAGATACTTGCGTGGAAATTTAGTTCCTGATTTGTGGAAGAAGGTGGTGTGGTTGTGTTCCTCGTCGCGTGATCTACGGTTTGGCGGTGCGAACGACAAAGTTTTTGGCCTAGAACTCCTTGAAGAGCTTCTCCACTTCTTCTCTAATGGCCGTCTTTTGTTTTGGGTTGTGTTAACCCTAGATGACAACCATTAACATCTGATTTATCCTTTGTAAATTCGTGGGTTTAATTACTAAAAAATATGAAATGTCCGAAACACCCTCCGGGGATGTTTATTAGGCCTAAAAATGCCCCGTGACCCAAACTAAACCCCCAGGTACATTATTTTGACTATCTCGACCCTTCCGGACGTACTGACGCACTCAAAATGACCATATTCACTTTTAATAATACGAATTTAATCCCGACACGACACAGGCACGTCTCGATAAATTTCCAAGGTCATCAATTTAGATTCTTGCGGTAATTGTTAACTGAATTCAATTACCCAACTTACTTTACCCAAAAAGTAACTTACAACACTATTCCAATAATTACTAACTCTCATCACGCTAGTAAATATTTAAATGATTTTCCGGATTAATATTAAATTAATATCTCTAATTAAATTTAATAAATCCCATAATTCAGAAGTCATAAAAATACGGGGTATTACATACTCCCCCCTAATAACATAATTTCATCCTGATATTTGAAAAGTAAAGTATACCTGGTAAGAATAACTCTGGGTATTTCTCACGCATGTCGGCCTCACGCTCCCAAGTGGATTCCTCCACATTATGATGCTCCCACTGGACCCAGACGAGTGGGACTACTTTCGACCTCAATCTCCTTTCGCTATGGTCTAGGACAGCCACTGGCCTCTCCTTTCCCTATTGTAAGAATAACGTTCACCAGGAAGTAGCTTCTCAGGAACCACCCGCAATTGAGGGTACGTTTCCTATCCATGGTACTATGTGGGACCATGGCTTACAGCCCGAAAGCTCATACGGGGAGAGGCCAGTGGCTATCCTAGACCATAGCGAAAGGAGATTGAGGTCGAAAGTAGTCCCACTCGTTCGGGTCCAGTGGGAGCATCATAATGTGGAGGAATCCACTTGGGAGCGTGAGGCCGACATGCATGAGAAATACCCAGAGTTATTCTTACCAGGTATACTTTACTTTTCGAATTTCGAGATGAAATTTCGTTACTAGGGGGGGGGGGTATGTAATACCCCGTATTTTTATGACTTTTGAATTTTGGGATTTATTAAATTTAATTAGAGATATTAATTTAATATTAATCCAGAAAATCATTTAAATATTTACTAGCATGATGAGCGTTAGTAATTATTGGAATTGTGTTGTAAGTTACTTTATGGGTAAAGTAAGTTGGGTAATTGAATTTAGTTAACAATTACCGCAAGAATCTAAATTGATGACCTTAGAAATTTATCGGGATCCGCCTGTGTCGTGTCGAGATTAAATTCGTATTATTAAAAGTGAATAAATTATAAGTCACTCGTATGGTCATTTTGAGTGCGTCAATGCATCCGGAAGGGTCGAGATAGTAAAAATAATGTACCCGGGGGTTTAGTTTGGGTCTCGGGGAATTTTTAGGCCTAATAAGCATCCCGGGAGGGCGTTTCGGACATTTCATATTTTTGGGTAATTAAAACCACGAATTTACGAAGGATAAATTAGATGTTAAGGGTTGTCATCTAGGGTTAACACAACCAAAAACAAAAGACGACCATTGGAGAAGAAGTGGAGAAGCTCTTCAAGGAGTTCCAGGCCAAAAACTTTGTCGTTCGCACCGCCGTCACCGCCAAATCGTAGATCACGCGACGAGGAACACAACCACACCACCTTCTTCCACAAATCAGAAACTAAATTTCCACGCAAGTATCTATCTTGTTGAATTCTAGTTAATGTTCCTCTCATGTTAGTCTAGGAATAAAAATTTCGTATTTTGATTGAAAAATTATATGTTTTGGAAGAAGAAATCGCATGTGTTGTAAGGAGAACCTGTGTAGCCTGATTTTTGATCATATGTATAGGTTGTATCACGAAATTTGGAATTAATATGGATGAACGAATTGATGTTGATTAGGTTCTTTAATTGAAAATTTGGGAATTAGGGTTCTTACGAATTAATTTGGGGATTTCATGTAATCTAAATGATTTTTGATGAATTAATGATTCTAGGAAGCTATTAATGTTATATAATCATGATATTATTGATTGGGATTGAAGAGGAGATGTTTGGGATTAAACTATAGAGGTTTTTAGGCTTAAAAATGGTGAAAAACGAATCTGCCAAAGGTTGAAGACGAAACAGTGCAGTTCGCACGATGTCGCGCGAAGTCATTCGAGTGAGATGGACAAGTCGCGCGAAGACGTTCGAGCGACGCGTGAAAGTCATTCGAGCGAGAACCATTATGGTTCGAGCGAGTTCAATTTTTAGGGAAATTCCCTTTTTACCCCTATTTTAGATATCGGTTATTTTTTTTTGTGAGGAAAACTAGTATTCGAGGAATTTAGATTAGTACAAAATTATTGGGGTTGTTTAGATGTAATTATTTAAGTATTTGGGGTTCTAATAGTATATATTATATGAGTGATTAATATATATAGACATGAGATTTTGGAAATTTCTATTGTGTAGATAAGTAGTTAAATAACGATTTAATTACTCCGACTTTATTATAAGTGTTTGAGAATTTTGTAACAACACTAAAATATCTTAAGAATAAAATGAGATAAATGTGAGAATTTTATCTTTAGTAATTTATTACCTTAGCCGTAGAAATTGTCGGCATGAAACCTTATGAGAGATTGAGTTAAAATAAACTTTTGGAGTTAATAGTGCGGTAGGTGTGCACACTAGTTGAGAGGTGAGAATTTCTCAAGAGAGTGTCGCATACTAACATGATTGTTACATTGTCCAGTATGCATTTTAAATACTTGCTAAATTCAATTTAAACTATTTTACAATCGGGCTCTGACCCATTTCTGGTCATCTCTTCTCTCTTGTGTATATATATGTATATATTACAGGTGCCCATCCACAGGGGCGTTAAGCTTAGGTTCTTTGGACAGGACGTGCTGCAGCTTAGGTGGGAGTTGCAGGCCTCTTGCTTAGACGACTTCATTATTGATCCCACTTCTAGTTTACTTTATCTAGTTGGGCATGTGTCACCCTTATCTTTATTCAGTTGGATTTATCAGAGACCATGTTCATTTATCTTTAGTACATTACTCTTTGGGTTTGTCATTACTATTAGGATGTTTTCCTTTATGGTTTTAAATTTTGTATTAGTTATGTGAACAATTAAATTCATGGTGCACCTACCTGAGGAGCGTTACTGCTGCGACCAGGAATTTTGAACTTCTTTGCTGGTGTGGGCTTTCTCAAGGAAGACAAACGTTCCCACAGACGACGCCAATTGTGGTGACTGTTATTATTGAACACAAAAATATGAGAGAAGCGCAATCACCAAGAAAGATAAAGAAGATAAAATGCCAATCACACAACACAGTATGTACGTGGTTCAACAAGAATGCCTACATCCACGGTGGTGCAGTCAGTATTATTTCGATGTACTCCGGGGAGCGTTTATAGAGAATACAGTGCATGTCCTTTGCCCCAGACCTAGGGTTTATTATATAAATATATGTCTTTGGGGAGTGGTGGTGTCGGACTCCCCCACGTTTACCATCTTCTCCTGTAACATCTTTATACGAGAACATGGGAGAAGACTAAGTCATAACTGAATTAATGTTAAGGTACGAAAGGTTTGGACTTTGGGACGTTTTAATTAGGTTACTCGTCCGGGCTCGTAATGCCAAATTCGGGTACCCACAAGTATATATAAGTATAATTATATAAAAATATGAAATAAAAAAATTGAAAATAAAAATAAAAATAAAACAAAATTACATAGACTTAAGCTAAAATATGCACATGCATTGGCCTATGCTAACTAAAAAATAAAAAATATGTACAACGAGCAACACACACGCATGTTCACGACAAAATGTATAATAAAATAAAATTAAAAAGAAAAAACAAATGCAAACGCGTGAGAATGAGTGTGTGAAAAATAAAGAACAATTGTTTTGTGATTTTTTTTTTTCGTTTTCTTAACAAATGTGTGCAGGGGCGCATAGTCTCCGCAAATTCAAGTGCGTTGAACCTACAAAAGAGTTAGAACCAAGCATACACAAAAAACATAAAAAGAGATTAACTAATTACACTAGACTAAATTAAGAAAATATGAAAATTAAGAAGTTAACTATATACAACTACATTTAGAACTCTAATTAGATAGATACTAAAAGTTGAAACTTTTGAGGGTCCATCCAAAACACAATTTGAATTTGGTGGATCAACGGTGGACCCTCCCGAACATGTATGCCTCCCGAAAAAGAGGAATTTCGTTTAAACGACGGAAGCCATGTGTAAGGCGAAAAAAATGAACCATCCCCAATTGAAACTTTGGGAGGGAGGATGAGGGATTTGGATAGGAAGGGAGGCAAATACACGTGTGGGCTAAGAAAAATTGAATCAAATCCCATGTATTTTAATGTTGGAATTGGAGGCGGCGCACATGTGGGCAAAGATGCTGTTATGGAAAGCGGCTCAAGCGAGTACTCCTCGTCGGTGAAACGGTTTGGAACTGTAAAGTTTTGAACCCATTCATCGGGTACTAGAATTGGTGTGATAGTATAGAATAAAGATGGGGATGAAATAAATTAAATCTCAGGCGATGAGTGATCATCGCTTGAAAATTGAATTTCGGCAGAAGTTTGATCGTTTACAATGAAACTTTCTTCTTTGAAAATCAAAGAAGAAACGAGTTCATTGAAAATGGAAACTATGCCCATTCCATCCTCATTTTTATTCTCTACTATACTATGGGTCAAGTCAAGGATTATTTGTACCAAAGTAGGCACGAAGTCCTCACTTGGTTCAAAACAGTCCTCGACTTCGGCAATCTCCGAAGAAAAGTCATCGTCGGATTCAAATAGTAAATCCAACTCGTGTTCCCAATAACGATTTTCTTCCCGATAACGGTTTTCAATCCTCTCATTTTCAAGCATGCGCAATCCCTCACCGAAAGTCATAGGGCGAGGTGCGGATTCTTGGAAATAGGAAGTTTGGAATTTTTTCTCGGGACTACACTCAAAATCATTAACATAAGAATTTTGAAAATGATTACAATTTGTTTCAAAATTCTTATCATAAGGATGTTGTGACCCAGAATCAGAATGATCACGCTCAACATTACTGTAATCCGAACTTCGACTTTCGTAATACTCACCCAATGTCATTTTAGATGTTGCAAATTTTTGGGATTGCAAGTATTGACCAAAAGTCATAGGTTTACCAAAATTTTGAGAGTTATCATTAAGATTCCCATAAAAGTTAGAATAAGACATGCTTACCCCTACAAAGGCTCGAGAAGGCGACTTCCACAATGAAGATGTGCGCATGGGATAATTCAAGCGTTTCTAGGCGCTCAAATGTAGAAGTCCTGTAAAAAAGGGTTAAAAGAATGAATACAAATACAAAGAAAGAATAGTACGAAATAATAAGACAATTACAATCTATAACAAAACAATCTACGACAACGGCGCCATTTTGATCAAGCGTGAAAAGTGTGCTCGTGTAAGTGCACAATCGTTGTTTTAGTTTCACCACAATAATACAAAAGAAACCTAAATTACGACTACACTCAACTGGTGAGTAAAGCGGTAAGTCGGGTATCGAATCCATAGAGAATGTTTGATAGATCGTAACAGATTATTAATCCAGGAATAAAAGTGTAAAAAGGTGATGTGTGCTAGGAAATAAAAGAAAAGAATAAGTTAAGTCTAAATAAAGTGAAGAGAGTATCTGGATATCCTCCAACCATACAGATCGACTAATCAACATTTCGGCTCGAGAGAAATTTAATCGAGCATTATTGATTAAACATAAACTTCACACAGTAAGGAATTTAAGCCAAAGTTACGAGAATAAACATTGAATCGAAAATTGGTCGCACGTGGATTAAATTCGGATTATCGCTTTAAACACTAACGTTGCATGACAAAGAAAGTTAAATGCATAATAATCCAAATTAAGTCATGCGGGTTCAATTAAAAGCAATTTTGCACAAAACCAAATTTTCGGAGCTCGGGGCCCATTAATGGCGGAACGACATCCTGACCCTAATTATCTAAGGGCACATAATGAACTAAGCTAATTTATACTAATTAAACTAAGAAAGTAGGAAATAAAGAATTAAACTAATTAAAAAAGCATGGAAATTAATCTACAAAGCAAGGAAAAATGAAGAACAAAGCTATATTAAAGGAGATGATAGTGAATAGTTTAATCTTATAAAACCAAATGGTTGTCAACCCAAGAAGAGAAGAAGACGAGCTCTCAAAACCAAACCCTAACCTAAAATGTCTTCTAAAACTATGTATATCTCAATATTACAACAAAAATGGGTTATATATTAAGTTGGGAGAAAAGTAATGAAGAAAGAAAAGAAGGCAAAAATATCTGCAGAAACAGGGGATCGATCGATCGACCCCTTTGGTCGATTGATCGACTGTTGAAATTGTGGAAAATTTAAGAAAGATCGATCGATCAATCCTTTTGATCGATTGATCGATCAAGCAGGGGTGAGCCATGGCAGTAGCCTGCAATTCCCTTTTCTTCTCTCCTCCCCTCTTTTGGTCCATTATTTTTTCCTTCCGCTAGAAATGCTGTAACTTCTTCGTTATGAATCGGAATCGCACACCGTTCCTGGCAACGCGAAGCTTACGAGGAGGGATACAACTTCCGTGTGGACGTCGGGCCAGGTGCCCAACTCTGAAATGATCGAATTTCCCTTGAACATGCGATTACGTACGGAACGTCATCGGAATGCATCAGAACTCCATACTTGGTACCTAAATACCTACAAAAGCCCAATGATACCTCATATAACATGTTAACAATATAAACCGAGGTTTTCTGGTTAAGGGATTAAATATAGAGATTAAGGCACCCGAGGGGGCTAAAATGCGTAGGTTCGACGGATGAAATACGCAATATTTACGTATTATCAACGACCGCACTATTACTGCATACAAACGTTAAGCTATATAAATCCAGTTTAATCGCATCAGGGCCACTATATTACCCAACTTTGACCCATAATCCATCGTAATAAGTCTAAAGACCAAATGGGTAATACCAAGTCACAAAATTACAGGAGTATGGTTAAAATCGCGGTGGCAGGTGTTACGCAAAATGGAGTTATATAGTTCATTCAAATTATCCATCTACAAAGAAAAGAATTATAGATATGACTCCTCAATTACCTTTTAAATAGCCTCCTTTGATTTATCTTGGCGATTCTCTTTATGCGGGTAGCAAAAAGAATATCCTTTTTAATGATTTATTGAGTAGGATAAAAAAAGGTATTTAGGTTGGTCTTGTAAGCTCTTATCTCTACGGGGAAAACTTACCCTCATAAAAATGTCTCCGAATTAATGTATTATCATATCTTTATAGATCTTGATCCTCCTTAAAGCATCATTAATGCTTGGGAAATTATCTTCCCTAATTTTCAGCGCGGTATTATTGATGGAAATTTAAATGGCCATTGGAAGAATCAGAAGTCTTTATTCCTTCCTTATGAAGAGGGGGGGGGGGGGGGGGGGAATTGGAATAAAGAATATTTCTAATTTTATAGCAACCTCAACTTGTAAATTGTGGTGGAGACTTTTGACAGTTTATTCCAAATATTCCTTGTACACGAGGAGTAAATATTTTAAAAGGTCAAGGCCGATTGATTCTATTTGTATGATCTCACCATCTCATCTTTGGAAAAGGATGCATACCTATACGAAAGTGATGAAAAAATGGGTCGACTTATCTGCTAGAATCAAATGGAAGGGTAATTATAATGGCCTATTCTCATTTAATTCATCTTGGAACATTTAGACATAAGTGCTGCATTTAATATTCTTATATTTATGTATGGAATAGAAGACTCCCCCAAAACGTCTCGATTTTCATGTGGAAATTTCTCAATAATATAGTGCCACAGATGAAACCATCACTAGACTTAATATCCCATTAGCATCCAAGTGTCATTGTTGTGATTCTGATCAGTAAGAAACACTAAATTGTTTATTCTTTTAAGAAGAAGTGGCTAACCATATTTGGAATCATTATGGTGGGGTGATGGGTATTAGATCTTCTGCCTCTAACATTTGAGGTCATTTGATGGCCTTATGTATGAAGAGTTTAGGTAAGGATTTGATATATACTTTTTGCACTCTCATTCCTAGTATCATTTCTTGGTAGCTTTGAAAAGGGAGAAATAGAAGAAAATATGATGACTCCTATGAAGACTGATTTTATTATTTCAAAAATTAAATAGAACATTAGAAATATATTCAAGTCTAGACCTTTCATAGGAAAAAATCAAGACTAGATATTGAACTCATGGATGACTTTAAATTCTCTGTAATTAGTTTTGTATTTGTCACTAGAGAAGCATTGTTTTTCTCTTATGAATAAATTATTCTTTTCTCAAAACAAAATTCATACCTTTGCAGATCTTTTTATTGAGTCATGATGTGGAGATGAGTTGATGTAGAATCGGATTAGTTACATTCCTTTGTCTTTCAGTGTATGATCCTTTGAATCAACGAGAAGGGTGGTATTCTCCTTTGAAAGAAAGACTTGGAGATTTTCCTTAAGAATTTTTTTTCACCCTCTTCTTTTATATCTTTTGCACTAATCAAATTTTGTTTTATTTACCTTGCCTCATTAGTCGAATCCTACTTATGCTTCTCAACCTAAAAACGAGGTGGGAATAGTAGCACCAAGTATGGAATCGTTCAAAAGCACCTAAAAAGGTGCCGTTAGTTAATTAAGAGTACAAGTGACCAATCACGAAATTATAGGCTCAATATAATGAGGTACTGTGTTGGGGGACCTACGACAAATAAATAAAATTGTCTTCCAAGTAGAAAAAACAAAATTCAAAATTACTCTCCCGTAATTTATTTGTTTTTCCATTTAATCATAATTAATTACACCAAATAATTACGACTACACTCCAATTTTAATTACTCAAAATTACCACAATAAAGAGGCCTAATGTTTGTACAGTTGGATGACACATAATATGATTCTTCACATAAAGTGTATAATACCAGCTTGGTAAAAAAATGGTCGCTAGTTGATATTCATCAAAATATTATAAACATTCCTAGATGTCAAACAAAACTTATTTGAAATATCTACCATATTATAAAATCCGCAGGCCGAATTTATTAGTAGAGTAAAAACTTATAAGTTTATTAAGGAGTATCATATCCCAGGATACTTCCTGGACGCAGATTTATGGAATATGATCTCGGATATACTAACACGATCCCTGCCCAACTTATAGGATTTTTTCATCCTTAATAAAATAGAATCGCATCCATCATCAAATCAACGCAATGACGATACGAATATTACGACCCTCATATATCTCAGGATGAAGAATCTATTCACCCTATGCAAACCATGAGATTATTCAAGTCTTATTAAGTCAGCACCAAGACTCGACTCTCATCCTTGGTCGTGTTCAATACTTTCCTGAAGTACCGGTACAAATATTCCTTGAACTCTTAAACAAGTTCATGAACCATCATATATGTTTCGATAGTCAGGATAAACTACTAATATTGTATTCAGAACCTTACTAGTAGGATGTTAACCCTCATATCTAGTTTGTGAAATATTCAACCATGCTAGAACCGAAACTCTAATCTTCAATGCTCACACCAAATTCCTACTGAGCATAATTGACCAACATTATGATATATTTACAAACAAATATAAAGCATGATTTTATATTTTAAATGGTTTACGATGAACCTTTATGACTGAAGAGTATATAAACCTCATAAACGTGATTTTAAGAATAAAACCCCAACAGAAAGAGCTCAAGTTCTCTATACAATTATACATAACTTTAGGAAAAGATAACTCAGATCCCCAAAGTGTGTTTGTGTGTGTGTGTGTGCGCGCTATTTATAGGTTCTTGGAAGATAGATAAAAAGTGAGTTCCTTTTCAGGTGAGGGATGTACGTACTTTACATGCTAAGGAGAGAATAATTATACAGTTAGTTAATGGAACATGGGGAAAATATTTTCATATATCCCACATGTGCATGTGTAATTAATGCTACTAACAACATCCTTTCACATTGTGGATTCTTGTTGTAGAGGAGTATTAACAATGTTGATTGACTACTAACTAACGGAATAAGGTGATCTATGAAGGCTCATGGGGCAGACCAGATTGCTTCATTTCTTTAAATGATGAATTCATGTGTCATCTTCTGATTGGTTCATGGGCAATACCTTATTTATGGTATACCACCCGTTAATGTTCTTAAATCAAACATCAACACAAAAACAATCCACCAAAATAATCTTAAAACATTATATCATAGCAAATAAATTAATAAACCCATTTGAGTTCAATAATCTAAACCTAAATTAACATAACTAGAAACCGTGGTAAATGATAACTACAATGATGAAATTAAAGAAAGCAATGAATGAAAGAAAGAAATTAAGAAAACTAGTTAACAAAACATTAAATTAAACTAAGAAAGGTTGAATAATGAAGAAGATAATGAATAGTAACTTACAATCAATCTATAGGAGAGAGAATAGGGAGAATCTCTCATCACTAAACCTAAAAATATCTAAAATATGATATATAACCTGATTCCTATAAAGAAAAACCCGACTTACTATTTATAATAAGTGGAATAAATGAAAATAAAACTAAACTTAAGCTCTGAAATATCATAAATCTGGGATGGTCGATCGATCGATGATTCGAAATCCAATCCACTACCTTTAGATATTTAAAAAACTAAGTAGATGCAATCTATTGATGAATCATTGATCGATTGATGCCCGATTTTTTAGCGGACTTTTTACGTCAAAAAGACAATGTTGCCTCTCACGGAATCAACCATAACTTCATCATTCAATCTTGAATTGATGCAGGGTTTGTGGCTAGTGAATATAATTGTAAGATATACACAACCTTAGAAATCCAAGTTCAAAATTCATAAGTATGAAATGATGAAAACACCCTTGAAGTTTCGCATTGCAATGAAACTTTCCCAAAACGCAACTAATTTTTCTACTCATCATTCCCACGCAAATAAAAGTTCAAATAAACCTTAGAAAACAAATGTACATACATATAAACATACAAACATACATATATATATATATATATATATAATAAAGGAGGAGGGACTTTTGCCACATCATATAAGTTTATACACAAAACCAATATAAACAACTTTTGTATCTATCTTCATGAACTGATGGCTGAGATTAACAAAAAAAAAATTGGAATCCAAGGGTCCAAAACGACTCATGTGGTGAGATTCAAAGTTGAGACCTCAAGCTATGTGCTCTTTTACCAACTCCCCATTTGATTTTCCCTTATACCTCGAGCCATGTCGAGCCACGTGCTCTGCAAAACTCTACCCATCACAAAATATCATGTATCTATCCATCACAACAAGCTTCAACATCTGCTCTTCTTCAATTCTTGTCTCACCCGAGCTACACCTTTACTCTCTCATAGCATCTTCTCTAACATGCTCTATATCATCTATCTATATAACATTTTTGTATGGTTATCCGCATCTTCTTTAACGAATTCTGTCTGTTTCTAATTTGTTTTAACATATATTTGAGACCCAATTTGTTCTATATAACTATTGACATATTGTACTGATCTAATTTTCTTTTTTCCAGATCTAATCTCCGTTGATCCATGTTGATCGTATGGTTGCCGGCATCATCTCTAACGAGTTATGTCTGCTTCTAATTTGTTTTAACATATATTTGAGACCCAATTTGTTCTATATAACTTTTGATGCGTGTACCGATGTAATTTCCTTTTTTCCAGATTTGATCTCCGCTGATCTCCACTGGGATTTTTCTCAAAGAAAGTTTTGGGAGTTCATCATTTTCATTTTCAGATCTTGTTTTCTTAAGATTTTGGAATTTGAGATCTTTGTCTCATTTGGAATTTGGGATCTTGATTTTTTTAAGATTTTAAGTTTTGGATTTTTTAAGATTTTGGAATTTGTCTCATCCAAAACAGTTCATCATTTACTTTGGTTCACGAGGATACATTGAACATTTGTGTAAAATTTTACACAAACATAGAAGAGGACGTAGTGGGTTTTCAAGCAACTGTGGAGATTTGTGTAAAATTTTACATAACGTGGACATTTGTGTAATTACTTTGGTTCACGAAGTGGGTTTGAACGCCCCTGTTTTCCAAATATCTGAAGTTTGTAATTATATTTTTTTATTTAATGATCTTTTTAGATTTTAAATGATGAATTGTAACACAATCAGGGATTTCATGGAGGCTTAACGGCGGGGACAACAGTCCATAGAAGCGTCGGAGTCTTTTCATTCAGAGAGAGATTACATGGAGGGTTAATGCGGGGAACTGCTATGGAGGCTTAGCGCCAAAGGTTCACATGTAACACAATCAGGGATTTCAGGTTTTGGGTTTCTAAAAATTAATTTTTTGTTGCAATGTTTAGCTCAGAGTTTCTCTCTCTCTCTCTCTCTCTCTCTCTCTCTCTCTCTCTCTCTTATTGTGAGTTAAAAGGGTTTTATTATTGTTAAATATTATTTTTTGTGATACATTTGTTTTTGTTCACATTGAACCCTTATCTCTTATCTCTGCCTCTTCCTTTCAAGATTGATTTGGTTAAGAGTTGCTTTGAACCTATGCAATTTCCTTTCCTTGATTTCATTTTTACTTATCATTTTTTATTTATTCTTTAACTCAAATTTTATTTGAAAATAATTTAATTTTTCTTTAGTGTGATGTAGTTTTACACTTTTGTTCATTTTTTATTTTTTATTCTAATTTATTTATTTATTATTTATTTTTTGGGCTCTGTCTTACAAAGAAAAATACTGTCAACAGTGGGAGGACACCAACACCAAAATTATCATCATATACTGACATCCTACATCAACTTTTTAATTGTTAACATGAAAAAAGCATATGGAACACAAAATACACAGAGACTCCAACAATGTTACCTCGCTTAAGAAAAAGATGCCATTATCTTTCATGATTTGAAGCAAAAGCATGAGCCACCCTTTTGAGTTGAACTTCCAATTCATTGAAAAGATGCCTTAATATATTATCATTTTCTAATTCGATATTAACCAATGGGTCGGGTTTGGGGCGGGTTTGTCATAACCCAAACCCGCCTCGCAATTTTTTTTAAAAACCCACCCCATCCATCTACAGGGTTTTTTAACCTGCCCCGAACCCGTTTAAGTGTAAAACCCCCTCCCTAAACCCGGTCGGCTCCGCCCCGTTTAGATTAAGTTGGTAAAAAACCATCATGTTAAACCCGTATATCACATATATAACTTATATAATAAATATTTAATGTAAATAATATATTAAATATGAGTATTTTAGTAATTATAAAAAAAAACGGGGGGGGGGGGGTTGCGGCTGGTTATGCTAAATATAGTAAATTCGAACCTGCCCCGTTTAATAAATGGGTTTTTAAAAAAAACTCATACCCACCCCGTTTATTTTAAACGGGTTTTTAACCCACCCCATTAGGGGTGGGGCGGGGCGGGAATCCGGTGGAGCGAGTTAAATTGCCATCCCTAATTCCGATTCCTGCTTTAAAGCATGCTTATGTAACTAAAATTTTACATAACCAATAAAAAATCTACCAATGGGTTTTTGTAAGAGTGGTCCATATAATATTATCAAACTTCAATAATTTTTTTTTCATTTTAATTTTACACATGTCAGCCTAACAAAATGATGATTCAGTTACTTGAAACTTAACATTAGTCCTACATTATCAAATATAATTAATGTGTCATTAAAAAAAGTTAAATCTCAATGGAAAAAAAATTTAAATCCCAACTCATTGGAATAGGGATGTTATAATACGTCTACAAGTAATTTCTTGTCGTGTCATCTTCATATGTACGCGGAGTGTTCTGCAATGTATGTGAGGGAATAATAAAAAAGAACCCTTTTAAAAATTTAAAATGATTATTTTGTGTTTTGTTATCTTTCTTATGGACAGTGACGTTTTTCTTCTTTATTTTTTGGACATTTATATGGCTATTCCACTACAAGGGAAACTAAGAAGAAGAAGAAGCGGATGCAATAAATGGAAACTATGATTGTTGATACCAAATTTAATCTACTGACGTGGACCAATCATATAAAGACACGTGGCTATCTACATGGAAACTACAAACACTTCTGAGGAACTCCCACGCTCCGAGGAAAAGAACTGCTTACCCGAGGAACTCACATGCTCCGAGAAACTCATACTCTCCGAGGAACTCACACGCTCCAAGGAACAAACCTCTCCGAGGAACTCTTGAATACTAAGAAGCTTAGGCGGTCCGAGCAACTCACGCGGTCCGAGCTGCATCTCGAACAAAGCATTAATAATTGGATAACCAGCAATTCAACTGATTCATTAAATGCTTATCATTTGGACACGCACGCAAAGGGGGCATTAAATGTATTACCCTTTCATATGCATATCATTTTAATGTATTACCCTTTCACATTACAGCCTCAAGGCTATAAATACATTGTACAATCCTCATTGTAATGGGGCCCATACAAGAATTTCTTGAGATCACTTATAATCGAGAATTCCCATACAAACGCTAATAAAACAACAGTGGACGTAGGCCATTCTTATAAGGCTGAACCACTTTAAAATCTTTTGTCTCATTTATTTATCTGTGATTGAATTATTAGAGTGATCTAATTTTTTACATCAACAGATTGGCGCCGTCTGTGGGAAACGACTGGTAAAATCATTTTCTCATAAAAAACAATCCATTATTAATGGCTGACATTCCTGAATCCGGCAATCGAAATGCTGGAACCCTTCCAAATCCATCTGCTCCACCAATTGTTCCAGATCTGACTGAAATAATGGCGAATCTGGCTTAGGGCCAGACCGTCATGCAAGAAACAATGCGACAACTTATCCAAACCCTCCATGGCAGTGCATCAGCCTATTTCGGACCACGAAGCATTCAAATAAATACCCGTGTGCCTTCTTCGCGTACTAGGCGTAATGATTCATATCGCAATGATGAATCTCAAGATATTTCTTATCAACCTGGACGAACTTCATCTGTGCGAGCCATAGATACTGAACAACATGTCACCCTCTCCCCAAAAAGGGCCAGCGCATTGGAAAGATTAAGTAGGGCCTCTCCTATCGATCGGTTAGGCCCTAGAAGGAATAAAAGTCCTCTTAATGCAGCATCGAGGAGCTTTCGACGACCATCAGATTTAAGGGAAGAATCTGCCCAGTCGCGACCAGCTGCTCGTCAAGATGGATCCTATGACCGACCAGCTGCTCATCGAGATAAATCCTAGGAAGCCAATTCAACACGATCAGTTGCTAGAACCAATAGGTCCGAGGAAGGAAACGATGCATGGAAAGGATCTATTCAGAGGCTGGAGGATAGATTAGGGGAAATGGCTAAGGCCAAGAATCCTCTACAACGAACCTTTGTTCGGGGAACACCTTTTGTCCAGGACATTGTTGATTTTCCAACACCTTCAAAGTTCAAAGCACCTGTTGTGACTCCCAAGTATGATGGGAAGACTGACCCTGTCCTTCATATAGAACAATATCAAGCTGCTGCCGACATCTATGCTGTCCCAGACGAGATAAGATGCAGGACATTCTCAGGAACTCTTACCGGATCTGCTCAGATATGGTATAATAATCTTCCTCGGGGTAAGATTTCAACTTTTCTTCAATTTTTTGAGTTATTCATTGGGAATTTCTGCTTTGGAGCAAAGCCAGTTAAACGAGTAGCACATTTGTTAAGTGTTAGACAAAAAGCTGGGGAGAGTATTAGAGATTATATAACTCGTTTTAATAATGAGAAATGCGAAGTCATTGATTACGAGGAGAAGACAACTATTACTGCTTTGATGAGTGGACTACTGCCGAATAAGTTGTACTACACTTTGGCCAAATATCCACCTCAAACCATGTCGGACCTGATGGGAAAAGCGTCCAAGATTATGAACGCCGAGGAGGCTATGTCTGCGAAGAAGAGTATGGACGCCAAAGAAACGAAGGTGGAAGGTGATAAAGCTAAGAAGAAAGAGCATAAAAATAATGATGGTGACAAACATTCCAAAAATAGGTCGTCATGGGAAGTCTTGAGGAAATTTGATAATTACACACCTTTGAAGGCAAATATCAACCACGTCCTGGAAGAAATTAAGAACAACGAGGAGTTAAACTGGCCAAAGAAAATGAAATCAGACCCCGATATGAGGAATAGAGAGAAATATTGCGAGTTCCACAAGGATCATGGCCATATGACTAAAAATTGCATAGCTCTTCAGAATGAGATTGAAACACTCATCCGACGAGGAAAGCTATCAAAGTATGTTGATCGGGGAGGCGAAAAAAGAAACAAGGACCGAACTAGAGAGAGATCTAGATCTCCTCGTCGAGCAGAGGAGAACAAGAAGAGAAACCATGAAGTTGATCTCTTCCCAAGAAACCAAGGCAGCCAGAACGAGAGGTATTTTCAATACGCTTTGGGTCATTTGATTATAATGTTATTATATGGGGAGATGCTGGAGGAGGAGACCTCACTGCAGAAAGAAAAGCTTACCTCGATGAGGCTCAAGCTTGCTCGTACATTCAACGAATAAATTTAGCTGAGGAAGATCACCCAAGAAAGGTGAACAAGGAGAAGTTGGTCATTGGGTTCTCAAAGAGCGACCTTACAAGTGTTCTGTATCCTTATGATGACCCGCTGGTGATCAAAATGAGGATGAAGGAGGTTATGATTTCAAGAGTACTGGTCGATAATGGTAGCTCGACAGACATCATGTTCTACTCGTGTTTCGATAGTTTAAACCTAAAGCTATCTCAATTGGAGCCTTGCCACAGACCCCTCATCGGTTTCGATGGCGAGAAAGTATTTCCACTTGGGACGATCAAGTTGGATATATTCATTGGTACGTGGCCTGCTTGTCGGACATAAAGAATACGTTTCTTTGTGATGGATAAGAATGTCCAATCATCGTACAATATCATCATGGGAAGAGTAGGATTGAAGAAATTCGAGGCTATGCCATCTATAGTGCATCAGTGCCTAAAATTTCCAACAAACTTTGGAGTAGGAGTTGTGAAAGGTGATTAGAAAGTAGCTCGGGAATGCAATTATTCATCCGCCGAGAAAGAAGAATGGGAAGAATCAAAGAAAAAGACTACGACCTATCAAGTGGAGGAAGGTGCAGAAATTGAAACTTTGGACCCTCGAGATGAGTCGCAACTCGCGAAGGGTCAAGTGGTGGAATCTACTGAAAACATCATTCTTGACGACGAGCACCCTAAGCGAACAACTCAAATAGGTTCATCGTTGGAAGCCTCATTAAAATAAGAATTGATAACTTTCCTTAGAAGCAGAAGACAAACTTTTGCGTGGAGTCATGAAGATATGCCTGGGATAGACCCAAACTTCTTATGTCACGAGCTCAATGTGAATAAGGAAATCAAGCCTGTGAAGCAGAGAAGAAGAGTATTCAGTCCCGAGAAGAATCAAGAGATACAGGAGGAAGTCGATAAGCTCCAGAAAGCTTGTTTCATTGAAGATGTTAAATATCCAGATTGGTTAGCTAAAGTGGTGATGGTAAAGAAGAAAAACAACAAGTGGAGGATGTGTGTGGACTTCACCGACCTCAACAAATCATGCCCAAATGATCACTTTCCATTGCCCCGAATTGATCAACTGGTGGATGCTACCTCGGGACACGAGTTGCTGAGCTTCATGAATGCTTATTCCGGCTACAATCAAATTAAAATGAAACCTGAAGACAGGGAAAGTACTTATTTTATTACCCCTAGGGGAACTTATTGTTATAATGTTATGCCTTTTGGTTTGAAAAATGTAGGTGCGACATATCAGAGGCTGATGAACAAGGTCTTTGATGAACAAATCAGTGACAACATGGAAGTCTATGTTGACGATATGCTGACAAAAATCAAGAAAGCTGCCGATCATCTAGTTGACTTAAGCCAGACTTTTGATCAACTAGATAAATATCAAATGAAGCTGAACCCAATGAAGTGCATATTTGGAGTACGTGAAGACATGTTCCTCGGGTACATTGTCAATCAACGAGGCATTGAAGCAAATCCTGAAAAGATCAAAGCTCTATTAGGGTTGCGATCTCCAACAACGAAGAAGGAAGTACAGAGTCTCACAGGACGTGTAGGGGCACTCAACAGATTTGTGTCACGAGCAACTGATAGATGTCTCCCATTCTTCAAGACGCTCAGAAAGACTTTTGAGTGGAATGATGAATGCGAGAAGGATTTTCAAGACTTGAAAAAATACTTGGGAGCACCTCCACTGTTGTCCAGGCCGTTGATGGGAGAAAAATTGTATTTATACCTTGTAGTATTCGAGAATGCAGTTAAATCAGCGTTGATCAGAGTGGAGAATGGAGTACAAAAGCCGATTTACTACACAAGTAAGGCCTTTCGAGGAGTAGAGATCAGATATCCAAGGCTGGAGAAATTGGCACTGGCGCTGATTGAGGTGAGAAGGAGAATGAGGCCATACTTCCAAGCTCATACGATAGTAGTATATACCGATGTGCCATTGAGACAAGCCCTTCACAAGCCAAAAAAATCAGGGAGATTGATGTACTGGGAAATAGAGCTTGGCGAATATGATATAATTTATGAACCCCGATCATCATTAAAAGGGCAGGCTATAGCAAATTTCATAGCAGAGTTCACCTATCCTGAAACCCTCGAGGAGCAGAAGTTGCTCACTAATCAACCTGTGGATGTTACATGATCGATAAACACTAGATCAGACCAACTCCGGTTGGTAAAAGGGCAAGTGGATGTTATAAAATCATTAAATTCAAGCCCAGACCAACTCCGGTTGGTAAAAGGGCAAGAAGAAATGATCAACGAGGAGCGAGAAAAATCTGGGGAGAATGAAAAGAAGCAGCAAATATTTCACCGAGGAACTCTGACTGATTCGAATTTTGAAGACGAGTTACCTATATGGAGGCTATATGTAGATGGCTCATCTTGCAATGCAGGATGTGGCACAAGGATAGTTTTGAGTACTCCGGACGAGGTCGACATGGAATACGCCTTGCGTTTCCAATTCAAAACTTCCAACAATGAGGCTGAATATGAGGCCATGATTGTAGGGCTTAATTTGGCAAAAGTTATGGAGGCGCAACAAGTTATGATCTTTAGTGACTCTCAACTGATTGTAAACCAAATGATGGGGGTATATGCAGTTAGAGTAGAATTAATTATCAGATATCATGCAAAGGAAAAGGGGCTAGTGTCAGAATTTGCCATTATTCAGCTGGTCAGAATACCAAGAATGGAGAATGCGAGAGCAGACGCCCTAGCTCGACTAGCGTCAGCTACTTGCACCGAGTTACGACGAACAATCCCAATTGAAGTGTTGGTTGGTCGGAGTATAGATGAAGATATGACGATGAACTTTATCACCCTTGATTTAGGTCCATCTTGGATGGATCCCATCATGGCGTATATCGAGGAGGGAGAATTGCCAATTGACAAGCTCACAGCCAAGAAATTGAAGTTTAAAGCTGCTCGGTATGTACTAACTAATGGTGTTTTATATAGACGAGGAATAATGGCAGATTTGTAGAGATGTGTACATCCCTCCGAGGTGAAAGAATTAATTGAAGAGATCCACGAAGGGTCTTGTGGAGCACATGTAGCAGGTCGGACGCTTTTGCAAAGGGTGATGACGCAGGGATACTACTGGCCGACGATGAGGGCTGATTGTATAGCTTATGCCAAGAAATGTGACAAGTGCCAGCGTTTCTCTTCCATTCGAAGAACTCCACTAGCATTGTTGACACCCATAACTTCCCCTTGGCCATTTGCCATGTGGGGAATTGATTTGGTTGGACCACTGCCAACGACCCGAGGAAGGTTCAAGTACCTCGTCATCGCAGTGGATTATTTTACTAAGTGGGTAGAAGCTGAGCCACTCATTGATATGACGTACGAGAAGGTTTACTAATTTGTTTGGAAGAACATCATTTGCCGATATGGTCTCCCTCATGCCTTCATCATAGACCATGGGACACAATTTGATAACGAGGAGTTTGCCGCCTATTATCATCAGTCAAATATTTTGAAGGTTCATTCAGCACCAGGTCATCCTCCAAGCAATGGAAAAACTGAAGTGACAAACAGAACGCTGCTGAACGATTTGAAGAAATGATTGGATGATGCAAAAGCAAACTGGATCAACGAGTTACAATCAGTACTCTGGGCTTACCGAACTACTCCCCGAGTAGCAACTGGAGAATCACCATACATGCTGGCATTTGGAAGTGAAGTTGTCATACCTACCGAGTTGGGCCTCCCAACACACAGGGTACTGAATTTCAATTCCCCTGTCAGCGACTTAATGAGAAGACTGGATTTAGACATGCTCGAGGAAGTCAGAGAAGAAGCAGCCATTAGAAATGCTGCTTACTAGCAGTGAACAGCTTTATTCTATAACAAGAGGGTGAAGAAGTGCGACTTGAAAGAAGGAGACAATGTATTGAAGAAGGTAATTCAAAAGCATAACAAACTGGAAGAAAACTGGCATGGACCATACCGAGTTATAGAAGTTATTCGACCGGGAACCTATCGAATAGCCACTTTAGAAGGTGAATAGTTTAAGAATGCATGGAACACAGAACACCTGCGCAAGTATTATCAGTAATGTACATGTAACGCGGTTCCATCAGTATGAATAAAATAAAAATATTCTGCATGTCTTTCTGTTTATTGAAAAATTTTCGGGGAATACTAGTGCTACGCACTACTCGGCACAGCTCGACAGACTACTCAAGAAAATATTCCAAACTGTACCAACTTAGTTGGTCGACGAGGAGAAAATATTCCAAACTGTACCAACTTAGTTGGTCGGCGAGGAGAAAATATTCCAAACTGTACCAACTTAGTTGGTCGGCGAGGAGAAAATATTCCAAACTGTACCAACTTAGTTGGTCGACGAGGAGAAAATATTCCAATCTGTACCAATTTAGTTGGTCGACGAGGAGAAAATATTCCAAACTGTACCAAGTATGGTTGGTCGGGGATAAAAACCCACTAACTACAGTTGGTCGACGAGGAGAATTCATTCACCTTGGTTGGTCAGACACATTTTATGAAAAAGACAAACATTTACCAAGTATGGTTAATCGGGGATAAACTCTCACTAACTATAATTGGTCGACGAGCACAATTTAACAACCTTGGTTGGTTGGAAAAATTTTAAACATTTTTATACTCATTACTTTATTATTAAGTGATCGAGCAACATTACA
This sequence comes from Sambucus nigra, assembly GCA_949130495.1. NCBI lineage: Eukaryota > Viridiplantae > Streptophyta > Magnoliopsida > Dipsacales > Adoxaceae > Sambucus > Sambucus nigra. The sequence goes on from OX422208.1 coordinate 287,549,812, forward strand.
GATATTTGTAACTTTTTTACTAAGTTGGTCGATGAACAACACTATTATTATCTTTTTAACAGATATGCATAAATGTAAAGTGTTTGATATTTACAAGACAATAGCAATTAAGATTTGCAAGCAATAATGAAAGTCTTTCATTAAATTCGAAATAAATTACAAGTTACATTGATAATAAAATGAAAATTACATTGATATGTATACTAAATTGTTACATTAAAAATTCCTATTATATTGGTCTTTTCCCCTCAGCTTTCGATACAGGTTCCTCGCCAGCAGGCGGATCATTTAAAGATTGAGGAGAATTGATGAAGTTTAAATCCTTCAGCATCCTGACGTTCATCACAGAAGGTCGATCTAGAAGATGCTCGGGACGAGATACCTCAATTTGAGAATGTAAATTATAGTCACCGAGCTATTTTGAAATTAAGCTTCGTGGAATGGCTCGAGCAGGGATCCACTCCATCTCCAGGTTGTACGGTGGCACAGGCAGGTCAAGCAACCCGGGATCATGGTAGTCCCATAGATAGTGTCCTTGTTCGAGCTTCAGTACACCTAAGGCATTCAGCCAGCCTTGTTTGTAGCCCTCATTATTGGCATTCTGGATACGATCGTCCAAGTGAAATAATGCTTCGTTGTATCCATCCATCCAGAATTCCCTGGGTTGTTTGTGGAATTGATATGTTAGCCTCTCTAGCTGCTCGTGGAGACTCTTGATGAAAATCTCCTTATTCTCCAAGACGTACTTCTGCGTAGAGAGCGGTTTTTCCAAGTCCCTAATCTTCTTTGACATGTCAGACAAAGCTTGGTTCTTCTCCATTAATTGGAAGGCCTGTTTCTCTAAGGCAGATCCTGTCCTCTGTTCCTCGACAAACACCCGAGCTACTCTTGCTCGTCCCTGAAGAGATCTTCCTCGTCCCCGAGGAGACGTGGAAGGGCCCGACCTCCTCAAGGTATCCAATTCTTCCCTCAACTTGGCATTCTCCACTTTTAGGAATGAAAATCCCTCGTCAGTCACTGGGATTAGGGCTGTTGAAGAAGAGGCTGCAGACTTCAACTGTGATAGCTCTTTCTACAAGTTGTTGTTTTCCTTTTCCAGCAGCTCAGCAATCTGTCTGCATTCCTCGACCTCGCCCCTCAGGGTTCTCTCCCTTAAATCATAACTAGCAAAAAGCTTCTCGTAGCCCTTGTCAGTAACGATCAACTTATACTTCTTCTCGTAACTCTCATGCAATAAGGCAGTTGATTCCTTGTTTTGATTCTGAAGGTCTTCGAGGGTGTACTGGAGATCCTCGATCATTTCATAGTAAGACACATTATTGGCTACCGCTCGATCAAGCAGACACTTCAGGTACTGATATGCTTCCACTGCCTGTTCTGAAGCATCCTGGCCAAGGATGTCAGCAACTTGTGCAGCACTCAAGTCTGTGTGACCAGCCTTAAAGTACTCATTGTACTGTTGCAACAACTTTGTATCATGGGCAGATAGCAGATCCATCCTGTCCAGAAACTAGCAGAGAAAGAAAAGCAATCATCAATAAGAAGAATAAGCAAAGTATGAATAGAAGATGAACAACAATATGCAAGAAAATTCAATTTTATTAGATTGTAAAATTCAGAATTACAAGTGTTGGATTACATTTGACAAAAAAAAGAAAATATAAAAGAAGCCCGAACAACACTACACCTTTTCCTTATCTCCCAAAACCTTCTCGGGAGGTTGGGAAGAGGAAGAAGGTTGCTCGGAGGGAACTGTGGGCTGTTCGGAGAGTACCAGCTATTGCTCGGATAAAGAAATGACTTGCTCAATAGCAGACTGGATGGCTGGAGGGTGATCTCCCATCACCATTGAAGACTCCTCAGAGGTAGCTTCATCCTCTTCTAATTCTTCTGGAGTAGGAGGAGGACCAGGGATATGCCTCTGGAAGAGCTCATAGGACTCGTCGACCTTCATTTCCTTAAGGGCAGCGACCCATCCATCCCTAAAGTACTTTAGACTTCCATAGTCTACTTGAGATACCATGGAAGCACACCCCTTGTTCCACCCCTTGTCCCAGTCAGAGCTGAAGGACTTTTTCACAACAGCTTTCCTCTTCAGCTTTACCGAGGAAAGCATCTCGGACAGAAGGTTCTCAGCATTCTTCAGTTTGATATCAACCTCCTCCTTCTGCCGACCTACTTCCTAGAGCTGGTCCAACCTCTCCTCAGCATCTTTGAGTTTATTTTCCAGCTCTCCAGCGGCTTTGAGCTTTTCCTCAAGCTCTTTATTTGCCTTCTCCAAGGCATTCTTATTCTTCTCCAACTCCTTGGAGGCATCAGCAACTCGAGCTTTTTCTTGCTCAGAGGAGGAAAGTTTTTTCTCCTAGATAGACTTATCAGTGGCATACTTCTGGCGAGAGTCCTCCAAAGATTTGATAGCCTCTTCCATAGCTCCCTCCACACTGGACGAGGAGCATGAGGCTTTAATGGCTTCATCCTTTTTTAGGATTATGTTAAAGCAGCTCGTCAGCTGTGAACAGAAAAAGAAAGCAAGTTAGAAACAAGAAATGGCAAAGGAAACTATGAAAAGTTCAAATTAAAGAAACTTACTGAAGGAAGATGACGAGCAACCAAAGAAGTAACCTTGTCCCGAGTAAGATTATCTTCATTACCCTGGACCTCGGGAATGGTCCGAGACTTCACTGAGCTCATAGCAGAGCTCGGAGGGACAAAAGTGGGAACTACAGTCTTAGCAGCTGGGGGCTGAGTAGTGGTGTCAGCCAAATTGACCGAGGAGCTTTTATTCAGCCTCCTCAGGGGAACAATTACATATTCAACCAAGGATGAATCTTTGGTCGGTGATATCACAATCACCTTTCCAGGAGCAGCAGAGCTGCTCGGAGCCACTGCGGGCTTATCAGCAACCTTCTCGGCAGTTTTTGCAGGAGCAGCTGCAGAAGTTTTCTTTGTCCCCTCCCTTGGGACATCAATCTTAATCCTTTTTACCTCCCCAGAACCGGAGGCAGTTTTCTCAAACAGAGCAGGAGTTCTTCTCTTCTTCATCCTTTCGCTCAATGGAATATGAGATTCAGGCGAAGAACTTGTAGAGGCTGGTACTGGCTCTGCTTCACTGATCACTGAACGAGCAGTGAAGGAGGTTGTGTAGCTCTTATACTGGAGCAGATACGAAGCCGACCTAATATGCTCGTCGGCAACCCTTTGATGCAGACCCCATATAAGTCCCAAATGCCTTATATTGACATCTGTTTCTTTTGGGCACTTTCTCTTGCTATCAACTGCAAATAAACAAACATTGTTATCAGTGACACATTTTATCAAACACAAAACAAACATGATTTCAAAATAAATAAAATAAAATAAAAATAACCTATCCCATTGCCATAAGAAGGGCATCTGGGACCCTGGTAAACCTCATCTCCGGTTAATAGAGGGTGTTGCCAATTTTTTACAACAACCCCGTGTTCAAAATAATCCCTATTGGCATCAGGGAGATTGACTACTAAGGCTCTATTTGTAAACCTAGTTTTTAAATAGTAAATATTATGATTAACTGCCCATCTATAGTAGTACATGATTTCTGGAATTCCTATACGATTTCCATGCACTTGATTTAATTTATGCACCCCATTAACTATTCTCCATGTGTTGGGGGCTATTCGTGCAGGAACAACATCAAAATACTGACAGAATTCCAGACACAGGGAGTTTGGTGGAAAATAAAATCCACACTCAGCAAAAAGAGACTGGGGAACCAATGTCCCTCAGCCAAATTGAAATAATTAGAAGGCTCAGAAAGCTCTTCCAAGACGACCCAAGATGGAATGGAAAAATCAGAATGAAATTTCTCAAGAGACTCAACAGGATAAACCATGGTGAATAAAGAAATAAAGATGAAGGAAGAAGATCTTACAGGAAAAGAACGGATCTGCTGACTACGGACGATGGAAGAGATGAATACACAAGAGAGTAGAAGATAATGAAAAACTCGAAGATAAAAATTTGAAAAGGTAGAAGACGATGGGAGTGTCTGTGAAGTTTAAATACCTTACCTTGGGAACTGGCGAAGTAATGATTACAAAAAAGGATGATTATGTTACCGGCGGCTAAAAAGGCATTAAATATAGGTGCGGGAATCAAAGCGGGCAACAACGGCTAAAAAAGATGAAAAGTAACGTGAAAATCGAAGCACGAAGAAAAGTCCAAAAAAGTATGATTCTACGAATTTGGAAGGAGAAAATAAATGCAAGGGAAATTCTCCTAAAAATCAGGAAGACTATTTAAAGCTACCATATTCCGAGAAAGAATGTTCCATACTCCTCAAATTTCAAACTATGAAACATTGGGGGCTTCTGTTGATACCAAATTTAATCTACTGACGTTGACCAATCATATGAAGACACGTAGCTATCTACATGGCAACTAGAAACACTTTCGAGGAACTCCCACGCTCCAAGGAACAAAGCTGCTTACCCGAGGAACTCACATGCTCCGAGAAACTCATACTCTCCGAGGAGCTCACACGCTCCGAGGAACAAACCTCTCCGAGGAACTCTTGAATACCAAGAAGCTTAGGCGGTCCGAGCTGCATCTCGAACAAAGCATTAATAATTGGATAACCAACAGTTCAACTGATTCATTAAATGCTTATCATTTGGATGCGCACGCAAAGGGAGCATTAAATGTATTACCCTTTCATATGCATATCATTTTAATGTATTACCCTTTCACATTACAGCCTCAAGGCTATAAATACATTGTACAATCCTCATTGTAATGGGGCCCATATAGGAATTTCTTGAGATAACTTATAATCGAGAATTCCCATACAAACGGAAATAAAACAACAATGGACGTAGGCCATTCTTATAAGGCTGAACCACTTTAAAATCTTTTGTCTCATTTATTTATTTGTAATTGAATTATTAAAGTGATCTAATTTTTTACATCAACAATGATGATTTATTTTTTTATGTTCATAATTCAATAACATGACAATACTCAAATGTTGTGTATATGTGGATTTGAGATTATGGTTTTTCTTTTAGATTTTATGGCTACTATTTTTACTCAAATTTCATATCAGGACATAAGAGATAGTTAGTAATGGCATTCCCATTTTATTTGTTCAATTTATTATGACAATGAATGTTTCATTATTTTTATAATCAATTTTTTATGTGAATATTGGTTGTAAATTTATATAAATATTTTACATGCATTTTGCATGCCTTTGGTTTCGAAACTCAAATTAAAATTCAACTCTAAATTAAAAAAAATGACAATTAATGTTTAGTTCACCTTATTTTATTGCTAAACGTTATATTGTCCAACTTTTTATGTAATTAATTGGAAGAAAATGTATCACCATGCTAACGGCATGAGCACCCGTGCATTATTATAATAAGAATTTAGAGTTGTTAGTACAACTTAGTGCTGTTGGGATTCGCCACCACACGTGTCCTCGACAAAAGTTGATGTTGATGGTTTTAAACACGTGTTAGAAGAGAGACAAGTGGTGCCATCGGCATGTGTATGAGTATGCTATAATCAGAAATATTCAGGATCAAATTTATCACCGTGCCATCTGCACGGGTACACCCTAGTATATATATATATATATATATATATATATATATATATATATAGAGAGAGAGAGAGAGAGAGAGAGAGAGAGAGAGTCAGGCTCTCTAACATACCTCATTAAACATACCTATTTTTTTAAAAATAGTAAAAAAATAATTTTGAGTTTATATTTTTTATATGGGTTCATTATATTTCAATGTGCCTCTATAAAAATATTCAACTCAAAATGATGTTTTTTTGTTATTTTTAAAAATAGGTAAAAAATCTACCAATTTTATAGGGTAAAAACAGTCAGTTTTTTGACCTATTTTTTAAAAATAACAAAAAATATTATTTTCACTTGATTGTTTTTACAAGGGCATACTGAAATATGATGAACCAATATACAAAACATCATCTCAAATTTAGTTTTTTTACTATTTTGAAAAATGGGTATGTTGCTAGGTGTGTTGCTAGGAGGTATGTTTGAGAGTCTCTCTTTCTCTCTCTCTCTCTCTCTCTCTCTATATATATATATATATATATATATATATATATATATATTGGGCTATGATTCGTTTGTAGAAAACAAGTTACCTGGATTAACTCTCCCAATATTCATTGTCCCGCACAAGATTCATTACCCTGCCCAAACACATCGATAAAGGCATTTCGCTTTTCCTCTCTTTCACTTCTCTCACACAAATCCATTTACTCTTCTTTTTTCTAATGGAGAAAACACAACGACATACCTTACTCGGATCTCTCTCACTCAACCAATGTCCCCTACCTCATTATCTCCCTTTATCATTTGTGTTCCTCTTCCTCTCCCTAACACACAAACTCGAACATGTAATCTCCCTCGCATACACACATACACACTTTTTTGGTCTGAAATATGAGGCGACTTTGATTAAGATATATTGATTAATTTAGGGCTTTGTTCATTTTTACTTTTCTTAAGATCTACATATATGTTTATGTTTATGCTTTAAAAACAGATCTGAAATATATGGGTCAATTTACATGTACGTTTATGTTTTTACATTGGGGCGATTTGTTGTGTATGTTTATGTTTTGGGATCTACTTATATTTTATGTTTTTTTTATTTTGTTTGCAGGGACCTGATTGTACTTGAACACCCTATACAGGTATGCTCCTTTGCTTTCTTAGTGTGTGTCTATTTATAAGATTTTAGGTTTTTTCTGGAGACTTTTATTTTGGTTTTGATCTCTTTTATGTACATTTTCTCTTTTGTTTGATTGGATTCTAATATTTTTTTGAGTTTCAAATAAGGTGTTTTTTGAATTTCATGTTTCAAAAGTTGGACTACTTTTTATACCCCTTAGAAATTGGATCCAATCATACCATGTTTTGCTTATTTTCAGTTACAGTTTCTTAAAAAATGTTTGGTGATTTTGTATCAAGTATACATCGAGTTCATGTATACAATCATTTCAGTTATGTGACAGGTCAATGCTTTATGCTTTAAATCTGACTTTAGATTTATGGAGGCCGCATTTAAAATGAATTTTGATTTCTCTCTAAACTAAGGTTTGATCTCTCCCTCTCCCTATCTTGATGATTTTTCTTCTCTTTTATAGTTTGAATGTGAATTTTTAAACTGACCAGTCTCATTAATATTTCTATTTTGTTTTGTAATTATTAATTCCGAAATGTATTTTTACGTCTATCATGGGTATGAAATTATGTGAAGATAAAGGGGTAATACCCTTATTGTTTCCTATAGTGTAAATATTTTATCCGTTAGATTGATATTCATTTGACTACATTTTCAATTGAATTTTTAGTTGGCCTAAGAAACTTTTCACATGTATACGCATTTTAACTTTTAGTTGTTTAATAATACTTCTTGACATCATTGAATGTTGTGCCATAGGCATAGTTAGTACCTCGACCTTTATTTTTATCAAATGAGGGTGTCTTGGGGTCTCTCTAGAACTTAATTTATGGAATGAGAACCAATAATCTTCACCAATTTAATGGATCTTTCTTCTTTTCTATGTATTTTTTCTTTAATGTTGGTGTACAAACTTGAATTGGTCATATATGCATGATCCAAATTTAAATTTCACCAATCTTATGAATACTTTTATTTTTGGCAGGTTAAAGATGAAAAGAAGGAAAATCGATAAAAAACGTTAAAATCGAAATCAACTAGGACAAAGTGGAGATTAATCAGACTCGTCGTTCTTTAGAAATTCTAAAGTGAGCTTTTGTTTGTACCCTCTTTGTCATAAAAAAAACATTGTTACGAACATATTTTTTTTCAAACTATGTTTTTATTATACCATTACTAGAATACTCGTGTGAATCATTATTAGTTTTGTAATGATTGAAATACGAGCACTTTTATGTTATCAATCCAACTGAACTTCCTCTTTATCAAGATTTCAGGGCTAAGCTTCCATCGAGGGGATTCAAATGATTCTATGATACCAATACCATATATCACCATCTGCATACTTATATCTAAAAAGTGATGAAAAATTCAAACAGATTGGACCTGCTCTTAGAGAGTGAATAAATCATCCCAAAATGTAGCCAATTTGTATAGGAGGCATAGGTTTGGGTTTTACGGGAGGGCCAGGTGGTGGATCTGCCCAAGGCTAGTAAAAGAAGGCAGAGAAGACATCGTTTGATGTGAAGTTGGACAAATTTGATACGGCTACTAAAGACATGATGGAGAAGGAACATGTTAGACATGGCGGAGAAACCTTTTACAAACCTTAGTTTGAAGGAAGCCAAAGACATTGTGGAGAAGGCACCTATTGTACTGAAACAATGGATCACCCGTGATTTTTTTTTTCAATTTAATCTATCATTTTGTTCATATTCTTTGAGAATAATTTTGTAAAAAACAACTAATTGTCAACATCTCTTTGATTCTCACTTCATAATTATTTATGTTATGATATGTGATTACTATTGAAAAATTTTCTTTCTTATTTTGTTTGATATGTTTTTATATGATTGGCTAGGTATGTTTTTATGTGATCAAATATTTAGAGAGTGTTTCGGGTGACCTCACAAGTTTAATAACGGTTGATGGAGTTCCTATTGATTCATACGACACAAAGTAATGTCGTTTGCCAATTTTTCCAATGCATGTGTTTTAAATATATGATTGAAATTTGAACCTTTGTAGTTTTGTATATTTGTCGGGAGGTCCAGGTGGTGGATCTGCCCAAGCCTAGTAAAAGAAGGCAGAGAAGACATCGTTTGATGTGAAGTTGGACAAATTTGATACGGCTACTAAAGACATGATGGAGAAGGAACATGTTGGACATGGCGGAGAAAGCTTTTACAAACCTTAGTTTGAAGGATGCCAAAGACATTGTGGAGAAGGAACCTATTGTACTGAAACAATGGATCACCGGTGCGTTTTTTTTCAATTTAATCTATCATTTTGTTCATCTTCTTTGAGAATCATTTTGTAAAAAACAACTAATTGTCAACATCTCTTTGATTCTCACTTCATAATTATTTATGTTATGATATATGATTACTAATGAAAATTTTTCTTGCTTATTTTGTTTGATATGTTTTTATGTGATCAAATATTTAGAGAGTGTTTCGGGTGTCCTCACAAGTTTAATAACGGTTGATGGAGTTCCTATTGATTCATACGACACAAAGTAATGCCGTTTGCCAATTTTTCCAGTGTATGTGTTTTAAATATATGATTGAAATTTGAACCTTTGTCATTTTGTATATTTGTGTGGGATGAAGCTAAGTATCCAATAATGTCTCCTCTTAAGTAGACTGTTGGTGGAAATCATGTACAAGTAGATAAGATAGAGGATGATCTCAAGGTACTAATTCTGCCCACAATTAATATGAGATTTTATTTTTTTTCAAACATCAAGGAGAAGAATTCCGTGGGGCATGGTATAGTAGTTGGTGTTAGGTTATGTGCAGGGTTAAGGGGTAGGGTAGTAATTTGGGATATAGGAGTGGATGTTCGGGTTGGTTTAGGAGAAAGTTATGTTGGGTTGGCAGGAGGTAGTTGTGGTTACGGGGTAGAGCAGGAGAGCGATAGGATTTGGGTTGGCTGCTAGGGGTGGTCGGAGAGAGAGGGAACATGGGGTTATGGGGTTGGGGGCAGCAAAAGGTAGCAGGTGGGTAGTGTATAAATTAGGTGTGAGTATGGGTTGGGTTCGCAGGAGGGGGTGTGGGATTATGAGCGTTGTGATGGTAGACAAGGACGAGTTGGGTTATGATTGGGAGGAGTAGGGTAGTGGGGCGTGATAGCTGTTAAAAGAGGTACGATGTGGTGTGATACACAATGTGCGGTGTGGGGTGTAATATTTTATTGTTGATTCAATACAGTGGAGGTTTTTGGATATTACTTTTTTTCTTTCTTTATCATATAGTCATAGTTTGTGAAAAACTGTTTCTACTTTTTCATTTTTTGTAGTTAGCTTTGGGACATGAATTTTTTTAAATCCATTATTGATTGTTTATGTTGTAAATATGCACATTTGAAGAGGTAATTTTTTCACTATTGATTAGAAATTCATCATTCGCTTTTTTTATTTCGTCTTACTATTATCCTTAATATGAACATTTGACAAATTGTAAAACACTACCGCCTGATCTTACCACTGCATGTCCCCAAGGATGAAATCGAAGTGTCTGATGAAGACTTGCAATTTGCAAATGAGATTTTTTTATTTTACTTTCCTTTTAATGATTTGTAGGTTTACTTTCCTTTAATTCTTAATGTTGTTTACGTGTTTTTTTTTTCAATTTCAGATTTGAAAATTTGATGGTGCTAGACAACGACAATATATGTGAGTTACTATTTTATTATCTTTTAAGTTTGAACCATTTCCAGTTACCATATTCTTAATATATTCTAATATTTTATTTTTTAACATATAAACATTGTAACTTTCCAACAGATTTCGGCGAGAATCTTGAGGTCTAAAGTTTAAGTGTACTTCAAGATGAATATATTTCAGTGAGATTCTTAATGTTTGATGTATATATTTTATTCATATACTTTTTGTATCAATTAGTTGCTTAGTTTATATTTTGTTGTTGACTATCAACTGATTGTACTGGACACAAGAGAAAACTATAACAAGGAAAAGAAATGAAAGAAAGTAGAGGAAAAGAAAGAAGAGCCTAAATCACCACCCCCTTTACTTAGTTGTGATAGGGAAATTGAATGTGATGGATTCAGTTACACGACTTAATTCTTTGGAATATTGCATTCTTTCCTTCAGGCATGAGCATTTCGTTTACAATTTTGTTGGCGTTTTAACATAAACGAGCATTGTTATCATGGATTTTGGTTGTTATTAATTACAGTGCTAATAATGATTTTTTTGTGTGTTTATATTATGTCCGGGATGGACTATTTGTATAGCTGAGTAGTTTTGGTTTCTTAAATAGGTGGATAGTTCTATAAATAGAGCAAACTCTGTCCAAATTTGCTCAATTGTGTACACATTTTTGTGTTTAAAAAAATTATGTTATTACAAGTCATAGTTGACACAGTTTTTTCGATTTGTAGTCGGTAAAAAACTACTTTGGCATGTGTTGTGCTTATACTATACATGTTGCAAGAATGTGTTATGTTTTTTGCGAATTTTCAACTTTGCCTTCAGGTACAAGGAACATCTATGCATAAATTTTGAGGATTCGGGAACTTCATTTATTAACAACTTCATCACACCAATGTCAATCATTATTTAGTTTTCCCTATATATACAGTACAATTATATTAAAATAATGTTTGCCTTGCGATGTAATCATGTAATAGTTAATAATATATGTTAACAATTATATTAAGTACTACACAATTCGATATATGGTGTAAAAGAGTTAAGTTATATCTTACAGTTATGGACTTATATATATTAGGGAATGATATATAGATGTTTTGTTGGAGAACAATATTTTTGCCATTTTGCAATTACGTACTTTCAAATTTTTTGTCATTTTTGATTACATACATTGGAAATTTTTCTTGTGCCTTCAAGCACTGGTATTCACTAGTATACGTATCTAAACAGACACAGACACACACACACACACACACGTATATATATCGAAAAAGGTTATCTAATAAATGAGCATAACTATAGGAAAAAAATGAGAGAATCATGCTAGAATGCACAAGAATAATGGGATACTATATAAAATACTTATAACTACTCACACACCCTAACTTACACATTTCTAGTCCCTAATGATGGAAAAAAATAAGAACCGCCAAACAAAGAGAAAAATCATAATAAATATGTACAAAGGATAAATGAGAATTTATCCAATAGTCCATAATCATTAACATTATTAGAATAAATTCATCATAATTGAAACCTTAAATATTGAAGAACAATTAACTCTTGACTTACTTGAGTCTACATTGTATAAGTGCTCATCTAGTTTGAAAATTGTGACAAAATTTGAGTCCCATCCCCTAGATTCCAAAGAAACTCAGATTCCACACATGATTCCTCTTGTTATTATTAAAGGTAAATCCTCAAATCCACACACTAGGATTGCATACATAAATAATATCTTGCATCATTTGCTTGTGTGTGAGTTAATTACTTTTAAATAAGTTTTTAATATTTTTGGGATTTTTTAAATAATTTTTAAATGATTTTTAAGAAATTAAAAGTTGTGTTTTATAAACTTTGGGGTCATTATGCTAATAAAAATTATATCATTTCTTACCTGAATGTTTAATTGGATTGAATCCGAAAGAGCTTGAAACTTAAAGGTGTGTTTCTATTTAAGTTTTCATACGCGCTTGTTAGATGATCAGAGCCTTACGCTTGTCAACTGGCCTGATTTGTGTTTTCTTGCTATCACATAACTCTTTACTTAACCTGGTTCGTTCATTTATCTTATCGACGATCTACATTGCTTCGTTTGTGATCCATGTGAAATCGTATGTGTTTATAAGGTAATGAATCATCTCAACCTGAGAACTTGTTCTTTTCCTCAAATCTTTGAGAGAGAAAAGGAGAGAGAAACCAGAGAGAGAAAACCCTTAAAATCGTCCAAACCCTAAAATCTTTTTCAAACCCTAATCTCATTTTAAATCCAAAATCAGTTTAAAACAAAAACCAAACCTGAGTGTTTGAGAGTTGTTTTGGAGATAGTTTGAAGCTTGTTCGTGGTTTGAATCCTCTGTGTTCAGGATTTTGTAACCAACTTAGACATTTTGGTTTGATCTCTATTTCTTTTCATAAAAACTATAGATCTTGCTATTTTATATCTCTTAGATCTGCATTATTTCGTTTCTCATCTTGAGAAATTATATTTGTTGATTATTTTCTTCTGTAAATGTTTTAACAAATTCCTTTTCTGTTTCTAGTTCTTATGATACAAGACTTCTATTCTAGTTGGAATTGAAATTGGTGATTTACAATTTTAAAAATCATTTTCAAAACCCTCTGAAATTGTTTAAGACACTGATTGTCTTCTGAGCAAGGTAACCTTGGATTCTTGGATATTTTGAAAGATCAAGAAGTATTTTGTTTCTAAAGAAGAGAGAAATTGAAATCCCGTATAATTTGGATATGATCTGTAATTTGATAGGACTTGTTTGTATAAATAAGTGTGTGTGTGCATGCATGTGTTAGAACACTGTCACAAACACTTGTCACACTACAACACAAGAAGTGTTGACTATAAGATCTTGAAATATCAAGAGTCGACGTAAAGCTAGAACAAAATGCTGACAAGTTAGCAAGCTGAGAAAGACACAAAAACATCAGAACTGCAGAGAAGTTAGAATCAAATCAGTGGGTACATATTATAAACTTATATAGGTTTGTTTTGTTTGCATGTGTGTTAAATATCTTGTAACTTGTATATTTTGTTTTAGTGGATTTTTGGTTTGTGACTTAGAAGTCATCGTGGATGTTTCCTCACTTGGGTGAGGTCTTACCATGTTAAGAACTGTGTGCACTTAATCTTTCTACATCATCTCGTCTCATTCTTGTTGGTGTGCTGATTTAAATTGATCTAAACTATTTTAGTTTTGTTTTTCAAAACTAGTTACATAATCTTGAACATATCTCGTACATATTTTTATTAAACACATCTCGTGGTTAATCTGTTTGATTTAAAGAAAAGAGTTTCACCAAAAAAAAGTTCGGAGTTACTTAAATAGTTTAATCTTCAATTAAACAGCTTAAGTGACAGTTTTTCAATTGGTATCAGAGCTTCAAAAATTTTGTTTAAAGATCTTGTGTTTCTGAAATTGTTTTCTTAAAATCAAACAATGAACGAGAAATATGAAAGATTTGGTAACGTGTCCAAACCCCCTTTGTTTGTTGGAAATAACTTTCCTTACTCGAATGTAAGTATGTTTGCTTTCATACGAGGAACCTTGGGAGATGATGTCTGGGACATTATTGAAAATGGATATACTTATCCTACAAAACCATCCACTGAAGGAAGTAGTGAGAGGATGAAGAAAGTATTAAGTTAATTCACTCAAGAAGAGAAGCAAGCCTCTATGAATTATAATAAAGGCAAGAATGCCATTTTTTTGTCTATTAATGAACATGAGTTCAAAAGGATCTCATCTTGTACCACTTCTAAGGAAGCTTGGGATACACTGTTTACTGCACATGAAGGTGACACTAGAGTTAAGGATGCTAAAACATAGATGCTTATCCATCAGTATAACTCTTTAATCATGTAGACTCTGAATCATTTGATGACTTTTACATGAATTTGACTGAAATTCTGACCAAATTACATTCTAATGGGATAACCGATGATAGAAATAAAATTGTCTAAAAAATTCTAAGGTCACTGCCATAGAAATTTGATAACCAAAGATATGATATTGAGGAAATGGGTGATCAAAATATCACTCCTGAATTACTCAGTAAAAAACTGAGAACTGTGGAAATGGAACTATAATTCAACAAACAATTAACCCAGTCCAATAAGAAATAGACTAGCTCCAATTTGAGTTTTTCTTCTAAACTGATAAAACCTGAGCTTAGTATTCCCAAAAATGATTCTTATTCTAATGAGGAATGTGATATAGATAGTTTGGATAATCAGATTGCCTTAATGTCAAAGCAGTTTAAGAAGATTGTGAAATTTAGAAATAAAATGGTAACCAGACAAGGCAAGAAAAATTATCCAACTCAGTCTAATCACAAACCTCATGATAAAGGTCAACACAAGCATAACAAGACATTCATACGAGACCTATCAAAGATTTTAAGAATATTGAATGTTTTATATGTGAAAAATTGGGTCATATAGAACAAGATTGTAGAGTTAACTTGAACACGACCAATAAATAAACTAGGGCCAACATTTGCAAGACATGGGATGATTCAAGTGACTCTAATAATGAGGAACCTGAGTCATCTGATGTTTTTGATCCTTGAATGTACTTCCTTGCTAAGATAATATATAATGATGATATTCATGTGCCTAAGTATGAGAATGATGCTAGTAGTTCTACTTTTGTCATTATGAATCATGCTACTACTGGTTTAGATGGTTTAATTTCTGAGAACATTGCTAGTTCTACAGCGGGCTGTGTGAGTCAAAGGGAAAGCGATAATGACGATGTCAATGTGTATGTGAGTTCAATAATTGAATCCTTAGGGGTCACTTCACACACTACACTTAGTGATTCAGAAACTGTAGACCTCCCTAATGTTCACACACTTTATGCCAAAACTCTCAAGAAAAGCTCTAGACTAGAGAAGATAGTGAAAGACCTCACTAAGAAACTAGAAGACCTAAGTCTAATAGTTAAACTTAATGCTGAAGAGTATACTACCCAATGTCTAACTCATGAAAATGAAGTCAAAATTTTTGATCAAAAATTTGATTGAAATAAATGAAACTCTAGAGAAAAAATATAAAGGGGCATTATTAGAGCTGGAACAAGCTAAAGAAAAGACAACAACTATTTTGAAAAAAAATTCTAATTTTGAAAATAATTTCAATTGTTTTGATGATTTTGTTGCTGATTCAAAAACTAATTCTAACTATCGAACTGGCATAGGATTTTGACCAAATTTAAAGACACAAATTACAAACTTTGAATCAATGAAGTTTGTGTCAAGTGGCAAAAGACCTATGCAAACCTGTCCAGATTTTCAATCCCTAAATGATGAGTTCGATAAAAAATAACAAAAGTTGGATATTGGGGAATCAAGTCACTCTAAGTGTGATAGTCTACCTAAGGCTAAATATGTCCGCCCTTCGACTAGGAAGAGTGATTATGAGTTTCAAACAGTACTCCCTAGGAATAAGGTTCAATGTCAAAATCCCATGAAACCTATGTTTAGAGATTTTTCTAAGGATATGACCTCTTCAAGCAATCTGTATTTCTCTTACTGTGACATATACGAACATTCTTTCGAAGTTTGCTACTCTAGATGTTTAATTAATCCTATCTATAATAATCCTTTATACCAAAACTTTAACTACTCTAGGAGAAATGGTAACAATTATGTTCTTCCTAGATAACCAGATAAAAACTGTAACTATAGAAAGAGAAAGACCAGACCTAGAAGATCATATACAAGAAGAATTCCTAGGCACTTTTCTAAACCAAATGCTCATATCCTCCATAAAACTCAAATGTATGCGCAAAATATTTATCAACAAAAATCTAATGCTCTCAAATTTTATCAAATGAGAGCAAATATGCGCAAAATAAAAATAAGAGCTATTTAGGTTAGAAAAGATGAGGTATTGCCCCAGATCAAGTGTAACATTGTGATTACTGCTTTAAAAGCATAACTCACCCCTTCTGGTTGGTATTTAGACTATGGGTGTTCAAAATATATGACCGGTGATGATACAAAACTTTTAAACAAAACTAGCATTATTAGATGAAAAGTTATTTTTCGGTGATGGTGTATCATCTCAAATCATTGGTAAATGAACACTCCAAGAAGAAGGATTAACTGTGCTTGAAAATGTTCTTCTAGTAAAAGGTCTTAAGGCTAATCTACATAGTATCTCACAATTTTGTGACTCAAATCATACTCTCACCTTTTCAAAGAATAATTACAAGATTTCAAATGAAAAAGGTGAGTACATAATTACAAGACTCAGGACTCCCGACAATTATTATACTTTCCAGAACTATACTGAAGTCTGTAACATTGCCAGAATGGATGACAATGAAATATAGCATAATAGGATAGGTCACATAAATTACGATAGCCTTAGTAGATTATCTTCATAGGAAGTAGTTCGAGGAATTCCAAAGATCAAACCTATCTCTAACATTGTATGTGGATCATGTCAGGAAGGAAAAATTGTTAACGAACCTCATAAGAATATTAAAGATATCCTTACCTCTAAATCCTTGGAGCTCATCCATATGGACCTAATGGGTCCTTCTCGTACTGTTAGTCTATGTGGACACGGTTTCATACTAGTTATGGTAGATAACTTCACCAGGTTTACTTGGGTGGCCTTCCTAAAAGAAAAGTTGGACACTTTCAGAACCTTTTTGAAAATCTTACTTCCTATTGAAAATGAGAAGGACACTCAAGTAAATAAATTTGTAGTGATAGAGGAGGAGAATTCATAGATACAGGTGTTATAGAGTATTGTGACTATAATGGTTACAAACATGAATTTAGTGATCCTACGACTCCACAAAAAGATGGAATTATTGAGCGAAACAATCGTTCCCTTCAAGAGATGGCACGTTTTATGATTCATGTCAAGTGTTTACCTAAATATTTTTTGGTAGGATCAATTCGTACTACTTGTCACATTATTAATAGGGTCTGATAGTACAAGTATAGCACCATGCCGTGGCAGTACTTCTACAATCGCACAGGCCACACAGGCCGCGACAGGTATCTCACTCAAGGCGCGGCCAGAACAACTGAAGGGTGCGGCCCTCTCCGTAAGAGGTCGTGGCACACCAGCTTAAGGTCCGCGGTTCCCTTCCAATAGCTCAGCGCCGCTGCTCTAGGCCGCACACCCTCATCCACATCTACTACAGACTTGGTGTATGCCACATGCCCAAAGCACGTGATTCAACACACTACCTTATAAATAGAGGATAACACCTGAAAGAGGGGATCAGTTCCAGACACACCCGAGGCACTACAACACAGATCTCTCTACATCACCCTAACATAAGATTTGGAGGCCTAGAATCTACATCACAGCCACCTCATGGGCACACCGGAATCTCTAATACTATCATGTAATCTCCTTTATTCTCATACTTGTACGCCTCTATAGGCATCATAATATTGTACAATGCAATGCACATAATGAGAAGGAAGCAACACAGTGGACGTAGGCCCATTTTTGGGGCTGAACCACTCTATATCTTGTCTACTCTCTGTTTACTTGCTTTATCTATTTATTTTACACTTCATACTTGATTTGTTGGCACGAGATCTACATGTGTACGATTTCTCGTATCATCAATTTGGCGCCGTCTGTGGGAAACGAGACATTACAATCTTGTTTCTCTGCATATATGAGTCCTTCAAACACCTTATTCGATCCCGGGGGGTCCTTTGGGTCATCTCCTCACGGGTCGGTTACTAGTTATTGGACTTCGCATCATATTCACACCCATAGGTGGGTAGTTCTGATATTCAGATATACTCCATCTTATGGCTTTAGATCCATCTTGCATACCCCTGTGATATCATTCTATCTAGCTAGTATCGAAAAGCATGACGGGCTTTTGCCTCAAAAAGATGAATGATTAAGGAGAAATTGTATCTACTCCTTTTTTGCTGTTCTTGGCCTATGATCTAGGGTTTATCATTGAAACTGTGTCGTGTGTGCACCGAGAGGTTATTTACTCATGGAAAAACCCTAGTAGGTGTGCTCCCCATAAGTTTTGGGAGAGAAACTCAGTTCTCGAGCTTCAGGTTTGGGATTGCTCCTTGCTGCCTAGGAGTGGATGCAGCCAGACAGTAAATATGTCTTAGGGTCTTGGCCTCCACTAGGATAGTTACAAAAGCTTAAAACGTTGAGGAGCGTAATCAGCCGGGCTCTAACTCTACCATGGTGTATCGTATGAGGTCGCGGAAGTGCATCTTGCTACGTGCCTTATGGCCGCGGTCGCGGTGCCCCGTAGCAGTGTGCTGCATCCCCATTTCCTACATAGTTACTTCAGTATCTCTGAGATTGCTCACTTCTGTTAGTTTGTTCTCAGATTATATATATACATTATAAAACTAACAAAAGCAGAGATGGAGGGAGAATCTAGCCGTAGTTCAGAAGTCAAGGATGAGATCGTGCAACTATACAATCACCTTAATCACCTCTATGACAGCCACGCCTCGCTTCAGACCCAGGTCAATTTTCTAACTCAGAGGGTGCTGATGCTGGAGGCTGCGGCATCTAAAAACACAGGCACTAAAGTGGAGGAAACAACAAAGCCAGCCTTGCCTGCCACGGCAGTAAACGAGACCACGAGACCAACTGTCGGAGGTCAAAAAGGGAAGA
Organism: Sambucus nigra; assembly: GCA_949130495.1. Classification (NCBI taxonomy): domain Eukaryota; kingdom Viridiplantae; phylum Streptophyta; class Magnoliopsida; order Dipsacales; family Adoxaceae; genus Sambucus; species Sambucus nigra. The sequence goes on from OX422208.1 coordinate 287,568,848, forward strand.
AAAAGTCGGGTGTCTATACTCAGTTGAGCCTCCCGATTGAAGAGATCTTTGAGTTCATCAAAGGGGACAAGATTTTGAGGTGGCCAGAAAAATTGAGAGCTCCACCCCACAAGAGGAACAAAGCTACCTGGTGCAGATTCCATCAGGACCATGGCCACCACACAGAGCAATGCTATGCTCTGAAGGATGAAGTTGAAAGGATAATCGGGCAAGGGATGCTGCAGCGATTCCTGAAGAATGCATAAGGGATTCAGCCAGACCTAGCAGCGGCTGCCTACCGCATCTCATCCTTAGTCTTTCTAATTTTAACTATTTCTGTTTATGTTTTATGAAGCTCACTGTAGCCTTAATACTCGAGACTTTATGTTTTGTTAACAAAGTCATTAGCTGCAGCATACATATATAAATATATGAACTAACAAGTTTAGCTATATCTGATATTTCTCTTGGTTTCATAACCTTCCACCTCATAAAAAGACTTGTTGTCTCAAACAGATTTCAGAGGAAATATAACAAAATTATCTTGAAGGATTATTCTACTTAGGGATGCGCTTATGGATGGGATACGACCTTCATTAGCTCAGAAGCTCCCCTTGCAATGTGCAACTACATCTTATCATATGATGACCACATTCGTAGAAGCATCTGAGGATTCAAGGAGCTTTTATCAGCCATCAGGGCCAACAACGCCAATTCTCTACTCTCGGAGTGCGACATTAGCCACGGGGGCTTATAACGCCAATTCTTAGCTTTTGGGACTCATCATCGGGTCAGGAGGCTTACAATATCTATCCAGGGATGGCTTTATATATATTATTAGCTGTGGGTGGATTAAGAACATAACCCAGCCTGGAGAGGCTTGATAGTGTCTCGCATATTAGCTGTGGGTGGCTTAATAACATAACCCAGCCTGGAGAGGCTTGATAGCATCTCGCATATTAGCTGTGGGTGGCTTAATAACATAACTCAGCCTAGAGAGGCTTGATAGTGTCTCGCATATTAGCTGTGGGTGGCTTAGTAACATAACCCAGCCTGGGGAGGCTTTATAGTGTCCCAAGATCGAATAAAGGAAAGCCATGAAAGACAATCGAAGCGGCTATAGGAGGCTCTGTTACTATGATCATGAAGCATGTCAAACCTACAGAAGGATGGCCTCGATTTTCCAAGGGCAAGGTTCTACAACCTCATTATCTTGTCAGCAGTCAAGTAGATGCCGCGGCATCCTCATCCACCGCTGTCCTAGCACTGGATGGCAACCTGCCACAGCTGAATGGAAAAAGAGACTGAGAGTCGCTGAGATGGACTTGAATTCAGAACATTCGCCCTCGTTTAAAATTATCGCGGCATCTATCTATTCATTATTTCTACATGGCAAACGAGTAGATAAACAAAGGGTCCGCGGCTTCTATGAAAAATTGAAGAAATTAAGCCACAGCCCCAAAACCATACTTCATCGGCACCGTGGCTTGGGGGATCACAGCCCTACAGTGAGGTGCAGGGGCAAAACAAAAAAGGGCCAAAGTGACAAGGACACCGCTGATGATTAATAAGAGCAAGATTGCATCGAATCATACTATCCTGCCACGGACCTAGCTACAAGTCCTACAAGTTCATTCAATACAGGAAGCAAGTTGCAAATATGAGGCTGTAATGCGCAACCATTCATTATAGCAGGCAATGTAAAACATGCAATATTGAAAAGCAAGGAATATTTAGGCAATCAGTGATAAAAATATGGCCGCAGCCTTTGTATTAATAGTCATAGATTACAAAATGGAGGCCGCAGCCACAACGGAAATCTAAGATTACAAAAAGTTGATGCAAGAAATTAAGAATTTAAGAGGCCACGTCATCATCATCGTTAGCCTCTTCTCCGCCCGCGGCAGTCTCTGTCTCCCCCTCCTCAGTCGCTGCCTCTGCCTCTGCTTGGGCTTTCAGCCTTGCTCTCTCTTCAGCTGCGGCCTTCAGCTCAGCAATGCACTCCTGATGTTCTGCATCACTTAATTTCCAAGCGAGGACCATCTCCTTGGCATCAGAGAAGTTCCTAATAATTCTCTACCACGGCTCCTGGTAGCCGCGGAGGTATGCCCTGTTGTTAATGAGAAAGAAATCCTTAGAGCCTTTGAATAACTCCACGGTATGATCTATGGCTAGCTGGAGGGCGTCGCCATGATCAACTTCCATCTTTTGTATGGCCGCGGCGTGGGCTTCATCCTTCTGAGAAGACTTGGCTTCTAGCTCTTGATATTTTTGCTGGAGGAGGGCAAGTTTGGTATTTGCAATCTCTGCAACACGGGCGGCTTCGGCTGTTTGGGCCTGTGATGATTTCATAGATTCCGCAGCTTGATTAAAATTCTCCTCCGCTTCCTCTCTGGCCTTGGTGGCCTTCTCCAAGTCCATATGGGCTGCCTAGAGGGCCGCGGCAACGGACTCTTTCCATGCCTCAAAAGAAGAGGCCCGTGCAGACTGCAGGTCCGCGGCATGAGAACTCTTCTCGGCCTTTTTCATCCTGTACAAAGCCTCATGCTTCCTCTTCTGGACCACAATGACATCAGCGGCCTGTATGAAATAAAGGACATTAGCTAAAGTATAGAAAAATATGAGATGCAAAGATTAAATGATTAGTATGTACCCTCAGAAGGCTGTGGAGGCCACAATCCTCCAGATCTTCGTGATCCTCCCCAACCAGCCTATCGAGGTCCGCGGCATCCAAGGTTCGCTTCATTCTCCGCGCAGCCTTTGCAGTAGTGTCCTAGGAGGAGTTTGGGTCAGGCTGCCTTAATTGAGGCCTTGGCCTACCGTCTGGATCGGACTCTCCGCGGAATTGGGGAGGTGGAAAATTCACATTAACCGCCACTACAGTTGGCGACAGAGGAGAAGACAATTGAAAGGGGACTTCAGCTGACATCAGGCCAGTCGCGGCCAAATTTTCCCCTATGTCATCATCATAGTGTTCATGATGTGCAGGGTTTTCATCATTAACCACCTGATCCGTGGCAGGATCAGTGGCCTTATTTCCAGCCTGATTCGCGGCAGGGTCAGTGGCCTTATCTCCAGTGGGGGCCGTGGAAGGTACCTTAGCTCTGGACCTCTTCCTTTTTCTGCTTCGCGCGGTGTTATTCAGGACGACCGCGTCCTCATCCATCTCTACCAACAGCGCAGCTAGCAGCTCCCTATCAACTTCTTCACCTGAAAAGGAATAGCATGAGTTCAACAAGTTCAAGAGAATAAAATGACCGCGAAATAAAAATAATAGCACAGTTAATTACCCTCTGCGCCCATCTGTTGAGGAATTGATTTATTTGGGAAGAATCCCGCCTCAAATATAGTTGCCGACGTTACAATAATGCTGAACTTCTTATGCTCAGCAGGAACTTCTGCGGCCTCAGCAACTCTTTTTTCCTGCCGCGTGTTTAAGTACAGATTGTCAAGGGCTGCAGAAGGAAAAGACAATTCAAGTTAGTGGAAGTTACGTGAAATTAAAGGACGCGACTATAATCTTATACCTAGTTTTGAGGGTGAACCCCACTGCCGCGGCATTTTATATGATCTCTCCCTCTCGTTCTCCTCGGGGTGCATCTCCCAGCCTTCACCGGAGATGTAAAAATATTTCCCCTTCCAGTTTCACACTGGCCGGTCTCCCAGTGTAAAGGGTCTCGTCCCTGCTGCGGCTAGAAAAAAGTAGTAGCCCGCGAACTTTACTGAGTTTTCCTTTGGGCGGTAGAAATGAAAGAACTCCACGGGAGTAATGTCCTTTTTGAACAACTTCTCCCAAAGGACAAGTACAACAAGAACAACTCTCCAACCGTTGGGTTCTAACTGAGCTGGGGCCAGTTTTATTGTCTGGAAAATGCGACGTATGGGAACAGGAACAAGCAGCCGCAGCCCATAGATGAAGGCGTGCAAAGGGAAGTAAATTCCATCGTCGGACAGAATCGTGCACGGTCTCTGGTTCGCGGCAGGGGCTGAGCACGTCAAATTTTCTGGAAATTCAAAAGCCTCAGCAACCTGCTCAACCCAATCTTGGGTTATCGAGCCGCGGATATCAAGTGCAGCCAATGGTCTCTCAGCCCTCCCAGATGTGCCTCCTGGGTTATTTTTAGCAGCCGCGACATTATCTCCTACACCCATTGGATGTGTACTTGAGTTGGCTTCCTCTTCCATCGGCTGAGATTGGGAATCCTTCCCAGATGCAGAGTCCGCGGAGGCTGAGTCAATTATCATTCAGTTCGGGCAATCTTTCAGTTTGTAGGGCCCAACAGATCTCAGAGGGGGCACGAAAGTAAGCTCGGGGGGAGAGGTCCCAAGATTCTTTGCCCAAAAGCCTCTCAGGAACTCGTCTGGGTCAAAGCTCATATGGCTACAGCAGTACCTGAAAAGCAGAGTTCGCAGTTAGGTGCCGCAACCAATATGACTTGTAAGACTTCAAGAAGCCGCAGAAGGGAATTTTTAAGTATTAAAAGTTTGGAATTACGTCCCTAACACAGTTATATTAATGGGCGAACTCTATTGCTTATGGGACCGTACGGTCCTAACTGGCCGCGGCCACATCCATATTTGTTGAACTTGCACTGCCAAGGAAATAAGATAGAATTGCTTTAAGGCATTCCCAACCGCGGCCATTCCTAATTCTTCAGACAATTCGATATGCTCTAGTAGCAACTACAGTTATTTTACATGGATGTCTTGGGTTCATGAAAGTTTTAAGGCTGTTCCGAGATGACCAAGGGGGATGATGGCTTGAGGGACCGCGGCCATTTAGCACGGTTTGATGCAGAATTGCAAGTTCAGACGATTATTATAATCCTATCAGGCCGCGGCATCTATCCTAAATAATTGATTATCCAATTTTTAACCATTCTAAGATCAAATTAATAGAATGTAGAGGGTTCGACTATGAACATCAAGAACAATGATATGGATGTTATATACAACATATGTGGGAAAAAGCAAAACGAACAAATAAAGCCCTAAGATTTCTAGCAAATGAACCAAAGGCATAAACAGGGAAGAAAATTGTAAATAGTCGTTGAAAAATCACCTGGTAATGAAGAGAATCGTGAAGATCAGCTACAGACCACCTTGAACTGCCACACACCACCTCGGAGGGTCGCCGGAATATGCAAGAAGAAATGTGCAGAGTTTCGCTCTCGATTTGCTCTCAAAAGTTTTGGAAACGTAATGAAGCCCATGTAATACCCCGTATTTTTATGCTATATTTAATTTGGGGATTAATTAAATTTAATGTGACTGTTATTTAATAAAAATTCGGAAATTAATTATGTTATAATTATTAACGTGACTAAAGTTAGTAATTATGGGAAACTTGTTGAATATTACTAATGAGCATAGTAATATATTATATTGGTTATATTGAATGTCATAAGTGAATTAAATGACTATTTCGGAAATTTAAGTCGGGACGTGCCCGTGTCACTTCGGGACTAATTGTGTTAAATAAAAAGTGAATATTTTATAATTTGTCTGTATGGTCCTTTTGAGTGCGCCGACGCGTCCGGAAGGGTTGAGATAGTCAGAAAAGTGTACCCGGGGGTTTGGTTCGGGTCTCGGGGTGTTTTTAGGCCTAATTAGTGACCCGGGAGGGCATTTTGGTCGTTTTCCAAAATAGGGTAATTAAACCCACGAATTTTAGCAGCCTTTATCAGCTGGTTAGGTTAGCCATTTAGGGTTAGAACATACAGAACCCTAGGACGGCGATTGGAGAAGAGAGGAGAGACCTTTCTAGGAGATTCAAGGCCAAAACACCTCCGTTTGCACCGCCGTCACCACCAACGCGTAGATCGCGAGGAGGAGAACGCAACCACACCAAAATCCACAGGAAATCAGACTTCTGAAAATCCTAGGCAAGTGTTTAACTTGTGTATTTCGTTAGTGCAATGTTCATATTAGTTTAGGATTAATTAGGAATGTAATCCATGTAAGAAAACCCCAAATTTTGATAGGAAATTGCATGTAGAGATGATTAAAACCTTATGCTGGAAACTCTTGATGTTATAGATGTATTACCCACGAATTTTGATGTTATATGAGGAAGAAATTCTGTGGAAAAACTGAATTGGATAATAGTTATGAAAACTTTAGGGTTCTTGATTTTTAGATGAGATTTTGGATTGATTAACCATGATTAATGATGTATACACGCATGCTGAGCGTTAAAAACATCTGGAATTATGTTAGTATGTTAGTAGTAGACTTTTTGGGTCGATTAGTGTTGGAAAATATGGATATTGATGAAGAATTTTGATGAATCCCGTAACTGCAATTCTGCAGAATTTTTACCCAGACCTGCTTGATCGATCGATCGAACATAGAGCATCGATCGATCGAAGGTTCGATCGATCGAGCCCCAAGCTTCGATCGATCGACCCCTCCTGGAAGACTCCCATTTCCCTTATTTAATTATTTAACGTAAGTTATCGTGAAATTATCTTTGGGCATTCTAAATAAAATGAATTGGGAGACATTGAGGACCAGTAGGGTATATGGATAAATGTTAGAACCTTTAATCTTCAACGAAAATGGTATTTATGGGATATTTACTTTAGGTTGGTAGATTTATGAATTTAAAGGGTGAGGTACGTAAGAGAGTTACGTTGGAATCTAATAAAGTCACTTACTGAATTTCAGAATTTTGAGGATGTAATCCATGAGTGTTAGGTAATAAGTGAGAAAACCCTTCGAGTTAAGGTTAGGAATAAAACCTTATATGTAATTCCATAACTGTGTAATTAAGGATAAAGGGTATAATTACGGGTGATGAGAAGAACCTATATTAATTCGATAAAGTGGTATATTTATATGATTGTGTGTACATATATTATATGCATGTGAAAATCATACCCACGCTACTTGCTATCCCTGAGGTTTCCGCGCTGGGACAAGTCTTATCTCGATGGGACCTTTATGGGGGATATTGACTTGTACCCTAGAAGATAGATGTCCTTGGTACAGGCTATCGATGTGATAGTTCAGACGGTCCTAAGAGACGCCGGTATATGCCACCCTCTTAGAGACTTGGAATCTATGCTTCGCCTCAATATTGTTTGTGTATTTATGTTAATGCAATTCGAGAGTGATTCCGAATGTATTCCCCTTAAAATGAGTGATATGGGGCTTTGGATAGTGGAAGTAAGCACGCACCATAGTTTTATTCGGGGTGCTGTTATATATATATATATATTATACGAGTAGTTAATATATATATATATATATGAGATTATGATATTTGAAACTGTCTACTGAGATTTGATAAGTAGAACATGGTTGTTGACTCAAATTATTAAATACTTGTTTTGAGAAAGTATAAAATGTCACGGGAACTTTATTATTTTTATGAAGTTAAAAATAGAGAATTTTGGGATACTTGTTGGAACATCTTTTAAAGTGGATATCGTGTATTATAAATCTTACGAGTGATTTAAGTTAAGTTAAAGCTGTTAGAAAGACTAGTATGTTAGATGCTAAAACAAACCGTTGGGAAGGTTAGTGCGATAGGTGTGCACATTAGAAGAGAGGTGAGTATTTCTCAAGAGAGAGACGCACTAATATGTTGTTGCATTGGCCTGTATCAATCTAAATACTTGCTTAACCTATTTTAAAATCAAACACACTTTCGAGCTCTGACCCGTTTCTTTTTCTCTCTCTCTCTCTCTTGTATATATATATATATACATTTTCATGTGCCCAGCCACAGGGACGTCTTGCTTAGGATCTCTTGAGAAGAACGAGCTGCAGCTTAGGTGGGAGTTGCAGGTCACTTGAGTAGACGTCTTCTGTTATTGACTCCACTCTTATTACTCTCATTTATTGGGCACGTGTCGCCCTTTTTTATCATCTCATTTGTTGTTGGGATATTTATATTTCAGCCATTTCCAGTATTGTGCTTTGGGATTTATTTCAGTATGGACTTGTGATTTTAGTTTTATTATGTTGACATTCGATTGACAAATGTATGTTATTATTTAGTTCATCGTGGTGTGATTCTTAATTGTAGAAATGTTGTTTTAAATAAATAAATCTTTTCTTTAATTAAAATTTGGAAAGTTTGTATGAAAAATGTTTTTGACACTTAGCTTAATTATTTAGGGTGTTAAGTTGGAAAATTTATTTTTATCGACAGTGATGCTGAGAATGAACCAACTGTTAACCTTGATTTAATTTAATAAAGGAGTGATCGCCCGGTATTTAATTAGGCGGGGTGTCACAGGTGGTATCAGAGCATCAGGTTCTAGTGTCCATAGGATCTGTACGGCTTATTTCGCTTTCAGCTTAACGTTATTGCTATAGAGCCCTATTTTTAGGACTGTTGTATTCTTACTTTTACGTTTAAGTCTTCAGCTATTCGAGATTTGTTGATAACTATAGACTAATAAACTTGTTCACGTTTCAGATGCCTACGAGATGTGCTCCGAAAGATAGGCGTGCCCAAGCCGAGCAGCCAGCAGCTCAGGTACCAGGCACAATGAATGCGAATGAATTAGCCGCCATTGTTGCTCAGGTGGTGAATGCTGCAATAGCGGTGATTCAGCAGGCTCCACCCCAGGTTCAGGCAGTGGCGCCAGCACCAGCACATCTTCCATCCGCATGGGAGAGGGTTCGGGATGCTTTTAAGAAAGTGCATCCCCCTGAGTTTTCTGGTAACTCCGATATTGTTACAGTCAGCCAATGGAAGAAAGACATCCAGCGACACCTCCGTATGTATGAGTGCACTGACGTGCAAAAGAATTTATTAGCTTCCTTTAAATTGGTGGGAGTCCACTACTACTTTGGAGGAGAGGGACACGATCCCTATTCAGTTGTTCTGGGAGCGGTTTGACCGCAAGTATTTTCCACCCGCAGTGCAGACTGAGATGAGGCGGAAATTACTAAATTTGAAGCAGAAGAACCTTACTGTAGCTGAGTATGAGGAGGAGTTCACGAGACTTCTCACTATTGTGCCGGATGAGGCACCCACTGAGGGCAAGAAGATTTTGCTGTTTGTCGATGGGTTAGCTTGGAGGATCAGTCAGCACCTCATTGGAAATCTATCCCTGAGTACTTTCACTGACGTACTCAATGCAGCGTTACTACATTGCCAGGATCATCGCTTCCATCTTTAGGGAAGCAAGAGAGCAGGAGAGTCCAACCAGCAGGGCAGGACCGGGGTTAATAGTGCCGGTGGGGCACCAACTCATGGACAAACTCGTCAGCACGAGCAGAGTTCCCATCAGGGGGACCCTGCTAAGTGATTCCATTCAGGTGATTCTAGGCAGGAATTCGGGGGTTTCAGGCAGGTCCATCAGGGCCAGCCTAATCAGCAGGGCCAACAGGGCCAACACCGACCACAGGGACAGCAATAGGGCCAGCAAGGCCAACATCGTGCACATCAGGGCCAACAGGGCCAGTGGCGTAGAGGTAACGTCCAGCAGGGCCATGGACAGCAGGGTCAGAGGGGTGGTAACTTCAAAGGAAGATGCTTTGGGTGTGGCAAACATGGCCATAGGCGCCAGGATTGCCTAGAGGGCGATAGGGCCCCACAGCAGCAGGGAGCCCGTAATGAGCCGCAGAGACCACTTTTCCCACCTATCCTCCCAGCTCCAACCCAGGTGCCAGCCCTACCAGCCATTCCAGCAGCTCCAGTGCAGCTGGGGCAATTGCAGTATGGACGTGTCTATAACGTCCACCAGGCAGCAGCTCCACAGGCACCACCCGCGATTGAGGGTATGTTTCCTATCCATGGTACTGTGGGTAAAGTTTTGTTTGATACGGGAGCAACGCATTGTTTTATAGCTACGCATTTTGCGAAGTCCTTAGGGTTGTTAGCCACAGCAGAGAGCACCGTGACGTGTGTCGACTCACCACTGGGGAGTGGGTCACTTATATTCTTTATATGCCGGGGAGTAGGGGTAGAGATTGGTAGCTTGGTATTGCCTGCAGACATGATAGTCTTAGACATGCACGAGCATGATGTGATTATTGGTATGGATTGGCTCGCAGCTTATAGAGCCATGATTGATTGCTTCGGTGGAAGCATTGTTTTTGCCATTCCGGGGTAAGAGATGTTTATAGTGGCGATGCCTCGCCCAGAGGGAGGTTTGACCGCTCATTTATATTACATAGAGGAGGATACCTCTAAGGAGGTTGTGATTCCTTTGGATTCGATCCCAGTTGTTAGGGAGTATTCCGATGTGTTTTAGGAGATACCAGGCCTACCGCCCAGTCGTGAGATAGACTTCGTTATAGATTTATTACCGGATACGAGACCTATAGCACGCGCACCGTACCGTATGGATCCGGCAGAGATGCGAGAGCTACGAGATCAGATAGAGCAGCTATTAGGTCAGGGATTCATTCGTAGGAGTACCTCACCTTGGGGCGCTCCAGTCTTGTTTGTAAAGAAGAGAGATGGTTCACTAAGATTGTGTGTGGACTACCGAGAATTGAACAAGGTCACGATACGGAATAAGTATCCGTTGCCTCGAATCGATGATCTATTCGACCAGTTGAGGGGAGCAACTTTCTTTTCGAAGATAGATCTGAGGTCGGGGTACCATCAGTTATGGATTAGAGAGCAGGATGTTTCAAAGACTGCCTTCTTGTCAAGATATGTGTCCTATGAGTTCAGGGTGATGCCGTTCGGGCTCACAAATGCCCCAGCCATTTTCATGGACTTGATGAACCGAGTATTCAGAGAGTTCTTAGATCAGTTTGTTATCGTCTTCATAGATGATATCTTGATATATTCACACTCCGAGGAGGAGCATGCCGAGCACTTGAGGCAGGTTCTTCAGACTCTACGAGAGCATCAGTTGTATGCTAAGTACGAGAAGTGTGGATTCTGGTTGCGAGAGGTACAATTCTTGGGCCATGTTGTTTCTGAGCAGGGGATAGCAGTTGACCCGAGCAAAGTGTCAGCGGTGAGGGAGTGGGGACAGCCCACGACACCGACGGAAGTGCGTAGTTTCTTGGGGTTAGCCGGATACTACAGGAGATTCATTCGGGGATTCTCCAAAATAGCGGGTCCATTGACGAATCTGACTCGTAAGGGGGTACCATATGTTTGGAATGACGCTTGTCAGTTGGCTTTCGACAAGCTGAAGGACAAGCTTACTTCAGCACCAATCCTTGCTTTACCGAAGCCGGGTGTAGAGTACCTGGTTTACACCGATGCGTCCTTACGGGGACTTGGGGGAGTACTTCAGCAGGAAGAGAAGGCTATAGCTTTTGCTTCCCGCAAGCTTAAGCCGCATGAGAAGAATTACCCCACCCACGACCTGGAGTTAGCAGCGGTCGTCTTTAGATTGAGAATTTGGAGGCACTACTTATTGGGCGAGAAATTCCGTTTGTTCACAGACCATAAGTCACTGCAGTACCTGTTCACTCAGCGAGAGCTGAATATACGTCAGCGCAGGTGGTTAGAGTTTGTGAAAGATTACCAGTTCGATATACAGTATCATCCGGGGAAGGCCAACATAGTTGCTGATGCGTTGAGCCGTAGATCGGTAGACGATGTAGCGGACATCTGGAAAGCAAAGTGGAAGGAGTTGGGTCACCAGGACGCAGTAGCACGTTCTTTCATATCCGTGATGATAGTCACACCCGAGATTGTTACGAGGGTGATACAGGCACAGACCACAGATCCGTTTTGTCAGGAGCAGATTGTGTGACTTCTAGCCGAGGGTGCTGAGTCCTATTCTGTTAGTTCTGATGGAGGTTTGCGGTTTAATGGGAGATTAGTGGTTCCAGAAGGAGCGGAGTTACGTCATGAAGTGATGACTCATTCTCACGGGTCCCGATTTGCAGTACATCCGGGAGGTGATAAGATGTACCAGGACATGAGACGACAGTACTGGTGGAGTGGGATGAAGAAGGACATTGTTGAGTTTGTGTCCAAGTGTTCTACCTGCCAGCTGTTGAAGGTGGACCACCAGAAACCGTTAGGATTACTTCAGCCGTTGGAAGTACCCGCGTGGAAGTGGGAAAGTATTTCCATGGATTTCATTACAGGGTTGCCTACATCACAGCGGGGCCACGATTCCATCTGGGTGATTGTAGACCGTTTGACCAAGGTGGCTCATTTTCTGCCAGTGAGGACAGATTATACCACGGGTCAGTATGCCCAGTTGTTCATCGCTGAGATTGTCAGATTACATGGGGTGCCCCTGAATATTGTGTCAGATAGAGACAAGATTTATGTGTCACGTTTCTGGGAAAGCTTTCAGGAGGCTATGGGTACATAGTTGAGACTGAGTTCAGCCTACCACCCACAGACAGATGGACAGACAGAGCGTACTAATCATATGTTGGAAGATATGCTACGCATGTGTGTTCTCGATTTTGGAGGAGGTTGGGAGCCACACCTTCCACTGGTAGAGTTTGCTTATAATAACTCCTATCAGTTTACGATTGGCATGGCTCCATTTGAGGTTTTGTATGGTAGGCCTTGTCGTTCTCCAACTTGTTGGCTCAAGGTGGGGGATAACAAGTTGCTAGGACCATAAGTGATTCAGGAGACCTCCGCGAGGATTGAGATAATAAGGAGTCGTATTCGGGTAGCCCAAGACAGGCAGAAGAGCTACGCCGATGCGAAACGGTTCTTCCGGGAGTTTAATGTGGGAGATCAAGTGTTGTTGCGTGTATCTCCTATGAAGGGAGTGATGAGGTTCGGGAAGAAGGGGAAGTTGGCTCCGAGGTACGTAGGACCATTTCCCATCATCGAGAGGATTGGGCCGGTAGCATACAGGTTGGGATTGCCAGATCATTTACATCGCATCCACGATGTATTCCACATCTCGTCATTGAGACGATATCTTCAGGATGATATGGCCCATACTCACATTGCGATAGATGAGATAGACTTACAGTCTGATAGCTCTTACGAGGAGAGACCAATGGCTATTCTAGACTATAGTGAGAGGAGATTGAGGTCGAAAGTAGTTTCACTTGTGCGAGTCCAGTGGGAGCATCATAATGTGAAGGAATCTACTTGGGAGCGTGAGGCAGATATGCGCGAGAGATACCCAGAGTTGTTTTTACCAGGTATGCCTTATTTTCCGAATTTCGGGATGAAATTCCGTTATTAGGGGGAAAGTATGTAATACCCCGTATTTTTATGCTATATTTAATTTGGGGATTTATTAAATTTAATGTGACTGTTATTTAATAAAAATCCAGAAATTAATTATGTTATAATTATTAACGTAACTAAAGTTAGTAATTATGGGAAACTTATTGAATATTACTAATGAGCATAGTAATATATTATATTGGTTATATTGAATGTCATAATTGAATTAAATGACTATTTCGGAAATTTAAGTCGGGACGTGCTCGTGTCACGTCGGGACTAATTATGTTAAATAAAAAGTGAATATTTTATAATTTGTCCGTATGGTCCTTTTGAGTGCGCCGACGCGTCCGGAAGGGTTGAGATAGTCAGAAAAGTGTACCCGGGGGTTTGGTTCGGGTCTCGGGGTATTTTTAGGCCTAATTAGTGACCCGGGAGGGCATTTTGGTCTTTTTCCAAAATAGGGTAATTAAACCCACGAATTTTAGCAGCCTTTATCAGCTGGTTAGGTTAGCCATTTAGGGTTAGAACATACAGAACCCTAGGACGGCCATTGGAGAAGAGAGGAGAGACCTTTCTAGGAGATTCAAGGCCAAAACACCTCCGTTTGCACCGCCGTCACCACCAACGCGTAGATCGCGAGGAGGAGAATGCAACCACACCATAATCCACAGGAAATCAGACTTCTGAAAATCCCAGGCAAGTGTTTAACTTGTGTATTTCGTTAGTGCAATGTTCATATTAGTTTAGGATTAATTAAGAATGTAATCCATGTAAGAAAACCCCAAATTTTGATAGGAAATTGCATGTAGAGAAGATTAAAACCTTATGCTGGAAACTCTTGATGTTATAGATGTATTACCCACGAATTTTGATGTTATATGAGGAAGAAATTCTGGAGAAAAACTGAATTGGATAATAGTTATGAAAGCTTTAGGGTTCTTGATGTTTAGATGAGATTTTGGATTGATTAACCATGATTAATGATGTATACACGCATGCTGAACGTTAAAAACATCTGGAATTATGTTAGTATGTTAGTAGTAGACTTTTTGGGTCGATTAGTGTTGGAAAATATGGATATTGATGAAGAATTTTGATGAATCCCGCAACTGCAATTCTGCAGAATTTTTACCCAGACCTGCTTGATCGATCGATCGAACATAGAGCATCGATCGATTGAAGGTTCGATCGATCGAGCCCCAAGCTTCGATCGATCGACCCCTCCTGGCAGACTCCCATTTCCCTTATTTAATTAGTTAACGTAAGTTATCGTGAAATTATCTTTGGGCATTATAAATAAAATGAATTGGGAGACATTGAGGACCAGTAGGGTATATGGATAAATGTTAGAACCTTTAATCTTCAACGAAAATGGTATTTATGGGATATTTACTTTAGGTTGGTAGATTTATGAATTTAAAGGGTGAGGTACGTAAGAGAGTTACGTTAAAATCTAATAAAGTCACTTACTGAATTTCAGAATTTTGAGGATGTAATCCATGAGTGTTAGGTAATAAGTGAGAAAACCCTTCGAGTTAAGGCTAGGAATAAAACCTTATATGTAATTCCATAACTATGTAATTAAGGATAAAGGGTATAATTACGGGTGATGAGAAGAACCTATATTAATTCGATAAAGTGGTATATTTATATGATTGTGTGTACATATATTATATGCATGTAAAAATCATACCCACGCTACTTGCTATCCCTGAGGTTTCCGCGCTGGGACAAGTCTTATCTCGATGGGACCTTTATGGGGGATATTGACTTGTACCCTAAAAGATAGATGTCCTTGGTACAGGCTATCGATGTGATAGTTCAGACGGTCCTAAGAGACGCCGGTATGTGCCACCCTCTTAGAGACTTGGAATCTATGCTTCGCCTCAATATTGTTTGTGTATTTATGTTAATACAATTCGAGAGTGATTCCGAATGTATTCCCCTTAAAATGAGTGATATGGGGCTTTGGATAGTGGAAGTATGCACGCACCATAGTTTTATTTGGGGTGCTGTTATATATATATATATATATTATACGAGTAGTTAATATATATATATATGAGATTATGATATTTGAAACTGTCTACTGAGATTTGATAAGTAGAACATGGTTGTTGACTCAAATTATTAAATACTTGTTTTGAGAAAGTATAAAATGTCACGGGAACTTTATTATTTTTATGAAGTTAGAAATAGAGAATTTTGGGCTACTTGTTGGAACATCTTTTAAAGTGGATATCGTGTATTTTAAATCTTACGAGTGATTTAAGTTAAGTTAAAGCTGTTAGAACGACTAGTATGTTAGATGCTAAAACAAACCGTTGGGAAGGTTAGTGCGATAGGTGTGCACATTAGAAGAGAGGTGAGTATTTCTCAAGAGAGAGACGCACTAATATGTTGTTGCATTGGCCTGTATCAATCTAAATACTTGCTTAACGTATTTTAAAATCAAACACACTTTCGGGCTCTGACCCGTTTCTTTTTCTCTCTCTTTCTCTCTTGTATATATATATATTTTCAGGTGCCCATCCACAGGGGCGTCTTGCTTAGGATCTCTTGAGAAGAACGATCTGCAGCTTAGGTGGGAGTTGCAGATCACTTGAGTAGACGGCTTCTGTTATTGACTCCACTCTTAGTACTCTCATTTATTGGGCACTTGTCGCCCTTTTTATCATCTCATTTGTTGTTGGGACATTTATATTTCAGCCATTTCTAGTATTGTTCGTTGGGATTTATTTCAGTATGGACTTGTGATTTTAGTTTTATTATGTTGACATTCGATTGACAAATGTATGTTATTATTTAGTTCATCGTGGTGTGATTCTTAATTGTAGAAATGTTGTTTTAAATAAATAAATCTTTTCTTTAATTAAAATTTGGAAAGTTTGTATGAAAAATGTTTTTGACACTTAGCTTAATTATTTAGGGTGTTAAATTGGAAAATTTATTTTTATCGACAGTGATGCTGAGAATGAACCAACTGTTAACCTTGATTTAATTTAATAAAGGAGTGATCGCCCGATATTTAATTAGGCGGGGTGTCACAGTCCACGGCCATAAATAATTTATATAAGGGAGCGCGGAAGACGAATCGTCGCTTTGGAGGCACCGTGGCACCTAGGCTACTTAGCCGCAGTCCCAATATATCTCCCTTGGCACTACGGCTTGGGGGCTTATTGATAGTATAAGTATTGCACCCTGCCGTGGCAGTACTTCTACAATGGCACAGGCCACACAGGCCGCGGCAGGTATCTCACTCAAGGCGCGGCCAGAACAACTGAAGGGTGAGGCCCTCTCCGTAAGAGGCCGCGGCACGCCATCTTAAGGTCCGCGATCCCCCTCCAATATCTCAGCGCTGCTGCTCAAGGCCGCACACCCTCATCCACATCTACTACAGACTTGGTGTACGCCATGTGCTCAGGGCACGTGATTCAACACACTACCTTATAAATAGAGGATCACACCTGAAAGAGGGGATCGGTTCCAGACACACCCGAGGCACTATAACACAGATTCTCTCTACATCACCCTAACATAAGCTTTGGAGGCCTAGAATCTACATCACAGCCACCTCACGAGCACACCGAAATCTCTAATACTATCATGTACTCTCCTTTATTCTCATACTTGTACGCCTCTATAGGCTGATAATATTGTACAATGCAATGCACATAATGAGAAGGAAGCAACACAGTGGACGTAGGCCCATTTTTGGGGCTGAACCACTCTATATCTTGTCTACTCTCTATTTGCTTGCTTTATCTATTTATTCTACACTTCATACTTGATTTGTTGGCATGAGATCTACATGTGTACGATTTCTCGTATCATCAGGGTCTATCTTAGGAAAAATTCTAAACAAACTCCTTACGATCTATGGTATGGGAAGAAGCCCAACCTTAAATACCTTAGAACTTTTGGTAGTACATGTTACGTCTATAAAGACAGATAAGTCTTATCAAAATTTGAGATTCGTGGAGATAAAGCTATCTTCCTAAGATATTCTCCCGACAGTAGAGCATAACGTGTCTACAATCTTCACATAAAGACTTTAATGGAATCCATAAACGTTATTGTAAGTGACACTACTGTTGAGAGTAAGACTGTAGAATCAACTATTGTGGAAGAGTCTGAAATTATTTTAGAAAATGACTCCCCAGAAATAGATGATTCTTTACCAATTGAGAAACCTGAAGTACCTAACTCGGTTTCTAAAGATCATCCCATAGATAACGTTGTTGGTAACCCTTATGAGCCTGTACGTACAAGATCTCAATTAAGAAACAATGCTCATTATGCATGTTTTGTTTCCCTTGTGGAACCAAAGAATGTAAATGAGGCATTGAATGACTCACAATGAATTTCTTCCATGCAGGAAGAACTTCTTCAATTTGTCATTCATGATGTTTGATATCTTGTACCTAGGCCTGATTATAAAAAGGTTTTTGGCACACGTTGGCTATTTAAAAATAAAACTGATGAAAGTGGGATAATCATTGAAAACAAAGCCAGATTAGTGGCTCAAGGATATTCTCAAATTAAAGGAATATATTTTAGTGAGACATTTACTCCAGTTACTCATCTAGAATCTGTTAGTCTTCTCTTTGCCATAGCCTGTTACTTGCACTTTATGCTTTACCAAATGGATGTAAAATCAACCTTTCTCAATGGAATCTTGACTGAAGAGACCTATGTTGAATAACCCAAAGGGTTTATTGACCCTTATTATCCAAATCATGTTTATCGTCTTAAAAATTCTTTGTATGGTTTGAAACAAGTGCCAAGAGCCTGGTATGAACGTCTTTCCAACTTTCTCTTAGATAAAGGTTTTAAGAGAGGCGGAAATGATCAAATTCTATTTGTCAAACATTTTGATAAAGATATTATTATAGCTCAAGTATCTATTAACGATATCATTTTTAGATCAACTTCCCCTTCGAAGTTAAATCATTTTCTGAAATTATGCATAAAGAATTTCAAATGTCTCTTAAGGGGGAGTTGCAATTTTTCTTGAGTCTTCAAGTCAAACAGAATTCAGAAGGTTTATTTGTTTCACAATCAAAATATGATTTAGAGATTGTTAAAAAATTCAGGCTTGAAAGTGCTAAAGAAGCTCGAACTCCCATCAGTACTACTGTCAAATTATCTAAAGATGAGAATGGAAAATCCATTGATTCTACTTTATATCGTAGTATGATAGGAAGCTTACTATACCTTACTGCCTCGTGTCTTGATATTATGTACGTCGTTTTCATGTGTGCCCGTTATCAAAATAATCCTAAGGAGAGCCACTTAGTTTGTGTAAAAAGAATCATTAAATATGTTGAAGGCACTCTAAATTTGGGACTTTGGTACACCAATGACACTCCGAGTACTATAATAGGATACACTGATGCCGACTGGGAAGGGTGTTCTGATGATAGTAAGAGCACATCAGGAGCGTGTTACTATATTGGTAACAATTTGTTTTGATGGAATAGTAAGAAATAAAACTACACTTCATTATCTACAGTTGAATCTGAATACATAACTGCGGGTAGTTATTCTGCCCAATTGCTTTGTTTTAAGAAAATGCTATGTGACTATGGCATTCAAGAAGACCAATTGCACATTGATTGTGATAATCAAAGCGCGATCAATATTTCTAAAAATCTTGTTCAACATTCGCGAACAAAACATATAAAAATTTGACATCTTTTTATTCGCGAATTAGTTGAGACTAAGGAAGTAGAAATTAATTATCCTCCTACTGAATTGCAGCTCGCAGATATGTTTACTAAACCTTTGGATTACAATAGATTTCAGTCTTTGCGAAAATCGATCGACATGATTTGTGCTGAATAAACTCGTGTGACTTAAGTATTTTTTTCCCTTTGTCCATTTGAGACAAAATGGGGGAGAAATTTGAGTCTTATGAGTTCATTTTTTCTTCTACATATCTCTAAAAAGCTTTATCTTAGTTTATTTTGCAGGAGTTTATACCGTTGTCTTCCACAGATGTTATTAGGATATTGGTTTGTGATTAGTTAAGTTATATAATTTTCTTTTTCTAAGATATGGGTAGATAGAATTTTGTATAGGAATAGGTTTTTCTTATTTTTGTTCGTATCCCTATGAGTCCTAGTTGAATCAAAGGATATTTTGTCTTATATTTTCAAAGGGGATGATTGAAGAATCTTATACTCTTGACTTACTTGAGTTTACATTGTATAAGTGCTCATCTAGTTTGGAAATTGTGACCAAATTTGAGTCCCATCTCCTAGATTCCAAAGAACCTCAGATTATGCATATGATTCCTCTTGTTGTTATTAAAGGTAAATCCTCAAATCCACACACTAGGATTGCATACATAAATTATGTCTTGCATCATTTTCTTGTGTGTGAGTTAATTCCCTTTTAAATAAGTTTTTAATAGTTTTGGGTTTTTTTAAATATTTATTAAATGATTTTTAAGAAATTAAAAGTTGTGTTTTTCAAAACTTTGGGGTCATTATGCTAATACATATTATATCATTTCTTACCTGAATGTTTAATTGGGTTGAATTCGAAAGCTCTTGAGACTTAAAGGTGTGTTTGTATTTAAGTTTTCATATGCGTTTGTTTAATGATCTGAGCCTTACACTTATCAACTGCACAACGACCTGATTTGTGTTTTCTTGCTCTCACATAACTCTTCACTTAATCTAGTTCATTCATTTATCTTATCGATGATCTACATTGCTTCGTTTGTGATCCATGTGAAATCATTTGTGTATATAAGGGAATGAATCGTCTCAACCTGAGAAGTTTTTCTTTTCCTCAAATCTTTGAGAGAGAAACTAGAGAGAGAAAACCCAAAAATCATCCAAACCCTAAAATCTTTTTTAAACCCCAATGTCATTTCAAATCCAAAATGAGTTTAAAATCAAAACCAAACCTGAGTGTTTGAGAGTTGTTTTGGAGATGGTTTGAAGCTTGTTCGTGGTTTGAATCCTCTGTGTTCAAGATCTTGTAACGAACTTAGACATTTTGGTTTGATCTCTATTTCTTTTCATAAAAACTGTAGATATTGCTATTTTATGTCATATATCTCTTAGATCTGCATTATTTCGTTTCTTATCTTGAGAAATTATATTTGTTGATTATTTTCTTCTATAAATGTTTTTCACAAATCAAGAATCAATAAATTCCTTTTCTGTTCCTAGTACTTATGAAAAAGACTTCTAATCTAGTTGGAATCGCATTTGGTCATTTATAATTTCAAAAATCATTTTCAAAACCCTCTGAACTTGTTTACGACCTTGGCCGTCTTCTGATCAAGGTAACCTTGGATTCTTGGACATTTTGAAAGATAAAGAAGTCTTTTGTTTCTAAAGAAGAGAGAAACTGAAAGTCCTAATCATTTAGGTCTGCTCTAAAATTTAATAGGACTTGTCTGTATAAATAAAAGTGTGTGTGCGTGTGCATTCATGTGTTAGAACACTGTCATAAACACTTGTCACACTATAACACAAGATGTGTTGACTATAAGATCTTGAAACCTCAAGAGTCGATGTAAAGATAGAACAAAATGCTGAGAAGTTAGCAAGCTGAGAAAGCCACAAAAACATCAGAACTGCAGAGAAGTTAAAAACAAACAAGTGGGTACGTATTCTAAACTTGCATAGGTCTGTTTTGTTTGCATGTGTGTTAAATATATTATAACTTGTATATTCTATTTTAGTGGATTTTTGGTTTGTGACTTAGAAGCCACCGTGGATGTTTCCTCAGTTGGGTGAGGTTTTACCACGTTAAAAATTGCGTGCACTTAATCTTTCTACGCCACCTCATATCATTCTTGTTGGTGTGCTGATTTAAATTGATTTGAACTATTTTAGTTTTATTTTTCAAAACTAGTTACATATCTTGAACATATCTCGTACATATTTTTATTAAACACATGTTGTGGTTAATCTGTTTGATTTAAAGAAAAGAGTTACCCCCCAAAATAGTTCGTAGTTACTTAGATAGTTTAATCTTGAATTAAATGACTTAAGTGACAGTTTTTCAAATATGGGAGGAAGAGAGATCACAAGAGAAAATTATGATTTTGCAAAAGTTTTGTAATTCGGATAAACAATAAATGTCTATGACATCAAACCTTATAGATTATTACACTTAACAACTAAAAATCATCTGAATGGGGTGTAATAAACACGGGAGATGTGGGCATAAAGAGTAAATGTACAAGGAAACAAGGTCGTGCATATGCCATCAATGAAGAACTCTATATGTAAAATGCAAAATTGTAATCTTTATGAAAGGATACCTCCCATTAAGGGAGGTGAAACTTACTTTAATAGATTATCACAATTATTATGACTTTTCAATCACATTAACCCTAAGATTAAATAGGACTCATATCATAATGTAGGTTTGGGGTTAAGGGTATGAAAGGAATGGAATCTTTACGGATTCAAAGTGTTCGAGGAGAATACTCAGGATAATGGAAATTCCCGGGAAATCTTAAAATTGGAATTAAATTTTCATACAAAGCAATGCACATACTTTGGATTATGACTTTCATCATTACTCTCTAAACAACTATGGGATTATTACTTTGTTCAATCCCTTTTCTCTTTTCCTTTGTTTCTTTTTCACATCTTTTTCTTAAGAATAAGAGCCAACTCATATGCTTAATTGCAACCACGTGACAAAACCATCAGCAAATCCCAAGTATCATTCCAAACAAAGGTATGTAAGTATATATATGGTTTGAAACACCAATGTGAAGCTGGTTATGGGATTTTGAGTTTTGAATGAAACGTTATATCTAGACTCAAAGGGTTGAGTAGGGAAATATTTAGGGTGTGGTTAAGGTTAAAATGTTCTAATTAACAAGTATGACCTATGATAATTTCGTAATTCTTACGCAATCTCGAGTTAAAACAATGTTGAAAATCATGCCCAAGTAACCCATTTTAAAATGAATTAAATTAATGAACGACCAAAGAAAGAGTAGTGACATTACCGAAGACTTTAATATTTTCAAGAAGGAATGAGGAATGTATAAACACTCACAAAGGAAGAAAATAGAAAGTTTCACTTGATGTAAGTATATACAATGCAACAAAATACTACCTAGTTATAAAAGCCTCAAACCGAATCACTAAAGAAGAAAAGTGCATGTGCTTATGGGGTAAAACTTTAATTCATGAAGTATTTCATAATATCAATGATTTGAAGACTAAAGTATAATAACACGAAAAAATAGTTACTGCATCAGTGAGTTATATATTAGATCACGCATTTATTTGAATGATCATTAGAAACAACGAAAAAATGACCAATAGAGGAGAAAAAAGAAAGAAAATATTCTTGAAAACATTAAATGTTTTACAAAAAATGCATGCTTGGTAAGAATTTTTTTTTCAAATAAAAGAAACTACTAAAGAATGGGAAGAATAACCCACATCCCTTCATTTAAATGATGCATTGTCCAGAGTCTGAATTAACAACACATGTTATAGAAAGGGAGATGTAAGAGGAAGTTTTATAATTTCTGAGTTTATTTTTATTTTAGCTTATACCATTACGCCTACACTTCACCATCATGAATTCTAAGGATTCAAAGACTAAGTTAAAGACATTTGTAAGATTGAAGAATCGTATGTCCTAACAATTTGAGAAGAAGTTATGGATGAATATGACAAAGTTTTATTTTTCTAGGGGTTTTAGAATTTTTACGAGTTTTTTTAAAATTGTTTTTAATGAAAACTTTGAAAAACTCGTCATCTCCTTACAATGAGAATATATTTTTACGCGAACGAACTACACAATGTTGTTAGAACGAGTTTTGGAATGTAACCTTTTGAAAAGCTCTGAAATCTTGTTATAATCGTCATTAGAAGTTGTTTGAACAAGATAGTGTCAGTCGTTAGAATGAGTCTTTCAAACGATCAATCATGGTATTTTTCATCAAGCTCTAGAATCTCATTAGATTTGTCGTTAGATACCAGATCGAACGGAAATAGGTGTGTCATTCGAACGAGGTTTATGTCATTCGAACGAATGAGAAAGATTTGTTTTTATATTAACGAATGAGAAAGATTTGTTTTTATATTAAATCTGATCTAAATCTCTAGTATTTATCCCCTGTAACAAACTTCCTTATAAAATTAGAGCGAGATTACAGACTTTAAGAGCCCTTTTTGAAAACGCTTTTTCAACCTTTTTGAGTTCTCTTTGTGATCAAACTCTTCCATAATTATTCGAACCCCTTGGAAACATAAAGATAAATTTATCAAATCAGGAAGAAACTTTTTAATTCAAATACCCTTGTATAGAGAAATATCTACTTATAATTTTTAGAGCCGAGGTTTCACTATTGAAGAAGACAAAGGTTGATCAGTGGATACCGATGAAAGACTACTTCATGTGGATGCCACTGGACTGAGCTATTTTCTATAAAAGAAATTGAAGACTCTATGCATTATACTTATTTGGTCTAAGTAGTTTGTAAGTTGACTAGCTGTCCATTACTCTACAATGCTCAATATAGTTTTTTCCCTTTTAGGAATTTTCCTTAATTCTTGAGTATATTTTGTAAAACCCGTCCATTTTAGCCAAGCTAGTTTGTATCAACAACTACTTAGAATTATCATTATCTCCCTTATATGTTATTCAAATACAAAAACATCCTTACAAAAATGAAACTGAATCATTAAACCTATAACTTTGCTTTATTACCCAAGTACACCCTAAAGTTTTAAATTTACCAAAACACCCCTTGAACTTTCAAGTAAGCATAACTTAACCTATAATTAACTCCGAGACCCAAAATTTATATCAAATTAAACCTCTTGATTTTATATAATTAGAATTTATAATCCTAACCCTTTAACTTTCATCAAATTACAAAATGCCCCTAAAACATGGGAAATCCCATATTTAATACCAAATAAATATAAAACTTTTAAACCAAGGACTAAAACTTAAAATCCCACATTTACATATTACCCTCTCCCACATCGACCTCCACGTGGGAGGAAGAAGCGAAAATAAAATGGTTACACCATGTATCCATGTGCAAGTTAAAGTCCCCACAACTTTATCTTTTAAACAAATGAGTAATCCACCTCCTGTTCGCTCCAATGATCTCCCTTCACCTCCTTTTTGCATTCCTTGTGGAACATTGGGTTGGATTGGTTCAAGAATCATCTCAAGTGGTTTAGACAATTGGGACTTTTTCAAGGTCAGAGTATTTTCAAAACTCAAGTCAACTGTCGAGAGGTTGATGGCGAACTTTTCAACGAGAAACATTGACCAAGCACGTGAGGGCGCGTGGCCAATCAATTTTTTTTTTTCATTTTTAAAAAATTTTTCTATTAAAATTTTTTTGGTCAAAATCTTATAAGATAAGGAAGTGTTTGGTCAATTATACCTCAAGTTATAGAAAATTAGGAGTTTAGGTTATAAACATTTCCTTATAATTACAATTTGACACCTCCTCATTTTTTCAAGTTACGAATTTTAACCCCAACTTTTTTCTATAACTATTTTGATAAGTTTTGAGTCAAAAGGTCTTCTATTCCAAGTTTCAAATTTTACCACATGCCTTAGATTTTAAATCCCCTAAAATATTTACAAATTAACCCCTAAACTTTAACAAACACTATTTTTAACTAATTTTCACCAAACTATCATTATTATCAACTACAATAACTTTTAAAACTATTTGTATATAGATAATCAAGTACCTGACCCTCCCGATATCATCTTCACTCATAATTAAGCCCATCTGATACTATGTGCAAGTAGGTTTTACCCTTTTAATAGTAGATTTTAGCGTACTTGTTTTAACTGCAATTGATATCACTATGTTATAGCACTACTTGATTCCTAGTATGTGTAGAAATTACCATACTGATATGTTATTTTATATCTGGTTAATTTTATTTATGACTAATTGGATGGACTTTAACCCTTCTCACCTAATAGTTTATATCATTAAGATCATTGCAATGATTGAATTAATTCACCCTTCTCCTCTGTGCATATGATTTATTGTAAGAAGCATTAGTATTAACTAGGGAGTAGACTGTCGTGTTATCCCATGAAACTTTTTCACTTGGCCTAAGGTCTCATATGATCGAGAGCCTGAATTTTAGCTAAATATGTATGCGTGACGCTTTATTAGTGATCCTAGCAGATTATTTTTTCCCAAATGTTTTTGGTTGGTTATAATTTGGTTATAATGATGAAGCTTTATTTATTTCTATAGCCATTTGTAATCTGATAAGTATTGGATTATCAATTAAATTCCTTGACATTATTATTATACAATTTGTAACATGGTAATTATAAGAGGGTAGTTTAGATAAGTTGGAGGCGTAACCCCTATTAACTATGGTAATGATAAGTTAATTATCCAAAACCTTAGATTAATTATAGGACATAAAAACGCAACTAAGTGAAGATAGACTTAGTTTGATCTCACAAATCTCTCATGTAAAACTCAGAAAGTAGTAATGAACTTAGAAATAACTTAGCTAGAGGGAGAGAGAAGTAAGCACCCTAGATACACCTTGGCAGGCAGCCAAAATACACCAAGCACCCTGAAAAACCTCTATCAAATATTAAAAGCTTCGTAATAAATGACAATGGTGGGTGAGTAAGAAGCTCTATAGTTCTAATAACTCTCTCTAATGTATATTATCTCTAGCAATAACTTCTGAACTCTCAAAAAGATCTCCCTTCCTCAAAGGTGGTTGGGGTCCTTAAATAGCCCCCCCACACCACCTCCGAGGCAACTCAGTCATCAATGAATGTGAAAGACCTCCCTCATACTTTATGTCACAAACATTAAATACCTAATGCACTAGTTGTCTCTATGCCATAAAAATTAAATGAAAAGACATGCTTTTTGCCTAGCCACTGTGTAACAGGGGGCCGTTGTCTCAGAGGTGGCTCACCAACTGCCTGACAACCCGAAATACCACAGTGGTTTACTCAAGTGCGTGTTTGAAATTGTTTAGCTGGATAGTGACATCACATACACTAGATGTGACATTAAGTTGAGGGCTGTTTGGTTCCCAACTCAACGCCCGATGGAACTCCAAGCTGCTCCGCCCCAGGTTTACGATCAGGGTTCTTCAGTATTTTATCAGGTGTATCTGAGATGGTCGGACAAGACCCAATGGTGACTTACTTCTCAATCCTCCAAACCAAGTCCCTCTAAACTTCCCACGACGAGGTCATTCGATAGAGCATGAAATCTCTCCCAGGTCCTGCCAAGCCTGGTCTCTCGCGAGTACCGTTTGCTCTCACACTAAAATTCATTATTATTCTCATTATATCATTACAACAGCTATAGCTTACAGTCAATATAAATAGAGATACAATATGACTAATAAAACAAGCTAAAATACAAGTTGCCACGTTGATCTGCCTCGTTTGAGCTGCCACACTGAGCTGGCACGGTGCCTTAATCCCCAAAACACTATTACTAATGTGGAATTACCTCAAATATCAAAATTACCTTCAATCCCACTCTACATTTTCCCCTTCGTGGAGAGATTTGTTAGAGCAAGAAATGTTTGCACAAAACTTCTCAAACCGATGAACCTTCTCTGTGTGAAAAAATTATGGCCTCCTTTCCTTCGTTAGAACAACAACGTTATAATCTCCAGGGAAAAGTAAAATTGTCCCCGATGTACATGAACCGAAGCACTACGACTTGTTGGGTCTTTGTCGAAGGGACATTGCCACTTTTTCCTTATGTTGCGCTTCAACCGTTCTAGCTTTATTATTGGAAATTCTTTCGAAAGGCCTGCTAACCTTCTCAAATTCTCGTTTTGATTCTTGGAAAGTGAAATTATCCCTTGTAATGCTTCGCTATGTTTGAAAAAATAGAAATTATCCTCGATGTAGCCGAGTCACCGTTTAAACAACGTTTGGAATTGTGGCAAGGTGACATCGTGGCTTTTTTGAACTGTTGGGACATATTTTTCGTTGGGAGTTATTGGATATGTCTGAAAAAAATTCTGGTGCCAAAACTCAATCTTGTTGAAGAAAGATACTCCTTCTATTCCCCAGAAGAGTCGCCAAATTTAAAAGGGTAGTTTAGATAAGATGAAGGTGTAACCCCTTTTGAGTATGGTAATGATAAGTTAATTAGCCAAAACCTTGGATTAATTATAGGACATACAAACACAACTTAGTGAAGATAGACTCAGCTTGATCTCACAAATCTCTCGTGTATAACTCAGAAAGTAGTAATGAACTTAGAAATAACTTAGCTGGAGGGAGAAAGAAGTAAGCACCCTAGATACACCTTGGCAGGCAGCCAAAACACACCAACCACCCTCAAGAATCTCTATCAAATATTAAAAGCTTCGTAATAAATGACAATGGTGGGTGAGTAAGAATCTCTCTGGTTTGTAATAACTCTCTCCAATGTATATTATCTTTAGCAATAACTTCTGAACTCTAAAAAAGATCTCCCTTCCTTAAAGGGGGTTGGGGTCCTTAAATAGCCCCACCACACCACCCCCGAGGCAACTCAATCATCGATGCCGGTGAAATGCCTCCCTCATACTTTATGTCACAAACATTAAATACCTGATGCTCTAGTTGTCTCCACATCATAAGCATTAAATGCCAAGACATGCCTTTTTCCGAACCACTTTGTGTCAAGGGGATGTTGAATCCACTGTGTGTAGATATGATAAGTAATTTTGGAGATTAATCTGAGATTTTAAAAAAAAATTGACATCTAAAATATGAGTTCCAATGGATCTTGTTCCGAAAAACCACGATCTAATGGTGCTCGAACCATCAAGAGGTTAACTCTGTTACCACTACCATCTTAGTTTTCATAAATTTACCATGAGATTATGAAAAAACCAAAACATCTTAGGGGATTGAACTCCAGCAATCTTGTGAACGATATAAAACATGATACAAATAGAAGTTGGTAGTATGAGCGAATCATGGGTGTTTTGAAATTTGATGAAGCGTTGAAAAAAATGACAAATCTTGGGGTGCAAAACAGGTAGCCAACATCAAAGAATGATATCCCTTGTCTTTTGGCTTTAATTATGATTTTCATTTTATGAAGAGGGTTTTCCCAGCTTGCTCGGGCAGGGTTTTAAAAGAGACCCACATCCATCTGGCAGTCACATATCACTTGGGTAGGATTAGGTATTCCCTCGGATGTAACACTAGTTGGAATGAATTTGGTGTGTGTGTATAGTTAAGAAATGAGTATTACTAAGCTATTTATGGAATAGTTAAATGGCTAAAATATAATTATGATATTATTGAATAAATGAGGTTATTTTATATTTAATCCGATAATTATACATTTATATATAATCTATATAATTAAAGAGGAGGGTTTTTTTGTCTTGACCAACTAACGGTTGGGATGAAATCTTTGGATTTGTATCTTATGTTTGTTAAAGCTAACTCACGACTGAGATCATATGAGAGGACTAACTATGATGAGGTGTATAACATGTAATCCCTCTCTCGATTTAATAGCTATCGGTCAGATACGCGTGCTCGCTCTCGCTCTCTCCATTTACTTGAGATGCACAAAATCTTTTTCATAGCTGTCTACCTATCTCTCTCATTCTGTCAAATAGCTAAAGACCCACAAATTGCCTATCATAGCTATCATCTTCTCTCAAACAGCTGAAGACCCACCTTGGAAGCAACACCCATCTCCGTCGCAGATCTGGTAACTACCCTCTCCTATTGGTTTAGCCGTCGGCAATACTTTTTAGACGGAAGATCAACCGAGTTTTTCATTGTTGATTTTATTTTTTCACGATCTAACATCTCTCTACCCTTCTCTCAACATGATGTACTTCTCTCTCTCTCTCTCAAAACACACTAATGTTAATCGTTTGAATCATTTTATATCTAATAGTGCTAAAGAAAAGGACCAACACTAATAGAAACAGGTACAAGACCTCTCTCTCTGTCAAACACTCACTACTGCTCTTTGGTGCTCTTTAGTTAATAAAGCCAAAACTTACATAAATAGGTACGAGACCTCTCTCCCTCCCTCTCTCTCTCTCTCTCTCTCTCTCTCTCTCTCTCTCTCTCTCTCTCTCTCTCTCTCTCTCTATCTCTCTCTCTCTTTCTCACTACTTGTTTTTTTTCTTAAACACTTACTACTCTGCATCAGGGATTTCTGTTTTTTTTTGTCTTCATTGAGATTGAGTTCGAGCTGGGTGATTTTGGTAATCGTGCTAACAGTTTATGCATCAGGGCTTTCTGTCTTAATAGTTTTGTGTATGGTTTCAGATGTGATTTCGGACTTAGTGCCTTTTCGATTTGGTATAAGGATATGGTTTGACTGTTCTGTTTTGGGGAATACATGGAAGTACATGATGTAACAGGTACATAGAGAGAAAGAGAGATGGGTAAGAGGGTAAGGTGGGTGATGGGTTTAGATTTGTAAAAATCACTTTCAAGTAAAGGTTTTAATTTTTGTTTTGTAGATCTAACATAAGGACATAATTTGTGTTGTAGTGATATCTAACATAAGGACATAATTTGTCTCTCATTCTCTTTGTTTTGAATAATTTTGTAGTAAAGTTATTTATTGTGTTATATTTTTCTAACTTTAGCCATTTTCTTACAGTTTCATGTATGACTCAAAATGATGAATGTATTTTATATTTAACTCCGCGTATATGTTTTGAATTATTTTTCCCAGGTGATCAACTACAAGCAGTATAATCTCTTGCTTGGAGCGGCCCAAAGTTAAAGAATAATTGGATATTGTTATTTAATCTCAATATGTATGGCTGTCATACACCTTGTTTAAGGCTATTTTGGATCAACATGAACAATTAATTTTCAAAGTTCAATTAGCTACCCAAATAGTGTTCTTTTTTGTTATACAATGTGAGTTATGGAGTTTAGTAGAGGTAGGTGCTTGCTGGTTCGGGTTCACCTATTTATTGGTCGCTGGTGGTGGTTTTCCAGTGAGGGTCGTAAGTGGTTTAAGTTGTTTGTAGTGGGTGTTAATGGAGGGAGGAGAGAGAGAGAGAGAAAAGAGATGGTTAGTTATGGTGGATAATTAATTTTTTATATGTATTTTTGTTTCTTAGTGGATCATTTAATATTTTTAGCTAGATAACTGTATGTATTCCAAGATTATAAACAATTATAAGTCTTCCACGCACAACTGTAACCATGTTATAGTCCTGGTAACAAGGATCTTTTTATATTAATAGATTTGATAAAGTAGGTTACAATCAATCAAGCGTGGCTGTCATTTACTAAGTTAATAAAGAGGCTTAATTACCGTGTGGAGTTGGTGTTGTCAACAGTATGTCCTGTGAAACAATCCTGTACTCAATGTCAATCTTATAAAGATTCGTTTCTTGGTACACAAATCCCTGTGTTGGCAGCGGGTACAATGCAGATGGATAAGTTTGTGATAATATTGCTTAATCAAACACCTGGTGTGATTTTATTTGAATTTTTTTTATATGTACTCTCTTAAATTTAAGTTATGTGCATATTAATCTATAAACTATTTTTTTTGTTGTTTTTACTTTTAATCTAGATTGTTGTTAGTATGTGGTGAACTCATTAATGATCAAATGCATGTTTTAGGCCTTCACCATCACAAAACCAAATTTAACTTTGGGTAAACATTAAAACTAATGAGTAAAATTATACAAACCCACCTCTTAAAACTTTCTTGACAACTAAAAATTATTGGGTTTATTGACTTGACATGTAAAAAGGACAAATAAGTTTCTACTCAATCATGATATTTAAAATACAATAGGCACAAAGAAGTTACGTATAATGTCATATGAACGTAAATTTGTTCTTGAGAAAATTACGGAGTTATTTTATAGTAGATGGGACACAATGTTTTTTATATTATAGCATGTGTTGGTGGAACACATGGATCATGTAACACAAGTTGAACACATTGATCATATAATCGTGTCGCAACAAATGAAGGCGGGAAAATACATTTTAAAATTTAGGGGTCATGCCATCGGAGAATGGTTTAATATTCAAAGTAAAATGAAATATTGTAAAATATTGAGACATTAAAACATTAAGCAAGATTGTCACATTGTGTGTGACCCAAGATAAGATACAACCTCAAGGTTGACAAAGTAATTTATAGCGTTTTATTTTTAAAGTAAAAGAAATTATACACTTAAATAAACTTTTTATTATGTAACTAAATAAGTATTAAGATGAATGTGTATAAAATATATGTACATATATACTATGCATATAAATTTAGAAATATATAACTAAATAAATATTATGACTTAAAATAGATGTGTACATAATTGATGTTGACATAAAAAAATGTAGTATATGTATATATTATTAATGATAATAAGAGTATAGATTGTACAAATAAAAGTATTATTAAGAAATATTTACATAATACTCAAGGGATAATTGATTTGAATCATCAAAATCAATAAATAATATTATTAAGAAAGTATTATTAAGAAATATTTAAATAATACTCGAGGGATAATTGGTACTCGACACACTAAGAATGTACTAAACGTATCATCATTGTGTTCGATCGTCAAGTCAACTTGCGACTTTTTTTTTTCTTTTTACTGCTAATGCATTAGGTGTAGAATTTCATCACGAGAACCAAATACCATGGAAACAAATTTATCATGAGAAGAAATTTATCATCGTGCCATCGGCACGGGCACAAAATATTACGGGAAAATTTTTATCGCCGTGCCATCGGCACGGATACACCCTAGTATATATATATATTGAGAGGTATATTTACTCATAGTTTTAAATCCACGGTATTACAGACCAAGTGTTGATTGGATTATAAATAAACTACTATTGAATTAGATTCATCAAAAACCCTTAAATTGACGAGGCATGTCATTTTTAATGTCAATTCACGAGGGTGTTATTTATGAACAATTATGAGTATTGTTGTGGCATGTGATTTGAATAAAAAAAGCCTATAATAATATCGAAACGATATGCGTGACTCCACAATTGAAAATGAATGCCTTTATCACGCTTAGTGGCGAATCGTATATATTAGTTTTTTGGGGGGCTTCCTCGAAACATCTGTGTGCATGTCTATTGAGAAACATAAATCACGTCATGCTGTTATTTTGTTCAGGGGATGTTTCATTTCCACATAATATATTATTATATTGAAAATTTTTAAAAGTCTTATTCAATGAGTTTAGACAAATATATACATGGTTTATCCTTCGAAAATTACTTTCGATACACCTATAACATGTATGTGAGATTAACCACGCCATTTGGGATATAACTATTTGGGTTTTCTATTAGGATTCAACGCATGATCTCTCTATACGTTATCTCATAAAACTAAAAGTGACTTAGATGCAGTATGATGGATATTATGCGATATTTCATAGAAAAACTTATGCATATTATTTTATGCTTATTTCATAAATTATAAATCATTTATGAAAGTCTTAAGTATGTTACAATTCATGATTAACCTTGATATTTTACACACTATTGAGTTTGATAGGACTTGCGCTTAAACGACATTAACTATGCACGATACACCTACGAGTATGGGTGGTTATGATTCATTACGCAAATATACCCAGACTTTATTTTTTATTTTTAAATAAAATAAAATAAAGGGGGAAGGATGAGAAATGTACTTGGATATTTCCTAATTTGTACTAACAATTTTAAATATTATCTTATTGTGTCAGAAATATATTATTTTTCATAGGCTTCTGAATGAGCAGATATTGAGCGACACAAACATCAAGTCATTGTTCAAAGACATGACAGTTTAAGATACACCCCATGAAATGTAATAATTAGGTTGCTTTCAATTTTTATCTCGGGTGGGAATTGTAAATGATATATGTAATTTATTTTATTTTATTTTATCTTGAAATAAAATAAAATAAAGGGGGCAAATGGATATTATGATGTAACGTAGCTTGTAGTCTAAAGGTTCTTCGACATCATCCACGCGAAGGTTAGATTGATAAACCTTCAGGGCATAGTAATGTCCAAGTAGACCATTACAAAAGCCTCTTCAACTTCTTTAGTAAAGAGTTTAGACGGATTAAATAGTTGTCACTCAGAGATTGACAAATTCGTAGTCATCCTTCAGATATGAAATCATATTTCAAGAACTTTGCAAGTACTATGGTAAGTTTTCTTAAAAAGTGTATTATCTTCCAAAAAACCCGATGAAATTGGTAAGTGGTTGAACCATGGTCGTTGTGACTTAACTCATCTGGAGAAGTTCGTCATCGATGCAAACAGACGAAGGACCATGCTCGGTTTGTCATTCAGCATGTATGGGATCCCGTCGTGAAAAAGTGATACATAAGGATGAGTTTATAAAAAATCTTAACAAGTAGTTATTATTGTCAAGTCACCGTTATGGGTGTCACTGTTATAGGTGGAGTTTACAAAAGTCTTAATAAGTGTTTTCATTGTTAAGTCAGCGTTATAGGTGGAGATTACGAAAAATCTTAACAAGTGTTTTCATTGTTAAGTCACTGTTATTGGTGTCACCGTTATTGGTTGAGTTTTTATAAATGTTAACAGTGTTTTCATTGTTAAGTCACCGTTATAGGTGGACTTTATGAAAACTCTTAACAAGTGTTTTCATTGTTAAGTCACCGTTATTGGTGGAGTTTTTACAAAAATCTCAACAAGTGTTTTCATTGTTAAGTCACCGTTATAGGTGGAGTTTACGAAAAATCTTAACAAGTGTTTTCATTGTTAAGTCACCGTTATAGGTGGAGTTTACGAAAAATCTTAACTAGTGTTTTCATTGTTAAGTCACCGTTATTGGTGGAGTTTTAAAAAAAATCTTAACAAGTGTTTTCATTATTAAGTCACCGTTATAGGTGAAGTTTACGAAAAATCTTAACAAGTGTTTTCGTTGTTAAGTCACTGTTATAGGTGGAGTTTATGAAAAATCTTAACAAGTGTTTTAATTGTTAAGTCACCGTTATTGGTGGAGTTTTTACAAAAATCTTAACAACTATTTTCATTGTTAACTCACCGTTATAGGTGGAGTTTACAAAAAATCTTAACAAGTGTTTACATTGTTAAGTCACCGTTACTGGTGGAGTTTAGACAAAAAATCTTAACAAGTGTGTTTTCATTTTTAAGTCACCGTTATAGGTGGAGTTTACGAAAAATCTTGACAAGTGGTTTTCATTGTTAAGTCACCGTTATAGGTGGAGTTTAAGAAAAATCTTAATAAGTGTGTTTTCATTTTTAAGTTACCTACAACGGTAGAGTTTGTGAAAAACCTTAACAATTATGTTTTCATTGTTAAGTCACCTCTAACGGTGGAAGAAAAATCTTAATAAGTGTGTTTTCATTGTTAAGTCACCTTTAACGATGGAGTTTGCGAAAAACCTTAACAAGTATGTTTTCATTGTATGTCACCTTTAACGGTGGAGTTTGCGAAAAACCTTAACAAGTATGTTTTCATTGTTAAGTCACCTCTAACGGTGGAAGAAATACCTTAACAAGTGTGGTTTCATTGTTATGTCACCTTTAACGGTAGAGTTTACAAAAAACCTTAACAAGTGTATTTTCATTATTAAGTCACCTCTAACGGTGGAGTTTGCGGAAAAAAACCTTAACAAGTGTGTGTTCAATCATTAAGTCACCTTGTAGGCGTGAGTTTGCGAAAAACATTAAAAAGTGGTAATTTGTTGTTCTGTTTCCAACTTAATCATTTTCGTAGATCTGTTGTTCTTGTATATAGAAATTTTCAGATGTGAGTTTTTCATGATATATTACACTTAGTTTGCATGTTTGTTTCTCAGCTTGAGAAATATTTTGTTGATTCATTTTCTGTAAATGTTTTCAAAAGAATCTCATCATGTACCACTTTGAAATCAACAAAAATGTTTTCTGTTTCTAGTTCTCTTAAAACTAAACCTTTGACCTAGTTTGGAATCACACTTGGAGGTTTTCAATCACGAAAATCTTTTCAAAACTGAGATTGATTAAGATCTTGGCTGTCTTCTAAGCAAGATATCCGTGGATTCTGGGATTGATTTAAAGGTCAAAACAAGTTCAAAGGTTTGTCAGAAGAGAGAAAAAAGAAAAATCACAGCATATAGACTTATATGTAATTTTCTAGGACTGTTTGTACTTAAAAAGTGTGAGTATGTTCATGCATGTGTTAGAGAGCACCTCCACAAACACTTTCACACTACAACACGAAAAGTGTTGGTAATAAGATCTTGAGAAAAAAGATTCGACGTAAAGAGCTTGAAAAATTTGGAGTTAACAAACTAAGAGGACAAAATCAACAATCAGAACTACAGATAAGTTATAAGGACACCAGAGGGTACATTCCTAAACTTATATAGGTCTGAGTTGTATGCATGTTTGTTATATAGTTTGTAACTATTAAATTTGTTTATAGTGGATTTTTGTTTTACTCCGTAGAGGGAGTCGTGGATGTTTCCTCAATTGGTGAGGTTTTACCACGTAAAAATCTTGTACTTAATCTTCCTTCATCTTCTCATTTCATTCTTGGTTGTGCTGGGTTTAAAATCTTGTTTTAAAATTGTTTAACAAACTTGTTATTCAAATCTTGAATAGATCTCGTACATACTGTTTTGTTAAACACAGCTTGTGTTCAAATAGTTTTGTTTTTTTCAGAAAAGAGTTTCCTCAAAAAACAGCTCGGAGTTACTTAAATAGTTTATTTTTAATAAACGGATTTTGTAACAGAATTTGAATTGGTATATGAGCTTTGTAAACTTCTTTAAAAGAGATCATGTGCTTCTGAAATTGTTTTCTGAAAATCAAATATGGGCGAGAAAAATGAAAGACTTGGTAACTTGACCAGACCTCCTATCTTTGATGGAACAAATTTTGCTTACTGGAAAGTAAGGATGATTGTTTTCATTCAAGGAACTCTGGGAGATGATGTCTGGGACTTTGTTGAAAATGGTTACACTTTTCCTACAAAACCAGCGACTGAAGGAAGTAGTAAGAGGGTTAAGAAAGTTTTAAGTTAGTTCACACAAGAAGAGAAACAAGTTTCTCGCAAAAATAATAAAGGAAAGAATGCAATATTTATGTATATAAATGAACATGAGTTCAAAAGAATCTCATCATGTACCACTTCTAAGGAAGCCTGAGACACTTTAGTTACTGCTCATGAAGGTGACACTAGAGTTAAGGCTTCTAAAACTCAAATGCTCATTCAATAGTATAATTCCCTAATTATGTATGAGACTGAGTCATTTGATGACTTCTATATGAACCTGACTGATATTGTGACCAAACTGCATGCTAATGGGATAACTAATGATAGACAAGAAATTGTATCTAAAATTCTGAGATCATTCCCACAGAAATTTGATAACAAAAGATATGCTATTGAGGAAATGTGTGATATTAATCTCACTCCTGAACTATTCAGTAGTAAATTAAGAACTGTGGAAATGGAATTTAAGAAACAATTAACCCAGTACCATAGGAAACAGACTAGTTCCAATCTAAGCTTCTCTTCCAAATTGATTAAGCCTGAGTTTAATACTTCCAATGATGATTCTGATGAGGAATGCGATATAGAGGGTTTGGACAATCATCTTGCCTTAATGTCAAAACAGTTTAAGAAAATCATTAAATTTAGAAACAACATGACAAATAAACAAGGCAAGTCCAATTATCCAACTCCTTTCAATCACAGACCTCATGAGAAAAGCCATGACAAAAATCATAAGGACTCTCACACTAGACCTATCACAGACCTTAAGAAGACTGAATGCTATAGATGTGGTAAACTAAGACACATTGCACAAGACTGTAGAGTTAACTTGAACACTCAAAACAAACACACTAGAGCCAACTTTTGCAAAACATGGGATGATTCAAGTGAATCTGAAAATAAGGAACCTGAGTCATCTGATGTTTTTGACCCTTGCATGTCTTTCTTTGCCAAGATTATCTATAATGATGATATGTTTGTGTTTGTTAATGAGGATGATTATAGTAATTCTACTTCTGATGTTTCGAATACTACTATTACTGGTTTAGATGCTTTGATTACTGAGAATATTGCTATCTGTTCCTCGGGGTGTGTGAGTCAAAGGAAAGCGATAATGACGATGTCAATGGGTGTGTGAGTACAAAGAATGAAGCCCTAGGGGTCACTTCACACACTACACTTAGTGACTCGGACAATGAAGACCTCCCTGATATTCACACTCTCTATGCTAAAACTCTCAAGAAAAGCACTAGACTAGAAAAAATTGTGAAAGATCTCATTAAGAAGTTAGAAGATCTAAGACTAATGGTTAAAGTGAATGCTGAAGAGTATACCACCCAATGTCTAACTCATGAGAGTGAAATTAAAATGTTTGATGAAAAACTCAGAAATTTAAATGAAACAAATGAAACTATGGAGAAAAAAATACAAAGGGACATTGTTAGAATTGGAACAAACTAAAGAAAAGACAGCAACTGTTTTCAAAAAAATTACTAAATTTGAAAACAACTCAAACTGTTTTGATGAATTTGTTGCTGAATCAAAAACCAATTCTGATGATCGAACTGGAATAGGATTTTGCCCCAATTTGGAGACACAAAAAAACCTTTTGAAACTATCAAGTTTGTGTCAGGAGGTAAAAGACCTATTGAAACTTGTCCAGACTTTCATTCTCTAAAAACTGAGTTTCACTCAAAACATGAAAATTTTAATATTGGGGAATCAAGTTTCTCTAAACATGAAAGTTCACCTAAGGCTAAATACGTCTGCCCCTTTATTAGGAAGAGTGAGTTTGCATTCAGGACTGTCACACCTAGGAATAGAGTTCAACCTCAAAACTTCTCAAAACCTTTGTTTAGAGACTTTCCTAAGGAGACCCCAATTTTGATCAATCTTTACTGCTCCTATTGCGACATATACGGTCATTCTTTTGACGGTTACTGTGCTAGGACATTAGTTAAACCTGTCTATAATCCTCATATCTATCAGAACTTTAACTATTCTAGAAGGAGCCGCAATAATTATATACTTCCTAGACAACCAGATAAAAACTCTAATTATAGAAAGAGAAAGACCATACCTAAAAGAACATTTCCTAGAAGGATTCCTAAGCACTTTCCTAAACCAAATGCTCATGTTTTTCATAAAATTCAAAATCATGCGCAAAATATTTTTCAGCAAAAATCTAGTGCTCCCAAATTTTATCAATTGAGAGCTAATAAGCGCGAAATGAAAAATAGTGCAATTTGGATTAGAAAAGATGATATATTACCTCAGATGAAGTGTAACATAGTTGTTACTGCTCTAAAAGCTGAACACACATCATCTGGTTGGTATTTAGACTCTAGATGTTCTAAGCACATGACTGGGGATGAAACTAAACTTTTAAACAAAACCAGCTTTGCTGGTGGTAAAGTCATTTTTGGTGATGGAGTTTCATCTCAAATCATAGGCAAAGGAACTCTCCAAGAAAATGGACTTCCTATTCTTGAAAATGTCCTTCTAGTTAAAGGTCTTAAGGCAAATCTACTTAGTATATCGCAATTTTGTGACTCAGATCATACTGTTACCTTTTCAAAGAACAATTACAAAATTTTAAATGAAAATGGTGAATGCATAATTACAGGATTCAGGACTCCTGACAATTGTTATACTGTCATGAACAAATCTGAAATCTATAATGTTGCCAGAATGGATGACAACGAGATATGGCATAACAGAATGGGTCATAGAAATTACGATAACCTTAGTAGACTGACCTCTCAACAAATAGTTAGAGGAGTTCCTAAAATCAAACTCATTCCTAATATTGTCTGTGGTTCTTGCCAGGAAGGTAAAATTGTTAAGGCACCTCATAATAAAGTTAATGATGTTCTTACCTCTAATCCATTGGAGCTCATCCATATGGACCTAATAGGGCCCCTCCCAAACTGTTAGTCTTTGTGGACACAGTTATATTTTAGTTATGGTTGATGACTTCACCAGATTTACTTGAGTAGCCTTTTTAAAACAAAAGTCTGACACTTTCCAAACTTTCTTAAAAATCCTTCTTCGGATTGAAAATGAAAAGGACACTCAAGTAAATAGAATCCGTAGTGATAGAGGTGGAGAATTCAAAGACACTGGTATTATTGAATACTGTGACTATAATGGTTACAAACATGAATTTAGTCCTCCTAAGACTCCTCAACAAAATGGAATTGCCGAAAAAAAGAATCCTACCCTTCAAGAGATGGCACGTGTTATGTTACATGCCAAGAATTTACCTAAGTATTTTTGGGTAGAATCTATTCGTACTTCCTGTCACATCATAAATAGGGTATATCTTAGAAAGAATTCCAAACAAACCCCTTACGAACTTTGGTACAAGAAAAATCCCAATCTTAAGTACCTTAGAACTTTTGGTAGCACTTGTTATGTATGCAAAGATAGGGAACACTTATCCAAATTTGAGAGTAGGGGAGATAAAGATGTATTTTTAGGATACTCACCTAACAGTAGAGCCTATTGAGTGTATAATCTTCGCACTAAAACCTTGATGGAATCCATAAATGTAATTGTGAGTGACACTACTATAGAGAGTAAGACTGGTGAATCAACTATTGAGGAAGAGCCTACAAACATTTTAGAAAATAACTCTCCTGAAATAGATGATTCATTACCAATTGAGACACCTGAAGTACCTAACTGGGTTTCTAAGGATCATCCCATAAATAACGTTGTTGATAACCCTGGTGAGCAAGCGAGTACAAGATCCCAACAAAGAAACTATGCACATTATGCATGTTTTGTTTCCCTTGTGGAACCAAAGAATGTAAATGAGGCATTGAATGACTCTCACTGGATTTCTTCTATGCAGGAAGAACTTCTTCAATTTGTCATTCATGATGTTTGGTATCTTGTTCCTCGTCCTGATCACCAAAAGATTATTGGCACACGTTGGATTTTTCAAAATAAAACTGATGAAAGTGGGATAATCATTAGAAATAAAGCTAAATTAGTTGCTCAAGGATACTCTCAAATTGAAGGAATAGATTTTAACGAGACCTTTGCTCCTGTTACTCGGTTAGAATCTGTTCGTCTGCTCTTTGCTATAGCTTGACACATGCATTTTACACTTTACCAAATGGATGTCAAATCTGCATTCCTTAATGGAATATTGACTGAAGAGACCTATGTAGAACAACCTAAAGGGTTCCTTGACCCTCAATATCCAAATCATATATTTCGTCTTAAAAAGGCTCTGTATGGCCTTAAACAAGCACCTAGAGCTTGGTATGAGCGTCTTTCCAGTTTCCTCTTAGATAAAGGTTTCAAAAGAGGTGGAAATGATCAAACTCTTTTTGTCAAACATTTTGACAAACACATCATTATTTCTCAAGTTTATGTTGATGATATTATCTTTGGATCAACTTCTCCCTCAGAAGTAAAATCCTTATCTGAAACTATGCATAAAGAATTTCAAATGTCCCTTATGGGGGAGTTACAATTCTTCTTAGGTCTTCAAGTCAAACAAAATTCAGAAGGATTATTTGTGTCGCAATCTAAGTACGCTTTAGAGATAGTAAAGAAATTTGGCCTCGAGAGTGCTAAAGATGCTAAAACGCCCATGAGTACTACGTTAAAACTTTCTAAAGATGAACATGGAAAATCCGTAGATCCTACTCTATATCGTAGTATGATAGGAACCTTACTATATCTTACTGCCTCGCGTCTTGATATTATGTATGCTGTGTGTGTATCTGCTCGTTATCAAAATAACCCTAAAGAGAGACATTTGAATGCTGCTAAACGTATCATTATATATGTAAAAGGCATTCTGAATCTAAGACTTTGGTACACTAATGACACACCAAGCACTATAATTGGGTACATTGATGCTGACTGGGCTGGGTGTACAGATGATAGTAAAAGCACATCAGGAGCATGTTATTATATAGGTAATAACTTGGTAGGATGGAGTAGTAAGAAACAAAACTGCACATCACTCTCGACAGCCGAATCTGAATACATAGCCGCTGGCAGCTGTTGTGCTAAATTACTGTGGTTTAAACAAATGCTAAGTGATTATGTTATTCAAGAAAACCAATTGCATCTCTATTGTGATAATCAAAGTGCGATTAATATCTCTAAAAACCCTGTTCAACACTCGCGAACAAAGCACATAAAAATTAAACATCACTTTATACGCGAATTGGTTGAAACTAAGGAATTAGAAATCAATTATCTTCCTACTGATTTGCAACTCGCAGATATGTTCACCAAACCTCTAGATTATAATAGATTCATTTCCTTGCGTAAATCTATTGGTATGGTTTGTGCTGAGTAATACATTTGCTGCTTATCCAAGTTTTTCCCTTTGTCCATTTGAGACAAAATGGGGGAGAAATTTGAGTCTCTAATAATTCTTTACATATGCTAAACAACTTGATCCTAGTTATTCATTGCAGGTGTTTGTATAGCTTTTCTCAACAGATGTTATAGGGTATTCAATTGTAAATAGTTGAGTTATGTACTTTTGTTTTCTAGGATTTGGGTAGATAGAATCTTTACAGGAATAGGTTTTTCTTTTCTTTTGTCTCCCTACGAGTCCTAGTTGACTCAAAGGAGATTTTCTCTCATATTTCCAAAGGGGGAGATTGAAGCACCTTATACTCTTGACTCATTTGAGTCTATATTGTATAAGTGTTCATCTAGTTTGGAAATAGTGATAAAATTATGTCTAACCTAGAATCCAAAGAACCTCAGAGCTTGCATTTCTATTTCATCTTTGATTGAAGGGACCTAGACCTAATTACCAACACACACACACAGTAGAATGTATCATTTTCATGCCATATTGCATATTAGTGTGTGTACATATGTTGTGTGTGTTTAAATCCCCAATATTATTTTTAAATATTTTTTGGGATTTTTTAAAACATTTTAAAAATAAGGTTTTATTAATAAAACTTAGCTTTAAAAAGTTATGGGGTATGTTGATGTAAAAAATTAGATCACTCTAAATATTCAATCACAGATAAATAAATGAGACAAAGAATTTTAAAGTGATTCAGCGTTATATGAATGACCTACGTCCACTGTTATGTTATTGCTGAGTGTTTGGGAATTCTTGACTACAAGCACTATCAAGAAATTCCGGTCCCTTTGAATGGGGGTGATACAAAGTATTTATAGCCTTTAGGCTGTACATGTGAAAGGGTAAACAATTAATGCCCTTTAAGAATATACGTCTGTATGATAAGCATTCAATGAACACTTGAACTGTTGATTATCTGGCAATAAATGTTGTGGCCGAGGTGCAGCTTCTGTGGTCGAGATGCAGCTCGGACCGCCTTAGTTTCTCGTCGTTTAGGAGTTCCTCGGAGTGTTGGAGTTCCTTGGAGTGAACATGACTTGGTCGGGGAAATGAACTTCCTCGTTGTTA
Source organism: Sambucus nigra (assembly GCA_949130495.1). Classification (NCBI taxonomy): domain Eukaryota; kingdom Viridiplantae; phylum Streptophyta; class Magnoliopsida; order Dipsacales; family Adoxaceae; genus Sambucus; species Sambucus nigra. The sequence goes on from OX422208.1 coordinate 287,611,334, forward strand.
TTGTGCCACGTAGATTGACATGTGTCTTCTTATTATTCGTCCATATCAGCATACTAATTTTGGTATCAACAGAAGCCCCCAATGTTTCATATTTCGAACTTTGAGGAGTATGGAACATTCTTTCTCGGTATATGGAAATATTAAATGACCTTCCTAGGTTTTAGGAGCATTTTCTTCGTATTTGAATTTCCTTCCAAATTTGTAGAATCCGCCTTTTTTGCATTTTTATAAGCGCTTCGATCTTCATGCACTTTTTGTCCTTTTAGCCGCCGGTAGCGTAATAGTTTCCTTTTTTGTAATCATTTCTTTCGTCGTGTCCCAAGTCAAAGTATTTAAGCTTCAGAGGTAATCCCATCGTCTTCTACCTTTTTCAATTTCTGCTTTCGAGTTTTCTATAGCTTTTCTCTCTCTTGTGCGTTCATCCCTTTCTTCGTTTGTTTGCCAACAGATCTCCTTTTTCTTGTAAGATTTTCTTCCTTCTTCTTCATTTCTTTTTATTCACCATGGTTTATATTATCGAATCTCTGGAGGAATTCCGTTATGACTTTTCTATTCCTTCTTGGGTAACTTTGGAGAATCTTTCTGAGCCTTCAAATTATTTTAATTTGGCTGAGGGACATTGGTTCCCTAGCCTCTTTATTGCTGAATGTGGATTTTCTTTTCCACCAAACCCTTTATGTTTAGAGTTCTGTCAGTATTTCGATGTTGTCCCTGCAAAAATAGCCCCCAACACATGAAGAATAGTTAATGGGGTGTATAGGTTAAATCAAACTCATGGAACTCATATAGGGACTCCTGAGATTATGTACTGTTATAGATGGGCTGTTTTAGACAATATTTTTTATTTAAAAACTAGATTTTTGAATAGGGCCTTAGTAGTCAACCTCCCTGATGCAAATAGGGATTATTTTGAACATGGGGTAGTTATAAAAAATTGGCAACATGCCCCTTTGGTTGGTGACGAAGTATATGAAGGTCCCAAATGCCCTTCATATGGCAATGGGATAGGTTGTTTTCATTTTATTTTATTTCTGAAATTATGATTTCATTGTGTTTGACAAAATGTATGAATGATATTTCACTATGTATTTGTTTGCAGTTGACAGTAAGAGAAAAACTCCAAAAGAATCAGAAGTAAATATTAAACATTTGAAATATATCTGGAATTTGCATCGAAGAGTTGCAGACGAGCACATCAGATCTTCTTCATATTTGTTGCAGTATAGGAGTTATACTACATCCTTTACTGCTCGTCCTGTGGTCAGTACCAGTGAACCAGCATCAATTCCTGAGGACTCTTCTCCAGAATCTCACATTCCTTTAAGTCAGAAGATGGGCAAAATAAGAGTTCCTACTATCTTCGATGAGACTTCCTTTGCTGGAGATGGAAAGAGAAACAATAATGATGTCCCAAAGGGGACAAAGAAAGTATATGCCACCCCTTCTACTGCTCTTCAGAAGGTTGCCGAGAAGCCCCCAGTGGCTCCGAGCAAGAAAACTGCACCTGTGGAAGTGGTCCCAACCAAAAGTTCTTCTTTGGTTGAGACTGTTGAACTGCCACTGAGGAGACTGGAGAATTCTTCCTCGGTCACTTTGACTGAAGCCATTCCCCAACTCCAAGCTAGTGGAGATGGTGTTCCAACCATTATTCCCCCGAGTTCTGCATTGAGCTCGGTAAAGACTTGGACTATTCCTGAAGTCCAAGGAATTGAAGAAAATATGTTTAGGGATATGCTGACATCCCTAGCTACTCATCACATTGCTTCAGTAAGGTTCTCTTATCCTGAATTTTTCTTTCTCTCAGTCAATATATGTATCTCGGCACTGACTTATCATTACCTTCTTTTTCAGCTGGTGAGTTGTTTTAACACCATAGTGAAGAAATATGAAGCACTCAAGGCTTCTAGCTCCTCGTCTGGAGTGGAGGATGCTTTTTAGGGTTTGGCCCAATCTCTGAAGGATTCCCGTCAAAAATATGACGAGGATAAGGGTGAATGGGAGAAGAAGTTGGTTGCATCTGAGGCAGAGAAGGTGCAGTTGGGAAATAAAGTGGAGGACTTGGAGAGAGGGAATAAGAAATATATTGAGAAGCTCAGTACCTTTGGGGAGCTTGAAAATAAATTGAAATCGGCCGAGGAAGAGCTGACCCTTCTGCGAGAAGTAAATCGCCAGAAGGTGGAGGTGGAGGCCAAGTTGAAAACCATAGAGGATCTTCTATCCGAGAAGCTCTCCTCAGAGAAAATGAAAAGAAAGGTGGCTGTGAAAAAATTATTTCGAACTGATTGGGACAAAGGATGGGATAGGGGGGGTAGCAGCAATGATGACCCAGGTACAGTACGGGAGTTTGAAATACTTCTGAGATGGTTGGGTTGCTGCCTTGCAGGAACTGAAGGTTAGCGAAGACTCTGAACTATTTCAACAACATCTTCCTGGCCCCCTCCTATAATTGAAGATGAGGAAGAAGACGAAGCTGCGTTCGAGGAGTCTTCAATGATAGTAGGTGATCAAGTCTTTGCTCCACAACCCAATCAGACAGCCACCGAGGAGATCTCGTCTTTGCCTGCTCCTCCTGAACAAGTCTCAACTTCTGCCAATCAACTCATTGTTCCCACAGAGCAACCAAGCTCCTCGTCCCAGCCTCCCAAGAAAGTCTTGGGAGATAAGGAAAAGGTGTGAAGTTGTTCGGTATTCTCTTTCTATTTTTATTTTTCTTGTACTCTGTATTCTGAACGATGTACTCCTTTTGATGATGTAATAAAATTACCTTTTTTGTTCCTATACATTGTTGATGCTCTGTTTTCTTTTTTATTAACTCTTGCCTTCTCTTCTTTATTAGTTTATGGATAGAATGGAATTGTTGTCTACCAATGATACAAAACTGATGCAGCAATGCCATGAATATTATAAGGCTGGTCACACAAACCTAAGTGCATCAGAAATTGCTGACATCCTTGGTCATAATGCTTTAGAGCAGGTAGTCGAAGCTTATCGATACCTGAAGGACTTACTTGATCGAGCTGTGGCCAATAACGTGGCTTACTATGACATGATTGAGGAGCTTCAATATACTTTAGAAGATCTTTAGACTCAGTACAAGGAATCAACTGCCCTTTTACACGAGGGGTATGAAAAGAGGTATCAACAGCTTTCTGCCGAGACAGGCAACAAAAAGATCCTTGCTGGGTACGATGTTAGGGAGAGAACTCTAAAGGGCGAAGTTGAAGCATGTAGACAAATTGCAGAGCTACTGGAGCAAGAGAATAACAATTTGCAGAAAGAGCTGGCACAATATAAGTCTGCAGCTTCTTCTTCAACAGCTGTAATCCCAGTGACTGATGAGGGATTTTCATTTTTAGAGGTTGAGAATGCCAAATTAAGGCAAGAGTTGGATACCTGGAGAAGGTCGAGTGCCTCTACTGTAACTCGGGGATGAGGAAGAGGTTCTCGTGGATGAGGAAGAGCTACTCAGAATGTTATCGAGGAACCAAGTTCTCGACCTGCTCGGGGAGGATCAAGAGCTCTTAGTCGTAATGTTGAAGAAGCTCGTACTCGATCAATATTGGAAACTCAAGCGTTCCAATTGAATGCAAAAGATCGGTCTTTGTCTGAAATGTCCAAGAAAATCTAAACTCTGGAGGATCAACTTGCTTCGACAAAGTCTGCTCTGGATAATAAGGATGTTTTTGCCAGAAACCTTCATGAGCAGTTAGAGAGAATAAATTTCCAATTCCATAAACAACCTCGTGAGTTCTGGATGGCAGGCTACAATGAGGCCCTTTGTCACTTAGATGCTCGCATTGAAAATGCCAATAATGAAGGTTATAAACAAGGATGGTTGAACGCCCTGGATGTATTAAAACTAGAGCAAGGCCATTATTTATGGGATTACCATGCTCCTGGGCTGCTCGATCTACCAAATCCACCATTCAAGCTTGATATGAGTTGGATCCCTACTCGGTCCATTCCTCATCGTTTGATCTCCCAGTATCTTGGTGACTATGCCCTTCATTCGCAGGTTGAATTATCTCGTCCGGAGCATTTACTAAATACACCTTCAATAATGAACGTCAAAATGCTATGAGATCTTAACTTTATTAATTCTCCCTTTTGCTTGGAAGATCCTCCTGCTGGTGAGGAGCCTATTTCAAAAGCTGAAGGAAAAAAGCCAATAGAATAGGAAATTCTGATGTAATGATTAGTACACAATTTAATATCAGTGTAATAAACTTGTGTAATTCATTTTGACTTTAATGAAAGAATTTCATTTTTGTTTGCAAATTTGTATTATTCTTGTATTTGTCAAACACTTTATATTTGTACTTGCATAACAATATTATGTGGTTCATCGACCAACTTAGTAAAAAATTACAAGTATTAGTAATGTTGCTCGATCACTTAATAATAAAGTAATGAGTATAAAAATGTTTAAAATCATGTCCAACCAACCAAGGTTCATGTCCAACCAACCAAGGTTGTTAAATCGTGCTTGTCGACCAATTATGGTTAGTGAGAGTTTATTCCCGACCAACCATACTTGGTAAATTTTTGTCTTTTTTATAAAATGTGTCCGACCAATCAAGGTCGATAAATTCTCCTCGTCGACCAACTACAATTAGTGGGTTTTTATCCCTGACCAACCATACTTGGTTCAGTTTGGAATATTTTGTTCTTCGAAGAACTTTTATGTAATAAACTTACCTCCCGACCAACATAAGTTGGAATTTGAGAGCATATCTTGTTTCCTAACCAAACACGTTGGCATTTTTAGGAATGTTGATGTTGTTCTTGCCCTTTTACCAACCTGAGTTGGTCTGAGTTCGAACTATTATGTCCACTTGCCCTTTTACCAAAAATTGGTCTGAGCCAGTGTCAACCTCCTAACCAAAGGAGTATGGGGTGTTCTCGCCCTTTTACCAACCGGAGTTGCTCGTGGGTTTGAACTATTATGTCCACTAGCTCTTTTACCAACCTGAGTTGGTCACGCTAGTGTACGCCTCCTAACCAAAGGAGTATGGGGTGTTCTCGCCCTTTTACCAACCGGAGTTGGTCGTGGGTTTGAACTATCATGTCCACTAGCTCTTTTACCAACCTGAGTTGGTCACGCTAGTGTAATCCTCCTAACCAAAGGAGTATAGTTTGTTCTCGCCCTTTTACCAACCGGAGTTGGTCGTGGGTTTGAATTATCAGTGTTGCTTTTATTGTTGAACAGCGTAGTGTTGTACACTAGTATTCCCCGAAAAACTTTCGATAAAAAGAAAGAAGATGGAGAAACATCATTGTTTTATTCATATTGATGGAATTGCTTTACATTTTACATTACTGATAATACTTGCGTAGGTGTTCAGCATTCCATGCATTCTTAAATTCCTCTCCTTCTAGAGTTGATATTCGGTAGGTTCCTGGTTGAACAACCTATGTAACTCAGTAAGGTCCATGCCAATTTGCTTCCAACTTATTATGCTTCTGAATGACCTTCTTTAGCACGTAATCTCCTTCTTTTAACTCGCATTTCTTCACCCTCTTGTTGTAGAACGGGGCTGTTCATTGTTGATAAGCGGCATTCCTAATGGCTGCCTCTTTTCTAACCTCCTCGAGCATGTTCAAATCTAATCTCCTCCTCAAGTCGCTGACTAGGGAATTAAAATTTAGCACTCTGTGTGTTGGAAGACCCAACTCGGGAGGTATTACGGCCTCACTTCCAAATGCCAGCATATATGGTGATTCTCCAGTTGCTGCTCGGGGGGTTGTTCGGTAAGCCCACAATACTGATTGTAGCTCATTAATCCAGTTAGCTTTAGCCTCACTTAGCCTCTTCTTCAAACCATTTAGTAATGTTATGTTCATCACTTCAGTCTGTCCATTGCTTTGAGGATGGCCTGGTGCTGAATGAATCTTCAAAATGTTTGACTGATGACAATAGGCGGTAAACTCCTCGTTATCAAATTGTGTCCCATGGTCTGTGATGAAGGCATGGGGGAGACCATATCGACAGATGATGTTCTTCTAAACGAATTGGTACACCTTCTCGTATGTCATATCAATCATAGGCTCAGCTTCTACCCACTTAGTAAAGTAATCCACTCCGACAATGAGGTACTTGAATCTCCCTCGGGTCGTCGGCAGTGGTCCAACCAAATCCATTCCCCACATGGCAAATGGACAAGGGGAAGTTATGGGTGTCAATAATGCTTGTGGAGTTCGTCGGATGGAGGAAAAACGTTGGCATTTATCACATCTCTTAGCATAGGCTATACAATCAGCCCTCATCATTGGCCAGTAAAATCCCTGCGTCATCACTCTTTGTAAAAGTGTTCGACCTGCCACATGTGCTCCACAAGACCCTTCATGGATATCTTCAATCAATTCCTTCACCTCGGAGGGATGTACACATCTCTGTAAACCTACCATAATTCCTCGTCTATACAAAACACCATTAGTGAGTACATACCGAACAGCTTTAAACTTCAATTTCTTTGCAGAGAGCTTATCCTCCGACAATTCTCCCTCCTCGATATATGCCCTGATGGGATCCATCCAAGATGGTCCTAAATCAAGGGTAATAATGTTCATCATCAGGTCTTCATCTATGCTCCGAATTTCTAATACTTCAATTGGTATCGTTCTTCGCAGCTCGGTACGAGTAGCTGATGCTAGTCGGGCCAGTGCGTCTGCTTGTGCATTTTCCATTCTTGGTATTCTGATCAACTGAATGGCTTCAAATTCTGCCAACAACTCCATCACCTTTGCATAATACTTGACCATTAGTTCTCCTTTAACTGCATATGTTCCTATCATCTGATTCATAATTATTTGAGAATCACTGAATACCATCACTTGTTGCGCTTCCATAATCTTTGCTAAATTAAGACCTGCTATCATCGCCTCATATTCAGCCTCATTATTGGAGGCTTTGAATTGGAATCGCAGGGCATATTCCGTATCAATCTCATCTGGGGTTTTCAAAATAATCCCTGCTCCACAACCTGTTGAGCAAGATGACCCATCTACATACAATCTCCATATAGGTAATTCGCCTTCAAATTTCTTATCTGACAGAGTTCCTCGGTGAAATATCTGTTATTTTCTTTCTGCCTCCCCTGGTAATTTTTGCTCCTCGTCGACCATCTCTTCTCGCCCTTTTACCAACCGGAGTTGGTCTGGGTTTGAATTTGATGATCTTTCTACATCCACAAACCCTTTTACCAACCGGAGTTGGTCTGGACTTATGTCTGTTGATCCTGTAACATCCCCAGGTTGGTCAGCGAGTAACTTTTGTTCCTCGGGGGTATCAGGATATGTAAACTCTGCCATAAAATCTGCTACAGCTTGCCCTTTTAATGATGATCTGGGTTCATACACAATATCATATTCATCGAGCTCTATTGCCCAGTACATCAGTCTCCCTGATTTTTCTGTCTTATGAAGGGTTTGTCTTAATGGCATGTCGGTATACACGACGATGGTATGGGCCTGCAAATATGGCCTCATTCTTCTACTTGCTTCAATTAATGCTAATGCCAATTTTTCCATCTTTGGGTACCTGATCTTTGCAGCTCGGAAAGCCTTACTTGTGTAATAAATTGGCTTCTGGACTCCATTCTCCAATCTGATCAATGCCGAGTTGACAGCATTCTCTGATACGGCCAGGTACAAGTACAACTTTTCTCCCATTACTGGTCTGGACAAAAGTGGAGGTGTTCCCAAATATTTTTTCAAGTCTTGAAAGGCTTTTTCACATTCATCATTCCACTCGAAAGTTTTTCGAAGTGTTTTGAAGAATGGAAGGCATCTATCCGTTGCTCGGGATACAAATCTGTTGAGCGCTGCAACTCGTCCTGTAAGACTCTGCACCTCTTTCTTCGTCGTTGGAGATCGCAACACTAAAAGATCTTTCATCTTTTTTAGATTCGCCTCAATGCCTCGTTAGTTGACGATGTACCCGAGGAACATTCCTTCTCGTACTCCAAATGTGCACTTTGTCGGATTGAGTTTCATTTGATATTTATCCAGTTGATCAAAGGTCTGATCTAAGTCAATTAGATGATCAGCAGCTTTCTTGCTCTTTGTTAGCATATCATCAACATAGAATTCCATATTGCAACTGATTTGTTCGGAAAAAACCTTATTCATCAGCCGCGGGTATGTCGCTCCTGCATTTTTCAAACCAAAAGGCATAACATTATAACAATAAGTTCCCCTAGGGGTAATAAAAGAAGTACTTTCCCTGTCTTCAGGTTTCATTTTGATCTGGTTGTAACCAGAGTAAGCATCCATGAAGCTGAGTAGCTCATTTCCCGAGGTAGCATCCACTAGTTGATCAATTTTGGGCAATGGAAAATGATCATTTGGGCATGCCTTGTTGAGATCGGTGAAATCAACACACATTCTCCATTTATTTTTTTTCTTCTTCACCATCACCACATTTGCCAACCAGTCTGGATACTTCACATCTTCAATGAATTGGGATTTCTGGAGCTTCTCGACCTCTTCTTATATAGCTTGATTCTTCTCGGGACTAAATACTCTTTTTCTTTGCTTTACAGGTTTGATCTCCTTATTCACATTGAGCTCGTGACATAAGAAGTTTGGATCTATTCTTGGCATGTCTTCATGACTCCACGCAAAACTTTTCTTCCCGTTTCTCAAGAAAGTTATCAACTCCTATTTTATTTAAGCATCCAATGACGAACCTATCTGGGTTACTCGTTCAGGGTGCTCGTCGTCCAGAATAACATTTTTTGTAGATTCCACCACCTGTCCTTTTACAAGTTGGGATTCATCTCTAGGATCGAGTGTTTCGATTTCTGTACCCTCCTCCACCTGGTAGGTAGTAGTCTTTTTCCTTGACTCTTCAAGTTCCTCTTGCTCGGCAGATGAATAATAACATTCCCGAGCTACTTTTTGATCACCTTTCACAATTCCCACTCTTAAATTTATTGGGAATTTTAAGCATTGATGTACTGTAGATGGAACTGCTTCGAACTTCTTCAAACCAACTCTTCCCATGATGATGTTGTAAGCTGATTGCACATTCTTATCCATCATAAAGAAGCGTATTCTCTCTGTTCGACAAGCAGGCCAAGTTCCAATGAATATATCCAACTTGATCGTTCCAAGTGGAAAAACTTTCTCCCCAGCAAAACCCAATAGAGGTCTGTGATAAGGTTCCAATTGAGATAATTTTAAATTTAAACTGTCAAAGCATGAGTAGTACATGATGTCTGCCGAACTACCATTATCTACCAGAACCCTTGAAATCACTACTTCTTTCATCCTCATTTTGATCACCAAAGGGTCGTCGTGAGGGTAAAGAACACCTACCAGGTCATTTTTTGAGAAGCCAATAACCAGATTCTCTTTGTTTACCTTCCTCGGGCGATATTCCTCAGCCAAATTTATTCTCTGAATATATGAACAAGCTTGAGCTTCTCCAAGGTAAGCCTTTCTTTCTGCAGTAAGGTCTCCTCCTCCTGCATCTTTTCCTGTAATGACATTACAATCAAATGATCCAACACGTATGGAAAATACCTCTCGTTCTGGCTGCCTTGGTTTCTTGGGAAGATCGGGGTCATCATTTGGATCATCTTCATGGTCTCTCTTCTTTTTCTCCTCTGCTCGACGAGGAGATCTGGATCTTTCTCTAGTTCGGTCATTATTTATTCTTTCACCTCCCCGATCAACATACTTTGAAAGCTTCCCTCTTTGGATGAGCGTCTCAATCTCGGTCTGAAGAGCTATGCAACTTTTGGTCATATGGCCACGATCCTTATGGAATTCGTAATATTTCTCCCTATTCCTCGTATCAGGGTCTGACCTCAGTTTCTTCGGCCACTTTACTTCCTCGTTATTCTTGATTTCTTCCAAGACATAATTAATACCCATTTTCAAAGGAGTATAATTATTGAATTTCTTCAGGACTTCCCATGACGACTTATTATTCTTGAAATGTTTGTCACCGCCATTGCCCTTATGCTCTTTCTTCTTAGATTTGTCGCCTTCCTCCTTGGTCTCTTTATCCATATTCTTCTTCGCAGCCATAGCCTCCTTGGCATTCATGATTTTGGCTGCTTTTGCTATCAACTCTGACATAGTTGTAGGTGGATCTTTGGCCAAAGTGTAATACAACTTGTTAGGCAACAACCCACTCATCAAGGCGGTGATTGCTGTCTTTTCTTCATAATCTATGACTTCTATCTTCTCGTTATTGAAACGAGTTATGTAATCTCTAGTACTCTCTCCAGATTTTTTGTCTAACACTTAACAAGTGTGCTACTCATTTTACTGGCTTTGCTTCAAAACAGAAATTGCCGATGAACAACTCGGCTAATTGAAAGAAAGTTGAAATCTTACCCCGAGGAAGATTATTGTACCATATCTGAGCAGATCCAGTAAGAGTTCCTGAGAATGCTCTGCATCTCATCTCGTTGGGGACGGCATAGATGTCGGCAGTAGCTTGATATTGCTCTATGTGCAGAACAGGATCTGTCTTTCCATTATATTTGGGGGTCACCACAGGTGCTTTAAACTTTGATGGTGTAGGAAAATCCATAATAGCCTTGACAAAAGGTGTCCCTTGAACAAAAGTTCGTTGTAGGGGATTGTTTGCCTTAGATATTTCTCCCAATCTATCCTCCAACCGTTTAATGGAACCTTTCCACGCATCATTTCCTTCCTCGGGTCTATTAGTTCGAGCAATTGATTGTTCTGAAGTGGCCTCTTGAGATCTATCTCGACGAGCAACTGGTCGTGATTGCGCTGATCCTTCTCTTAGATCTGATGGTTGTCGAAAACTCCTCGACATGGTTTTAAGTGGACTCCTATTCCTCCTAGGGACTAATCGACTGAAAGGAGGCACCCTACTCAGTCTTTCAAAGGCACTGGGCCTTTCTAGAGAGAGAGTGATACGTTGATCAGTATCTGTAGCCTTTATTGATGAAGTTCGCCCAGGTTGATAATAGAAATCATCAGATTCCTCATTATGATATGACTCAGTATGCCTGGATCGTGAAGAAAGTAAATAAGTTTGCCTCTGACCACTTCGTTGTCCCGAACGTCCATGAAGGGTCTGTATGAGTTGCCGCATTGTTTCTTGCATGGCGATTTATCCTTGAGCCAGATTCGTCATAATCCCAGCCAGATCTGGAGGTGCAGAGGGATTTGGAGGATTTCCAGCATTTCCAGCGTTTCGATTACTGGATTCCGGATTATCTGCCATTAATGATGAATGATTTTTGGTGAAAAACGATAATAACAATCGCTTCCCACAGACGACGCCAATCTGTTGATGTAAAAAAATAGATCACTCTAATTATTCAATCACAGATAAATAAATGAGACAAAGAATTTTAAAGTGGTTCAGCCTTATATGAATGGCCTACGTCCACTGTTATGTTATTACTGAGTGTTTGGGAATTCTCGACTACAAGCACTATCAAGAAATTTCAATCCCTTTGAATAGGGGTGATACAAAGTATTTATAGCCCTTAGGCTGTACATGTGAAAGGGTAAACAATTAATGCCCTTTAAGAATATACGTCTGTATGATAAGAATTCAATGAACACTTGAACTGTTGATTATCTGGCAATAAATGCTGTGGCCGAGGTGCAACTTCTGTGGTCGAGATGCAGCTCAGGCCGCCTTAGTTTCTCGTCGTTCAGGAGTTCCTCGGAGTGTTGGAGTTCCTCGGAGCGAACATGACTTGGTCAGGGAAATGAACTTCCTCATTGTTATTGTGCCACATAGATTAACATGTGTCTTCTTATTATTCGTCCATATCAACATACTAATTTTGGTATCAATAGGGTAAATCTGCTATTTTAGAAGGCTGGTTTAATTGTCTCAAAGTTGGTTTGGGTTGAAACCAAAAGAGGAAGAGACTTCAGGGTTTACTTTGTAATTATTTTAGACGCGCGTTTTATATCGTCTCATATGCCAACATGTGTCAACTTCTGATTGGTGAGAAGTGTGTTTCCTTGCTGAGACAAATCGAGTGATCATTCTCATCCCTTGGATCATTCTTCTCAACGTTCTGCATGTCTTCCATTATAATCCACGTGATCCTCTTTGAACCAATCAGGAGATCTTTAACCATCGCATATCGTAGGCCCTTGGATTTAAGTCAATCAAACTTGACTAAATATGGACCTTTAGTTTTAATCCTTATTCTCGAATCTTCCCAGCCTCTTATAAAAAGGCTCCTACTCTCAGCCTTCGAGGACTTTTGCCATTTTCGTCATTTTAGAGAAAAGAAGAGAGAGTAGAGAGAGAAGAGAGAAACCAGAATAAAGAGAAAGAGTTAGAAATCCTAACCCTAACCCTAAATCGTCTCCACAGTTCAAACCAAATATAAACCTTCAAACCTCTATACTTTACCAAACACAACCTTTAGTGTTTGAGTGTTTTTGATAGATGATTTGAGAGTTGGTTTGTTGCTGTAACCTCTTCTTCTTTGGATCTTGTTTCCAACTTAATCATTTTCTTAGATCTGTTGTTCTTGTATATAGAAATTTTCAGATCTGAGTTTTTCATAATATATTACACTTAGTTTGCATGTTTGTTTCTCAGCTTGAGAAATACTTTGTTGATTCATTTTCTGTAAACGTTTTAAACTTTGAAATCAACAAAAATGTTTTCTGTTTCTAGTTCTCTTAAAACTAAACCTTTGACCTAGTTTGGAATCACACTTGGAGGTTTTCAATCTCGAAAATCTTTTCAAAACTGAGATTGATTAAGATCTTGGCTGTCTTCTAAGCATGATATCCGTGGATTCTGGGATTGATTTAAAGGTCAAAACAGGTTCAAAGTTTTGTGAGAAGAGAGAAAAATAAAAATCACAGCATATAGACTTATATGTAATTTGCTAGGATTATTTGTACTTAATAAGTGTGAGTGTGTGCATGCATGTGTTAGAGAGCACCTCCACAAACACTTTCACACAAAAACACGAAAAGTGTTGGTAATAAGATCTTGAGATAAAAGAGTCGACGTAAAGAGCTTGAACAAATTGGAGTTAACAAACTGAGAGGACAACATCAACAATCATAACTGCAGAGAAGTTATAAGGACACCAGAGGGTAGATTCCTAAAATTATATAGGTCTGAGTTGTATGCATGTTTGTTATATAGTTTGTAACTGTTAAATTTGTTTATAGTGGATTTTTGTTTTACTCCGTAGAGGGAGTCGTGGATGTTTCCTCAATTGGTGAGGTTTTACCACGTAAAAATCTTGTACTTAATCTTCCTTTATCTTCTCATCTCATTCTTGGTTGTGCTGGGTTTAAAATCTTGTTTTAAAATTTTTTAATAAACCTGTTATTCAAATCTTGAATAGATCTCGCACATACTATTTTGTTAAACACATCTTGTGTTCAAATAGTTTTGTTTTTTTCAAGAAAAGAGTTTCCTCAAAAAATAGCTCGGAGTTACTTAAATAGTTTATTTTTAATAAACGGCTTTAGTAACAGAATTATAGCTTGGCCGATGTTATCCCCTGCCGCCTCTTTGAGGTGGATGGACGGTTCTACTGCGGCAGGCCTGTGTCGGGTGTTTACTTCCCCCTGGCCATCGTCCTGTCCTTGGGGTCGGCCCCCATGAGGTCGTCCATCTGCTACCTCCCTCCTGGACCTCGCGGCACTCCTTGATCTGGACAATTTTCCCCGTAGGTCATTTACTGGGCCCAATCTCTCAAAGGCCGACCCCTTGCTTAGGCGATCGAAAGCAGAGCCTCTCGGGCGATCGTCAGGGTTCTGCCTTCCACACTTCCCTCTGCTCTCCTGGAGAGGTCGTACAGTATTATTGGAGACCTCATATGGCTCCCAGCATTCTATGGGATCCTCCTCCCCCTCCAGATCATCATACATGTCCTCTGGGCAAGGGTTTCCTTGCCTTCCCAGGCGTAGACGTCGGGGGTCAGCAACATACCTATGCCGCTGAGGGCGTGGCAGGTCTTTGCGTGGTGCTTGGGGTGGTACCCTGGACTCATGCTTCCCTGGGGCTGCTACCGGAGTAATCATCTCAGGTGAGACCCCGGGTGGTCTTAGTATGTTCTGTCTTAGAGTTGTGAACTGCTCTTACATGATCCGCTGGCTTGCTGCCAGAGACTTCAAGGCTGCCGCCACATTAGCCATCTCAGACTGAGGTGGTGGCTGACTGGAACTGGGTCCTACTCTACTCTCCGATGGAGGAAGTGGCGGTGGTGGCATCTCCGATGCCATGTGTTTGAGCTATAAAAAACTGAACTGAAGAAAAGACTGGTGAGCTTGAGAACCTTAATGGGTCTCTTTCAATGGTGAAACATCTCCTCACAGGGGGAGAACTGGTTCACCACCAGAGTGCCCAATGAGGTCAAGCTGTACAAAGGAAGAGATGTCTTCTCATTCCCACAGACGATGCCTAACTGATGATGCTGAAATCTAGCACCACCGGATAAGTGATGATGAGCTCAAACAGCAGTAGCCATGACATCCATAGAGATATATATGTATAACTGTGTAGAAAGGGATGAGTATAAGAGGAATAAGACAATGATGTATAATGGTTCAACCAATTAGGCCTACATATAATGCACATAAGCTCACTTTATCTCTCTACTGTGTGTACAAATAGAGTTTCAGCTAGGGTTACAATGATCCCTCCCCATGTAGGGTTGTAGGTGATAAATATATATAGGTCTTGGGGCGTGTAGCGTACCACCCAAGTATGCATGGTGCATATGAATGATGATCTAGGCAATATCCATTTGACACCTGTAGATGTCAAATGATGACATAATATTCCCTCACGTGAGGGGGTGATTTTGTTATAACGGTCTTCCATATGCCATGTGAGCCTCACACACACTGTTCCACGTATCTCCCAAACCACGCGCTGTAATGATGTCACCCTCGGCCTGTGAGATGAGGTCGAGGGAAAAGTCCCCTCTGGTGGTGAGTCTGGCCCAATTATGGCCTCGTACTGTCGTACCCTCGGAGGGTCATCTGTGGCCTGATGAAGGGTCGGCCTCCGAGGGGTCGTCTGTGGCCTGATGAAGGGTCGGCCTTCGAGGGGTCGTCTGTGGCTTGATGAAGGATCGGCCTCCGAGGGGGGTCTTATGTGTCCTGATGAAGGGTCGGCCTTGCCTCGACCAAGTGGAAAACACCCTCGTCCTGGCCGAGGGTATATACAGATATATCACTTACCACTCATTCGTCTAATTACTAAGATCATTTATGGGCTTTTTTAAACAAGCCACTGAATTTATGACACTCAACAATCATCTCAATAAGAAATTTCAGACAAAACTCCAAGAGTTGGTTAAATATAGTAGGTAATTCCATGTCTTTCCCTTTAAATCGAGTACGAACAGTATTGCAAGCCCATGTAAGAGGTGACAAATCCTGACCGGTGAAGCAAGTAGGGTGTCGGTGAAAATATGGGCAAACTTTGAGCAGTTTACATGAGATTATAGGTATGATGGGTTCTTTACTAGGCATGATTTAAGAATATGGGTCATGTTCTGGATCACTCTCTAGAAATATAGCATTTGTATGGGTTGGAAATGGGTTATGGGTGGTATTGGGTTTAGTATTAGATAGATGGGTTATGATAACCCGATCAATTAGTCCTTAGATCACATTCCTTAGATGGAAATAGTGGTCGGTAATATGGCCAATAGACAGGTGAAAATCACAACGGGCATTGACTTTGAAGTTTTTAGGGAGTGGATTGGGTAATTGATGGGGGTCCAAGTGCTTGATGAGGTTTCGGCTCAACAGGGCCTGGTACACTTTGAACAGGGGAGCCTAGAGCTCAGTATACTCTTTCTTAGTGGGATTGGGGTGGCATTCCAGTGCCTAAAAGGTAGGAGATTGGGAAATGTTGTTGATGGTTAAGACTGTAGAATTGGTGGGATTTTCATACTTCTGAGGAGTGAATTATTCGATCACTTTCTTTGGCTCAGTTTTAACTTTTATAATTCCTTCTTCAATTTTTACACCAGCTTCAAGAAAGGATCAAAAGTATACATAATACTATTCTCCCATGGGTTCTTGGATATGAGGAAAAAATTTCCTCTTCATGATACTGACTTGTTTCTCCTCAAAGGGTCTGTTGGTCATGGTAATAGCTTTCTCTCTCCACCTTCCTATGAATCTACTAATTATTTCCTTAGGGTTCTACTTAATAATCTCTGGATCTTGGCTCCTAAACTGTAGCTCCTCATTTTCTTATACTGAGACATTTTTCTCAAGGGATATCCTCCTAACTACGGATCCTGGATTTCGTGACAGGCAGAGACCAATAGAGAGAAATTTCCTTCCAGGTTTGTACTAACATCTGGGTCGTTATCTTTTCTGAGGAGCCAAGGAGGGTCATGGCTCGATGATATCTTCGAAGGTGAATAATTGGGGGTTCTCTTCCCCCGATCATCTTAATTTCTGGCATATTGAACTTCTCTGGAAGTCTGGCTTTGGGATAGGGAGACATATGGGTGTAGTCCATGTAGTTCCTGGATATATTGACTTGGTCGAACATTTTTTACGATAATTTGAGTTTTTTTTACCTTGTTAAGTTCTTCCTCATTAGGATTTTTGGGTATTGGAATGTTAGCCCCTGGTTAGGTAAGGTTTGAAATAGAGAGTTGAGATGGAGATAACCTATCAACATATGAGGCATGCAGATCATACTGATAGTCTTCTTGGACCTAAATAGGCTCGGGAGTTGGTGGACCTAATGCATGAGGAAAGAGAACCTCAAGTTCTTCGGGAATATGGGCTCTGTGTCTCTTCATCTCATGGACCTCGGTTTGAAGGTTATTAATCTTGGCATTGAGTTGGATCCTAAGATCGGGTTGCACATTCGGTGCTTGGTTAGTGTTCTCCGTGAAGAGATTATAAAGGTAAATCCCAAACTCATACGAAGTTGTAGAAGAACCGACAGAGCTTCAGGACGGTCTAACATAAGATCGAAGCTAATAGGGAGCCAAGATAAAATTAGGTATGTGATCGACCTGAGAGGGAAAATTGTTTGAATTTTTTTGAAAGAAGGAGGCAAAAAAAAATTTCTATTTCAGAAGGAGGATAAAATTTTTTTTTTAGTATTTTTAATTTTTGAAAATGGAGGTAAAAGGGAGAGGAATCTCAGCACGATTATTGTTATTAATGTTATTATTAGGTTTTCACTTGTATTAGGTTTGACTCATTGAAGAAAAAATGTCAGACAGGACCCGATCCTAGGAAAATAGGGTTTAAAAATATATAAGACACAATTTAACTTATTTCCAAGCTCATGGACGGGGTCCTATTTTGAAAAAAGGAAAAACAACACGAAAATTTGGGCAGTATGTCGACCAAGAAGTTCAACAGAGTTTTTCATGGTAGTCGGCAAACTAAATATGAGTATCCTAAGTTTGACACCTATATGAGGTTAATGCAATTATTGGTTTAGTGGAAGGGTTCCCCCCTTTGGCATAACTTCCACGATATACCTCTTTCCTATAAGGGAAATCATTCATCGCTACGTGTGGACAAGCCATTCGATATACCTGAGTGTGTGTGAATTTCCTCACTATATACCTCATGGGGAAGTATGTGTGGGAGCGAATTTGATATACTCGACGTACGTGAATGAGTTCCCTTTTATATACCACCTGTCGTGAGTTTGATCAAGCGGTACGATTCAGGGCTGACCGTTCGATATACATCAAAGTTACGATGCAATGGAAGGTGAGAGTAATATCTCTTAGGCTAACTATGACCCGTAAGACCAGTGCCCATCACAAAGTGACACCCTAGTGTGGGACAAAATTTTGGTCAATATAGCCATGCTCTTAGTGATTGTGTGTGCAAAAAATCATGATTATTAATTAACATGTTACGGGGAGAGATTAATTTTTTATCAATTATTTTAGCATGATGATTAAAGGAATATTACACTAATGTGGGCCATATACAAGAATTATGAAATGTAAATCTAGCCTGAAGACTATACTACGCATGTATACACGTGATCGAGTAGGTGACATAGGAATATACACGTGAGTGCGTGTAATAGTGACCCTATACATAGATTAAATACAAATGATGTGTGATATGTATAAGTGAGCATATATAAAAGCGTAGGAAGTTGTATTATGTTCTAGTGAAGCCTAACCATGGATATTCTAAGTGGTGTGTGTAGCATGTGAGTATAAAGTGAAGCTAAATGTTAGTGTGTGAATTATACATGAGAGAGGTATAAGTGAGTGGAAAGCGATATATACATGAGAGAGGTATAAAAACGGTAAATAAATGAGAGAAGAGAACATATTGGTAGGTGCATACGGACACATACAGAAAAGAATAACACCCATGCAGGAATAGAGTATAGTTCTCTTAAAAAGTCCCTAACATAGTCGCCACCGTGGCCATCCCGAGGGTTTTCGGGATTCGAGGGATATCTCTTGAGGTGAACGCCTTATTTCTTCCCTTTCTTCGACGTGAGCATTGGATTGACTCTTTTCTCAGGGTGCACGGTCTTCGTTGATGTAGGGTAATATGTAGAGATAGTTTCGCATAACTATTTTGCCAAAAATGAACAAAAGAAATGTTACCGCCTCAAGAGAATGACATCAAGGACTTTATTGATGCTTGAAAAACCAAGTAGTTCAAGGGTATAGGGACTAATTCTAGAATGGGAAGGTGTCAGACACCCATCTCACCCTTTCGGTCTCTTATGTACATGTGTTAATATTCTCCTGTTAAACATCACGATGTGTGTGCTTATGTTCACGATATAAATGGAGGATGAAATCGCTCGACTCCCATTATGGATAAAGGCGGAGCGAGGTATTCCTTAGGAGTGTTCCCAAAATAATAATTCAAAGTATGATGTAAGTGTTTGTTGATTAACAAGTCATTATAGAAGAATGATTGAGTATATCGGACAAGACACAAGCAAGCAAGCACAAAGTATGTATTACGAATATATAACAAGAATAAGGTAATAACTGCATGTGGGGGGACTCGAGTCTAGGAATTTACCCAAGACACCTGCGTAGCCTGGGGGAATCAAAGTTCACATAGTTTGAAGATAATACGAGATGGGGCTTAACCCATAAATCCAACCGGGGATTTTATTATATGTGCGTGTGTAGAAAAAGGTGTTTTAGTGTGAGAAAATGTGATTAGAATTCCCCATTTGGAATTTACAAGTAAACTTTCTTTTTCTTGTTTTTGGTTTTTCTTATGAAAATAAAGTATGTGTAAGTACTAATAATAAAAAGTTTGAAATCAAGAAATTTCATGTGATGAAGTAAAGAACAAAAGTGTAAATGAAGTAACTAATGCAAAAATAGGAGAATTTAAAGACAGAGGGGAAGAGATAGACCTCCTTATGAAGAATTGAAGTGGATTTTGGATGGTAGATGGGATAATCTCATGATGAGATGATAACGGCATGGGAAGATAGGTGAGAATTTACTCAAAAGAGTATGAAAATGATGGAAGGAGTGTGGGAAATGGGTTTTAAAGGGGGAACAACTGTGAATTCGAAAGAATTTACTCTAAATTGGTGAGAATGATGTTTAGGAGTCCCTTTCAAAGTCAGGTAATGGCCTCTATTTATAGTTCCAAGAGGGTGTCGATCGTCATGGTCCATGACCTCCCTATCAGCATTGAACCCCAGACACACTACCAATAGGCAGGGTATTAGGGTTGCCTTTCGGTAGTCTAAGCTAGGTTTTTAAGAATAATGGTCATAAAATGTGAACCATAAGTTAGAATCACACACAGGGTAGACAGTTGGAAAGGGTATTCAGATCCCTTTAATAATCCAAGAGCCACTCCAGATTTCGAGAGTTGACCTAAGTCAAATGGGGCTCGAAAGTTCCCGTTGGTCACTCGATAAGTTATTGCAGGAAATGGAATCGTTCATCCAAATCATAAGGCCCTTTTTTCATGGGATGGATGATTGGAATGGGTATTCAGTGGCCTTTGATATTTAATCTAGATTCTTTCAGTTCAGAGAGTTGACCAAGGTCAAATGGGGCTCAAAAGTTCTCGGTGACCATTTGGCATAAAATGGGTCATTTGTCTGTACCGTAAAGCTAATTCGTACGCATAGAGAACAATTGGAAAGGTCATTGAGAGTCCTTTGAAGATTCATTTAGCTTCGTTTGAGCTAAAAAATTGACCGGGTCCTAACGGGGCCCGAGAATGCTCGGCGGCATCCACATTAATTTTTAGGATAAATTGGACCGTTTGTCTGAATTGTAATGTCAATTCATGCACGGGGCATACCGATGGAAAATGGATTTAGAGCCCTTCAAAGATTCATGAGATTTTGCTCAGACAAGGAAGTTGAATGGAGTGAAACAGGGCTCGAGAGCACCCAGTGGCCTCCAGATCAGTTTTCAATAGTAAAACGGTCCATTCATCCAAATTGTAAGGCCCATTCGTAGACGGGGTTGACCATTGGAAAGGGGATTAAATGCCCTTCGAAGATTCATTGATAAAGTTGACTAGAGTCAAACTGGGATCGAGATTTCCCAGTGGCCTTTAGATCGGTACTCGAAGTTTGACCTAGGTTTTATAGTGAATGAGTGAGTGCTAGGAAACTAACGATGTGCTTGGGGGGTCTTAGGATGCGGTGTCTACAATGAAAAAAGAAGGAAGTACCATTTGTATGGACTACTAAATGCGATTAAGCATTCCCAATTTTAAAGGACAAATTAACTCATGCACCTCTCGTAACTATTCCTTTTAGTGATGTAAGTTGTGATATATATATAACGATGCCTCATTGTGAGGATTAGGTTGTGTTTTTATTGATAGAGGAAGGGTAATGGAATATGGATCATGATAACTCAAAACTCATGAATGTAATTATCCTGTACATGTTCTTGAATTAGCCGTCGTGGTCTTTGCTTTAAAAATATGGCGTTGTTTCCTACATGGTGAATAATTTCAAGTATTTATAGATCACAAAAGATTAAAATATATCCCCACCCAATGGTATTTAAATCCGATACAACAACGTTAGATGGAATTTTTGGAAGATTATTGGTTTAAAATACACTATCACCCGGGAAAAGGTAACGTGGTAGCCAACGCTTTAAGTTAAAACCCCAATATATATATATATATATATATATATATATATATATATATATATGTGTGTGTGTGTGTGTGTGTGTGTGTGTGTGTGTGCGTGTGCGTGTGTGTGTAAGTGTGAGTGTGATTTACTTTATGTGAACATACCTACTCTAGGCTATGATTTTGTTGGAGGTTGCGCATAGTGGGCGGTCCACCCTAGCATTGACCAACAGGAGTTGGGACATTTTCTTGGGTCATATTACTATTGTACGATCATTATAAGTGAGTTTCGAGTTTAGTTAGGGTAATTTGGTATGGTTATAGCCCATGGATGTATGTTTATAACGTCCTCTAGTATGTATTTATGATTTAGGATCGGTGGTGAGATTGAGACCCGATCGCTCGAGAGTGGTATGTGACATACCTGGAGCTCAATAGTATATTAGGGATGCATATGGGAGGCCAACTTGGGAATTCTATGCATATACGTATAAAAGAGTGTTATACGCTCGAAAGAGACTGTCGGTCCTTTGGACAAAAGATCGTCTGATGATGATGGATCATTCATTTGAGCCGTAAGTCTGGATCGTGAATGGGGTGGACCGTTGGAAAGGATGTGTGGGGTACTTATATGTTCCAAAGGATTTAGTAAGAAATTATTAGAGGGTTGTCCCCACCAACATGTTTAATAGAGAAACTCATATAAAGATGGAGTGAGGATGAATATAAGTTAGCGAATTACAGTTTTCGTGGTTTAGATGCTCTTTTTAGTGGAGTCATACTAGAGGAGTTCCAACGTATTATGACATGTGAAAGGCCTAAAGTGGATTGGGACATAATCCAACTCACCCATGAAGGTCGAAGTGTTGTTAAGGCTTCCAAACTCCCAAACTTCACCACTCAATTTGAAACCATTAAAATAGATGAGAATAAATCCTTCGATGAGTTTTATGCTAGGTTATCTGATATTGTGAACTCGTCTTTTAACTTGGGAGAGAAGATACACATCAACAGTGCCATAAGGAAAATTTTGAGGTCATTACCCGAAAGGTTTAAAAAAAAAGTGATCGTTTTGAATTCTTTAGGCACTTTAAACTCTACGAAACTTGAAGATCTTATAAGTGACTTATAAACCTATGAACTTGACATTATTACCTCCAAGGACGTGAAGAAAATGGATAAGGGCGTAGCTTCGAAAGCCCAAAAGTAGGAAACACATGTTTCGAATGATGAGTTTGACATCGAATCATATGATATGGCTATGTTTGCTAAGAAGAATAGAAAAATTCTTTAGTTTAATTAATTGAATTTAAAAAATGATTATAAGAAATTTGAGAAGTCTAAGTATAACAAAGCCGAGAAATTACCTAAAAATCGTAATGATGATCTTAAGAGGGACGATTCGAATAGATATTTTGGTTGTGAGGGTTATGGCTATAAGGAAGTTGGGTGTCCTACTAATGTAATGAATGAGGGAAAAAAACCTATTGCTTATAATGTCACCCTTAGTGATAATGAACGGGGAGAGGCTATCGATTCCCTCACTGAGGGCTACTTCACCATGTTCATGGTTAGTTATGTGAGCATTGCTGATGAATCTTACCATAAACACTTTTGAGTCCATTATTTGTGAATACCAAGTATTTGATGGTAAATAGAGTGGAGAAGAGAGTGACAATGAAGAAGAGGAGGAGGAGAGGAAACTCCAATGTAAGGAAAAAAATTTCCAATTGATTCTGTTGTATAATTTTGACTTATTCCCAGAAGAAAACATGTTTGAGTCATAGGTCATATTTTTATTCTCGCGATCTCACACAGACTATGATGTGTTGAAGTTTATTTAAGACGTTGTGGAAAAGCTTAAAGGAATTATTTATGCCAAAGGTTAATTGGTGCAAGTTTATTCTTATTCAAGTTTAATTGCATTCCGAGATCACTCAAGTATGAATGCATAATTTTAATGGGACTCGAATTTTTTAATAAGGATAAGGATGTTACCTTTTAAATTTTTTTATAACTATTTGAAATGTTTTACACTTCTTTTTAATCTAATAAGGACAAATTAGAGTAGATTTTAATTAGGACTCTAATTCGTTGGATTGTTCAAATGACATACGGCGTCTTTCAAGAAAGATGTCACTGTCGTTCGAATGACAAAGTCATCTCGTTCGAGTGACAGGTCAAGTTATTCAAGTGATCGTCCACCTCAAGAAAAGTATTTATAGGCTTGTTTCCTTTAGATTTTGTAAGTCTGCATTCTAGAAAAAATGTTTACGAACCAGTAAGATTCTGCACAGAAGTTTCCTAAGGTTTTCTAAAGTAAATTCATCCTTAGAGTTTCAAAGATATGAGTTATCAGTAATTTATGCTATAGTGATCTTTATGGAACCAAGAAGAGTTGTTCTACTTGAGCATTAATGTTTTTGTGGTGAATATTAGGTGGAGTCCGGTTTTAACATCGTAGACATTACAAGCCATATCAGTGGACACCGAGACATACGTGGACGCGTGTGTTGAGAACAAGTAACATGGACGAATAACTTTCTGTGTGGGAACTGTGAGAGGAGTCGTTGAAGATCAGAAGAGCATCAACTCTCATGGGGATCGAGTCGTTGATTAAGACTTATGTATGTTCGTTGTAATTCAACATTCATAGTGATTATCTCCCTCGGGCCGTCCGATATCTTTTCCCATTTTGGTTTCCTCATACATCCGAAATTGTGAGTATTCTTTACTTTACTTTACTTTACTTTACTTTACGTTCTTTAATCAGTAGATGGATGTTTAGGATTCATCAAGATCAAATTTGGTTATGTCAAATTTTTTCATAACTTGGTGCAAATTAAAAATGGGAAAAACGTTTTTTCACAAAAAGAGAAACATGTTTTGTCATACTTAAAACACTTTCCACTTAAGAAATAAAATGGGACCATTAAATTAGTATCAGATCCAGAAACATATTTTTATTGTGTTTGATCCCTTGTGTTTTTTTAGATGAATTTTGGAGGTTTTGAAAGTTTCGTGCTCCTATTTTTTATGGCACAAATTATGCTTATTGGAAAATGCAAATGAGAAGTTGTTTAAAATCCATTGATGAACATTTTGAAAAGGATTGGACACCACCAGACACACGAGAGGGCGATGTTACTAGTTTGAATCCCGTTGAGTCATGGACTGAGGCTGAAAATAAGCTTGCACTTTAACACTCTAAAGCTTTGCACATAGTTTCCTCATTTGTCACATTAGAAGAGTATAATAGAATCATATATTGTGAACCATCAAAAGAAGCTTGGGATACACTTACACTTACTCATGAGATCACTAGCATGATTAGGTGATCTAAGTTACAAAACCTCACTACTCAGTTTGAGACGATTAAGATCTTAGACAGTGAGTCACTTGATGAGTTCTATGCAAGGTTATCTAATATTGTGAACTCTTCGTTTAACTTAGGTCAAAGAATTCCTGATAACCATGTCATAAAGAAAATTTTGAAATCTTTTCCAAGTAGGTTTGATGCAAAAGTGACTGTTTTAAAGTCCTTAGGAATGCTTGGTTAGACAGAAGTTTAAGAGATTGTAGGTAACTTAAAAAACTATGAACTCGATATGTTTAGCTACAAGCAAGTTCCAAAGAAAGAAAAAGGTATTTCTTTGAAATCACGAAAGGAGGAGACTAAAGTTTCGGATGACGATTTCGATTCCAATTTTGAGTATGTCGCCTTGCTAGCTAAAAAGTTCAAAAAAATTGTTAAGTTTCAAAAGAAATTGAAAGGTGCCAAAAAGTTTGAGAAATCCAAGAACAACAAGGTTGAGTCCACCCCTAAGGATAAGAGTGAGAAATTTAATAGGGTTGATTCGGATAGGTGTTTTATGTGTGAGGGTTATGGTCACAAAGTTGTCGAGTGTCCCACTTGATCTAAGAAAGAGAGAAAGAAACTGATAGCTTATAGTGCCTCCTGAAGTTGTAGTGATACTAAAGAATGAGAGAGTTCCCTAAATGAGAGCAAGTTTGTTGCTTTCTTGGCATGTCATGTGAGCGACGGTGATAAATCTTCCCACGGATATTCTCATGTGCATGACACTTCCGAGGTCGATGAATCCCAAGTGAGTGAGGGTGAAGTTAGTGAGGACGAGGAGGTATACATGAAAGAGTTGCAAGTTGGATTTAATGTGTTGTATGCCAAAGTGGTGAAAGTGAAAAAGGAAAAATCTAAATTGCAAGCTAGGTTGAATGAGCGTGCCATATAAAATAATGATTCTTTGATTGAGGATCTTAGGGAACTATAAAAAAATCTTAGGGAGAAGCTAGAATATGTGGAGAAAGAGAGGGATATTTTCGTGGTTTGATTGAGACTTTGAAAAAGCAGTCGGTTAGAGTTTGAGGGGTCTAGGTGTGTGCTTGAGTCTAGGAGTTTTGAGTTGGAGGAGAGATTGAGAGACTTGAGTAAGGCTATGTTTGATTTGGAATCTAGGTCAGAAAAGTATGATAGGATGTTAGGCATCGTCTAAGTCAAAAGTGATAGGTTTGGTACAGGCTACGATGATCACGTTGTTCCCATTCCCATAGGCAATACCAATCATTGAGAGAGCCCACTAGCAATGTGAGGAAAGGTCGACATTTTGGTAATCATTCCTACCGTGTTTACAAATGTTCCCAATTCGGAAGGAAAGGTCACGTTAGACGTTTTTGCTATGACCTTAGGAATGCTCCTAGGAAGTTTAGAAATAAATTCGTTTTGGTTCCCAAAGACCCCACCCATTATGCCATGCCTACATGGGTTAGGAAATCGGATTTAGTGACGTTAAGACTAAAACTTCATGGTTCCCATTTGGTATCAATTGATTCTTTCCATGCTAGAAGTAAATGATAATTGTGTTACCATATTTGTCATACGCTAGTCCTTGCATCATGATTTTTATCTTGCCAGTGTTATGACGTGTGTATCATTTTGTATTATATTTTTTTATTGAGTGTTATTTGAAAAGTAAAAAAAAAAATTGGTTTATTATATTTTGTAAAAATATTCCAAAAGATTTTGCATTTTTTTGAGTCAAAATTTATTGAAAAATCGAAAAGATTTTGGTTTATTTTTGTTTTTATGTTTACATGTTTGATGTGGCATATTAGTGTGCTTGGACCCCCTTCCTTTCATTATCCATGTGGCTAGTACATTTGATCATAATTATTGATGCTTAAGATGATCTTAACCACTGTATTATGGGTTGTTTCTAAGTTAATATGCATTTTGATTCAACTTTGTATATATGCCACTGTTTCACACATGCACAAGTCTATATGAATGTTTGACATCCCTTGAATATTTGAGTTTGGTGAGACGTTCTTATCTCAATTTTGTCATATATGTGTAAGTATACATAAGTATGAAGTCTGCATGCAAGAGCCGTTTACCGTGAGGATATAATTGAAAAAATGATGAGTGTTCATGGGAAAGGGCTGCGAGAGTGTAAAATTGACTCGTCATAAAACTCACCGTGTAAAACAACCCGAAAAATAAAGGCAATAAAAATAATCATATGCAAAAATATGGGACAAATTAGTTTATGTTCATTCCAAAAGAAAATATGATATATATTTGAGAGAGTTTGGATGGATAAAATTAAACGTGTTTGCAGCACGAATCCTAATGTTAAAAAATCGTATCATGACACTATTGTTTGTAGGATTGTCAATAGTTTGGATTTGTGTGAATGTTTGATTGTTTAGTTCATTTATCTCACACTTTAATTGTCACATATGGCTAAAATAAATCTTGATAATTTATAGCTATCAATTAGAGCTTCTCGATCGTTTCGATGTGTTAGAATTGTGATTCATTTGTTGTAGTTCACACCCATACATTCCATGTTCATGATTGAGCACATTGATACTATGTTAGCATGTAACTTACATTTGGTTGTTTTGTGTTTTCTTAGTTTAGCTAATGTTTTGCTGTTTTGATCCCCTCCCAGTTAGTTTTTTGACGAAATGTTTTCACTAGGAACACTATTTAACCTTCTGAACTGGAATTGGGAATTTTAATTTCTCGTTTGAGTGAAAAATGTACGTCGCATGATGTTATCGTTCTAACGACAAGGTTTTATCGTTCGAGAGACACATCAGCTTCGTTCAAGCAACCAGACTGGATTTCGGTTTTATGATATTTCAGTACCTTGCTACATCTATGTCATATTTTTGGTACTGTTGAGTCTCTTCTAGATAATTTATTATATGCAGATTCATATTGATCAGATCTTATACTACATAGGATTGCATTTAATCACACCTGCTTAGATTGATTAATTCATTTGTGTGATTACTGCTTGCTAGCTTCGGATTTGATATTATTGATCATTATTAGCTTGTTGTTTGTGTGATTACCTTCGTATTTTATATTATTCGAGTCCTAATTAATTCATTTGTGTGATTAATGCTTGCTAGTTGTATTTTATTCATTATGCTTATGCTAGATATATCACAAAATTGATTATCTTTTCACTAGGTTGTCTATTCGAGACAAAAACGGGGAGAGATGTATGTGATGTGGGGGAGTTTTTTTGTTGAGCACTGTGTTTGTTTATTGCACACAATTGTATCTACATTTGTATCTTGTTTATGTGCATATTTTATATACGAATTTAAAAGTTTCCTTTTGTTTCAAATTGGTATCAAAATATTTTTCTCACATATTTCACTATGATTTATATCATTTGTTCCTCCATTCTTCACAGGGTATTTTTCTATTTCATGTGTGTAGGTATGTTTCAAGAGTTTCAATATTTTCAGTCTACATCACATTCAGACATTCAAAGATAGTTCATCCTTACCGAACCATCTTTTACTTGTCGTTTCCACTAATTTTTTATTTTAGATTTATGGGATGGGATTTAGGCGTCATACGTCTTGACTGCCCAGCTTAGTCATTTCACTGTTGGAGTTGTCTCGGAATAGTCAAAAGGGGAGATTTGTATGGACAAAATTTCAAATTGAGTCCATTGTATAGTTTTGACTTATTCTCGGAAGAAAACACGTTTGAGTCATATGTCGTATTTTTATTGTAATGATCCCACACAGACTATGACGTGTTGAATTTATTAAAGACGTTGTGGGAAAGCTTAAAGGAATTATTTAAGGCCAAGGTTAATTAGTGCAAGTTTATTCGTCTTCAAGTTCAATTGCATTCCGACATCACTCGGGTACGAATGCGTAATTTTAATGGGACTCGTAATTTAGTTTTTATAAGGATAAGGATGCTATTGTATTAAATACATGTTTTTAAAATGTTTTATAAGTGTTTGAAATATTGTACACGTCCTTTTTATCTGATAAGGACGGATTAGAGCAGAGTTTAAATAGGACTCGAATTCGCTGCATCGTTCAAATGACATGCGCTGTCATTCAAGCGACAGGCCACTGTCATTCGAACGACATGGTCATCTTGATCTAGAAATAGTTCAAGTCATTCGAGCGAGCAACCTCCTCAAGAAAAGATATTATAGTCATGTTTCCTTTATATTTCGTAAGTGTTCATTCTGAAAAAGTTATTTACGAACTAGTATGTTTCTACTCACAAGTTTTCTATGGTTTTCCAAGGTAAGTGCATCCTTAGATTTTCAAAGATCAGAGTTATCATTAATCTATGATATAGTGATATTTGTGGTACCAAAAATAGTTGTTCTACTTGAACATTATTGGTTTTGCGGTGATGATTCGGTGGAGTCCGGTTTCAACATCGTAGACGTTATAAGCCATATCGGTGGACATCGAGACATACGTAGATGCGTGTATTATGGACATGTATTGGGGAAGAAGAAATTTTTGCGTGGACACTGTGAGAGGAGTGATTGAATATCAAAAGAGCATCAAGTCTCATGGGGTTTGCGTGTACATACGTCTTTCCTCGTTGTAATTCCACAGTCATAATGATTATCTGTCTTGGACTGTCCGAGGTTTTTTCTCGTCGTGGTTTCCTCATACATCCAGTGTTGTGAGTAATATTTACTTTATTCTAGTTTCTTTAATCACTAAATGGATGTTTATGATTGATTAAGATACAATTTAGTTAAGTTAAATTTGTTCACAACTTGGTGCGAATTAATTATTGGAAAACTTTTTTTTCACAAAAAGAGAAATTTGTCTTGCCATAATTAAAAAACTTTCCACTTAAGAAATAAAAAGGGACCATCATCCAAGTTTACTTCTGTGAATTTTATTAGAAATCGTTGAAATTGAAAAAGGAAAACTTGATGTTGGAAGTTAGGATGAAAGAGCATGCCATAGGTACTGATGAGAGTGTTTTAATTGAAGAACTTAGGGTACGTGAGAGGACTCTTAGAGAGAACCTAGAGTATGTTGAAGGTGAGGGAGATAGTCTTCTAGGTTTAATGGAGGATATGAAGAAAAATATTCTTAAATTAAAGAGACTAGGAGTTTACTTGAGTCTATGATAGTTGAGCTTCAAGATAACTTGAGAGACTCAAGTCGTGTCAAGTTTTATTTGGAGTTTAGGTCTGAAAAATTGGATAAGATTTTAGGCACTGTCCAAATAGAAAATGACAAATATGGTATTGGCTTCGATACTCAAAATTCTTTCGCTGATAAAACTAAAACCATGATTTTGAGATAGTTAACCATTGTTAAGAATTTAAAATAGGTCAACCCTTAGGCAACAGTCCACGAGTATTTTTATGCATACATTGTGATAGTAATGATCACCTTAGGCATTTTTGTTTCGATCTTAGAAATTATCCAAGGAAGTCCAAGGGTAAAGTCACCAACGTTACACCTATGTGGGTTAGGAGATCTGATTTGGAGGCATTACATGATAGACTTTATTATTCTTATTTTCTTGCACATGATACTTCCCATGCTAGTTCTAAAGCTTGATTGCGTTAGCTTTGTTTACATACAATAGTTGTTCTTTATGATATATTCTTTCTAGTTATATGTGTTTTAAATCTTTTGTATCTTAATATTTCATTTGTTGGGTCTTATTAATGATATAAAAATATTATGTTTGTCTTTTGAGTTATCCTTGTTTTAAAGTTATTTTTAAAATTTTTAAAAACTAAAAATATTTATTTCATTTTTTTGTGCTTTAGTTTTTCACATTTTATGTGGTATATTCTTGTGTTTGAATCCTACATCATTATCCATATCGACGTGGCTAGAACTTTTGATTATGAATTTCAATTCTTAAATTGTTCTTTATCATGCTTGCTTGGTGTAGTTTCATTTTAATTTAATTAATGGATTCTCTTTGAATATGCCTCGACAAACATATGCACGATCTCTTTTGAAATTTAACTTCACATGTTTATTTGAGATTTATGAGATGTTCTCCCATCAATTTTGTCATCTACATATTTTGTGATTATGCAGGATTTGTGCATGTAAGAACCATTACTCATGATCTTTATTTGAATTATACTGAAGGTAGATAAGGGTGCACAGGAAAGGGATATGAAAGGAGAAAAACTCCTTTTAGGGAAAGCCACTGTTGGCAAGAGCCTAATGAAAAGATTAAAGGTAATGAAAACAGAAAAATTGTCAAAGGCTAACATTGTTTAGTTTCTTTGATCTTTTAATAGAAATAACTTCACAAGAATTCAAAAATAAAGGAAAAGAACATGTAATATGTTTATCTTTTGAGGGTGTTTCACAATGAATTCTAGTTATGCTTATTTTTTCATGATGCTATTGATTTGTAGAATCACTAAAATTCTAGGCGTGTGTACATTGTGCTTGTTTGTTCTTTGAGTTCTCTTTATCTTGTCACATGAGACTAAATCTAAGTTCAATAACGTTTTTCAAACAAAACTCCTCGAACATGTTTATGCGATTGGGTGATAATTCTTTTGTATCTAGTTTTTGCCCCTTCACTCCGTTCACAACATTTAATTTAGACACATTTATGCCATATGAGTGTGAAAAGTGTATTATGTTTAGCATATTGTGTGGTGTTTATACCTATATATATATATGCTTATACTTCATTGATATCTTTTGCACACACACACACACACACACACACACACACACACACACACATATATATATATATATATATATGGTATATTTCTTTTGAGTCTTTTCTTTTTCATCTAGTCCTTGTATGCTATTGGTTCATATCGATATGTATCTTGTTGCAACTTTTCATTGATATCCCATGCTTATTTTAGTACATTATTGTTGGTATTTATTGTTCTTTATGTGGATTAGTTATTCTTGTGATACCAAGTTGCTTTATTGTTTCTTGTATCACTATACACCATTGCATAATATACTTGTTTTTTCCTTTATGTTTATCCCTTGTTTCATTTAGGAGGAGAAATTGGTTATTTTATGCACCTTAATGTTTGTCAATTCCTGAACAAAAAGGGGGAGACATGGTATACAACTCTTTTCATTTAGGGGAGATCTATATTGGGGGAGATGTCATTTCTTATGCAAATATTGTTAGAGAAAGGGGGAGGATTTTATTATGCAACTCATATTATTATATTGCTCTTTGCGTTTTATGGTGTGTTTAAGTGTGCAGGGTGGCAACCATGAGAAAAAGTTTTAGTGCAAGAAAAACTAGTTACAGTATGTGTGGTTCAAGCATTAGTACATTTTTATTGTTATTGGGATTGAGCCTTTAAAATGAGCTTGACTTCCCAAAGGTGTTTTTATTTTTGATTTTGTCCCAAAATAACCAAAGAGGGAGATTTGTAAGGACAAATTTTCAATTTAGTCAATTTGTATGTATTGGTTTAATTCTGGACATAAATTTTTGAGTCATATGAAAGAAGTTGAGTTAGTGACCTTTCAATCCTATGAAATATTTTTTGAAGACGCAGCCGCCATGGAAAGAGATCACATCGTCCTGCCATGCCTTGTTCCTCGTTTCATCGTTAATGGTGCAAACATCTTTAAGGTATGAATGCATATATTATTGTTGAGCCTTGGAAATTTATTGTTGGGTGTTAGAATTTGGTTAAACTACTTTTAGAATCACTTTATATTTTTTGAAGAAAAAAAATTCCAATTTTATTTATGTCGTTAGAACGAGTTTTGGCTGTCATTCGAATGACTTCTTATGATGTACATTTTTTTATCTTCACTGACATCTCGTTAGTAGGATCGTTTATTTCTCATTCGAATGAGAAGGCTATGTCATTCAAACGAGCTTGTATTTTGTTTGAACGACCACATAAGTTTTTCAAAATATGTAGTTTTTCATGGAAGTTTTCTTCTCAACTTCCCACTACTTCTTCCATTCATTTTAGTAGTGAGGGAGTGAAATTTTCTGAGAGATTTTTTCCATCCTTGAGAGAGTATGGAGTTTTTGTTAAATTACTCTTCAATAATCTTTTAAGAAAAGAACTATGTCTACACCCAATTTGCTGTGATCCAAGTTTTAACATACATTTATGTTTTAAGATCAAGTTTTGGCATCGGATTAATCATTCTCTACATTATTGAGAATTAAAATATCAAGAATTGTTTCTTCCTGAGGATTCCATGCTCGTTGGTTTACATACGGTAGAATCCGTATGCATGATGGTGGATGTGTCCCATCGTCGGACTCCAAGACGTAGGTGGACTCCTGCATTGTCACTTGGCATAGGTTGAAAGAATGAAGAGCATCAAGGCTTGTGAGAGCGTCGAGTCATGTAAGTCTTATGTCATGTCCTGTTTCTAATTCGATACTTAGTGAACTTGTGGTTGGGCCGTCCAAGGTCTTTTACGTTTGGGTTTTCCTCATACATCGGGGGTAGTGGTTTTTTATTTTGTCTTGCAATTCATATAGATGCATGCTGAGTATAAAAGGATAAAATTTGTTTAACCACAAAAATTATTTAATTGGTGCTTAATTAATTTGGAAAATTTAGTTAACTTTAATTCAATTTCAAATTAAGTTTGTTTAAATTTGGTTTGCCTATATTTTAAATTGAATTAATTTTATTCAATAGAACATTTAATTCGAAGAAATTAAAATTTAAATCCCATCTATATTTTGGGATTTCTTTTCACAACACATGATTTAAATAGTAAATACAACTAATTAGCGAAGGAGAACAAGAAATTAGCCAAGAAAACTAATTATATTTAACAGTACTAGGTTACAAATATATAAACAAAGCTATAAAGAAAGAAAACAATGAACATGATGATGAATTGTACCATACATACCAAACCCTAGAAGAGAGAGAGAGAGAGAGGGGGGGGGGGGGGGGAGGAGGGAAGATCCCAAACTCCAAATAAAACTAAGAAAAAAATGAAGACGGTCTAAAAAAATGAGGGGAAAACCTATTTATACAAAACACAAAAATGGCAAACTTGTAAAACAAAGGATCCAAATCTGTAGGGGCCGAATCGATTCAGTCCAAATCCGAATTGATTTGGATAAGGGGAATCTCGACACTGTCACAATCTAAATCGATTCGAAAAATGGTCGAATCAATTCGGAACCTAAATATTTGAATTCTTTATTGTTGTTTAATTTCTTTACATGTCACATCATACCAAAAATGCCATATATTCTTCGTTTTAGATCGGAATGACACATGCTCAGAGGATCACACTTCCGTAAAGATTTGGGATAGAAATCCAAATTATTAAACGAATAAAATGCCCCCAAAAATGTGCTTTACGACATAATTTTTAGGAATGCAACCAAACTTCACCCTATGCATCCATAACACCTACAATTTTCTTCGTGACGAGAAAATATATAGGAATTAAGGTACCCTAGGGGGATAAAATGAATACGAATAAAGCGTAAATGAATAAAATATTTGGGACAAATCACCCAAATCTACCTATTGACACTTGAAGGAGGTACTATTTCTCTCACTCTCCATTTTAAATTCGAAGCCTCGTAAAAATGAATTAGCGTGCAAAGTCTTTGTGGAAGGTTTAGGCCTAGCCATCCACCTAAAGGCTCAGTAGGTAGAGGCATTCAACAACTCTCAACTAGTGGTCAACCATGTCATTTAGGTCACTTAGGCCAAAGGAGATAAGATGGTAGGATACCAGGAAATTGTGCAAGACCTTATTAGGAGGATTCCAAGTTTTGGCATTAGACGGGTCCCCTGGGCTATGAACTCTGAGGCGAACCACCTCGCAAGAGTGGAGTCATGAGATAAAATAGACCCTGAGGTACTATTTTTTACTTTATATCAGTCAAGCGTCACACAACTATAGATCACACCGTAGAGATAGATGAGATTCCAAACTGGACCACTCACATCAATTCCTAGTTAGAAAATGGTGATCTGCCTAAAGAGAAGCTCTCGGCTAGATGACTGAAGTGCACAACTTCCAAGTACTACCTAGATAATGGAGTATTGTACATGAACTGATACTACTCATCACCTCAGAGATGCCTAAGTCCATGAAAAACCGGTTATGTCAGGCCCAAATAACTTACTTTATAAATTTTTGAGGTAAGGATACTTCTCGCTAGTGTTGGGAAAGTAAGACAAGGACCTGGTGCAGTATTGTGATAAATTCTAAAGATTTATCTTGTTCTGATATAACTAACAAAGAAGATGGATATGATGCTAGGTTAATGGTCTTTTTCTCAATGGAGAGTGAACTTGGTAGGACTTCTGCCTCTCAATAAAGGTAAAAAAAAATTACGCATAGTATCCATTTATTACTTCCCCAAGTGGGTGAAGGCCAAGACTTTATCCTCAATCACTGAGAAGAAGACCACCAACTTTATCTGAAAGAATATCATTTGCATGTTTGGACTTCCTAAGACCATGATCTCAGACAATGTTAAGTAGTTTGATCACCAATATTAAGAGAGTTCTACTCAGGATATGGTATAAGAAATCACTACTCATCCCCAGGTCACCCACATGTCAATGGCCAAGTTAAAGTTACTAACATAACGACCTTCCACATTTTGAAGAAGATATTAGACAAAGCCAGTGGGGTTATGGGACGAAGGGTTACCAAATATTCTGTGGGAATCAGAGGTTCACTGGTAGAAAATACTTTCTCCTTTATCTACGACATCGAGGCTGTGATCCCAACTGAGGATGAAATACCCACACAAAGGGAATCTCATTTTTAATTGAGGGTAAATAAAAAAAATCTCAAAGGTATCTCTAAACGAGTTATAAGAAAAAGGAGAGGCTGCACTAGTCTGAAAAACATCCTTCAAATAGTAAATGACTTCTTACTTCAAGAAAAAAGTCCATTACAGGAAATTTAAGATTGGATATCTAGTCCGTAGGGAGGTCACTATTGCATCCACAAATCCCAGCGAAGGGCAGCTAAGCCCCAAATGGGAAGCCCTATATATGGTGATTAATATTGTTGTATCTAACTATTATTACCTCAAAGATATAGAAGGATATGACTCCCCCCCCCCCCCCCCATATTTTAACTGTAGATCACTTAAAAAAATGCTACTCATGATGTATTCAATGATCAAGTGAAATGAAACGAAGCTTTTGTTGCCCATAATGTGTTTTGCATAACTATTCTTTAAGAACTACAGACTCTAAAAAACTAAGGTCATATGACCCACACATTGAGTTCCAAGGACTCCAGCCTTGTCTCAAAACTTCGACTAAGGTCTAAGGACCCAACATTCGAGTTGAAAGGACTTCATCCTTGCGTTAAAACCTAAACTAAGGTCTAAGAACCCAACATTAAAGTTGCAAGAATTTAAGACTTGGATCTAGGTTTAAGCTAAGGTCTCAAGACCCAATATTAAAGTTATAAGGATTTTAACATTGGCTTAAGGCTAATAATCAAAGGTCTCAGTACCTAAAAAGGACTATAGTCCTCAGGTTTAAACAACCCAAAAAGAATAGTCAAAGGTTTTCAGTCCTATTAAAGACAAATAGGGGATTATCGAAATTTTCATCCATAATTCCAGAAGTCTACGGTCTAAAGACCCATAAACAACTTATTTACATACCTTAAAATATTTTCTTTACCATGGAGTTATACAAAAGAGGAGAGTAAACTATACACCCCTTGGACTTATTTTTTAGAAATATTTAAGAAAAACTTCTATTTTTAAAGAATTGTTTTTTTTTTTTTTTTTTTTGGGGGGGGGGGGGGGGGGGGGGCTAAGTGTTCAAATATAAAAGATTGTCCAACAATTAATTTTTAGAAAGAGTAAGTGTAAGGACCAAGGTTAAGATGTCTTAAATACCCTTTTGTGGAACATTATAACATCCTCCTTGGGGGAACTATGGTCAAAAGGATTTTTACCCCAATATGACCCTCAAATATTTTTAGTTAGGAGGTCTCAAACCCTTATAAGGACTTTAGATTACAAATTTACCTAAACTCTTAGGTCTTATGACCCTTTGTGGGACTTGAGGTTAGAAATCATTTCAGTCTGGAGGTATCAAACCCTTATGAGAACTTCAAATTACAAATTTACCTATGTTCAGAAGTCTTGTAACCCTTTGTGGGACTTTAAGTTACATATGTTTTTAGTTCAGAGGTCTCAAACCCTTGTAAGGGCGTCAGATTACAAACTGACCCAAGTTCAAAGTTCTTATGACCTTTTATGGGACTTTAGGTTACAAATATTTTCAGTCCTAAGACCATAGGACGCCTATAAGGACTTCAAATTTCAAATGTACCCTAGTTTATAGGTTTTATGACCCTTTTGTTGGACATCAGGTTAGAACTTATTTAAGTCTGGAGGTATCAAACCCTTATAAGGACATCAAATTTCAAACTTCACCCAAGTTCAGAGGTCTTATGACCATATGGGTAACTTTAGGTTACAATTTTACTATGAACAAAAGTCTCAAGACCTAAATAAGGACTTCGTATTTCAAAAGTTCAAATCCAAATTTTAAAGCCCAAGGTCTCAAGACCCTTTACAGGTTTTATTTTTGAACATCTACGCCTAAAATTGTCAGGGGCTAAGTTTTTACAGAAAAATTATGTGCTTTCTGATTAGGCATAAATTCTTCCAAATTTATCCCTTTAATTTAGTTACTTTTAGCACCTCGAACAACGTAATCAATTTTACTTTATCTCATAATCTTGCTACTGACTTATTTTAACGAGTATACAGAGTTTCTGGAATTTTGTATTAATTTTACAGGTATTTAATGTCAATAAAGAAAGAAAGAAACCAGAATAATCTAGAAAGAAAAGAAGGAAAAAGTCAAAAGGGAAAAGTTTTAATTTTTACCTAGAATTCGGATGAGAAATCAAGTGGAAAGTTGAAGAGCTTTCAATTACAAGAACACTGAAAAAAATGTCACCTCAATCGGAGTCCCGGTATGAAAGTTATGAGCAGTTAAAGTCTGAATAAAAAGTCAAAGGAAACACGAACCGATCCCCAATGCCAATTTCCAGAGAACCCCGGAATGAAGATGGATCAAAGATGAAAGAAAACAAATGAACCGATCCATTCCGGATCGATCTGGCCAAGAAATAAATGAACCGATCTGGATTCCAGCCAGATCGAACCGAAGGAGGACTGGACCGGTCTGACTGTCGAATTTTATTTTTCTAATCTTCCTCTAATGGAGAGTCCTAGTTCACCTAAAACTCCTGAAGTTTTGAAGGGTATTTAAACCCATTTTATTATCATTCTTAGGACGTAGAATTTATCTAATTTTTCATTCTTTTTAACAAAACCCTAGTTTGGAGACAACTTAGTATTTTAATTCCAAGATTGAAGATTGTTCAGATTTCAGTGATTATAAGTAGTTGTAGTTAATGTTTTTAGTGCTTTGGTAAGATTAGTAGTTAATTTCTTCTGTCCAATCTCCTTTCTACATCATTCTACAATTCTTCCTTAGTTTAATCATTGTTTTCTGCAATTCAATTTTTTTTTCATTAGTTTCAGCATGTTAGGCTAGATTTTCTAAGGCCAGGATGCATGAACCCAACCCGATGTGGTAGTTGCATGTGTATAAAATTCATCCTCTAAATTTAATGATTTATTATGACCGTATTGCATAGGAACACGACAATTGTAGATCTTTGGATCTCATTTGCTACCGATTAATCAGGATGCCTTAGAATACAATTCAAATGTAACTATTGCAATACCTATTTACTCGTCCTCTGATTAAGTATGGTAGAGGATTGAACCTCATATACGTAATGCTTGGGAGTACTAAATTCTGGGTCTAATTAATCATTTAAATTTACGATTAGTTTTATATCATCAATACACTAGGTTTGGGGGATTGTATTCCCGTCCTATTTTTTCATCATATAGTTTACAGTTTCAAGTCAGTTATCATCAGTAATTTAGAGTAGCTGCATTTCCTTCATACTTTCGTGCATTAAATAATTATTTTCAAAATTGCATTTAGTTGTAGTAAATTATCATACCAATCATATTTTTCTTTTTCTTTAGATTCAGAGTTAGGATTCCTTTATCTGTCCAACGTCGTCACAACCCTGTTGTCTTATTTCCCTGTGGATGCGATCCCGACTTACCGGGTTTATTACTAACGCGACAGGCTTGCACTTGAACCTAGAGAGTACACACTTCTGAGACACATTCTGAGTCATGTCAAGTTTTTGGCGCCATTTTCGGGGATTTAGGTAGACTTAGGATTAGATCGAGTCAATCTAAAACTTTGACCAAAAATTTCCAAAATTAAAAAAACATATAATTTTTTTTTTGAAAAAAGCACAAAAATATTCATCATCATCTCTCATAATCCCTTTAATGAAAAATTATGAACTCAGTCCAACTCCCCATAACACTCCAACCCACATTCACGAAAACCCGATTGTTGAGTACAACCCTGATAGCCCTCACACTCCCAACGCTCCATAGTTCTGGGTTCCACCTCCCACGCCGTCACACTCAATCTCAAATAACACACCGTGTTCCTTCTTAGGACGCACTTCAGAGCGCACTCCTACTATACCAAGTGAGGATACCGAATCTTTGAGAGAGAGAGACATGTCATAACATGATAATGCAGCTGCCAACGAGGGAGAGGCCCTGTATCGCCCTTTGAGAGATGTCTTATATCCCAAGCGAACTGTCACTCCGGAATGCATTTTACTCCCGTATAATGCAAGGCAATTCCGTTTTAGGAATCGCAGCCTCTTCCAATTCCATGATGTGGGCATATGCATTTTACTCCCGTATAATGCAAGGCAAAAAATCCATATGCCCACATCATGGAATTGGATGAGGCTGCGAGACTCTCAGTGATCAAACTTGCACAAAAGATTTGCTCCGCCTTAAAATCTTCCCATTCTCACTAAAGGATAAGGCTAAGACCTGTCTATGGTCTTTACCTTCGAATTTGATTTCATCATGGAATGAGCTACAATCAAAATTTGTCAAGAAATTCTTTCCTCCACATAGAACGAACTCCATCAAGGCTCAAATTCAAACTTTCCAAAAATTATTGTGGTGATAATTATTGTGCAACACAAATAAATAAGAAAAAATCATTCACCAAGTAAGAACAAGGAATATAAAATGATAATCACATAACAAAGGATGTACGTGGTTCAACAAAGATGTAACTACGTCCACGGTGGTGCAGTCGATGTTATTTTTATATACTCCGGAGAGTAATTATAGAGAATACAACTTGTGCTTTTACCCCGGACCTAGGGTTTAATATATACATATACATTTAGGTGAGTGGGGGTAATGGTTTCCTCACGTCTTCCATCCTTCCCATAACTTCCCTTCAAGGGGACGTGGGAAGAGACTCCATCAAAATAAGAAGTGAGGGGCCTAGACTTTGGGCTGCTAGAAGTGGGTTACTCGTCTAGGCCCATGATATTAATTTTGGGTACCCACAATTGCCCCTAAGTTTGTTGGGCCATGTTCATGGGCTCAATAAATTTAAATGATTAGCCATAATGGCTCTTTTACAATTCTTCAGAAACTGTGAAGCTGGTTTTGGCGGCACCCGCTTCGTATCTTGTGCACTATGATTAGCAAAACTTGAAGGTTTCTTGGATTAAGTACTTTTTTATCGTCGTTTCAATTTTTCCAGCACTTTCTCATTCCTTGTGAGTTCTAGCACTTTGTATCTTCTTCTCTCAACCTCTATTCTCGTTGCTTTCTCGCTATTTGGGCTCGTGCTTCTTCATCGTTCTAATTGATCTTCTATCTTGTAAGTTTCATGTACATTTTCTCTGTGCTTTCTCTTTGAGTTTGTAGTTTTCTAGCGTTTTCCAATGGCGAAGATTGGGCATAGGTCAGTTTCCGAGTTTATGGAGTTTTACAATATTTCTGAGTGGGTAGATATTGAGTGTTGTTCCTACCCTCCTAGAAATATTAGGGAGATAGATGATGCCCACTGGATCCTTGTTCTCTTGCTTTCCCAGGGGGACTCACTTTTCCTCCCAATGACTTGTTTTTGCATTTCTTTGGCTATTTTAATATTGTTCCTGCACAATGCTCGCCCAATGTGTGGAAAATAGTAAATGGCGTACATAGGATAAATCAATTGTATGGAACTAGGTTAGGGCTCGCTGAAATTTGTTTTTGCTACTCTTTTTCTCAGACTAGTTCTGGTGTCCTTTACCTCAAAGCCAGGATCCCTGACAGGGTATTGGTAGTAAATCTACCTGATTCCCATAAGGACTACTGGCAAGAGGGTTTCCTTGTTAGAAATTGGAAGTTTTCTCCCCAACTTGAAGGGTCGAGGTCTGAGAGGTTCTTTATTTCCTTTTATGGGGAGGAATACATATGTAGATATTGTACTGTTGTTTCGACTTTTATTGATTTGTGATCTTTCTAACTCTTCTTTGCTTTTTCTTTCACAGCGAGGTCGAAGAACTTGGAATCTGCACTCAGCGAGGTCCGTCTTTCAGAATTGATAAAGGCTTGGAACATCCGAGAGCCTTTAGGTGACGGCGAGCATCCCAGGTCTGCTGCCTGCCTACTTGAGTGCAAGAACATTGGCTCCAGCTTCATAGCAAGGCCTGTGGATAGTATCCCAGAGTTTAGTTCACCTAAAGAGACTGCTGCAAGTCCTATCTAATTGGACGAGGAATAGGGCAGCTCTGAGAGTGACATTATAGGAGCTATAAGTGATTTGCGGGGAGAGAGCTCTAGCAGTAGTAGCTCCTCCGATCGTAGGGAGGTTTTTGAAGCTCGAGGGTCGTCGATCACTTCCAGCAGTTCGAGTGAAGGAATGGTTCCACCCCGGAAGAACCTGATTCGGGATGATGACGATGAAGACCATATGCTCCTCGCTCAGAGGTCAAAGAAACAAAAATTTGCCTTGGGGGCTGTGGATACTGGTTCCCGGTCTTCTTCTCAGGAGCACGAGAGGAAGAGGAAGGAAGAGGAGAAGGTGAGAGAGAGAGAGATTGGAAAAAGGAAGAAAATGGAGGAGAAACGAAAGGTAGAGGAGAGGAGGAGGAAAGATAGCGAGAAAGAGGAGGAGAAAAGGAGGGCTGAAGTGAGGACGAAGGCCAGGCATGCCTTAGTCCCGGTGTCTACTCTGCCTGAGGGGGCCTTCGTGGAAATTTCTCCCCAGTTCGTCCCGGCTCTGCTCGACAGAGTTTTCCTCTCGGCTGATCTGCTCAGGGCAGTAGGGTCAGAGCACTTGGCCCTTCAGGCTAGTTAGAGGCTTTCTCTGGTAAGGTTTTTCCTTTTTCCTCTTATGTTTTTTTGACTTCCCTCATTTTCTACTTCTAATGCCTTCTCTTTTCTGCAGTTTGTTACTAACTTCACCGTGTTGTATCGTTCATGCGATGAGCTGGTGAAGACGAATAGTGAGCTGGAGCAAG
The DNA here is from genome assembly GCA_949130495.1 of Sambucus nigra. Classification (NCBI taxonomy): domain Eukaryota; kingdom Viridiplantae; phylum Streptophyta; class Magnoliopsida; order Dipsacales; family Adoxaceae; genus Sambucus; species Sambucus nigra. The sequence continues at coordinate 287,653,097 of OX422208.1, forward strand.
AGAACTCTGCCCTGAAGTTGAAGGGTAAAGAACTCGAGGCCAATCTCAAAGCCGTTAAAGCTGCTCGGATTTCATCTGACTTGGCACTTGCCACTGCCAACAAGGAGAAAGATGATGCAGTCCAAGATCTGAAGGACCTGAGGTAGGCATATGACTTGGGTTGCTCGAGCAAACTTACAGTCGTTGAGGAGAACAGGGTGCTCTCTGAAGAGATGAAGAAGAAGGAGTCCGAGGATGTTACCACCAAGGAAGATTCTTACAATTATGGTTGGGTAGCAGCATATGAGGATATTAAAGTTCAGATAGGCTATATTAGCCGTTTGAATTTCAAGAAAGGATGGAACAAGGCTCTCATTACTGCTAGAGTGGATGTTGCATAACCTCTTTTTGACGAGCACGACCCAGGGTCGAAGCCAGTTGTAGATGAGGACCCTGCCCCATCCGTTGGAGGCTTTGATCCTGTTCCTCGGGAGTCCCCTGATGATGTTTCTCCTGTTGAGGTGACAGAGACCACCCCTGCCAAGGGCAGTGCTCCTGTTACTGCTGATAAGGGGACAGGGCCATCATCCTCTGGGCCACCTGAGGTTGCTAGTTAGTTATCTGATAGGATTTCTTTGTATTTTTGTTTTTTCCACTCAATAAACTTTCTTCTTTCAGTTCGATGTAATTTCAATTTTCATTAATGAAAAAGGCTTCATTTCTGCTTGTACTGATTTGTCCCTTTCTCTCCTTTTCCTTTCTCTCGCCTGTAGTTAGTTGATGTGGATGATTACATTCCTTTTACTTCCTAGTTGTGTAGGACCCTTGGTCCCAATGCGAGTCCCGAAGTTTTCCAGGACTTCGTTAAGCTTTGCAAGTCCCTTAGGTCTAGAAATCAGAAGTATAAGGAGCAATCTGAGCTCGTGGCCAAGCTGAAGGACAGGCTCCAGGAGATGGAGGACATTGGTACTTCATTGAAAGAGGAGGTCATTATGTTGAGGACAAAACTATTAGAGGCCTCCGAGATCAACCAAGTAGGGGAGGTTCTTCAGCAAGAGAATGAAGACCTGAGGAGAGAAGTCTTAGGACACAGGGAGCATGCGCCAAGCACTATTCGAGCAGTATTGCAAGGCTCCTCATCATCGCAAACTAGAGCTGGTCATAACGTTACTCCTCCTATGTCACGGAGTCCCACTTGCCATCCCCTTCCGAGGGCTGGTAGGAGCACCAGGAGCAGAAACAGGGAAGCAGAAGAACTTTGAGATAGGGAAATGGAGGAACTCTGCAGTGATGTTCAGCGAGCATATGTAATCGCTATTGGGATTCAAATGGACGTTACTCGGTTGCGACACTTGTTCAAGAAAGGCCCTTAGCAAGCGTGGACTGACGGTTATGATCATGGCTGGTCGGATGCTCCAACAAGGTTGTCTGAGTTTGAGGAGCTTTCTTTTATCAGGGGGTGGCTAAGTGCCTTGAATGAGCTGCAAGTCCCGAGGAACTCGGTGCTATGGTATCGTCATGAGATGTCTTCCTCCACCCTGATGCCCAACCCATTCTGGAAGGATGATCGATGGATCCCCATCGATGCTATTCCTCAGAAATTACTGGAGTCAGATGCGAATGAGGTTGGGGAGGAGTTAGCCCCTGCTCCTGATGACGGACGAAGTTCTCGAGTGGCTGATTATCTCGCTCGGAGGCTTCCACCCCATTGAGATTTTGGCAGTTGTTATTTTTTTTGTATTTTTGATAATGTAAATGCTTTGGGCGAGCTCGTCGACTAAACATGTATTACCATTGTTATAAGTATGATGGATTAATAAAAAGTTTGTGTTTTGGGCAATTTTGCCGACTAAACATGTGCATCCTACTTTTCATATTCTTGCTGCTCTATAATCTTTTTTGTTTTGTCATGCAAGTGTCCCCCCAGTCTAGTATAATACCAAGATACCATTGTGCTCCACTTTACCTTTTAGGTTGTGTCGTCACACTCCCTTAGGACTATGTGGGGCAATTGGCGATGACACACCTGGTGTTGGACATCTTCATCCGATCAGGATTTTACTCAATCGAATTAGGTTTGACGATCAGTATAGAATTCAATCATATTGCCTAAGGATCCCCTGTAGGACTTCATATATTTCCAGGGGCAATGCTAAGAGGTCTCTCGTGTTTTATGACGATGACCTGATGAGGAGTATTTCCCTGCTATAGTGATCAATGTGCCTGTTATTTGGAAAAGATGTGCGATAAATGCAGCTGTTACCAATTAGAGGGTAACCAATTAAGTAGCTTTCATTAGTAATAAGGGAAATGAACTTCTATTTTCATAACAAAAGAATACAAGAAAAAGATCTAAAAATAGAATTTATTGAGATTAGTTGCGTTCCATTCTCGTGGTATTTCTCTTCCCTCCATCGTTTTTGCAAGTGACAGGCGCCTTGCAGATCGTCTTTAGTTATCTTAAAGCATCCTTCCCAGTTTGAGCCTAGCTTGTCGTCTGACGACTTCACTGTGCTGCCCAGTACTTTCCTTAGAACATAGTCCCCAACTTGGAATGTTCTTGGGTTAACCCTTTTGCTGTAGTGCTTCGCGAGCTATTGCTGATAGCTCGCTAGCTTCACTAGGGCAAGTTCTCTACGCTTGTCGGCTAGGTCGAGTTCGGTGAGCAATGCCTCATCATTCTGGCCTTGTTCAACAAGGTTGGATCTCATTGTTGGTAAACCCGCTTCTAGTGGGATGACTGCTTCCATGCCATATGTAAGCGAAAATGGGGTTTCTCCTGTTACTAGCCGGGGAGTGGTTCGGTACGCCCATAGGATATGTGGTAGCTCTGTTACCTATGCGCCTTTGGCTCGCTCTAATCGCTTCTTCAATCCATCGATCATAGTTTTGTTGGAAGCTTCAGCTTGGCCATTGCTCTGAGGGTAGGCCACCGAACTGAAGTGGTGTCTGATCCCGTGTTCGTTACAGAAGTCCTGAAAGGGGCCACTTTCGAACTGTGTTCCATTTTCGGTGATGATGGTTATGGGAATTCCAAATCGAGTGATTATATTCCTCCATATGAACCTTATCATATCGGCATCTCGGATGTTCGATATAGGTTCTGCCTCGATCCATTTGGTGAAGTAGTCAGTCGTAACCAACAGATATTTGCAATTGCCGGCAGTGGTCCCACGATGTCCATTCCACATTAGGCGAAGGTCCATTGGCTGGAGAGGGACTTTAGGTCGCTGGTGGGTTGGTGGGCCATAGTAGCGTGGAGTTGGCATTTTAGGCATTTGCGGACATATACTGCGGAGTCCTTTTGCATATATGGCCACCAATAGCCTTATTTCATTGCTCGAAAGGCTAGATACCTTCCTCCGACATGACATCCACAGATTCCTTCATGAAGCTCGTGTAGCACTTGCTCGACATCACCTGGGTGGACGCAACTAAGGTAGGGACCAGAGAAGGATTTCTTATCAAAGTTGCCTCCTGTGGATAAGTGAAAGCGAGCAGCTTTAACTCTTATCTGGTGGGCAGTTTTCTTATCATCTGGGAGCGTGCCCTCCTTTAAATAGTCCCTTAAGAGGTCCATCCAGCTGGGGGCTGACCCCATCTGGAGTATATGTTCCACGTTTGGTATCTTACTATTGTGGTTAATGCTCGGACAAATGAGGAAATCGATGGGCATGATCCTTTTTAGGTCAGAGTCAACTGCCGAACTCAAGGTTGCTAAGGCATTAGCATGACTGTTTTGCCACCTGGGAAACTGCTGGATGTTGATCTCTTCAAAGCTTTTCCTTAATTTCTTTACTAAGGCGAGGTAGACTGCCATTCTTTCATCCTTTGCATTGTAATCTCCACTTATCTGATCGGAGACTAGTTGAGAATCGCCGAACACCTGTAAACGTTTTGCCCCTAGAGTTTGCTCCTTTTGGAGACCGGCTATTAGGGCTTCGTACTCTGCTTCGTTGATGGAGGCTGCAAATCCAAGCTTGATTCCTTGATCAAGTATTGTGTATTCTAAAGTGATGAAAACAACGCCTACCCCTGACCCTTTGAGTTGGAGGCTCCATCAATGAAGAGTTTCCAGGTTTCCTTTGTTGCCTGGTTCTTCTCTTGCCTTGTTGGTTGAGGTTGGTCGGAGAGTTCTTCGCTTGTGAATTCGGCTATGAAATCAGCAAGGATCTGACCCTTGATAGTTGTCCTTGGTTGAAATTGGATGTCAAACTGGCCGAGCTCGACTGACCACTTAGACAATCTGCCCAACAAATCTGCTTTCCTTAGGTCCGCCTTAAGGGGATGCGATGTAAGGACGATGATAGTATGAGCTTAGAAATAATGTTTCATCTTCCTCGAGGCTATTACTAGTGCAAAGGCGATCTTATCAAATGGAAGGTACCTTTGCTCGGTGTCTAATAAGGTCTTGCTTGCGTAATAAACGGGGTGTTGGATTCCTGCAACCTCGCATATTAGCGCAGAGCTGACAGTGTGATTGGATACGGAGAGGTACAGGTACAAAGAATCCGTTTGCTGTGGTATGACAAGAAGCGATGGAGTGATTAAGTAGGACTTGAGCTCGTCCAATGCTCGTGAGCAATATGGGCTCCACTCTATGGTTTTTCTTCCCTTTAGAAGCTGGAAAAAAGGCTTGCACTTCTCGGAGGATTTGGAGATTAAGCGATTTAAGGCAGCGAGCATTCCAGTGAGCTTCTGCACGTTCCGAATTGTGCAAGGGGGTTACACCCTGTTGATTGCATCGATCTGATCTGGATTAGCTTCTATGCCTCTATTACTGACCAGGTATCCAAGAAATTTTCCTGACTGGACACCGAAGGAACACTTGCTCGCATTAAGATTCATCCGGTACTTTCTAAGGATTTTGAAGGTGTTTGACAGGTCTAAGAGTTAATTTTCTTTCTTCCTTCTTTTAACGAGCATGTCATCGATGTAGACCTCCATGGTGTCTCCCATTTGATCCTTGAACATTTTAGTGACCAGCCGCTGATAGGTTGCTCCTGCATTCTTGAGCCCAAAGGGCATGACCTTGTAGCAATATAACCCAATTGTTGTGATGAATGCCGTTTTGTCTTGGTCTGGGGCATACAAGGGGATCTGGTGATTCCCTGAGTACGCGTCCAGGAAACTCATTCGCTCGTGAGCTGCAGTGGCGTCAACTAGTTGGTCTATTTTTGGGAGGGGGAAACTATCCTTTGGGCATGCTCTGTTGAGGTCAGTGAAGTCGATGCAAACTCTCCACTTCCTATTATTCTTCGGAACTACTACTGGGTTGGACAACCACTTGGGGAATTGTACTTCCTGTATGGATCCTGCATCCAACAGTTTTTCTACTGCTTTAGCCTTCTCGGGCGCAGTTCGCCGTGCCTTTTGGGTGATTGGCTTGAATGTGGGATCGACGTGCAGCTGATGACAGACCACACCAGGGTCGATTCCAGGCAAATCGTATGATTCCCATGAGAAAACATCTACGTTGCGCCTTAGCAAGGTTGCCAACTCCTTCCGTTCTTGGTCGGTGAGAGATGCTCCAATCAAGAAGACTCTATTACTGTTGCCATCTTCAACTGTAATTTCTACCAGGTCCTCGACGACATGCTCGGAGGGGGGAGCCTGGTCTCCTCTAATCCGGGTATTCCACACTTTAATTTCTATTTGGAAGGTATCACACCTTCTTCAATTTTCTCGCTGGGTTGTCCGGCCTTCTTCTCTGGCTTTGGTTGGATGGCTGCTATGAAGCACCTCCTTACCATCGCTTGGTCGCCGTGGATCTCCATTACTCCTATCTCGATTACATACTTGAGCTTATGATGGTAGGTCCAGGGGACTTCCTTCATTGCATGAAGCCCTCCTCTATCGAGGATGGCTTCGTATGGTGAATCGATGTCGACTACCAAAAACTCGATCATCTTGGAAACGTTTACAGTGCGTACCGGTAATACAACCTTGCCCAGGGGCATAGTTATTTTCCCAGCGAATCCAACTAAAAGAGCATTATCTTCCTTTAGGTCAGCGACGCTTAACTTCAATTTCCTGAATAGGTCGAGGTACATTACTTCGGATCAGCTTCCTTGATCGACGAGCAGCTTATCGACGTCAAAGTTGGCTATCCTGAGTGTAATGACCAGGGCATCATGATGTGGGGTCCTTACTCCCACTAGATCTTCATCCGTGAAAAAAATAATGCTTGTCATAGTTGACGTCCTCTGCTCGTCGATGCTTTCCTGACTATGATTTTGCTGGGTCAATTTTGAAAGCCTGCATTACCGCTGTAAGTTTTTTCATTTCCATTCGAGCTAAGTTTCCTTGTATCTGCTTGACGTCAGATACTCCATGGATTACTGTGAATTCATGTCTGGCATCATCTTCCAGCACGTTGTCAGGTCTCACCTCTCTGTTGGCAGCCACTCTTTCTGCCATCTTTTTCACAAACTTGTTAAAATGCCCAGACTGGGCCAACTCCTCGAGGTGAGACTTTAGAGTTTTGCAGTGCTCAGCCTTATGTCCTCCCTCTTTGTGGAAAGCGCATCTTAACGCATTGTTCCTCTTCGAGGGATCTCCTCCCATTTTCCTGGGCCACTTGATGAATGGCTCATCTTTGATCTTCGCGAGAATTTCGTAAATTAGTTCTTTGAAGACGGTGTTGACCTCCTGGAATGCTTTCGACGTGTCATGGTTCCCTCAGTTCTTGGAGCCATTTTTGCCCCCGTTCTTTCCTCTTTTTTTTTGGTTCTCAATTTTGTCACTTCCCTTAGTAGTGAGTTTACCTCGACCGTTTTCCCATAACTGGGGCGGGTGACGTCTTCCACCTTGACATACTTCTTGATGCGAGCCATTAGGTCATCGATGGTTATGGCTTCCTTCTTCGTCAGAGACTAGTAGAGAAGGGAAGAACTGGGCAGCCCAATTTTAAACGAGGCCACCGCCACTTGCTCCGAGCAGTCCTCGACCTCATTGAACAACTCCCAGTACCTTTTTACGTAGTCTCGAAGGGTTTCCTGAGGCGTCTTCTTCATTGTCAATAAGGCGTCCATCATTTTTAGATGGGAGCTACTAGTAATGAAGTGGGCCGTAAAGAGTTCGGCCAGGGATTTGAAACGTCGGATGGATCAGTGGGGGAGTCTTTCGAACCATTTCTGCGCCACATCATGCAAGCTTGAGGGGAAAATATAGAACATCAGTGCATCCTGATGATTCCAGAGGGTCATGGCCTATCCGTATTGCCTGACGTGATCGATGGGATCAATCTTACCGTCATAAATCTTGAACCTTGGAATAGAAAATTTCTTGGGGGCTTCTTCCTCTTCGATTTCCCTCATGAAGGGTGACTTCATCTGGGTTTTGAGAGCTCGCCTTGCGAGTTCTCTGGTTGATCTGGCACCGTGGTGGGCAGGATGTTGGTCCATTTCCCTGCGGACCATATCTCGTATGTTCTTGTTGCTGCGAGTAGGGCTCTGGTAACATTGTGCTGTTCGCGGAGGTCGTCGTCAGATTCTTCTCCCTCGACCTTTCAAAATCCTCGCCTTGGGCTCCTTCCTCGGCTGCAAGATTTGATCGCCTGAGGGCTAGGAGTGCAATATGGATGTCTCCTGTTATCAGGGTGAAGCTCCCTCTCCAGTCTTTTCAGTCTCCTTTTCAAGTGAGCATTCTCAGCTTCGTACCTGTGAGAAGACTCCCTCTGCTCGTGGAGCCTTGCCTCATACGCATCAATCAATCTAGATATCTGTGTGGACCTTATTGGTCCCTGGCTTTCTTCTGAGGCTGGCCTTTCCAAGCGAGCCCTCTGATCTGAATGTCGAACTTCAGACCTAATCCTGCGAGGAGCAGGTGGTTCTTGAATATCCCCTGCCTGAGGGGCATTGCTGCTATGACCAGACATCTTAAACTCCTTTCTTGGTGTGGGATCTTCTCAGGGAAAGATGAACACTTCCCAAAGACGGCGCCAATTATGGTGACCTTTATTGTGCAACACAAATAAATAAGAAAAAAGCATTTACCAAGTAAGAACAAGGAATATAAAATGATAATCACACAACAAAGGATGTACGTGGTTCAACAAAGATGTGCCTACGTCCATGGTGGTGCAGTAGATGTTATTTCTATATACTTCAGAGAGTAATTACAGAGAATACAACTTGTCCTTTTGCCCCGGACCTAGGGTTTAATATATACATGTACATTTAGGTGAGTGGGGGTAATGGTTTCCCCACGTCTTCCATCCTTCCCATAACTTCCCTTCAAGGGAACGTGGGAAGAGACTGCATCAAAATAAGAAGTGGGGGGCCTAGACTTGGGGTCGCTAGAATTGGGCTACTCGTCTAGGCCCATGGTATTAATTCTGGGTACCCACAATTATAAAATGATTCATTTGATTGATGCTTCGAGCATTTCAATGAGTTAATTACTTCGTGTCCCCATCATGGTTTTGATAAAACGCAAATCATTTCCTTCATCCATAATGGGCTGAAAATAAATTCCAAGAATCTCGTTGAAACTATGTGCGATGGTTCATTTGTTGACTTGTACGCCAACAAAGCTGAGTTTCACTTGAGGTATGTCGTCGAGACTACCCAATTCTGGGATACATCTGACCCTAATGCTCAAAATTGAAATCACCAAGTGACCACCACTCCATCGGCGTCCGACCTATTTCACGTAAAGAAGAATTCTATGACGGACAGTCGACTCGATGTACTTGAGAAAGGACTGCGAGACCTGCGTGAGGTATATGGAAGAGGACCAACTAGATCCATCCCAAACCCCGTCGAGAAGGTGTGTGCGATTTGTGAGGTGAGTCATTTAACTGAGGAATGCCCGACTTTACCAGCCTACAAAGTTATGCTTCAAGAACAAGTCAGTGGTATAGGAGGATTCAAGGGTAATTTCGGTGCACCACACGAGAATTATTACAACCCTTCATAGAAAAACCATCCTGGTTGTAGCTATAGGCAACAACATGCTGTGATGAATCCTAATTCACATGTTGCGCCTCCTCCACCACCGCACTTTCAACAAGCCCCACACGTGCAAGCACCACCACCTCAAGGAGCATATATCACTCCACCGCGGAGAAATCTTGAGGATACGATCAACCAATTTATCAATACCCAAAATGCAACTAACACTAGGCATGAGAGCAAGATCAACAACATGAATGCGAACATTTCAAAGTTGCAATCATCATTGAGTATCCAAGAGAAATGCAAGTTTCCGGCCCAAGGCCAAAGACCTCTCCAAGGTCAAACTAGTGTTAGATCGACCCACCATGACCATCTTGAGCAATGTAGAACAATTACCACTCTACGTAGTGGGAGAGTAGTTGACTTGTCACCTCCCCCACAAGACGTACCTAAAGACAAGGAGATTTTTCCCGGCACGAAAGACTCTGAAGATGTCCCCTTGAAAGAGAGTGATAAAGAAGACACTAGTGAGCCTGAGGTAGTAGTGAAACCACCCACCGCGGCACCATTTCCTCAAAGGTTGGTTCCTTCCCATAAAGGAAACCGTCGTGATGAAGTGCTAGACGTTCTTAATAAAGTAAAGATCAATTTACCTTTCCTCGATGCCATTAAGCAGATTCCAACTTATGCAAAAGTCATCAAACACTTGTTAACAGTGAAGAGGAAAATGAAGGTAAAGAAAAATGTATGCCTAGAACATAACATGAGCTCCATTCTAGTCAATGATCTCCCGCTAAAATTCAAAGATCCCGGTGCACCCACTAATTCCTGCATTATTAGAGAAAATAAAATTTAAAAAGCCTTACTTGACGTGGGAGCAAGTGTCAATATCCTCCCTTACGCCATCTATAGGCAAATTGATCTGGGCGACCTCAAGCCCACAAAGATTACTCTCGAGTTAGCGGATCGAACCGTGAAGATACCAAGAGTTATAGTGGAGGACGTGATCGTCCAAGTTAACACTTTCTACTTCCCGGTAGACTTTGTCATTTGGGACACAGAGCCCTCCTTCGCCTCGAACAATCATGTTCCCATCATTCATGGGCGCCCATTCTTAGCTACAACTAATGAAATTATCAATACTCGAAATGGGAAGATGCAACTCACCTTTGGGAACATGACCTTAGAGACTAACATCTTCCATATCGCCCAACATACTGGGGAAGAAGATGATCTTCAGGCGGTGAGCCTAATTGATGAGATCGTAGATGAGTACTTTGAGGAATATTATTATGGATATTCCCTAGGGTCCTATTTAGTATCGAACCACGAGAATGAGGGGGGGGGGGGGTGTGCCTTATGTCATCGAGTAATAGCGGTAGTTGTGATGATGAGAGAAAAGCGGGGGAGATGTGTGTAGTGACCGCGATTAAGAGAGAGGGAAATGGGTTAGAAGAGAGAAAAATGGTGGAGTTAGAGATCGAGCAAGTAAGGAAGGAAGTAGGCACTACTCGAGAGAGAGAGATAGGGGACATGAGCATGGAAGAATTTGAAAAAGAATTCGGTCCGGTGGATAAGAGCCTTAACAACGAAGTCCAAACTCTATTGTATTCATGTAATAACCTAGAAGAAAGAGAATGGAAAGATAAAATCGATGAATTCCTTCTTTGTGACCATCTACCCATACCACTAGAGGTCCCAAAGGATATTGAGGAGAAAATTTGTCTTTCGTCCGACTTAGAGCCCGACCCATTCGTTCCAAAAATTAAAAGAAACTTAGGTGTTTCCTCTGAATCGGTGCACGCAAGCCATGCTTTGAGTAAGCATCACAGGGATCCCTTTGCAAGTAGTAACGATACATCTCTCGATCTTTCCATTATCTATGGGAGAGGTCCCAACTTGTTTCGATTATTGGTTTACGATATAAAGATGGGAGAGACTAGGGGAGCATTGAACCCCGTTCATGGGGTCGGGTGAGTTTGTGGAGAGATGAGTGGTCGTCCCACCCCCGACACGTATGGGGTGATTTTTATTGTATTATTGAGTCATGTGTTCGGGTCATTTAGTGTCTTTATGCATTTTAAATATTTGTTTGTTTTATTTTTTGGCACTTATTATTCGCTTTGAGTTAGATTTGAGTCCTTTTTGCTTGAGGACAATGCAAAAGTCTAAGTTAGGGGGGGTCACAAGTGCGTATTTCTAAAACTTCACAAATTTTCAAAAATGCCCAAAAATCTCAAAAAAAAAAATTGCAAAACCCTAAAATATTTTTCTTCAAAATAAATAAAAACTGGAATTCAAAATTTCCAAAAATATCATTAAAATTCGGTTAAAGTCCCAAGTTGTAAAATTTAAATACACAAATCCGAAATTGACAAAAGATGGAAATTGAGCGAAAATTGATGACTTAACGAATAAGTGTGGAGATTAACAAACCCGGTGAGATTCGAGCCTTTCATCTTTGTGAAATTTATAAATAAACCTGAGTTAATTTTTAAATCAAAGTTCTTTTCAGCGCCAAATAATTCGTTGATGATCTCAATTCTTTCATTTTGATCGGTTATGGAAAACGTGAGTGATATTTCCTTGAAAAGCGCGCTACAAATCTATAAATTAAATTCATCTCGAAATGCAAATGGTAAATTAATAAGCAATTAGGACAATGAAGTAGGCCATCGTTTGTGACCCAAAAATATTGACCAGAAAAAGTTGTGAAAAATCATCCACTTTGTAACCCAATTGAGTCGAATAATTTATCGTTTTCGTTTGGTACCCCGAAAAACCCAAGTAGCCTGGAATTGCGAAAAGGGAATATTCAATAAAGTCCGAAAAGTGCATAAAAAGGGGGAAAAATAGATATGCTGAACAAAAATAGCAAGAAAATAAAAGAAGTGAAAAACAGAAAAAAGAAGAGAAAATTAACAATAGCCTGGAAAAAGCACAAAAGGACATCATAAATGACTTTTCCAATTCCAACCTTCCCTACCATTTTCATTTTACCCAATATACCGTAAAACTCAAAAAGGTCCTAACCGAGTCCGAATTGCCAAAAATTGGTTACCTCATGGAGAGCTAATACACCAAAAGATAATAAAAGAGATTGAATGCGCAAATAAGAGGCAATGTTCCCATTTTTTAAACTGTAATCCGTTGATGAGATCCTATCACTATAAAATTTCCATCTTTCTACTTGTGTGCATGAATTTACGTCCATTATATTTACTCTTTATATCACGCATGCCGAGAGAATAGCCACATTCCGAGTGATTCATTTGAGAGAGTATTTCGTGAGAAATTGAATCAAAATGAATTTTTGGATAAGTAATGTAATGGTCAATCGGTGGAAATTCGCGGTTAAATTTCTGGCTTCGCACACAAGACTATGATTTGAGACTATTGAGCATGACTTGATGATGACTATTTTCTTGGAAAGTTTGAATTGTATAATTTTTGCGTATTTTGAATGTTCTTTGAGTCGAATTTTGTGGGTATATTCTCTGCAAACCCTCACGAGACACAACTCGTCCTACTAGGGTGACCTAGGGATTTAAAGGCTTGTTGCATACGCTAAATGCAATCGCTTGCCCGCGAAAAAGGTATCCTATCCCAATAAAATGATTTTCAAGAGTTAAGCCTTGCTAGGAATCTTTTACATTGCTCGGGATTCGCAAAGTTCTAAGTTAGGGGGATTTGATTAGGCATATACTCTTCCAAATTTATCCCTTTAATTTAGTTACTTTTAGCACCTCGAACAACGTAATCAATTTGACTTTATCTCATAATCTTACTACTGACTTCTTCTAACGAGTACATTGAGTTTCTGGTATTTCGTACTAATTTTACCGATATTTAATGTCAATAAAGAAAGAAAGAAATCAAAAGAATCAAGAAAAAAAAGAAGGAAAATTCAAAAGGTCAAAGTTATAATTTTTACCCGGAATTCGGATGAGGCATCAACTGGAAAGTTGGAGAGCTTTCAATTACAAGAACACTGAAAAATATGGCACCTCAATCAGAGTCCCAGTGTGAATGTAATGAGCAGTCAATGTCTAAAGAAAAAGTCAAAGGAAATTCGGACCGATCCGGTCCGGACCGATCTGCAATGCCAATTTTTAGAGAACCCCGGACCGAAGATGGATCGAAGCTGAAAGAAAAAAAATGAATCGATCTGTGCCAAATCGATCCACCCAAGAAATAAACAAATCGATTCGAATTCCAGCCAGATCGAATCGAAAGAGGACCGGACCGGTCCGACTGTCGAATTTTAATTTTCTAATCTTCCTCTAATGGAGAGTCCTAGTTCATCTAAAACTCCTGAAGCTTTTTAGGGTATTTAAACCCGTTTTATTATCATTCCTAGGACGGAGAATTTATCTAATTTTCCATTCTTTTCAGAAAAACCCTAGTTTCGAGAGTGCTTAGTATTTTAATTAAAGATTGAAGATATTTCAAATTTCAGTGATTATAAGTAATTATAGTAAATGATTTTAGTGCTTTGGTAAGATTAGTAGTTAATTTCTTCTATCCAATCTCCTTTCTATATCATTCTACAATTGTTCCTTAGTTTCATCATGGTTTTCTGTAATTCAAAAATTATTTTTATTAGTTTCAGTTTGTTAGGCTAGATTTTCTAAGGTCGGGATGCATGAACCCAACCCGATGTGGTAGTCACATGTGTATAAAATTAATACTCTAAATTTAATGATTTATTACGATCGTATTGGATAGGAACGCGATAATTGTTGACCTTTCGATCTCGTTTGCTTTCGGGTACCCAGGATGCCTTAGAATACAATTCGAATGTAACTATTGCAATACCGATTTACTCATCCTCTGATTAAGTATGGTGGAGGATTGAACCTCATATACGTAATGCTTGGGAGTACTAAATTTTGGGTCTAATTAATCATTTAAATTTACGATTAGTTTTATATTATCAATACACTAGGGTTGGGATATTGTACTCTCGTCCTGTTTTTTCATCATATAGTTTACAGTTTCAAGTCAGTTATCATCAGTAATTTAGAGTAGTTGCATTTCCTTCATACTTTCGTGCATTAAATAATTATTTTCAAAATTGCATTTAGTTGTAGTAAATTCTCATACCAATCATATTTTTCTTTTTCTTTAGAGTCAGACTTAGGACTCCTTTATCTATCCAAAGTTGTCACAACCCTGTTGTCCTATTTCCCTGTGGATACGATCCCGACTTACCGAGCTTATTACTATCGTGACAGGCTTGCACTTAAGCCTAGAGAGTACGCACTTCTGAGACACATTCTAAGTCGCTTCACTTTCAGTCCTAAAAAGTGGAAGTATCAAATGTTCCACGGTTCGAAGTTCTAAGACCTATTATAGAACCTCACTCTCAACTTCAGAAACATAAAAAATTCCATGGCTTTAGGCCTTAAGGCCCTCAAGGCTGCTCCAAATTTGGATATGTAATTTTCTCTCTTTATTAAGTAATCTTGAGAAACTAGGGGATAATACATACTGGGATGACCTCAGGTAGTGTATAGAATTCTTTAATAAAGAAAAAAAATATAAAGTACAAAGTCAAGACTAAAGAATAACTCATTTTCATTTAAAATAATACTTTCATTAAAGGCAAATGATTGAAAAATACATCAACGACCCACAACCAATCAATAGTTAAAACAAAGAAGTTACACAAAAGCTACTTAGGGCTTGGTATTATAGGTATCCATGGGAGATTCACTTTGTGATGGAGAGGTCGAGGCATCTTTCTTCAACTTTCATGGATTGACCTCATCATATGAATTCTCCCTGCCAAATTCATAGCCTCGACAAATAGGACAAAAACATTCACCTTAAGAAATAGCCTTTTGAACTTTTGCTTTGTAGGCATCCAATCCTGATTTATAATTCTAAAATAGGTACTTCTTGTATGGATTAGATTAAAGATAGGCATCCACGTTCCTCTTAACAATGAAGTGAATCTCCCCCTAAAGAGATGAATAAATCAAGGACACCATAGAATACTCTTTTTAAATCTCTTTACCCTAGGAATTCAAGTCCTCCTTTTAAGTGATGATCTCCTTCATAGGGATGATCTCTCTCACTGACTAATTCATAAGTTCTGCCCTATCATTTGTATGGATAATCTTGTCTTACAAGCCTTGGATCTCATCCTTCTAACCTCAAAGAGTGTTTGTCGTATCTGTAAGTTTAATTTGGATAAGGGTCTTAAGTTCCTCTACCTTCTCCAAGGAATACCTCGTGAAATCCAGTAAGAAAGCATTGTCCCTTAGAGTATTGGCATAAAAAACCATACCTTAATCCAGAATGATAAGATGAGTCTCCAGGGAATTCTTACATCCGAGTAAGGGTCCATCCTTCTACCATCTCAACATCCTTGTTCAATCTCTTTTTTCCATTAATGGCATCAGGCAGAAGAGCCTTAATCAAGTTTCGAACCTAAAATAAAGGAAATGTAAAGAGAGAGTATAGAAGGTAAAAAGTGACTAGGAGAGAATAATAATAACTTATAAGATACATTGTCCAAAGGGTGGATCAAATCCTCATCATTAATAAAAGTCTCACCTGTCCTCAGACTGGACACAACATCGGAGCATTTTATCTTGACCATTAAATGGCGGGTGTCCATTAAATAAGCAAAAGAGTTCATATCCTCAATAGACGGAGGTAAAAAATATCTCTCATTCGCGTCCATCCTCTCTGAATTTCTAAGGTTTCAGCACCCTCCTTCAAATTTCCCTCTTCAGAAAAACCACATTCTCATTTCCTTTTCTCTTTAAGACCAGGGGCTTCAAGTACCCTAGAATAGTAGAATGAATCTGTGTTTCCCAAGGGTTCCACCAGTGTAATATCTGTTCCCAATATTTTATTATTTTTCTCGTGCAAATTGTAATCATATGAAATCCTTAAAAATTCGATCATTTAATATGGGATTTTGTCTCCAAACGATTGTTCTTTGGTCTTCATGGTAATTGTAATAACTTTGTGCATAAAAACTAGAGATTTAAGGTATCAGGATGGATTGAACAAACCTAAAGTCATTCGAACGAGATCCTAGTTTCGTTCGAATGAGAATACTCGATTCGAATGAAAAGCCTACTTTGTTCGAAGTGGGCATCTAACAAAGATTAAATGAACCAACACTGCATGTCTTTTAGCCTCATTTGAATATCGTTCTAAGGGTTGATCGAATAAGAACCTATTCTCATTCGAACAAGTCCCAGTTCTTGCTCATCGATCTGCTTAGAAATTTTTAAATCGAGATGTCCTTGTGTCCGGGAACATTTTGGGCCCTTGGATTGATGGGGTGTCTAGTTCTAGTGCACCCAGATGGTAAAACGAGATTTTAGTGTTTAGTGTTGTCTTATAAGGGTTTGTTTGGGGTTTGTTATGGTTTTGAAGAGATGAGGGTGGGGGTGGTTTTCCCCCACCATTTTAGAATTTCCTCTCTCTCTCTCTCTCTCTCTATATATATATATATATATATATATATATATATATAGGACAATGGTGTTATGAATAGTAACTCATGTATGATAAGACATGCATGATAAATATGCATGGCATTTTATGTGTTGCATGCTTGCATGCATACACATGCATGTATGCATGCATACATACTTACATACATTATTATTTTTTTATTAAAATATTAAAATATTAAAAAAAATAATAATTTTTTTAAAAATTAAAAAAAATATATTATTATTTTATTAAAGTTTTTTTTTCTAAAAAATGACAGGTTATTATGGGTTTGGTTTTATCACGAGGACAAATTTATCAGCTTGCCCTCGGGCACGGGCATCCGCTAGTGTGTGTGTATATATATATATATATATATATATATATATATATATATATATATATATATATATATATATATATATATATATATATATATATATATATATATATATATTAGGGTGCTTCATCTTCCCTAATCCCCTTCCACCATTGTTACACGGTGCTATTAACATCCCTGCACCTTATACCACTACATTTTAGAAGTATTCATCCATATTTAAGCCTAATACACTTATTTCCTCCATTGTTGGGTAAATTTATGAATTTTTAAGGAGGTTTTGGGGATTCTTGAAGATGAAGATGGATGATTAATGGAGTTTAAAAGGGGTTCAGCTGGAGCTTATATGGACACAAGATTTGTAAAGCTAGGCAACCTCTTTGAGACCACCATAGGAGGTGGGGGGTTACCATCACCTTCTTCTTCATCTAACACTTTTTAGAGCTCCAATTGAGGTGGGAAAAACTCTACTCTTAGCTTAAGACTCTATTTTGCATATTACTGGTCTTTTAGGGAAAACTGAAAAAGTATGATGCATTTATGATATAAGAAGGATATTGATTATGATTTGTAAAATGGTTTACAAAGAGTTTCAATGGTTTTGAGAAAAATGATATATTTTAAAAAAAAATTGGTATTCAATATTTTATGGAATAAAATGTTAGAGGACTGCTCATTTTTATTGGGAATGTTTTATGAATAAATGTTTCAAAGTTTTATTGTGAAAATTTGGGATTTTATATAAATGGACATTTTATTTAAGTTTCGAAGAAACAAAAGTGTGATTTTCCTTGAAAAGTATTTTGTGCAAAAAACACATGTTAGGCCCATTGATAGGATATTTGGACTTAAAATCCATCTTCTCATGCATATAAACTTGTGGTGTTTTGAAGTTGAGGATATAAACAAGTTTAATGAGGGTTTTATTGGGTTTAAAAAAGAAATAAAGAAAATGGAAATTTTATCTTCTAAGGTTTGTGAAAAGTGTGCTGAAATTGTGAAAGGTTTCAAGACTACATATAACAATAAAGAAAAGAGTATTTTATAATAAAGTAGTCGTAGATGTAAATTGATTTAACGTGATGAATAAAAGATATTCTAAACTTGAGAATAATGTTACTCCAATGTGTTAAATAAGTGTTAATGAGTTGAAAACACTTAAGAAGTTTGTATGTATAAATTAATGATGTATTGGGAAATAACAATGGTGAAAATGCAAGAAAAGACAAGTTTGAAAATAAATGGGTAAAATGGTAATTTTACGTAAAGTGGAATATTTTTATGAAAGAAAAATATCGGAAAATGTGTTACACAAAATGGTCCTAAATGAACATGATTTTTGATAAAATCAATGCTAAAGTAAAAAAGGATAATAAATGATGATTTCAAAGTGTAACACAAGTTGGGGTGAAATCCCGAGTTATGTCTTTTACTTGGAAAAAGGAAAAAGTGGAATAATGTGGACATTTGTAAAATATTAAAACACATTAATGTGGACTCGGATGACACCTTAATAATTAAGGAGGCCTCGAAGCCCTAAGGTGAAAGACCCAAAATCACTGGCTAGAGCACATGGTAGCATAACTAATGGTGTGGAGCCCGTTAAAGTATGCAGATATTGAAAGGTTTCGAGTTTAAGATAATGAAATGGGAAGCATGTCAAGAAATGGTTTGCGTGATGAATATGTAAAAAGACAACCTAGCTTGAATCAATTAATAAATGTTCCGGTAAAGGATAAATTGGACAATAAATATGATAATTGATTAGTGTCCATAAAGTATAGGAATGGTAATGCGTATTTTCTAAATGAGTTGTTAAGAAATCTAAAGAGGATTAACCTGTAAATAACACACGGGTGTATTTATGGAAGGTTTTCTAGGGAAAAACAAGTATTTTCTAACATGACGTTTGCGTGTGTTGAAATGGTGATTTTTAATGAAAATACTAACGTGTATTGGTGTGAATAAAGGTGTAATTTCATTGAAATAAATGATTTTTCCTTAAACAAAGAGTGATTGTTCTGAGTATTTAACCGTGTGTGTTAAATCAAGGGATAAATGTCTAGCTAAGTTAAAGGGTTTTCTTATATAAGGTTAAGGTGATTTAATGGGATAACTAAAATTTTTTTTGAATAAAAATGGTTTCATTCATTCATTATATATATATATATATATATATATATATATATATATATATATATATATATATATATATATATATATATATATATACGCGCCCGTGCATATATAAGGTAGTTGTATGTGCACATAGATATAATGTGTTACAGTCTCCTTTCTACCGTTTGATTATATATTGCATTGTTGTAATTTTCCCATGGTCATTTGTCTCATTCCCTCGTCTATGTTATAGAAGGTTGGGTGTGGTTTCGTATTTCAAGAGCGTTGTACATGTATGTGTTATTTTTATTTTACGTTAGTAGGTGTCTATTCTTGGATTTCGGGGTGTAGTACTTTCAGATAAAAAATAATAGTTATGACTTAAACATCATGCCTAAGGAGTGTCATGTTGTAAGACAGTTGATGATTTGGTAGACATGAGGAACAATGTTGATCAAGGGGATGTATACTCAGTTATATTTGATAATAAGTGTCTTGGTGGTTGTTAATTTACTGTTGTACCGCATAAGGTAGGATGATGATAGTTATGGGGAAATTACGGTAAGTAAGTTAAGTATGCAATAGTGATGTTTAGGATGATTAGGAGTGAACTTTAGATAGTCCTCCATGTTAAGTTATGATTCAATTTTGAGGAATATGATCTCTAGTGATGTAGATGATATAAACCTAGAGGCTTGTAGGTTGTATATGACATTTTGTATCCTTCCAGAATCCTTAGCAGTGTTAGTTTTTTATTTGGTATATGGCTGTGGTCACATACGTTAGGAAGACAAATAAGGTTACTATCTAAGCGTCAGGGTCCATTTTAGTGGCCCAAGTTTTGGCTATATTCGAGGAATTTCCGGTGTGTGTATGGTTTAAGGAAGTCTTGGAATGTCCATAGGACTAATTGTGTGTGGCATCATTGGCAATAGAAATTGACTTGTTGTGACGTCTTAATGTCTTCAATGGTTAAGGTGAAACATATGTAGAGGCTCATAAAATAATTTCTCTACGAGCACCTTGTAATCATGATGTGGGTATTGAGAAGTTTATAGAGCACATTTACGATGAGAAAGTCATTGACACTAAAATATTGTCTAGTTTTGAGGACTTTTATGTGGAGTATGTTTGAGTTTCTTAGGGAACAAGTTAAGTATGGTGTTAAGAAGTGATACTATCCTAATTATGATCATATTAAGTGTTAGGTAATGATCTATATTGATTAGAATCAAAAGAATTGAATTATGTAGTCCTTGGTAAGGTCATCAAATTTGATGTGAATAGGTGAGGTAACCTTCTAAGGATAATTGAAGATTAAATAGTGCCTTTTTCATACTATGACTAATGTAGGAAGTGTAGTGCTTGATCTTGATGAGTACTAGGAAATGCAATTGGGATTTATATTGAAGATGTCAAATAAAAACTTAAAAATGGCACCCCTATGGGGGATATGAAAGCATGATTAGTATGTTGGGGCAAGTCAATCGCATAAGTTAGGATAACCTTAGCAAGGTAGGGGCTAGTTCTTGGAAAATTTTGCCAAGCCAATACAGATTATAAAATGTAGTCTTCTGTGGTTATTATTACCTTTAGAATTCAAATAATGACCGATGTGGCCATAACGTTCGTTCAATGTAGGTAGAACCTGGAGATAATCTCGGTGACGACCTCGTGTAAGTAAAGGTTACTATAAGGTTAAGGCCTGTCTTAATGGAATTCTCCCTAGAGATATTTGGGGATATAACCAGGATATAGTAAGGAAAACAGTAACCTATGTACAATAGGTTAGTGACATCGACACTCGTAAGATGTACAAGGTAGGTGTGGGTACCCAGAATTAAGACCATGGGGCTGGACGAGTAGCCCAGTTCTGGCGGCCCAAAGTCCAGGCCCCCCACATCTTATTTTGATCCGGTCTCTTCCCACGTTCCCCTGAGGGTAAGTTATAGGATAGATGGAAGACGTGGGGGAACCCATCACCCCCACTCACCTAAATGTACATGTATATATTAAACCCTAGGTCCAGGGCAAAAGGACAAGTTGTATTCTCTGTAATCATTCCCCGGAGTATATAGAATAAAACCAACTGCACCACCATGGACGTAGGCACTTCTTTGCTGAACCACGTACATCCATTATGGTGTGATTATCATTTTACATTCCTTCTTCCTACTTTGTTATTGACTTTCTCTTATCTATTTGTGTTGCATAATAATTGTCACTATAATTGGTGCCATCTGTGGGAAGCGTTCATCTTTCCCTGAGAAGAGCCCACACCAAGAAAGGAGTTTAAAATGTCTGGTCACAGCAGCAATGCCCCCCAGGCAGGGGATATTCAAGAACCACCTGCTCCTCACAGGATCATGTCTGAAGTTCGACGCTCAGATCCGAGGGCTCGCTTGGAAAGGCCAGCCTCAGAAGAAAGCCAGGGACCAGTGAGGTCCACAGAGATATCCAGATTGATTAATGCATACGAGGCAAGGCTCCACAAGCAGAGGGAGTCTTCTCATAGGTACGAGGCTGAGAATGCTCGCCTGAAAAGAAGACTAGAATGACTGGAGAGGGAGCTTCGTCTTGATAATAGGATACGTCCATACCGTACTCCTAGCGCTCAGGCGAGCAAGTCTCACATCCGGGGAAGAAGCCGTAGGCGAGGATATCCAAAGGTTGAGGGAGACGAATTAGACGAAGACCTCCATGAGCATCTACAAAGAGCTCACCTTTACCAGAGCCCTGCTCGCAGCGACGAGAACATACGAAATCTGGTCCGCAGGGAAATGGACCAATATCCTACCCACCACGGTACCAAATCAACCGGAGAACTCACAAGGTGAGCTCTAAAAACCCAAATGAAGTCACCCTTCATAAGGGAAATTGAAGAAAAAGAAGCCCCCAAGAAATTTGCCATTCCAAGGTTCAAGATTTATGACGGTAAGACTGATCCCATCGATCACGTCAGGCAATACCGACAGGCCATGACCCTCTGGAATCACCGAGATTCACTGATGTGCCACATTTTTCCCTCGAGCCTGCATGATGTGGCACAAAAATGGTTCGAAAGACTCCCCCACCGGTCCATCAGAAGTTTCAAATCCCTAGACGAGCTCTTTACAGCCCGGTTCATCACTAGCAGCTCCCATCCCAAAAGGATGGATGCTTTACCGATAATGAAGAAAATGCCTCAAGAGACACTCCGAGACTATACGAAGAGGTACTGGGAGTTATTCAATGAGGTAGAAGATTGCTCGGAACAAGTGGCAGTGGCCTCTTTCAAAATTGGGCTACCCAGTTCCTCCCTTCTATACCAGTCCCTGACAAAGAAGGAAGCTATAACTATTGACGACCTAATGACTCACATCGATAAGTACGCTAAGGTGGAGAACGTCACCCGCCTCAGCACAGGAGAAAACGGTCGAGATAAACTCACTACCAAGGGAAGTGAGAAAACTGAGAACTAGAAGAACGGAGGAGAGAACGGGGGCAGAAATGGCTCCAAGAACGGAGGGAACCATGACGCGTCGAAAGTATTCCAAGCAGTCAACACCATCTTCAAAGAACCAATTTACAAAGTTCTCGCGAAGATCAAAGACGAGCCATTCATCAAATGGCCCAGGAAGATGGGAGGAGATCCCTCGAAGAGGAACAATGCGTTAAGATGCGCTTTTCACAAAAGGGGGGGACATAAGACCGAGCACTGCAAAAATCTTAAGTCTCACCTTGAGGAGTTGGCCCAGTCTGGGCATTTGAACGAGTTTGTGTAGAAAAAGGCAGAGAAAGTGGCTGCTAATATTGAAATGAGACCTGACAACGTGCTGGAAGATGACGCTTCGCGATAATTCATGGGGCATCTGATGCCAGGCAGATACAAGGAAATTTAGCTCGGATGGAGATGAAGAAACTTACAGTAGTAATGCAGGATTTTCAGATCGATCCAGCAAAGTCACAGTCAGGAAAGCGTCGATGAGCAGATGACGTCAACTATAACAAGCATATTGTCTTCACAGATGAAGATCTGGTGGGGGTGAGGACCCCACATCACGATGCTCTGATCATTAAACTCAGGATAGCCAACTTTGACGTCGACAAGCTGCTCGTCAACCAAGGAAGCTCGTCTGAAGTAATGTACCTCGACTTATTCAGGAAATTGAAGTTAAGCGTCGCCGACCTAAAGGAAGCTATTATACCATTGGTTAGCTTCGCTGGAAAAATGAATATGCCCCTGGGAAAGATTGTACTACCAGTGCGTGCTGGAAACGTCTCCAAGATGATCGAGTTTCTGGTAGTTGACATCGACTCATCATACCAAGCCATCCTCGGCAGGGTATGGCTTCATGCGATCAAGCTAGTCTCCTCAACCTACCATCAGAAACTCAAGTACGTAACCGAACACGGAGTAATGGAAATCCACGGTGATCAGGAAATGGCGAGAAGGTGCTTCATAGGAGCCATCCGTCCAAAGCCAGAGAAGAAGCCCAGCGAAAAAATTGAAGAAGGTCTGACACCTTCTAAATAGAAATTAAAGTATGGGAGACCTGGAGTAGAGGAGACCAGGCTCCTCCCCTCCGAGCGGGTCGTCGAGGACCTGGTAGAAGTTATGGATGGAGATGGTGACAGTAACAGAGTCTTATTGATTGGAGCGTCTCTTACAAACCAGGAACAGAAGGAACTAACAACCTTACTGAGGCCCAACATAGATGTTTTCACGTGGGAACCATACGAGCTACCTGGAATTGATCCTAGTATGGTCTGTCATCAGCTGCACGTCGACCCCACCTTCAAGCCAGTCAGGCAGAAAGCACGACGAACTGCACTCGAGAAGGCTAAGGCGGTCGAAAAAGAAGTTGGAAAACTGCTGGATGCAGGATCCATACGGGAAGTACAATTCCCCAAGTGGCTATCCAACCCAGTAGTAGTTCCAAAGAGCAATGGGAAGTGGAGAGTTTGCATTGACTTCACTGACCTCAACAAAGCATACCCTAAAGATAGTTTCCCCCTCCCGAAGATAGACCAACTAGTAGATGCCACCGCAGCTCATGAGCAAATGAGTTTCCTGGATGCATACTCAGGGTATCACCAAATACCCTTATATGCCCCAGACCAGGACAAAACAGCGTTCATCACTACAGTTGGGTTATACTGCTACACGGTTATGCCCTTTGGGCTCAAGAATGCAGGGGCAACATATCAGCAGCTGGTTACCAAGATGTTCAAGGGTCAGATGGGAGATACCATGAAGGTCTACATCGATGACATGCTCATTAAAAGCAAGAAGAAAGAGAATCACCTCTCAGACTTGTCAAACACCTTCGAAATTCTCCGAAAGTACCGAATGAAACTTAATGCAGGCAAGTGTTCTTTCGGTGTCTAGTGAGGAAAATTTCTTAGGTACTTGGTCAGTAAGAGAGGCATAGAGGCTAATCCAGACAAGATCGATGAAATCAACAAGGTGCAACCCCCTCGCACAGTCCGGGACGTACATAAGCTCATTGGTATGCTCGCTGCCTTAAATCGCTTCATCTCCAAATCCTCCGAGAAGTGCAAGCCTTTTTTCCATCTTCTAAAGGGGAGCAAAACGATAGAGTGGAGCCCAGATTGCTCGCGAGAATTGGTCTATCTCAAGTCCTACTTAAGAGCTCCACCACTTCTTGTCATACCACAGCAAACGGATTTTTTGTACCTGTACCTCTCCGTATCCAGTCACACTGTCAGCTCTGCGCTAATATGCGAGGTTACAGGAATCCAGCACCCCATTTATTACACGAGTAAGACCTTATTGGACGCCGAGCAAAGGTACCTACCATTGGAGAATATCGCCTTTGCACTAGTAGTAGCCTCGAGGAAGCTGAAGCATTATTTCGAAGTTCATACTATCATTGTCCTTACATCGCATCCCCTTAAGGCAGTCCTAAGGAAAGTTGATTTGTCGGGCAGACTATCTAAGTGGTCACTCGAGCTCGATCGATTTGACATCCAATTTCAACCAAGGACAGCTATCAAGGGTCAGATCCTTGATGATTTCATATCCGAATTCACGGGCGAAGAACCCTCCGACCAATCTCAACCAACAAGGCAAACAGAGAACCCGGTAAAAAAGGAAACCTAGAAACTGTTTGTTGATGGAGCCTCAAATTCAAAGGGGGCAGGGGTGGGCATTGTCCTCATAACTCCAGAGAACATAATCCTTGAAAAAGGAATCAGGATTGGATTTGAAGCCTCCAACAACGAAGCAGAGTTCGAATCCCTAATAGCCGGCCTCCAAAAGGCACATACTTTGGGAGTAAAACATTTACAGGTGTTCGGCGATTCCCAACTGGTCTCCAATTAGATAAGTGGAGATTATAATGCAAAGAATGAAAGAATGTCAACCTACCTCGCCTTAGTGAAAAAACTAATGTCAAGCTTTGAAGAGATCAACGTCCAGCAGTTTTCCAGGGGGCAAAACAGTCATGCTGATGCCTTAGCAGCCCTTAGTTCGGCAGTTGACTCCGACCTAAAAAGAATCATTCCCATCAATTTACTCACTTATCCGAGCATCGACATCAATCCACCAAGCATGGAGCAGGTACTCCAGGTGGTGTCAGCCCCCAGCTGGATAGACCCCTTAAGAGAATATTTAAAGAATGGCACTCTCTCGGATAACAAGAAGACCGCCCACCAGATAAGAGTCAAAGCTGCTCACTTTCACTTATCCCCACAAGGCAACTTGTATAAGAGATCATTTTCAAATCCCTACCTCCGATGCATCCACCCAAGGGATGTCGAGCAAGTGTTACACAAGCTTTACGAAGGAATATGTGGAAGCCACACCGGAGGAAGGTCTCTAGCCTTTCGAGCAATGAAGGAAGGCTATTGGTGGCCATATATGCAAAAGGACTCTATAGTGTATGTCCGTAATTGCCTGAAATGCCAACTCCACGCTCCTATGGTCCACCAACCCACCAGCGACCTAAAGTCCCTGTCCGGCCCATGGCCATTCACCCAATGGGGAATGGACATCATAGGACCACTTCTTGCCGCTGTCGGCAATCGCAAATATCTGTTGGTTGTGACTGACTACTTTGCCAAATGGATCGAGGTGGAACCCTTGGCGAACATCCGAGACATTGATATGATAAGGTTCATATGGCAGAATATAATCACTCGTTTTGGAATCCACAGAACCATCATCGCCGATAATGGAACACAGTTCGAAAGTGGCTCCTTTCAAAACTTTTGTGATGAACACGGTATCAGACACCACTTCAGTTAGGTGGCCTACCATCAGAGCAATGGCCAAGCTGAGGCTTCCAAGAAAACCGCTGTCGATGGATTGCAGAATCGATTGGAGCGAACCAAAGGCGCATGGGCAAATGAACTACCTCACATCCTATGGGCATATCGGACCACCCCTCGGTGAGCAACAGGAGAAACCCCATTTTTGCTGACGTATGGCATGGAGGCAATCATCCCACTTGAAGCAGGATTGCCAACAATGAGGACCAACATTTTCAACCAAGGCCATAATAATGTAGCATTACTCGTTGAGCTCGACCTGGCCGACGAGCGCCGGGAGCTAGCCCTAGTAAAACTAGCGATCTATCAGCAACAACTCGCAATGCTTTACAACAAAAGGGTCAACCCAAGGGCATTCCAAGTTGGGGACTATGTTCTAAGGAAATTCCTGGGCAGTGCAGTGAAACCATCAAACGGCAAGTTAGGACCTAACTAGTAAGGACCCTTTAAAGTAACAAGAGACGACCTGCAGGGCTCCTATCACTTGGAAACTATGGAAGGCAGAGAAATACCGCAAGCATGGAACGCAACCAATATCAAGAGATTCTATTTTTAGATATTTCTTTTAATCTTTTGTTATGAAACTAGGAGATCATTTCCCTTATCATTAATGAAAGTTATTTAATTGGTTACCATCTGATGAATAACAGCTGCATTTATCGCACATCTTTTCCAAATAACAGGCACGTTGATAACTACACTATAGCAGGGCAATATCCCTCCTCAGGTTATTATTATGAAACACGAAGGACCTCTTAGCATTGCCCCTGGTAATATGTAAATCACTACAGGGGATCCTTAGGCAATATGACCAAATTTTATACCGGTCATCAAACCTACCTCAGTTAAGTAAAATCCTGATCAGATAAAGCATCCAACACCAGGTGTGTCCTCGCCAATTGCCCCACTTAGGCCTAAGGGAGTGTGACGACACAACCTAAAAGGTAAAGTGGTGCACAATGGTATCTCGGTATTATAATGGACTAGGAGGACACTTGCATGACAAAATAAACTTAGAAGATTATAAAGCAACAAGATTATGAAGAATGCGATGCACACGTTTAGTCGGAAAAATCGCCCAAAACACAAACTTTTCATTAATTCATCATATTTACAACAATGGTGATAAATGTTTAGCCGGCGAGCTCTCCCAAAGCTTTTTCATTACCAAAAAGAACAAAAAAATAACAACTGGGAGAATCTCAATGGGGGGGAGGCCTCCAAGAGAGATAATTAGCCACTCGAGCTCTTCGTCCATCATCGGGAGCATGAGCTAACTCTTCCACAACCTCATTTGCATCTGACTCCAATAACTGCCGAGGGATAGCATCGATGGGGATCCATCGATCATCCCTCCGGAAGGGGTTAGGCATCAAGGTAGAGGGAGACATCTCATGGCGATACCAGAGCATCGAGTTTCTCGGGACTTGCAGCTCCTTCAAGGAACTTAGCTATCCCCTAATAAAAGATAGCTCCTAGAACTCAGATAACCTTGTTGGAGCATCTAACCAACCCTGGTCATAGCCGTCAGCCGACGCTTGCCGAGGACCTTTCTTGAGCAAGTGCCGCAACCGAGTGACATCCCTTTGAATCCCAGCAGCAATCACATAGGCTCGCTGGACATCACCACGGAGTTCTTCCATTTCCTTATCTCAAAGTTCTTCTACTTCCCTGTTTCTGCTCCTAGTGCTCCTACCAGCTTGCAGAATGGGTGGGTGACTAGAACCCCGTGTCACAGAAGGAGTAACATTCTAACCAGCTCTAGATCGCAATGATGAGGAACCTTGTGATACTGCTTGAATAGTGCTCGGTGAATGCTCCCTAAGTCGTAAGACTTCTCTCCTAAGGTCCTCATTATCTTTCTGAAGAACCTCCCCAACTTGGTTGATCGCGAAGGTTTCTAATAGTTTTATTCTCAGCGCATTGACCTCCTCTTGTACTGAAGCACCGATGTCCTCTATCTCTTAGATCCTGTCCTTCAGCTTGGCCATAAGTTCAGATTGCTCCTTATACTTTTGATTCCTAGATCTAAGGGATTTGCAAAGCTTAACGAAGGCCTGGCAAATTTTGGGACTCGCATTGGGACCAAGGGTCCTGCCCAATTGGGAAGTAGCAGGAATGTAGTCATCCACATCAACTAACTACAAGGGAGAGAAAGATAAAGGAGAGAAAGAGACAAATCAGTGCGAGCAGAAAATAAATCCTTTTCATTAATAAAGGATTTGAGTTACATCGAACAATAAAGAAAAAATTTACAGATAGAAAAAAACAACTGTACAGAACAATCCTAGTAGATAACTAGTGGACAACCTCAGGTGGCCCAGAGGTCGATGGCCCCTTCCCCTTGTCAACATCAGCAGGAGCACCGCCCTCAGCGGGGGTAATCTCTATCCCCACAGCCAGAGAAACGTCAGCAGGGGTCGCTTGAGGAACAGGATCAGCGCCTTCAACAACTGGGGCAGGAACTTCATCCACGGTTGGCTTCGGACCTGGGTCATGCTCATCAAATAAAGGAGAATTGATGTCGACGCCTACAGCCAAAAGGGCCTTGTTCCAGCCTTTCTTGAAGTTCAAACGATTAATATAGCCTATCTGAACCTCAGCATCCTCATATGCTGCAGCCCAACCGGAATTGTATGAGTCCTCCTTAGTAGTAAGAGCCTCAGACTCCTTCTTTTTCAGCTCGTCAGAGAGCACCTTGTTATCCTCCATAATAACAAGTTTTCTCGAGAAAACCAGGTCGTAGGCCTACCTCAGCTCCTTTAGAACCTTGACTGTTGCGTCCTTCTCCTTATTGGCAGTGGTAAGAGCGAAGTCGAATGAAATTCGAGCAGCATCAATGACTCTAAAATTAGCCTCGATCTCTTTACCCTTCAGCTTAAGGGCAGAGTTCTCTTGCTCTAGCTCGCTGTTTCTCTTCACCAGCTCATCACGTGAACGATACAACACGGTGAAGTCAGTAACAAACTGCAGAAAAAAGAAGGCATTAGAAGAGGAAAATGAGGGAATTCAGAACAACATAAGAGAAAAGGGAAAAACCTTACCAGAGCAAGCCTTTGACTAGCCTGAAGGGCCAACTGCTCTGACCCTACCTCCCTTTGGCGATCAGCCAGGAGGAAAGCTCTCTCAAGCAGAGCTGGGGCCAACTGGGGAGAAATTTCCACAGAGGCCCCCTCGGGCAGTGCGAACACCGGGACTAAGGTCTGCCCAACCTTCGTCCTCGCTTATGCCTTCCTCCTCTCCTCCTCCTTCTCACTCTCCTTCTTCTTCCTCTCCTCTACCCTCCTTTTCTCTTCCATATTCTTCCTGTCTTATTCCTTTTTCCTCTCTCTCTCTCTTACCTGCTCCTCTTCCTTCCTCTTCCTCTCGTGCTCCTGAGCAGAGGATCGGGAACCAGTAGCCACAGCCCCTGAGCTAGATTTTTTCTTCTTTGACATTTGTATGAGAAGCATATAGTCTTCATCATCATCATCCCTAATCAAGTTCTTCCTTGGAGGAACCATCTCCTCGCTCGAACTATTAGAAGTGCTCGACGATCCTTGAGCTTCAGAAACCTCCCTATGATCAGAGGAACTGCTACTGCTAGAGCTCTCTCCCCGCAAATCACCTACATCTCCTACAATGTCACTCCCAGAGCTGCTCTCTTCCTCGTCCAACTAGCTAGGACCCCCAGCAGTCTCTTTAAATAAATTAAACTTTGGGATACTATCCACAGGCCTTGATACGAAGCTGGAGACAATGTTCTTGTACTCGAGCAGAAAGGTAGCAGATCTGGGATGCTCGCCGTCACCCAAAGGCTCCCTGATATTCCAAGCCTTAATCAATTCTGATATACGAACCTCGCTGAGAGCAGGCTCCAAGTTCTTTGACCTCGCCGTGGAAGAAAAAGCAAAGAGGAGTTAGAAAGATCACAAATCAATAAAAGTTGAAACAACAGTACAATGTCTACCTATGTATTCCTCCCCATAAAAGGGAATAGAGAACCTCTCAGACCTCGACCCTTCAAATTGGGGAGAAAACTGCCAATTTATAACAAGGAAACCTTCTTGCCAGTAGTCCTTATGGGAATCAGGTAGATTTACTACCAATACCCTCTCAGGGCTTCTAGCCTTGAGGTAAATGACACCAGAGCTAGTTCGAGAAAAGGAGTAGCAAAAACAGACCTCGGCGAGCCCTAACCTAGTACCATACAATTAATTTATCCTATGTACGCCATTTACTATTTCCCACACATTGGGCAAGCATTGGTTAGGAACAATATTAAAATAGCCAAAAAAATGCAAAAATAAATCATTAGGAGGAAAAGTGAGTCCCCCCGAGAAAGCAATAAGACGTGGATCCAGTGGGCATCATCTATATCTCTAACGTTTCTAGGAGGGGAGTCACATCACTCAATATCTACCCACTCAGGGATGTTGTAAAACTTCCTAAATTTAGAGATTGACATATTTCCAATCTTCGCCATTGGAAAAACCCTAGAAAAATTACAAACCCAAAGAGAAAATACAAAGAAAGGGCACTGGAAACTTACAAAATAGAAGATCGATTCAAGCGATGAAGAAGCACGAGCCCAAACAACTAAGAAGCAATGAGAATGGAGATTGAGAGAAGAAGGTACGAAGCGCTAGAGCTCACAGAAAATAGAAGAATGTTGGAACGACTGAAGCGACGGTAGAAAAGTGGCTATTCCAACAAACCTTCAAATTCTGCTAATCATAGTGCACAAGAAACGAAGTGGGTGCCACCAAAATCAACTTCACAACTTTCGAAGAATTGCAAAAAAGCCATTATGGCTAATCATTTAAATTTATTGAGCCCATGAACATGGCCTAACAAACTTAAGGGAAATTGTGGGTACCCAAAATTAAGACCATAAGCCTGAACGAGTAGCCCAGTTCTGGCGGCCCAAAGTCCAGGTCCCCCCTCCTCTTATTTTGATCCGGTCTCTTCCCACGTTCCCCTGAGGGGAAGTTATAGGATAGATGGAAGAAGTGGGGGAACCCATCACCCCCACTCACCTAAATGTACATGTATATATTAAACCCTAGGTCCGGGGCAAAAGGACAAGTTGTATTCTCTGTAATCACTCCCCGAAGTATATAGAAATAAAACCAACTGCACCACCGTGGACGTAGGCACTTCTTTGCTGAACCACATACATCCTTTGTTGTGTGATTATCATTTTACATTGCTTCTTCCTACTTGGTGATTGACTTTCTCTTATCTATTTGTGTTGCATAATAATTGTCACTACAGTAGGTGTTGGCAGGGGTGTTGGCATTCATCGATCGGGATGAATTGCGTGAATCGATAATGTAAGGAGGAAACCTTATTTTTAAGGAGTGAAGTCTAGTGTTTGACTTCCCAAAGGATAATAGATTCTTATGTGGCTTTCTTCTTATGAGGATAAACGATTTATTATCCGATTCGTCATGGTTGGTGACTCGAGCCAGAGTACGTGGCTAGGTTAGTGCCGAGTGATAATGTCTAGGAGAAGATGTGAACTTTAAGGTGTGTGGCATAGATTATATTTTCATAAACCATAGTTTGTTGTGTACGGATGGGATTTTCCTAGAACGGTTGCTTATTCCTTCAGACTCTTGTATGTCCCTTTTTGGTTTTGGTAATCAAAGATTGGAGTCCCCACGATTATGGTAGCTCGAATTTATACTGTGCTATGGTACGATGGATTTGACCTTGTAGAGTGCAGGTGAATCTAGCATGTTTATTGTAGCTCGATAACTGGGTGTGCCCCTATTTGAGGTATCGTTGCTATTGCACAAAGTTCAGTGTACAGGTGGTTGTGCTTTTGGTCGCATAGTTTGCTCAGAGTATCCGCTTTCCTTAGGATTTGTAACCTTAGGATTGGCCGGAATGGAAGTTTGGGGCTCTAGTCGTACAGAGAAGGATGATAACTTGAGGACATCGTATTGTTTCAGAACTCGAGATTTCGTGGAGACGTAAAATGTGTGGTCATAAGATTCAAATAATTCTTGATGCTAAATATGATTATTGGTTGTATAACGATTTCCACTTGGGTGAGTGATTGTCATTAGAGGTCATTACCCGCTAGGGATCCCGATATGCTTTGGGTATTAACAAGGTATTCTTGGTACTTGATTGAACGTGATCGTCAAGTGAGTGGTCTCGAGGACGGTTGTGTGACATTGATGGTTAGAGTGACGGTGAGCTTTAGAGCATGTCACGTTTTGGAACTTTAGTGACAAAGCATCTGTAAGAGCATGTGATGTGATCTTAGTTATTGAGGACTTTAGTGATTTTGTCTTAGAGTGTTTCTATGATTTATAATAAGAGTTGGTAAATCCCATGAACTTAGGAATTGGAGGATCAATAATCTCGGGGACTAAATTTCATAAAGGTTGAAGAGTGCAATACTCGTGCCAAATGTTTAAATATTATTCCCATGCAAATTGTAATCATAAAAAATCCTTGAAAATTGGATCACTTATATATGGGATTTTATCCCCATGCGATTATCCGTTGGTCTTGATGATACTTGTTGGAAGTTTGTGGGTAAAAATTGGAGATTTAAGATATTAGGCTGGATCGAACGAACTTGAAAGTCGTTCGAATGAGATCGTAGTTTTTTTTGAATGAGAATACTCATTTAGAATGAAAATCCTAATTCGTTCGAAGTGGACATCTAACGACGAGGTTGGGTTGGGGTTCCCCCACCATTTTCACATTTCCTCTCTCTCTCTCTCTCTCTCTCTCTCTCTCTCTCTCTCTCTCTCTATCACTCTTAATTTTTTGGTATTTTCTCTTTCCCAAGCCCCTTCCACCATTGCTAAAACATGATACCACCATCCCTCCATCTTATACAATGACATTATAGAAGTATTCCACCATATTTTAGTACAATACACCTGTTTCCTCCATTTTTGTGTAGAGCTTCGAATTTTGGAGGTGTTATTGGGGGTTCTTGAAGATGAAGATGGAAGATTAATGGAGTTTAAAATTGGTTTTTCTTGGAGCATTTATGATAGAATGCTTTATGGATCTAGGCAAGCTCCTTGAGGCCACTTTAGGAAGTAGGTTGTTGCCATCACCTTCTTCTTCATCCAACCTTTTTTTGAGCTCCATTTGACATTGGAAAAACTATACTCTTCGTTTAAGACTCTATTTTTCATATTAGTGGTCTTGTAGACAAAACTGTAAGATTAGGACGTATTTATGATATAAGAATGATATTTCTTATGATTTTTAAAATGGTTTTATAAAGGGTTTCAATGGTTTTGGGAAAACTGATATACTTCAAGAAAATTTGGTATTGAACATTTTTTATAATAAAAATGTTGGAAGAATGCTCATTTTGATTGGGAATATTTTATGAAGAAAATGTTTCAAAGTTTTCTTATGAAAAAATGGGATTTTATATAAATGGACATTCAAAGTTTTAAGAAACAAAAATTTTATTTTCCTTTCAAAATGTATGTTTGTACAAACATTATGAAATTTCTAGAGTAAATCACATGTTAGACCCATTGATAGGATTTTGGGACATAAAATCCATCTTCTCATGCATATAAACTTGTAGTATATTGAAGTTGATAATATAAACATGAAATAAAGAAAATGGAAATTTCAATTCTTAAGGAGTGTGAAAAGGGTGTTGCAAATATGAATAGTTTAAGGTTTTTTAAAGTAGTCTTTGGTGTTCAATGATTTCTTAGAGAAAGAATGTGACGAAATAAAGATATTTTAAACGTGACAAGAATGTTACTCCAAGGTGTTAAATAAGTGTTAATGAGTTAAAAACACTTATGTAGTTGGTTCACATAACTTAACGATGCTTTGGGAAATGACACTTATGAAAATGCACGAAAAGACAAGTTTGAAAATAAATGGGTAAAATAGTAATTTTACGTAAAGTGGAACATTTTTATGAAATACAAATTTTGAAAAAGGTGCTACACAAAATTGTCCTAAATGAACGTGATTTGGGAGAAAATCAATGTTAGAGTAAAAAAGGACAACAAATGATGATTTTAAAGTGTAACGAAAGTTGGGGTTAAACTCTGGGTTTTGTCTTCGGTCGGGAAAAAGGAAAATGGAATAATGTGGACATTTGTAAAATGTTAAAAAATATTAACGTGGACTCCGATGACACCGGGATAATTAAGGAAGGCTCAGAGCCCTGGGGTGAAAACCCCAAAATCACTGGCTAAAGTATATGGTAGCATAGCCTGCGGTGTGGAACCTTTAAAAGTAGGCGAATATTGGAAGATTTCGAGAAAAATATAATGAAAGTGGGGATATGTCAAGAAACGGGTCTTGTGATGAATATGTGAAAAGACAACGTAACTTGAGTGAATTAATCAATATTATGGTAAATGATAAAGTGGACAAGAAATGTGATAATTGATTAATTTATATAAAGTAAAGGAACGGTAATGCGTATTGGATAAACGATTAGTTAAGCAACATGAAGAGGTTTAACCCATAATTAACATAAGGGTCTGTTTATGAAAGATTTTCAAAGGAAAAAACAGTAATTTCTAACACGACATTTGCGTGTATTAAAAGGGTGATTTTCATTGAAAATACTAGCATGGATTGATGTGAATAAATGGATGATTTTAGTAAAAGAAATGATGTTTTCTTAAACAAAGTTTATTTATTTTAAGTATTTAATCGGGTGTGTTGAATCAAGGAATGAAGGTCAAGTTAATTAAAAGGGAGTTGTTTTTATAAGGTTAAGGTGATTTAATTGGGATAGGTAACCTTTTTTGAATAAAAATGGTTTCATGTATTAAAGTGTGTGTGTGTGTATATATATATATATATATATATATATATATATATACATACTAGGATATGCCCGTGCCTGAAGCCACGACAAAAATTTGCAAAGTACGTAATCGCAAAACGACGAAATTTTTCGAAGTACGCAAAATGAAAAAAGATGTGTTCCCTAACAAAACATAGTCTAATTTTAAAAATTATTGGACATAATTTCCAAATTCGTGCACTTCATGACTCTAATGTGCATGCCTAAAACATTTCTTGCATCGTCGCTCCACCAATAAATATTAGGCAAGAAGATAATAGTTCATTAGACATCCATTGGAATTTAGAAAACAGTTTCAATGATGATACGTAAAACTACCATCAGAATTAAAAAAATAATTTAGTACACATAGTTTGCTCCAATATTTTAGAATACAATTTCAATGGTATTGAATGCATCCATCTGAAAAAATAAAACACATGATAATATGATACGAATTAACCCAAAGTTATACGTTGATGTGTGGGCCCTCAATAATTTCCGATCGTATAAGCACCAAATCAATCAAATACGATATTAATGGGTAGGATTTGTGTTAATCCACTTGAGTCATTAATAACAATATGATCCATCAAACTTGATAAAAAAATATTGGGATTCTTAAAGTTTTTATAGGATGTAACTAAAAAAATGATCAATATGAATGGATTTCATACCGTCAAATACCTTCAAATATTGATTTATTTTTTTAAAATATTAAAATAAATCATTTTGAGATAATTTATTTAAGGCTACCATAAAATGTGTAAAATCCCTAAAAAATTAATAAAACGTATATTGGCCCTATTTAGGGGGGCTGTAAGTCAAAAATATTTTTACACCACGTGTGTCAACATTTAAAAAAATTGGAGATCGTATCTCTCGTTTAAACCACTATCCACCCTTGTAATGAAATTAAAAACCTCTAACAAAAATAATGCCATCAGACCTTTTTACACCATCCTTAACACGGGCATCTTCTTTTCTTGTACCTAACATTACTGCACTATCTTTTTTAGCTAGACTAACTAAAGATCCACCATTAAAAAGTTTGATATACAGTAATTAATACTTTATAACTCATACCATCAAGAGTAGTTCCCGAACTTTTTTTAATAGAAAATCTCTCATTGATCAATGTAGGATCCCAACAGTGATGTGTTAATACTGAGGTGGCTTTAATATTAAAAAAAGTAGTTAAAAAATAAAGAATACAATTTCATTAGCAAATTATAGTCCAGGATTAGAAAAATTAAAATAAAGCTTACAATTTACCCAACCAATTGATAAGAGTTAATATTCAAACATAGATCAACTTTACAAACTCACTTTGAGTTTACAAAATCACATAAAGAGTGTGCAAGTTATTTCTTAGTTTTGAAAGAATTGTGCGAGTCCCAATGTTTGCTTCAACATCCAAGGCTTATTTGAGTTCCTTAGTACGAAGAGATGATGGGTTCAATTCAAAACAATATTGGTTAGGCTTGACTAATGTTTTAGAATGGTATATCAATTCAAAACATGTTTCAAAATGATATTGCCCTTCCCCAAGGACATATGTTTAATGGTCATAAACATATATTTGATGACCAGTCCATAAACCTAAAAAACCATACTATCCCTAACAATGAATCTGAATTCCAAATTAATAAAGTGTTGCAAAAAATAAAAGATGAAGAAAATCCAAGGGAATATAGAATTCATTAAGTTAAAAAAATCAACAACTTAATATACTCAACATCTTTACTCTCTTTTTTTCATCAATTACATAATAAATATTTATATTTCAAACTTTTACACAAAAACCCAAATATGTATTTGCAACAGTGTCGTGCCATTAAAATTTCAGGTGTCCGAGCAGAGGTCTCTATGTCTCTTCTTACCAAAAGAGTATTTTAACCTACCCTTCAGTTTTATAAAATAATACCATACCGCAAGCACACGCAAAAAGAGAGATGAGAGAGAGAGAGAGAGAGAGAGGTGACTATCAGTTGTCTCGAGACTTAACACGGGCAGTAACAACAACAAAAACTCTTCTAGCGGGGAAGACCATATTGTTCTTGTGCCATAACTCCATCACATTTACTCTCACTTTCCTCCTCCGATGCCTTACGAGTCCACTCGCTCGTAACTTTAACCCCATCAGAATTATCCCCCATATGTGATTATAATATCCTCAACAACCTCTTCATATACGTGCATTTAATATATAAAGATGCATGTCTGTTATCTATGTCCCTATCTTCCACAAACAAGAGCTGCAAAAATGAAAAACTAAAATTCAAAAAACTAAGAATTAAATGATTGTGTGGTAAGTTGACAGAAATGTAGATAATTTTTTACAATGTGAAATAGAGAGGGATGAGTGTTTTAAAATTGTTTTGATGATTGGAGTTGATAGGTTAGGGAGAAAGATATGAGAGAGTGCGATTGATGGGCTCAAGGAAGAGAAATTTATGAGAGAGTGAGTTTGATGGGACGAAGGTAGGTGAGAAAGGAAGAGGTTATGACATGGGAGGGAGTGGATGTGTAAGACGGAGTTAGTGAGAGATAAGACATAGGACATTTGAGAGGCTTGAGGCTTGAGTGTGTGTAAGAGATGTCTCTTGATAATTAGGACATATTAAATTAAAATGAAATGAGATTAAGGTGTAAAACAAATGTAGATTTTTTGGTCT
The DNA here is from genome assembly GCA_949130495.1 of Sambucus nigra. NCBI lineage: Eukaryota > Viridiplantae > Streptophyta > Magnoliopsida > Dipsacales > Adoxaceae > Sambucus > Sambucus nigra. Next base: position 287,690,639 of record OX422208.1, read on the forward strand.
GAGTTTTAATCTGAAACGTTCCTTGCTTACCTTACTGGCATAAATCTAAACCATTAAGTGTCTCAAAAAATTATGAACAGCAAAAACATCATTGCAACTAATTATATAGATACGTATAAGATAATTATATGTGCACATAGATATAATGTATTAGAGTCTCCTTTCCGTCGTTCAATTCTATATTGCATTGTTGTAATTTTCCCAGTTGGAATTTGGCTCATTACCACTTCTTTATTATGGCGGGTTGGGTATGATTCCGTATTTTGAGAGCGTTATACAGTTAAATGTTCTCCTTATTTTACATTAGTAGCTCTGCATGCTTGGATTTAGGGGATGCTTCCCACGGGTCCCTCACGTAGTTTGATTTTAAATGGAAATCATATGGTAAACAAGTAAAATGTTAATTAAATAAAACTGATCTAGCAACATCATGTACGTGTTTGATTTCCCTTCAAACCTAATGCTTGGTCGAACCTGATTGACTACCCGTAAACCCTAAATCTGGTTGGGGCATTACAACCTTCCCCTGGTGATGCTTGAAACAAGGGATGGATTCTTACCTTGGGCTCCTCTTCATCCTCTTGCACCAGTTCAACCTCAAGAGCGGGGGAAACCATCCGCATATCAATTTCAACTTCTTAGTGGCGAGGAACTTCTTTCCCTTAGCAGTAATGACCCTAGTTAAGGTATTTGTGGTAAACCACATCATTATCCTTATTTCTTCCCGTTTATTTATTGTATCGATTAATTAAGGAAAAGTTAGCAATAAAAACATTTTAGTTAAATAAAAAAATCGGGATAGAAGGACGGCCACATAGTTTTCATATTCTCTTCTTCATCAAAGCCTAATAGAATGTCCCTTTCAACCAGTGGAGGAGGCTTATCTTATCCCTAAGGATGGTCTTCCTCCTAATCAAAAACTTTAGGGACCTTATACACCACCTTGGTAACATATTTACTCGTATGAGGAACCACATTAAGGGGATCAAACCCTAGTAATTACCCAAACCATGAGCTTAGGGGTGAAAAAGGAAGCTCCTGAAGTCGTAGGTTTGGGCCGAAAACCAATGCCACTGCCAAAAAGGTTCTTGCATGTAAAAAAGGCCTCAAAAGGGGTAGAAGGCAACATTAAGTTATTATATATCTCCTCATTCTCTTGCTTAGAAGACTTAACAATTATTTAAAATAAAATAATATGATTAGTAAGGCTCGTATAAAGTTCCGGTCGCAGGATTACTTCCACCATGCACCACTTAGGAAGAAGAACTTATATCTCCAGTTCTTGGGGAAAATATGCCCATCCTTAAAGAAGACCACAATAAATTTATGGGAGAAATATTTCAACCCATTATCTTTGGGCTTGATTTTTTCTTAAACTAGGCATATCTCGAAGAACTGGGCCAATGACATATCTTTTTTACTATCGCTAATCAATTAACCACATGTTAGAAAGGGACAATTCCAATGGATCTTATAATCCATGTCACCGATAAATGTAGGGGATTCTGACCCTATACTGCAAGAAGTATTCACTAAAATAAACATATTAAGGAACTAAGGAGAAGGTCCTTTTATGAGGCTTATCAGTCTTCAAAACCATAAAGTCAAGTATTTAGTAAGTCTTCCTAATGGTTATCAAGTCCTAATTAGTAATTCAAAGAAGGGATTGGGGACCACCAGTCAAGTTGGGGCCATTCACCCCTAAGTACGCCTTCTCAAGGGTCCCAACATCCTCCTCTTTGATCAAGGGAAGGGAAACATGAGGGCTTAAGGTAGTAAGGGGATTAGCTTTCGAGATTTTATAAGGAGAAACATTTGTAGTAGACATTTTTGGCAAATAACAAGAGGAAAATAAGTATCTTTTGATTCAGAAAATATAAGAAAAGTTTTGTGACTAGTGAAAATCCCATGTGTAATGCCTTGACCTAGATACACGAGTTACTCCTGAGTCAACCCGATCTGAACCAAGTGTTAGGTGAGAAGTTCAATGAAACATCCTATATAATTTTACTAGTCTAGTTTTATTTTAGTTAGCATTTCACTTGTTTAGCATGCGATTCCAATTTTAAGATGAACTGCGTGTAGGACCCGTAGGTAGCACCCTGAGTCCAAGTAAACAGAGCTACTAACGTAAAACAAATAAAGTATACTTACATGTAAAAGACCTTCAAAATACGAACCCGCACCCAACATGTCGTAACAAAGAGTGGGGGTGAGCCTATGCCCAGTCGGAATACACAAAGAAGTATAGAAATGAATGGAAGAAAAGAATACCACTACACCAAAACAAATCAATTGTAGCGGGCAAAAACCGTTACAAAAAATATTTGTAACGGATTAAATCCGTTAGAAAATTGGCAATATTTATTTTACTAATAAAATTTTTAACGAATAAAATCCGTTACAAATTTAATATTTGTAACGGATTAAAACCATTGTAATTTATTTTGTAATGGATTTGGCGTTGGTACACATTACATATATTAGTAATGGATTTACTAAATTGTAACAGTTTTGACCCGTTACAAATATAGAATTTCTAACAGATAAAACCGTTACAAAATATATTGTAACGGATTAGGAGTGTCATATATTTGTAACGAATGTTTTTATTTGTAACGATTAAAGTCCGTTAACAATATCATTATATTTTAAAAAATATATTAGTTTCTCATTAAACAAATAGATATGAATATACTAGTAATAACTCGCGTGCTCAACCAATGACAATGCATAACCAATGCCCACAAATTTCACTCAAAACATAATTCCAAAACACACGTGACAAAATGAATGATACTAAATTTCGATGACATTAAACCAATCTAAAACTATATTTCATTCATAACCATCAAAATTACCAATACAAAATGTAGTACAAGATAAACAATCCATCTTTTAACCACAAAATTGAAACGAAGTCTAACATCATCAAAGTTCTATACATGTTATTCTCCCAAAAGCAATCTTCATTATATTCCTTGCAAAAGTAGACTTCATTCTTCCAAAATTAATCTTCATATATTCCAATAAGAACCTGTTGAACAAAGTCAACCTTAGTAAACGTGTAATCATAAATGAGTAAATAACACAAAAAACTAGTACATTCTTATGCCATTGACACACATGTAATTTTATTGGAGAATAATTGATACACAACATATGACCATAGATACTTTGGTATCGTTTGATATGCTTGTACATAAATCTAGGTCGTTAGGTTGTTGTTTTTAAGTCCCCCCCCCCCCCCCCCCCCGCCTTTTAAATCCTAAAAAGAAGCGTATACTAGTCACTTAGGACAATAGAGAGTAAGATGAAAACGCGATTAATTTAGACAAGTTACATTGGTATCGCTTGATGTGTTTGTACCTAAACCTAGGCCACTAGAGGACTATTTGTAGTCCCCCCCCCCCCCCCCACAAAGCCCATTTTTAACCCATAAAAGAAGCGTATACTAGTCAATTTGGGAAATCGATAGTTCGATGAGTATACGGTTAGTTTAGACAAGTTACTTTGGTATCACTTGATGTGTTCATAGCTCAATCTAGGCAAGTAGGTTGTTGTTTATAGTTTTAGCCCCCCAACGCCTATTTTTAATTCTAAAAGAAGCGTATATTAGTCAATTTGTCCAACCGAGAGTCTGATGAGGACGGGGTTAGTTTAGACAAGTTACTTGAATATCGCTTGATGTGTTTATACCTTTTTTAGGCCGCTAGGCTGTTGTTTTCAATTTTTTCCCCCCAACTCCTATTTAACACCCGGAAAAGAAGCGTATGCTATTCAATTTGGTCAACCAAGAATATGATGAGAGCATGAATAATTTTGACAAGTTACTTTCGTATCGCTTGATGTTTTTGTACCTATTTCTAGGATGCTAGGTCATCGTCTTAACTCCCCCCCCCCCCCCTCCCCTAATGCCCATTATTGGAATTTGTGACTAGTCGCCCCCACATGTTTACACGTCAATATGTCGGGAGTTTACGTGGATGGCTTACTATCTAAGTTGGGATAATGTCAGTGTGTTTGAATGTCTCGATCACCTTTCATATTTTCACCCTTGTGAGCCAGGCGAGCTTTTCTCAATTGGGGAGAGTAATATATACCTTGATTTATTTGTACTTTTTGTGTATTTTTACTCATGTTTTATTAGGTTTTCTCTCGAAATGTCTTTAGTGTGCCCTCTTTAGTCAATTTACATACTTCTAATAATGTCATTAATCATTCATTATAACCACTTTACTTTTAGCAATGAATGAATGAGAGAAAAATATATTATTTCAAATGTTATTGTCAAAATGATTCTGCATACATCATTTATAATTTTGTAAATTGTTAAAACTATAAGACTAATTTTTTATTATCTTACGAGGAGTGCATAAAAGAGAACTATAATTTACCTTCGTGTAAATGGACGCCTCAAGAGTACTCTGGGGTCATATATCTTCTGCTTCTTATGCTTATATTTTTCCTAGAGACAGACTTCAATTCAGTATGCAAATATCTACATTATACACAATTCTTGATTAATATAAGCCACAACTTTCCATTCTACAATCTCATACAAATGAAAGACACAACCAAAATTCAAAAATTTACAAAACCATAGTAACAAAAAAAACGCCTCTTGAAATGGGTGGGTTTTAAAAGATAGTAATAGAAATATAAGTCAGATATGAACTGGGTTAGTAGACAACGAAAGATTACAAGTTCGTAAAATGTTGTAATGTTTTCAACTTTTTATTTAAGAACCAATGTTCACTTTAAATGGAAGTCAAATAAAAAAGAACCCATTATTATCTCTTGGATCTACAATAATGCCTGTGCAGAAAATGAAGTGTGGGTGAGGATGGAGAAATGAGAAAAACGGAGTCATATCTTATAATGATAGTAATAAAAATTTATTACACTCAAGATCTCATCATTATATAAAAAATGCCATACACTTAATTTCCCAATTGCCTGGAGTAGGAATACCTGACCGCTTTCCTCATCCTCTTCATGACTAATTTTAGATTTTGGTCTATCATATTCCACATCACCATCATCAGTTGTGCTTTCCTGTAGTTGAAATAGAGAAGTTAGAGACTAAATAAGGCTTCTTATGCAATACTTACAATGTTAATAGTAACAATCTAAAATATTGGTAGTGGGTGGTCACCTGCTTCTTGTTTTAAGCCTCAATTACCTTTTCATGACCAACCTTCCTTTTTACAACTTTGGCTTCATATGGAGATTTTTCGTCACAAACAAAAAGAGATCACATAAATGAGTTATGGCACCGCAATTGTCCTTTCTTTCTTTTTTTGATATCAAGAGTCATTTTTAAAAACCCCTATTGCCCCCCATGCACAACTAAGCGGCTACAAAATAGCGGGCTATAGCCACATCATAATTCCAAAATAGCCCATCACAACTGCACATGGGGGATGATAGATAACATCTAAAACTGAACAGCAACAAAATAAATAAATAAAATTAACTCTACCAGGTTCACAGCAAGTTTCAACCAACCTCCAGACTAAGTTCCACCAAAAGCTAGATACCAAAACTATCTGAGTTGGTACTATTTTAAATAAGTAAGGAAAAAAAGGCTTACGAGCCTTTAACCGAAAAACATGGAGTTGTACATGTTGTCCTATAATTTAGGAAGTTGAGGGATCGAAACTGGCCCAGAAAATGTCACCCCACCGTGACTCGATGACGTCTCTGACATATCCTCAAATTTCATAAACTGCCCCCCATCTGAGAGGCTGCCAAGTGAGCATAGAAAATTGGGTTCACTACAAAAATAGCAGTTGTTCTTTGTTGGCACTCATAGGAAAACGAGCGCACGAGATCTTGCAGATCATCTGCTGAGAAACCCATTTCATCTAACAAAACATGATAGTGTGTGGGTCTTGTGGTCCCCTACAAAGTAAACATCCCATCTTTAAAATTAACACAAATAAAAAGTAGACAGATGAGCCATTGTCTATAAAATGATGCTCTTTAACTAATAATGTCATCGAGTTTCATAAACAAGCAAAGCGCTGACCATTCTCAATATTTCTCAGCGAGAATAATGTCATCAAATCTGCGAGAATATATAAATTAAATAAGAAGGGAATAAGAATATTTACTTGAGAAAAACGAAAAACATGTGCCTTTAAATGAGAGTGAATAAAAAAGTTAACTTTATTAATCCACTTACAATAAACTTCGAAAGACGTATTTTATAAGTATCCATGAGTTCAAATCTACCAAATCGTGAGTCAATGCTTATTATTGTATGGAACTATACTTGGTAGATATCTAAAGGCTAAAGTGGTAGTAAGAACATTCCTAGACAATAATTACACAAATCAAAGAATTGTAGTAGCCAAATAAACAATTCAAAAACCTCTTAACGACATCAAAATATGTGGATAAACCAAGGAATTTATTCCTCACTCGTCATGATCATCAATAACGTTACCCTCATGGAGAATATAAATCATTTGTTAGCCCTTACAATGAAGAAAATGAAAGATGAAGATTTAAGCCCGACACAATGCAGATTGTCAACTATGCATCAATCCACGCCACCATTCATCATGATTCAGAACTCAATGTACATTTTCTGGAAAAAGATATGATGACAACTCCTATTGTCGAATTAATGGGTTTGACTGAAGTACTAGAACCACTTTATCAATAATTAAATTGTATCAAGTTACAGATTACAGAGAGAAAAACATTTAGTATTTCTTGTCTAGAAGAAGAGTTAATATTACCTATGATAGAGAAACCATTAGTAGAGAAGGATACTAATAATAGAAATGATAGTGAAAGCTCATTCTTTAGCTTTCCCATAGACTATGAGCTTCACAAAGCTCTTGGAAATTCTTTAATGAGACATACCAACAATTTTTTTAACACGTTCGACGTGTATGGACATAGCAACTTAGGTATGATCTGTAATAGAGAGTAAATCCGAAAGAAGTACTATGGTAAAAGAGGATAAATTGTCACTAAGCTGTGTGACATCTGCACTTGTTGATCTGGACAGAAATGGTAATAGTAATTCTTCACCTTCAGGTTTTTATTTGAGAGCAGGAGTGCATTAATTGAGGAAGAACAGAAGAAAAGGCTTTATGGCTACTGGCACCCTAAAAAGAGATCAAAACTATCTACTGCCAACTAAAGAGAGGCCAAACCAGGTGATTAACAGAGGCCTAGACCACGTGACACGCAACTGTAAGGAACATATTGATCAAGATGTGTTGCATTGATGGTATCCTAGATCGAACTGTAAAGAACATGCTGGTTTTAAAAAATGTTACTGATCAAGCTGATAAGTTGAGGTAGTTAGTTCATCACAAGGTAGCTGGGATGAAGAATTTGAAACCGAGTGAAACTATATGTGGGGGTCATAATGGGACCAGTTAGGCGTTTAAATTGGTAAGTGGACAAATAAGCCCCATAGTTGTGAAATATCTTGAATGCCATGGGCACTTGCTAATAGAGATGTTGTGCAATGATCAATGACAAGTCATAGATATGGCTGAGGTAATGCAACGATTGGACTTAACCATCTTTAAGGGTGTGATGGAAAGCCATTTAGACAACATATGGGCTCGCTTCATCAAAAAGGCTGCACGAAGTTTCAACAGGTTGGATATTTTTTGGCCACTAATGCAGCTTTTGCAGCAGAGGAAAATTCCATCCCAATGGAGATTTGATGCTTCTTGAGAGAGAACTGTAAAATGTCATAAAAGGCAGTGACTTGTATCATTATGCACCTAAAATACATGTCATTACCTTCTTTATCTTTCAACCCAAATATTCTCTCTTCTAGCTATTTTAATTGTATTTGAACAATTCCATTACCTTAAGAATAGAAATTTCATCTGAAGCTTCTTCACCAAGATAATTTCTCCGGTTCAAACTCCCTCGCAATTTTTGGGACCTCAAATCCTCTACTGCCCAGTGGACCCAACTCGGTGTCTGCTAACGAATTATTGAATTTATCAACTCATTCAATACAATCTAATCGTGATACTTTAATGAATTTATTCCATTGGCACTCCACTACCAACATCGTTACATTACATAGGCAACTAATACTCTTATTTTGTTTAACTTTTGCTCATGAGTTTTCGTCTATAAAATTATAATAGACCAGAAAAAATGAGTGGAGTGGAGCACTCCAAAAAATGTGGTAAACAATTATATATAGTCAACACTATCAACAAAGATATAACGCGGAAAGGATCGTGTTGTAGGTTGTGTAAAATGTAAAACACCAAATATAGTCAACAAGCCATAAAGGATAACGATACCTCAAGTACCACTTGTATCTTCTTATGTCTACCATAGGATGTACAAGAATGGAGAAATTATACCGATGGATGACTCCCTAGATTATGGAGGAAATTTTTCACACATACTTAGTTCCGAGAGTCGCAGCATGCAAGAGCTTATGAGGATTTATGTTACCATTCATACTGACCATGAAGGTTCTAGTGCCCTTTTTGATCCTTACTTTTCATTTGTAGAAGCATTAACGGTTTAGCTGGACCTCTTTATGGTCTGACTAATCAGCAAGTTTTGCTATGGATCAAATTCATGGTGGGTGACTCTAGAGAGAACGTAAGTATAGAGCAACTAAAATATTATATCTGGAAAACCTTGATGTTAACCACTTAGGATCAACATTAAATCATTGATCCCAACCATGTTAAGGTGGTTGTGGGTTCCAAGAATTTAATTTATAACCATAATGTTATGAAGATAGTCGAGGTCCTGGATTATCGAGCATGGGATGAACGCTTGGTTAGTTTTCTAGAGAAGTAACTTAAATCCTGAAGGAACAAACTCATATTAGCAAGTAATATTAGGTTACAAATCAAAATAATAGAGAAACCTATTTTGGTATGGATAACATTTACTTACTATATATTGCTACAGAGTATAGAAGATCATAGGAAACTGACAGAAATCGTGGGGGTTGTGTGCAATTATGAAAAAACATGGTCAGTTAAAGCCTCCATATTAGTATTTCTCACTTTAAGTCCTTATGTCAAGTAACTGCATCACACACATTTAAGGCTAAACTCGGGTTAATATTGGAATGGAAAATGAGGCATAGCTTCACTTACATCGAAGTGATTCTCGGCTTTATATAATAGGAGATGTACTCTCTAGCATGTCAAAATCAGGTGGTCCAAAATCAGGGTGCGCGCTTTCATCTTCATCATCTTCATCATCATCCATAGGACTGGAAAATGCATAATAAATTCCATTTCCTCCATGAACAAGAGATTGTCACAGCTGAAAATAGAGCTTTTGCTGAAAAGGTAAACAAATATTATAACATACCATGAAACCACAAATCAGAATTTCAACAACTTATAATAGTAAAGACACTTCTAATAATTTGAAAAGAAAGGGGAAAGAATCAGCATTCATTTTAAATTAAACACATAGTTGGAAAGAGAAATAATTGCAATACAACTCTTTTAAGCATTTTAACAAACACCAACCTGCACCCTCATGGTTTATGAAAATGAATATGTCCCAACAGAGTTTAAAACTGTCCTCCCTAAAAACTAAAAAGGTCTCGACAATGAAAATATCTTACAAAATAGATTTGTACGCCCATATACTCACCAATGAATTAGCATGGTCCCATAGACACAAAAAATTCAGAAATATATTCGATTTTAGATCCACTTTTTTCGAAAAAAAAATTGGAAATAGGAAAATCGAAAATTGGGAGACTAAAATTTCATTCCAAATTCGGAATAAATCGGATCGAAAAAAAAAATATGAAGTTCGAAAAAAAAACACAACCCTATGCAAGAACAAATACAATACAGATAAATTTGGGAGAGACAAATTTGGAACAAAAAATGTGACTAAGCTTAATTGGTCCTTGCTTTATGTAATAGTTGATTAAAACATATAAGTCGAATTAAAAGAAATTTTAGTAGAACTTCAAAATGGTTATGAATAATTATCTTAAAGACAAAGCCTTTACTTTTCAATTTCTTATCAGTGTGTACACATTTATCTCTAGATTCATGTGCACATATTTATGAACCACATTCTAGTTCAACATTAGTACATTCTTCTGAACGAGCGGGGGGGGGGGGGGGGTGATAAGTTGGAGCTATTAACGATTTTTTTATGCGAGGGGTGGGGGTCAAGTATAAAAGCAGGATCAAGGTAGAAATTTGGCTTAAACTAAAATGGAATTAACTCGTGATAGTAAGTAGAATCAAGGTTTGAAAAACTTACATTCAATGGATCCACAAAAATTGAGACCCCAAAACATTAAGTCTATATCATGAACTAAACTTCATTTCACTTTACATATCTTATTATATATAGATGTGTAGGTGCATTGCCAAGAAGCCTCTACATATCTCGTAATATATATATGTATTAATGATTTGTGTGTGTGTGGGTGGGTGGGGGGAGGGGGGCTCTAGTAATTGTCGTTTACACTATGAACACACATGCTTACACACACAAAAATTTCACATACTACTAAGCACAATGTTGCACACCATTTTAAACACATACACACAGTTTCAAACACTAAACGCACAAATTTCACATGCTTTCAAGAAACACACACACACACATGCACAAAGTTTCACACACTGAACACGTGCCTGCGTGCACACATAATTTCACACACTAATAAACAAAAAGTTTTAAATTCACTCTACACACACATACAATTTAACAAACACACTGCATACAACTTTAAATACACTTTACTTCCCACATTTAGCAATCTCTTCCCTTCCACCATAAACTCCACCCACACTCCGCTTTCCTCTCATTATCTCTCATTTCTCATTTTCATTTACATAAACACATTGTTTCATAAACACAAAAAAATAACATCTCCATCTCATAATCTCTCATATTCATATCATTCAAACACAGACACACACACCAACAAGAAAAAACTCTCAAGACTGATCAGATCATGATTCAACAATAAGATTTATTAATAGGTTTGGTAATTGAATAACTCATGTTTTGGATCAAAATGGAAAATATGTTAATTATGGTTGGCAATTCTTTCGTATCTCTAAATTTTCCCTCCCTACAGAGCCTACCAATTATCACGTTAAAACTAATAACATCCGCCTTACACCCTTTTCTTTTCCATCTCATTCAAAGCACCAAATGCCAAATCAAAATCTTTCTACTTACAAAACCCTCATATCATTACATTATAAGTTATAGAATTAGGTGTAGAGCCATTTTTTCTCATGTTCTCCAAAAAAAAACATTAACCTCTCCTTTTCGACCAACCTTAAAAGGCCCACTAATCAAAGTACAATAAACCGCATAATCCAATACCATTTTATTCCCTAACATCTCATCCTTAAGCTTATTAAAAGCCTTATTTACCTCATTAACACTAGAAATCCCTTTAATCAATGAGACATAAATAAAACCATTAGGTCTCACAAAAAAAACTCTCCCCGTCTCCTCTTTCAATGCGAAAACTTCATCCAACCTTGAATTCTAATTCGCATAGAGATCATTAACCAAAATCCCAAATGCCACTAAATTGAGTTAAATCCCTTTCCTTTCCATTTCATCAAACAATTTCCATGCATTTTCTAAATAATAACACACATAACTAGCACTACAAAAGCGCTATATTTAAACCATGACCAAGCAAGTGCATAAATATACTCTTGAAAGAGAAGTGGAAGTAGTGTTGTTTAGATCCATCTAGATCTATAATCAATATATTATATATATTATGTACTTTTATGGCTTAAAATAATATTGATTATGGATATAGGACAACAAACATTTCGTTTCCAATTTTAGTCCCCATTTTCAAGTTAAAGGGACATGTGGCATGCTGTGATTGGTTGACGTTTTATGAATATCGGTCCGCGCCAGCGACTTTATTTAAAAATAGGGACTAAAACTATATATAAAATGTTCGTTGCCCTATTTCCAAAATACATATTACTATAGGTCATAAATTTACAAAGCCCCATATATATTATAAGTACACACATTAAGGTAGACATAACGGTCAATAATCATTATAATTTCTTTCATTTTATTGAATTGTTTGCATAGTAAAAGAGCATTTAAGATAGTATTTAAGGATTTTATAGTTCTTTGGCATGAATGTATGGTATTTGATGAAATTTAGGGAGGGTAGCGGGCATGGGCGTAGAATGTAATGCTATTACAAAATGTGATTTCTTTGGGGATAAGACGACGAGGGTCAGTCTTTAATTGTCTTGGTCGTTACATAATTTCTTTTGAGTTACAGCAAGGGGAAATTTTAATAGGTAACAGAGATTGATAAAATCAGAGAAGTTGAAACCATAAAAATTGTAAAATAGAGTAGATAGGAAACAAACACCTTAATTGACGATCTTTGATGTAGTAGGTGGAGGTGCCCAACTTCTTGACTTCAATTTTGTAATTTGTTTTCTCTCTTGTTTGTGCTTCAGATAGTTTTGGAAAGAGGGCTTTTAGTGGTCGAAGGTGTTCGTCGGGGGGAGAGGAAGTGGTCGCGGAGGGAAAAAACATTTACAACACAATTGGGAATTAGGGGAATATGAATATCCCGCCCAATTTGGGTATTTCTTTATATTTTTTAATTTATATTTATTTTATTTTAATAAGTTTAGCGCCAGTTATTATGTATTCCAACGGTTGGATTATATTTGTAACGGTTTTTAACCGTTACCAGTATCTAACGGTCAAAATCCATTACAAATAATTTAAAAAATCCGTTACAAATTAAACCTTTTGGTGTAGTGTACTCACGCAATACAATCACATACACGCCAAATTATATATTCATTTACGTATATGTATATAGATATATCTTTGAAAAATACATATTCAATGCATTACCCATTTTACTTCCAAAACTTTACTCACCTAGATTAATTTGCCTTAATCTTGTAGAGACTTCCTTTATTTATACTTAACATTTATCACTTTAGTCAACACACCCACTGAACACTAAATGCTACTATATTTGATTTAGCCAAACCCATTCCTTTACCGAAACCACCCTTTTTCTATTTATGAAAACATACTTTAGTATTTTCATTGAAAAGTGCCCTTTTTAACACACGCATTCACCGTATTAGAAAATATGTGTTTGTCATTTGAAAACCATATGAAAACTATGGCTTTAACAACTTAGATTACTTAACCACCCATTTACCCACTTCATTTTACCCTTTTGTCTTGACTTATGGAAACTAATAGAATTACACATTTACTTGTTCATTTGACCTATACTGGAACATTAATTACATTTATTCAGCTCTGGCTATATTAACACATTTCACGACACAGCCTATTTCTTGACATGTTCCATATTTCTTTTAAATTTTCTCGAAATATTCCTTTACCTCATACTTACACGGGCTTCACATTGACGGCTATGCGCACCATATGCTCGGGCCAGTGATTTAGGGCTTTTCACTTAAGGTCTTCGTGCCCTTCTTTCATTATTCCCAGTTGCATTCGAGTCCTTATTAATGTGTTTAACATTTACGCATGTCCACATTATTCAATTTCCTTGCTTTTACCCGACCGAAGCCAAATCCCGGACTTATCCATCCATTTTTCCATTAACACTTGGAAAATTGTTTGTTTTCTACTTTAAGTCCCTTATCCACACACACGTGATTTATACTAGAATCATTCGCGCATGACAACCTAATTTATTTTCACACATTTTAGTGTAAAGACATTCTTTAACATTTTTATTCCATAAAAATGTTTCACTTTAAGTAAATTACCATTTTACCCTTTGTTTACCAAACTTGCAATTTAGTTCCTTCACAAGTGTTATTTCTCAAAAGGGTTATTAAGTCTCCAAATTAACATTTAAAACACTTTATCCATTTCAACACTTGTTTAATATCACACTTTTTTCCAACTTCCACACTTGTTACTTTAACACCCTTAACACATAAAATAACACCTTTTACATTTTAAACTTCCAAATTTTCATTTGCCTTAGTTCATGCTTAAACCCCACAAAACTATCTTAAACTTGTTCATATATTTATCATCAAAATACTACAAGTTTATACACATGAAAAAGTAGACTTTAAATCCCAAAATCCTATTAAATGGGCTAAACATACATTAAATTATAGGGATTTGTATCATGTGCAACAACATGCCTTTCAAGTCACAAATACATTTTATAAATTTCTTAAACTCAATAAATATCAATTTTCCAAAAGATCTCTATTTTGCAAGAAACCTAGAAATATTATTTCATTAATATTTAAACAAGATTAATTTCATTTAATATTTTATTGAATAAAATATTCAATAAGTCCTTTTTACTAGAATACCATATATAATATTTTCTCACATTTTTAATCCATAAAAATGTCCATTATATCTTCTTACTAGAAATGCACTAAAATAATATTTTTCTACATTTTTGTTCCATAAAAATGTCCATTTTTTATTTTTACTAGAAAATACACCAAACTAATATTTTCTTACATTTTTATTCCCTAAAATATCCATTATTTATTTCCTAAAATTTATTTTGTTTTCAAGGCCCATTTTAAATAATCTTTGTGATACCATTCCATATAAATGCTAATATGGTTAATAATCAACACTAAGATGCAATCTAGTATCCTACACACATATATTCAACCTAATATATGTAAATAACATGCTGAAGATACAATACACATTTAACTTGGATCAAAGTTAGTTTTTCCGACGTAAAATGTCTCCAAAGATGGTGGTGGTGGTAGTGAAGATGGGTGACTCCCCCACCTCCAAAGGTGGCCATAAAGGGAGTCAAAAAAGCTCCACCATACAGCCTACCAGAATGCTCAACAACTCATATTCTTTCTTTAAGAGAAGCTTCATAAAAACCATCATCAAAACCTCCACTGACATTCTCATCTTTCTTCAAGAATATTCCCTTCCAAATATCTACTACCCCCCCCCCCCCCCCACAAGTAATAACCCCTTTCATATTTCGTAGCTTAAACCTTTAAATGGGTAAATCAGTATCTTTGGGTGTGAGTTATTTTGTTAAGACTCTAAACTCCCAAAGGCCTTATGTGGGAAATAGTAGGGAGATGCGAGCTCCTTGAAAAGGCGAAGTGCAGATGGGTTTTTTCTCCCGTTGCTCACTACCCACGTTATTCTCTTATACAAAATTCAACCCTAAAATAACTCTTATACAAGTTGGTTTAATCCTGATTGTCCAGTCTCGAGGGCTGACAACAGAAGTAAATCAACAGTTGGAATGTTGATAGCACGATGGTGTGTAGATTGGAGTTCACGTCCCTCTCGCTCTCTCTATAATATTATATACCCACAAGTCCATGTAATACGTATATCTATGAATAGTCACATGGCACAAAACTAATGGCCCAATGCTCTTTACCCACTGGAAGTTTCCATCCCTACAAATGATGATTCGACAGCACACACAAACTGACGTAGACCTGACTCTCTTGGTCAGTCGTTCGAACGACTGAAGTCTTCATTTGAACGACACTTGAATGTCGTTCAAATGATAGTTAACGTCATTTGAATGACCCACTTGAATTGGATGATTTTTCATCTAACTCCCTATCTGTTATTGATTTGTGCATCTGCCCCAATTCAATTTTCAAAGTCTCAAGAAGGTCTAAATAATGTATAACCCAATAATTTCATGATTCTCATATAATTTTTATATGGTAAAAAGTACAATAACTCTTCTTAACTATAATTTATTTCTCCTCATGTGTAATCCATATATATAATTTAATTAATTTACAGGGGCATGGTATTACAAACTTCCCTCTTTAGGGAATTTCATCCTCGAAATTCTTGTCTCATTAAAAACTATACTCTTGTTACCTATTACTAGTTTCTAATCCTAGGCATCCTCAACACTATGGTCTAACCCAAGGATTTCACTACAATCAATTATTATCGTTAACCCAGTCACAACTAACCCTTAGGTTTTATTGCAAAATCTCAAGCATGCCTAACATGTCTATCTAAATGAAACCTCGAGATGACTGGTAATCATAAAATATTGCAATATCAACAATGAATTCAATAACATGAATCATTCTTACGTTAGGATTCATAATCTACATTTCCTCAAACTATCTTGGATCTTGGCTAGCCTAGGCAGATACAACCTCAACATTCCTTCTTGCACATAACAAGGATTTCTAAGGCAATCACCTTATTACACTGGTCTACCCGACCGATAACTCTACGATATCCTACTGGTGGCCTAGGGTTACCCTGGTCATCATACCATGCATATATATATATACAGACGATCATCTCTTAGATCTCAAAAATTTCGAACTAAGTGCAGCACTATCATCTAGTGTTTATCAGGTTCCAATATTCATAATACTATCAAGTCACAACCACGGGACATAAGACTAAATCGTAACTAGATGTACCTACTAACACACAACCATTTTAACCTAAGGCAACCAAGTAATATATGCAACTATATGTGAGAACATAAGACCACATGTACACACAAATTGTTATAGTAAAAGGGTGCATCCGAAGCAGAGCGCACTTACATATCGTGATGCATTAGCCACAACCGGCCTAACCTGCATCACTATTGATCTTGTATAGCGCCACAATTGAATTAAAACTAATCAACAACCTCCCATTACCGGGATCAAAGAAGATACAAGAATGCTACAAATCGAGCAACTTCCACGCCAAAAGGAAACAATCAATTTCTAATAATGAATTGACCCACACGAAGTGCGAACCCACAACGTATGCTTAAACTCTATAAATCCATCCAATACATGATAATCACCTTAGCCTTGCCATGTACCCTGTATTGGCCTCTTAACCTTGATGGTATCTACTCGAGAATCATCCATCTGTTCTCGACCGACGAAATACAAAGTGAATTCCTCTGGAAGCTGAAATGCTAGGCTCCCCTCCTTAGGACTAATGCTACCTATCCATCATTGGTAAGAAGAACTATCGTAAATCAAGGTGAAGTTACTTCTCTTGGCACTTATACTTAGTTATCGATATATCACAGCTAGGCCTCCGAAATTCAAACACGTGGTAGCTAACCTCAATTTCCAAGATCACTCTCATGAAGTGAAACACAATGCTCACGTAATTTTATATGTCCAACTCATGAACCATTGCTAATACCATTAGCATAGCCTACATGATTCCATCCCCTAATCATTCTAATGGCATCTGAACTTTCAAGCATCACTCATGTCAACTGACTTTCCTCAACAGAGTCATTGCTAACCATAAAATTAGCACACGTAGGTCCTATAATTAGACCTAACACTTCATCCCAAGTTCTATCTCTTAAATCCATGATGAACACCATCGTGTTCTAAGTCTACAAGGCGAACCACCTAGCATTGATTAACCTATTTTCAAAATTATCCTCGAAGGTCACATCATGATACATGCCTATAAACAAAATCCATAGCACTAACTCCAAGGTAGTACTATAAACTGACATGACCTTTATGTAAACTTTAATACAACAATGATTCTTAATGCTTCATGGAGGTCACATCAAGCTCAATTATTTCTGTAAACAGCTTACACATTTACTATAATAAACCACTAGTCACATCGTGACCTATGCAATCCAGCCTTAAATTTATCACTATAAAATGGACACCACTACATATATGTTAATGCAATAATACATTCAAAGGGTTTCAGGAGAGATACTATTATCGTTTTAATTAACGGTACACAATCTGAGTTTCACTAAAACTAGGAGATGACTACCACTCGCACCAATATCCCATTAAATGAACCCTAGTATACATCAAAAAAGAAATTTTCAATATGATTTCACAATCCTATATCTTTTAATCTCTTATGAGTGTTCAACCACTACAACTGAATTTCCTTACTATATAAATCCCATACTACGCGTTGATTTCTAATTAAATTTACGATATATATCTTGGTAGGATATGTGGCGTCGAGCATTGCCTATGAATACTAAGGTCCATGCCTACAAATGATACAAGGGGTCATACTTCTCAATGGCATTCTACAATAACCAAACTCCAAATTAGTACCATTCATAATTTTTGCACGACATAGGACGTCGGTTATTGCCCAAGAGGAGTCCCACCCTAATGACGTCGGACAAGGTCCTATACTAAAACATCATGGCTCATTCACTTAATACCAAGTCACCATGATTATCTAGGTTAAATCCTCGATATCCGTCGCCATTAATATTGTCTAAGTCCACATTATAGTTAAGGCACATGAGTAGGGATATGTTAAACGCAAGACCATAACTAGGGGACCTAATATTTTCTCGCAACGGAGCTAACACTTATAAATACATTAATCAACCAACAACAACTAAGGTGTTCACCCATAAGGGTAGCATCCTATCAACTAAGACTGATTTATTCTCTAGTGTTGGACTACATCAATTTATATTCTCATTCACCTTACCGTCAATCACATTATTACCCCAAGGATCCAAATTGCCTAATTATCACATCAATATTAACCTCTCACATGTGTCACACCCAAGGATACATATAATTTAAATCACGATTTCCCATTACAAAGTTATGAAACTATAACAATCAATCCCTACCGTTGATTATCCACAATTTGGTGACACTTGCCCCACTGGGCGTCATCTCATTCTATCAATATCTCCAAAGACTTTATGTCAACAAGGTTGGAACACAAACACCTCATACTACGAACCACAGTGTCTCCACTTACTGGCTTATGTGGACACCTATAAATTACAATTCATACTTTATCAAAAACATGAAAGTGATTTATAAAACGAACTTGAATGTATGATACTTGACACTAACTTACTCATCATGCTAACATCTTTGACCTTACCGTTGAGGACATAAACTGAACCGTCACCTAAATTAGCTTGATTACCCCAAACCAATGTTGACGTCGAAAAAGGAACCTTGAACCTAGAGCACTGAAACCATTTGTAATGCCCCAACCCAAATATATGAGTTACTCATGAGTCAACCCAATCCAAACCGAGCCTTAGGTGAGAAGTGCAACGAAACAACCTATATATTTTACTGGTGCAGTTTTATTTTATTTATGATTTCACTTGTTTAGCATACGATTCCAATTTTAAGATGAACTATGTGTAAGAACCATTAAGAATCACCCTCGAGTCCAAGTAAACAGATCTACTAATGTAACAAAAATAAAGTATACTTACTTTTAAAATGCCCTTAAAATACGAACCCTCACCCAACCTATCGTAACAAAGAGGGGGTGTGAGCCTATGGCCAGTGGGAATATACAAAGAATTATAGAAACGAATGGTAGAAAAGAATATTCACGTGCTACAATCACATACGTGCGAAATTATCTATGCATCTACATATATGTATATAGATATACCTTTGAAAAATAAATATTCAATGCATTACCCGTTTTACTTCCAAAACTTTACTTATCTAGATTAATATTCCTTAATCTTGTAGAGACTTCCTTTATTCATACTCATCATTTATCACTTTAGTTCACAAACCCGATCAACACTTAACGCTACTATACTTGATTTAACCAAACCCATTCCATTACCGAAATCACCCTTTTCTATTTATTAAAACATACTTTAGTATTTTCATTGAAAAGTACCATTTTCAACACATGAATTCACCATATTAGAAAATACTTGTTTGTTATTTGAAAACCTTATGCAAATTATGGGCTTAACAACTTAAGTTACTTAACCACCCATTTACCCACTTGATTTCACATTTTTTGTCTTGACTTATGGACACTCATAGAATTACACATTTACTTGTTCATTTTACCTATATCGAAACATTTATTACATTTATTCAAGTTAGGTTGCATTAACCCATTTCACCCCACAGCCCATTTCTCGGCATGTTCCATATTTCTTTTAAATTTTCTCAGAATCTTCCTTTACCACATACTTACACGGGATCCACATCGACTGCTATATACACCATATGCTCTAGCCAATGACCGAGTGGTTTTCACCTAAGGGCTTTGGTCCCTCCTTGCTTTTTTCCTGGTTGCATCCGAGTCCTTATTAATGTGCTTAACATTTTACACATGTTCACATTATTCCATTCGCTTGCTTTTCCCGATCGAAGCTAAACCGCGGACTTAACCATCTATTTTTCCATTAACACTTGGAAAATTAATTATTTTCTCCTTTAAGTGCCTTATCCACACACACGTGATTCATACAAGAATCATTCGCGCTTTAGGGCCTAATTCATTTTCACACATTTTAGTGTAATGACATTCTTTAACATTTTTATTCCATAAAAATGTTCCACTTTAAGTAAATTACTAACTTATCCTTTGTTTACATAACTTGCAATTTAGTTCCTCAACAAGTGTTATTTCTCAAAATGGTTAATAAGTATCCAACTTAACATTTAAAACACTTTAGCCATTTCAACACTTGTTTAATATCACACTTTTTCCCAACTTCCACACTTGTTACTTTAACACCCTTAACACATAAAATAACAACCTTTACATTTTAAACTTCCAAATTTCCTTTTGTCTTAGTTCATGCTTAAACCCAACAAAAATATCTTAAGCTTGTTCATATATTTATCATCAAAATGCTACAAGTTTATATTCGCGTGAGAAAGTAGACTGCAAATACCAAAACCCTATTAAATGGGTTTGACATACATTAAATTCTATAAATTTGTATCATGTGTAACAACATGCCTTTCATGTCACAAATTTCTTAATAAATGTCTTTTTTCCATAACATCTCTATTTTGCAAGAAACCTAGAAATAATATTTCATAAATATTTTGACAAGATTAATTTCATTCCATATTTTATTCTATAAAATATTCAATAAGTCTGTTTTACTAGAATACCACAAATAACATTTTCTCACATTTTTATTCCATTAAAAATGTCCTTTATTTTTTTTACTAGAAATGCACTAAAATAATGTTTTACTACATTTTTATTCCATAATAGTGTCCATTATTTATTTTTACAGGTAATACAACAAACTGATATTTTCTTACATTTTTATTCCCTAAAAATGTCCATTATTTATTTTCTAAAATGTATTTTATTTTCAATACCCATTTTAAATCATCTTTGTCATACCGTTCCATATAGATGCTAATATCTAGTGTTAGTAATCAACACTAGGATGCAAGCTATTAGCCTACATATATATATATATATATATATATTCAACCTAATATATGTAATTAACATGCTGAAAATACAATACAAATTTAACTTCGATCAATGTTAGTCTTTCCCACCTAAAAAGTCTCCAAAGATGGTTGTAGTTAAGATGGGTGACTCCCCCACCTCCAAAGGTGGCCCTAAAGGGAGTCACAAAAGCTCCACCATACAGCCTCCTAGAATGCTCAGCAACTCGTCTTATTTCTTTAAGAGCAATCCTCTAAAAACCCTATTCCAAACCTCCACTAACATACTCATCTTTCTTAAAAAATACTCCTTCTCAAATATCTATTAAAAACCCCAATAATATCCCCTTTCATATTTCGTAGATTAAACATTTAAATGGGGAACTCTGTATCTTTTGCTGTGAGTTTATTTGTTAAGACTCTAAATTGCCAAAGGTCGTATGTGAGAAATGGACGGGAGTTGCGAGCTCCTTGAAAAGGCTCAGTACATATGGGTTTTTTCTATCCATATTCATTACGCACATTCTTCTCTTTGCACTATCGAATCCTATAATAACTCTCGTACTGGGTGGTTTAAACCTGATCATCCAGTCCCAAGGGCTGACAAGAGAAGTAAATCCATGATTGGAATGTTGACAACACGATGGAATGTATATTGGATTTCATGTCCCTCCCTCTCTCTGATATTATATAACCACAAGTCCATGTAAAATGTATATCTATGAATATTCAGCTGGCACAAAACTAACGACCCAATGCTATTAACCGACCAAAAATTTCCATCCCTATAGATATGAGCTTAAAACCCACCAACAAGGGTTGGATAATGCACACAAACTGACGCGGACCTGAATCAGTTGTTCAGTCGTTCGAACGAATGCAGTCGTTGTCTAAACCACACTTAAATGTCGTTTGAACGACAGTTAACAACGTTTGAAGGACCCACTTGAATTGGATGATTTTTAATCTATCGCCTTACCTCTTATTAATTTGCGCATCTGCCCCAATTCAATCTCCAAAGTCTCAAGAAGGTCTATATAATTTATAACCCAATAATTTCATATTTCTCATACAATTTATATATTGTCAAAAATCCCATAAGTCTCCTCAACTAGAATTTATTTCTCCTAATCTGTTATCCATATATATAATTTAATTAATTTACCAGGGCGGGGTATTACACAAGGCTAGCCCATGGGGCTTCTTTATCTCCCCCAAAACTTGATGCTTCAATCTGTTCCACCCCCAAAGGACATCCCATCAATGTTCTCAACCATTTAAATTCTCCTTCTTGATGCAATCCAGCCATAACGGGTAGTTAAGCAGAACGTTACGACATTACCCCTAGTTTAAGTGAAAGGGATAAGTGTTGCCCCTAGATATTCTTGCAATGAGAAACAAGGGGATATTAATGATTCCCTATTAAACACCTGACCTTCCAAAATACCCGACGAAGAAACTCTACCATATGACCTACAAAAAACATTCTAACAATTACCCTCAACAAAAATCAAATAATCATGAATCTTATTCAAAAAATTACAAAAACCTAATATTTACATACATTATATACACTTATATGAACTCAAATTAATACAAAGCATAGTTTCATGGTCCCAAGAATCCCAAAACACATGCTTTGAGCAACACACATGTGTTATGTCAATCACATGTGTGCAATGCAATTATACTCACTTATTCTTGCACTACACCATGTTTTCTACACGTTCTGCACTGTTTTTCAAAAAGTTTCATGATAAAAGTACTGCCAAATCTACAACTTACTTTGGTTTAAAAGTGGACATATAAAAGATCACAAATACTCTAATTAAATTGCAATACCTCTTATTTTCAAAGATATAGAACTTCTTTAATTCAGAGAATTTATTTAATTGGGAGAATTTGTTTAATTTAGAGAATTTATTTAATTCGGTGATTTAAATTTAATTAATTTGTGTTTAATTTTCAAGTTCACTTTTATCGTATTTTGAGGTCGAAATTGGAGAATTTTATAAAAAAAACTCGTACGATGATTTTGAGTGAGTGTTTGATTTTGGATAGGCCGAGATAGTCGAAAAAGAGTAGTCGGGGTAGTAAATGGGTCTCGGGACATTTTAGGCATAACTGGGCCCACACGGGGGTGTTCGAGTCATTCGGGCTTGGCCCATTAGTCTAAAAAAGGGATTAGCATTATTAACCTAAATAAGGGAGTTAGTGGAAGATACAACTCAAAGAGAAAACCCTAGACTCGTAGAGAAGAAAAATGGGAGAAATTTGGGAAGCTTTTGGGAGCAAAATCAAGAAGAATTGTGTGTGTTCTTTGTCAAATCTTTGTATAGCTCAAAGGAATCAAACACTATGAATAAATAAAGGAAAGTGGTTAACTTGTTTTAAATGTAAATATGTGATAATCGATTCATATCATAGTGGGTGTAAGTCAAATTCATTTTTGGTTGGGTTATCACATGAAATATGAGTGTTTATGAATTGGGCAGTTTATAGATATTAAATGTGCAATTGATATTGTGTTATGAATTAAAGAGGGTTGATACCTCATTTATATTGGTAGACCAATAATCCATGTAGTTTAATTTGGAGTTCGAAATCAAATTGTGAGGAAACGAGATCGTGAAAACCCAAACCCAGATTTTTACTGTTAGTGTTATCAATAGATGGTGTTTAGGGACTGAATCCATGTTTCGAATCTATTAAAGGAGAGATTTAATGTTGGGAATATGTTGATTGATGTTGGGTGGAAATCGTGAAGGTCTCAGATTTAAAAATGGAGAAAAAACTAGTGTCGTAAGGAAGAAGAAGGAGGGCTGAACACTTTAGGTCGTTCAAACAACCAAGGGTGTCGTTTAAATGACAAAGGTATGTCGTTCGAACGACCAGTGGTCTCGTTTAAATGATGTAGCTTAACTTTTGGTAGTTTGATCCTTTTATCTAATTGTCTTGGGTTTTATTTATGGGTTACAGGGAGATTATTCTTTTTCGTTGACCAGGGACTTAATTGTGGACTAAGGGGATTTAATTAGTGAGATATTAAAAGGAGGTTAATACCTAAGATGTTGAGAAATGGTTATTAAGGAATATTAAACATTTATAACTATGTCAAACTTATTAATGGAAGTTAGCGTAATAATTTCAAAAATGTGACATTGCGGGAAGAATGAATGTGTTCGGGTATTAATAGAAAGAATTTTTTGGTGTGTATTTTTTCGTCGTTGCTTGAAAATCTCTACTAATCAAAATCCTCAAATTACCTACAAAATATAACAAACTAAAGTGTAGAGGTAAGTAAGGGTATCAATCCACATCAAGGGGGGGTAAGCTAGAGACAAATTCAATTGTAATTCAATTTTTTTTTTGTGCTTTTTCACATTTCTAATTTTTTTAGCTTTTTCAATATTAAAACAATTGGGTGAGGTGAGGTGAAATAAGACTAAAATAAAATGTGAGATGAAAACAACCAACTATAAAGTGACTAAAAGTGAAAAATAAAGTCAAACACTAAAATAAGAGATAAAGTGAGGTAAATAATTGTGAGAACAATCAAGGAGTGGGATTACACCACAAATTTTAGATATTCTAATTAATTAATTTAATTAATTGAATTCTCCCAAATTAATATCAAAATTACAAATCAACTCTCGTTTCAAATGTAATTTTAATAGTTATTTTTTAGAAAATTAAGTTTAACTCCCCACAACTCTAGACAAATAGATCTACACTCCTTTTAATTAATCACCGGCTAGGATCGATCAATTAAAATCTATGTAAATCTTAGAAAATAAATTTAGAGTTGAAATTCAAGTAATAATACCCCACTTAAGAAACCCATATCTCTAGTTCGAATCTAAAATGGGTATTATAACTAGAACTTCGATTTTCTCTCGAAAATTATTTACCCTCTCTCGATGCGTAAATTTAAGGGTGAGCGATCAAAATTAATATTCAAAGGGAATTTTCAAGTAATCAAACTAATTAAACTAAAATAACATCAAATATAACCCCCCCCCCACCCCTTGAAAGGGGATTTAACCTAACATGGTATAAGATTTGACAAATTAATAATCAAAGGCATAAAATAAATGAGAAGAGAAGAGAACAATCAAACCCAATCTCTTGAAGTGAAATTGAACTCTTATTTCCTTGAAATCAAGCACAATCCATCCAATATGAGCATCCAACAATAATCAACTCAATTTAATTTCACACATTTATCACTCACAAATATCTAAAAAAAATATTTACAAATATTTCTACCTAATTTATTCTAATCTAACTCTCTACTTTTCTCTAGAATTTTCTCTCTCTATTTTATATTATCTATCTCCTCAAATGGGGTCTTGAGTCTTCTTTTATAGTAGATACATGGCACACATGGGGATAAGGTGTATTTTTGGGAAGGTTTAATGTGCATGGAAATGGGGTGTGTACACATGAGGTAAGAGAGTTGTGAGTTCATGTGGGTGAGGGGATTGGAACAAAACAAATCAAATTTGTTAAGGGTTATTTTTGGAAATGGTTAAAAGGGGTGTTTGGGTAAAAGGAATTAAATAGGTTTTAAGCACATATGAGTTTAATTGGTTTTGTTAGCTTGCTTTGGAACATGGAAGGTGGAAGAAATGTGGCTTTTGGAAATGAATGAATGAATGGGAGATGGGTTTAGGCAATACTCGAGATGGGTTGGCAAAAAGGTCCGATCGGAGGCAGATATGGGAAGATTTGCCCTTTGTGTTGAAATGGGTATAGAATCAAATTCGGGTTTTGAAATTCGCCTGGAGGTGCTCGGTTTCGGGCAGTCGGGTATGGGTCGTGAGGTAGAGAGCTGGATTGGTGGGACGCTGCTGGCGCCGAGGTAGCTCGCGGGGAAGGTCCGACGATGGGTTTTGGATAGATCTCTAGTTAGTCTGAGTTGAGGGAACGCCGGAGGTTACAAGGGGGTTCGGGTTTGGCCGGCTGCGGATCGCGGGATAGGCCTAAGGGGAGGTGGTTGGGTGGAGATCAGGTAAGGTATAAGGGTCTGAATCGGGGTTCCGGTTGGTGCAGGGGCGTCGTCGGCGTGATTTCTGGTGAGGGGATGGGACGCCATCCAGACAGACGGTGGGTCAAGGCTACAGACTGGCGGAGATGGGGTTCGCCCGAGAGGGTGCTTGGATGGGGCATCGGCAGATCATGGTATTGTGGGTTTCATTCGGGTCATGGAGGTTGGGTTTTGGTTTTAGATAGGAGATGGGTATTTGGAAAATTGGTTTGGGGTTTAATGGTGGATGTGTTGGGTTTGGAGGTGTATGGTTATGGTGGTATGAGAGAGAGTGTGGTGTGGGTTAGAAAGATGAAGGTGGGTATGGTTGTGTGTGGTGAGGGTGTATGGAATGGTGTGCGTGAGTGGGGGTTTAGTTGTAGGATAGTGTAGGCTAGTGTATGGTATGAGTGTGTGGTTTGGGATACGTGTGTGTGTGTTTAATTTGTGACCCTAAGAGGAATAAAATAAAAATAAAAAATAAAATCTAAAAATAAAAGAAACTAAAAAAATACAAATAAAAATATTAAAACTAAACAAAATGAAATCCTAAGCTTATATAAAAACTAAAATAGAAATAAAGAAATAAAAACTTAAAATCTAAATGAAAACTAAAGTCCTAAAAAAAATTTAAAATATAATAAACTAAAAATAAACTCCTAAAAACAATTCCTAATAAAACTAAAAACAAATAAAAATCAAAATAAAATAAAATTACACTAATAAAATAAAATTAGAAAATAAAACCTAGAAATCCTAAATAAATCAAAAATAAATCCTAAAAATAAAAATGACTCAAACTAAAAATATTAAAAATATAGAAAGATGCAACCTAAACACACACATGCTTAGGGTGATGATTTGGGCTAGGTTTAGTCTCGACTTTGGTTACGGGAGAGAGAATTAGCTCCATTCAATGCGCATTTGCCTAGATATATAGCTTTTGACACCGCAAATGGATATTTGACCTACAG
The DNA here is from genome assembly GCA_949130495.1 of Sambucus nigra. NCBI lineage: Eukaryota > Viridiplantae > Streptophyta > Magnoliopsida > Dipsacales > Adoxaceae > Sambucus > Sambucus nigra. The sequence continues at coordinate 287,717,827 of OX422208.1, forward strand.
GATAAACATTTAAGCACATAAGATACAAACTACCGAGAATTAGCAACAAAAGTACGTCTATTAGGGGTATAAAATATATAGTTTTGGGTGCTTATCACACCATCCCTAAACAGAGCGTTGCTAGTCCTCGAGCAATAAGATAGAGAGAAAGAGAAAGATAAGTAACCAAAAGTGTACCACTTTCGCGGGCACTTGCGATTGCACTTAGCATGTGCAACAAGCCTTTAAACCTATAGGTTTCCCTACATGACGAGTTGTGTCTCGTGGGGGTTTGCAGGGAATATACCCACAAAATTCTTATTTGCAAAAGGCAGTCAATATCTTATTAGACGTAGAATAATTTCACAATCTATTATAAGAGAATATTTTTAGAAATACAAGCTAGAAGAGTAAAATTTTTAGCTCAGTAAATACTCAAGGCACATCCTTCCTAGAACTCAATGTGTGTGGTGTGAATAAGTCAACACGGGTCGAGCATTACAAGAGTAATTGCTAGACTGCCTTTTCAGAATCAACGCTTCAACTTCAAATCTCACGAATATCTCTCTCAAACGAACTCTCGAGATTAGGGTTAGTGTATCGCTCTTGTATGTGAGGAGATGAGTAAATGTGAGCAAGTTTAAACGTCTCACGCGCATATAAGAAAGAAAGAAAAATTAGAAAAAAAATTGATCTCATGAAAGAATGTTAATCACTATAGTGAGAACGTCGAGTTATTCACCACGTTGACTTTCATTTGCCCGAACACCTAGGGAAAATATGTATGTATATGGGTAAGGGGTAAATGGAATGAGAAGGATAGGATATGAGGTTAGATAGGATAAGGTGGATGTGTGAAATGAGTGATGGATGTGTGAGAAGATGGATGGATACGAAATGGATGTGGAAGAAGAGTCTATACACTTTGGGCACAAATGTCTTTATTACTAACTACAAACTCTCTTTCTTTTCTTTTCTCTCCTTTTCTCTCTCTTTTTTTTCGATTTTTCTTTTCTTTTTCTCTCTTTTTTCTTCTATTTTTGTTATTTTTATGTTTTTCTCTTTTTTTTCTCACTTTTCAAACCAACAATGAAGACATTTAACATTTAAATCAACACTCTTTTATTTGAAATGATGGAAGATATATGAAATGAGTGGGGAATGATGGTGAGGGGAATATATGGGAATATAGAAGAACATGGAAATGTAATGGGTGAGTGAATGGAAATGTGATATGGAAAAGTGGTAAGTGTATGGATGAAAATCTAGTATTCGAGACAAATTTCAAGACACGCATTTCTTACAACTCGAAAAAGATGTCATTCTCAGTGATTAAGCCAAAAATTGAAGAATAATGAGATCAAACAATGATTTAAGTGCGGACCCAAATGAAGTTGAATCAACTTATGACTCGGAGATTGCGTAAAACTCTCTGAAAGGTGAAAGGCACGAATTTCACAAGCTAAAGTCTCTAGTAGTGATCCTTAAGGTTTTCATGGGAATTGTAGAACTCTTCAACTCTAAACCGTAGTGATGTGATAAGTGTGCAAATTTTGTTAAGTATAGAAATTCATGGTTCAATATGCCTTGTTATGTATTACATAAGCTATTTGGAAAAAATATTCTCTAGCTTGATTCCTAGACTTTAAAAGATGGATGATTGAAAATTCACATCAATGAGTGAGATGAAAGAAACTGCACGAAATTTTAAAAATCATGTTCAAAAATCAAAAAATTCAAAAGAGGTAAGATTTTGGTAATATCCCCCACCCCCAAACAAAAAGGAACATCGTCCTCGATGTTAAGTAAAATGATTTTTTAAAATTGAGAGCATATGGTAGGAAAGAGTTTACCAGAATCAACCGCTAATGAAGTGGAAAGATGTATCCAAGAATAAACTTGAATAAGAAGTAAGAGAAAAAAAATGTGTACAAGTCCATAACATGGTAAAACATAGGGTGATGTGAAACACCACCCCCAAACAGGATGAGACTAGTACCAAAAACTTGGGTTGCCTCCCGATAGCGCTAAGTTTAATGTCTTCAACCAGACTGAAGGAATCTCACCCTAAATATAAGATCTATGAAAGCGCGGGATGGTAGAAAAATTGGGGTGATGAAAATCACCCCCAAACAAGACTGAAGCATCATTATTATTGGATCAAGGCTAAAGAGGCGATGCACTTGTATGACAAAGTGCATCACACGATGCAAAACATCGGTGGAATATGGGTGGGTGGGTATTAGGGTAAGGGTGAGGGTGGAAAGGGTGAAGAGGTATCGGCCATGGGCCTTGTTGAGCTTAAAGGTGAGGGAGACTAGGGCCTATAAGCATGGTGCTCTAGTTAGTGAGTGAGGCAAAATGGTTTGGTAAGTGGAATGCGGTGGGGCTCAGAGAAATTACGCGACCGTTCTATAAATGGACGATCATAATGGTCACGCCGTGACACACCAGGGAGATGTCGATGGGAAAAGTCAACACCACAAGATAGTGGTGTGCATGGGGTAACAAGCTCGGTGTCACGGAAGTGGATAGCACCAAAAATACTCTTATATATGGTGGTGGATGGTTTGAGGTGAGGATCTAAAAATTAGATGGAAATATGAAAGGTGAATAATCCAGATCCAAACCAGGTGGTGGAGTGACGGGTGGTTCGGGTGGGATAAATGGTGGAGGAAGATGATCTATCTCTAGAGTAGGAGACACACACTCATTCGGAGGAGTAAAGGAATACTCACAAGGGAGTGTGGTTTTTAAAGATAGAGTGGTAAACTTCTCCATAAGAGTAGTATCAGGGAATGTGGTGGGTGGGTAAGACGAGGCGCCAAGATTTAAGATAGAGGAATCACTAAAAATATTAGGCTCAAAGGGAGCCATGTATGGTGGGACATCATCCCTATCCGGATAGGTAGGAACTATCAAGGATTCTATCTTGGGAAAATGGTGAACACTCGTAGCCACAGCAAACCTAGGATATTTTGGTTTCTCGAGAACACAAGGGTTAATATCGATAGGTGTAGAGTCAGGCATTGTTTTGGATTAAGCGGGAGTGGGAACCTCAAAGTGGGGTTCAGGATGACATGGTGGGATTGGATCAGGCTCACTATAGAAAGTTAAGTTAACACAATTATCGACTTGGGACCCGAACCATGGTATGGTCTCAACTTTAAGATTCTAGGGGTGAGAGGGTTGGTCACACTCAAAATCTGTGTCACAAGAGGACACATCATCGTCACACTCGGTTGCAACGATGGGTGGATACATGGGAATATTCGACTCTCTCACACACTCCAATTCATTTAAGCGTTGTTTAAGACTTTGGAGGGCTTCATTTTGGATTTGAGTGGCTTGATCTTGCTCGAGTATGAATTTTTGTAAGAGGGTTTCGAGAGTGGAGGTGGTGGAGTGATGGGTGGTGGTAGTGGTTGAGGTGGACATAACTCTCTATGATCATGACTATATGGAGAATACTCAAATGAAGTGTGTGGAGTGTGGCCAAGTTCTTCATAGACGAAAGTATCTCTTTCGTGATGGAGAAATGGTTGATACTCATGGGGTGCGTAGTGAGGGAACTGATTGGGAATGGGTGCACAAGGTTGCCAAGACAGCTTTGGGAATGTGTGAGGACCCACAACATCGGGTTGGAATTCGTATTGTGTGGAAGGCTGATCAGGGCTCCACGAATAACTGGGGTACTCACACCACTCGGGATTGGATACATCAGGATAATAGGCCTAGGTGGGTTCCGGAACAGTGTCATATGGATACAAATGTTCCATGGTGGGTTCGTAAGGATATGAAAAGTAAGGGCACTCATAGGACATGTGATCGGAATTGGAACAATGGGTGCACGACAAGGTACGCGACACGTCGACACTTGACACCGAGGGTGATGGAAAATGAGGTACGTGCATAGATGGGTCAAGAGTATCAAGGGCACTCATGAGAGAGGTGAAACCACTAAAAATATCATAAAGAGACGGCTCGGGATCACTCTCACACATGTCACGTGTCAATGGAAAATGACCAAAGTAGTTCCGTAAAGGACGTTCTTCGGCCATAAGGAGAGAAGTATTTTTTTGATGTTTTTTAATTTTTTTCAAAAGGAAAGAAAATATTTTGGGATTTTCTAAAAAATAATGGAAAAAAAATATTTTTGGATTTTTTTTAATCAAAATGAAATAAAATATTTTTGAAGTTTTTGGAAGAAAAGGTGGGGAAAAATATGGACTCTTGATTTTGGACGAACTCACTAAAACTGACTACCGAAAAAGGAATTTGACACACACATAAGTCAAGAAGAAATCCTAACTAGCACATAGCCAATTTTATCTTTCAATTTAGTGAAAGGGGTAGTCAAAATTTAATTAAGTCTGCGGGCGATAAAAATTCACTGAATTTTCTGTGTGATCACCTTTGCAAAAATGTTCTCCTATTGGTCTACCTAGTTAATTGATTTAAAATTTAGTGATGGCTAGGGTAGCACACAATTGGTAAGCAAGTGAGTCGGGTGATGAAATCCCTTCTCGTGAGCGACCAGGTGCAGGTCTTAGTCAATTAATTCATCACACCATTTGAAAGTAAATGCGAGAATAAAATAACACAAGAGCACACAAAAGAATTGAATCGCTAACAGGAGAGGCACGAGGGTTTGAAAAATATAACTCCCACGGTTTTTAGGCCGTGATCGACCGGGGGGAGATCACGCCAATCTCAGTCGGCCCCGGAAGTCCTACCAACCCAAGATAGAGAAGGATTTTAAATCCTCGCCTATGAACGCCCTCTCTCTACCTTGTACGGTTTCCCTATCACGCTTGTCTTCAATTATTACAATTTTAAATGGAAAATAAATGGTGTCTCTATGCACCGCAATACAAGCCAAATAATAAAGTCCTAATACAATCCTTCTAATAAAATGCAAAAAATGGTATTAAAATGCAACAAAAGATAGGAGATAAATGAACTAGAAAATTGAATCCGCTCCGAGTGCTTCACGTTCCCAAAAATGCCAACGGCGCCATTTGATAGAAAGAACATTTGCGTCTCCCCGGCAACGGCGCCATTTTATAGAAAGAACTTTTGGTGTGCATTTTTTTCGTCGTTGCTTGAAAAGATCTTCTAATCAAAATCCTCAAATTACCTACAAAATATAACAAACTAAAGTTTAGAGGTAAGTAAGGGTATCAATCCACATCAAGGGGGTAAGCTAGAGACAAATTCAATTGTAATTCAATTTTTATTTTCTTTTTATCATTTTTCACATTTCTAATTTTGTTAGCTTTTTCAATATTAAAACAATTGGGTGAGGTGAGGTGAAATAAGACTAAACTAAAATGTGAGATGAAAACAACTAACTTTAAAGTGACTAAAAGTGAAAAATAAAGTCTAACACTAAAATAAGAGATAAAGTGAGGTAAATAATTGTGAGAACAATCAAGGAGTGGGATTACTTCGCAAATTTTAGCTATTCTAATTAATTAATTTAATTAATTGAATTCTCCCAAATTAATATCAAGCTTACAAATCCACTCTCGTTGCAAATGTAATTTTAATAGTCATCTTTTAGAAAATTAAGTTTAACACCCCACTACTCTAGACAAATAGATCTACACTCCTTTTAATTAATCACCCGCTAGGATCGATTAATTAAGATTTATGTAAATCTTAGAAAATAAATTAAGAGTTGAAATTCGAGTAATAATGCCCCACTTAAGAAACCAATATCTCTAGTTCGAATCTAAAATGGGCATTATAACTAGAATTTTGATTTTCTCTCGAAAATTATTTACCCTCTCTCGAGGCGTAAATTTAAGGGTGAGCGATCAAAATTAATATTCAAAGGGAATTTCCATGTAATCAAACCAATTAAACTAAAATAACATCAAATATAGCCCCCACCCCACCCCTTGAAAGGGGATTTAACCTAACATGGTATAAGATTTGATAAATTAATAATCAAAGGCATAAATTAAATGAGAAGAGAAGAGAACAATCAAACCCAATCTCTTGAAATGAAATCGAACTCTTATTTCCTTGAAATCAAGCACAATCCATCCAATATGAGCATCCAACAATAATCAACTCAATTGAATTTCACACATTTATCACTCACAAATATCTAAAAAAAATAAAAATAAAACTATTTACAAATATTTCTACCTACTTTATTCTAACCTAACTCTCTACTTTTCTCTAGAATTTTCTCTCTCTATTTTCTATTATCTATCTCCTCAAATGGGGTCTTGGGTCTTCTTTTATAGTAGATGCATGGCACACATGGGGCTAAGGGGTATTTTTTGGATGGTTTAATGTGCATGGAAATGGGGTGTGTACACATGAGGTAAGAGAGGTGTGAGGTTATGTGGGTGAGGGGATTGGAACAAACCAAATCAGATTTGTTAAGGGTTATTTTTTGAAATGGTTAAAAGTGGTGGTTGGGTAAAAGGAATTAAATGGGTTTTAAGCACATATGAGTTTAATTGGTTTTGTTGGCTTGCTTTGGAACTTGGGAGGTAGAAGAAACGTGGCTTTTGGAAATGAATGAATGGGAGATGGATTTAGGCAATACCCAAAATGGGTTGGCAAAGAGGCCCGATCGGAGGCATATATGGGAAGATTTAACCTTTGGGTTGAAATGGGTAGAGAGTCGAATTCGAGTTTTGAAGTTCGACTGGATGTGCTTGATTTCGGGCATCTGGGTATGGGTCATGAGGTAGAGATCTAGATTGGTGGGATGCTGCCGGCACCGGGGTAGCTCGCGGGGAAGGTCCGGCGATGGGTTTTGGATAGATCTCCAGCGGGTCTGAGTTAAGGGAACGCCAGCGGGTACAGGGGGTTCGAGTTTGGCCGGCTGCGGATCGCGGGATAGGCCGAAGGGGAGGTGGTTGGGTGGAGATCGAGTAAGGTATAAGGGTCTGAATCGGGGTTCCGGTTGGTGCAGGGGCGTCGCCGACGTGATTTCTGGTGAGGGGGATGGGATGTCGGTCGGACAGACGGTACGTAAAGGCTACAGACCAGCGGCAACGGGGTTCTCCGGAGAGGGTGATTGGATGGGGCATGGGAAGATCACTGTTTTGTGGGTTTCATTTGGGTTATAGAGTTTGGGTTTTGGTTTTAGATAGGAGATGGATATTTCGAAAATGGATTTGGGATTTAATGGTGAATGCGTTGGGTTTGGAGGTGTAAGGTTATGGTGGTAGGAGAGAGAGTGTGGTGTTGTTAGGAAGATGAATGTGGGTATGGTTGTGTGTGGTGAGGGTGTATGGAATGGTGTGTGTTAGTGGGGATTTAGTTGTAGGATAGTGTAGGCTAGTGTATGGTATGAGTGTGTGGTTTGGGATAAGTGTGTGTGTGTGTGTTTAATTTGTGACCTTAGGAAGAATAAAATAAAACTAAAATTAATAAAAATAAAATCTAAAATCTAAAAATAAAATAAACTAAAAACAATAAAAAAAATATTAAAACAAAAAAAAATCCTAAGTTTATATAGAAATAGAAAATAAAACCTAGAAATCCTAAATAAATCAAAAATAAATCCTAAAAATAAAAATGACTCAAACTAAAAATATAAAAAATATAGAAATACACAAACTAAACACATACAGGTTTGGGGTGATGCTTTGGGCTAGTTTTAGGCTCGGGTTTGGTTACGGGAGAGGTAATTAGCTCCATTCAATGCGCATTTGCCTTGATATATATCTTTTGACACCGCAAACGGACATTTGACCTACAAGATAAATATTTAAGCACATAAGACCCAAATTACCGAGAATTTGCAACAAAAGTACATCTATTCGTGGTATAAAATGTACACTTTTGGGTGCTTATCAGGTATTGTAGTTGAGCAACACTACGTTAATAAATTAATCAATGTTTAATTAATTAAATTAAGAGTCGGCAAATTTGACTAGAGTATTAAGGGCTAGTGCCACCGGAGTTAGGCATGGGTTAGCTGGTTCAATTTGCTTATATATATGTGGTGATTTTTTAGTGTGTGTGTGTGTGTCTATATATATATATATATATATATATATATATATATATATATATAATATTTGTGTGCTTTATAAATATTGGTGGGAATAATATTTATAATAATACATACCCCTCTAGTGCTATCATAGGAGCTTGCGCTATGTGGGTGAATGCCATGGCTAGAGAACGCAAAGTGAGTATAATCCCCAGGTCATAATGCCCATTATTTTATATTGTGATTCTTTTCGGGGTGAGACTCTTTAGGTATGATTCTATCTCACGACCGGTGAACTATGACCGCCTCCGCTAAATCCATTTTTATTTTTCTGATTCGGTGAGTTAATCGCCTCGAGGTATCTGGGTGGATTTAGTATACTTGGGGTGATATCATTTTAGAGAAAATATCTTATGAGTTCTTACTCGGGAGGATGGATATATAGATGACATGTGTGTGGATGTTGTCGTATAATTATATGTATATAATGGTGTAGATATTTATATATGGGTGGAATACATGTAGTGAAACTATATTAATTATATACATATATAATAGGGGAGATATTTATATACGACTGAATTACATGAAGTAAAAATGATATTTTGGGTATATGACTAGTGACGCTGTTATATAATTTTATGTGGAGAAGATTAATTGAGTTAATGCAATAAATAACTTATGAAGTAATAGTATGACTTACTCGAGCGAGAGTAGTGTGTCAGAATGTTTTCATAATAAGGCTAGTTAGACGGAGTAGTATAACTACGAGGGTTAAGAAGAAAGCGCAAGGTGTCCACTTTAGATGAGGGGTGAGTAGTATCTCAAGGGAGTGCGACACTAGCTTAAATATGAAGAGCATTCATGCATTTTAATTGTTGCGTTTTAATCACTTGCAAACTATTTTCAAAAGGATTTGGGCTCTGACCCATACTTGCAAAATATTTTCTAAACTTTTTAGGCATCCAGCCACAGGGACACAAAGATTGATGATCTGTGCCAGGGATGCGTAGCTGCAACACGTGTGGATGATTATGGGGATTGATTAGATGCTTTAGTTGTTCATTCCTAGAGTAGGATCTATTATTCAGTATTTCATTTGGACATGTTGCCCCTAGAAATTTCATTTATTTCAGTCAGACTTTATATTCAGGTTAGTATTTTATGATGGATTGTCATTTGGCTATGGGATTTATAGCCGATGGTTAATTCGGAAACTTGTTAATAATTTATTAAGTATTGATTTAGATTTAATGATTCTGTGGATGGTTTAATTTATATTTTTTGCATGTTGTGATCGTAAATAAAAACTTATAAATTTGGCACCGACTTTTTGAATACTAGGTGGCTGGTAAGCTTTAAAAAGTTTTTGACAGTGATACTAAGAATGAGCCGAGTGAGAAACCTCTTTTAATATAATAAAGGACTGATCACCCAGTATTTAATTAGGCGGGGTGTCACATAAATAATTTATGATTTTTTATTTATACAAACCTCACATAGCCTAGTCTATCAACAAATAATCTATCAAAATAAATATGAGTAAGATATGATTACAAATAGAGATAAAGTATATAGAACTAGATTAAGTAATTCGTGACATAAAGAAACCACTAAATCAAATCTTCAGCTAACTAAACTAAGTGACATAAACTAACCACCAACAAAATAGAACTAACAATTAATTCAAACCATCTACTGAAATGATCTAAAGACAACGTATGATTACCAAAGTCTTCCTTTAAATAAGATGAACTTTACATATAACAAACTTTAGATAAGTATGGTTTCAAAAAAATCAACACCATTAGTGATACGCACAAAGAAAATTACCGTGTATTAGATAAACCTCACTAACAGAAGAAAGACTATTGCTCTCTGTAAAATAAATAGTTGGATAATATTTTGAATTGTCCAATTGATAACATATATTTCTATTTTATAAACAAATAACGAATTCGAAACTACAGAATACCATTCCAAAATATGAATGCAAGATTTGAAGAAGTTCAATCGAAATTCCCCTTATTTTTATATGCAAGATCGTAATTTAAACTTTTTAAAAATACTACTCGCGTTGGAAGTCTCATTCAATTCAACACACTGCCCCCTACCACCACCTGAGGAGAAATAAAAATCCGTAGAACCACATTGAATTGAACTTAAGGAAAATGATATAACTGGAAATCATTTTGGTAATGATATGATCCCACTAGGATTATTTGTCAATTTGTTATATGATAACTTATCTAGTTAACATCTAGTTAGGTAATCACTCATTCCCTCCTCGAACTCGAATCAATCTTCATAAGTTTAAAACTTCCTCTATTTAATCACATAAGTCAAAGGATAGAGTAATATTAAGTCCTGTTTAGCATTAGTAATTTTTTTCTAAATATTTGGTCCGATTCGCCATAACTTAATACTGATAGACCTACATTGTTGATGCCTTATTATAGCTTTAGTGTCAAGAGTACTTGTGCATACACCCATAACTCAGTGTGAGTCATTCAATGGTGATGTTTGTATACTCAATATCACGGGTATAACCATGTTATACTATAATTATCAATGCGATATTCAAGATTTAACATTTCTTTTATTGCAATTAGGTGAGATAGGTACATCTCTAGGTTGCCTTGTAGTTAACATATAGTATTTTGGTTTAGATGCTGATGCAAAAACCCTTATTACAAATTTTTTTAGTCTATTTATGGTCTCACTAATTCTTTATAATCAACTTAAATTGTATTTTTTGCTCATGTGTGCCATTTGTCATTCTCGAGATTCTATCAATATATGGAACATTTCCATATTAATTTGTACCATCTCTCTTAAGTAATAGTAACATTTTAAAATACATTACCTAAAGAAAGACTCATAATAGTAATAAAATTCTATTTAAAATCATACATGATTACACATACACGCACATATTGTTTATATGGCCCAAAATTAGTGAACCCTTATTAACAACATACCTAGACACAAACATGCAATCATTTTAGACAAAATATGTGTAATATTCTTTCAATGTATAAAACTGTAGATGTAAATAAAGAAAAATTGAAAATCACACAAATCCAACTATATTAATTACTAAAGGGGAATAATAAAACTTACACCAAAGCACCGCAGAGATTTTCAAAATCTCGGAGCACGTGTGATTATCAAAGGAACCGGCCGCCGAGAGAGAGAGAGAGAGAAAATTGGGTGGGGTGATGTTTTTCTTGGGTTAAAAAAGTGATAGGGTTTAGTTTTTAATTTGGAGTTCTCTTTGACTCTTTTTTTTAATCTAGAATGCTAATAAATAAGTTTGGAGAATCAAAAGTCAAAGTTTCAAAGGTGGGAAAAAATTAGTCGTAGCATAAGGTATACCTTTTGAGGCAACTAAAAATTTACTGTCTTATAAGGTATACCTTTTGAGATGGATACCAATTTCCCGTCTTTTTAGTACTATTTTTTGGGACAAGTAATAAAAGGGGTCTTAAAAACTAGTTTTTATGCCCACAAATTTTAGCCGTCTCATAAGGTCTAATCTTAAAAAGTACTTCTTTTATAGTGGTCCCACTGGGGTTTTCCTTAGTAAGGTTAAATGTGGCAAGAATCATTTAATAGTGGATATAGTGTGCATCGAAGGGGGAGTGTTACAAAATATGTATTTATTTTATGTCATCTAGTATTTCATAATTATTAAAGGGGCTATTAGGATACCTTTTTTGTACTATAAATAAGGGTCATACCCCTTGAGTATTCATAATCAATGAAATGAAGAAATTATTTCCCTATAATTTCTCCCCGTGTCCCCTTTATTTTACAACAATTTTGTATATGTATCAGGCCATCAACACTTTCACAGCTATGTTGAAAGATGTGGAGAAGAGGAAAAAAAAACTAATGCAAGCAAAGTGGATGGCATGAATTTTACAAATTTTTTCGAATGTTATGCATAAGTGGGAGGGGACAAAGTTAAGTACATTTAACTTGTTATATATTTTATTTCTTTTATTATGCCCCAATTACTTTGCAAAATTCTTTGAGGGATTCCAATTCTAGATATAGAGAAATATATCTCGACACACATTAACTTGAAACAATTGCAAATTATAAATTTTTATATTTTTCAATGAATGGAAGCGGAGATGAAAGTGGTAAAATTTATGGCCATTGGACTTTGTTGGTGTTGGACATTTTCGAACGAAGACGAATGCATTACAATTCCCTTTATCCGAAAGGTGGAGCCATTGATTACTATTTGATTGATGCTGAAAAAATTGTACAAATAATTTATAATTAAATAGTTCATTTTAATATACATATATATATATATATATATATATATATATATATAATAATTATAATAATAATAATAAAGGATCATGGTTTTTGAATTGTCTAAGCACAATAACGATTGAGATTGTGCCACATCACTAACCAAATTTTTTGGGTAGAGATTGAATCTTCAACTTTCATTCGAAATTTGAAAATTTCAATTTCCCCTTAAATTTTCATTCCCACCACACTCATTTTAATTTACTCTACACATTCATTTTCCCCCCACTTACTTTCTACCACGAATTGAATTTTCCCCACTCATTATACACTACAGTTTCATTTGCCTGTCCATTTCCCTCTCTCGTTTCTCTCCCAGCACTCCTTATCTCTCACATCTCTGTCTCTTGATCTCTTCTTTGCCCAGGTAAATTTATATCTCTCTCATCTCATTCCTGATGGTTTGAGTGTTGTTGGATGCTAATGTTTTAGTTTTTTTTTTTGTGATTTCTGCAGATATCAGATTAAAACCCATGGTTACCAAGATAGGTGAGTTCGATTTTTTAGGGTTTCCTATTAATCCTTTTTGTTTTGCAATTTTGATGTTACTCTCTTTCTCTATCTTGAAATCTTTTTAGGTTCCCACATTGCTACCACAAACACTAGCCCTTTTTTATTTAACAACCCAAAACATCACTATTCAAAAAAGTTTTAAGATCCATTACTATAACACGTTTGGGTAATTGATGGATGTTTTTTCATTTTTAGCTTTCTTTAATGTTGATGTGGTGATTTTCGTTTTTATGTAAAACAGAGCATATTTGTATGTTATTTGATATTGTATTTTTTCTTTGAAGAATCGGGGGTCTATTGTCTTAGTTATTGATTATTTAGTGGGTGGATAGTTAGTAAAAATATATTTGTATGATACTTCAGGTATATCGTGCTTCCAAATGCTTTAATTGGAGTATAAGTCAACCATGCTCCAAAATGCTTCTTTATTTTTGTACTGGAAATAATCAATTGATTCTCCCATTACCCTAAACATATGTTCAAGTAATCTTTGTTATGCTAATTCTACTGTGATTTTTTTCAAATTTAAGTTCACAAAATGCTTGAGAAAAAATCACTGCCATACTTGAGAAAATAACACATTTGGATATATATATTTTTCTTAGTATATTCATTCTCATTATCTTTTCAGGTGTCTTCAACAATACTAATAGGCGTGAGTTCCAAAAGAAAATTAAAGGTAATATTTATCTTAAGCTTGCCTTTATTTTCTTTTAACTAATCCATGCACATACGAGAGTTTAGATGATCATTTTTGGGATTTTAAATGATTATGCATTGAGTGTTAGCCAAGGTCTTGAATGATTTTGGGATTTACTCTGTACTGAGGTGAAAGTTTATCACCATTTCAGTTAGTGTTGAATTTTTTTGGGCAATTTGTGACAGTTTATTTTTCTTTTGTCCAGTCATCAATTTCTCATGCAAAAAATGTCCTGCATTTATGGTGAGTATTCTACAGTGTTGTGGAAAATGTATGAGATTTTCATTATCCCCATGAAATGTTTATCCAAAAACAATTATCAAATGCAATTTTTTATTGATTTGTTTGTAACACCTCGTACTTTTCGAGAATATGGAAATTAATTAAATTGGCGATTTGGAAATTATTTAATTTGGAGAAAATTATTTAATTCGGTGATTTAAATGAGATGATTTTATAAAGAAACTTGAATGGTAATTTTAAGGGCACGATTGGCCCTAAAAGGGTCGAAATAGTCAAAAAAGTGTACCCGAATGTACAGTTTGGGTCCCGGGTCAATTGCAGACCAAACCGACACCTCTTGAGGGCATTATGGTCATTTAGCAAATAGAGGTGGGGAGACCTACGAAATTTTCAAGTTATATCAGATGGTTTGTGTCATGCCCCGACTTAATTAAGTTAAACTCATCCTTGTTAATTAGCAATAAATTGCCTTAAACAATAAACAATGCTTTAATTTAAATCTCTAAGGAAAAATAGCATAAGATTTTTTTTAAGGTATGTGTAGATGAAAACATAACTACATTTACATGTAACCTATAAGTACTACACAACTTTACATAACTAAGATCTTTAGTTTAATATTTACACAACAAGATTCTTGATATTCAAACCATACTAGATATTCATCACTCCCCTATTTCAAGGTCCTAACTTGGCAGTGAACTCCAATTGATAGGCGTACCTGAAACATAACATTATAGGAGTGTAAGAAACACAAGCTTAGTGAATGCCCATATTCCACACATATAACCAATTCAAATAACCATTTTTATTTTCTAATGTTATAACCCAATAGGAATTGTGTCACTCTCGCAAGCCTGGACCCGCCAATCCAATTAACTCCCAGTTAATGGGGAACACCAAATCCCCTAATTAGGCCCGAGTAGAACAAACCTTTAAATTAAGATAACGGGGCCGCTGCATCCCGTAGGACTCACCAGTCCTTAACATTAGATAAAGGACTCACTAGTCCATATCATTATATAACATCGCTTAACATTTTTAATCCCATGCATATGTTTCCTAAACACGACATCACCTCCATAAGCATTTTAACACATGTGTTTAACTACACATTTCCATATGAACATATAAGTATATATATTTCATAGGACAGGTCACTCACCTTGGATTTGGTGCTAATATTAATACCAAACTACTTCCTTGGTATGGTAGTATTATTTGCGTCCCCACCTAACAAGTCAATGTCATTAGTATTTGGATACACCGATTAACATCAAACCCAGTAATACATCACATCATTTGGTCAATCAGAAATAACTAAAGAGAAATTAAATATGATACTTCACAATTATATAACACCCAATTAATTAGGGTTCTAACACAATTTACGAAATTAATTTACGAATTCGCTAGACCAAGTTATGCCCATTTTATTACAACGTTTTCCAAATCGTTTCTCAAGAAAAACAACCACACCTTCATCTTCCTGGAATTTTAATAATATTTTTACAATATAACTTTTCATGATATTACACCCAATAACAGTAAACATATTGAATAATACAAAATTAATGTTTCATAATTTTTAGGGCTCATTTTCTATGTCGAGAAAAACGTCAAACACCTGGTGTGCATTCTTGATCCTTTAGGGAAGATTTTAAACGAAAGCTTCAAACAATCACCAAGGGTTCATTCCTTGGTATTTTTACACAATTTTTGGATATGTTATACATATATTAGTATATTTTACTCTCCAACTTGAATCACTAAATTACAATAAGTATTCCATGATTTATGCCATTTTTAAGCATACATAACCTTGACCTTGTGTATAATTCATGGGAACATATAATAAGCATGTTTCAGCATAAATATACATCATAATCATGAATTTTCTAAATCAAAATGCTTTTCGAAAATATGATGTAAATTTATGAGTTTAAAATAGGCTTTTACGATCCTAGTTCCAGTTCTAACTTATGTTCTTAACCCATCCTTGTTCCAACACAATTCAGAAATATTGGTATCATTAAAATATATATGCAAATCAAAAATAAAAACATGCCAAGTGTAGAGGCAATTATTATGCAACACAAATAAATATGAGAGAAACAATTATCAAGAAAAGAACAAGGAATGCAAGATGCCAATCACACAACAAAGGATGTACGTGGTTCAGCAAAGATGTGCCTATGTCC
The DNA here is from genome assembly GCA_949130495.1 of Sambucus nigra. Taxonomy (NCBI): domain Eukaryota; kingdom Viridiplantae; phylum Streptophyta; class Magnoliopsida; order Dipsacales; family Adoxaceae; genus Sambucus; species Sambucus nigra. The sequence goes on from OX422208.1 coordinate 287,733,764, forward strand.
ACGGTGGTGCAGTCGATATTATTTATATATACTTCCGAGGGTGATTATGGAGAATACAACTTGTCCTTTTGCCCCGGACCTAGGGTTTAATATATACATGTAAATGTAGATGAGTGGAGGTGATGGGTTCCTTCATGTTTTCCATCTCCCCTATAACTTACCTTCATGGGATCATGGGGGGAGACAGGATCAATATAAAAGATGAGGGGCCTGGGCTTTGGTCCGCCAGGACTGGGCTACTCGTCCAAGCCCATAGTTCTAATTTTTGGGTACCCACAATTGTCCCTAAATTTGTTGGGCCATGTTTATGGGTTCAATGGATTTAAATGATCAGCCATTATGGCTGATTTGCGATTCTTCAAAAACTGTGAAGTTGCTTTGGCGGCACCCGCTTCACTATTTGTCGGCTATGATTATAATTGAAGGCTTGTTGGGATAGCCACTTTTTTTTCTGTCGCTTCAGCCCTTCTAGTACTCTTCTTTCTTCTGATAACTCTAGCGCCTCGTACCTTCTTTTCTTAATCTCCATTCCCATTGCTTCTTAGTCGTCTTGAGCTCATGCTTCTTCATTACTTGAACTGATCTTCTATTTTGTAAGTTTTTCGTGCCCTTTCTTTGCACTTTCTCTTTGGTTTATAGATTTTCTTGAGTTTTTCAATGGCAAAGATTGGAAATAGGTCAATATCTGAATTCAGGAAGTTCTACAACATTCCTGAGTGGGTAGATATTGAATGTTGTGCCTCCCCTCCTAGGAACGTTAGGGATATAGAGGATGCCCACTAGATCCATGTTTTGTTTCTTTCCCAGGGGGGACTTACTTTTCCCCCTAATGATCTATTTTTGCATTTCTTTGGCTATTTCAATATTGTTCCCGCACAGTGCTCGCCCAATGTGTGGAAAATAGTAAATGGCGTCCATAAAATAAACCAGTTGTATGGTATTAGGTTAGGACTTGTCGAGATCTGTTTCTGTTATTCCTTTTCTCGAACTAGTTCAGGTGTTTTATACCTCAAAGTTAGGAGTCCTTATAGGGTATTGGTAGTAAACCTACATGATTCCTATAAGGACTACTGGCAAGAGGGTTTCCTCGTTAGGAATTAGTAGTTCCCTCACCAGTTTGAAGGGTCGAGGTCTGAGAGGTTCTCTGTTCCCTTCCACATGGAGGAATATATATGTAGACATTGTACCATTTTTTCAACTTTTGCTGATTTGTGACTTTTCTAACTCCTCTTTGCTTTTTCTTGCGCAGCGAGGTCAAAGAATTTGGAGCCTGTTCTCAGCGAGGTTCGTATCTCGGAGTTGGTGAAAGCTTGGAATATCAGGGAGCCTCTGGGTGACGGCGAGCATCCCAGGTCTGCTAAATTTTTGCTTGAGTATAAGAACGTTGGCTCCAGTTTCATAGCACAGCCTGTGGATAGTGTACCAGAGTTCGATTCCTTCGAAGAGACTACTGTTGAGCCTATCAATTTGGACGAGGAGGAGAGAAGCTCTGAAAGTGAGCCTGCAGGAGTTGCAAGTAATTTGGGTGAAGGGAGCTCTGACAGTAGCAGTTCCTCTGACTTGGAGGAGGATTCCGAAGTTCGAGGATCGTCGAGCTCTTCCAGCAGTTCAGGTAAAGAGATGCCTCCAAGGAAGAACTTGATTAGAGATGATGATGATGAGGACCACGTGCTTCTTTCACAAAGGTCAAAGAAATAAAAGTCCACTTCAGGGGCCGTGGCTACTGGTTCTCGGTCTTCTACTCAGGAGCAAGAGAGGAAGAGGAGAGAGGAAGATCAGGTGAGAGAGAGCGAGAGAAAAAAGGAGGAGGAAAGAAAGAAGGTGGAGGAAAAGAAAAGGATGGAGGAGAGGAAGATAATGGAGAAGGAGAGAAAGGAAGAGATGAGAACGATGGAGTTGAGGATGAAGGCTGGGCAAGCCTTGGTCCCGGTGTCTGCTTTGCCCGAGGGGGGCCTTAGTTGCCATTTCTCCTCAGCTGGCACCTGCACTGCTCGAGAGGTCAGTTCTTCCTGCAGATTGCCAAAAGGTGCTGGTGTCTGATCAATTGGCCCTACAAGATAGCCAGAGGCTAGCCTTGGTAATATCCTCTCCATTTTTTAATTCTTTAACAAGTTTTAGTTGTTTCTCCTTCTTGATCTCTTCTTTATTTTTGGCAGTTTATGACTGACTTTACCGTGCTCTACCATTCTCGCGACGAGTTGGTGAGAAGGATTGGCGAGCTGGAGCAGCAGAAGTCCGCTCTGGAAGTCAGGGGTTCTTAGCTGGAGGCTGATTTAAAGACTACTGACGCCGCCCGAGCTTCCTTTGATCTGGCCCTCATCAATTCTAATCGAGAGAGGGATGCGGCGGTTAAGGAGCTGAGCGGGCTGAGGCATGCCTATGACCTAGTCTGCTCGAGCAAGCTGGGTGTTGTAGAGGAGAACAAGGCTCTGACCGAGCAGTTAAAGGAGAAAGAGTCCCAGGTAGCCACCATCAAGGAGGATTCATAAAACTCCATGTGGACTGCTGCTTATGAAGACGCCGAAGTTCAGATAGGCTACATCAGCCATTTGAACTTCAAGAAGGGCTGGAACAAGGCCCTTTTAGCTGCTGGTGTTGATGCTGAATCTCCTATATTCGACGAGCATGACCCGGGTACGAGGCCAACTGTGGATGAAGAAGCCTCTTCCCCATCCATCGAGGGTGTTGATCTTGCCTCTAAGATAATTCCTGCCGATGCTGGTCCTGCCCAGGTGAATGAGGGCTTCCCTGTAGAGGGGGATGCCTCTGCTGCTGCTGACAAGGGGAAGCAGCCAGCCACCTCTCGGTAGCCTGAGGTTGCTAGTTAATCTTCTTTTAGGACTATTTTTGTACTTCTGCTTGTAATCTTTCCAATTTATGCTCGATGTACTTGACTTTTATCAATGAAATGAAAAGGCTTCTTTTTCCAGTACATTGATTGATTTTTCTTTCCATTGCCCCTTTATGTCTTGTAGTTGACTGATGTAGAAGAGTATATTCCTGCCACATCTCGATTGGGAAAGACTCTTGGTCCCAATGCCAGTCCTCAGGTTCATCAGGCCTTTGTTAGGCTTTTCAAATCTCTCAGGTCAAGGAATCAAAAGTATAAGGAGCAGTCCGAGCTAGTGGCTCAGCTGAAGGATAGGCTCCAGGAGATGGAAGGCATTGGTGCCTCAGTGCAAGATGAAGTCAATGTACTAAGAGCAAGGTTACTCGAGGCCACAGAGATCAACCAAGTTAGGGAGTTCCTACAGCAGGAGAGTGAAAACCTGAGGAGGGAAGTCCTACAACTTAGAGAGCATGCGCCGAGCACTGTTTCAGCGGTTTTGCAAGGCTCCTCGTCATTGCGAGATGGATATAATCCTCCCATGCCGCGAGGTTCCACTCTTCCTCCCCTCCCACGAGCTGGTAGGAGCACCAGGGGTAGCAATAGGGAAGCAGAAGAACAGCGTGATAAGGACATAGAAGAGCTTCACAATGATGTCCGACGAGCATATGTAATTGCTGCTGGGCTTTAAAGGGACGTTACCCGATTGTGGCATTTATTCAAGAAAGGTCCTCGGCAAGCGTGGGCTGACGGTTATGATCAAGGCTCACTAGATTCTCCAACAAGGTTATCTGAGTTCGATGAACTTTCTTTCATCAGAGGATGGTTAAGTGCCTTGAAAGAGCTTCAGGTCCCTAGGAACTCGGTGTTATGGTATCGTCATGAGATGTCCTCCTCCACTCTGATGCCCAACCCATTCAGGAGGGATGATCGATGGATTGATGCTATTCCTCGACAACTATTGGAGTTGGATGCAGATGAGGTTGTAAATGAGCTAGTCCCTTCTCCTGATGACGGACGAAGAGCTAGAGTGGCAGATTATCTTGTTCGGAGGCTTCCACCTTCTTGAGATTTTACAAGTTTATTATTCTTTTATCCTTTTTGATAATGCAAATTCTTTGGGCGAGCTTCGCCGACTAAACATATATTATCATTGTTGTAAATATAAGAGATTAATGAAAAGTTAGTGTTTTGGGCAATTCTGCCGACTAAACGTGTTCATCCAATCTTTTTTATTCTTGCTACTTCATAGTTCTTTTTATTTTGTCATGCAAGTGCCCCCCCAGTCTAGTATAATACCAAAATACCATTATGCCCTATTTTACCTTTTAGGTTGTGTCGTCACACTCCCTTAGGCCTAAGTAGGGTAATTGGCGAGGACACACCTGGTATTGGATGTTTTCATCCGATCAAGATTTTGCTCAACCAAAGTAGGTTTGATGGCCAGTATAAAATCTGGTCGCATTGCCTAAGAATCCTCTATAGGGCTTTATATATTGCCAGGGGCAATTCTAAGAGGTCTCTCATGTTTCATGGCGATGACCCGAGGAGGGGTATTCCCCTGCTATATCGACCATCGTGCCTGTGATTTGGAAAGGATGTGTGATAAAACGCAACTGTTACTGATTTCATTAGTAGTAAGGGAGATGAACTGTCCTTTCACACAACATATACAAGAAAAAGATTCAACAATAGAATTCCTTGAGAATCTAAAAATAAAATTTCTTGAGATTAGCTGCGTTCCATGCTCATGGTATCTCTCTGCCCTCCATCGTTTCCAAATGATAGGCACCTTGTAGGTCATCTTTAGTTACTATAAAGGGTCCTTCCTAGTTTGTTCCTAGCTTGCCGTCTGATGACTTTACTGTGTTGCCCAGGACTTTCTAATACGATGCAAATATTGCGTGTTTCACCCGTTAACCTACGCCTTATTAGCCCCCTTGGGTATCTTAATCCCTATATTTATGCTCGTTAACCTGACAACCTTGAATTTCTATGTTAACATGTTTTGCAGGGATTAATTGAGATTTTGTAGATATTTGGATGCTTAGTATGAAGTTTGGATGCATTCCGGCGAAGTTTCGTACACAATCTCACGCGCAAGGGCAATTTTGTCATTTTACAATTTGGGCAACTGGCCCAATGTCTTCACGGATGTTGAAGCCCTATGAACAAGCTTTGCGTGTCCACAAACGGTGCGCGATTCTGAGTCCGAACGAAGAAGTTACGGTCTTTTGAGCGGAAGAGAATTTCAAACCAACCAAAAACAGGGGAAGGAATAAAATTCCTACAGGTGCGAATCGATTCGGACCAGCCGAATCAATTCGCTGGGAGACAGTGGAAAAAATTCACATTACTGAATTGATTCGGACCCTCCGAATCGATTCGCCCCAATTCAGTATGCCAGTTCCTCTGTTTCCGAATCGATTCGGACCAGCCGAATCGATTCGCCCTTTAAAAGCCTTCGAGGAACCTCCTTACCGAATCGATTCGGACTAGCCGAATCGATTCGGTCCTGCAGATATTTGTTTTTCTTCTTCTTTAATTACAAGTTTCCCATGGGATTGGTTTTGTATAAATAAACTTTCTCTCATTTGAGAGAATTATTATTCATTTTTAGCTTAGTTTAGGGTTTTGGTTCGGAGAGGTATTCTTCATTTCTCTTTGGGATGATAATGATTCAAAAAAGTAAATAGTAACTGATTTGGATGTTTTTGTTTTAAACATCCAAATCGTCATCACATGCGTCAACTGTTTACTGTCCATGTGCATATCCCACTTCGTGTGCTGGATGAATTGCACTCGTCCATGTGGGTTTATTTCCTTGTTCCAATTGTCATGCATTGAATGCATTGGCAATATTGGCCTCAGCGACAGAGTCGAAAGACATACTATCATTAGGGCTGTGATTTGGAGGTCCATGTAATTGGGCTAGTTCGTATTCCTCCGCATGGCTTAATTGTTCAAAGGGAATATCCAAATTATTTTTGTTTTTCAAATTATTTAGAAACTCCCTTACTGCCGCTCGTTGTTCAAGCGAGGTAGTATAATTTATCGGTAACAAATAATCGTCTGCCATCAGTTACCATGAATTTTAATGCTGATTCCCGACAAAAATATTCTGCATGGTTTGAAGTATTGATCAGGTTTTGTGACCAATATCTCGTTGTGTCCAACTGGTCCAATGGTACATTAAGTGCAATTTCCCAATTTTGTTCAATCTTATCCCATTCGTAGTCCTCAGTAGCTCTGAGGTACCAGATCTGGTAGGGTTGATAGAAAATTTCTCTTGATCGCCAACCAATTGTGCTTGTGATATGAAATGACAGATAGCGAGTATATTTGTACCTGCTTTTTGTCAATACATGATAGATCATGGTTTTGATCATCATAGGTAAAAATTCAAAATGAGTGGAACAAGCTACACTGGAGAAGATTATTTTGTTTACTAACCCCCATTCAATTGTTTTAATATCTCAAGGTGGATATCCTTCTTCAGTAATGAAATGCAGTTTTGGCATGTCATCACTATAATTTAAGCTAGAGTAAAAATGTTGGAGTAAAAGACTTTTTATCTTTTGCTCATGGTCCTCGATTTTTGGTAAAATTTCGATTTGGAATAGAGGACGTGGGAGAATTATCTTTGCTTTTTCAAATAGACAAATTCTCCTAATAGTATTGAAGATCTTGTCAGGAAAATCATTTTCCAGTAATTCAGAAAATTTCAGAAAAGTATCAATTTTTTCCAAAGGAAAATCTTCATTTTCATAGTTTAAGCTTTTTATGAGTTTAAGGCTCAGACTTTTGAATTTGTCCAAAGTTGCTGTTTATTCAGCAATTTTATTAGCAAGGATACTCATATTTTTTCTAAATTCTTTTCTTTTATCTCGGAGATGAGATTTCCATCCTTCATTTAATGGTGCATACAACTCGCAGGGGATTCCTGGGTTGTGAAAGTCGTAAGTTTCAGTATCAAGGAGGCTTTCCTTGGTCTGTTGTTTGGAGAACTGGTAAATCATATTAGGAGGTCCTAACTATTTCATCCAATTTTCCCATGCTGTAATGGCTTCTGGCATAGTGTCAAATTTTTGGTGACATGCACCAGGGTATTTGTTTACTTGCATAAAACACTGATTCCAGTTGTCATAGAAGCCTGGATTTCTTCCACTGAATACAACATAAACAGGATTTTGTTTAGGTTGTGTAGACGATGATGCTTGGGTTTTTGCCTTTTTAGCAACAGTTACCCAATCTCCTTTTACTTCTCATGGGTGCTTATCTCCCATCCTGAAAATAGAAAACTCCACTTGTTTAGTTGTTTTGATAAAATCTATTTCAAAATATTCCGCTTGTTTAGTGGGTGTTATTTTAAAATATGCAACATACTCCACTTGTTTAGTGGGTTTCTAAAAACTCTACTTGGTTAGTAGGTTTTTCTTCATAGTTCCTGCTAAGATAATCTGCAAGAAAATTATTAGTACCATTTAAATGTTCAACTTCAAATGTATAGACAGCAATTTGGTTGAACCATTTAAGTCTTCTTCCTTCTAAAATATTTCTTTTATTTATGAGGAAGTCTTTGACAACTTTATTATCTGTTCTGACAATAAAGTCTTCAGGTTCTAAGAAAATATGGAATTTTTTAATATCAAGCTTAATTGCTAATAATTCCTTTTCAAAAATAATATAATTCAGTTCATTTGGTTTAAATTTTCCTGAATTATATCCACATATCAATTCATGTTTTTGAATTATTTTTGGGATAGTGGTTTTCTTACCACGAATACCAAAAGTATTGGAAGGATTGTTTTCATTCCAATATTCTGCAGGAATTTCTTTGAGAACACATCCCCTGCAATTATCCGAAGCATCAGTTTCCAATATTAATTTATCTCCTATTTTAGGATAATAAACTTTTGGGCAATTATTAATAATTTCTTGTTTAATTGTTTTGACAACAAGAGTATCATTAGCACTCCATGTAAAAACTTCATTCTTTTTGAGTTTTTCAATAAGTGGTAATTCTTTTTGAGATAATCCTTTTATGAAATTTCTTCCATAATTAAGGATTCCTAGGAAACTTTGTAATTGTTTTTTATCCAAAATTTCCTCATTAAAATCTCTTATTTTAGAGATGATATGATCTTGTAATTGTAGGCCATCCTGGTTTAGTATTATGCCAAGAAAATTAATTTCTGTTTGTTCAACATCAATTTTTTTAGGTGATAAAATGATTCCATGTCTTTGGAATTTTTCACAGATAATTTTCAGATGATATCTATGTTCTTCTATGGTTTTGGAAAAAACAAGAATGTCATCTATATAGACAACGCAAAAATCTTTAAGGTCATTAAACATTTTGTCCATCCATCTTTGATATGCCTGAGGAGCTGTGTGTAGTCCAAAAGTCATAACATTCCATTGATAGTGCCCTCTAGGGGTACTAAAGGTTGTCAATGGCTTGGATTCTTCAGTTAGTTTTAACTGCCAAAATCCAGATTTACAATCGAATTTGCTAAAGAACTTTTTTCCTTTAGTTTGGTTAATTAATACATCCTTTCTTGGAATAAAATAACCATCAAACTCTAATTGTTCATTTAGTCTTTTATAATTTATAACCATTCTAGCTTTTCCTCTTATTACTTCATTGTGTTTTCTTACCATGAAGGCAGGGCTAGAGTGTGGACTTATTATTTCTTCAATAAGATTTATATCCAATAATTATTTGATTTGTTTATCAAATTCATCTATATCATTTCTGGTATAGATCATTGGTTTTACTCTTATAATGACATTGGGATCTCTTAGTCTGAGATTACAATATCTTGGACTTTTATTCCATAGTTTTAGTGGGTTTTCACTAAAATTATCATTTAATACAGTATAAAGCGAATGAGTTTCTTCAAGGGCTTTGATAAAAGGAGTTATATCCCCTTTCTTAGTAGGGCGAAAATCTCTTTCGCACTTATATTTATGTTGTTGTAGTAAAAGGATTTTTACTACATATTTGTTGAGGGTTAAATTTATAGTTCCCTCATCAATACTTATAGGCAAATATTCTGAGATAAAATTGTTGCCTAAAATAAAATCTCCATGCATTTCTGGAAAGCATAAGATTTTTGGAATAATGAATTTCTTTTCATTAAACCATATAGCCACTTTTTTAGCTTTTAAATCAATGAAATTTTGTGTCCCATTGACGCCTGTTACAGCAATAGGGTTTTTCATTTTTATCCATTTTTCAGGAGGTAAAGCATTAGGTCTACAAGAACATATAGTTGCTCCTGTATCAATTAATGTGCAAAGACTATATGGTTTATAGCCTGCAAAATTGAAGTAACCTAATACATAAGTATATCTTCTCTTTCCATGGCTTGGTGAGAAGATTATTTCTTCTTTTCCTAATTGGAAATGATAAATTTGACTGAATTTTATATTATCTTCTTTTAGATAATTTGTTCCAGGTAATATTGGTACTTGTATATTTTTCATAGCAATAGGGGGTTTACTATTACTACTTTCGCCTTTTAAAAGGTTTTTTCCTTTTAATTTTTCCCAATCATTGTCAGGAAAATTCTTTTGCCTATTTTCTGAATGTTTATTTTTAAAATAGACATTATTACCAGATACCTGTAATTCAACGCTGTTTTGTTGTTTTTCAGGAGGTGGTTCTGTTATTCGGGGTAGTATCCATTGTTTTGGGACTTCCAAATCTCTCCAGTTGATTAATCTAGGCTGTATTGTCGAATCAAATGGTCGAGGTTCAAATATTTCTATAATATTTCTATCCACATTTTGTGTATTTGTATGTGGTAGAGTTGTCAATTCATGAATTGTTTCCAATGTATTGACATATTTCGTGAGGTATCTTTCATTCCTATTCCTTTGGTTTGGATTTTTATAATGACAGATTCCTCAATGTTTGGATCATCAATAGATATGAAGAAATTTGGTTTTACTTTTCATTTCCTTTACCATTAATATAGTTGTTCTAGTTTATTTCCATTGTTGTTGTTTAGTTTCATGCATTTGAAATTAATGACCGATCAAAAAGTTCTCAAGCTTGGTTTCTAGAAACCGATGCCATTCTTGATGAGATTATTTCTTCACAAAATCGGGTTGAGGTTGAAACTTGCGTTTCATCTCCACCCCTTTTTGTTGAAGAAATAATTGAGAGTGAGCCAAGCTTTAGCACTTTCGATTTTCAACCTCTTATTAATTCTGTCGATTGTATTGAGGTTGTTGGTCCTTCCTTTCCTTTACTCCCAACTATTCCCGAACAATTAAATTTATCGCAAGAATCGGTTGAAATTCTTGAGGACTTTGACCCGATTCTTGAACGAGAATGTTATTTTGAGATGCTTCATCTCATGGGCTTTTCACTTGTACTTTCCCCACCTCCCCTTCCAATTGAAGAATCTTGGGGATGTGATTCTGGTTTTTCTGAGACTAATTTAGTCTTGTCCCCCATAGTAACCAAATGCCCCATCGTCCGCCCAAAATTTCAAATTGGCGATGGTTCATTTTTTTTCACCACCCACATGCCTTCCGTTGTTCAAAAGAAATTCATATTTTTCGGGAGGCATGTTCGCTTTGGAGGGTCCACCATTGATCTTTCAAAGTCAAATCCCTTTTTGGGTGGACCCAAAACTATTTAGACTTCTAGTGTATAGTTAGTGTGAAGCCTAAATAGTAGGTTGTAAATAGTTAGCTTTTTAATTTTCTTTCTTTCCTATTTTTCTTTCCTTTTAATTTAGTCTAGTGTAATTATTTAACTTTTTGTTATTTGTTTTTGCTATGCTCGGTACTAACTTGTTTTGTAGATTCCTTTGGACTCACGCTTATGGAGATCGCTCCAATTTTGGGTAATATCATTATTTTCCTCTCTTTGTGTTGTGTTCTTAATGCGCATTGAGGACAATGCAACATTTAAGTTAGGGGGTGTAGGACATTCTATCCATTTCATGTGTAGTCCATGAATTTACTCACCATTTAGTTACTAAGTATGCTTTTCTTAGAAAAATTGAAAATTTTTAAAAATATTTTCTTTCTTTTTTCTCCTTTGTTGGGCATTTTGCCTTGTTTTCGATGATAAATTTTAATAATTGGCCGTTCCGATTGACAACTCAATGATGCATGTTCTCGATTTTAGAAGTTATTAGACTTTAGTCCTCAAATCATTGATATTATGAATAACTTCATGAATTAAACTTTATCCCATAAACATATGCACTTTCCTTGTTTTATTGGTTTGATTTAAGATTTTTATAACTCGGTAATCTTTTGTTGCATTGTATATACTTACACCGAGTAAGCTTTGTACCTTTCGTTGTTTGTGAGTGTATACACTATTCTTTCCTCTTTGAAAACGTTGAATTCGTCGGTAATCTCTCTATTCTTTCACTGATCGTTCATTAATTGAGTTTATATCTTGAAATGTGTTACTTGATCATGATTTTCATATATTGTTTTGACTTGAGAATTGCGTAAACTTTATGAAATGATCATAGGCCATCTTTGTTATATCACCCATAATAGCCTTAACCTCACCTTATATGTTTCCCTAGTCAACCCCTTTGAGCCTATGTATAGCCTTTCTTTTCATAACCCAAAATCCCATACCCAACTCCAAATTGGAGTTATACACCATACATGTTACCTTACATACCTTTGTTTGGAATGATTCTTGGGATTGAATGATGTTATTGTAGTGTGGTTGCAATTTAAGCATATGAGAGTGAGAAAAGAAGAAAGAGTAGTGAAAAAGAAAAGAAAAAGCAAAAAGCAAAAAGAAAAGAAAAGAAAACATGAGAAAAAGAAGAAAAAAGAAAGAAAGAGAAAGCTGTATATGTTGTGTATAGTGTTCAATAAGCTTTGATTAATCTCTCCGATGATACATTTAATGCTTGTTTTGGAACTTGTTTTCCAATTTTGTAATTGCCCACATTTTCCCCATTATTCCAAGTTTTCATTCCGAACACTTTGAATCCGTACATACATCCCTTTCGTTTCGTACCCTATCCTAGCCTACATTACAACCCTATAAAGTCCTATGTGATCTTAGGGTGAATTTGATTTAAAAGTCGTAATAGTTTTGATAATCTGTGAAAATGCATTTCGCCTCTTTTAGTTAGTGGTATCTTTCATTGAGATTACAAGTTTTTCATTTCTTATATAGCGTTCTTCATCTGTGACATATGCGCGGCCTAGTTTCCATTTACATTTACTCTTTATGCCCGCATGTCCCGTGTATTACCTCCCTTTTCATAGTGAATTCATTTGATGAGCGTAATGCCCGTGAGGATTATATATATGCTTGCTTTATGTTTATCCGGTTTATTTAAGTTTTTTCCAAATCATATTTTTCATATTCTCTCCCCCTCCCACTTTTAAAGTTTCAATTCTATGAGGTGCATTCAACCTGTTAATAACAACGGACTTTAGCTTGAATTCGTTCAATATGCTAATAACATGTTTGAAATCTTTTTCGTTGTTGTTGAGTTTGTCGTATGTTGGGTTGGGCATATTTTGAGGAAACCATGTGATGTTTGTGGGTATCATCTCTGAAAACCCTCACAGATGACACTCGTCCACTAAGGTAACCTAGGGGTTTAACGGCTTATTGCATATGCTAAATGCAATCGTGGGCCCGCGAAAGTGGCCTTATCTTTTTATTACTTTTTCATCCCATTTTGTACTTGTATCCTGCTTTTGGTTTTCTTGTAGTTCTTGTTGTTTCCTATTTCATTGCTAGGGACTAGCAATGTGTAAGTTAGCGGGTCAGATACGACGCAAATATTACGTATTTCACCCGTTAACCTACGCCTTATTAGCCCCCTTGGGTATCTTAATCCCTATATTTATGCTCGTTAACCAGACAACCTCGAATTTCTATGTTAACATGATTTGCAGGGGTTAATTGATCTTTTGTAGATATTTGGATGCTTAGTATGAAGTTTGGATGCATTCCGGCGAAGTTTCGTACACAATCGCACGCGCAAGGGCAATTTATTCATTTTACAATTTGGGCAACTGGCCTAATGTCTTCACGGAAGTTGAATCCCTCTGAACAAGCTTCGCATGGCCACAAACGGTGCGCGATTCTGAGTCCGAACGAAGAAGTTACGGGCTTTTGAGTGGAAGAGAATTTCAAACCAACCAAAAACAGGGGAAGGAATCAAATTCCTACAGGTGCGAATCGATTCGGACCAGCCGAATCGATTCGTTGGGAGACAGTGGCAAAAATTCACATTACCGAATCGATTCGGACCCTCCAAATCGATTCGCCCCAATTCAGTATGCCAGTTCCTCTGTTTTCGAATCGATTCGGACGAGCCGAATCGATGCGCCCTTTAACAACCTTCGAGGAACCTCCTTACCGAATCGATTCGGACCAGCCGTATCGATTCGGTCCTGCAGATAATTGTTTTTCTTCTTCTTTAATTACAAGTTTGCCATGGGATTGGTTTTGTATAAATAAACTTTCTCTCATTTGAGAGAATTATTATTCATTTTTAGCTTAGTTTAGGGTTTTGGTTTGGAGAGGTTTTCTTCATTTCTCTTTGGGATGATAACCAATTGGGGTTTGTAAGTTGAACTTTTCATTTCCTTTACCATTAATATAGTTGTTCTAGTTTATTTCCATTGTTGTTTTTTAGTTTCATGCTTAGATAATTAGTTTTAGTTATTTATTCCTTGCTTAATTTGTTTATTGCTTTGTTAATTAATTTCATTTATGTCTTGCCCTTAGATAAATAGGGTCGAGGTTGTGTTCCACCATTTACGGGCCTCGGACCTCAAAAGTTAGGGTTTCGTGTAAAATTGCATTTATTTGAAACCGCGTGTATTAAAGTCGGATTATTATGCGTTTAACTTTATTTGTCATGCAACTTTAGTGTTTATAGCGATAATACGAATTTAATCCGCGTGTGACCATTTTTCGTTAAATGTTTAATCTCGCAACTTTGGATTGAATTCCTTATTGTGTGATGTTTATGCTTAATTGTAAATTCTCGATTAAATTGCTTTTGAGCCTTAACTCTAATTAGTAGTTGTTTCGATCCGTGTGGTAGAATGCGATCCCGATCCTCGCTTTACTTTTGTGTAGCGTAACTTATTCTTTTCTTTTTCAACCATTCCCAACCATCACCTTTTCATTTATTTATTTTACACTTTTATTCCTGAAGTTTTAAAACAATTAACATCTAAAATTCAATCACTCCCTGTGGATTTCTTACGATACCCGACTTACCGCTGTGCTTGCTTGTCAAGTGTAGTTGTTGTTTAGGTTTTTTTTGCATCGCGACGGCGAAACACACAACGATTGTGTCCTCACACGAACACACTTTTACCGCTCGATCACTTTCCTTAGAACATAGTCCCCAACTTGGAATCTTCTTGGGTTAACCCTTTTGTGGTAGTGCTTTGCGAGCTGTTGCTGATAGCTCGCGAGCTTTACTAGGGAAAGTTCTCTACCCTCATCGGCGATGTCGAGTTTAGCGAGTAATGCCTCATCGTTCTGGCCTTGGTCGACAAGGTCGAATCTCATTGTTGGCAAACCCGCTTCTAGTGGGATGACTGCTATGCCATATGTTAGCAAAAATGGGGTTTCTCCTGTTGCTCGTCGAGGAGTTGTTCAGTATGCCCATAGGATATGGGGTATATCGGTTTCCCATGCGCCCTTGGCTCGCTCTAATCGCTTCTTCAATCCATCGATCACAGTTTTATTGGAAGCTTCTGCTTGCCCATTGCTCTTAGGGTAAGCCACCGAAATAAAGTTGTGTCTGATCCCGTGTTCGTTACAAAAGTCCTGAAAGGGGCCACTCTGGAATTGTGTCCCATTATCAGTGATGATGGTTTTGGGGATTCCGAATCGAGTGATTATATTCCTCCATATGAACCTTACCATATCAGCGTCTCGGATGTTTGCCAATGGTTCTACCTCGATCCATTTGGTAAAGTAGTCAGTTGCAACCAACAGGTATTTGCGATTGCCGGCAGCGGTGGGCAATGGTCCCACGATGTCCATTCCCCATTGGGCAAAGGGCTATGGGCTGGTCAGGGATTTTCGGTCGCTAGCGGGTTGGTGGACCATAGGAGCGTGAAGTTGGCATTTCAAGCATTTGCGGACATATACTGTGAAGTCCTTTTGCATATATGGCCACCAATAGCCTTCCTTCATTGCTCGAAAGGCTAGAGACCTTCCTTCGACATGACTTCCATAGATTCCTTCGTGAAGCTCGCGCAGCACTTGCTCGACATCGCCTGGGTGGACGCATCTAAGGTAGGGACCGGAGAAGGGCGACCAGATTTTATACTGGCCATCAAACCTACTTTGGTTGAGCAAAATCCTGATCGGATGAAGACATCCAATACCAGGCGTGTTCGCGCCAATTGCCCTACTTAGGCCTAAGGGAGTGTGATGACACAACCTAAAAGGTAAAATAGGGCATAATGGTATTTTGGTATTATACTGGACTGGGGGGGTATTCCCCTGCAATATCGACCATCGTGCCTGTGATTTGGAAAGGATGTGTGATAAAATGCAACTGTTACTAATTTCATTAGTAGTAAAAGAAATGAACTGTCCTTTCACACAAAAAATACAAGAAAAATATTCAATAATAGAATTCCTTGAGAATCTAAAAATAGAATTTCTTGAGATTAGTTGCGTTCCATGCTCGTGGTATCTCTCTTCATATTCTTGCTACTTCATAGTTCTTTTTTTTGTCATGCAAGTTCCCCCCCAGTCCAGTATAATACCAAAATACCATTATGCCCTATTTTACCTTTTAGGTTGTGTCGTCACACTCCCTTAGGCCTAAGTAGGGCAATTGGCGAGGACACACCTGGTATTGGATGTCTTCATCTGATCAGGATTTTGCTCAACCAAAGTAGGTTTGATGGCCAGTATAAAATCTGGTCGCATTGCCTAAGAATCCTCTGTAGGGATTTATATATTGCTAGGGGCAATACTAAGAGGTCTCTCGTGTTTCATGGCGATGACCTGAGGAGGGGTATTCCCCTGCTAGATCGACCATCGTGCCTGTGATTTCGAAAGGATGTGTGATAAAATGCAACTGTTACTGATTTCACTAGTAGTAAGGGAAATGAACTGTCCTTTCACACAACAAATACAAGAAAAATATTCAATAATAGAATTCCTTGAGAATCTAAAAATAGAATTTCTTGAGATTAGCTGCGTTCTATGCTCGTGGTATCTTTTTGCCCTCCATCGTTTCCAAATGATAAGCACCTTGCATGTTGTCTTTAGTAACTTTAAAGGGTCCTTCCCAGTTTGGGCCTAGCTTGCCGTCTGATGACTTTACTGTGTTGCCCAGGACTTTCCTTCGAACATAGTCCCCAACTTGGAATCTTCTCACGTTAACCCTTTTGTGGTAGTGCTTTGCGAGTTGTTGCTGATATCTTGTGAGCTTTACTAGGGCAAGTTCTCTACGCTCGTCGGCGAGGTCGAGTTCAGCGAGCAATGCCTCATCGTTCTGGCCTTGGTCGACAAGGTCGGATCTCATTATTGGAAAACCCTCTTCTATTGGGATGACTGCTTCCATGCCATATGTTAGCGAAAATGGGTTTTCTCCTGTTGCTCGCCGAGGACTTATTCGGTATGCCCATAGGATATGGGGTAGCTCGGTTGCCCATGCGCCCTTGGCTCGCTCTAATCGCTTCTTCAATCCATCGATCATAATTTTGTTGGAAGATTCTGCTTGCCTATTACTCTAAGGGTAGGCCACCGAACTAAAGTTGTGCTTGATCCCGTGTTCGTTACAGAAGTCCTGAAAGGGGACACTCTCGAATTATGTCCCATTATCAGTGATGATGGTTCTGGGGATTCCAAATCGAGTGATTATATTCCTCCATATGAACCTTATCACATCAGCGTCTCAGTTGTTTGCCAATGGTTCTGCCTCGATCCATTTGGTGAAGTAGTCAGTTGCAACCAACAGGTATTTGCGATTGCCGGCAGCGGTGGGTAGTGGTCCCACGATGTCCATTCCCCATTGGACGAAGGGCTATGGGCTAGTCAGGGATTTTAGGTCGTTGACGGGTTGGTGGACCATAGGAGCATGAAGTTGGCATTTCAGGCATTTGCAGACATATACTGTGGAGTCCTTTTGCATATATGGCCACCAATAGCCTTCCTTCATTGCTCGAAAGGCTAGAGACCTTCCTCCGACATGACTTCTACAGATTTCTTCGTGAAGCTCGCGCAACACTTGTTCGACATCGCCTGGGTGGACGCATCTAAGGTAGGGACCGGAGAAGGACTTCTTATACAACTTGCCTCCTGTGGATAAGTGAAAGCGAGCACCTTTGATTCTTATCTAATGGGTAGTTTTCTTGTCCTCTAGGAGCGTGCCCTCCTTTAAATAATCTTTTAAGGGGTCCATCCTACTGGGGGCTGATCCCACCTGGAGTATTTTTTCCACGTTTGGCAGCTTGCTATTGTGGTTAATGCTTGGACAAATGAGGAAATCGATGGGAATGACCCTTTTAAGGCTAGAATCAACTGCCGAGCTTAGGGCTGCTAAGGCGTCGGCATGACTATTTTTTCCTCTGGGAAACTGCTAGATGTTAACCTCCTCAAAGCTCGTCATTAGTTTTCTCACCAGGGCGAGGTAGGCTTCCATTCTTTAATCCTTCACGTTGTAATCTCCACTTATCTGATTGGAGACTAGTTGAGAATCGCCGAACACCTGTAAACGTTTTGCTCCCAGAGTTTGCGCCTTTTGGATACCGGCTATTAGGGCTTCGTACTCTGCTTCGTTGTTGGAGGCTGCAAATCCAAGCCTGATTCCTTGCTCAAGGATGGTGTTTTCTGGGGTGATGAGAATAATGCCTACGCCTGCCCCCTTTGAGTTGGAGGATCCATCAACGAATAGTTTCCAGGTTTCCACTGTTGATTGGTTCTCCTTTTGCTTTGTCAGTTGAGGTTGGTCGGGGAGTTCTTCGCCTGTGAATTCGACTATGAAATCAGTAAGGATATGACCCTTGATAGCTGTCCTTGGTTGAAATTGGATGTCAAACCGGCCGAACTCGACTGACCACTTAGACAATCTGCCCGACAAATCCGCTTTCCTTAGGATAGCCTTAAGGGGATTAGATGTAAGGACGATGACAGTATGGGCTTCGAAATAATGCTTCAACTTCCTCGAGGCTCTTACCAGTGCAAAGACGAGCTTCTCCAATGGCAGGTACCTTTGTTCGGCGTCTAATAAGGTCTTGCTCGCATAGTAAACGGGGTGTTGGATTCCTATAACCTCGCATATTAATGCGGAGCTGACAGTGTGATTGGATATCGAGAGGTACAGGTATAAAGAATCCATTTGTTGTGGTATGACAAGAAGCGGTGGAGAGCTTAAGTAGGAATTGAGCTCGTCCAGAGCTCACGAGCAATCTGGGCTCCATTTATCGATTTACTCCCTTTTAGAAGCTGGAAAAAAGGCTTGCACTTCTCGGAGGATTTGGAAATGAAGAGATTTAAGGCAGCGAGCATTTCAGTGAGCTTCTGCACGTCCCGTACTGTTCGAGGGGGTTGTACCCTGTTGATTGCATCGATCTGGTCTGGATTAGCTTCTATGCCTCTCTTACTGACCAAGTATTCAAGAAATTTTCCTGACTGGACACCGAAGGAACACTTGCTCGCATGAAGCTTCATTCGGTACTTCCTGAGGATTTCGAAGGTCTTTGACAAGTCTGAGAGGTGATTTTCCTTCTTCTTGCTCTTAACGAGCATGTCATCGATGTAGACCTCCATTGTGTCTCCCATGTGATCCTAGAACATTTTTGTGACCAACCGCTGATAGGTTGCCCCCGCATTCTTGAGCCCAAATGGCATGACCTTATAGCAATATAGCCCAACTGTCGTGATGAACGCCGTTTTGTCCTGGTCTGGGGCATACAAGGGGATCTGGTGATATCCTGAGTATGCGTCCAGGAAACTCATTCGCTCGTGAGCTGCAGTGGCATCTACCAGTTGGTCTATCTTTGGGAGGGGGAAACTATCCTTAGTGATGATGCCGGAATCAGCACCACCAGGTAAGGTGTTTTCAATCTCAATACAAGGATAACAATGGCAGCACAATTATATAAAGAGGTAAGAGAATGAGATGAGTATAAGAGGAGAACGCACAGGTATATAAGTGGTTCATCCAATTTGGCTTACGTCCACTGTGAGTATGTGTGAGTAATATCACTCAATGAAGGCACTAACAGCCATGGATACAATCTCTCAAGCTTTCTCTCACTACTGTGTACCTGGACAAAGCTTCAACTAGGTTTTAATATCTTGGATCCTTTTGCAAGGTAGGGGATGACCCCTATATATAGTACCTAGGGGGTGTAATGTACCCCCCATGCATGTAATGAGCATGTGTGTGGAAGCCTCACCAATATGGGAGTGACATCTGTCACTGTCACATGTAAGGAATGATGATGAAATATTCTCCCCACGTGTGGAGAATAATCTTGTTACAACTGATTGGTGCCCATGTGTCCTTATCCAAATGTCAACAAATGCTCGGCTGCCATATTGGTGCATGACCTCGGCCTGGGAGAGGCTGAGCTATAAAGGATCGATAAACGTCTTCCGAGATGTGCCATAGGGAGTCTTAGCCTGATCTCAGCCGAGACATTATGCTGGGGTCGGCCCCAGCCGAGGTTGGACTGATTCCATGAATATTACCAAGGCTTCTTGTCACCTCGGCCCAAGCCGAGGTTGGTCTGGTTCCATGTTGAGGGCCACCAAGGATTCTTGTCACCTGGGCCTACACTCAGCCGAGGTTGCCATACCCAGGTATATGAGAATGCTGTTGATGCCTATGATGCGCATAGTGTCCATTGGAAATGTAGGTGGAAGTGTCGGCCTGGGCTGACCTTACTAAGGCCGAGGGCTAAATACGTGGGCCCATGGCTTATCCAGGGTCGGCCATAATATCGGCCGAGGTTGGTGTCTCTTGGCCGAGGTTACACTTGGGGCATATCAATCATCCCCCAGCCCTTAGTCATATGTGAGAGAAAGTGTCTAGTGGATTGCTACACCTCCGAGGCCTGTCTGTTCCAAGCCAATACCTGCTTAACACCTGTCCAACGCTAGAACGTACTTACTTGGTATGCATGTGCCGTCAGCTGTCCTTTGGGGCTCCCAAGGCAATAATGTGCCTTGGGAAACGTTGCCACATATTTAAGGGTCTCGAAACCCTTTTTCCCTCCATCTTCATTTCTTCATTCCTGTGAACGCTTTGCTCTTGCGATTTCTCTCTCTACAGCTTCTCTACTCAACTCTCTTTTGCCGAGGCCTTTGTTGGTTTTCTTACGAGTTTTCTTCATTTCATTCATCAATTCATTTCCAGGTACTTCTTCCTTTGTTTTTGGTATTTGGTTTGCATTTTCCGGCGAGTTTCATCGTTTTTCGACGAGCACCATATTTTCAGGCGAACTGTGTTTGCTTCGAATTTCTTGGTTTGATCTTTAAACTCCTTTATTTTACAAGTCAATCCTGTTTATAGTTTTAGGAGTTATTCCCAAATTTAGGGTCATCCTCTGATGCTCAGACCTTTATACCAGCTTCTTAAGGATTTCCCCTCTCTCAGAGAGAAGACTCTAGAAAAGATTAGGCAAATAGAGAGAGCTCGGGAGGAAGCTCGTAGGTCACAAGAGTTTCCCATTAGACCCTTATTTCCACCACCTCTGAGAGTGATATATCATGACCCCCCGGAGAACTTCTATCAGACAGGGGTTCCTGCTGATCCAACACCTATGTCTGAGTCTGCACTACACCAAAATGGGCAAATTGTCACCTTTCAGCCGGCCAGCCTTGTCAAGGTCATTGACCGTGACAAAAAAACACGCGTTTTATGTCACGGTCATTGACCTTGACACGACCGTGACAACGAATTGTCACGGTCATTGACCATGACAAGCCCGTGACAAATTTAATTGTCACGGTCTTGTCACGGTCAATGACCGTGACAATTCGTGTCACGGTCAATGACCTTGACACGACCGTGACAACTTTTCCAGCAAAATCACTTTCCCCCTTCTTTTTTCCCTCCCACCGTTCCCTCCCTCTCTCTCTCTCTCTCTCGACTCGACGCTGCTCTCTCTCTCTCTCTCTCTCTCTCAGGTCCAATTTCTCTCTCTCTCTCTCTCTCTTCCATTTATATATATATTTGTTTTTATATTTATGTGTGTATGTGTATATATATATGTGTGTGTGTATGTGTGTGCGTGTGTGGGGGGTGGGGCGGGATGGGGCAGGGTGGGGGAGGGGGTGGTGGAGGGGGCAGGGGGTGGGGCGGGGTGGGGCAGGGTGGGGGAGGGGGCGGTGGAGGGGGCAGGGGGTGGGGTGGGGTGGGGTGCAGTGTGTGTGTGTGTGTGTGGTGGTGTGTTTTGGGGGGAGGGGGGGAGGGGGTGGTGTAGGGGGGCAGGGGGTGGGGTAGAGTGGTGTGTGTGTGTGTGTGTGGTGGTGTGTGGTGGGGGAGGGGGTGGTGGAGGGGGGCAGGGGGAGGGGGTGGGGTGGAGTGGGGTGGGTGTGTTTTGGGGGAGGGGGGAGGGGGTGGGGTAGAGTGGTGTGTGTGTGGTGGTGTGTGGTGGGGGAGGGGTGGTGGAGGGGGGCAGGGGGAGGGGGTGGGGTGGGGTGGGGTGTGTGTGTGTGTGTGTGTGGTGGTGTGTGGTGGGGGTGGGGCGGGATGGGGCAGGGTGGGGGAGGGGGTAGTGAAGGGGGGGAGGGGGTGGGGTGGGGTGGGGTGGGCACACCTACGCACACACGCACACCTACGCCACACACACACGCACACCTACGCCCCTACGCACACACGCACACCTACGCCACACACACACGCACACCTACGCACCTATGGACACACACACACCCCACCCCACCCCACCCCCTGCCCCCCCTCCACCACCCCCCTCCCCCATCATTGTGTGAATAGGTATGAGATCATAATTTGTAGGAATTCACGTCCAAGAAATAATTTGGATTCCCTTTAGGGTCTTATGTCTTGAATTAATCTGAGGGGGTGGGGGCGGGGGTGGGTGGGGTTTTGAATATTATTTACATTCAAAATAAATAATTGATAATAGTTGGATAATAATTGGATAATAATTGTTTTTATACCTATAGAACAGCTTAGATAGTGTGTGTGTGTGTGTGTGTGTGGTCAATACATGAATTTCTTTTTGTATTTGAATTATCCCATGAATTTATTTTTGTATTTGAATTATCCCATGAATTTATTTGTGTATTTGAATTAACCCATTATATGAAACATACTTGAAATTAAATATAGTGCGCATAGATACTAGCATTCTAGTTCTTATGCGTACGCATTCAATAACCCTTAGACCCGTTCGAGAGTCATTACCCCTGTAATGAGATCTCTCGAATTGTCCCGTTTGGACAGTTTGAGACTGTATAATTTTTGTATAATATTCTTATTGGCTTAAAGTTGTTACTTTTGGAGGAAGTTCTGCTGTCGTATCTTAATGTTCTCTGGGTACATACTAGATTGACAAGTGTGACTGTTATTTTAATTGACCAATTGAAATAACACTCACACCTGCCAATCTACGTCGTGTACTTGGAGAACTAAGGGGATATGCTGTCGAATTTTTTCCAAATCGTAACAATGTGCATGAGCTGTTAAGTATATTACAGAAAAATGCATTCTTGAATGGGATAGGACCACATACCCTTTAATAGGATAATTAAATGATGGGATAATTAAAAAAAACATACTATAAATCTAAGTTTTGTTTACCTTTAATAGGTGTTTAGTTGTGGTAGCTGTGATGGGATATCCGAAATACAAAAAGTGGATGGGTGAGACTAATAGAATGGGGGATGTGTTTCGCAGAGGTGCTAACGAATTTGTGAAATATGCAAAGAGATGTCGTAATGATGAAGAGTTTCCGTGTCCGTGTGCTAGGTGTAAGAATGGTAAGGTGTTTGAGTGGAAAACAGTTGAACTACATTTGTTAAGATCGGGTATGCAAGATAGTTATCGATTTTGGAGTTTTCACGGTGAATTGAAAGTTCCTTTTGTCCCTGACCAACCTTCACAACATCCTTCAACAAGTAGAATAGATGAAGAAGGGGACGACGTAGATCATAATATGTTAGAGGATTTAGTTGATGATGCGTACGGAGTTTATGAAGCTGAGGAGAATGAGGTTACTGATGATGTAGAAGATTCAAGTGCTCGTGAAGATAACACGATAAAACTTGACGATGACTACCATGGATTGCAGAGGCAATGACTTGGCATGCTAGGGCAGAAGTAGGGGGTAATATCATGTGTTATCCTATTGATTCTACTGCCTGGCGGAGGATGAATTATGAGTATCCCGATTTTGCTCGAGAACAACGCAACATTCGTTTGGCTATATCAACAGATGGTTTCAATCCATTTGGAAATCTAAGCACCAATCAGAGTGTATGGCCAGTGATCCTAGCCCCACTCAACCTCCCTCCTTCACAGTGTATGAGACCTGAATTTTCGATGATGGCTTTATTGATACCTGGGCCAAAGGCACCAAGTGAAGACATTGATATCTACCTGGCTCCTTTGGTAGAAGAATTAAATGAGTTGTGGGAAGATGGTGTGCAATCATTTGACTCTTTTAGAAAAGAAGAGTTTACGCTGAAAGCTATGTTGATGTGGGCAATTCATGATTTTCCAGCTTATGGGATATTATCCGAATGTGTAGTACATGGTTATTTGGGGTGTCCTATTTGTGGAGAGGAGACTGAATCTCTTCGTCTATCCTCCAGCTTAAAAAATGTATACCATTGCCACATGAGGTTTTTACCCCCAGCTCATAGTTTCAGATTTGAGAAAGCTTCCAATTTTTTATTGGGCGGAGTTGAACATAGGCTACCGCCGAGACAACTTTCGGGTTCAAAAATTGAAAGTAAATCTTCTCAATGTGGCCCAAATATGCCAGGTAAGAATCCCAAATTTAAGAATGTCAAGCATAAGAAGACCCCAGCTGGGAATGAAACTGAGATAAGAAAGGCATGGTCTCGGAGGTCAATTTTATTTGACTTGCCTTATTGGAAGAAAAACCCGGTGCGCCATGTATTGGATGTGATGCATGCAGAGAAGAACTTCGCTGAACATATTGTGGGTACTTGCCTTGGGGGGAGTCATTCGAAGGATGGAGAAAATGCACGAAAAGACCTTAAAACGTTAAAACTTAAACCACAACTATGGTTGAAAGAAGATAGTAGGGGAAGGACAATAATTCCCCCTGGTGCGTTTACTTTGACGAGTGAGGAAAGGAAGGTGCTTCTAGACACAATATATAATTTGAAGGGCCCATCTACTTTTTCGTCCAACTTGCAAAGGATTGTGAATTATGCTACTCATGATTTACATAAGTGTAAGTCCCACGATTGGCATGTGATCATGCAATTGGTTCATCTATTGTTTAAGCACTGTTTCTCCAAGCACAAGGATTTGCGTAGGGCTATTATGCAAATTAGTATTACCTTCTCCCTCTTGTGTGAGAAGGTAGTGAATCGAGAACACATAGTGGCCGCAAAATTGGCTGTGAACGAAGCGATTTGTGTATTGGAGAAGTACTTTCCCCCAGCATTCTTTGACATAAGTGTTCACTTGTTGGTACACCTATGCGATGAGGCACTTCTTTGTGGTCCAGTTAGATATCGGTGGATGTATCCGTTTGAAAGATTGATGAAAGTTTTTAAAGATTACGTCAAGAATACGCGATACATTGCAGGATCAATTGCAGAGGAATACATCACCGTGGAGTCATCAATATATACTCGGGAATATATGACTGACTCTACCAGCGTTGATGACACTGATGAATTCCTCGATGATGGTGGTAATGTGATGGGAAAACGAGTGAAATTAACGAGTTTGAAACATGAACAAGTAGCTCGTTATCTATTTGACACACATGAAGATGTCGAAGAATGGAAAAAGTAAGTTTCGAATATTATAATGTTTAACATTATTTTAGATTATTTTATACATGATTAATTTTGTAATATGCAGTAAATATGAAGCCTGTGAGAACAATAAAAGACGAAAAACAGTGGTACAATCAGACAGCGAATTTAGGCTATGGTTGACACAATAGGTAATTACAATGAAAACAGTCGTTATATAACGTTACATTACACTCATATTTTACCACTAATATAATTAATTTATCTATATTCTCAGCTCCTAAAGATGGGTGATGCGACATCAAGGCTTGCTCGTCTAGCCACTGGACCCTTGTTCGTGGCACAAGAGTACAAAAAATATCGATTGAACGGTTACATTTTCGGCGCTAAAGTGTACGAGGAAAGTACAAATGTACAGAACTCGGGTATTTCATACAAGGCTCTTACTTTCTTTCGAGCAAGCGCAAAATATAAAAACCTCGTTGAAGCTGAAATGACTTACTATGGTGTAATTCAAAATATATTTGAATTGGATTATATAAGCTTCAAAGAGGTTGTATTTTACTGTGAATGGGTAAGAGTTGAGGATAAAAATGCTTCTAAAGTTGATCCTGTCACCAATTTGATCATGGTTGACTTGTCCAAGTTGAAGAGCAACGACCACGTGAGCGATGAGCCGTTTGTTTGTGCATTTCAAAAGGTTAAGCAAGTGTTTTACTCGGAGTATATCAACAACGAGCCGTGGTCAATTGTCCAACACGCGCCAAGGCGTCTAAATAGTAGTGTGGATGACTTGGCTGCTCCTAACGAATATCAATCCATTTTTGATGATAACCCGAATTTGAAACAATTTTTCAATTTGTAATAATTATTTCAATTTGTACCGAAACATCCATTTTTAATGCTTTTACTTGATCTGCACTTTATCATTTTCACTCTTCTGTAGTTTGCGTGTGTGGAGAGGAGATTAATACATAAATATTCCAACTACATCTAAGTTTTGTTTATACTAATCCATGAATATACGCTTCTTACCTTTAATAGGTGATTAGTACATAGTTATTTGGGGTGTCCTATTTTAGGAGAGGAGACTGAATCTCTTCGTCTATCCGAACACTAAGAAATACCATAATCCTATGGAGCGATGCTCTGCAAATTCCTCCCAACCGTTACGTAGCCAAACATCACCGGTTGAAGTTGTCAATTCCACTTTCCATACCCCACCACTTTCCATACCCCATTCAAAGGTGGAGTTGACAACTTCAACTGCTGATTTTTGGCTACACAACGGTTGGAAGGAATTTGCAACGCATACCTCCATAGGATTATGGTATCTCTTAGTGTTTAGATATGAAGAGAATTATAATTGACACGATTGCCCGGGGTACATTAGTTGGAAGGAGGTGCCATATGAGCTCAAGTTAGCTGTTTGAGTGACACTACAGGTAATGTATTTATATTTATATGTCAATTTCGATTTCGATTTCAATTACAATTTATATTTATCTATATTTGAGGGGCGGATACTAATTTTACTTTATTTCAATTCAGGGGACAGGGAGTGGCCCTAAGGGTAGGCCACATATGCTCTACTTATGTGGCTACTCGGACGAGAAGGGAAGGATAAGGAGGTGTTCCCGAGCGTCGCGGTACAAAATCTATTTTCCATGCAAATAGTTTGTAGATTTGAGATAAAATGATGGTGATGTTGTTTCTTTTTAAATAGTTTCTTATTTGAATATATATTTGCATTATCTTTAGTTTGTTAGGATATATGATGTGTGGAACAGGTACAACGTTGCTATAACAGATACAAATATACTGCTGGGCAGTGGCAGTGGCCATACTGCCCAGCAGTTTTTTTTTAATTCTGCCCAGAATTGTCACGGTCATTGACCGTGACAATTTTTTTTACAGAGGGTCACGTCTTTGTCACGGTCAATGACCGTGACAAACGTGTCACGGTCATTGACCTTGACACGACCGTGACACAAAACGCGAGTTTTATGTCAAGGTCATTGACCGTGACACGACCGTGACAAAAAAAGTTGTCTCGCCTCGAAATGTCACGGTCATTGACCTTGACAAGGTGAATTTGTCAAGGTCAATGACCTTGACAAATGGGCAGATTTGGTGTGGTGCTGAATCTTCTACCTCAGACCCCATGTTTGTGGACTCTTTTCAGGAAGCTATGGATTTCACACCTCGGCCTGGACAAGCCTCTGATAAGGCCGAGGTCTCCAGCCGAGCTTCATCCCATAGTGGCTCAAGCACCTCAGCCTCTTCTTCAGAGGTTGATATTCTTGAGCCGAGTGTGGCTGTGCCACCCATTCTTGACGCTATCCCTCTGTCGGCTGCCACAGGGGCAGAGTTCACTCAGAGATTCGCTAGTAACCCATCTACATCTGCTCCGGTCGACGTTGAGCTTGATGACGATGAAAATGCTGAAAGTGATGTTGACGTCTCTGAGGCGGTCGAGTTTGAGAGCACGGTAACTGAGGTGGATCTTCTGTGCTTCAGATATTTATACTCCATTAGTCCCTCCATAAAATTAAGGAGACCTCTAAGGGAAGAGAGGGCCTATCATGGCCGAGATGGAGAAATCTTCCTGTACGAGAAGATGTTTAAGTTAGGGTTTCGCCTACCCATTCATCCCATCATCAAATCCATTCTCTCTTATATCAACTTGGCCCCCTCACAGCTATCTCCCAATGCCTGGAGAGTCATCATAGGGGCCATTATCCTATGGAGGGCAGTCCACCACTCTGACCTCCCAGTTCAGGTCTTCGTTGGTTTTTATGTCCCAACCTCGGCCAAAAACCATTCGAGCTACTATCATTTTGTGGCTCGGAGGCCTGAGAAGAAAATGCTCCAGGTGACTCAGACCTCAAATCATAATTGGAAGCCCCGCTATTTTTTTGCCTCAGGACCATGGGAATTTGGCCCATGTGTCCCCTCTTCCACACTTGAGCCGAGGATACCCCTCAAATGGGGCAAGGTCACCATGTCTTCCAAGGCCGATCCTGGTCTAAGTCTTCAGAATATCCAGAAGGTGAAGGCCCTGCAAGACCAAGGGCACATGGTCTGTTTGTTAAGTTCGAACATTTGCTGACCCCCCAGTATCTCTCGGGGACGAGCCTGGGTGGAAGTCCCCTTGTTGACTTTGGTAAGAATTTTTATTTTAAGTCTAACCTCTGAACTCATTCATATCTAATTTCTAACCCATATCTTCTAACTTTCTCAGAGCGACCACAAAACATCCCCGACGAACTGTGGGAGATGGCTGCTCCGAGCTTGGCGAGGCTTGCCAAAAAGGCTAGTCTGAATGCTCCTCCCCCAGCTCCCTCTACATCCAAATCTTAGGCCTCAAAGAAGAGGTCCCCAGAAGTCCATGCCTATAAGGATCAGAGGCCGACCTTGAGGCAGAAGAAGGCCTCTGAAGCTGCAATTCCAATCTCTTCGGCCGACATCCTGACGGCATGTCTTGACCAGCTAAAGTTAACAGATAGTGTGGTCGGCCACAACAGGCAGGCCATGGACGCAATCGCCTCTGTAATGACCGAGGCTGACAAACGCTTCTACAGAGCTATGGACACCTCCCTACTGGTTGAGTTTGGCCTTCACAGAGCCGTCCAGGTAGGTCTTGATCTCTCGTCAAAATTTTATAATTGCAACATCTGACTTTTCTCCCGCTTAACCTCTTAATTAAATGTGCAGGGAGTGACTGCTATGTATCAACTATCAAACTAGACTCTGAGGAAATTTCCCCTCATCCAGAAGGGGCAAGAGGCCGAGAAGGTTGAGAGTGCCCTAAATGCTGAGGTCGACCATCTGAAGTCAGAGCTACAGAACTCTGAAAATAAGGCTAAGGGGTTGGAGAAAGACATTTCTCTGCTCGTCAAAGATCACGCCAAAGCCCTGAAGGCCAAAGATGACGTTCTGCAGCAGAAGGTCAGCTCGGCCGTCAAGGCTGCCCTTAAAGATGCCTTGGACAAAATAATTTCTGACTACAAAGACTCAGGTGAATTCATGGGTTTTGGCTTTGAATATCTTGAAAGAGTTATCAAGACCACTACCAAATGGGATGAAGTCAGAGAGCGGGAGGTCGGTACTCTAAAGGCCTCTGACTTTGTGGGTCTCGGCTTTGCAGACCCTCAGTTTGCTCAGGCGCTTCAAGAGGTAGAGGACGAGGCTGTTGCACCTGCTGAAACTGCAGCTCTTGGAGGGACCGAGGTCGGAGGGGCAAACCACACTAATGACGTGGCCGAGGTGACCAATGCTGATCAAGCCAACCCGGCCGAGACTGTTAATGTCCCCCCCCCCCAAAAAAACCTTTAGGATTTGTAACTTGTAACAAAAAATTTGTAATTTGTAACTTGTAACACCTCGGTATTTTGTAAGGAATATTTGTAACAATGCCTCTGAATGCTATATGATCTCTTCTCTTTACTGAATGTCAATCTCTTTTATTATTTTGTTGGTGTTCTTGTTTATACTTAGTCAATAATTCTGGCCTCAGGTCTCTTCACCACTGAATTGTAATTAGGCTCTGAGGTCATCACCTAAGATGTTAGCCTCGTAATTTATTTCACCAAATTAATGATGTTAAGGGTTTGAGGTCATCTCATTATGGTGTCTGAGCTCAGACCTCATCACCATCGAGTGATGTTATGAGGGTCTGAGGTCATCACCTAAGATGTTAGCCTCGTAATTTATTTCACCAAATTAATGATGTTAAGGGTTTGAGGTCATCTCATTATGGTGTCTGAGCTCAGACCTCATCACCATCGAGTGATGTTATGAGGGTCTGAGGTCATCACCTAAGATGTTATCCCCATAATAAATTTCATTAAATTAATGATGTTAAGGGTCTGAGGTCATCTGCTAAGGTGTCTGGGCTCAGACCTCGTCACCACCGAGTGATTTTATGAGGGTCTGAGGTCATCACCTAAGATGTTATCCCCATAATAAATTTCCGACCAAAAAATGAAGCAAGAACTGTCATGGAAACTGATCTTTATTAATAACCTCTTCTCAATAAGATGGTATATTTACATAAAATTCTATGCAACATCATATGTAATATCTCTTGAGATGGTCAGCATTCCATGGGTTAGTGAAAGGTTCTCCTTCTAGGTTTTCTAGCCTGTAAGTGCCAGGCACAACCTCTTCCGTTACTTTGTAGGGGCCATGCCAGTTTGGGTGTAGCTTGTTTGACTTCTGTAGGGTCTTCTTTAGCACTAGGTCTCCCACTGCAATGGGTCTTGACTTCACCCTATGGTTGTAGAATTTCGCTGCCCTCTGCTGGTAGGCTGCTTTTCTGACCTCTGCGTCTTCCTTTCTTTCTTCGATAAGATCCAGGTATAGTCTCCTCTTTTCCCCATTGCTGTCAGGGTCGTAGGTCTGAATCCGATGAGTTGGTAGTCCTACTTCCGTTGGTATGACGGCCTCTGAGCCATGTGCCACCATGAATGGGGTTTCTCTTGTTGGTGTCCTTATCGTGCTTCTGTAGGCCCATAACACTGCGTAGACCTCTTCTGTCCATCTCCCATTCGCATCTTCTAACCTCTTCTTGATTCCGTCCAAGATTGTTCTATTTGTGACCTCGGTCTGACCGTTTGCCTGACGTCGACCAAGAGATGAGAAGAATTACTTAATCCCCACTCTTAGGCAATACTTTTCTAAGGAGGAGTTCTTGAACTGGGTCCCATTATCTGAGATGAGAGTGTTTAGGAGGCCATATCTGCATATGATGTTCTTCCAAATGAACTGGAAGGTCTTCTGCTCTGTAATTTTTATCATCGGTTCTGCCTCCATCCACTTTGAAAAGTAGTCAATGGCAACAACCAAGAATCTATAGTTGTTGACAGCTTTTGGCAAAGGTCCTACCAAGTCAATTCCCCATACCGCAAATGGACATGGAGAAGAGATTAACGTCATAGGCTGATGGGGTTGATGAGGGATAGTGGCAAACCTTTGACATTTGTCGCACCTCTTCACATAGTCTGCAGCGTCCTTAGATAAGGTAGGCCACCAGTATCCCTGAGTGATGATCCTCTTGGCTAAGGGCCTTCCCCCTATGTGGCTAGAGCAAGAACCCTCATGAACCTCCTGTAAGACCTGGGGTAATTCCATGGGATGCACACATCTGAGGAGAGGCAATAGAAACCCCTTTTTGTACAAGACGTCTCCTACTATTGAGAACTTGGCAGCCCTATATCTCAACTTTCTCCTTTCCATCTTGGACTCAGGCAGCTCTCCATCTCTTAGGTATCTGACGATCGGGTCGATCCATGAGTCTCCTAGGTTCACATTGTGACAAGGGCTACATACCTCGTCCTCCTCGATGCTTTCTTTTTCCAAAGACCTCGATTGGAATGGTCCTTCCCAAATCTGTCTTCATTGCCGAGGCCATCCTTGCCAATGCATCAGCGTGATTGTTGCTCAGTCGAGGCACTCTCTTCAGCTTTGCTTCTTTAAAATACTCTAACAACCTTCTTACCTTCTTTAAGTACTTGTCCATACTTTCGTCTTTGGCATCGTATACCCCCAACACTTGATT
Organism: Sambucus nigra; assembly: GCA_949130495.1. Taxonomy (NCBI): domain Eukaryota; kingdom Viridiplantae; phylum Streptophyta; class Magnoliopsida; order Dipsacales; family Adoxaceae; genus Sambucus; species Sambucus nigra. The sequence goes on from OX422208.1 coordinate 287,765,093, forward strand.
GACAACCAACCTTGAGTCGCTATAGAGTAGGAGTCACTTTACTCGAAGAGTTGTTGCCAATAACAGACCTGCTATCATGGCCTCATACTCGGACTCGTTGTTTGAGGCCTGGAAGTTGAATCTCAAGGCGTATTCAATGTTGGTGCCATATGGAGCCGAGAGTATTAGCCTCGCACCGCTTCCACTGTCACATGAAGAGCCATCAACGAAGAGGCTCCATACGTCTGCATCTGATGAGAAGACCACTTCTCTCATAACCCCCTTCTTGAAGAGTTATCGATCATATTCGTTCTCTTCTACTCTGCTCCGGGTTTTGCCTGGGACGACCTCTTCTCGACCTCAGAATACGTTTTGTGCAGTCTCTTGTGAATCTCGAAAGACACTACAGTTCGTCTCTTCGCCCTCATCTAAGCCTTTCTCTGTCTCGGCCTCTTCTAAACTTCTATCGGCCTCTTCCCAGGTGAACTCTGTGACAAAGTTTGCGAGTGCCTGCCCTTTGATGGCTGTCCTAGGCTGGTAGGTAAGATCATACTCTCCCAGTTCGATAGCCCAGGTCATCAATCTTCCAGACTTCTCAGGCTTGTGGAGAACCTGAATTAGTGGGGAGTCAGTGAGGACTACCATGGAGTGAGATTGGAAGTAAGGCTTCATTTTCCTTGAGGCATGTATTAGTGCATAAGCCAACTTCTCCATTCGGGGATAATTTTGTTCAGACCCTTGAAGGGCCTTACTGTTGAAGTACACAGGCCTCTGGATTCCATCCTCTTCCCGTATGATGGCCGCGTTGATGGCTGATTCAGAGACTGCCAGATACACAAACAACCTTTCCCCCGTGATGGGCTGAGACAACAACAAGGGAGACCCTAAGTAGGACTTGAGTTGGTCAAAGGATTTTTCACACTCTTCGTCCCATTGGAAGGCCTTTCTTAGAACTTTAAAGAATGGAAGACACTTGTCCGTTGCCCTAGAAACAAACCTGTTAAGGGCAGCCACTCTCCCCGTGAGTCTCTGGACATCTTTGATACTCCTAGGAGTCTTCATGTCGAGTAATGCCTTAATTTTCTCAGGGTTTGCTTCAATCCCCCTCTGATTAACGATGAATCCTAGGAACTTTCCAGCTCCTACTTCGAAGACACACTTTGCTGGGTTGAGTTTCATTCTGTACGAGTCCATGACATCGAAGGTCTTCTCGAGGTCTGCTACGTGAGTACATGCTTTCAGGCTCTTCGTTAGCATATCATCCACATATACCTCCATGGTCTTACCTATTTTCTCTTCGAACATCTTATTGACAAGACGTTGATACGTTGCCCCCGCATTTTTAAGACTGAAGGGAATCACCTTATAGCAGTACGTCCCTTTGTCAGTAATGAAGGCTGTCTTCTCAGAGTCTTCAGCATCCATGAAGATTTGGTTGTAGCCTGAATAAGCGTCCATGAAGCTCATGATCTCGTGCCCTGACGTTGCGTCCACCATCTGGTATATCCTAGGTGAGGGATAGCTATCTTTCGGGCAAGACCTATTCAGGTCAGTGAAATCTACACACATTCGCCACTTCCCATTGGCCTTAGGCACGATGACTGCATTTGAGAGCCACTCCGGGTAGGTAACCTCTCTTATGAACTCGGCCTCTTCCAACTTTTTTACCTCTTCTCGGATGACGTCGTACTTATCCCTGGAGTAGACTCTTCGTCTTTGCTTAATTGGCTTGGCATCTCTATCCACGTTGAGCTTGTGGCTCATGACCTCAGGGTCGATGCCAGGCATGTCTACGTGACTCCATGCGAAGACACTCTGTCTCCTCCTAAGGAAGTTTATCAGTTCTTCCTTGATTCCTGGCTCTAGGGCCTTACCGACCTGGACGGTTTTTTTTGTCTCGTCTTCATTGAAGACGATGAATTCTACCTCTTCCGTGGACTCACCTTTCTTCAATTTCGTTTCGTCTCTTGGGTCAAGAGTGTCAATGCTGTAAGTGGAGGTTGCTCTCTTGTGGGCTTCTCTCTCTTCGACCGAGTTGAAGTAACACTCCCGCACTGTGGTCTGGTCCCCTTGCACTTCCCCTACTCCATAAGGAGTCGAGAATTTTAGCATCTGATGGACCGTTGACGGCACGGCTTCAAACTCTTTGAGGGCCACCCTTCCTATGATGAGGTTGTAGGCCGAGAAAACGTTTTCGTCCATAAAAAAAAAGTTTATCTTCTTGGTTAGCCTCTTAGGCCACTCATCCCCCATCCGTACATCCATTTCATACATGCCCAAGGGGTTCACCTTTTCACCACTGAAGCCTATCAATGGGTGATGGTAGGGCACCGGCCTTGCTCTGCTAAGACCCAGGCTCTTGAAACAAGGCCAGAACATTACGTCTGCTGAGCTTCCCCCATCTATGAGGATCCTTCCTACCTCGCACCCATGGACCCTTGTTGTTATAACCAAAGGGTCATCATGAGGGGGCTAAGATACCCTTGAAGTCGAGTCTGGAGAACCCCACTATGAGGGTGTCCATGTCTACCTTCTTCCTCTTTTGCACGGCATCGGAAGATGTTAGATTCACAACCTCAGGCTTGGCCACTGACCTGGACTCTGCTACATGAGCCTTCTTATCGGCTACCTCAGAGACACCTCCTGCACATCCCTCACATATGGTGCTAACACCAAAGGAGATCATACCGACCCTCTTCACCGGGGTGTTGTCATCCTTTGGCGGAAGATTCGGGTCGTCTTCATCATCTCCCTCTGAATCATCGTCCCTTCTGGTCGGGACATCGCCACGGCATCTTTCATTTCTTCTTTTCTTAGGGTCTTCTCTTCCAACCTTTGGAGCCTTGCCATCCACATACTTCCTCAGCTTTCCAGATTTCAGCATCTTCTCAATCTCATCCTTTAAAGCGAAGCATCTATCTGTGACATGGTCGTGATCCTGATGGAACTCACACCATAGGTTTTTGTTCCTCTTATGTGGTGGGGCCTTCAGTTTCTCCAGCCACCTCAGAGTCCGATCAGTCTTAATCTCATTAAGGATGTGTTCACAGCTCACAGTCAGAGGAGTGTAATGAGTAAACTTGTCATCACCTGACCTCTTTTTCCCCTCTTTCTTGCTTTGGGTCCTCCCAGTGCCACCACGGTTCTCCTCCTCATATTTGGCGGCCATTGCCTCTTCCGCATTCATCACTTTCCCTGCTGTTTCCAGCAGCTCTGCCATAGACCTAGGGGGTCTTTTGCCATTTTCCACAATAGCTTCCCCTTCTGGAGACCTCCTATAAGGGCGGTCATGGCTATGCTTTCTTCATAATCCTCCACCTCCAATTTCTCTTTATTAAATCTTGCTATGTAGTCTCTTAGGCTCTCACCCTTGGCCTGTTTGACATACAGCATGTGGGTAGTCTTCTTTTGGGGTCTTACCCCAAAGCAGAAGTTGTGGATGAATCGCTCAGCCAAGCCTTTGGAGTTCTCAATTGAGTTCTTCGGAAGGGAGGTGAACCAACTATGAGCTGCCCCTGTCAAGGTCCCTAAAAAGGCCCTACACTTCATCTCATCGGGTATCGAGTAAATGTCTGCTGCCGAATGATACATCTCGATATGGTGTACAGGGTTAGTGTTGCCGTCATACTTAGGAGTCACTGTAGGAGGCTTGAACTTAGCTGGGGTTGGGAACCCCACTATCCTAGACACAAATGGGGAGCTCTCTGAGTAAACCCTTTGTAATGGGTCCCTGCTTTTAATGAGGTCTCCTATCTTCTCCTCAAGGCGTTGGATAGAATCATTCAAGGGTCTTCTGTCATCAACTTGGCTGAGGTTATCCCCTGCCACCTCCCTGCGATGGACAGAGGGTTCCCCAGCCGCGACACGTTGGCTATTGACCTCTTCCAGTTATCGGCCTCTTCTTTCACAGGGTCGGCCTTGGTCTGGCCGACCTTGCCAACCCCCTCTCTGAGAGCCTGCTGCGCTCCTTGACCTCGACAGCCTCTGTCTTAGGTCATTCATGGGCCCAACCTCTCGAAGGCCGACCCTCTGCTCAACCTGTCGAAGGCCGACCCTCTTCATTGGGCCTCTTCTCTTCTTAGGCCGACACATCCTTGACTCTGCCTAACAGGTCGTATAGTGTTATTTGACACCTCATACGGCTCCCAGCAGTCTTCTAGGGCCTCTTCAGCTTCTAGGTCATCATACCTGTCCTCTGGGCAAGGGTTTCCCTGCCTCCCCAGGCGCAAGTGCCTAGGGTCAGCAACGTCCCTTCTCCGCTGGGGTGTAGGCTGTTCCTTCATTAGTTCCTGGGGTGGTCCCCTAGCGTCGGGATGAGGCTGAACTGATGCCGGAGTGATTATGTCCGGTGAGACTCCAGGTGGCCTCATCATAGTTTGACTGAGCTGAGCAAATTGCTCCTCCATGGCTTGTTGTGTTGCAGCTAAAGATTTCAAGCCTGCTGCTACCTCTGCCATTTCGGACTAGGGGGAGCCTGACTGGAACTAGGCCCTCCACCTCCGGGCGGCGGAAGAGGCGGTGGTAATTCTGGTGCCATGTGTTAACAATAAAGAGCTTGAGCAGCAAGTGAGCTTAATACGCTAAAGGACCTCTTTCAATGTTGAAACAGTTCCACGCAAGGGGTGGTTCCTGGTTCACCACCAGAGTCTCCGGTGAGGTTAAGCTGGAGAAGAGGAAGATATAGCTTCCTGTTCCCACAGACGGTACCAAAATGATGATGCCGGAATCAGCACCACCAGGTAAGGTGTTTTCAATCTCAATACAAGGATAACAATGGCAGCACAATTATATAAAGAGGTAAGAGAATGAGATGAGTATAAGAGGAGAAGGCACAGGTATATAAGTGGTTCATCCAATTTGGCTTACGTCCACTGTGAGTGTGTGTGAGTAATATCACTGAATGAAGGCACTAACGGCCGTGGATACAATCTCTCAAGCTTTTTCTCACTACTGTGTACCTAGACAAAGCTTTAGCTAGGGTTTAATATCTTGTATCATTTTGTAAGGTAGGGGATGACCCCTATATATAGTACCTAGGGGGTGTAATGTACCCCCCATACATGTAATGAGCATGTGTTTGGTAGCCTCACCAATGTGGGAGTGCCATCTGTCACTGTCACATATAAGGAATGACGATGAAATATTCTTCCCACGTGTGGAGAATAATCTTGTTACAACTGATTGGTGCCCATGTGTCCATATCCAAATGTCAACAGATGCTCGGCTTCCATATTGGTTCATGGCCTCGACCTGGGAGAGGCTGAGCTGTAAAGGCTCGATAAACGTCTTTCGAGATGTGCCATAGGGAGTCTTGGCCTGATCTCAGCTGAGACATTGTGCTGGGGTCGGCCCCAGCTGAGGTTGAACTAATTCCAAGAATATTACCAAGGCTTCTTGTCACCTCGGCCCAAGCCGAGGTTGGTCTGGTTCCATGTTGAGGGCCACCATGGCTTCTTGTCACCTCGGCCTACACTCAGCCGAGGTTGCCATACCCAGGTATATGAGAATGCTATTGATGCTTGTGACGCACGTAGTGTCCATTGGAAATGAAGGTGGAAGTGTCGGCCTGGGCCGACCTTACTAAGGCCGAGGTCTAAATACGTGGGCCTATGGCTTATCCAGGGTCGTCCATAATATCGACCGAGGTTGGTGTCTCTTGGCCGAGGTTACACTTGCGGCATATCACTTAGTTCATGCTTTGTTGAGGTCAGTGAAGTCGATGCAAACTCTCCACTTCCCATTATTCTTCGGAACTACTACTGGGTTGGATAACCACTTGGGGAATTGCACTTCCCGTATGGATCCTGCATCCAGCAGTTTTTTGACTTCCTTTTCGACCGCTTTAGCCTTTTCGGGTGCAATTCTTCGTGCCTTCTACGTAACTGGCTTGAATGTGGGGTCGACGTGCAGCTGATGACAGACCATATCAGGATCAATGTCGGGCAGCTCGTATGGTTCCCATGCGAAAACATCTACGTTGTGCCTCAGCAAGGTCGTCAATTACTTCTGTTCTTGGTCGGTGAGAGATGCTCCAATCAAGAAGACTCTTCTACTATCACCAACTTCAGCTATAATTTCTACCAGGTCCTCAATGACATGCTCGGAGGGGAGGAACCTGGTCTCATCTACTCCAGGTCTTCCATACTTTAATTGCTATTTTGAAGGAATCACACCCTCTTCAACTTTCTCGCTGGGTTGACCGGCCTTCTTCTCTGGCTTTGGTCGGATGGATGCTATGAAGCACTTCCTCTCCATTGCTTGGTCGCCGTGGATCTCCAATACTCCTCGCTCGGTTACATACTTGAGTTTCTGATGGTAGGTCGAGAAGACCGCCTTCATTGTATGAAGCCATCCTCTGCCGAGGATGGCCTGGTATGGCGATTCGATGTCAACTACCAAAAACTCAATTATCTTCGAAGCGTTCCCAACACGAATTGGCAGCACTATCTTGCCTAGGGGCATGGTCATTTTTCCAGCGAAGCCGACCAAAGGAACAGTAGCTTCCTTTAGGTCGGCGACGCTCAACTTCAATTTCCTGAATAGGTCGAGGTACATTACTTCGGATGAGCTTCCTTGATCGACGAGCAGCTTTTCGATGTCAAAGTTGGCTATCCTAAGTGTAATGACCAGGGCATCATGATGTGTGGTCCTTACTCCCATCAAATCTTCATCCGTGAAAACAATATGCTTGTTATAGTTGACGTCCTCTGCTCGTCGACACTTTCCTGACTGTGACTTTGCTGGATCGATTTGAAAAGCCTACATTATCACTGTAAGTTTTTTCATCTGCATTCGAGCTGAGTTCCCTTGTATCTGATTGACGTCAGATACTCCGTGAATTACTGCTAACTCGTGTCCATCATTATCCTCCAGCACGTTGTCGGGTCTCACCTCTCTGTTGGCAGTCACTTTCTTTCCCCTTTTTTCCACAAAGTCGTTCAAATGCCCCGACTGGGCCAACTCTTCGAGGTGAGACTTAAGAGCTTTGCAGTGCTCGGTCTTGTGTCCTCCCTCTTTGTGAAAAGCGCATCTTAACGCATTGTTCCTCTTCGATGGATCTCCTCCCATCTTCCTGGGCCACTTGATGAATGGCTCATCCTTGATCTTCGCGAGAACCTTGTAAATTGGTTCTTTGAAGATGGTGTTGACCGCTTGGAATGCTGTCGATGCGTCCTGGTTCCCTCCGTTCTTAGAGCTATTTTTGCCTCCGTTCTTTCCTCCTTTCCTCTGGCTCTCAGTTTTCTCACCTACCTTGGTAGTGAGCTTAGCTCGACTGTTTTCTCCTGTATTAGGGCGGGTGACATCTTCCACCTTTGTGTATTTCTTGATTCGGGCCATTAGGTCGTCAATAGTCATGGCTTCCTTTCGTCGTCAGGGATTGGTAGAGGAGGGAAGAACTAGGGAGCCTAATTTTGAAGGAGGCCACCGCCACTTCCTCCGCGCAGTCCTCGATCTCATTGAATAACTCCCAGTACCTCTTCGCGTATTCTCGGAGGGTCTCCTGAGGCATTTTCTTCATTGTTACTAGAGCATCCATGCTTTTGGGATGGGAGCTACTGGTGATGAATCGGGCCATAAAAAGTTCGGCTAGGGATTTGAAATTCTTGATCGACTGGTGGGGGAGCCTTTCGAACCACTTATGTGCTACATCATGAAGGCTCGAGGGGAAAATACGGCACATCAGGTTATCTCGGTGACTCCAGAGGGTCATGACCTGTCGGTATTGCCTGACGTGATCAATGGGATCAGTCTTTCAGTCGTAAATCTTGAACCTTGGAACGGAAAATTTATTGGGAGCTTCCTCCTCTTCGATTTCTCTTACGAAAGGTGACTTCATCTGGGTTTTGAGAGCTCGCCTCGCGCGCTCTCTGGTTGATCTTATTCCGTGGTGAGAGGGATGCTGGTCCATTTCCCTGCGGACCATGTTTCATATGTTTTCGTCACTGCGAGCAGGGCTCTGGTAGCGGCAAGCTCTTCGCAACTATTCACGGAGGTCGTCGTCTGACTCGCCTCCTTCGTCCCTTTGAGATTCTCGCCTAGGGCTCCTTCCTCGACTGCGACACTTGCTCACCTGAGGGATAGGAGTGCGATATGGGCATCTCCTATTATCAGGATGAAGCTCCCTCTCTAGTCTTTCCAGTCTTCTTTTCAAGCCAGCATTCTCAGCCTCGTATCTGCGAGAAGACTCCCTCTGCTCATGGAGCCTTTCCTCGTACACATCAATCAACCTGGATAGCTGCGTGGACCTCGCTAGTCCCTAACTTTCTTCTGAGGATGGTCTTTCCAGGAGACCTCTCTAATCTGAATTTCGGACTTCAGACCTAATCCTGCGAGGAGCAGGTGGCTCTTGAATATCTCCTGCTTGGGGAGCATTGCTGCTGTGGCCAGACATCTTAAACTCCTTTCTTGACGTGGGATCTTCTCAGGGAAAGATGAACGCTTCCCACAGACGGCGCCAATTATAGAGGCAATTATTATGCAACACAAATAAATATGAGAGAAATAATTATCAAGAAAAGAACAAGGAATACAAGATGTCAATCACACAACAAAGGATGTACGTGGTTCAGCAAAGATGTGCCTACGTCCACGGTGGTGCAGTCGATATTATTTCTATATACTCCGGAGGGTGATTACGGAGAATACAACTTGTCCTTTTGCCCCGGACCTAGGGTTTAATATATACATGTACATGTAGATGAGTGGAGGTGATGGGTTCCTCCATGTTTTCCATCTCCCCTATAACTTCCCTTCATGGGATCATAGGGGGAGACCGGATCAATATAAAAGATGAGGGGCCTGGGCTTTGGGCCGCCAGGACTGGGCTACTCGTCCAGGCCCATAGTTCTAATTTTTGGGTACCCACACCAAGTATAGAACTCATCCATGTGCCAACTCTAATAAAGATGTAATTACCTTATGAGGATTCCTTGATTTATAGAAATTTTCCAAAGATTTCTTCCTTAACTTTCTTCTCTTTTCCTCTCTTTAGGCAAAACTTGTTATTTTTAATGAGGAAGAAGAAATACCACTCATTTATAATCAGAAATACGTTGTATAGTGGTCCAATTGCAATAGGGGTAGTGGTAACACGTGATTGGTTGGATGAAAGGTCGAATTAGACAATTCCATTAATGACGCATTTGTCCCACCTTAGTAAAATTACCATTACTCACTATCACGGGCCCCGATTTACCCCCTCTTTGTGTCTATGAGTAGATAAATAAAACATCTACAACTTTTATATTTTTTTTTCCCAAAATCATAAAATTAATACGCATAATTTGGGCTCGAACGGGAAAGTAGCAATTTACCGAAAATCTCAAAACTTTCACATTTGGCGACCAAACATTGCCAATTTCGTATCAACGCCCGTAATCATGAATTAAAAACATAATTTATTATGCATTTAGCCACATAACTAATCATATGTTCTAAACATGGTATTCCCGATCATAAGCTCAATTAGCACCTAATGTAAACAACACATATATCACTGGTGCATGCATCCCCTAAACATGATAATTAACATGTTTAACACACATAACTAATTTATAACTTATAACTCCTAAGTTATAATTAATCATGTAATTAACCTTCCTAATCATGTTTTAGGGCCTTACAATTTGGGTCTTAAGTTAGGGTTCATAACATAGAAAAATAGAGAGGAACCAATGGATAGAAAAGAGAGTGAGTTTTATGAAGGCATAAAGGGTTCCAAAGGGCTTCTTGCAACCAAGATCAATTTGGAAGGGATATTGAAGAAGGAATCAACCAAACACCCTCATCATCCACGAAATCAAATCCTACCATAATCAAGGCAAGTTGTTTATTGCAAATTATGAAGTTATAATACCCATGTATAGGGCTTTTTAAATAAACTATTTTTATTGGAAGTTCTTAGAGAAAAAGAATGAATGGATTACATGTTGGAGTAGGATTGCATGTAGTTGGCATTTACATTTGTAGAGGACTGATAAGAAATGAATCCATATTGATAATTACTAATTTAAATTTTGATTTATGATGTATAACCCTGAAGAATTAAATTATGTAGGGTTTTGAGAAAAAATTAGATTTGGATAGTTCTGGATGGATTTAGTGAGGATTTGATGATATATTTATGTTGATAATGATCCCTATACATTTATAAGATGTTGGAAGATGTTGGAAAGGATTTTTGTAAGGTGTAGTGAAGTGTTGGATCGGACAGACATGGTGGAACAAGGAAGAAGGCGACCTTCACCTGTTCGATCGATCGAAGCATTTGGTCGATCGATCGACCAAATTTGATTTTTGGCTATTTTTGTTGATTAAGTTTTCCTTGAATTCCAACGATGGGGGAAAATTTTAGGGATGTCATTACTTCTATGGAGGGACTTGATAAAGACCAGTAGGGAGTATAATTAAGGTTCGTTGTGGCCGTTGAGTGTAAGGCTTGCAGTATGGATCGACAGGGATAAACTGATCGAGTTGCGGATCAAAAATTAAGAATTGAGTTACGGGAAGAGTCCATGTCAATATAAGGTGTATGCCAGTAGGTTAGGGATACTTTAACTACTATTATAAATAAAGAGGTATCCATAGATCTTAGAGTGTGCGAATACTCTAATATGTACGATAGTGAGATAAATCGTTGAATAATAAGTACTGTAAGTATACGAGAGAAAAAAACTACGTACACACGGGAATAATTGGGTTGTGAGAATACCTACTATTTTATATGAGTACTTGGGTTGTGTATGCCTATTGTGTGTTTCCTTTTGATAGGATTGATAAGTTCGATGAGACATGACAAACTATGCTCGATGAGACATTCCGAGCCAGGTTCGAGGGGACATTCCAAACCATGTTCGAGGAGACATTCCGAACATTACTCAAGGAGACATTCTAAGAAAGGTTCTAGGAGACATTCCGAACCATTTTTCCTTAATGTGTGAAATAGGATCGATAACAGGATATGTTGTATTGGGTATATGTGTGTGTGAAACATATACCGTCTGAATAATCTACTTGAGTGTGATTAGTAGAGAAGGTAGGTAGTAAGTACCTAAGAATAGATTAGGTGTGAGAACTTAGTATTTAAGTAATGATAATAATGTAAGGGTAATGATAATTACTAGACGTTCGGATACATACTGTAGGGGCGGTATGGGGAAGTGAAAGTGAACTTAAATAATGACTTAATGTAAATTAAGGGTAGCATGTAGCGTACCGTATGGGCGGTACTAGTGAGATAAATTGTCTGAGGTGTTTAGATGTTAGAGACCTAGCTGAGGTGGGTAGCGAGACTAGGTAGGAACATTAGGTGCACATTATAGATGAGAGGTGAGGAAACTCAAGAGAGTGTGCATGATCCTAACATGTGTAATCAATAACTGATATTTATTGTGATAAATTACTTGCTAAATATTTTCAAAACATTTTTTGTACTATCACTTGCGGTAAAACATTTTCAAAACCTTTTAGGTGTCCAGCCATAGGGACGCCAAGCGTGACTTCATTCCAGGGATTTCGGAGCTACGACATAGGTGGGTGTTATAGGGCCTTGATTAGACGCTTCTTTTATCCTTCCTACTCTGGTGTAGGATTCCAGCTTTCAGTATGGACATGTTGTCCTTCAGTACTTTCATTTATATTGGAGTTGGTTATAATTTTGGTTTTTAGGTGATGGTTTATTCGGCAAGACTTTATTTTATCTTAGGTGTTATTCTCAGACTCTTTTGTTGGTATTTGATTTATACTTTGGTCCACATGTTATTGTTTTATTAAACATAGTTAAAATTTGGCACTGGTCTAATTTCACCAAGGCAGTTAGTAATTAAAATGTTTTCGATAGTGATGCTAAGAATGAACCAACTGGGAAACCTATTTTAATTTTATTTAGGACTGATCACCCGTGATCTAATTAGGCGGGGTGTCACATTGACTACATTTGTGGTAATTGTGTTCCATCTATTTGACTAGCACTGGGTCATGTTCATTATGTGTTAACTGTATATCTTGAAAGGGGATTTCAAGGGACTTCTTCACAACTATCTGAGGTTATTTAGTTAAGCCTCCATTATTCTTCACTTTCTAAACAAATGAGACTCCACCCATTCTCCACATTTTGAACAAATGAGCCCCCACTATGCTTCACCCATTAGTGTTTTCAAAGCGCCAAATCTGGGAACCGTCAAACCATTAGATATAAACGAATGATAAAAATCTCTCGGGTCTCTCCCTCCTCCGCTGCCCTTGCCCCCCTCAAATATCAGGTAATGTTCGATCTTTTATTTTTTTATTTTTGTAATTCAATATTCAAGAAGGTAACTTTATACATATGAGACCGCATTTGTGATTTAATATGTTGGGGACTAGAAAATTTAGGTATGAGTTTATGATGCACAAAACACACACTGATTCTCTCTTTCATGGTATGCTTCACAAACTATTTTCAAAGAAATATTTTTTAACTTCTAACCTCAGGCAGGTTGGATGTCATTGGTTTTGGATTACCTGCTATGATCGGAGTTACCATTATTAGGGAGGACAATGTTGTTGTAGACATTTATGGAGATGGAATTTTATGATAAATGTTCAAGAATTAGCAACTATTTGAGTAGAGAATCGCCCCATTAAGATATTGATGTTTAATAGAGGTGCTGTTGGTTATCTTTGATTTACAACTTTGTTTATTTATTGTATTGATGCACTTTTAATAGTTACTGACTTGAAAATCATATAGGCATTGGTTTTGCTATGAAATTTCCATTCAGTATTCTCATTGTTCTTCCGTAGGTTCTATTTTGGAAGTGGGTGCATTTTCATGTTATTTGTTAATCACAGGATAAATGGCACAAAGAATAATCCAATGATGGAATTTACCTATTCGATTCTCATAATTACTTGAGTGAAAATGAGTCAGATTCTACTTTATAGCAAACTGGTATGAGACTAGGCAAAATTACAATAGTGAATAGTTTCATCACCACATTTTGAATTAGTTTCTTTTTTTCTTAACTAATTTTTGTTTATCTTTGTTTATCTTGGATTAGTTTAAATCCTCACCTGATTATTGTACTCTACACAATTGTGTCAAAAATTTGCATGAGTTATATATTTCTTTAACTAAAATGCCTACTTTTTATCTAATGCAGGTATGTTGTTGAGCTGCTATGAAATGAAAGATATCTAATCCTCATACATTATCTCATCCCACAATCTTTGTTGGAGGTATTGGACATGGCAGATCGTCAACCACATGTGTATTGTTTAATCTGTTACATTTGTTCTACTTTTAATATTTTACTCTCATGTCTTCCAGTAATTTTTGCTTGAGATGTTATCGTTTTATTATCTTTTCATCTTATTGTTAATTCATGACATTATATTTCAGATTATCATTATGGAAGCTTAACAAAGACATAACGATTATGTTGCATATCCCTGCTTTATGTGACCGTACAGTTGTTTTGATAAAAATAATCAATGTTTTTGTAATATACATAACTGTGTCTTAGATCCATTGGCACGAAGCTATGTATCTAACATTTCTCTTTCTTCGTATGCAAACAGTTTTTGGACACGCATTTGGACATGCGTATCGTCTAGAAGCATGGTGTGGGCTTCTTATTCATATGCTCGGGATCTATCTTATGTGTCACGTGGAATCACACATTATCCTTAAGCTAGAGGTTGTGATGTGTCGACTGCGGTGTAATTTTTATTTCTGGTTCAAGGCTTCTACATTATTTTCTCAATTTTGTTCCGTTAATAATTAGTTTACCATTTATTGACTTCTATTTCATTAAGTTTTTTTCAAACTAAGTTTCTACTAATTTCCAAAGATGCGTACATATGTTTTTGGTACAAGAAAAAAATAAAAGACTAAAGACGGGTCAAAGCTTTTGAGGAACACCATGCCCCTTAATTCAGCATCATGTTTTTTATTAATAACTTCTAAAGGCTTCTCATTATGCAAATTTAGTGGTGAAAGTGGATTTTTTTCTTTGAATGTTGGATTAAATTATGCGAGTGTTGATGCCACTTTTTGTTAATAAGTCAATAGACGTGTGTAATATGGTTTCCAAAGGTGCAAAAATTCTCAGACCTACATGGGATACACGATTAAGATAACATTTTATATTTTTTGGTTTATAATTTTGTTCTCGTTTCAATAAAAACCAGTAACGTTATAGTATTAATAATGATGTTTTTGTTGGTTTATATAATATCTGGGATGGATTTTTCGTATAGCTGAGTAATTTTGGTTTCTTAAACAGGTGGATAGTCCTATAAATGGAGGTAATTTTGCCTACATTTTTTAAATTATGTACACATTTTTGTTTTTATAATAAATTCTATGATTACAAGTCTTAGTTATGCAATTTTTTTTATTTATAGTCAATAAAAAACTACTTTGGCACGTGGTGTGATTATACCATACATGTTACAAGAATGTGATACATTTTTTTGAAAAGTTTGAACCGTTCCTTTAGGCACGTGGAACACCTATATATGAATATTGATTTGTTGGAATATTCATTTATTGACAAATTCATCACACTATTGTTAATCATTATATAGTTTTCCCTATATTTATAGTAACAACTGCATAAATATAATGTCTGACATCAGATGTAATCATATAATAGTTAATAAAAATTGTATTAAAATAATATCTGTCATACGATGTAATCACGTAATAGTTAGATTAAGTCACAAACAATTAGATGTATAGAATAAAAGAGTTAATTTACATGTAACAGTTATGAACTTAAATATTGGGGAACGATATCTAGATGTTTTGTTCGGGAACGGTATTTTTTCCATTTTGCGATTACGTACTTTGAAAATTATTTCCATTTCGCGATTATGTAATCTAGAAATTTTTGTCATGCCTTCAGGCACGGGTATCTGCTAGTATGTGTGTGTATGTGTGTATATATATACCAGGGTATGCCCGTGCCTGAAGGCACGCTGGAAATTTTTAAAGTACATAATCGTGAAGCAACGAAAATTTCGAAAGTACAAAATCGTAAACGGAAAAAAATTTGAAAGTACGTATCGCGAAACAACAAATTTTTTCAAAGTACATAATTGCAAAATGGAAAAATTTCCATCTGTCTGTGGGTGATAAGCTGAACTCAGCCTCAACTCAGTACCCATAGCCTCCTGAAAGCTTTCCCAGAAACGTGACACGAAAATCTTGTCTCTATCTGATACAATATTCAGGGGAACCCCATGTAATCTGACAATCTCATAAATAAACAACTGAGCATACTGACCCATGGTATAATCTGTCTGCACCGACAGAAAATGAGCCACCTTGGTCAAATGGTCTACAATCACCCAGATAGAGTCGTGGCCCCGCTGTGACGTAGGAAACCCTGTAATAAAATCCGTGGAAATACTCTCCCACTTCCACATGGGTTCTTCCAATAGCTGAAGAAATCCTGACGGTTTCTGATGGTCCACCTTCACCAGATGATAGGTAGAACACTTGGACACGAACTCAACAATGTCCTTCTTCATCCCACTCCACCATTATTGCCTCCTCATATCCTGGTACATCTTATCTCCTCCAGGATTACCGCAAATCGGGACCCGTGAGATTGGGTCATCACTGCATGATGCAATTCTGCCCCTTCCGGAACCACTAACCTCCCATTAAACCTCAAACCCCCATCAGAACTAACAGAATAGGACTCAACACCCTCAGCTAAAAGTCGTACAATCTGCTCCTGGTAAAACCGGTCTGTGGTTTGGGCCTGTATTACCCTCGTAAAAATCTCGGGTGTGACTGTCATAACAGATATGAAGGAACGGTCTACTGCGTCTTGGTGACCCAACTCCTTCCACTTCGCTTTCCAGACGTCCGCTACCTCATTTACCGGTCTACAGCTCAACGCATCAGTAACTACGTTGGATTTCCCCGGATGATACTATATGTTGAACTGATAGTCCTTCATAAACTCTAACCATCTGCGCTGACGCATATTCAGCTCTCGCTGAGTGAACAAGTACTGTAGTGACTTGTGGTTTGTGAACAAACGGAACTTCTCCCCCAATAAATAGTGTCTCCATATCCACAGTGCAAAAATGACCGCTGCTAACTCCAGGTCGTGGGTGGGGTAATTCTTCTCATGCGGCTTAAGCTTGCGGGAGGCAAAAGCTATAGCCTTTTCTTCCTGCTGAAGTACTCCCCCAAGTCCCCGTAAAGAGGCATCAGTGTAAACCAGGTACTCCACACCCGTCTTCGGTAAAGCAAGGACAGGTGCTGAAGTAAGCTTGTCTTTCTGCTCATCGAAAGCCAATTGACAAGCATCATCCCAAACATATGGTATCCCTTTGCGAGTCAGGTTTGTCAATGGACCCGCTATTTTGGAGAATCCCCGAATAAATCTCCTGTAGTATTCGGCTAACCCCAAGAAACTATGCACTTTCATCGGTGTCGTAGGCTGTCCCCACTCCTCACCGCTGACACTTTACTCGGGTCAACTGCTATCCCCTGCTCAGAAACAACATGTCCCAAGAATTGTACTTCTCGTAACCAGAATCCACACTTCTCGTACTTAGCATACAACTGATGCTCTCGTAATGTCTGAAGAACCTGCCTCAAGTTCTCGGCATGCTCCTCCTCAGAGTGTGAATATATCAAAATGTCATCTATGAAGACGATGATAAACTGATCCAAGAACTCTCTGAATACTCGGTTCATTAAGTCCATGAATATGGATAGAGCATTTGTGAGACCAAATGGCATCACTCTGAACTCGTAAGACCCATATCTCATCAAGAAGGCAGCCTTTGAAACATCCTGCTCTCTAATACGCAGCTGATGGTACCCCGACCTCAGATCTATCTTCGAAAAGAAAGTTGCTCCCCTCAGTTGGTCGAGAAAATCATCGATTCGAGGCAACGGATACTTATTCCGTATCGTGACCTTGTTCAACTCCCGGTAGTCCACACATAACCTCAGTGAACCATCTCTCTTCTTCACAAACAAGACTGGAGCGTCCCAAGGTGAGGTACTCCTACGAATGAAGCCCTGACCTAACAGCTGCCCTATCTGATCTCGTAACTCTCGCATCTTCGTTGGAGCCATACGGTATGGAGCACATGCTATAGGTCTCGTATCTGGAAATAAATCTATGACAAAGTCTATCTTTCGACTGGGGGGTAGGCCTGGTATCTCCTGGAATACATCGGAATACTCACGAACGACTGGGATCGAGTCTAAAGGAATCACAACCTCCTTAGAGGTATCCTCCTCTATAAAATACAAATGAGTGGTCGAACGTCCCTCTGGGCGAGGCATCGCCACTACAAATATCACTTGCCCCGGAATGGCAAAAACAATGCTCCCACCGAAGCAATCAATCATGGCTCTATAATCTGTGAGCCAATCCATACCGATAATAACATCATGCTCATGCATATATAAGACTAACATGTCTGCAGGGAATACCAAACTACCAATATCTACCCCCACTCCCCGGCATATAAAGAAGATAAGCGACCCACACCCCAGTGGTGAGTCTACATACGTCATTGTGCTCTCTGCTGTGGCTAACAACCCTAAGGCCTTCGCAAAATGCGTAGCTATAAAACAATGTGTCGCCCCAATATCAAACAAAACCCGAACCATAGTACCATGGATAGGAAACATACCCTCAATCGCGGATGGTGCCTGTGGAGCTGCTGCCTGGTGGACGTTATAGACATGTCCGTACTGTAACTTCCCCTGCTGCACTGGAGCTGCTGGAATGGCTGGTAGGGCTGGAACCTGGGCTGGAGCTGGGAGGGCAGATGGAAAAAGTGGTCTATGTGGCTCATTACGGGCACCCTGCTGCTGTGGGGCCCTATTACCCTCTGGGCAATCCTGGCGCTTATGACCATGCTTGCCGCATACAAAACACCGACCTCTGAAGTTACCTCCCCTCTGACCCTGCTGACCACGGCCCTGCTGGACGTTACCTCCCCGCCACTGGACCTGTTGGCCCTGATTAGCACGCTGTTGGCCCTGTTGATTAGGCTGGCCCTGCCTATAACCCCCAAATCCCTGCCTGGAATCACCTGAACGGAATCGCTTAGCAGGGTCCCCCTGATGGGAACTCTGCTCGTGTTGACGAGTCTATCCATGAGATGGTGCCCCACTAGAACTACTACCCTCGGTCCTGCCCTATTGGATGGACTCTCCTGCTCTCCTGCTTCCCTGCAGATGGAAGCGGTGATCCTGGAAATTTAGTAACGCAGCATTGAGTACATCACTGAAAGTACTCAGAGATAGATTCCCTATAAGATGCTGACGGATCCTCCAAGCTAACCCGTCCACAAACAAAATTATCTTCTTACTATCAATAGGTGCCTCATCTAGCACTATGGTAAGAAGTCTCATGAACTACTCCTCATACTCAGTAACGGTAGACTTCTCCTGTTTCAAATTCAGTAATTTCTACCTCATCTCAGTCTGCACGGCGGGTGGAAAGTACTTGCGGTCAAACCGCTCCCAAAACGACTGAATAGGGACCGTGTCCCTCTCCTCCAAGGTGATAGTGGACTCCCACCACTACAAAGAGCCCCCCACCAGCTTAGAGGAAGACAATAACTGCCTTTGCACGTCGGTGCACTCATACATACGAAGATGCTGCTGGATGTCTTTCTTCCATTGGCTGACTGTGACGATATCTGAGCTACCAGAGAACTCAGGGGGATGCGCCTTCTGAAAAGCATCCCTAACCCTCACCCATGCAGATGGAAGTTGTGCTGGTACTGGAGCCACTGCCTGAATCTGGGATGGAGCCTGCTGAACCACCGCTAGCGCGGCATTCACTGCCTGAGCAACAATGGTGGATACTTCATTAGCATTCATAGTGCCTTGTGCCGGAGCTGCTGGCTGCTCGGCCTGGGCACGCCTATCCTTCGGTGCACGTCTCGAAGACATATGAAACGTGAAGAAGTTTATTAGTATCCAGTCATTATCAAATCCCAAATAGCTGGAGACGTAAACGTAAAAGCAGAAATACAACAATCCTAAAAATAGGGCTCTATAGCAAAAACGTTAAGCTGAAAGCGAAAATAAGCCGTACAGATCCTATGGACACTAGAACCTGATGCTCTGATACCACCTGTGACACCCCGCCTAATTAAATATCGGGCGATCACTCCTTTATTAAATTAAAAATCAAGATGAACAGTTGGATCATTCTTAGCATCACTGTCGTGAAAATAAATTTCCAATTTAAACACCCTAATTAATTAAGCTAAGTGTCAAAACCATTTTTAACATTCCTTTCAAATTTTAATTATTTATTTTATTAAACATTCAATCCAATAATTTAACATTCAACAACTGGCTACTAACAATAAAACTTAAAGTAAAACATACGTGCTAAATAAATCCCAAAGTATCAATACTAGAAATAACTAAAATACAAATGTCCCAATAAAAAAGATAAATAGTGGAAAGGGCGACACATGCCAAATAAGGAGAATGATAGAAGTGGAATCAAGTAAATGAAATCGTCTAAGCATGTGGAATGCAACTCCAACCTAAGCTGCAGCACGTTCCTTCCAAGGAATCCTAAATAAGACGCCCCTGTGGTTGGGCACCTGTAATATATATATATATATACAAGAGAGAAAGAGAAATGGAAACGGGTCAGAGCCCGATAGTTTATATGATTTAAAAATTCGTTTAGCAAGTATTTATACTGATACAGGCCAATGCAACAACATATTAGTGCGATACTCTCTTGAGAAATTCTCACCTCTCTTCTAATGTGCACTCCTATCGCACTAACCTTCTCAATGGTCTATCTCATCATATATCACACTATCTTTCCCCAAGGATTTAACTTATCTTAGGTGACTCTCAAGATTTAAGATTTAACAACATCATGGTTTAAAAGGAAAATATCATTTACTACAAAACTCTCATTTTAACTTTATTGATTCATAAAGTTTTTCAATATCATGCTATACTTTTCAAAACAAGTATTTCCAATTTGAGGCATTTATACATGTCTCACTTACTATAACACAGTAGGCAGTTTCCCAAATTTCATAAGTTCATATATATATATATATTAAATACTCGTATAATATATATATTCTAACAGCACCCCACATAAAAATTATGGTGTGGGCATACTATGTTATCCAATCCCCGTATCAATCCTACTAAAGGGAATAAAAGTTCGGAATCACTCTCGAACTGTATAAATATATACATAGACAATATTGAGGCGAAGCATAGTTTCTAAGTCCAAGAGGTCAGTACATACTCTCACGTCTCTTAGGACCGTGACTACCGATTCGATAGCCTGTACCTAGGATTTCTATCTTCTAGGGTACGAGTCAATATCCCCCATAAGGCACACGAGATAAGATCGTCCCAGTGCGGAAACCTCAGGGATAGCAAGTAGCACGGGCATGATTTTCACAAGTATATAATATATGCATACACAATCATATAAATATACCACTTTTATTATATCAATTTAGGTTTATCCAATAACCCACATTCACAACATTTATCCTTATTTTCCCATTATTATTTATTAAGTATAACGGTTTGTTTCTAACTTTAATTCGAAGGGTTTTTCCAACTTACTACGTAACCCTCATGGACTCTATTCTTCCAAATGTACAATTCAGTAGATATCCATTTATGTTCCCACGTAACTCTCTCTTACGTGTCTCTCCCCTTTAATATATACTTACATTATCCCTTATGTAAAATATCCCAAAAATATAGATTTCTCCTTACATTAAAGGATTTTGAATTTTATTTTCAAAGATGAGAATTTCAAACGGTTTCGAAATCGGAATTAAAATGGAGTTTTAATTGAATTTTTTTATTATCTCTAAGAGTCCTCAAAACATAAAACTGTCTAGAAAAAAATATTAAAAAATAATGAACGGTCCGATCGAGCTGAATTTTTTTTTGTAGCTTCCTCCCATCTTCATCTAATTCTCTGTAAAATTTCATTCAATTCCAACGGTTCGATCGTCCGGAATAATTTTTTTTTTGTTTGTAACTGATTAGAACTCTTTTCTTAATCAAACTCTTAATCCTTTACATGACAAAGGGTTTCCAGAATATCATATAAATCATCACTACATGAAAATTTCCCATCTCAAATTGGGTTTTTCTTCCATAAATCTCATCCTAATAACTCCTAAACTAATATGGATGATGCATCAACGAAATAAGCAAGATAAACACTTACCTGGGATTTTCAGAAATCTGGTTTGGTGTTGAATTTGGTGTGGTTGCGTTCCCCGTCTCGCGATCTACGCGTTGGCGGTGGCGGCGGTGCAAACGGGTGAGTTTTGAGCCTTGGAATGCCTTGAGATCTCTCTCCTCTCCTCTCCAATGGCCGTTCTAGTGTTTTGAGTTATCTAACCCTAGGAGATAACCTAAACATCTGATATAACCCCTTTAATTTTCATGGGTTTAATTACCCAAAAATACAAAATGACTAAAATGCCCTCCCGGGGTATTAATTCACATTAAATTTAATAAATCCCCAAATTAATATAGCATAAAAATATGGGGTATTACAATACCTTAGGTCATGCCCTTCTTTTGGTTGTTTTAAATTAAATTTTGATTGATTATCTAAATTTGGTTTATCAACCAACCAACCAACAAAACTACCTCGACAATGAGTGACTGAACAATGAATGCCTATAAATAACCTCTAACGATCAATGACCACTGACAAAAATTGAGACCCAAATAGAGAGTGAGAGAACAGAACAGACTCAGAGAGGCACGTGAACTTAGCAAGATAGGAAGAAAATAAAATTGCTAATAACGGTGTTCTATGTGCGAAATTGAATATTCCATGATGAACGGTACTGAAAGTCCTCATCCAAGGTATCATACTCATTGATGCCACATCAACTATTCCATGACAAATGACACTGAAAATCAGGTATGGGAGAAAGCACTGCCTAGGAAGGTTTCGAGAAATGAGATCTTGAACTTGGGGGTTAGATTTGCTGCCATTGTCAGGAGCAAAGAGAAGTTGACTGCTCAGTTGATCTACTGCCACATCCCCCCCCCCCCCCCCCCCCCGATATGTATTTTATTAAAAAGTAGGGATGAAATTTGGCTTTATGCAACTTATACATTACTCAAATTCTACAACAACACATCATCCTAAAACTACATATCACCAAACTAGTCAACTAAAAAGACAGTGAGAAACAAATTATTATAGATTAGAACCCTTCCAAGCACAGTTTAATCAAACAATACAATGTGTTCGTCTAATCTCTCTCCTATCTAAATGAAACCCACGCTTAAAAATTGGGGATCTTGTTCACTAAATCAAACAATTATCTCGGGAGTGAGATGAAGCTCAGTGCAGTACAAGTAGTGCAGCTACATAAGTAGTAGTGAGCTGAAGCTGAAGTGTGCAAGTAGTGCAGCTGAAGATCAAGCATGCAAGTAGTACAGCTGAAGTAGTAGTGCAGCGGAAGCTGAAGAGAGTACTTCAAATAAAAGATAACATAGACCACCATCAATCTCGATAGTTAAAATGCCATACTTACTAAAAGAATTAATTCACTTTATAACTAATGAAAAATGCATATGAACAATACATATGCTTTATAGAATGAATGAAGAAATTATGTAAATTAATAAGAACACTGCGAGTAATCAAACATAGAGATGAGACCTTTTGTAATTTAGATCTCCAACTATGCATGTTTTTTTAAAAGCTAAAATCAGTCACTTTGTCATTAGTTTAGGAAAAACTAACCAAAAAACACATTTTCGTACAGATTTGAATGATGTTGCAAGATTCTTGTTTGTAATATACCAAACTCCAAATTAAGAGCGATCAAAAGTGATGTCAATATGGAACTCAAGCTAAGCAAACACAATGTTCCAAGCAAACAAAATGGAGTTTCGTATCAGAGAATTAAGGCCTCCAATACTCTTGAATCATATGCACGCGCAGAGTATGCATATGGAGAGTATTCATAAGAGAAAGAACTTCATCACAAAATCATATGCATATGCAGAGTATAGAAAATTAAACAAAAGAGTAAACTATTATGGAACCTCAGGTCTGATTGGGTTTACGCTCCCAAATGAACGCATATCAACAACTATAATAAACCAAAAGAATAATCCGTAATAAACCAAAAAATGCTTGGAACTCACTTTAAAGATGCTCGGAACTCACTTTCTTAGGCATTCATCATAAAACCCATAAACTTGCGTAATCTACAACAAACCAAAAACAATGCACTTAATCCACAAATATCCAGTGCTTAAAGTTTAAAAGGGATTCAAAAGGCATGATAGAATGGGGAAGAGATTTTCACATCAAAATACCTGACGACTCTCATTGTTTCCTTGTAAAATAGTCATTCGTTGAGTTGTGTATTTAGTTATATTCACACGTGTTAAATGCTCCAGCATCGCTACTGACACATTTGTCATGCCAAACCTGAAATATGCCCCATGATTAACATATACGTGTTAAAATATCTACACAGCCGCAACAAAAATTTATGTTAAATCTTATTGTATTGAACAAAAAATTACTCCACAACATCGACTCCAAGATACCTGTTTGAAATATACTCCATAACATCGCTCAATAGAGCATATACTTGTTTGAAACAGGCATATACTCCCTTATTCCGACGCGATGGATTTGAAAAAATGCTCATCCCTTCTTTGAAACAGGTATATACTCCATTGATTTCGTGAATATAAAAATACACATAACCCCAATAGCAAAGAGAGATATTCATCAAGTTAAAAATTAAACAAAAAAACAAGCTATCATTTACAAAGAGATATTATTCAAGTTCAAAAAGTCCCAAAGAACAAATATTTCATCTTCGGATCATTATTCATAAATAACAGATATCAAGATAGTACCTTACAACACAGGGTGATTAATAAACATGCCTTCAATGTCTGAAAATCAACTTCGATCTCTCCCTCCTCAACATCTACCAGGGTCATGGGCTGCGCAGTCTACTCCAGCACACATTGGGTGTGGTCCTCAAAAGACAATGACGACTACTGAGTAGCATATACATGCACCCCTAAGAAATGAATACACAAACTACAGAATCATTACGTAAGAAATAAAATTAAACGCAATAGTAAGCATTAGAGGACGAATAATTATGTCATAAAGTGGATTTGAACTCTGAATTACAGAAAAAGGGTTTATATCTGAGAGATGAGTTCTAAATACCTAAAAGCCTTGACCAAAAACACAAATCGAAGAGAAATTGAGGGAATTCAACTGATTAAAACATTTTCAACAGTCAATTCAGCTGATTAAAATATTTCAAAGGGGGTTAAAAGGATTACCACACTGAAATCTTTGATTGTTCCTATAACAAACCACAAAAGACCTTCCACAAACCTTATTCTATCAGTGATGCCAACCATTGAAGCTACCTAACACCTTTCGTTAAAAAATTGCCATTCCTTGAGGTGCCATGTTCTAAAGTTGAAGTCATGAACTGCGAGGATGATAATGTAGTATAAAGCACCTGCACTTTTTCCTTTTCATTAAAGGTTCTTCATTCTAGTTCAGAATTCTTTGATTTAATGAATCTCTTGTGGTCATCAATTAGAGCCACTAAAGCGTATAGTCTGTATAGAAATTAGAGCCATCAATTTGAGCCATCAATTTGATTCAATGAATTCTTTGGTCATTAATTAGATCCATCAATTTGAGCCAAAAATGCATATAATTTGCGGTCATTAATTATTGTACTATACATAACGCTACATCAAATTACTATACATAAAATTAGAAATAAACATGGAGGGTAGATTTTATCCACTTGATCTAAACTATAATGAACCAAGTAAACCAGTTCGTTATAGTACAATAACTCAACTTTATAAACTTTCAATTACTTCACTTTTTGAAGATAATCATCATAGATATTTCTGTTATATGTGAGTGTTCCTTGAACTATCTAACTTTTTGTTCAAACTTGAAAGACTTATATATATGCAATTCATCCATAAAACCATTCTATATAATTATACATTTTCTATATGTTACCACTCAAAATATCACACTCCAACATGAATGTCTAACGACACCAAATGTAAAGCTTAAGAGAAATACAATAACTTTTAAAAAATTGAACATAAATACCCCGACATTATTCTTTCCTTAATGCCTTTAAGGCTTGACAACCTATAGGAAATATGAATTCAAAAGTAGTCGAAAAACTAAGAATATGAAGGGAAGCAGATTGTAAAAGGTTACAATTAAAAAAGGGCCCCAAATCAAACCACGGATACCTTATTTAAAATCGTTATTGTCAACTTAAAGAACATATAATTGAAATGCCAAACAAACATACAAATGTAATGAAAAATAAATAAAACTTGAGTAGATAAACAGAGAAAGATCATATACCTTAATAGTGTTACCTTAATACTTCATGCATACTTAATACTTCGTTAAAAGGTGAATTCTAATATAGAACAACTTCCTTAGAGTATTTACAGAATTAATGAACCCAAATCAAATGAGGATGACGACAAAGAAGAAAAATAAAAACTTGAAATTTTTCATAAATTGGAAACCCTAATTAAACCGAATCGTTCTATATTGAAACCTAGCTCACCACCACATTTAAGAGAACCGTTGTCAAATAAAATTTTCCCCCAATTTTTGACTGCCAAAACCTAAAACATGCATTTTAGCACTAAAAATATTGCCTAAAATGAGTATACCTTTGAGGTTGTTCCAAGTATAATCAGTAACCTGTAAAAGAAAAAATAATCAACAAAACACAAAAAAATAATTAGATCCCAACACATAAGCATACATGTGAACAAATATAAAACAAAATGAATAAAATTGAAATAGATCTAAACCGAAATCAAAATGAAAAAATCCCTAAAATGAACCCAAATAAAATCGTAAACCAAAATCAAAATGTTCTCAGAACTGTTTTCAAAGCCCTAAATCCCGTGTATGTGTGTGCGTGTCTCTATGTGCATGTGTGAGGGAAATAACATGTAGGAGAAGTCTAAAATCCATATGATCGATCGAGTTTGAGAGAGAGAGGGAGGGAAAAGAGAGTTACCGGCTGATTTGAGAGAGATAGGGGAGAGAGAGTTGAGAAACGATTGAGAAAGGAGAACGGGGTGTAGTGTTTGTGTGTTTCTTTGTTATATGGGGACCAAAGGTGTAATTTCCTATTTTACTGGTGTTTTTGAATTTTGAGTAAGAGGGGGAAAGGAAATCAAGTGTTAAAAAATAGGGGGAAACCAAAAATAAAAGGGCAAAAGAGGAAAATGCATCAAAATGATCCCAGCCCTTCATTTCGTGCCTTGCTGGCTTCGATCTGAACCGTGAAATGTCTCTCATCTTATGAATAGTGAAAACACCATTGTAACTTACTATATATATATATATATATATATATATATATATAGAGAGAGAGAGAAGGGGGTTATTTTATTGTTCCAAAAATTAATGGTCGAGATTGGTTCTCCTGCCACGATCTAAGGGTCTCACATTGTGCTATGTCATAAATTTAGAGTTATGACATGGAAAAATGCGATAGAAACTCAAACTTTAATATTATTCCCTCCTTATCGTTTCGAAAACCCGCCCAAAAATTTAACCCTCCTTAATCCATTCTCTCACCCCCATTTCACTTACTCCCAAATCCGACCCTCCCCCACAGCCCCCCCTTCTGCCAAATCTGCCCCCTCCTTCGTTGCTTCCCCCTCTCATGCTTCTACCCCCTCCCTTACTTCCTCCTTCGGGTATTTGATTTTTTGGGGGAAAAATCTCCCCTTTATCTCATTAGTTTCATGTGTATGACATTTTTATATCTCTTTAGTCTTTTATTTAAAGTTTTATTTTATGATTGTTTGATTTGGTTTGTGATGTTTTTATCTAGGGTTTGGACATCTGAAAATATGGTGTGATTTGTGAACATTCGATAAATTTAGGGATTTGTAATTTAGGGCATAATAACTTAAGTTTTGTGTAAACATTTATAAGATGTTTTAAGCTTTAGTTCAGACTATCGCTTTATTTTTTATTCTTTTAATTGATGTTTGAAGCTATAGTTCAACACTGGTAAGCTTAATTTGTCAAGATTATAGTTCACCAATGGTAAGCAATAGTTCAAAACTTTATTTTTCAATCGATGTTTGAAGTGATTTGAATTGTCATAGTTCAGCACTGAGTTGCTTTGAACTGAGTTGATTTAGGAGCTATAGTTTCACTTAACTTAGGAGTAATAGTTCATCTTAATCAATGTTTGAACAATATTAGGAGCTATAGTTCAACTTAATTTAGGTGCTATTGTTTAGCCTAATTTTGGGGCTGTAGTTCAACAATATTATGATATGTAGTTCATCTTAACTTGTCAACAATATTAGGAACTATAGTTCAACACTGAGTTGAACTGGTGTCGTAATTAAGCAATAATTGATGTTTGAACTGCATAGTTCATCACTGTATAATCAGTTAAGAAGTAATCTTTGAGTATATGTGAATGAGAAATCCACCTAGATGGAGTGGAGGGAGAGGGGAATGATTTGAATGAGCAGTTAGTCTAGCTGGAGTGGAGGAGATAGAAAAACAGAATTTAAAACTTTTTTTATTATGTCTTAATTATCCTTAGGCTATCATGATGGGAATCCAATTTATCATCGTAGTAATGATGGTTTTGTCTATACTACGGTAAATGGAAAGCGTGTTGATAATCGATATGTTGTGTCATATAATCTGCATTATTCTCAAATGTTCAATTTCCACATTATTGTCAAAGTTTGTGCAGGGTAGAGGTGTGTCAAGTACATTAATAAGTATATCTATAAGGGACATGATTGCGCTACTATGGTTTGAGGAGGTAGTGATGAAAACCAAAATACTTGGATGCTAGGTACATTGGCCCTCTCGAGGAAGCTTGGAGAATAGTGGGTAATCCAATGCATGCAGAAAAACATTTGTTATGCGATTGGAACTTTACATCACTGGAATGCATCATGTTATGTTCAATCCAGATGAGTTGATGGATTAGATAGTGCATCGGGCTTCGACTCAATGACCTTTTTTGTTAAGATTTTTTCAATATTTTGCATCGAATGAATAATCTCGTGATCTTACTTAGAAAGAGTTTCCTCAACACTTTATTTGTCACAATGTTATAATTACTTGGACCCAAGATCGCCTACGTCACCTTTTGCAATTAGTAGAATCTACTTTGTGAGCCCAAATTCTGGAGAAAGGTTCTATTAGCATTTACATTTAACCGTTGTAAAAGGTTCGCATTCATTTGAGTGCATATGGACTGTAAACAATGTCTTACATGATTCTTTCAAGTCCGCATGTGTTGCATTGGGACTTGTAGAAGATGAGGATGAATGGGTACAATGTTTGCAAGTGGCGTCGATTATGAAAATAGGATATCAACTTCGACATATTTTTAACATTATTCTCACTCAATGTTCCCCATTAGATCCTACATTATTAGGGGATCAATTCGTATCGCGCATATGTGATGACCTTGATAGTAAGTTGTGTACATCATTCAGAGTTACATCTCCAACAGATTCTGAAATTAATGACTACGGATTGTATCTTTTGAATGAATTGATCCAGGAATAGGTAAATCTTTGTCTTATTATTTACCCATGCTCCTCCCCGTAAAAAAATGGAGCAAAACGGGAGAGAATAGACTAATATGTGAACATCGACAACTTCAAAGAGATATAGACGCCTCTATTGTAGAACATATTAATTCGCGAAAAAGAAATGATTTTGATGAAATTACGCCATTCGTATTAGATGTTAATGGAACAACTGGGGGCAAGATGTTTTTGTATAATAAAATTTCGTTCTCTTGTCATGGTCTGGAGCACATAGCTATTACCAATAATTTTTTGGGTATTGCTTCATTGCTATAGGTTGGTGGTCGTACATCTCATTCTACATTTTTTATTCACCTTGACATTCTCAAAAATTCAAATTATGGGTTTACAAAGAAATCAATTTAGGCGGAGTTGTTTAAATTAGCCAAGCTTATAATTTGAGATGAAGTGATGAGGCAACATCAATTTTGTGTTAAGGCTGTTGATCGTACTTTGTAGGATATATTACATAAAAAGAAGCCTTTTGGAGGAATTACACTTGTTCTCGGTGGTGACTTTTACCAAATCATGCATGTAATACCCAAAGTCGTTAGAGATCAAGTAATTGGAGCGTCTTTACATCGGTCAATGCCATGGAAAGATATTCATGTTCTTTCATTGGAGTTGAACATGCAGCTCAATGGTACCGATGTTAAAAAATCTCAAGTTTCAAATTTCATAAATAATGTATATTTGTTCTCAATTAATTTTACATGTATATATAGATTATTCGTTAATTCTTTACTAAAGAAGGTATTTAATTCTTTTGCCTCCATTAGATTGGGACAAATCTCGAGGAAACTGTCACCATGCCATCAACATTGTGCCATTGTAAGATTGTTGAGGACTACCCATTGTCGAATATGGAGGGCACTTTTACATCTTCCTTTATTAATGAAATGAAATTCTCTTTACCGGCAACGATGATGTAAATGCCATTAATAGTGATGCACTCAATACTTTTCCAAGTGATGCAGTTATGTATTTCGCTGGGGACAAAATGTTCCCCTATACAACTAATCATGGCAAAACCAACCAATTTCCCACGGAGTTTTTAAACGGTCTTAACTCATCAGGGTTGCCACCTTTTAAGTTGGAACTCAAAGTTGGATGTCCTATAATATTGTTGTGAAATATTGCACCCAAATCTAGACTTTGTAGTGGAACTATCTTGATAGTAATAAGTTGTGAAGAGCACATAATCATGGCCAAAATCTTAATTGGGGATAAATTCGGTATGACTGTGTTCATTCCCAGAATCTCCTTAACACCATCCTCTACTTAAAGGCCCATAAAGATTACTCGCTGTTAATTTACAATCAAGTGGGATTATGCCCTGACCCTGAATAAATCACATGGTCAATTTGTAAAGTATGTTGGGGTTGACTTGCGAACCCCTATCTTTAGTCATCGTTAGTTGTGCGTTGCTTTGTCATATTGCATGAGTGCTAACCGCATCTCGATCCTCTTTCCAATTGACGAAGGAAATTCAAAAACAAACATCGTTTACCTGGAAGTTTATATTGTAATTAACTAGCGAGTAACATCTCGATCCCTCTCTATCTCTCCTGCCCCCCCCCCCCCCCCACTAGTTTGTTAAATAAATTCCTAGTGGCTTTGCCTACGATTCTTTAATTCTCTATGCCTTTCCTACTGTAATGCCATTGGCACGTGTTTATAAAGAGGTAAATTCATTTTTTAGAGTATCGGGTTGAATAATCCTAATTGTCTTTCTCTTTCATTTCAGGTTGACCATTGTTTCTATAAGCATATAGGTTCCTTTAACTGTTTTCTTTCGCTTTAGGTTGACCATTATTTGGTTAAGATTTTGCACCACTTTCAAACATAAAATTTGTAAATAACATTAAAGACTTCTTAGCATCATATCTGATCTGCATGATTTTTAGGGTGAATCATTTTCCCTTGGTTTCACTAGAAGACAGGTAATAAAATGTTGACAAAAATAATTTTTAATTTAATAATTAAATATAATTTACGGTTTTTATATTATTTACTATTTTTAATTTTTTTATCAATAAATAAAATTATTTTTTTAAAATATATATTAAAAAACCTTTTTTAACTATTTTTACTTTTTGATATATGTAAACATAGTAAAAACAATTAAAACTATTTTGATATCTATTTAACTGTTTACAAAATTGTTCTGTTAATTTTTTTGTATTCGTCTTGATATATATAAAACAAATAAATAATTATTAAATTGTTTTGATATATATTTAAAAAAATCGGTTAAAACAATTGTTATTTTGAACTGCTTTTACTATATTTATAAATATATATAAAGACAATTATTTTTTTAATATAAAAATTATTAAAAAAAGAGTAAAAACTATTTATTTTAAATATATATCACTATAATATTTTAACCATTTTTACTATTTTACGGTAAAAAAAATTGTGTTGTGTTGCTTTTATTTGGGTGGTTTTCATTTAGGTGAAAAAAAGGTTTCATGTCATGTGTCGTGTCTCTTTTTAATTGAGTTGTGTTCGTGTTTAGTTAAAAAAAATGATTTGTGTCATGTCCCTTTTTTTCGGGGCATTCATTCATGTTAAACAAAAAAATACGATTTTGTGTTCTGTTTTAATAATGATGTGTTTATGTTAAGTAAAAAGAATAAGATATTATGTTGCATCGTGTTGCATCTCTTTTATTTGGATGATATTCGTATTTGGTAAAAAAATTAAAATTTTGTATCCTTTGATTTTGTGTCACATTTTAATTGGGTCATTTTTGTATTTATATGTATTAAATATATATTAATATAAAATTAATATATATGTATAATCCTTGCTTTTTCTGTGAGTGAAAGAGATAATGGAAAGGATTAATCATAAGGGTATATGAGTCTTTTAACATTTATTTGAAATAAAAGGGAGTGTTACAGGATTTTTTTGGAGTTGGAATAGCTTCACCCTATATAATATTTAACTAGATATTTTAATTGACTAACTATATTTTTTTTTGTATCAGGTCACATTTGGAAAACTACGAACAATTATTATATCGGAATATACGGGGCGACTTTAGTTGATATTTATGTGATTTTTTTACAAACTTTGTTACGGTGAAGTATTTGTTAGATGAATTCAATATCATTAAATATTATTGGATTCGTTATTATCCCTTAAGAGGGTGTATAGTCCAATAAACAAAGGAGACTATGTATATTTTTTTTTAAATTGACACTTTATTTATTTGAGGCACAATGTGAATTCAGTTGATGAATATTATATATTTCATGTTATATGTGAATTTATTTGATGGATTTAGACTATTTGAATATTGTTGGACAATTTTTTATCTGTTAAGGAGGGTGGATTGTCCTATAAACAAAGGAGATTGTTGTACATAAACATTACTCTTCTACGTGGACCAATGATGAATGTACACATCTCCTACTATGTTGTCGACCATCCCCCTTGATCGCCATCAGAGATACTTAGATAGTTACTCGGATGGGATGCCAACCAACGCCGAATTCCAAGAGTTTTATTTATTATACACAAATGTAAATGCCTGTCAAAATAAAGATGCTCCATATCTAGGTTTTTATACCCATATAAATACAAACTACTCCCCCAGCTTAAGGGATAAGTTGAATCACTCAGATGCACACTATACTAAGATAATTTTGACCCTACTAAATACAACCAACAATGGACATAGGCTATTGTATAGACGAAGCACTCAAAAATGTCTTCTCTTGTGTGTGTGTGATTGGATTACATTACTATATTTTATTTATGATTATAAATATGGATTTAGTCCTTTTTTAGACATCAATAGATTGGCATTGTCTTTCGTAACGTTTGTCTGTCAATGTTATCTACCATTTGTTTCATTTTTTTGCCTTTAAAGAAATTACTGACCGAGAAAATATCTCTTGAAATGAAGGCAATGTCGTCATTCCATTTGCTCCTCCTAGAGAGGAAGATCTATAGGGAATTATACTCAACCTTTCTAGAGGGTAAGAAGCCATGCAAGAGTCTGCTTAGAAATTGGATCACGCTATGAAAGCTAAGTCCTACACTTCTAGAAGGGATATTACACTTCCACCACTTAGAAATGAAGTGAGTTATCATTCTCATTGTTCTTATGATAGATCATACCATCATGGAGTAACTTCTTCATTTCGATCAACGGACTATTATAATGGTAGATATTTTTAAAGAGAAAGACCAAATGTCTTGTAGAAACTAAGCAGGGAATCTCCATTTGATCATATAGGCACCCGAGTAAATAAAGAACACCATATGGAGAATGAGCGTCATCGTGAATACAAAGAAGGGTCCACAAGATCTAGGGACAGTATGAAGGGCTTTGTGCATGACAAGCGGGCCTCTCAGAAGGAGAGTTCAGAACATAGAAATAGTAAAGCCGCTAAATCTACCTTGGCCAAATTTTATCCAGAAGAATATCCCTAGAAGGTATCCATGAAGTGGCTGGAAGATCGGCTGAGTGAAATGGACAAAGCCAAGAATCCATTTCAAAGAAGTTTCGTTAAAGCCTCACCTTTCAAACAAGTTTTAGATGATGAAAGTGACATCGATTTCAATGAGATGGCGATCTTTCCTAGGATGTTTAGAAAATTTCTTAAGTTTAATAAAAACAATCTTAAAAAGGATTTTAAGAAATTTAATAAGTTTAAGCATTACAATGCCAAGAGAATCATGAGAAATCATAATGACGACCATAATAGCGATGTTTCAAATAGATGTTATGGTTGTGAGGGTTATGTCCATATGTCAAGAGAGTGTCCCACTAAAATAAGGAGGGAGGTAAAATAACAAATTTCATATAATGTCACCCTTAGTAATAATGAATAGGAAGAGGGAACCGATTCCCCCATTGAGTGAAACTTTACCGTGTTCATGGCAAGTCATGTGAGCATTGATAGTGAATCTTCCCATGAGATATGCCTTTACATGACGCTTCTGAGTCCATTGTTTGTGAATCCAAAAAATTTGATGGTAATAAGAGTGGAGTAGAAAGTGAGAGTGAAAAAAAAAGAGGATGAAGAAGAGGTTGATGTGAGTGAAATTCGAGTAGCTTTTCAAGAGTTGTATGTCGAAATGATTAAATTAAAAAGGGCAAACTTAAAGTTAGAAGCTTGTCTGAGAGAACGTGCCAAGGTTAATAATGAGAGAGTGAAAGACCTTAGGGCACGTGAGAGAGCTCTTTGTGAAAATCTTGAGTATGCAGAAGGTGAGAGATATAGCCTTAGAGTTTTAATTGAGACTATGAATAAATAGCTTCTTGGGTTTGAATAGAGTAGGTGTTTGCTTGAGTCACATATTTTAGAGTTGGAAGAGAAATCGAAAGACTCAAGTCGAGTCAAATTTAATTTGGAATGTAGGTCCAAAAAATTAGACAAAATACTTGGAACTGTCCAAATTAAAAATGACTTGAGTGGTATTGGCTTTGATACTCAAAATGATTCAACTAATAAAACCCAAACCATAAGTTTTAGAGAATATACTAGGAACACTTTCAAAGGTCAATCCTTAGGTACTACTTTTCTCCGGGTCTTTGCTTGTACACATTGTGGTCGAAAAGGTTATCATAGAAAATTTTGTTTTGATCATAAAAATGGTCCTAGGAAGTTCAATGGTAGAGTCACCAAAATTCACAAATCCCGAGAGTATCAAACTTCACTAGTTTGGGATAGGAGATTCAATTTGACAGCTTTACAAGATAGGATTTTTTATTCTCATTTGCCTTCACGTGATACCTCCATCGCTAAATCTAAAGGTTAAATGTGTCAGCTTTGTTTACATACACTAGCTTATGTGCATCATGATATATTCTTGCTAGTTACACGTTTGTTTGTCATTTTCTAGTTTTTGCTTCATTATAAAAAAAAATTCTAGAATTATGACTTGTTTATCTTTTGTATTTTAATTCATTTTGTTTGGTCTCATTGAAAAATACAAAACTATTTTTTCTTTTGGGTTGAATTTTTTTTATTTGGTTAAAATTTTGAAAAACTCAAAAGATTTTTTTCTGTGTGTATCTTAGTTTTACACATTTTATGTGGTATATACCTGTGTTTAAATCCAATATCATTTTCACATCCATGTGGCTAGAACTTTTGGTTAAGATTTTCAATCCTTAAAGTGTTATTTATCATGCTTTCATGGAGTAGTTTGATTTTGTGTTGCTTAATGGATTCTCTTTTTATATGCCTCGATTCACACATGCACGAACGCATTTGAAATTCAACTTCACATGTATATTTAAGCTAAGTAAGATGTTCTCCTGTCAATTTAGTCATCTAAATGTTTCTATGACCATGGAGGATCTATGCACGTAATAATCGTTACCGGATTTAAAAAAATATAGAAAAATATTTATCTGATATAGTTGTTTATCAATGGAATTGGGTTGCGAAAGACAAAATTACTTTGCATGAAAATCCACCATTGAAAGTTGGCCGAAAAATGTTGCATAAAATAAAATTATCCAAGGCCTTCATTGTTTAGTTGGTATGTTCATAAAAAAAGAAAAAGAAAAAGAATATTTATGAGGAAGTTTGGTTGGGTATATCAACGGGTTTGCACAATGAATTTGTATCCTAGTTAAGCTGTTTTGTTATGACTCTATTGGTTTGTTGAATCATAAAAAATCTAAGCACATATACATTGTGTATGTTTGTTTCGTGAGTTCCCTTTATCTTGTCACATAAGGCGATATTTAAGTTAGATAATGTTTTGTAATCAAATGATAACTCCGTGAACATGTTTCTATGAGAAGGAAGCCAAGAGAGGTGGAGTATCTGACTAAAAGGCAAGATCGTATTTAGTAGTCCCAGTGAGGTAACACAAGGGGATACCTAGTAAAGGATCCATTTTAATGATATGGTCAATAGAATTTCTACCAAGTGATGGTGGATTTATCCAATGCGGTCAAGGTCAGTAATGAGTCCCATAATGGCCAATGAAGCCAAAGGGACAACGAGGGTAACAATTTGGGTCAAGACTACCAAGTATGCGAGAGGGACAACTCCGGCATGGCCATTGGGGCATGAGGCAGGGGATTTACACGGAGAGGTGTCTTATGTGTGGAAAGTGGGACCACAACAATTGATTATGTCCATAGTGAGTTAGAGGATAGGAGTGGGATGCCCAGAGGGACAACAATTATGATGTTTTGGTACGGTTGGGTGAGAATTTTAGGTCCAGGAACCATTTGGGCCGCCGGTGTATAGGCACGTGGAAGTATGAGCTTTATCCTCGGATATATGGGGTGAACATTATGACAGGAGTGGTCATAGTATTCTTATTAACACTATATTCTCACGGGAGACGAGTTTAATGGGTGCATCATAGTGTTACTTTTAAGTATATGTTTACTCCGTGGTAACTGGGATCTCTTTTTTTTTTTGCCTGCAAGAGAGCGGGTGTGAACAGTGAGAGGGTGTGTTTTATAAGGTTAACTAATTTTGATAAGTGTTTTGAGAGCATGATTTTTCTGGGTATGGACTGGTTAGCAATGGGTAAGCGATGGTGGGCGATTACAGCAAGCCTATTATGTTCGCGATTTCTGGGCAGTATGCATGTTCTTGTGCGATGACTCCCCTTAAAGAGGGTCGAGCTTGTGGTTATATTAATTCATTAAGTAAACTTCAGAGGGTACAATTGGCTAGTTATATTGGATCCCGATGTGTAGGGACATTTACCGATGTGATTCAGGGCATGGAGGATTAATCATGGGGTGGAGAGATTTAGGTTCTTAGTGACTTATCGCTAAGGACTTAGTGATAGTGCGAGCGCAATATTATATAACTCTTTTAGAGATACGAGAGTTAATAATTAGACATATGAGTACAGGGTCAGAGTTTCGAGTGTTCCAAGTATATGCTCAGGTCTACGGAAATCAATGAATGACAATGCTAGTGTTTAATGCATTGAGGAAGTTCGTTTGGGCTCCGTCATTAAATATTATGCGCATAAACCCTTATAAACGTGGATAGTGGAAAGACGTTATTGGATGCAAGGACACCATGTTAAAGGGTGAGTTTTGTACTTATGGTGTTACACTTTGAGGTGAAAGCTAGTATGCTATAAGGCCAGTATAGTTCTGTAGTGCAGTGAAAGAAGCACTGAGAAAACTTTTGCACCGCAAGTTAATGGGCGGGTCAACATCGAGAAGATTAAATTGTGATTTAGTGAAATATCGAAAGTGATCATATGATATAGTGTGATTTTTGGGATAACCTTGAAAGAAAAATATTATGTATGTGACGTCTGTGATGTTGTGCAAATATGTACAAGATTTAGGGTGTATGGGCGTCCTTGTTACTGTGATTTCATAATCATCTTAAATAGAGAAATGTGTAAATAATCGTGTGGAATATATGCGTAGGGAATAGTTAGAAACTAAGTAGGAAAGTACAGTGAACTGAAATCCGTTGGAGAAAGAAAACAGTTTCACTTTTTTATATCAAGGAGAACGATCTCCACCGTGAGGAGTGGAAAGGCAGTGGAGGCACATGTAACAAGATATCTTAAAGCAAGAAAGATGCCCATTTTTTTGGGAAAATAGAAAAGAGTATCACTTAGTTATATGCGTAAAGTGTTTTTACACATAGACATGGTGTATATTCCTACCTGATGAAAACTGCACAAGGAATAGAGTTCTTGAGCATGGGAATTGGTGTTGAATGAGACATAGTGAATTTTTCTTCGGGTAGACCATTTAAGGATGGAAAAACGTTGATTTTAGTGTATCAACTACGAAATTATTAAATTTTATGGTTCTAGTGATGGAATTAATGCTCAGGTGGGTAAAAATTGTGGAGGGTTCAAGGTTTCCATCGAGTTTCAAAATGGATCGACCTGAACACGAATTGTTATCTTGGAATAGGTTATACTAGCGAGTAGTATAGCCAACTTTACTATTAATAGGAAGGAGTGAAACAGGACAAGGTGTAATTAAATATTGTTTTGAATTTGGGTGATACATTTCAGTCCCACCTCTGGTAAAAAGTATCAGGAGGTGATATGGGTTGAACGTGTCGCCCATAAGTCGATGGGTAGACGGGAAGCGAGAATTGTGCATTCTAGATTTTTAGGTAATTCAGCAGTAGTAATTACCACATGTAGAGTTACGTTTGATGCCTCATAATGGTTTAGTATCGACCTGACACCTTGGAAGACTTTATGGGAATAGTTTCATTATCCACATTTGGTTGATAAGAGGTGGGGAAATGACAAAACTTTTTGGACCCAAAATGAGTTGTGGTCCATCAGTGGGATTAAGAAAATTATGTCTTTCGATGTAATTCAGAAAGTAATGATGAATAAGTTACCGTGCATGGAAGGTGGAAGTCTGACATGCGTAGTCAGGTATTTTGTGGATAATTACCCAAAAGAAAGTCACGCGTTTGGCAATGAGGAAATTGGCACCCATGTAGGAGAGGAATTTACTAACATAAAGAGGATAGAGCCGATGAAGTATAGGCTCATCGGTTGAGGCATTGCATGGTCGGGGGATATCGAGTTAAAGATTGGTGACCATCGAGAGGCGTTACTAGCGCGACCCACTCGAGGAGATTGATTTGTAGCCAAAAATCTCATAGGAGGAGAGATCCAAGGCTATAATGGGTCGCAGTGAGCGAAAGCTATGATCTAAGGTGGTGCCACTAGTCAGAGTTTGATGGGGGCACAACAATATTAATGACTTTACGTGGGAGCGGGAGGAGGATATGTCAGAGAAATATCTAGAGTTATTCACTGCAGTTATGACCAAATTTTGGGGATGAAATTCCTTTGTAATGGGGGTACTATGTAACACCCCGTATTTCTGTGCATTTAATATTTAATTAATTCAGGAAAATTTTAATTTACTTGTGTGTCGTAATTTAATTGAATTAATTATGGTAATATTTATTCAAATATTAATCAGAGAGTAATGGTTAATATTTCGGGAAGTTTAATTACTAAGTGAATAGTAATAATTTAATTAAGTCATAACGTGTATTAGTAACATGACATTTATTTATCTCATCCGGGAGTCGGTATAGACTAATTTGTGTATGAAATAAGGATTTTTATGAATTAATTCGGATGTCAATTCTAAGTTCATGGTTGAGTCCGGATGGGCCGAGATAGTTAGAAAAGAATACCCGAGGTATTAAATGGGCCTGAGGGCATTTTAGGCATAGTCAGGCCGACACGAGGGTTTTTGAGCCACTTGGGCTTGGGCCATTAGACTAAAAACGGGATTTGTGTTTAATACCTAAATCTGAGAGTGAGGAAATGGCAGAAACAAAAATCTAAAACCTAAGCCTTTGAGAGGAAGCCATAGGGAGCAGTTAGAGTACAATTGGGGATCCTTTTGGAGACAAGGCTAGGAACGAATTTGGGGTGTTCATCATCAAGATTGCCTCTACACCAATGGCTCAGAAACTATGAACGCAAAAGGAAAGTGGTTAACCTACTGTGATGTTTAATTTTGATAATCAATTCATATTTTGGTGATGTGTGAAACAAAATTCGTTTTGGGTATAAATGGGTATTCGTGTGAAATTGGGTTTTTGATAAAGGATATATGTTGATGAGATTTATGGTAATATTAATATGTTTCATGATTCTTTAGTATATGAATATGAATCGTATGATTAAATCCAAAAAGAATCGTTATTGAAATGTGTAGAAGGATAGGCCCCCGATTTTGATTTTCTTAAAAATAAAAATATATTATTTCCTTTTATATATATCGAGATGCGGAAGCATAAAGATGATGGTTCAATAAAACGAATTAACACCAAATTTTAATTTCTTTTACAAATTAAAATTAAACACAAGTGAAAATTAATAAAACACACACATAAATATTAATTTCACTTAAACCAATTAATCCAAGTCCTAGAATTTGCCTAAGTCATATTTTTCATTTAAACAAATTAGACCAAACCAATTTTAACAATTAAATTAAATGACTTGAATTAATTAACTACACATTACCCAAATTTAATTATTACCAAATTAAACACGTAGAGATTAAATTAAACCAATTTTATCTTTTTACCTAAGCATGCGTTCTAGGTGATTTTGCAAAAGATAAAATAAAACAATTAATCCACTACACTGCGATGTACGAGGAAAAACCCAAGACGGGAAACAACCTCGGACGGCCCTAGCCACAAATCCACTAGATACGGAATTTACAAATACAAGACAGAAAGGATTACAACACATGAGTCGATCCCTCTCAAGCCTCGATGCTTCTTCTTGTAGATACCTCTTCCTAGCGGATAACCGCGGAGCTGCACCGCGGTCTCGAAGTCCACCGATCGGACTTTGTATTGGTCACCGTCACCCGAACAAGGATCCTTTCTCCAAGTGGGTAATGCCGCAACAAAAAATCTTCTTCTTTCTTTATGGGATGTAGAAGAAAACCCGAAACTTCTCTTTGAACGAAAGAGATGAACCCGGTGCCAAACTCCAAGCTAGATATATAAATATGGGAACTTGGAAGAAACTAATTTGGGTGTAAACAAGAGTGGTGTATATTTTTCTCTTTGATAAAAACACACTCAAAACATAATCTTTTTCCCTCTTTGATTTTACTCTCAAAACCCTCTCTAGGAGTTAGTAGGATATGAAAAAGATAGATTATCAAAAGTGATTCCCGCACATAGTTATGCTGTGAAAATATAGTGGGGAAAGAAGTGGAGATCATGGGAGAAAACTGCCAAAAACTGTTCCCGCCTGGAATCTCGTTCGAACGACATTTCGTTCGAATGACATTCTCGTTCGAACGAGTCTTCTAACGAAGTTCCAGTATGAACTCGTTAGAAGCTCGTTAGAAATCTTGTTAGAACGACAATCTCATTCGAACAACATTTCGAACGAAGTTCCTGTATGTCATAATGGGAAGTCGTTGGCAATCTCGTTCGAAGGACATCTGGTTCGAACGACAATCTCGTTCGAACGACATATCGAACGAACTTCCAGAAAGTTGGAAAATTCGATTTTAGCCCAGAAAATTTTATAACTTATTTTAAAGTTTTAATTAAATCTTTCTAAAATAAAACACAGTTTTAATTAAAACTAACACCCAATTAAACTTGTTCCAAGCTCCTATATATATAATATTTCATTCATACCTTGGGAGCATGGAGCAATGGTTGATGACGTATAAACGAGGCACAAAAACGGCATGATGATGAAGCTTGAAATATGTTCAATATATTCTATCCTATGACTCAAATGTTTTTGTCCGAAATTGAGCCAAAACAACAAAGGACTCAATTGGAAATTTTCATCCTTACAAAATGATAATAGAGATGAAAAA
Organism: Sambucus nigra; assembly: GCA_949130495.1. Lineage (NCBI taxonomy): Eukaryota > Viridiplantae > Streptophyta > Magnoliopsida > Dipsacales > Adoxaceae > Sambucus > Sambucus nigra. The sequence goes on from OX422208.1 coordinate 287,806,057, forward strand.
TATTATTGGATGTTTGAAACCAAGGTGAACCCAGAATCTGGAAAACGTTAAAATTCGTGGAAATTAGTTGTTGGTTTAAGGCTTCTAGGTTGATTAGAACTTGTCTTTATATGTTAATATGGTTAATTTTAATCGGAGATTTCTATTGGACAAAGTAAAAGCTTGGTTGGATTAACAATGACTGAAATAGAATCGGAGAAGAAAGTGAACTGCTCGATCGATCGAGGGTCCCAGATTTTTGGCAGTTCACTCAATTTTATATATAAAGGGGAAATAAATTTTAAGGTTAATTTCTATGTTTTATTTAGTGAAAAATAAATTTGAGGCATGCATTCCAAATAATTATGGGGGAAAGTAATTAGGATTAGGAAGGATTTATGTGGGGCACTTTATGGATAAATTTAAGGAATTCGATTCCAAAATAATTAGATATGGATTCAAGTTAGAGGGTCCAAATATATTGGTTGAGCGACGCCAAGGAAGTGAATTAACTATAGAGGGAAATTAATTATTTTGGAGTCGGGATATAGACTCGGATAATATTTAATTTCGGGACAAGTGAGCGAGTCCGAGTGTATGGGTTGGGTGACACCAAGGTAATAAATTAATTAATGTGTGAATTAATAAATTAGAGTGGGAACTATAGACTCAGGAAATTATTATATTAATTAATTTAAATTAATTAAATTAGAGTCGGACCATAGACTTAGGGAAAATTATAGGCTAGTGCTACGAATTTTTGTGCACGGTAATGCCAGGAACTGATTATATTTATTCGATGTGGTGATAGTATATATATATATATATATATATATACACACACACACACACATACTAGGGAATGCTCGTGCCTGAAGGCAAGCTGATAATTGCAAAATGGCAAAAAAATTCAAAATAAGTAATTGCAAGAGTGCAAAAATTTCGTTGGCCAACAAAACAAAATGTAATTTTAAAAAACTTATCCATAATCTCCTTTGTTTATACGACTAACCACCCTACTTAACTAATAACAAATAGTCCAACAATGTTCAAATAGTCTAAATTCATCAATCAAATTCATATTGTGCCTTAAATTAACAAAGTGTCAATTATAAAAAAAAATGAATGTAATCTCCTTTGTTTATTGGACTATCCACACTACTTAAGTGGTAACAACCAATCATACAATATTCAAAATATCCAAATTCATCAAACAAATACTTGAACGAAACAAACTTCTTTAAAAAACCTGCGTCAATTAAAACATTTAATCATAAAATTTATTATAAAACACAAAAGTGTACACAATTTAGAAAATTTGGACACAATTTCCTCTATTTATAGGACTATCCACCTGTTTAAGAAACCAAAACTACTCAGCAATACAACTAGTTCATTCCGAGCATTATATAAAACAAATCATCAATTTATAACTATAATAGACTTCATAATAATTGCTTAAAAAATCATTATTGGCAACTTTACCAACAAAATGATGATAAATATAATACTTTAACACAATAATAAATTTTTAGTCTAATCACAAATAAAAATCATTGGTCGATCAAACAACTCGTGTCACATTTCTAATAATGGAGTGTAAATGAGTCTCAAAGCTGAACGGGATCACAAACTCAGCCTTATAATCGACACGTTCTCATATTTGTTATAATTCGAAAATTAAACAACAAAAAATAGACCTCTTAGTTCAAATCCATAATAAATATACAAAAATTAACTTAATATCTAAACAATAGTCAAATTTATAACACAACTGCATTAAATCGAGACAACAAACGAACATCGTGTTCAAAATAAATACCAATCCTATTTGTAACAAACCCTTTTTGTAGGTACTTTGTAGGTTGTATAAAAAAAAGAATAGAGAGTACATATACACTCAAGTCTATTAACTAAGAAGAACATGGAACAAACTAAAAATTGTAGTTAAAGAACATGTGTATGCAAAAACTGTAGTTAAAGAACACCATACATTGGTGGCAAAAACTGGAACAAATTAAAAGCAGTTGTTAAAATTCCAATTGTAGTTAGAGAACATATGTATGCAATTATGGATATAATAATTTACAATACTAAAAAATGCACATGTAAATAAAGTGCATTTGGTTATGCCACCCCAAATTTGTGGGGAGGTTGGAAACCAACATAATTTCCTTATAGTGGGAAAATGTATTAAATAGTAGAAATCCTATAGTGTAGAAGATTAGATGCAAAGCCACAAAATCATAAACAAAAACTGCATAAAAATACAAACTTAGAAAAGAAAGGTTCGAAACTGTGTAAACAAACCTCAACTCCTTAACCCAGTTGCACCATTCAGTAAATGTATCACTCACCCCTGAAGCCTTCATTGTCTAAACCTATGATTTGCAAAATAAATTAGATTAATACAGCAGAAGTAGAACCATACACATATGCATAAAAACTAAACATAGATAGAAACAATACTCTGAACCAGTGAATGCTTCAAGTTCTATAACTGCAAAAGACATTTAGAACCTATATTGTGAACTGGAAATTTAGTGACCTTTAGTGGTTTTAAATTCCTCCCATTCATGAGCTGCCACTATAGTAATTGGACATTTTATTACAGTAAGTTACTATAATGTGTTAAAAGGAATCCATACAACATACTAATGTTTCACTTAAGGGGCCTCTATCTTTAACCATTCACAAGTAAAAGAATAATATTTTTATGGATCCATAATAGCATGCTTATTACTTCTTTTTCCAAGTAAAATATCTACCTGATAGTGGCTAGTTGTTTAGAATGTATGTTTATTTCTTTGCCCAACGTATAGTGCTTGAATGTGACGGATTAGATAAGGTCGATCGGATGATAGTGGTTGGTTGTTTAGGAATAATACCAAATTCAACTTAGAACTTATGTGCCTTTCCTCGTTCAGGTCAGCACCATGGAGCCAAAATGATTATAGAAATTGGAGGAAATCTTGTTACTATACAACAATTACAAAGTTAAAAATATAGAGAATATAACTGTAATAATGAGAAATCATGTAAATCAGAAAAACATACCAATATGTACATCTAAACATTGACCAAGAAAACATCCACCATTCAACCTCTTTCAGTTCAACAGTCACAGCAGCAACATGCCTATTTAAGAATAAAGAAGGAGGGGGCTTATATACTTTAGCAACTTATGGACTATATACTTTTGTTCTTGTTGCAACATATGAGATGCACATGGCAACTGAAAATTATAAATGAGAAGAAAAACAAATTTAAAGATTAATAGGTAAAGATGAATTGAAAAATTCAAGCGAAACAATTCTCAATTTGAGAATTAAAAAGGTACTAAACAGGGGATGTCACAATGCTCACCGAGTCAAAATCCAATATGCACATTGATATTCATGTCAAAAAATGAGGATAAGAATGCCACTACCGCCAATAATTTAGTCATCCAACTCGCCATCTAGAGAGTAATTTATGGAAGCAAACATTAATGGCAGTATGATCACGAAGTCTGAACCAAACAGTTCCCTGTTAGCTAGAACCTGTTGATCATTTTAGAAAAATATGATCATGAAGTCTGAACAAAACAGTTCCCTGTTAGCTAGAACTTGTTGATCATTTCAGAAAATTATTAGAAATATATACAGAATGAATAAACCAACACATCAGCACTTGATGAAGACTTATCAATCAAAGCGTAAGTTTCTTAAATTACACTAAAAATAGTACAATTATGGGGAACAATTCCCTAATTTGTACAATAATATTATTGGAAAATAAAGTACCAAAACAAATCAGAGAATTGAATAACATAAACCCCATGTACACCCAACACATTATACCTTAACTAAGAAAGAGTAGGGAAGTTCAATAATCAAAATAATTTAAAATTTAGGTTAGACATTAACTATGCATTTCGAGAGAGATATTGAAACTTCAAAGGAATCATTAAGAAAAATTGTCAAACACCTAAGAGGCTTACCATTTTCATTACCGTCAGCTGCAATGTAAACAACCTCCATATTTGAGATTAAATTTTCCAAGAGATATGAAATTCTCGTAGAAATAAAGTGAAATTTACCCAACAACATAACACAACTGCAGCAAAGAAGACGCATACATACAGTAAAAGGAGGAGGGTGAGGGCGTATGCCATTTTTTAACACTGACATTTATCTCCAGTTACTAAACTCAACTGGTCAATGATTTATAAAATGTGGTTTTGATCAACTCTTACAGATCTAATGGTGTTCCCACGGTTCTACTAACCATAATCCTTTTCTCAAAAAACTAATATTCATATTACTGATGAAGTAGTATTTTCTGCAAGTCCTTCATTGATTTTCAATAAAAAAACTCATGGAGTAACATGGATCATAAGATACTCAGTCCTATTCTTAAAGGCATATATCAGAATGTATTATGTCTTGTTAGAACTGTGCTTTAAATTGATCAGTTTTGGTTCCTCACAGTAACCTAATCCACTATGTAGTCGGGTGGAGATTCCCCAACACCTATTGATCGTGAATGAAAATTGCATCACAAAATAAATAAATAAATAAATGAAAATTGCATCCTTATACCAGAAGAGTCTTTGGTGGACTGAGCTTGATCTTCCTCCTGCGCCTGAGCAGCATGAGCTTGAGCAACAACAATTACCTAAACTGCAGGCATTGTAGCTGCAGAAGGTGCCATGGGTACGTGGCTAATTTTACAAACCTAAAGAGTGGGTGCGATCGATTTAGAGGGTCGAGGCTAATTTTTTGGCCCTAGGTCAATTGTGAAGACCTAAAAAGAAAAACAGACTGATTTAGAGGGTTGAGGCCAATTTTGCACACTGAGTTCAATTATGTAGACTTAAAGAGTGGAAATAATTGATTCAGAAGGTCAAGGCCAATTCTACGAAACTAGTGAGTGAAAGGAATTGATTCAAAGGGTCGAGGCTAATATTGTAGATCTATGTCAATTCTATGCACCTAATGTGTGGAAGAGATCGATTTATGGAGTCGAGGTCGATCATGAAGACCTATGTCGATTCTACGAACCTAAAGAGAGAGAAAATGATTCAGAGGGTTGATCTCGATTATACGGACCTAGGCCAATTCTGTACACCTATAGAGTGGGGGTGACCAATTCAAAGGGCTGAGGACAATTCTGTGGACCTAGGTCAATTCTACATACCTAAAAAGTGGGGGTGATCGATTCAGAGGGTCGAGGACAATTCTATAGACATAGGTTAATTTTGTGAACCTAAAGAGTGGAAACCATTTATTCATAGGGTTGAAGCCAAATCTACAGACCTACGTCAATTCTATGGACCTAAGAGTGAAAGAAACTGATTTAGAGGCTCGAGATCATTTATGTAGACCTAGGTCAATTATGCAGACCTAAAGAGTGAAAGCGGACGATTCATAGGTTCGAGGTTAGTTTTATGGACTCGTGTCAATTTTATGGTCCTAAAGAGTGAAAGAGACCAATTTAGAGGGTCGAAGCCGATTCTGCGAACCTAAGGAGTTTTGATGACCAGTTGTTACAAAGGGTGGCATTCTTCCATTCCGATTATACTAGGGATTATGGTAGTGGTGAGGGACCTGAGAGTGTTGGCATGATCTATTTAACGAATTTCTCAAAGATCATATGTACTTGATCATTTGGAGGTTTTTATGCATATCCGTCATTGTTATTAGAGAAGCTTGGCATTGACAATGCTATATGCTTGATTTAATGGATTTTCTTTGTACTTGAAAAGAGACTCAAGACGAAAAAACAATGCATTTTTGTTTGATTATCTCTATTTAGTGGATTACTCTACACACGCTTTAATATTCCACTAGGGAAATTATTTTGAGAAAACACAGGAAAATATTAATTTTGGAATCTTTGAATATGTTTTGGCACATTTGGATATAAAAAATCCGTGAAGGCGTGGTTGCAAAGAGCTTTCCTTTGAAGGAACTAATTTCAAAATGGAAAGGGGTATAAGAGGAAAATGGTCGTTTCCTAAAATAGGGAGTGACCGGCAAACCCCTGAACTCCTTATCCGCTTGTTAGTTCAAGTTATGTCCGATCACATTATGGTATAATCTTTCTATGGACTAGAAACACTTAGAATCGACACTATAATTCTAGGACCCATAGGAAGATATATTTCCCTTTGATCTAGATGAAGTGTGTCCCACCTACGAGGAGTTTTTTACAACATTGGGTGTTAACCGTAGTGTTATTATAGGTATATCGGACTGTCCCATTACCCTCGGGGGTCGCTAGCCGAGTTATTTCTCATTTACCATTTGGTTTCCCGACTACTGGTGCATGGGGAAGTATCATCCTTCTAGCAGTGCTGAATTTGGTAAGTCGAAGAGACTATATATAATTTTTTTACTGGTGCTTTAGTCCTGAGGTTTACTGCCTTAGTGCTATAGTAACTTGTGAGATGATGTCTTAGTGGCCATGATTGTGTTGCGGATGTCTCATCATTATAATCGTACTGTTGTCATATTGGAGAAGACTCTAATGGAATTAGATGACTGGAAGGAATGTCGAACCATTTTTTTATGGGGCAACCCCATGATACTATTAATGTGGTTATTAGAAAAACTGTGCTTGGCGGCTCCACTTGAGTACCCTTTGGTAGCTGTTCACAATTTCTTTTCATGATGTTTTTTTAATCTTTATCCCATCTGCGGGGAACTAGGTGAATTGGCTTGTGGAGCCTGGGGCTAGGAATCTTCACTACTTAGTGCTATGGTGGGGAAACTTTTACCCTATTCTGCAACTGGTGGAATATCGTTATGCCCAATTAGTAGGCCTTCACTAGACGTCATTTTATTTTCCTTGGTGACTTCTGATCCAAGTAGGTTGGGAGAAGATTCTTCCTCCTCGTATAACCAACTACATTCTCGTACAAGACTTGACTGAATCTCTGAGGATGATTTTGGGACCTTTATGGCAGCACCGTGACCGTCTATATGTCTATCTTCATCTGTCGGGGAGCCTCAGTTTATAATTTAGGATTTATGGAAATGGTTATGAAAGAAGGTAGTTATGAAGGTCTATGTTGAGGATACTGGACAAAGGTGGCTTGTTATATTTGATTCTCTAGAGGAGGGAGTTGTGGTTTCTTCTAAGATGATTAAGTCATACCGTCACATGGAGCAAACATAGTCAGGATTAGGATTTCTAGGGTCCTCCCAGGATTGGAACTAATAATAAGGTGTTCCATGTGGTAGTTAAAGTGAGTTTTATTGGAATATTAGGGGGAGTTTAGCAAGAGATGTGTTTGTTGTGAAAGTTAAGTTTGAGGTGTTTGGTTGTGAAGTTTGTAAGTTTTTTTTTTGTTTTTTGTTCCGGTCGCTGATGTGTTATGTAATTTCAATATTTCAATATTTCATTTTTAAATAAAGATGATGATGATTTCAAAATATTTTATTGGGCCTTTGATAAATTTATTTTTATTTTAACCATGTATATTGATCGCTAAGGCATACATAATCCTTTTGTTCGATTAAATGAAGAGAGAGACTAATGTTATTAGCGGGAGAAAATAATAGAATTTACTAAAAGAGGAAGTACCATCCCTAATGTATTTTGATGAGTTACCTATGTACCTATGTGGGACTAATGTGATTTCTTGAGAGGATCAGGTCCTATATAGTTCTAAGTATAGAGGAGATAGGAGATTTGTTTAGAATACAAAGGAGGTGAGACGAGTTATAGAATGACAAGATTTTGAACTAAGGGTTAAATTTCTTAAGACGATCCAAATTGACTAGATGCGATATCTTTTCTCCATCGAGGTCTGTGAGCATAGTGGTGCCACCTGACATGATTTTTGTATGATGTAGGACCCGCTCCAATTAGGTTTGAATTTTTCTCTCGGAGCCCAAATGGGCTCTATGATTGATTTGAGGGCGAGATCTTATTCATCAACACCACTGTCCTTGAATTTTTTATTAAATGACCGTCCAATACGACGATAGTACCCTTGTATATGATATAAGGCTTTAAATCTTCATTCATCTAAGAGTATGAGTTCGTCGTAATGGCATTCTGCTAATCTTATATGTTGACCTGGCTTTTGATCATAACCCATGGGGAAGGTATTTGATGTTCGACAGATAGGACCGCCTCTATGCCATATACTAGGGAGTAAAGGGGTAGTCCCAGTGGGTGTTTTGATGGAGGTACGGTAGACCCAGAGAACGTATGGGATCTGATCTTCCCAATATCTATAACTTTTGGTCATTTTATTAATGATGGTAAATAGGCTTTTGTTGGGGGATTAGATAGCCCCTTGGATATATGGTTGGTTGGAAGAGGACTTCTGCCTTTGGATTCCATACTCCTCAGCTATTTATGTGACGTCTTCCTTGAAATGGATGCCATTGTCTCATACCATATTGTACGGAACTCCATAGCGATAGATGATGTTTATCCTAATGAACTTAGTTACATCCTTTACATTCAACATTCTGCATAACTCAAATTCTACCCATTTTGTGGATATGGAGAAGGGCCAGGGAAATGTCATGTTGTACAACTTTCGGGGAAGCAAATGCTAAAGTTAGCAAAATGTTGCCATTTGAGGCATCTTCTAACATAAGAAACTTATTCTTGAACCATGGTGATATATGGTGTCCTTAATATATGATCCTCTTGACAAGCATATAACCATTTATGTGGGGTCCACATTCCCCACTATGGATTTCCTGTATTACATTTTGACCCTGTCCCCTACTACGAAATACAAGTGGGTTGCATCTAAATTTCTTTTAAAGAGTGCCTTATCACAAATGAATACTGAGCAACTAGCCTACGAAATATCACATGGACTTTCTTATCAGAGTCCTAAATATACCTACCATGATTAAGGAAGCACCAAATGTCGTGATACCATAATCCTTATAAGGATATTCTTTTATTACGAACTCAATATCGTAGCAGTGAGTGGGTACAACCTATTTCTAGACTAGAAAGGGGGACATTATTATCCCCTCGGGCATGTCGACCATAGAGACCAAGTTTCCCAATGCGTTGGTTATGTTGTTCATCGAATGAGGAAGGTCGTGGAAGATGATATCTTAAAACTTGGAGGCAATCTCATCGGGGTGATAATGGAAGGACGAGAGCATCTTGTCTTTGACTTTTAATATTTTGAGAATTTTCCCCACGATATGAGGTGAATCTCCATACACGTTAATGCGATTGATTACTTTATTGAGGGTAAACATGATACCTATAGTACATGCTTCATATTTTTCCATGTTATTAATGCAAGGGAAGTCTAATTTGATGTCGATGGGCGTGTGCTAATAATCGAGAGCGATTAAGAGTAAACCAATACCATATCATTTCTTATTAGTAGCCATGTCGAAGAATATTTACAATCTGAGCTCTTTGTGAGAGTCGTAGATAATTTTTTAATCCAAACCCCAGCTCCCCCTACGGGACTATTAATCTGAAATGACTTTTTCATTCATGGCCTTTTGAGTGACGTATATGATGTCAAATTCAGCCTGTAACATCAATTATCGGGCCATGCACTATACGAGGCATTCGGGATGCTACTTTGATAAGAAATGCAAGCATGTTAATCCAGAGCTTCTGTGTAACCCAGACTAAAGCGACACATGCTTTTTCCAACGTTGTATAGTTCAACTCATACCCTCCTAGCTTTCAACTAACATAGTATATGGATCTTTTATTTCATGCATCTTCGGTGTATTGGGCTAGCATAGACCTTATTGTGGTGTTGGTGATGATAAGGTAGATGAGGAGGGGAGACCCTACTGTGGAGGCATGAGCATTGTAGGTCGAGTGAGGTAATATTTGATATGTTCAAAGGCTTATTGACATGCATCGTTCCAGACTTTGGTTGAATCTTTTCGAAGAATTTCAAAAATGGGCTCGTTGGTGGAAGTCCATTGGTTGATAAACTGACTAATGCATTACATTTTGCCCAAGAAGTAGCGAACGTGTTTCTCCATCTAGGAAAGGGGCATTTTAAGAATCTCTCTGAGTTTGATAGGGTCAGCTTGATTTTTTTCTTGTTGACCATGAAGGTGAGGAGTTTTCCTTTCAAGACACCGAACACGCATTTTTATGAGTTGAGGTGCATGTGATACTACCACAGTCATTTAAATAATTTCTTCAAGACAGGTATGTAACCATCCTGAGTATTAGACTTGATGATCATATCCTGACATACACATCAACCTCTTTGTGGATAAGATCATGAAAACTTATAATAATGACCCTTTGGTAGGCAGCCCTGACACTTTGTAGACCGTAAGACATGACTGTCTAGTAAAAGGTTCCCCACGGGGTGATGAAGGCAGTCTTCTCCTGATGATCAGGACGCATCCTGATCTGATTTTACTCGAAAAACTTTTGAAAAATGATTTGAGGGTACTACTAGAATTTTTATAGATGATTATGTCGATGTTGGGTAACTAGTAATCCTCCTTAGGGGAAGCTTTGTTCAAATCTTGATAGTCAATGCACATGCGAACTTTTCATCTTGATTTTGGCACAAGGACGATGTTTGCGATCCATGTAGGGTATTCGATCACGTAAATGAAGACTATATTAAATTGTTTCACCACCACTCCATTCGTATCTTTCTCATATTTTGCTTGATAGGCCTACTTTCAGGGAGGGTAGAAACCTCGTGTGTGTAATTTTTGGGTCAATCCCCAGCATGTCGCTATTAGACCATGCAAAGACATCCACGAATTCCTTCAGAGGTTCTTTAAATTGTGACTGCTCTTTCTCATCGAGGGTAGACCCTATCCTAATCTCACGTAGATCATTACTAAAATGAAGATTGATAACAATAGACTCATCATCGTTAGTTTGAATGTAGTTATGGTGTTTAGTTTTTTCCTTATAAAGATAAGTTAAGAATTGTTAATTCATTAGATCATATAAACCAATTGTTTTATTAGAATCAATGAAATTAATATAAAGCACAACAAGATCTTGAATCATCATTCATATATTGAAATCATTTTCAGGAAATACAACGATGAGGACCTTATCAAAGGAGGCCTCATTCAAAATTACATCAAAGATAGAATAAAAAGTGGTAGAGTTGGGTACTTCTTGGAGGGAGTGAATAACATGGTTTAGGTTGACTTGTGTATGCTTAACAAGGATGTCAAGCCAGTTGAGGAATGGTTTATGAGTAGAGGTGATATTTTTTTATGGATTAGATGGCTTGACCTTTATATGGATCATGCAGAGATTCAGCCCCAATGTATGCAAGTCAAATGGATTATCCTCATCAATGCATTCTAATTGTTTAGTGTTTTCCACAACATTGATGGTTAGAGGTTCCACCCCATGCTTTTGTTATTCAACCTAAGTAAACTTGTATTCAAATAAGATCTCCATTCTCAACTTCATCTTTTTCTCCCTAATGGCATACCATGGCTTGGGGAATCCACATAAGGGAAAGTCATCACCTTCCTTTTCATCTCTTTAGCTGTCTGAATCATCGCCCCACTCAGTGATGACAACGAAATATTTCCATGAAAAGTCAATGCATTCCATGACTTCAACAAGCTTTTTATACAAGTCATCCCATTCATAAGGGAAGTGTTGTAAGGAAAGTACTAGATGACCTTGGAGTTTTAAGATCATGAGAAACTCGGGGATAGTACACATTTCTTGCTTTTTGACAAACACATCGGATATAACCCCCCACAATGTCATCCAAACTGAATTATTTTGTTGGTATAAACCATTCATCGAATTTTCAAGCACACTTCTGAGCTTCCATGAACATGGTGCTGATCTTTTCATAGTTGAGGTTCATTTTCAAGGGCAATTTTAGCTAAATTCCTAAAGTTGATCTAAGACTACGGAGAGTTTTATGCCTCCTCCTTCTGAACGGGTATGAATGACTATGCAAGCCTTGGTTAGGTGAGATATATCTTAGTTTGTGGGATTCTTATGATTTAGGAAGAAGGAAGGGCAAACCACGAGGGGTTTCGATGAATAGGTGGATGAATCGAATGTTTGGATGGGATTAATTTTGGTAGAAGGGTCGAAATATAGGTTCTCTTCTTAGAGGTTTCGAATATCGATACTGAGTCAAGAAAGGACTTGCATTAGGTATGGCTAGACATTTCCATCCTGGTCAGTATTCTCCACTAATATTTTTCAAAAGGATTGCTCAAATTATGTAGAGGCAGCAGAGGAGGCAACAGAGCTCTGTGATGGCTTAATGGAGGATTTGAGCCAATATCGAGCGAGGCTAAGACTGGGGTATACGATCGCACCTGAGAGGAAAAAGAATTTTTGTGTTTATTTAAATGGAAAAAGGAATATTTTTGGTATTTTTTTTTTAAAAAGAGAAAAAATATTATTTTGTATTTTTTTGAAAAAATGGAGATTTTTTTTTTGTATTTTGAAAGGGGAGAAAATATTTCTTGTATTTTTCGAGAAAAGGGTGAAAAGGAAAGTCGTTAGTGTAATTATTATTAGGTTCCAATCGTATTATATTTCGCCTAGGGTGCAAGTGAAATGCCGAATAATATTCGAGTCTGGGAAAGGTAGGGTATGCGATGCAAGCCACGATTTGACTTGTTTCCAAAATCACAGTTAGGGTACTATTTTGAAAATGGGCGGCAAAGTGTGAAAATTCGAGTGGTAACGTTTTTACGTTGAAATAGGCAGACAAGGTATAAGTGTCCTAGGGCAGATGCCTATATGAGGTTGATGCATTGGTGGGTTAGTGGAAAGGTTCCCCCTTTGATAAAACTTCCACGATAAACATCTTGCCTATAAGGAAAATCATTCATTAGTATATGTGGAAAAGACATGTGATATACCCGAGTGTATGTGAATTGCCTCACGATTACCTCATAGAGATGGTACATGTGAGATAATTTCATATATTCAATGTACGTGCATGAGTTTCTTGTTATATACCTCATGTCGTGAGTTTGATCAGGAGGTACAATGTGGGGGAATTGCACGATATACATCTAAAGAACTAGGTCAATGGAAGGTTGGAATCATATCACTTAGGTTAAATGCATCTCGCAGGATCAGAGGATTAGTTAATAGTGTAATGATTAAGTGATGTAATGTGCGAAAATTCATGAGTCTTAATAAGCATTTTATAGAGAGTGTTATGTATGATAAGAGGTATAAATAGTACTATTAGGTAAAGTATATAATATACAAGTAGAATGGGGGGGGGGGTAAAACTCATAAAACATGGATCCTATACAAAGCATGGTGATATGTATAAAATGCGAGACATGTGAATATACATAAATGAATGAAAAATATATGCAAAGTGACAGTGACATGTGAATACGTGCGAGTAAAGAAAATATATGGATATATACGAGTGTGAGAAATATGTAAGTGTGAGCTAGTGAGACTAAATACGGATATTTACAAGTAGTGTGTGAAACATGTCGGTTTGTACAAGTGAGAAGAATTTGAGATTGTGTTCTATAACACCCCATAATTTTGAACCGGTAATATTTTAATTTAATTTGAAATATGAAAAAATAAAAATTTTGGATTTAATTATTTTTAGCAATTTAATATGTTGGATTTCATTTATGGAAAATAAAGATGCTAATAGGACATTTGAACCAAAAGTTGGGACTAATTTTTCTAAAAATATTAGTACGAATCAGACTCAAAATCCTTGCATGTTTAGTTAGAGATGGGGTTTTCGATAAATGGTATGACGTTTGAATTTAAGAAATTCGTAAAAATGTTATAACTTTTTTAAATAAGGAAAATCCATGTTAAAAAATCGTATCTCGTTAAGTAGAGGAATTTTTGTTGTATGATTACAAAAATTTACGCATGTTATTAGAAATTTTAGAAAATTATGTGATTGGATTGCTTAATCGTTTATGTTAACTTAAATAAATAATTGGACGTATAGTGATGTTAGTATTTATTGATAAAATTTTTAATATTATACTACTTATTGATTTAAACTGTATTCGACACCGCACGAACGACAGGATAAAGGGGTAGTTGTCGATTTCACGTTTTAAGGATATTTTCCAGGTATGGGACTAGTAGGTAGGCCTTTTCATTGTTATCACTTTCTTCATATGGGACTAGTTAGTGTGGGACGTTTACGGATGATTATTCCTAGGTGGGTCTGATTTTTACATTGCTCTGTGGTTTCAGTAGTCTAGGTGTGAGACTAGATGATACTTGCTAGTAGGTATTCCTCCTAAAGGTTAGGTTAGGATACACTTGGGTTTTGGATAATTTTAGGTATGGGGCTAGAAGGTGTTTTGAGGGCTCATCGTCGAATAAAGGGTGGGGATAATAACAAATAACGAGAACATGAGAAATAAATGAATGAATACCTGAGACTAATAACGGGTATTAAAATAAATTTGCGGCACGAGCATGTGAGGGGTTGAATAAATACAGGTCGACTGTCTATAGTGACATAGGTTTGTGTGGCGTCACGAGTATGTGAAGATTGACAGTTAAACGGGAGACTGGCTATAGTTAAGTGTCGTGTGTGGAACCTCACGAGTATGTGCAGGTTGACAGTTAAATGTGCTGATACAATATATTGAGGGGAATGGGTGTGATGTGTAGAACCTTAAGCGCGCCAAGAGTGTGTGCAGAACCGTCAAGGGGTTGACTACCCATAATGGTGTCGCATTAATAAAATAATTGGTTAATTAAATTAAATAAAATTAAGAGTGGGTGTTTAGATCATTTTTGGCACGGAATATTTAGATTAATTTATTGGAGTGGCTTGGTTATGTTGATCGATAGTTGTATCTTATGCCACCCCTGGTTTTGTTGATCGATAGTTGTATCTTATTTTACTCCCATGTTTATAAACAAATCTCATTTAATTTAAAAATTCTATTGTTGTGGTTATTATGTATAATACTATTTTATGGGTTCAAGGACCCTAATTGAGAGGAGTGGTTGGTATCCATGGGGTAGGCTCTGACACATTGCGTTAACTAACATTTCAGATGTAGCGTTGGAGTAGCAACATAGGAGCAATTGGAGGTATTTTTGGAGATGCAAGTGGAGTTTAATTTTTAGTTGCTTTATTAGTTATGATTTATTTTTCCCTTCCATCGTATTTATTATGAGACTTTATTTATGGATTTGTGGGCTAATCTCTCTAAAGTTATTTAATATTTATATTAGATTTTCAAAGTTGGATTATTTATATGAACTTACATTTATTTGGAGTTGGATTATTTTGGGCATTAGCATGGTGATGGATTTTAGTATTCCATGGATGATTATGTTAATTAGATTAATCTGATTATTATCTTGTGGACGATTTTATATGTATCATGTATGTCACATGCTAAGAACGATATTTAATTTAGTAATGCCCATCATAGTCTTGGTGATGGCCGACACCAGCATGCATGGGGTGTTACATGTTCTAGTGAGACTAATCATGGATATCTACAAGTGCTATGAATCTTGTGAAAGTATGAGCAATTGGAGTAAATATGGTAATAATACATAGATGCATAAAGCATGGAGCATATGATAGAAAGATGAAATATAATTGTGATGAAAAAAGAGCATAGTTGAGAGAAGAATATAGACATCATGATATGAGAAATACATATATATATTGTTGATGTAAAAAACTAGATCACTCTAATTCTTCAATCACAGATAAATAAATAAGACAAAGATTTTTAAAGTGGTTCGGCTAGGAATAAAGCCTACGTCCACTGTTATGTTATTGCTGAGTGTTTGTGGAATTCTTGATTACAAGTTCTCTCAAGAAATTCCGGTCTCTTTGAATGGGATTGATACAAGGTATTTATAGCCTCAAGGCTGTACATGAAAGGTCCAATACATTAAATGATATACATATGAATGGGTAATACATTTAATGCAGCGTGTGCGTCAAGAATCTAATGAATAGTTGAACAGTTGTCCGTCTGATAATTGATGACACGGCCGAGGTGCAGTTCGGACCGCCTTAGTTGCTCGTTGATCAAAAGTTCCTCGGAGTGCTTAGAGTATCTCGGGATGATAGAGTTCCTCGGCATGATAGAGCTCCTCGGTGTATTCTCGTTGCTCGGTACCAACCATGGTTGTTCAGTAAATGATCTTCCTCGCTGTTATTGTGCCACGTAGATCGACACGTGTCTTTATACTATTCGTCCACATCAGCATATTAATTTTGGTATCAACAGAAGCCCCCAATGTTTCATATTTCGAACTTTGAGGAGTATGGGACATTCTTTCTCGGTATATGGTAATATTAAATGACCTTCCTGGGTTTTAGGAGCATTGTATTCAAATTTCCTTCTCATTTCGCAGTTTCCGCCTTTTTTATAAGCGCTTCGATCTTCGTGCAACTTTTGTCTTTTTAGCCGCCGGAAGTTCAGTAGTTTCTTTTTAGTAATCATTTCTTTCGCCGCTTCCCAATGCAAAGTATTTAAACTCCTTTGGTAACCATACCGTCGTCTACACTTTCCATTTTTCTGCATTCAAGTTTTCTATTCTCTTCCTCTCTCTTGTGTGTTCATCATTGTTTCCGTTCGTTGTCAACATATCTCCTTTCTTTCTGTAAGATCTTCTTCCTTTCTTCTGCATCTCTTTTATTCAATATGGTTTATATTGTTGAATCTGCTGAGAAATTTCGTTCTGACTTTTCCATTCCTTCTTGGGTAACTCTAGAGGTTCTTTCTGAGCCTTTAGATTACTTTCGATTGGCTGAGGGACATTGGTTCCCCAGTCTTTTCATTGCTGAATGTGGTTTTTCTTTTCCCCCAAATCCATTATGTCTTGAGTTTTGTCAATATTTTGATCTTGTTCCTGCAAAAATAGCCCCCAATTCATGGAGAATAATTAACGGGGTGCACAAGTTAAATCTAACTCATGGGACTCGTATAGGGATCCCAGAAATCATGTACTGCTATAAATGGGCCACTTTAGATAATGTTTATTATTTAAAAACTAGGTTTTTAAATAGAGCCCTTGTAGTTAACCTCCCTGATTCAAATAGAGATTATTTTGAGCATGGGTTGGTCATAAAAAATTGGCAACACGCGCCTTTATCTGGGAATGAAGTATACAATGGTCCCAGATGCCCCCCATACGGCAATGGGATAGGTTTATTTTTCATTTTATTTTACTTATGAAATTGCGTTTTCATCATGTTTGACAAAATGTATGACTGAGATTTATGTATTTATTTGCAGTTGATAGTAAAAGAAAAACTCCAAAAGAGTCGGAAGTGAATATCAAGCATTTAAAACTTATCTGGAATTTGCACAAGACTATTGCAGACGAGCATATTAGGTCTGCATCATATTTGCTGCAGTATAAGAGCTACACAACCTCTTATACTGCTCGCCCTGTTGAACCAGCCTCAACACCAGAAAGTTCATCTTCAGATTCTCATATTCCCCTATCTCAGAGAATGGGCAAGAAAAGAGCTCCTCCTGCTCTATTTGGTGAAATTTCTTCTGCTGTTGGAGCAAAGAAAGGCAAAATTGATGTCCCAGAGGGGACTAAAAAAGTAGATGTTAGTTCCTCCAAAGTTGCCGAGAAGCCCCCAGTGGCCCCGAGCAAGAAAAGTGCTAGTGCTGATGTAATTACAATATCTCCGACCAAGACTTCTTCCTTGGTTGATGCTGCTGACCCTCCTTTGAAGAGATTGAGGAAATCATCTTCGGTTAATCTTGCTGGAACTGCATCTTCTCTACCCGCTGGTGGTAGTAGTGTTTCAAAAATCCTTCTTCCGAGTTCTTCAACGAGCTCAGTTATACCTGAGGTTCTCGGGGTTGATGAAAAGATTCCTAGGGATACACTGACATCCTTAGCTGCTCGCCATCTTTCTTCAGTAAATTTCTCATACCTTTGGTCTTTCTTTCTTTTTCTTGATTTCTTGCATTTGTATTGACTTTATTGTTTTTCTTATCTTTCAGCTGGTGAACTGTTTCAATACCATCGTGAAGAAAGATCAAGCTATTAAAGCTTCTAGTTCCTCGTCCGATGTTGACGATGCCCTCTTGGGTTTAGCCCAATCTGTGAAAGAATCTCGCCAGCAGTACGTCGAGGAGAAAGCTGCCTGGGAGAAAAAATTGTCTGCAGCCGAGGCTGACAAGATGAAGATGGCTGAAACCTCCAAGAATTTGGAGGAGAAGGTGAAAAGCTTAGAGGTCAATCAGCAAAGGTGCGATGACCAACTGAAGAAGGCAGAAGAAGAACTGTCTATCCTGCGAGACATCAAAATCCAGAAAGAACAATTGGATGTCAAACTCTCCTCGGAGAAGTTGAAAAGAAAAGTTGCAGTTAGGAAACATTTCAGTGCTGGTTGGGAAAAAGGATGGGATAAAGGGATTGCTGCTATGACATCCCAAGTCCAATATGGGGAGTTGAAATACTTCCATGACGGTTGGGTAGCTGCTCTACAAGAGCTAAAAATCCAAGACAATTCTGAGCTATTCCAACGGCATCTCCCTGGTCCTCCTCCACCAATTGTGGAAGAAGAAGAAGATGAACCTGCTTCAGATGAATCTTCCATGGCTGTGGATGTCCCAATCTATGCTTCTCAACCCTCTGTCATTGAGGATATTTCTTCTATGCCTCTTCCTGCCGAGAAGATTTCTGCCGATCAAGCTGTTGTTATCACCGATCAACCGAGCTCCTCGTCCCAGCCTCCCGAGAAAGTCTTGGGAGACAAGGAAAAGGTGTGAAGTTGTTCGGTATCATTCTTATCTTTTATCATTTGTAATCGAACAATGTAATCCTTTTATGATCTAATAAAATACTTCTTTACTCATCGCCGTTATTGATGATTCTTTGTTGATTGTTGTCTTTTTCTTGTCTTTAGTTTGTTGCTAGAATGGAACTAATCTCTTCTCATGATACCGAGCTGATGCAGCAATGTCACCAATACTATAGGGCTGGTCATACAGACCTTAGTTCTTCTGAAATTGCTGACATTCTTGGTCATGATGCTTCAGAACAGGCGACTGAGGCTTATCGGTACTTGAAAAATTTACTCGACCGAGCTGTAGCTAACAATGTCGCTTATTATGACTTGATTGAAGAGCTGCATTGTTCCTTAGAGGATCTCCAAGGTCAGCACAATGAATCGATGGCTTCATTACACGAGGAATATGAAAATAGATATCAACAACTTTCCTCTGATACAGGTCATAAAAAGATCATTGCTGCATATGACATTAGGGAAAGGACCCTAAAAGGTGAAGTTGAAGCCTGCCGACAAATTGCCGAGATCCTGGAACAAGAAAATAATAGTCTGCAGAAAAGATTGGCTCAATATGAATCCGTTGCCTCCTCTTCCACTGCATTAGTACCAGTTACTGATGAAAGTTTTTCGTTTCTAGAGGTTGAAAACGCCAAACTAAGGCAAGAGTTGGATGACTTGAAAAAGTCTATTATTCCTGTGACTGCTCGGGGACGAGGAAGGAGTTCTCGGGGACGAGGAAGAATCGTCGAGGAGCAAAATTCTCCAGTTGCTTCTCGGAGCCGATCAAGAGTTCTTAGCCGTAGTGTTGAAGAATCTCGCACCCAATCTACTCTGGAAACTCAAGCATTCCAACTGAATGTTAAGGATCGTGCTCTGTCTGATTTGTCTAAGAAAAACTTATCTTTAGAGGATCAACTGGTTGCGATGAAGTCTGCTCTGAATAATAAAGATGCTCTTATCAAAAACTTTCTCGAGCAAGTAGATAGATTAACTTTCCAATTCCATAAACAGCCTCGGGAGTTCTGGAATGCAGGCTATAATGAAGCTCTTTATCATTTGGATGCTCGCATTGAAAATGCTAACAACGAAGGTTATAAGCAGGGATGGTTGAACGCCCTGGGTGTATTAAAATTGGAACGAGGTCATTATTTATGGGATTATCATGCTCCTGGATTGCTAGACTTGCCTGTTCCTCCCTATAAATTGGATATGGCATGGATTCCTGCTCGTTCCATTCCTCGGAGTTTGATCTCTAAATATCTTGGTGATTATAACCTTCATTATCAAGTTGAAGTATCTCGTCCTGAGCACCTGTTGGACACTCCTACAATAATGAATGTCAGAATGCTGAAGGACATGAACTTTATTAATTCTCCTCTTTGTCTAGAGGATCCTCCTGCTGGCGAGGAACCTGTCTCAAAAGATAAAGGAAAGAAACCAATAGAGTAGGAATCTTTAATGTAATAGTTAGCACATACATGTAACATGTAATACATTTTTATCTTAATGAAAGAATTTCATTTTCTGTTTTGCCAATAGCTATTTTTCTGTTTGCAAATTATATGGTTCATCAACCAACTTAGAATTTATAATAAGCATAAATTGTTCAAAATTGTTTCCAACCAACCAAGGTGGATAAATAATGTTTGTCGACCAACCACAGTTGATGGGTTTCTATCCCCGACCAGCCATACTTGGTTCAATTTCAAATATAAAGATGCGTCCGACCAACTAAGGTCAACACTTTTGTTCTCGTCGACCAACTACAGTTAGTGGGTTTTTATCCCCGACCAATCATACTTGGTACAGTTTGGAATATTTTGTTCTTTAAAGAACTTTTTGTAATAATGTTACCTCCCGACCAACATAAGCTGTAATGCGAGAGTATATAAAATCTTACCAACCGTAGTTGATCATGCTGGTATACACCTCCTAATCAAAGGAGTAGTAGGGTTCTTTCGAACTTTTTGGCTCCTTGGAGCATGTCCTCCTAACCAAAGGAGGTTGGCTACTTATAGCACTTTTGCTCCGTAGAGCGCTCCGTAGAGCTTGTCCTCCTAACCAAAGGAGGTTGGCTACTTATAGCACTTTTGCTCCGTAGAGTGCTCCGTAGAGCTTGTCCTCCTAACCAAAGGAGGTTGGCTACTTATAGCACTTTTGCTCCGTAGAGCGCTCCGTAGAGCTTGTCCTCCTAACCAAAGGAGGTTGGCTACTTATAGCACTTTTGCTCCGTAGAGCTTGGCTCCGTAGAGCATGGCTCCGTAGAGCAGTCTTCTTCTTGTTATCAAGCAGTGTAGTGTTCAACACTAGTATTCCCCGAAAAACTTTCAACAGAAAGAAAATGGTGAACCATCCTCATTTTATTCATCATTTTATTCATAATGAAAGAAATACTTTACATTTTACATCACTGATAATACTTGCGCAGGTGTTCAGCATTCCATGCATTCTTGAATTCCTCTCCTTCTAGAGTTGCTATTCTGTAAGTTCCAGGTCGAACAATCTCTGTAACGCGGTAAGGTCCATGCCAGTTTGCTTCTAGTTTATTCTGTTTCTGAATGACTTTCTTCAGCACATAATCACCCTCCTTCAAATCGCATTTCTTCACCCTTTTGTTGTAGAACAGAGCTGTTCGTTGTTGATAAGCAGCATTCCTAATGGCTGCCTCTTCTCTTACTTCTTCAAGCATATCCAAATCCATTCTTCTCATCAAGTCACTGATCGGAGAGTTGAAATTCAGCACTCTATGCGTTGGGAGACCCAACTCGGCCGGTATCACAGCCTCACTTCCAAATGCTAGCATATATGGTGATTCTCCAGTTGCTGCTCGGGGAGTTGTTCGGTAGGCCCATAATACTGATTGGAGCTCATTAATCCAATTTGCTTTAGCTTCACTTAGCCTCTTTTTCAACCCATTTAGTAATGTTCTGTTCGTCACTTCAGTCTGTCCATTGCTTTGGGGATGGCCTGGTGCTGAATGAAACTTCAAAACGTTCGACTGATGACAATAGGCAGCAAATTCTTCATTATCAAATTGTGTTCCATGATCTGTGATGAAAGCATGAGGGAGACCATATCGACAAATGATATTCTTCCATACAAACTGGTATACCTTCTCGTACGTCATATTGATAAGAGGCTCAGCTTCCACCCACTTAGTAAAATAGTCCACTGCAACTACGAGATACTTGAATTTTCCTCGGGTGGTCGGCAGTGGTCCAACCAAATCAATTCCCCACATGGAAAATGGCCAAGGGGAAGTTATTGGTGTTAGCAATGCTTGTGGAGTTCGTCGGATGGAGGAAAAACGTTGGCACTTGTCACATTTCTTGGCATAGGCTATACAATCAGCCCTCATTGTCGGCCAGTAATATCCCTGTGTCATCACTCTTTGTAAAAGTGTTCGACCTGCTACATGAGCTCCACAAGATCCTTCATGTATTTCTTCAATCAATTCTTTCACCTCGGTGGGATGTACACATCTCTGCAAACCTGCCATAATTCCTCGTCTATACAAAATACCATTAGTTAATACATACCGAGCAGCTTTATACTTCAGTTTCTTGGCAGCGAGTTTGTCCTCCGGCAATTCGCCCTCTTCAACATATTTCCTGATTGGATCCATCCAAGATGGTCCTAAATCAAGGGTAATCACATTCGTTGTCAGATCTTCATCTATGCTCCGACCTTCTAATACTTCAATCGGTATGGTTCTTCGCATCTCGGTACGAGTAGCTGATGCTAGTCGGGCCAGTGCGTCTGCTTGTACCTTCTCCATCCTCGGTATTCTCACCAGTTGAATGGCATCAAATTCTGTCAACAATTTCATCACCTTTGCATGATATTTGATCATTAAGTCTCCTTTAACCGCATATATTCCCATCATCTGATTCACAATTAATTGAGAATCACTGAATACCATCACTTGTTGTGCTTCCATAGTTTTTGCTAGGCTAAGACCTGCTATCATGGCCTCATACTCCGCTTCATTATTAGAGGCTTTGAATTGGAATCGCAAAGCATATTCCATATCAATCTCGTCTGGAGTGATCAAAACAATTCCTGCTCCACAACCAGCTGTGCAGGATGATCCGTCTACATATAATCTCCATGTAGGTATTTCGTCTTCAAATTTCTTATCTGTCAGAGTTCCTCGATAAAATATCTGTTGTTTTCTTCCATCATCCCCCGGTATCTTTCGCTCCTCGTCAGTCATCTGCTCGTACCCTTTTACCAACCGTGGTTGGTCTGAGTTTGAATATAATGATTTCTCTACATCCACAAGTCCTTTTACCAACCTTGGCTGGTTTGGACCTATTTCTGCTGATCCTGTATTGTCCACAGGTAGGTCAGCAAATGTTTATGTTGATCCTGTATCGTCCACAGGTAGATCAGCAGATGTTTCTGTTGATCCTGTATCGTCCACAGGTAGATCAGTAGGCACCTTTTGCTCCTCGGGGGTATCAGGGTACGTGAACTCTGCTATAAAATCTGCTACAGCTTGCCCCTTGAATGATGATCTGGGCTCATACACAATATCATATTCACCAAGTTCTACTGCCCAGTACATCAGTCTCCCTGATTTTTCTGGCTTATGGAGGGCTTGTCTCAATGGCATATCAGTATAAACGATGATGGTATGGGCTTGGAAATATGGCCTCATTCTTCTACTTGCTTCAATTAGTGCCAATGCCAATTTTTCTAGCTTTGGGTACCTGATTTCTGCACCTCGGAAAGCCTTACTTGTGTAATAAATTGGCTTCTGGACTCCATTCTCCAATCTGATCAACGCTGAACTGACTGCGTTCTCTGATACTGCCAAATATAAATACAACTTTTCTCCTGTTATTGGTCTGGACAACAGTGGAGGTGCTCCCAAATATTTCTTCAAGTCTTGAAAAGCTTTTTCACATTCCTCATTCCATTCAAAGGTTTTTCGAAGTGTTTTGAAGAATGGTATGCATTTATCAGTTGCTCGAGATACAAATCTGTTGAGCGCTGCAACTCGTCCGGTAAGACTCTGCACTTCTTTCTTCGTCGTCGGAGATCGCAGCCCTAGAAGAGCTTTGATCTTATCTGGATTTGCCTCAATACCTCGCTGATTGACGATGTATCCGAGGAACATTCCTTCTCGTACTCCAAAGGTGCACTTCGTCGGGTTAAGCTTCATTTGGTATTTATCCAATTGATCAAAAGTTTGACTCAAGTCAACCAAATGATCAGCAGCTTTCTTGCTTTTAGTGAGCATGTCATCGACATAGACCTCCATGTTGCGGCTGATTTGTTCGGTAAAAACCTTGTTCATCAACCGCTGATATGTTGCACCTGCATTTTTTAAACCAAAAGGCATAACATTATAACAATAAGTTCCCCTAGGGGTAATAAAAGAAGTACTTTCCCTGTCTTCAGGTTTCATTTTGATCTGGTTGTAGCCAGAGTAAGCATCCATGAAGCTGAGTAGCTCGTGTCCTGAGGTAGCATCCACCAGTTGATCAATTCTGGGCAATGGAAAATGATCCTTGGGGCATGCCTTATTGAGATCGGTGAAATCGACACACATTCTCCATTTGTTGTTTTTCTTCTTTACCATCACCACATTAGCCAACCAATCTGGATATTTTACATCTTCAATGAATTGGGCTTTCTGGAGTTTCTCGACTTCCTCCTGTATGGCCTGGTTCTTCTCGGGACTAAACACCCTTCTTCTCTGCTTTACAGGTTTAATCTCCTTATTCACATTGAGTTCATGACATAAGAAGTTTGGATCTATTCCTGGCATGTCTTCATGACTCCAAGCAAAAGTATTTTTCCTATTCTTCAAGAAAGTTATCAACTCCTCTTTTATTGACATATCCAACGATGAACCTATCTGGGTTATTCGTTCAGGATGTTCGTCGTCCAGAATAACATTTTCTGTAGATTCTACCACTTGCCCTTTCACAAGTTGGGACTCATCTCTAGGATCAAGAGTTTCAATTTCTGTACATTCATCCACTTGATAAGTAGTAGTCTTTTTCATCGATCCTTCTAGTTCTTCTTGCTCGGCCGACGAATAATAGCATTCCCGAGCTACTTTTTGATCACCTTTCACCACTCCAACTCCAAAATTTGTTGGGAATTTCAAACATTGATGTACTGTAGAAGGAACGGCTTCGAACTTCTTCAATCCAACTCTTCCCATGATGATGTTGTAGGCCGATTGCACATTCTTATCCATCACAAAGAATCGTATTCTTTCTGTTCGACAAACAGGCCAGGTTCCAATGAATATATCCAACTTGATCGTCCCAAGTGGAAAAACTTTCTCGCCAGCAAAACCCAGAAGGGGTCTGTGATAAGATTCCAATTGAGATAATTTCAAATTCAGGCTATCAAAGCATTAATAGTACATGATGTCTGCCGAACTACCATTGTCTACCAACACCCTTGAAATGATCACGTCCTTCATTCTCATTTTGATCACCAAAGGATCATCATGAGGGTAAAGAACACCTGCCAGGTCATTTTTTGAAAAACCAATTACTAGCTTCTCTTTGTTTACCTTCCTCGGACGATCATCCTCGCCCAGGTTTATTCGCTGAATATATGAGCAAGCTTGAGCCTCTCCGAGATAAGATTTTCTTTCTGCAGTAAGGTCTCCTCCTCCTGCATCTCCCCCTGTAATAACATTACAATGAAATGATCCAAAACGTATGGAAAATACCTCTCGTTCAGGTTTTCTTGGCTTCTTGGGAAGATCGGGGTCATCATCTGGATCCTCTTCATGGTCCCTCCTCTTTTTCTCCTCTGCACGACGAGGAGATCTAGATCTCTTTCTAATTCTGTCCTCATTTGTCCTCTCACCTCTGCGATCTACATACTTTGATAATTTTCCTCTTCGAATGAGTGTTTCAATCTCGTTCTGAAGGGCTATACAATTTTTGGTCATATGGCCATGATCTTTGTGAAACTCGCAATATTTGGTCTTATTCCTCATGTCTGGATCTGTCTTCAGTTTCTCTGGCCATTTGATTTCCTCGTTATTCCTGATCTCTTCTAAAACATGATTAATACCCATTTTCAATGGAGTATAATTATCATACTTCTTTAGGGCTTCCAACTTTATCCTGTTATTCCTGGAATGTTTGTCACCACCATTACCTTTCTGATCTTTCTTCTTAGAGTTGTCGACCTCCACTTTAACTTCTTTATCCATATTCTTCTTCGCAGTCATAGCCTCCTCGGCATTCATGATTTTGGCCGCCTTTGCCATCAATTCCGACATATTTTTAGGCGGATCTTTGGCCAGAGTATAGTATAGCTTGTTAGGCAGCAAACCACTCATCAAAGCAGTGATTGCTGTCTTTTCTTCATAATCTATGACTTCCAACTTCTCGTTATTGAAACGAGTTATGTAATCTCTAGTACTTTCTCCTGATTTTTGTCTAACACTTAGTAAGTGCGCTACTCGCTTTACTGGTTTTGCTCCAAAACAAAAATTGCCAATAAACAGCTCGGCTAACTGAACAAAAGTTGAAATCTTACCCCGAGGAAGATTATTGTACCATATCTGTGCAGATCCGGTAAGAGTTCCCGAGAATGCTCTACACCTCATCTCGTCGGGGACAGCATAGATATCTGCAGTAGCTTGGTACTGTTCTATATGAAGTACGGGATCTGTCTTTCCATCGTACTTGGGGGTCACTACAGGTGCTTTGAATTTCGACGGTGTAGGGAAATCCACAATGGCTTGCACAAAAGGTGTCCCTTGAACAAAAGTTCTCTGTAAGGGGTTCCTCGCCTTAGCCATTTCTCCCAGTCTATCCTCCAATCGTTGAATGGAACCTTTCCATGCTTCATTCCCTTCCTCGGGCCGCTTAGTCCGAGCAACTGATTGCTCTGACGTAGCTTCCTGAGATTTATCTCGACGAGTAATTGGTCGTGATTGTGAAGATCCTTCTCTCAAACCTGGTGGTGGTCGAAAACTTCCTGATGGAGCCCTAGGTGGACTCATGTTCCTCCTTGGTCCTAACCGACTGAAAGGAGACACCCTGCTTAATCTTTCTAAAGCGCTAGTTCTCTCCGGAGAAAGAGAGATATGTTGATCTGTATCCGTAGCCCGTATTGATGAAGTTCGCCCAGGTTGATAAGAAGAATCATTGGATTCCCCATTGCGATATGACCCAATACGTCTGGATCGTGATTGCCCATGATCAGTCCTTTGCCCTGAATGAGTAGGTACACCGCCTTGAAGAGTTTGAAGGAGTTGCCTCATAGATTCTTGCATGGCGGTTTGTCCTTGAGCCAGATTCGTCATAATTCCGGCCAGATCTGGAGATGCAGATGGATTTGGAAAATTTCCAGTATTTCCAGCATTTCGATTACTGGATTCTGGATTATCTGCCATTGGTGATAAATGATTTTTATGAAAAACGATAACAACAGTCGTTTCCCACAGACGGCGCCAATCTGTTGATGTAAAAAACTAGATCACTCTAATTCTTCAATCACAGATAAATAAATAAGACAAAGATTTTTAAAGTGGTTCGGCTAGGAATAAAGCCTACGTCCACTGTTATGTTATTGCTGAGTGTTTGTGGAATTCTTGATTACAAGTTCTCTCAAGAAATTCCGGTCTCTTTGAATGGGATTGATACAAGGTATTTATAGCCTCAAGGCTGTACATGAAAGGTCCAATACATTAAATGATATACATATGAATGGGTAATACATTTAATGCAGCGTGTGCGTCAAGAATCTAATGAATAGTTGAACAGTTGTCCGTCTGATAATTGATGACACGGCCGAGGTGTAGTTCGGACCGCCTTAGTTGCTCGTTGATCAAGAGTTCCTCGGAGTGCTTAGAGTATCTCGGGATGATAGAGTTCCTCGGATGGAGTTCCTCGGCATGATAGAGCTCCTCGGTGTATTCTCGTTGCTCGGTACCAACCATGGTTGTTCAGTAAATGATCTTCCTCGCTGTTATTGTGCCACGTAGATCGACACGTGTCTTTATACTATTCGTCCACATCAGCATATTAATTTTGGTATCAACATATATAATTAGTAAATATGAGAGTAAGGAGAATATATAAGTGGAGGGACATATACATATGTAGAAATAGAGGGAGAGAAAAAGAAAAAATACCCATGTAAACTAGAGTTTAGTCCTCTAAAAATAATAAATCCCCGGCGGAGTTGCCACTGTGGCCATTTAGGATTACATCGACATGGAATCATCCTGAAAGTAGAGAAAGTGGAAGAATATCCCTTAGCTCATGCGGGTATTTGATGATGGAAGTCCTCTTTTTGCCACCCATGTGATCTTCCCGTGCTAACTTGAAATATAAATCGATCATCATCAAAAAGGGAGAAAAAGATAGAAAATTGAGTCATCAACCTATTTTTCTCAATATAAGCAAAAGAATGTAGCCATTCTTGAAAGAATTGCATCAAAGAGTAATTCATGAATACAAAAGCAAATGAATGTCTCTCACGGGACTATGTTACGGTCTCTCATGGGATAGGTTACGGTCTCACACGGGACTATGTTACGTTCTCTCACGGGATATAATAAATGTTATCCTTTCTCCAAGATGTGACTCATGTGTATAATATGTGTGGTTTAGAAATAGGTGAGAAAAAAAATCATCCTACTCACATCATGGTAAGGACAGGGAGGAGTCATCCTAAGGAGCATACAAAAGAAAGAGAAAAATAGGAAAATATGAGGAATTGACCACCGAATATCGATTCACTATGAGGAATGTGCATATCAGGTGGGAACACTAATTTGCAGGCGTATACATATGCTCAGTACTACTAAATATGAGTTTTAAACAATATAGTGTATGAATAAAATAGGACTTGAATCTCAATAATGGTTCGGGACGCCTACAAAGTCGAAATAGGAATCAAATTTTAAGGAGTTCGACATATCACAAGGGTGGGGTTTGTCCTATAAACTTAAACTTACGACTCCTTTTAGATGGTTTTGAAAAAAATGTGCTCAAGTGTAAAAGTGTAGAAAAACTTAAGGGATTCCTACTTTGGGGCTTATAGGTAAACCTTTTTTTTGTCTTTTTTATTTTTATGAAAATAGGTTTTGTGTGTACTAATAATAAAAAGGAGATTAGTTGAGGAGACAAAGTGAACGAAAACATAAATCAAAAACACTAATTAAATGAGATGTAAAATGTAGAAATAGACCTCTTATAGAACTTTTGATACTGATTTTGAAGTGGTGTAGGATGATTTTTATGATGTTTGAATAGTGGTGGAGTAAGGGTAAGATGGGTGGAAAAAGTTAGGGTGAACGTGATATAAGAAAAGTGGAGATAATGTTTGTAAAAGGGAACATTTAGGATTATAGGGAACTAATTTCGATTCTGAGAATGTATTCATTGCTAAAAAGGGGTTTTGAAATGTGGTCATGGACCTTCTTAATTACGAAAAATTAAGATTAAGGAGTCTTCCAATCGGTATAGGGACTAAACTTCCTATCGGCATACCCTGGCTTGCTGGTAAAGTTAAGTACATCGCTACTATAGGCAGAGGGTCTGTGGTGCTTATTTACAGTCTAAGAAGGACTTTTTCAAAAAAGGGCATAAAATAAAAACCTTAAGTCCGAACCACACATGGTCAAGACAATTAGAAATGGAATTCAGATCCCAATGATAATCTATAGTCCACTCTTGGGTTTGAGAGTTGACCAAAGTCAAATGGGGCTCAAAAGTGCCCGATGACCTCTTAACGGGGGTTCTCGATGTAATAGGGTAAATAAATGAGAACTATAAGGCGAATTTGCAAACGGTAAGGACTGTTGGAAAGGGTTCAGATACCTATGAAAGTGAAATGAACTTTGATTGGGTTAGAGAGTTGATCAAAGTGAAACTGGGCTCGAAAGAGTTTGACGACCTCTAAGTCAAGGGTTTTAGGGTAAAAAAAAGGTATGCACAAACTGTAAGGCCGATTCACGCACAGTATGGACCGTTGGATAGGTATTAAAAGCCCTGTAAAAGTGAAATGATCTTCACTTAGGTTAAAGAGTTGATGAAAGTCAAACAGAGATCCAAAATATCCAATAGCCTCTAGGTCAAGGTTTGAAGTTGGACCTGGGTCTGAGGATGAAATGGAAATGTGGTAGGGGATTAAGGAGGTACTAGGATGGGGCGTCTACATAAACATTTGTGAAAATAAGTTATTCATAATTATCTAATATAAAAATTTAGTTACAATTGTGTAAAATTTATGTTACACTTGTGTAAACTTCAGATACCCTTGTATAAAAAGTAGTTCAGTTATATTTATGTAATATTACTTATTATTAGAGTAACTTAGTTTTGAAGTATTGGATGAAGTAATGATGATGTATGGTTGCGTATCTAATGATAATGACTTAAAGTAATGGTGTGATGTATGTGTTATCCACAAAATCTGGAGTCGAATTAAATTAATTATAATATTCATCATATGTGAAGTTTGTATTTCTGAATTTTATAACAAGAGTGATGAACTTCATTATAATATTTATATCATAATAAACTTATAAATTTAAAAAACATAAAATAGTTACAAGAAAATAACTAGAGTCATAGTGTTACTGATACAATTATAATTTTTAACAAACAGTTACATTAAGTAAATGTATATTAATATCAAATGTGTTGGTTCAAGTTTTGAATTGCATAACAAAAAAGAGAAAACTTCATGTTTGAAATAAACTTATGAACAAAAAAATTTAAGTATTTATAAGAAAATAGATAGAGTAACAGTGTTACTCATTCAGTTACAAAATAGCTATTTTTCAATAAAATATCTGACATGGTAACATAAAACATAATAGTAAATAAATATGAAAATACATTAAAAGGAAATATACTATCTGGAAATTCAATATTAACATCCAAAAAATCATCAAAGGAGTCTATCAAGTTGATTATTGTGGTGATTTTGTTTGGAATCCATTCTTTATGTAAATGCATATATGATTCCCTATTTGAAACCATTTCCTCATATTGAGGTATGACTTCATGGACATAAAAATTTCATAAATCGTCAAAGTTATGAGGGATGTCAACCCCCTCACTTAGTTATAGTATTAGGGATAACCCAGTTCAACCTCCTGTGACAAATATGAATATCTCATTGTATGAAACATTGTATTGATTGATAACATCCTCAATGTCTTAAATTTCTCTCTTGTAATTTATTTCCATTATAAGAGATTGGTTAAATAATTTTTTACAGCACAAGTTAAAAAGTACTCGATTTTGTTTCTTAATTTCTTGATTTTGTGTAGAGAAGATGAAATTGAGGATTTACGTTTATTGCGAATAATCCATAAATAGAGGAATACGTGTAAATATGTTTGTAACATAAACCTTGTAAAAGCACATACACTGACGTGTTTATATTCAAAAAGCATATAAACATTTTCCTATGCGAAAAGCAGGTAAACATTTTCCTATGTAAAATGCATATAAAGCTCATAAGTTGTTACACTCATATGTTTAAAATATGGATTTAAACATTTTCCAATAAAAAATAATGACCTTTATTAAAGACTTAAGTTTTCATGTTTATCATTTTATGTATCACTTCGTCGCTCACATCATCAAATGAAATTTGTCACGAAATTTTTTAGTATTCCAAAATATAACATATTAAAAAAAGAACTCCAAAATATATGTATTTTTCTACATACATACATATATGTGTACATATAAGGGTATAAAACAGATGCAATTAAGATGATGAAAACGAATACAGTTTTGTATATTAATTTAGATAGAGTTACAATGGTGAAAATGGATACAATTATAATGATGAAAATAGTATTCATATATATACAATTATACATATTAATTTAGATACAATTACAATGTTGAAGATAAATATTGTTACACTTATTAATTTACATACAATTATGATGTTGAAAACTGATACAATTACATCTGTTATTTTAGATGTACATATAATGATAAAAATATTTACAGCTACATGTATATTTTTAAATTTAGTTTCCTTGATACAAATAAAAATATAGGATTTATTACTTGTGTAATATTATTATCATTTCCTTTATTATGTATGATAAAATTGTTTTTTATGTACATGTAATTATTTACTTCCCAGCTACATTTAGAATAATAACTCTAAAGTCCCTAACTTGTTATTTGAATCTACAACTACATAATTATATGTAACGGTGCGTACACCTATAAATGTTCATACAATTACACTGAGAATAGTGATATAGTTACATTAAGTAATTTATATATAGTTGCACTGGCAATTAATCTAAATGTACATTTACATTAATTAATGTAGATAAAATAATACTTGTAATGTAGATATATAAATTAAATTTACATTTTTGAATATATATAAAATTACATTAATAAATACAAATATAGTTACAATTATAAGTCTAAGTGTAAAAAACTATTCAGCCACACTTGTTTTGTGAGTTTTATTAGCAGTTCACAATACAATTACATTCAGTAATTTATATATATGTACACTTGTAACAAAAGTTACAGTTTTCTTAAATAATGTATATACAATAACACTTGTAATGTAGATATTTGTAAGAGGGTAGTGGTACTGGGGTCTATGAATAATATGAAAGGGCGAGGAGTGACCCACTCCAACGGAAACAGCCTTCAAGGTGTTCAAGTTTCAAGAGTAGCAAGTAAATCAAAAAATAATATTTCAATATAAAGACAACTTCTTGTTACAGTACAAGGAATACAATGATTGAATATAAACTTTTCAGTAGGAATAAAAAGAATGTAGTCGATTAAGGGTGATGATTCTTTTAGAGTGAAGAGACAAGCACTTCAAGTACCTAGGAGAGAAAACTTTCTCTGCGCAGTTGGTCAGGGTAATAGTGCTTCAATAGAGTTTTGATTTGACCTTGCCTAGGTGCTATATTTAGAGAAAAACATTAGGCCTGTTGTGATGTTTGTGCACCAAAGGGACACTCTATTGCGATAATATCTTCGTGGTACTTTTTATCCTATTTTATTGTTTCTCAATGTCCACTATAACAGGAGACATCTGGTCCAACCAGAGTAAAACAAACTATGTTGGGCATAGTGCCAAAAATTACAATTTTGTGAATATTTCAAATGGTTACTTGGTAAACAATTTTGAAAACTTATGAGCAACCTTGAGATCCACTCACCATTATTGATTTCCAAAATGATTTTGGGAGCAGTACGTTGACTTCTTACCCATTTTACTTAATGTGATATGTGTGAGTGTATGAGTGACCTCTTGGTCCTCTCATCTTAGTAATCTCTATTTTTTAGGGTACTTAAGTAGTTAAGCCTTTGGTTGATCAATAAGACTTGGCTCTCAGTAAACAAACCAAAACTATCAAGAGATCCCAACTAGACATCTTTCTAGAACCCTTCTTGCTCAGCTAAGGATTTTTTTAAAGCAATCATGTGTACAAATAATAAAAGTGTGATTACATATTCTTTTACATAAGCATAACTCTTTACATAGACATGGGGCTACTCGCAGAGCACCCTCCTCTAACTTGGGTTTACTCGTATAACATCCCCTCACTAGCGTGGATTTATTTTCCCTGCTCGCAGCTTTGTACTTGCATTTCTATCATTGCTTTGATCCTATATTGGGTCTACTTGTCGATTATTTGTCTTTCCTTGCCAATTTATGGGTTTGCTCATGATTTGGACTTGTTCGTCTAATATTATTTATTTCTATTTTGGGCTTCCTCTCCCGTCATTACCCTATTTAGGCTTTGGTGTTACTCTCACCAAACTTAGTTTTTATGAGGGGTTTGAATGAGTACCCCTCTACATTAGCCCCCTCATGCGAAAGTTTTCTTTTAGGTGAAAAATTAAGAGTTTTGTACAAAAATGAATCTTTAAGAATTGGACGAGACTCCTTTGTAAACCATCATTGCTCTTTTTATGAGCATATAATGCTCAATCAGAGGATCCATTCCTATGATGTCTTTTAGTGCCTTGAGGAGACATGTGTAATATTGGGAAGTCTAACCTTTGATTTGGGGTAATGATTGACCCTATTTTTGAAACGTCAAGGGTGCGTTTTCATGCTCTATTCTGATCTCTTCTAATCTTTCACTTGTCAATTTCTTCTACATTTTAGAGAGAGAAACTTTGAGATCTTTTTTTTAGAGTTTTTAATAAATTTCATTTCCATATCTATTTCTTCCTCAACCTTATTCATGAATGGCTTCTTCTCAGTGTAACATTTTATCCGCCTTTGTTACCTCCGTGAGTGAGGTTTTAGTGGGTTCCTCATCCATCAACGTGATTTTCACCATGTCCGTGGCCACCGGTGCCACCACTATTACCTCTTCCATGGAAATTTCATCTATTGTTGTCACTGCCACTTCTGGTGGCCATGGGCCCTCTATGGGTAATGCATCCATCTTTCCAAAGTCCAAAGGCATTTTTTAAAGAGTTGGGAAAAGTGAGATTTATCAGTTTACCACCTTGCCCCCTTTTTTTAGCAAGGACGATGACTTCATTCCCTCGCTCGAGTAGTTTCAAGTTGAGTTTTTGGAGAAGATTAGCGAGCGAACACTCTTGGGATTTTCTAAATCTAAATATACTTCAGTGGTTCATGTTGATAGCTTCTTGCATTTTCGAGTTGATAAAGGTGACTTTCTTTTCTCCAATGTGAGCATTGATGTTTGTAGAGGGGTACTAGATAAGTGGGCACTATCGGTTGACTATGTCATCAATGTCTCGAGAGAATGATCGCCTATAGCATTTTTCTTTTAGATGGAGTGTGGATTCTCACACTTTATTACCAACTGGGGGAATTTTCCTTCACATTAAAGGACATTTTCGAGGTGACTGGTTTTCCAATCTTGGGAAACCATTTATTCACTGATGTCTAGGAGAACTCTACCAAGCAAGAGATATACGAGGAGCTACGCCGAGCCTTGCCAGATTGTACTCGTTATGTTGGTCTCACCCAAACTGGGGAGATAAATCATTCTTTTGCGATGTGGCAATGCTACTGGTTCAAGGACTTTGAACCATTACCTATAGAAGAGGCCCCGACTAAAACACCTAAGATTCCATATGGCCCAAAACTTCAATCGAGGACCCATTTGGTTGCTTTTTGTCATATTCTTAAGTCGATTTATATTTCAAGGAAGGAAAAATAATTATCCTCACGAGCTACTTTTTTGTTTAGCAGTTAATCTCTCTTGTAGTAGGAGTGTTCCCCTTATTTCTCTTACTTTGGGATCCATCTATACCCGGGTGGATCGAACTCATGTTGGTATGGAACATTCGCATGGAACTTTGGTGTGGTAATTTTTTTCAATTCCTTTCTCTTAATGGGTTTTCTCTTTGTGTAATTCCCTAATTGGTCCCATGAGCCCCTCTCGTTGCATAATCAGGCTTCTCACTTTAATAGGTGGAATAAAAAGGCCCTGAATAAATTACTTAGTCTATTTTTGGAAAATATTCATGATTTTTCCTTTAGTCCCTACTCAAAGAGAGTGGGTGCAATATTCTATTGATGTTTTCACTCTACTTCTCCCAATATCTTTTTCTCTCTAGGCAATGTTGATTCTAAAAGTGATTGCCCTCATATATATGTTATGTCATTTGTTATCCCATGTATAACACAATATTTTTTTATCATGGACAGGGGGGTATATTTTACCACTTAGAGTGGGCGATGAGGAAATTTGGGTATGACCAAGGCACTTACACTTCGAATTTTCCAAGCAGCCTCTCGCCTTCAGCTTTATGATTAGAAATCTACTCCATCTTTACTCCCGAAAGGATGGTAAAGGGGATTGACCATTTTGGGAACTTTTTTATATTAGATCATGATTATTCACCTTTATTTAGTCGATCGTGCTTTGCCCTATGCCAGTGCTAACTCATGCTGATAAAAAATCGCATACATGATGCCCCTCTTGAGTCTTTAATTGGGGGCATCCCTTCTTCTGACAAGTACCTGACCAGGCGCACTTGTAAACAAGTTTGGCATCACGTAAAAGTTAAAAGGAATCCACTCGACTAATTTTTCCCCATCCTTATGAATCTTGTATGTGAGTAGATCATTTACTCCAAACACCCTAAGTCAAAATCTCAACAAGCTAAGGGAAAAAGTAAGGGGAAGATTAAATCCAAG
Organism: Sambucus nigra; assembly: GCA_949130495.1. Taxonomy (NCBI): domain Eukaryota; kingdom Viridiplantae; phylum Streptophyta; class Magnoliopsida; order Dipsacales; family Adoxaceae; genus Sambucus; species Sambucus nigra. Next base: position 287,841,899 of record OX422208.1, read on the forward strand.
ATCCCCTCGAAGAGGAAGAACCCAAATGTTAATGTTCAAAAATCTAGCCTTACACAAGTTAGGGAATCTTCTTCCACTGCCTTTCCAGTTAAGACTCGAGCAACTAGGAAAAAGAAGAAAGCATCCAAGATGCCTAGACCCTCTACCATTAAAGACCAAGGTTCCAACACTGACACCTTTAGGGTTGAAGAAACTTTTTAGACCACTCATGAGCAAGGATACGATGCTCTTGAAGCCACTCTTCCTCAACCTTCTGCTCCACTCTCTAATTCCCTAATAGAAGGTACTCAAGTTATTCCTCTTTTACTTACTAAAAACATAAATAATAGAATTACGAGAACTCTCTCCACATATTGTTCAGCTAAAGAGAAACTTATTGATTGTGTAAGCAATACTTCTTATGATTACCATATTTCTTTTTCAAATGGCATTGACTTACTTGGCATCAATAATAATCCATGAGGGGGTTGATTTTGGACCTAGAGAAACCTAAAAATGAATGAGATGACATGATGATCTAATCACCCTCCTCCAGTAATCCAACTACAGGGCCTTTTCCTTATAGGAAGCTCGTCGTGATCAGCTTATAAGTGGTTAACATCATTGCATACCTTTTTCTTTATTATATCTTTATGTGAGTTGTAATTTATCTTATTATTAATACCCCTCATTTTTAGTAGGATTCTTATCTAGGAATGAGTGGCCTCCCCAAGGTAAGGGTAGATCATTCATCTTCTTCTCCTATCCTTCCCCGAGCTTCATTTCAGCGCCAGAGGAATTTTATGCTAGTATCTTTCCCACGCTTTGAATGAGATTTCTATATGCGTGTTAGTCTTATGTATCTTTTCCTTTTATTTTTTTTTTAATTTTGAACCTACCAAGCTCTGGTGCTTGTGGACTAAAAAAATATTTCATGCTTTCTCTTCCATCTCTCTACTATATTTCCTACCATTGATGGGAGGTCTTCTGTGACTACTTGCTCAGTAGAGATATTCACTTTCTTTAAAAAAAATTATCAATTCTTGTTTATATGTCCCTTGTTACCTTGTATATATTTTCAATAGGTGTTTGTGACTCCTCTTGCACTGAGTATCAGGCCACTCACGTCGTCCACGATGAGTAGTTCATCGATCCAGCACCTAGCCAATGTTGTTGCTTATTCTTTAAGGGTATTCTTTGAGAACCTCTTTTTCTTTCAAACACATGTTTTGTGAATGATAATAAAAAACATAACTTTAATTTTTTATTATCATTGTATTGCAGGGTTACCTCTCGAGCGACCCTTTTTCTAGTAGGGGGTAGAGGCGTAGTTCTTCCCATAGGGGTGGTCATCCCAAGGTTACCTCCTTCTCGGAGGAAATCAAAACCAAGGTTATGTCTCACCTTCGACAATAGGCCTCGATTTCACCCCTTGATGCTCAGCCCATCTTTAATGTGGATATGAGTTGGCCTTTTGCCCACATCACTAGTTCAGCACATGTACTTAGTTATATGATTTTTGTTACTTTTGATAAGTTTTATTGACATCTTTTTCATTGATAGGTCAGTGCGAGTATCTATCTACCACCTGTTATAGACTTGAGCACTTCCCCTCTCATTGGGCTTCAGGTACATGGATTGGAGAACTTTTAATCTCATTTGTAGAGCTCATATTTATGTATTCAAATGACTACTCTATCTTTTCATTTTACTTTTAGGTGGGCATGGTTAGTATCCCCTTGTCCGTTGCTCCACCAGTATCCATTGTTGTGAGTAGTTCATCACTAATGCCACCTCAGGTATTAACCTATAATTTGTTGATCTTCTACTTGCAAATCCTTTGTGCTTGCACTATTTTTCAGTGGTTATTCAAATGATAGTATTCCCCCTCTATTTTTTAGGTTAACGTAACGAGTGTTCCCATCGATGTGGAACCCCAATTGAGCATAGTTGTGAGCTCTCCGTTGACTGCGGATCCTACTACGAGTAGTGAGTGCTCAGGTTTTATTCAGTCATACCTAGCCCTCTGGACCTTTCTTTCATTGTGAAAGTAGTCTTATAATGTTTTCCTTGCTATAATATTTAGGTTATCCCTATAGGTGTTCCTTTAGCTCTGTAACACTCCATGAGCATTTCTGAGGTATTACTTCATCATACTCTGTACCTCTGTAACTTGCTCTTACTATGCAAGTGCTTTGGTAAGACTTTTTCTATTTTTTAGTTTTTAGGTTAGTGATATAAGCGTTCTTTTGTCCACGAAATCTTTGTGAGCATCGCTACGGGTTCTCCTCAGGTATTATTCGATCATACCTAATTCTTTTATAACTTGCCTTTACTGTACAAGTGCCCTCGTGACACTTTTATGTCTCCTTGTTTTTAGGATAGCATCACAAGCATTCCTTTATCTACTGAATATTCTATGAGCACTGTTGCGAGTGATCCTCGGGTATTATACTTTCATACTAGGCCTTTCTAAACTTTATTTTACTTTGCAAGTACTTGTGTGATAATTTCCCCTCACTTTATTTTCAATTTAGTTCCACGAGCGCTCTTATAATTGTGGAGCCTAGGCTTTCTAGTAGCATGTTGGTTCCTATTGGCATGCGGGTAAGTCTTTCGCCTGACTATCAGTTTCTTCCCTTCTCCTAATTTATTTCTTAACTTATTCCTTATCTCATTTTTCCAGGAGGAGGCAAGCTGTGTATATGAGGCTGTTGAAGATAACGAGCCAAGTTTTGTGGCCACTCATTTTGATGGAACTGAGAGGGAGCAGTTAAGTGAGGAGTCACCCCCCCCCCCCCCCCCCCGCTCTAAGGCTAGATCGATTGGTACGAAGGTGTATTCCATGAAGATGGGTGCTCTAGATATTTTTATGAGGGATATGTGGTCCAGGGATGAAGTTGAGAAATTTCAAGAATTCGAATGTGATGTCATGGACATGATCTTAGAGCATCATCCAGAAACATTCATGCCCAATAGTGTTTTCAATGTTGATATCTTGACTATCCTCAACCTGTAAGAACTTGCCAGACATGTTCATAAGTCTACTAAGACTTCTCCCAGTGACTTCACTGACTCAAGTGTCCGCATCGTTTTGGCAGCTATTAAAGACCTGAAGAGTTACTACAACTTTAAGCTCGATTGGCTCGACGCTTCCGTTCGCAAACTTCTCCATCCAGTTGCTAGAAAAGTATTAAAGGCCAAGTCTTTCGAGCATACTAGATCTGAACGATGTCATTTTGAAGCGAACTGTATCCGCAAGCAGATCAAAACCTTGGAAGCGAAGATATACAAAGTCCTAGTTATTGAGGGAGGAGATGTTACTAAGATGTCTTGAATCCAAGGATACGTTGTTTGAGTGATTGGTCTCTCATTCGAAGACTTTTATTCCACGAAGAATATTCACTTTCTTTTAGCTGATAACTTTTTTTAAACAATCTTCCTTTTATGTTAGTAATATCATTCCGTGCTTTTCTCCTAGCAAGTCATTTCTATAAATGAGAAATAAATAATGATATTTGTTCTTATTTTTCATTTTAATCTCTTTACACTTTTTTAATATGATACGATCTTTCCTTTATTTTATAGTAGAAGCTACTAGCAATATTGCGAGTTAGTATTAAAAATTATCATTCCCTTTTCCTATGGGGGTGCCGGCTCGCGAATTGGCAAGTAATATATGTAACTTCCCGTATTCTATGGTATATTTTTCTTGTCTTAACATGACATAATACTTGGAAGTCAATTCCTTCCAATTTATAAAAATATACGATTTGTATAATTTTATCAACATTTTGAAAATGTGTACTTCCTTGCTATATTTTGTTGTACACTCCATTTTGGGAGTATATCCTTCAAAACATTATAGATCGAGGTGTTTTGGTCATCATATCTGGTCATTAGGAGGTATATATTCCCCCAAGTATGATGAGCAATGATACTTAAGTCAGATAGTTATCTCTTATACTGTGAGAATCTCAAGTCGTTTTCTCATAAGATTAACTTGGAGATGGAAAATTATTACAAAATTATTTTGAAGTATCTGCTCACATAATTTGGTGAACGGATGCATGATAAACTGGTTGGCTATGTAAATTGATAAAGATTATAAATATCACAAAAAAAAATCTTATGAAGAAACCGGTCATGACCAAACATTCATTATTGTATTCACTTCACAAATATGTAATATTTTTTTTTCAAGTGTTATAATACAAGGAAATTTTATCCAAAACTTTCCTTGTTGCTTGAGGAGCTTCCATTTCTATAACAAACTATTGCACATAAAAAAAAGAGTTAGGGTACCTAAGGCATAACACTTTTTGATCCATTTTGTAAAACGTGTTAATGCGGTGTGTGATACCGATTTAAAATTAATTCACAAGTTTCCAATTAAACCTTATTTAATTAAAGTGTATTTTTACAAATTTAATTCAGCCCCTAAACATGCATCTAAACATCATAAATCATTTAATCCATGCATGAAAAATAAAGAAGACCGATTCAGGAAAAAAAAATCTTTCGGGTAAAACCTTTTATACCACTTTGAAGAATTCACAAGGCCTTTGACTTACATACAACCTGATAATCGCCCACAAGTGTGTAATGCACGGTGCCTTCAACAAACCTTAAAAGATATGAGAGACAATGAAATACCCTCCAGGCGTTGGTTCGTCATCTTCGGTTCGTCCACATGCAGAATGACTACGCTCCGGATCAACCGATCAAATATGGAGATTCCTTATCCACAGAGGTTGAACAAAAGAAAAATTGTGTTCTTGAACACAAAAACAATTCACTAAATCATATGGGAGTTTTGTGAATTGAAAACCTAAAAAGGGATTAAACCCTAAAAGGAAGAAGCCATAAGAATTCTGCTTTCGCAGTTTTTCTGTTCTGTAAAATGCTAAGACTTGTTAAAGAAAACGATACCATTTAATGAGTATTTATAATAAAAATGTGCTGCCTCAAAATACGAGCTCGTTTGAATGAGATTGAAATATCGCGCGAACAAAGGATAGTTGTCGCTCGAATGAGATCGCGCGACATTGCCATGTCGTTCGAACGACATACAGATGTCGTTTGAACGACTGTTGCGTCAAAAAAATAATATTTTAATGTACGCTTCAATACTTAGAAAAAATACTCATTTTCAAATTTTGACGAAAAAGTCCGCTCCAACACTTAGAAAATATTTTGTAAAAATATCCCAAAAGTTCTAAGTGGAAAGTTAAGGTATTTAAAACAAAACCTTACCAAAGTAAACTTCGCAGAGCCTTTTTGATGAAAAACTTGATTAATTCAGATTCGTCTTGATGTAGATGGCTCTTGAATGCTCTTCGACGGTGTAGCGGTATAAGACATAATAAATTGATAACGGACTTATAAAAATAATCCTTACAAATCTCCCCCTATGTCTATGCCGATACATACATAAAAATTCGAATTAATAAAAACCAAAATGCCTATACAAATTTACCCTCCCATGAATAAATTTGCAAGATCTCAAATTGTTCTTCAAACATCTTCATCAAATCTTCAAATATTTTCTCATCAGGGTGTGCAACGTAATGATCTTCAATCTTTGTACCTACACACATGAGATAAAGAAAAACACCTTCGTGACGCATCGAGTTTGAAATGATATAAGAATAATCATTAATAAATCAAATCTCCCCCATAATGCAAAAACTCCCCCATAACATGATAATTCTTTCTCCCCCTTTTTATGATGTCCCCAAATAGACAGATAAGAAGAAAAAATCAAAACATAGAGTGTTACGACAAAATGCATAGCAAACATGGATCAAACTACACGCATGCAAAGGAGTATCTCAAAAATTTCACAAACTATTTTTGGATTTTTGAATTTTTAATACAAAATAAGATACTAAAAATCACACCATGGATTTAAACTCAAACAACCAAGCCATGAAAATGGAATGAATGGGTGTGAACACATTCGATAGGTAAATAAACTCAATTAATCATATGTGCACAATGCATACGTGTACCCCTAACGAATGAACATCAAAAGTATCCTTAGGTGTAAAAATTTGTTGAATTTAGATGACATCGTCTTATACAAATGAACAAATTAAAGTCAAAGTCATATCCACACCAATAACGTCCAAAACTATTTAGCACTTTTTCAAGATTTTCAAGGGCGTGAAAACCCGTTATAAACTCTCCAACCAAACTCCCTTATATCTTTTAGAGGTGTCAAACTAAATTCTCAAACTTTGGAGAATTGGTGCAAAAACCTAATTGGCCCATAATTGGCATGAATTTCTTTTTATTGCCTTTAAATTTTTCGGGCTCTTTTAAACCTCTTTGGACCCCTCAATTTTTTTAGGTCCAATTTAAACGGTGTCTTAATCATAAAGGATAAAAAATCTTTCGTAGCCCTTCACCATTTTCAAACAAAGTGCACAACCTCACAAACGGCTCTTATGTGCACAACTTTCTTATCAAGTTTTATTGTTCTCCGTTCGATTTAAGGACACGATTGAAGTGAAAACACCCAACCAACATGTGATAAGACAAGCACAATAATCAAACAAATCCTTGCATGTGTGCAATAAAGGAAACATGAGTCAAACATGTAAGAAGTAACACTTAATTACATCTTAATGACTCCAAACATTATAAAGCACATGGATGAATTGACCTATTGTCTCAAAACACTATCAAATAGTCACTTGAAAAATGGAATGATGTTGTGACTCGGTCATCCTAAGTGTTCATCCATAAAAGGTTCAAACAAAATACAAATTTTTTTTTGGATTTTTCAAAATTTTATCAAAATAAAATCTTTTTGTATTAACCAAAAAAATTATCAAAATAAAAATTTATACAAAAAGTACATGTCAACACACTAGAAAATATATATGATGAAACCAAAAATAGTGTATGATAAACATGTAAACACAATCATCTATATGATATGGCAAGAGAAGAATCATGTGCAAGAAAATGGGAATAAACTTGTCTAAAATATAGTGCCTCTAAAAGTGATTTTCTAACCCAAATAGATGTGAAATGATGAGTGGGGGTTTTGGGAACCTAGGGAACACTAGACATAAACTTCCTAGGACATTTTCCAAGATCAAAACAAAAACTCCTAAGGTGACATTTCTTACCACAATATGAAAATGTGTAAACGGGTGGAACGGAACCTATGGGTTGACCTTTTCTAATGTCCATGGGAACGGTTGACCCTCTAAAACAAATAATGGTTTTGGCTTTAGAACTAGAATCATGAGAAAAATATGAGCCATTACCATCACTATCAAACCTACTCGAGTCTGTCAAATCACTTTTTAACTTCAAATTTTTTTACTCAAGCAAAGAATTAGACTCTTCCAATTTAAGAGACGCCTTTTTCAAATTATCAACAATTCCTAAAAGCATATCTCTCTCTCCCTCAATTAAAGCAAACCTTTCCCTAAGAGTCTCTTCACGTGCCACAAACTCATTGACTAAAATGTTTTTATCCTCTTTGGCACAAACACAACCCATCGAATCTTTAAGGTCCTCTAATTCCTTTTCTAAAAAAAGGACCCTATCATCACTCTCCTTCTTGGACAATTTCAAAGCAACAAAGTCATGGTCCAAGGAAACAAATTTTTCACGATAAAAATCTCTTTGATTTTGAACTGTTTGCAAAAGATCCAACGCAGATTTAAAACGAGAATTTTCTTTTTCCAAAAAATCAATTCTTTTAGCAAACATCAAATTCAAATGATTTATATCATCAAAACTCTAACTCGTGTCATCAAAGTTAGGCATCTGATTAGATAAGTAATCCATCGAAAAAATTGTGATTTTTAACGAAACTGATTTTTCACGAAAAATCAATATCACACAAATTTTGCGGAAAATAGGAATACGCGATAAATTAGCACAACCCGCTCTGATACCCATTTGACGATGTGAGAAGTCAAATTGTATTTAAAAAAATCCTTGAAAAATCAGGATCACGCGATAAATTAGCGTAACCCGCTCTGATACCAATTTGTAAAGCGTGTTAATGCGGTGTGTGATACCGATTTAAAGGTGTTAATGCGGTGTGTGATAGCGATTTAAAATTAATTCGCAAGTTTCCAATTAAACCTTATTTAAATAGAGTCTACTTTTACAAATTTAATTTAGCCCCTAAACATGCATCTAAACATCATAAATCATTCAACCCATGCATGAAAAATAAATACGATCGATTCAGGAAAAAAACCATTTCGAGTAAAACCTTTTATACCACTTTGAAGAATTCACAAGACCTTTGAATTACATGCAACCTGATAATCGCCCCCAAGTGTTTAATGCACAGTGCCTTCAGCAAACCTTTAAAGCTACGAGAGACAGTGAAATACCCTCCAGGCGTCGGTTCGTAGTCTTTGGCTCATCCACACGCAAAATGACTACGCTCGGTATCCATCGATCAAATATGGAGATCCCTTCTCCACAGAGGTTGAACAAAAGCAAAGTTTTTTTCTTGAACACCAAAACAATCCAATAAAGCATATGGGAGTTTTGTGAATTGAAAACCAAAAAAGGGATTAATCCCTAAAAGGAAGAATCCAAAAGAATTCTGCTTTCGCAGTTTTTCTGTTGCGATATGTATAATGTGTTATTGGTATGTCTAATGTTAAGTTATTATGTGTAGTCCAATCCTACCTTCATAAAGCATGAAACATTGAATTAGTTACAAACACACAAATTTTGAAGTTTTCGGTAGGAATGTTCATATTGAAGACTACTTTTTACCCTTATCATATAACAGTCCTCTTGAGGTGAAAATAGATAGTTGTAGATATATGAGTTAAGTTTGTAACACAAAAAAATGGTGTGTAAAACAACGGTCCGAGTAAGGAGTTATGCTGAACAAGTGTTGAACAAAGGAAAAGGAAAAGCCTACCAAGTTTCCAAGGTGAGTGTACTTATGATTATTTTATATATTGATATGAAAATGATATGATGGATATGGATATAGCTCTAAGAGTTGGAATTTTTTTTATATTAAATTATCCAGGATTGGTTTGAATACTTCGGTATTCAGAATTTGATTGGATATTCAAATATTCAGGATTTGTTTAGGTCTTATGATCCAGGATTGGAATTGGACAAAGATCTAATGATTGTTTTGTATTGTGACAATGATTTGTTGGAACTTATGTTTCAGGATTTCTTATTGCCAAAATGTGCAGGATTATTTGGATTTTATATCCAACGATTTAATATAGAACTACTACTTCATTGTAGGGAAGGAGTACCTCACTAAGCTTAATTCTTATTGTTTCTTATTATAACATTTTAAGGTTTGTACGTTACAACTAAGATACCATATGATCGATGATTTTGAGAAATGCACCGTTAGGAAAAGGTGGGGTTTATATATAGGGATTTTTGTTATTGTGACACTGGGGATTTTACTTCACTCACTCATTGTATATATTAAGTTAGAGTGGTTTAACTTGATAACTGTAAATATTAATCATAGTATTATAAGTCCGCTTAATTATGACCCCGGTGTTCATTATGTTATTGTACAAAGAACAGTATTATGATCATTATATACATTAATCATGAAAATATTGATAAATGAATTATACTTCAAATGAGCTGAAGATTTAATTTAATTATTATAAGAACAAATGATTAGAATGGATTTGGGTTTGGGGTGTGACAGTCGAACTGTTAGGGATGATTTTGTACCTCTCCCTTAGTAAACTCATTTATTTACACACAAACGGCTTGCCATTATCTGATAGGACAATCTTACAAATGCCAAAACTACATGTTATATTCCTGAATTGATTGTGTTACCACCTAATTAGTAACCCTTCTTAAGGGAATCACTTCCACCCATTTAGTATACAGTTACATGGAGACCGTAATGAAAGCTTTCCCTTGAGAGAGTAGGCTAATTTTTCCTACCAAATCAAATACCCATGTATGGAATGGGTAAGGAATAACTAAGCTTTATAAACTTACTAGAGGAGTATGAACCATATTACTATGGATTTGGCATGCTCTATATTTTTTTTATAAGATTAATAAAGTCAGCTTCCACAGATGGACAATAATACCCCAAGGTCATTAGCTGATCATATAATTTGGCACCGCTTATGTGCGAAGGCTCATGGGATTCCTTTAGTATCTTCGCCACCTTTTCCACTACCACACATCTCAAAGATTTATTATTGTACCCTTTCCTATAGATTTCTTCATTCACCAAGTAAAAATGGCTACTATTTTCTTCAAGTAAACCTCATAATTTCTCTCAACTGGTGCTCTCCATCTTTGAAATAAGCAATGTAGGGTCTCCTCTAGTCTTGGGAAATTTCCGTGAAATTTGCTTCCATTGGCTGATCAAACTATGTCGGGCACTTCAAGAAGTCTTGATGCATTCAAACAGCATTTGCGCTCATGGTATGCCAATAATATCCCCCCATTGCAGTCATTTGTCAAGTAGGATGTTTGTATACCCACCATGCCTTTTGTGTATTACTTCTAATTTCTCTCTAGTTTCCTTTTCCCCAACACATATTGTCAAAAATCCACCCAAACTTTTGATCTAAAGTGTTCCCTGTAGCATGTGGAAGTTGGCTAACTCTGGCAACTACGTCTTTCTTTCACGAGTCTGCAATTATTTTATGAATGAAAATATCCAGTCCTTTGGCCCTTTACTCAGTAATAGAGACCTCACTGTTGTCGGCACCATTCTTCGTCGGACAGTGATAATGTAATGACACAAGTCTCCGATTGAGTCTCAATGTTGTGTTGGCTCAATTACGGACAAAAATGTTTGAGTCATAGGATAGTGTTGAAGTTTATCCATTCAAGCCTATGTCGTGTTAGTAGAAGACGTAGCGACCAAGATTAAAGCTTCATCAAATGCCGAGTTTGTTGTGCCTCGTTTCTACGTCAACAACATGTGTTCCATTTACTCCTAAGGTCTGAATGCATTACATATTTATATAGGAGCTTGGAACAAGTTTATTGGGTGTACTTTTATTTTAAACCGAGGTTTATTTTTAGAAGGTTTCTTTAAAACCATAAAATAAAGTTTCTGGGGTAAAAATTAAATTTTAAGCTTTATAGAAGTTCGTTCGAAGTTGTCGTTCAAACGAGTTTTTCGTTCGAACGAGAATGTCATTAGAACAAGTTCGAATGAGAATGTCGTTGGAATGAGTTTGCCAACGAGTTTTCCCAACAGGCCATTGGAACTTCGTTAGAAGGGTCGTTCGAACGAGATTTTCGGCGGGAAAATTATTTGGCAGTTTTTAGCAATTTTTCACCTCTATCCCACTACTTTTTCCCCACTAACTTTTGACATACTTAATAAGTGCAGGAATCAACTCTTTTGAACTAATTTTTTCATATTCTTCCATCTCCTAGAGAGATTTTTTACAGTTTAATTTTTCTATGAAAAAGTTCGTGGTTTGAGTGTCTTACTTTGCAAGAAAATCACCCTTAAACACTTTTGGTTTACATCCATATTGTTTATTCCAAGTTTCAATATAAATATCTTGCTTTGAGTGTTTGGCACCGATTTTACTCTACCAAGTTGAAGAGTTCGTTTGGGTTTACTTCTACATCCCTCAAACAAGAAGTCTAGTTCTTTTGTTGCGGCATTCTCACATGGTGAAAGGCACCATGTGTGGTTGACGGTGTTCCTACAGCTTCATTGGTGGATTTCAAGGTTTCGGTGGTGCTCAGGATTATCGGCTAGGCAGAGGTAGTTACAAGAAGATGCATCGGGGCTTGAAGGAGTCGAGTCGAGTGTTGTAAGTCATCTTGCTTGTAGTTGTAAATTTTGTACTTAGTGGACTTAAGGTTAGGGTCATCTGAGGTTTTTTCTCGTTGTGGGTTTTTCCTCCTACGTCGTGGCATAATGACTTATTTGTTTATTTTATCTTTTGCAAAATTCACATTATATGCATGCTTAGGTAAAAAGATAAAATTGGTTTAAATCACTACTTGTTTAATTTGGTGTAAATTTAATTCGGGTATATTATAATTTAATTCAAGTCATTATTTTGTTTGATAAAATTTGGTTTAGCCTAATTTGGTAATATTGAAAATATAGCTTAGGCTAATTTCTAGGACATGGGTTAAATTGGTTTAAGCGAAAAATGAATTTGTTGTCTAATTTAATTTCACTTTGAACTTGTTTAATTTTAATTTGAAAGAAATTAAAATTTGGTTTATGTAATTGTTAATTGAATCATCTCGCTTCTGCATCTTTAAAAGGAAATTACTTTTGTGAAAGATTTTAAAATTGGGGGCCTCGTGTTTGGTATCAGAGAGGGATCGCTAAATTATTGCATTTAAGATCCATTAAATATTTCTTGCTAAAATGGAATTTTCCCCATTTTCAAAATTTCCTATTTTTGATGGTTCTAACTACACGTATTGGAAAGCGCGGATGAAATCGGCACTAAAATCTATCGACGAGAGAGTTTGGTTATCTGTTGTTAACGGGTGGTCCCCACCTACACATTAAGTAGATAATGAGCGTGTTCCCAAACCCATCGATAGATGGAGTGAGAAGAAATTTAAACTATATAATTTGAATTCCCAAGGTTTAAATGCCTTGTTTAGCGTGGTCACACCGAATGAATTCCATCGCATTATGACATGTGAAACCGCTAGAGAAGCTTTGGATATTTTACAACTCACTCATGAAGGAACTAGTGTCGTAAAATCTTCGAAACTCCAAAACCTCACCACTCAATTTTAAACCATCAAGATGAATGATAAAGAAACTTTTGATGAATTTTATGCTAGACTTTTCGATATTTTTAATTCATCTTTTAATTTGGGAGAGAAAATACCCAACAACCACGTAGTAAAGAAAATTTTAAGGTCCCTACCCGATAGATTCATTCCAAAAGTGACCGTGTTAAATTCTTTACCCACTTTAGCATCTACGAAATTAGAAGGGCTCATAGGTGATTTACAAACCTATTAACTAGACATGTTTCCCTCCAAAACTGAAAAGAAAATTGAGAAGGGCTTTGCTTTGAAAGCCCGAAAGGAGGAAAAATAAGTAGTAGAGAGTGAAAATGATAGTGACTCGGAAAACCTGGCTATGTTTTCTAGGAAGTTTCGAAAATTTCTTAAATTTAACAAAGATAAATTTAAAAATGATTTTAAGAAATTTGAAAAATGTAAGCGTGACAAAGCAGAGAAGATCCCTAAAACTTCTAATGATAATGTAAATAGGGACAAGTCAGATAAGTGTTTTGGTTGTGAAGGATATGTCCATAGGGCTTTTGAGTGCCCCATTAAACTAAGGAGAGAGGTTAAGAAACCAATTTCCTATAATGCCACCCTTAGTGATAGTGGTAAGGAAGAGGGACCCGATTCCCCCATTGAGCGCAACTTTACCGCGTTCATTGCTAGCTATGTTAGTGATAGTGAGGAATCATCCAATGATGACATCTTAATACATAACACTTTTGAGGCCTTTGTTTGTGAAGATATAAAATATGATGGTTGTGAGAGTGGAGAAAAAAGAGAGAGTGAAAATAAAGAAGAGGTTGATGTGAGTGAACTTCATTTTGCATTTCAAGAACTTTATGAAGAATCTATTAAATTAAAAAGAACAAATTTGAAGTTAGAAGAGAGTTTAAAGGAGTGTATCAAGATCGTTGATGATAGTGTGTTGGTTGAAGATTTTAGGACACGTGAGAAGACGCTCTGAGAGAAGCTTGAATATATAGAAGGCAAGAGAGATAGCCTTAGAGGTTTAATGGAATCAATGAAATAGGAGCTTCTCGAGTTTCAAGAGAGAAACGTTTTGTTAGAGTCTAGAATTTTAGAATTAAAAAATAAATTAAAAGACTCTAGTAAAGTCAAATTTGATTTGGAGTGTCGTTCCAAAAAACTAGATAAAATCTTAGGCATAGTCTAAATAAAAAATAACCCTTGTGGTTTAGGCTTTGATATTTGTAATGAATCAACTCATAAAGACAAACCAATCTTTTAAGCTAATCGCATAGGAAAGCCTTTAGAGATCATTCCTTAGGTAAATCTTTTCACCGAGTCTTCAGGTCCTCACGTTGTGGTCGAAAAGCTCATCTTAGGAAAAAAAAATTATCTTAAACAAGGTCCTAGAAAATCCCTACGTAAGGCAACCGGGGTAGCCAAGATTCATACACCCTGATATTATCATTGTTCATTAGTTTGGGTTAGGATATTCGACTTGGTAGCTGTACAAGATAGGATTTTTTATTCTCATTTACTTTCACATGCTTCCTCACTTGCTAAATCTAAAGGTTGAATGTGTTAGTTGTCTGCATACTTTAACTTTTGTGCTTCATGTATATCACCATGCTAATAATATGCTTGTTTTAATCATTTTCTAGTCTATGCTCCACGCTTAATCACATGTTAGAATAATGATTTTTTTTATCTTTTGTATTATAATTCTTTCATTTTAGTTTGCATTAAATAAAAAAATACAAAAAAGATTTTTGTTTATCATTTGTGTTTTACCTTTTTAGTAATTTAAGATTAATGAAAAATACAAATGATTTTTGTGTGTCTTTTGAGTAAATATTTTTATTTTTGGTTAAAAATAGTCAAAAACTCAAAAAGATATTTTTTCTGTATTTTAATTTAACACACTCTATGTGGCATATAATTGTGTTTGAATACCTTCTTTTTTGCTTCCATGTGGCCAGAACTTTTGGTTTAGATTGTCAATCCTTACAATGTTATTTACCATACTTGCATGGAGTAGTTGGATTTTGTGTTGTTTATATGCCTCATTTCACACATGCAAGAGCTCACTTGAAATTTTTACTTCATATGTATATTTGAGCTTTGTGAGGTGTTCTCCTACCAATTTAGTCATCTTCATATTATGTGACCTAGGAGGACTAGTGCATGTTAAAATCCGTTGCACGTGAGATTTGTGTGAGACATAAAAATAATATATATAAATGTGCACGGGGAAGGGCTCCGAAAAGAAAAAACATCCTTTGCGAGTAAGCCACCGTTTGCTTGGACCTAAAAAAAATACGTGGTCCAAAGGCCTAAAATAAAATATGGCATTAAAAAGAAAAACCATTGCCAAGGCCTATATTTAATTCATATATTCATTCAAAAATATATATGCTTATTCAGGGAGATTAGATGGTATATCAACGGTTTGCAGAATATTCAAAAATTTCATGGTTTGAGTGTTTTACTTTCCAAGAAAATCACCCTTAAACACTTTTGATTTACACCCATATTGTTTATTCCAAGTTTCAATATAAATATGTTTCTTGGTGTGTTTGGCATCAGGGTTACTCTACCAAGTTGAAGAATTCATTTGGGTTTACTTCTACACCCCTCAAAGAAGAAGTCTCGTTGTTTTTCTGTGGCATTATCACATGGTGAAAGACACCATGTGTGGTTGACGGTGTTCCAAAAACTCCATTTGTGGATTCCAAGGTTCCTGTGGTGTTTGGGATTGTCAACTAGGCAGATGTAGTTACAATAATATGCGTCGGGTCTTGAAGGAGTCGAGTCGAGTGTTTTAAATTATGTTATTTGTAATTGTAAATTCCGTACTTAGTGGACTTAAGGCTAGGGCCATCCGAGGTTTTTTCCCATTGTGGGTTTTCCTCGTACATCACGGCGTAGTGATTTATTTGTTTATTTTATCTTTTGCAAAATTCACATTAGATGCATGCTTAGGTAAAAATATAAAATTGGTTTAAATCACTACTTGTTTAATTTGGTGCAAATTTAATTCGGGTATATTTTAATTTAATTCAAGTCATTAATTTTATTGGATAAAATTTGGTTTAGCCTAATTTGGTAATATTGAAAATATGACTTAGGAAAATTTCTAGGACTTGGGTTAAATTGGTTTAAGTGAAAAATGTATTTGTTGTCTAATTTACTTTCACTTTGAACTTGTTTTAATTTTAATTTGAAAGAAATTAAAATTTGGTTAATGTAATTATTAATTGAACCATCTCGCTTCCGCATCTTTAAAAGGAAATTACTTTTGTGAAAGATTTTAAAATTGGGGGCCTCGTGTTCCAATAGATAAGGGCCTCCGACTATTTTATTTCTAGTTTCTATGCAATTGTTTCTAGAGAATATGGATGCTTGTTCATTTCCCTTGGGCGCCTTTCTATTTTTACGGCTAAAAACTCGCTCAACAACCTCTGAATGATTGCTCTATGAGGAGAGAGATTAGCATGTTTGAGCGCAAATTCATTATAGACGTGCGTAATAACAAAATTAAAGTTATCTCATATACAGATAACTCTAATGACTCTTGTTATCGCCTCCAATAGGCCAATTATGAGGTCTTCATATTCTCCTTCATTATTAGAGTATTTGAAATCCATTTTCTAGGATAAGGTGATCTTCTCTTTGCTGTTATAGAGGATAATATCTCCTCCACCTGTTCCTTGTGCACATGATCCATCAAACTCTATTTCCATTCTTCCATTTATTTGGCTACACATGCTTGGAAATTTTCTTCTCATAGCTCTTCACTGGGGGCTTTAAAATTCTGACTTGCAAAATTGGCTAGTAAGTCAGCCACAACTTTACCCTCAATAGGTTTAGGAACAACACACTTCAGATCATACTTAAAGAGTATTAAAAATAACTTGGCCACTCATCCAACCAATATAGTTCATGCTAGTAGGTAACTGATGGGTCGCACTTGGTGACAATATGCACTGCGAATGAGAGAAAGTAATGCCTCAACTTTTGTACTATAAAGACCAAGGCTAGACAATGACTTTCTACGTTCATGTACCTAGATTCTATTCCTAAAATTACTCGAGACTGGTAATATACATATCACTCCACTCCTTTCTTTTCTTAGAAAAGAAAGTCCCCTGTGGACCACTTAGTAGAAGTGAGGTATAACAACAACGACACACCAACTTTCGATGGGATCATTGTTGAAGGAGAAGTCAATATTGCCTTTACCCTCTTAAACACCTTTTTTTTATTCATGTTCCCATACCTATTTCATCTTATCTTACATGAGCGACGCGAAAGGGTGAGTGACTTCTATTGAGGCTAATATGAAGCATCTCAAGTAAGAGACCTTTCCCAAAAAACTTTTGAGCTTCCTCTGAATCTGTGGCGGCGGCATCATCAAAATGGATTTTTATTGTTTTTGCATTGACTTGTGTTCCCTATTTGTTTATGATTAATCCCATGAAATTCCCCACAGTAATTCTAAAAGCATACTCGTATGGGTTCATGCTCATCTTGTACTTTCGGCATCGCTTAAAGACTCTTCTAAGATCCTGGACCTTCTTGCTCTCCTTCTTTAACTTCACCACAAAATAATCTACATAGAATTCTAATATATCATGAAATAAATTATGAGATATGTCCATCATGGTCAACTGATAAGTTTCTCCCGCATTCTTCAGTCCAAAAGACGTGACAGTGTAGTGTAAATTACCTAGAGGGGTCCAAAAAGCTGTCTTCTCCAAGTCTTTTGGATCCATTCGGATTTGTTTATAGCCCACATACCCATCCATGAAACTATAGATTTTATGACTAGTGGTAGCATCCACTAAACTGTCAATACTAGCTAGCAAAAACTCATTTTTTGGGCAAGTGTGGTTCAGATCTCTAAAATCCAGATAGTCCTGCATCTGCGTCTTGTCTTTATTTGCCACATGAATGATAATTAACAACCATATTAGATGTTGAATGGGTTTAATGAATCAAGTTCTGAGTAGATTTTCTACCTCCTCTTCAATCTACAATTCTAACTCAACCTTATAGGTTCATGTGGCCTGCCTCACATACCAAGCATTTGGCTGAACATTTAACTCGTGAGAACTTTCTTCTCAATCTATCCCTAGAATCTTTATATACTTCCATGCGAAGATGTCTTAAATTCTTTGAAAAGTCATATGATCTCCTCTCGCTTCTTGGGTCTTAAGCATTTAGAAATGAAGATGGGTCGCTCATCAGCACCTTCCATTCCTAAGTTTAGTTCCTCAAGATTTTGGAGATGTTCTCGCGATCCATCCTGCATGCATTTCGGATCTTCCTTTGGCTCTTCAACATTTTAAACAATGTGAAACTCATCTATAACAAAACATTTTGTGTATGATGTCTCATTAACTAAGTGGGACTCTTTTACTAACAATGGTCTTTTCATGTCTTTAATCACAATATCCATCCCATGAATATTGGCTTTAATGCATTAGTGGAATATTGATAGCACAATCCCATGTGTGTGCATCCACACCCGATCTATCATAAGTTAATTACTCATGTTGTAGTTAATGATATGAAATTTAATATGGGATGTGAAGTTTCCCAACATAATACTCACGTTGATATTACTGAGAGACTGTATCGCCACGCTATCAAATCCAGAGATCACAAGTGGTATAGACACAATTTTTTTGTAGAAATTCCAGTCTCGTATAGAGTGCTAATAGGAATGATATTTATCGATTCCCCTCCATTTAGAATCAATATTAGAAAACTAACATATAAAGTGATGTTGTGGAAGAAAGGTACTTGGCTAGTTGCTTATTAAAAATGTTACCTTATATTTGTACCTCTTGATTAACCTCCCCATGGGTCCATGCCAGTTGAGAGAAATGGTCCCTTATCTACCAGACTGCTTCCAAGATCTTCTTAGTGATTAATGTTCACGCCTCTTACTTCACCCTACTTTTTTCAAATAAGCATTTGAACTTTGGTCTTATTGTAATAATTGCACACTCTGAATGTATTTCAACTTCGGATATCTGTAGATTAGACACATACTCAGCTTTTGATGCCCTCCCCCCCTCCCCCCAATCCAGGGTAAGGACCATATCAACACTTCTTCCCTTAAGTTTCATATACTTGCCCCACTCATTTTTGGGATCTACCTTGGAAAAATCAGACATCCATCTTCTGCATGCGTCATCTCTTTCCATCCATTCATTAGACCCAAACATTTCTTACCATCATATGCGACCACCATATTTGTTGTGCCATAGTCATGAGCTAGCAGTGAATTTTCGTGAATGTCCATTGGCGGTATTCGTAAGGTGACATTAGCAACATGTTCCCCTATTATCTTGCGTAAATAATCGAAATATTTCATGGCATGTCTCACCCTCTGGTGCAACTCACAAAACTATGCATCCTCTTTATCTGCCATCGTGGGCACCTGACTATTATAGTGAGTGGGACGTACTAACCCCTTGCGCACAAATATTCGATAAAAATCCATATCCTTCACCATGTTTCATGGAAATAGACGTGGGACATCACTCCAAACTTTTTTTCCTGTGGACTTTTTGTTCTATGGTACTTTTCCTTCATTCCTTCCTTTAGGACTTCCTCCAACGTAGTTCACAACTTTTCGTCATGAAATTTGAAACCTACTAGCTAGCAATGGCATCTTCACCCTTCATCCTTGGGGTCTTAGCTTGATGATCATGGAAATATTACAAAACACTCACATGAATTATCTAAAGGTACCCTCTCGGGTCTCATTAATCAGAAGAATCTTATATTCTTCCAGCATCCTCTTTAAACATATCTATAGCAGCCTTAACTTCGCGACATCTCCATGCACATCTAGTGACCTTTCTCTAAAACACTTGATGTATTGCATCAACTCTTCGACTAACTTCTCCACTTCTAAGGCTATGTGTCTCAGTGTGAACTCATATTTAGCTAAGAAAGTTTTTTTGCAAAAATTGTCTATATATTTCCTCCCAAGTGGGGATGCTATTTGCCGCTAAGTGACAGTACCACGTGTAGGCCGTTTTAGTGCTATTTTTAGAGAACTCCCTTAACTTTAACTCCTTCTCATTGACAGGCATGCCAAGATAATCCACGAACCTCCTTATATTATCCATGTTATTTTCACCTCTCCCGTTAAACTTCATGAATTTTGGAGGAGCGTACCCCTCAGGGTATGGTTTTTTACTAATACTATCTAGATAGGGGTTCTGCATCTCCTCATACATAAGAGGTGACTCTTTTTGTTAAGATAAAAACTTTTTCACTTCTTCCATCATAACGGTTTTGGAGGGTGATTCCTTTGTCTCTACTTTCTTTTCAGTCGGTGAGCTTATTAGAGTCATAACCTGCTCCGTCGCCACTTTTTTGACCGGTGTCGTCTCCTTTACAACTATTCTTCCAATAGGAACCATCATTGGTGTCACACAAGTTTGGCCTAAGCTGGCCACATTCACATTTTGTTGAATTAAAAACTCAAAACATATACTCATCAGGTTCACTCCATTGAGTGGCGCAGCCGCTGCTGTGCTCACCCGACCCCTAAAAGAGGAGGAGAACTTACTTCAGTAATCAGACTTTCTCATTAGTCATATAATCTATCTGGACTCCATTATCGATTGAAGTGTCTTAAAAAAACAACTACTTTGAGACGTTATAACCTCCTTTATCCATGGTAATGAGAATACCTCCCCAACAGAGCCGTTAAATGTAGGAGGGTAGTGGTACTAGGGTCTATGAGTAATCTAGAAATGTGAGGCGTGACCCACTCTAATGGAAATATCCTATAAGGTCTTCAAAGTTCAAGTTCAACAAGTAAATAAAAAAATAACTTGCATTATAATGATAACTTTGTTGTTATGGTATGAGGAAAACAATGATTAAATACAAACTTTTCAGAAGGAATGAAAAGAATAGAATCACTTGAGAGTTATGACTCTTTGGGAGTGAAGAGACAAGCACTTCAAGTACCTAGGATAAAGCATGGAGAGAAAAAAATTTATCGGAGGTTGGGAAGAGTAGCAGTCCTTGAATATTATTTTGATTTGACCTTGCCCAAGTGATTTACTTGTAGTAAAAATTAGGATTGACATGGGCATTCTAACCAGATGAGACTCATCCTTAACTAGATAAGGTGAAAGGGGCATTCGAATAGCTGTTCATCGTCTCATGACTACATTGATAGAACTCCTTAGTATAATCTAACTGGAATTCAAAAATGGATATTCCTATGTGAAAATATTTTAGTGGTACTTTTTGTCCTATTTTACTATTTGTCACTGTCCTCTCTGATAGGCAACATCTGGTGCAAGCAAAATCAAAAAGAAAATATATGAGTCATAGTTCCTAAAAATATGTTTTTGTGAATATTTCAAACGGTAACTTAGTAAATAGTTTTGAAAACTTACAAGAATCCTAAAGAGCCACTTGCCATTGTTGATTGTTGATACGAAAATTAGTCTGATGACGTTGACCAAGTATATGACAACACGTGTCGTTCTACGTGGTAGAAAAATATATTCACCGAACAACTTATGGTGCCGAGCTACTCATCACCCCAAGCTACTCAACGTGCAGAGCATCTAGTCAAGAAGATCAAGCGACGATAACAAATTCAATGGACATCGGATTCAATGAACATTCTCATTATGTACAGATGTATATGTCAATTAACGGCAAATTGTCTATTCACATGAACAACCCTTGGGCTATAAATACAGTGTAACCTCCTGCATAAGAGGGGATCGATAGTTGATCATTTTTTACGATCATCATCAAGATTACGAAAAAGACCCAGCAATATAAAATAGTGGACGTAGGCCATTTCCATAATGCTGAAGCGCTTTAAAAACCCATTTTTCTTAAGTCTTATTTTATATTTATCTGTGATTAATTAATTAGATCAAGTCTAGTTTTTTACATCAGCAGATTGGCACTTTCTGTGGGAAACGACTATGCGTAGCATTTTTCACTAAAGAAGTCATCAAATATGGCTGAGCTCCCAAAATCTAGCAGTAGGAACAATGACAGAGTTTCTCTTAATCCGTCTGTTCCTCCAACTATCAAAGAACTCACTGGAATAGTGGACAGTTTAGACCGGGGATAAACGACTATGCAGGATACCATGTAGCAACTCATTCAAACTGTTCAAAATGCAATGCCTGCCCATTCGGGCCAGCAAAGTGTTCATAGAAACACTCATCTGGCATCATCGATATCCAGACGTACTTTGTTCCCTCAGTTGTCCTTTTCCAGGCACACTGAATCGCACCACACTGAAAGATCTAGTGACCCATATTATCAGCATGGGTGGACATCTCCCATAAGAGTCATAAACTCTCAAGAAAATGTCACTATAACCTCGAAGAGAACCAGCGCCCTGGAGAGATTGAGTAGAGTCTCCCCCTTCGATCGTTTCGGCCCCAAGAGGTATTGAAATCCTCCTCGAATTGAGTCAGGAAATCCTCAACGACCAAATTATTTAAAGGAAGGTTCTGCCCAATAAAACCTTGTCACTCGTACAGATAGATCCCAAGAGGAGCACTCTGCGCAATCGGTTGCTCTAGAAAATAGATCAGAGGTTTGAAATGACGCTTGGAAAGGCTCCATCCAAAGGTTGGAAAATAGGTTAGGGGAAGTGGCTAAGGCCAGGAACCCTTTCCAAAGAACATTTATCAAGGGATAACCCTTCGTACAGACAATTATGGATATTCCCACACCATCAAAGTTTAAAGCTCCTATAGCTATTCCAAAGTATGACGAAAAATGTATCATATCCTCCATATAGAGCAGTACCAGGCTGATGCCGATATCTATGACGTTCCTGATGAGATGAGATGTAGGGCATTCTCAGGAACCATCACTAGATCAGCTCAAATACGGTACAATAACCTTCCTCGGGGTTAGATTGCTACTTTCCATCAGTTGGCAGAGCTCATTATAGGAAATTTCTATTTTGGCATTAAAATCAGTCAATAGAGTAGCGCCTTTGTTGAGTGTGAGGTAGAAAGCAGGAGAGAGAAGCAAAGATTACATCACTCGTTTTAACAACGAGAAACTTAAGGTCATTGACGATGAAGAGAAGATAGAAATCATAACTTTGATGAGTGGTATTTTACCAAACAATCTGTATTATACTCTGGCTAAAGATCCCCCCAAATCCATGGCGGAATTTATGGCTAAGGAAGCCAAAATTATGAACGACGAAGAAGTTATGGCTGCCAAGAAGAATGGTGAGACCAAAGCGGACACTAAAGCTGAGGGCAAGTCGAAGAAGAAAGATCAAAATCATAATGTAAGAAATAAGAGGTCGGATGGAAAAGAGACGCCAGAGCACTTGAGGAAGTATGGGAATTATTCTCCCTTAAAGGTGGATACAAACCAAATTCTGGAAGAGATAAAGAACAGCGAAGAACTGAATTGGTCGGAGAAATTGAGGACTGAAAAGAGGGATAAGTCCAAGTATTACGAGTTTCACAAAGACCATGTCCACATGACCAAGCAGTGCATAGCTCTCCAGAATGAAATCGAGGCACTCATTTGATGAGGGAAATTGAGCAGGTTTATTGATCGCCGGAATGATTGGCAGACCAACGACAGATCAAAGCAAAGGTCCAAATATCCTCAACGAATAAGAGACAACAAGAAGAGGGACCATGAAGATGATCGAGAGGATGACCCCAACCTCCCCAAAAAGCCAAGGAAACTAGAACGCGAGGCATTTTCAATCCATTTTGGTTCATTAGAATGTAACGTGATTACAGGTGGAGATGTAGGAGGTGGGGATCATACTGCTGAAAGGAGAGCTTACCTCAATGAGGCCCAAGCTTGTTCCTATATAGAGCGAAGGATCGCCCGAGGAAGGTGAACAAGGATAAACTGGTCATCGATTTTTCCAAAACTGATCTAGAAGGTGTTTTGTATCCTCACGACGACCCCTTGGTGATCCAGATGAAGGATGTGGTGATCTCAAGAGTGTTGGTAGACAATGATAGCTTTGTAGACATCATGTTTTACCCATGCTTTAACAGTTTAAATCTGAAGCTAGCCCAGTTGGATCCATATCATAGTCCCCTCCTCGAGTTCACTGGCAAAAAAGTCTTTCCACTTGGGACGATCAAGTTGGACATGCTTATTGGTACCTATCCTTCTTGTAGAATAAAAAAAGTATGCTTTTTTGTAATGGATAAGAACGTCCAATCAGCCGACAACATAATCAGGGGACGAGTAGGGTTGAAGAAGTTCGAAGTTGTTCCATCCAAAGTACACCAATGCTTGAAGTTTTCGACCAACTTTGGGGTTAGAATTAGGAAGGACGACCAGAAAGCATCTCGGGAATGCTACTATTCATCTTCCTAATAGGAAGAGTTGGAGGAAACCAAGAATAAGACTACCACTTATCAAGTGGATGAGTCTCAAGATGCAGAGATTGAGATATTGGACCCAAGAGATGAGCAATAGCTCATGAAGGTCAGGTCATGGAAGCCACGAAGAATGTTATTCTGGACGATGAGCAACCAGAACGAACAACTCAAATTAGCACTTCACTGGATCCGTCAATGAAGCAGGAGTTAGTGACATTTTTAAGGCACCGAAAACAAACCTTCGCATGGAGTTATGAGGGTATGCCGGGGATAGACCCAGCCTTCTTGTGCCACAAACTCAATGTTAATAAGGAGGTCAAGTCGGTGATATAACGAAGAAGGGTATTTATCCCAGAGAAGAACCAAGCTATTCAGGAGGAAGTCGAGAAACTGCAAAAGGCCTCTTTTAATGAGGATGGCAAGTGTCATGATTGGTTAGCTAATGTGGTGATGGTAAAAAAGACGAATAATAAATGGAGGATGTGCATAAATTTAACCGAGATCAACAAAGCCTGCCCAAAAAACCACTTGCAATTGCCCCGAATAGACCAGTTGGTAGATGCGACCTCAAGTCATGAGTTACTAAGTTTCATGGATGCTTATTTCGACTACAACCAGATTAAGATGAAACTCAAATATCAGGAGAGTACTTCTTTTATTACCCCAAGGGGTACATATTGCTATAATGTTTTGCCATTTGGTCTAAAAAATGAAGGTGCAACGTACCAGGGATTGATGAATAAGGTGTTCTCAGAACAAATCGGCAACAACATGGAGGTTTATGTCGATGATATGATGATGAAGAGCAAGAAAGCTACAGACCATATAGATGACCTGAGCCAAAATTTTATATTAGCTGGAGAAATATTAGATGAAGTTGAACCCGATTAAGTGCGTATTTGGCGTATGAAAAGGGATATTCCTCGGGTATATTGTGAATCAATGAGGCATTGAGGGAAATCCTGAGAAGATTAAACCTTTACTGAAACTATGATCTCCAGCTATGAAGAAGAAGGTGCAAAGCCTCACGGGGCATGTTGCAGCTCTCAACAGGTTTATCTCATGAGTAACGGACCGATGTCTTCCATTCTTCAAAACACTCAGAAAAGCTTTTGAATGGAATGATGAATGTGCGAATGCATTCCAAGAGTTGAAACAATATTTAGGGACACCCCCTTTGCTGTACAGGCTAGTGATGGGAGAAAAGTTATATTTATACATGGCGATTTCAGAAAGTGCAGTTAATTTAGCATTGATAAGAGTAGAGGACGGAGTGCAAAAATCGGTGTATTATACAAGCAAAGCTTTTCGAGGAGTAGATATTATATATACAAGGTTGTATAAGATAGTATTAGCATTGATCGAGGCAAGAAGGAGGATGAAACCATACTTCCAGGCCCATACCATAGTGGTATACACTGATATGCCACTCAGATAGGCTTTGCATAAACCAGAAAAGTTGGGGAGACTTATGTATTGGGCAGTTGAACTGGACGAGTATGATATTGTTTATGAGCCAAATTACTAACTCAAAGGATAGGCGGTAGCAAATTTCATTACGGAGTTCACTTACCCAGATGCTTCTGACCAACAAGGGTCTAATGTAGAACAACCTGTGGATGTTAGGGGATCATCAGAGATTACCCCCGATCAACTTCTATCAGTAGATGTAACGAAGGGGACAAGCATCGAGCAACAAGAATCATTAAAAAATATCCCAGTGTTAGGAGATGATAAAAGGAAGTACCAAATATTCCTTCAGGGAACTTTGTCAGATCAAGAGTTTGATAATCATGTCCCCATATCGAATTTGTATGTTGATGGCTCTTCGTGTACCATAGGCAGTGGGGCTGGTATAATCCTTCACAGCCCATAAGGATTGGATATAGAATATGCGTTGCATTTCCAGTTCAAAGCTTCCAACAATGAAGATGAATGTGAAGATATGATTGTGGGCCTCAGTTTAGACAAAACACTGAATGCAGAGCAAGTTATCGTGTTTAGTGATTTACAGTTAATTATAAATAAAAATCTCGGGTTATATGCAGCGAAGGGAGACTTGATGTCAAGGTACCATGCCAAGGCTATGGAGATTGTGTCCACTTTTACAGCGGTCCAGTTGATCAGAATACCAAGATTAGAGAATGCAAGAGCTAACTTATTAGCTCAGTTAGCCTCAGCTACTCACACCGAGCTGTGAAGAATGATTCCTATTGAGATTCTGGCAGACCGGAGCATAGATGAAGATTTAATGGTGAGATTCATCACCTTGATATTGGACCATCCTGGATTGACCCCATTAGGGCGTATATCGAAGAAGGCATGATACCAACTGACTAACATGCAGCCAAGAGACTAAGGTTTAAAGTTACTCGGTACGTACTGAGCAATGGTGTTTTGTATAAAGGGGTATCATAGCAGGACTAAAGACATGTGTGCATCCTTCAAAAGTTAAATATTTGATAGAAGAAATTCATAAAGGCTCTTGCGGAGCTCACGTAGCAGGACAGACTCTTCTATAGAGGATAACGATGCAGGGATATTATTGGCCAACGATGAGAGATGACTGTGCAGCTTATGAGAAGAAATGGGATAAGTGCCAATGTTTCTCTTACATTCGAAGAACTCCCCAGGCATTATTAACACCCATCACTTCTCGTTGTCCATTTACCATGTGGGGTAGAGACTTAGTCGGGCCTCTGCCGACCACCAAAGGGAGATTCAAATATTTTGTAGCCGCTGTTGATTATTTCACTAAATGGGTGGAAGCTGAACCTATCATTGACATGTCGTATGAAAGAGTTTAGTAGTTTATTTGGAAGAATATTGTTTCAGATATGGTTTGCCGCATGCTTTCAATACTAACCATGCTACCCAATTTGATAATGAGGAGTTTACCGCATATTATCAGTAGTCCAATGGCCAGAAGATCCATTCCACACTAGGCCATCCTCAGAGAAATGGGCAAACCGAAGTGAGGAATAAGACTCTACTGAATGGGTTGAAGAAACGGCTGGATGATGCAAAGGGAAATTGGATTAACGAGATACATTCTGTATTATGGGCTTATTAAACAACTCCCCGAACAGCAACTGGGAAATCTCCTTACATGCTAGCCTTTGGAAGTGAAGTAGTCATACCAGCTGAACTGGGCCTACCTACTCACTGGGTGCTTAATTTCAATTAACTAATAAGCGATTTGATGAGTCTCTTAGACCTCGACCTGCTCAAGGAAGTAAGAGAAGATGTGGCTATCCGGAATGCATCTTATCAACAAAGAACTGCCATGTTCTACGACAAAAGAGTTAAGAAATGTGATCTTAAGAAAGGAGACTATGTGCCCAAGAAAGTGATTCAAAAGCACAATAAGCTGGAGGACAACAGGCATGGACCTTATTGTGTTACAGTGGTTGTTCAACCTGGGACCTATAGAATGGAAACCTTAGAGGGAGAAGAATTCAAAAATTCATGGAATACAGAGAACCTATGCAAATATTGTCAGTAATACAGATTCACATGTTCCCCATTTCTTTCAATATGAATTAAAATGATATATTCCCCATATTCCTTTTCGTTCAATTTTTTTCGGAGTATTCGTGCTACACACTACACCACCAACTAAGGTTAGTCGGCATATCAGCAACCACCAACTAAGGTTGGTCGACATATCAACACCACTAACTACGATTGGTCAGCATATCAACAATCACCAACTACGGTTGGTCGGTATATCAGCAACAACCAACTAAGTTTGGTCGGCATCAATACACTGAACCAACAATGCTGGCATAACAATCATACAAGGCAAGGCCTGTTTGATTATGGGTGACCTCAAGGGGCATCCAAAACTAGGCAAGAAGATGGGTGACCTCACGGGGCATCCATTATCTAGGCACTAAGGTAATCTAGATAAGATTTCTACAACTAAGCAGGACCATGGGATGAAAATCATTCCATTGCTTAGGCACTTATGGGTAACAAGTCACTAGAAATAGGCAACAAATGGGGAAAAGTTCCATTGTTTAGGAAATTAAAACATAACAGGATAATTTGTCCCTTGATACACACTCATCAAAAACTCATATGATAAGCCAAACATCTTAAAAATTATTTCTAAGAAAAGAACACTGCAGAAAGATGAATTTTTCTTCATTCAATACAATTATTTCTAAGGAAAGCAAATTATAAAAGATGAAGTTTTCTTCATTCAATACAAATTTCCTATTCTATTGTCCTTTTTCCCTCAAATTTTGGTACAGGTTCCATTCTAGCTGGAGGGTCATCTAAAGCATAAGGAGAATTGATGAAATTCATATCTCGTAGCATTCTGATGTTGTTATAACTCGGTCGATCAAGTAGATGTTAAGGTTAGGATATCTCAAATTCTTCATAAAGTTGTTAATCATTAAGATACCTGGAAATCAAGCACCTAGGAATGGCACGAGCTCGAATCCATCTGACATCCAAATTGAAGGGAGGATTAGGAAAATTAAGAACTCGAGACTCATATTAATCCGATAAGGAATTTCCTTCTTCAAGCCTCATCACAAACAAGGCATTCAGCCACCCCTATTTGTATCCTTCATTGTTCGCTTGTTTCAGTCGAGCATCGAGATGGCATAGAGCTTCGTTGTATCCCCCCATCCAAAACTCTCTAGGCTACTTACGAAATTTATAAGTCAATCTCTCTAGCTACTCATGAAGTTTCTTCACCAAGTTTGCTTTACTTTCCAGTACAGAATTCTGGTTAGAGAGCTGGTCGGTAAGATTTTGAATTTTTTGGGACATTTCAGCCAAGCGTAATTTTTTTTCTTTCATTTGAGCAACCTCATTTGTTGAGGCTTGCTGAGTCCTAGTTTCTTCAACACTTCTTCGACCAACTCTAGCCCTACCCCGTGAGGAGGATGTAGGTCTGGTTTATTTCAAAGTTTCCAGTTCCTCTCTCAAAGTAGCATTTCCAGTTTCCAAAAATGAAAAGCCCTCGTCATTGACTGGGATCGAACCTCCCATAGAGGAAGAGGCAGCAGTTTTTAGTTGTTTCATTTCTTCTCGTAGGGCAATATTCTCTTCCTCTAACAACTTGGCAATACTCCTATGTTCCTCAATTTCAAATTTGATAACACTCTCTCTCTTTTTATAGGCTGAAAGAAACTTGACATAACCCCGATCAGCATTCAACTGTTGATACTTCTTCTCATACCCTTCATGCATAAGTGCAGTAGTTTCTTTATGTTAAAGCCGAAGCTCCTCGATCTTCCCTTGAATATCTTAAATCATCTCATAGTAAGCATCATTATTGGCTACATCCCAATCAAGCAGGCATTTTAAATATTAATAGGCCTGAATTGTTCGATCAGAGGCATCAGGTCCAAGGATATTAACGATTTCATCTTCATTAAAATCTGTATGACCAACTTTCAAGTAATCATTATATTTATTCATTAACTACGTATCATGAGCTGACAAGACTTCCATCCTGGCAACAAACTAGCAAGGCAAATAGGAATCAATCAATAATAGTGCCACTATGTGTCGAGCAAGTAAAGTAAAAGAAAACTCAGAATAACAAAAAAAGTCCATTTTATTAATCATAGGAGGAGAAATTACAACCAAAGTTACAATGAAAGGGAAAAATAGAAGAATAACATAATTAAAGAGATGAATGACTCTATACCATCTCCTTATTGCCTATAACATCTTCAACCGATTTGGATGAAGGAGCTAGTTTTTCGAATGGCAATATAGGTTGCTTAGTAGAAGTTATCACATGTTCAACTTTCTCAGAAGATTGAGGAAGAGTAGAAGTAGTTACTGGTTCTATTGATACCATAGAAGATTCATAAGATGCAATTTCATCTTTTTTTTTCTTCTTCAACAGTAGGAGGAGGGCCATGGGTGTGTTCCTAAAATAGTTCTGAATCCTGGGCAACGTTCGACCTCTTCAAGGCCGCTACCCATCCATCTTTGAAGTATTTCACACTTGCATACTCCATCTTTGAAATGATAGAAGTTAAGTCCTTGTTCCATCCTTTGTCCCATCCAGAACTAAAGGAATTCTTCACAGTTGCTTTCCTCTTCACTCTCTCCAAGGACTCTTCGACAGACTTCACCTTCTCTTTAAGGTCTTTCTTACGCCGTTCAGCCTCTTCAAGCTTGGCGTTAGCTTCCTCGGAGTCCTTCACAACCTACTTCTGAGCTATATCAGCAAGTTGAAGAGATGACTTGGCTGATGTAATTTTCTTCTCCCAAGCAGCCTTATCCTATTTATACCTCTACCGGTATTCTCCTAAAGACTTTAACAACACAGCAAGACCTTCCTCAACACCACTGGATGAAGTTAAAGCTTTGATGGCTTCATCCTTCTCCACGATATTATCGAATTACACAAATAACTGTAAGAAATAGAGCCGCAAATGAGAGCATGAACATAGCAATAAAAAATTAGAAGGATAAGTATAATAACAACTTACTGATATAAGAAGTTGGGCTGCCACATCGACCACCTTATCCCTAGGAGTTAAAGTTTCACCAGCTCGACAGTCGTTCAAAGTCTCTGACTTGATCAATTTCTTGGCCAACTCAGGGGTAAGGACAGCTGGAAAACTAGCCCTCACAGAAGAAATCCTAACCCTAGATGGTTAGGCAACAGTATCTACAAGCCTCTCAGCACAATCCCTCTTCAACCTCCTCAAAGGAGAATCTTCAATCAAAGGTGCATCCTCTTTTGGGACAACAAGATTCAATCAAAGGTGCTGCCTCTTTAGGAGCCACAGGGGGCTCCTTGCTGATATTTTTGGTAGGAGGAATAGCATCCTTTTTCTTAGTTCCATCAGCTATAACGTTTCTTTTCCTCTTCTTCGCTCCTTCAGCATCAGGAACGGGCTTGGTAAAAAACTTAGATAACCTCGTCTTCTTCATCATCAAATCAGCAATAGATGTACCCAAATCAGACGAAGATTATCCCACAATTGCTAGAGAAGCCGGTGCTTGATCATGATCAATCACCACTAGAGGAATGAGAGGTCAGGAAATGAAAGATGAAGTGGTATTCTTCTATCTCAGCAAATAAGAAGCGACCTCACGTTCTCCCCATTGATGGGCTGGTGCAAACCCCAGGTATTTGGAGCTACTCTTATAGGAAAAATATCAAAATATTGGCGAAAATCCAAACGTAGGGGATTAGGAGGAAAAGAAAAACCATACTTCGCAACAAAAAGGAGGGAAACGAGTGTCCCTCAGCTAAAGAAAATAAATCATAAGGTCAAGGAGGATCCTCTAGAATAACCCAAGAAGGAATTACAAAATCAACCCGAAACTTATCT
This sequence comes from Sambucus nigra, assembly GCA_949130495.1. Lineage (NCBI taxonomy): Eukaryota > Viridiplantae > Streptophyta > Magnoliopsida > Dipsacales > Adoxaceae > Sambucus > Sambucus nigra. The sequence continues at coordinate 287,873,307 of OX422208.1, forward strand.
AATGACTCAACAAGATAAACCATGGTGGATAAAGAAAAGAAAGAATAAAGAAGAAATTCTTATAGAAAAACTGGGAAATTTACTGAGGTGGATGATAGAAAGAACGACAGTACAAGGATAGAGTGATAAGACAAAGAGTTAAGAAATCTAGAAGTAAAAAGTAGAAGGCAGTCTGATTCTATCATTTTTAAATGCCCTGCATCGAGAAACAAGAAAAGAAATGATTACTAGAAAAGACGATTGTGTTTTCGGTAGCTAAATGATGAAAAAGATGTAAATATCCCAGCGTCTTTTGAAGATTCAAAATATTTACATCTTTACCATTTCGAGCTCAAATGATTAAACTAAAGAAACAATTTCCTAAGTATTGTTCATTTATAATATAATCAGACTGGGTAAAACACGTCCAAGAAACTTCTGGTCATAATGTTCCACATTACCATATTCAACCTCAACTATGAAATATTGGGAGCTTCTGTTGATACAAAAACTAGTCAGATAACGTTGACCAAGTATATGACAACACGTGTCATCTTACGTGGCAGAAACATATATTCATCGAACAACTTATGGTGCCGAGCTACTCAGTACCCCGAGATACTCAGCACCCCGAGATACTCAGCGTACCGAGCTACTCAGCATGCAGAGCATCTAGTCAAGAAGATCAAGCGACGATAACAAATTCAATGGACATTGGATTAAATGAACATTCTCATTATGTACAGATGTATATGTCTATTAAAGGCTAATTGTCTATTCACATGAACAACCCTTAGGTTATAAATACATTGTAACCTCATGCATAAGAGGGGATCAATACTTTATCATTTTTTACGATCATCATCAAGATTACAGAATAGACTCGACAATATAAAATAGTGGACGTAGGCCATTTCCATAATGTTGAACCACTTTAAAAATCCGTTTGTCTTATTTATTATTTTATATTTATATGTGATTAATTAATTAGATCAAGTCTAGTTTTTTACATCAATATTGATATCCAAAATGACTTTGCGAGCAGTGCCTTAACTTCTTGCACATTTTAATAAATGTGAGATGTGTGAGTGATCGTTTGGGCCCCTCATTTTAGTATTCTCTCTATCTTAGGGTACTGAAGTGGTTGAGCATTAGTTTTCTGAACAAGACTTTTCTCTCAGCCTTCAAATTAAAACTCTCAAAAGACCCCAACTGGCCATCTTTCTCGAGCCCTACATGCTTGTCCAAGGCTTCTTGGTAAGAATTCATATATACAGATAACAAAAGTGTTAGTAAATGTTCTTTTACATAAAAATAACTCTTTTAAAAGACTTGGGGATACTCAGAGAGCACCCCCTCATTGACTTGGGTTTGTTCATATGGAATCCCCTCTACCTTGGGTTTGCTTGTATGGCATCCCCCTCGCTAGCTTGGCTTTATTTTCACAACTCACAGTTTTGTACTTGCATGTCTATCATTTCTTTGCTCCTATCTTGGGACTTCTTACCCATTATTTGTCCTTTCTTGAAAAAAAATTTGGGTTTACTTGTGATTTGTACTTTCTTGTCCATATAATTTATTTCTATTTTGGGCCTTCTCTCCCGTCATTACCCTATTGGGGCTTTGGGCCCGCTCGCACCAAACATAGTTTTTACGAAAGGGTTGAATGAGTACCCCTCTACAATATTGTACATAGAGTTACACATAATAAAACTCAGTAATGTAGATATAGTTACACTTATAATTACATATACAGTCACATTAATTAATGTAGATACATTAACACTTATCAATCTACATTAATTAATGTAGATACACATACATCTACACTTATAAGTGTAAAAAACTATTCAATTGCACATATGTAAAAAGTATGAAGTTACAATAGTGTATCTATATAAATGTTTCTTAAAAAATCAGTCACACTTTAATGGAAAGAATTTTTGTTGATTTATTTCAACTTTTTAAATCGAATTGCATAAATCACTGCTTTATAAGTTTTTTTTGTTGGTTCCCTATATTTCCACACCTACTACAGTTGATTTATATTGTTGTTTCTCATTCTTTTTTGTACCCATTTTTCTTTGGATAAGCAATTTTTTTTTATTGGGGGAATGATTGCTACGTCACATGTATTTAGTGGCTTGCATACAGTAGGCATTAGAAAAATTAGGATTGCGTAAGATATTTTGTAGTAAGACTTACGAAAATACAACTCTACAAATTTTTTGATGTCTTGACCAATGTTATGTATTAAAGTGACAACATGTCACAAAGTAAACCATGTATCTTACACAACCCAACAGAACATATTTTCCTATTTAAATCAACAACAAATGGTTGATAGTGAACCTCTAATATGGAGAAACTTGAAGGTGAGGCGAACCATTGTCTGGATTCCAATACAAGTTATTGAATTTTTTTAATCCATTTCTATGCACAAACAATATGTACATTTGGCAAATGGTTCCATTCTTTTTTCCTATAGATCCAATATTTGTATACTTATATGATCAAATAATTAAGTTATCGGTAAACGTCGCACTTTCCTAATCCAAGAATTGAAGAATTCAATAACATTAATGTACATTTCTCCATATTGTTCCCTCCAGTGTATGCATTACACTAGTACTTTAATGGTGCGTCATTTAAAAAAATTAATAACTATATTTCCTCCATAACATTTCAATTATGTCTAATATTGATCTCAAATTTCCCTTATAGAAGCATAAGCACACTCCCTGATCTTAAACATAATGTACTCTCGAAATGCATTTGCCACGTGTCCTCCTGATAATGCATTTCTCAAATTGAGCTTCATGCATTGTATGCAATAGGAGTGATGATCATGGGAAAATATTGGGGACTGATTCTTTGATTCCATCATTTCTTTATGATATAAAAGTCAATTGCCTTCAATTTCCAATGACCTTATATAGTTCCATCACAAACCAACTCCAATTTTCTATGTTCTCATAATCAACAATAGACGTTGCTAAAAGAAATGTGTTTGTTGCAATAATGAAATATGACTTACCTCAGTAAGTATCCAAGTTAAATAAGATATCGGTAAACGTAAAATTATAAATGATTTAATAATGAAAGTAATTAATATACCTTGATTTCCATATCTTGTTTTTGTTGGGAGTAGTGTTCCCTTATAGTACCCTTTTAAGAATGTGCGATTAATAAAGAGAAATGGGCAATAAAACTTGAATCCGTCTGTTGATGTCCAAATATGGACTTAATCCAAATTTATGATCACAGGTAACAATATAGTAAGTTAATCAAATCACATACAATAAAATATATTTTTAGAGTGGTTTATCTGTAAAATAGCCTACGTCCATTGTTGGTATTATTTAGTAGGGTTTATAATTGCTCAGTATAGTGTTCATATGAATGGTTTGAGTTGTTACTCCCACTAAGGGAGTATTTGTTTATTTATATTGGTGTAAAACCCTAGATATGGAACGCCTTTATATTGCCAGAAATTTACATCTGCGTATAATAAATGAAACTCTTAAAACTCAGTGATGGTTGGTATATCATCGGAGTAACTTTTAGTATTCCTGATTGTTGGTGTTCCTGGACTTGGTCTGCCATCCAGCTGACTAAGTATCTCTGATGCCAATCAAGGTGGCTAGTCATCCATGTAGGAGGACATGTGTACATTTTCTGTTGGTCCACGTGGGAGAGTAATTTTTACATATAAAAAAAGCCCCCATTTCTCTATTCATGATGATTGATCGAAAGTATAGGGTAGTTGGTCCAGGAAATTGCTCGGCGTACTAGTTTTATCATTTGGTCGGCAGCCGACTTCCCACGCTTGTAAAAAAAATTCACTGGTACTGTTTGATAATTGAACTTTTGTAAATAATTTAAACTTTTTCAATCGCCAAAGGATACAATGGTCTTTTGAAGCTTCGGAAGGCATGTAGCGGTCTGTAGTTCAACTGATCATTCAGTTAATCATTTCATTCCCTTTGATCGAGGCAACCTATAAATAGGTACAATTTTTCACTTCTTTCTTTTCACCTCAAACCTTATACACTCAAGATTTTTCCTTCAACTTCAAGCTTTCTTTATACAATCGTTTTCTTCCATTGTTTTCTTCAGTTCTTGTACTCACCTTAGATTCCCTATAAGTCTTCTTTTCCCCTTTCTCTATTTTTATTATCTTTTTCTCTCTTTCCACCATAGTTCACATCATAGACGAGAGTTCATTAGATTATTTTAGATCAAAAAGAAAAAAAATTCTTGGGTATATTTAGAGATAACATAGGGTCCCATGGATGTATATTCTCTTCCTGAGGGTCACTGGATCCCCACTTTATTCATAGAAGAGTGTAGCATCACTTTTCTGCTAAACCACTTTTTTCCTCCAATTTTGCTAATACTTTGATGTGGTCACTGCTAGGGTACCACCAAACACTTGGAGGTATATAAATGGTGTCAATAGGTTGAATGAAGTTTATAGGACTCGTATTGGGGTCCAGGAGTTAATGTTTTGCTATAAATGGGGTATGGTTAGGGAGAACATGTACTATTTGAAGATTAAGCAACAAAATAGGGATTTAGTAGTGAATATACCAGATTTTAATAAGAATTATTGGTATTATGGTGTAATTGTTAAGAACTGTCAATATGCCCCTCTTTCACGGGGAGTATCCTATGCTAGTCCTAGATGTCCTCAAAGAGGGCATGGCATAGGTTGTTGTTCTATCCTTTATTTGTTCTTCTTTTGTTATGTGTTCTTGAGTTATACCGACTACCTTTTTTATTTCCTTTTTGATGAGGAAAGTAAGAAGGGGAAATTAATGTTAACGAACTCAATTTTTTTATGGGGACTTAAATAGAGGGTTGGAAAGGAACATCCTTGAGTTACCTATTTGTTGTTGGAATATAAGAGTTCTATTAACTCTTTTGTTACCCGACCAACACTTATGTTGCCCAAAGTTTCCATCAACGTAGAAAAATATCAGGTACCTACTCCTTCAGCTACATAATCTGTTGGTGCTAAGTTCACCCAGGGAGGAACTCTTTCCTCATTTGAATCTTTTGACATTTATGAGATACCACCTTCTCCTTCAGGCGAACTGACTAAGAGTAAGAAGCCTAACTTCATGGATGGGCCAATGACTCCTCGCCTAAGTAACGCTAGCATGAAGCCAGTTGGGAAAAAATCCTAGGCCAGTGATAAAAGTCCTCTTGGTGCCGAGGAGACTCAAATTGCTGAGTCTCAACTTAAGAGATTGAGGAGAAGTTTGTGTGACCCTCAAAAACAGTCCCAGAAAACACAAGTTGGCCAACAAGATTTGGCTACAAAAAGGACTACCGACTAACAAGAGTTGGTGAGAAAAATTCAAGCTAACCTTAACATTGGGTTAGATTTTCTTGCTGTTAAACCTAGATTGTCTAAGGGTATGATCAAGTCTGGAACTCTCCCCGCTGATTGGGATGAATCAACCCCCATGCCCTAGTCCAGGCTAACTGATAGGGCTTGTAATAATATAGCATTGGTAATTATCTTATCTTCTTCTTTTCCTTTGATGTTGTTGAATTTTTTCTAACTTCTGGTATTTTCTCTTTTTTACAACTTTTGGTTAACTTTAACCAATGATGGAGAAGAACGATCAACTAAGGTCCTCTCCTGGTGAAGTGGAAGACTCCTTTAAGAGCTTATGACAAACTTTGACTGCTTTTCGTCCGTCTATGGAAACAAAGTACAAGTCTTGATAAGAGGAATCAAAAGGGCCAATGACAGGGTAACTGCAGTTGAAGGCAAAAAAAATGCTGCTAATGAAAAAGCCAAAGCTTTCGAGAAGAAACTAGGTGATGCTGAAGGCAGAGCCAAAAATACTAAAGACAAACTTACAAAAGTCACTACTCGGGCCAAATCTACTGAAGACAAAGTGGCTAGTCTGACTTCTGAAGTCATTTCCTTGAAGGCTAAGGGAAACGATTTTTTTGAAAAGGGTTGGGAGAAATCTCTCTTAGTTTCATCTTCCTAAATTGAATATGCCAATCAGTTGTCCTTCAAAGAAGGTTGGTCAGAAGCTCTGAAAGTGGATGTCATGGAGGAAAACTCAGAGATTTTCCAAAAGCATGATCCTCATACTCCTCCTAACCTGGATGAGGAGTTTTATAGAGGAGGGGTCTGGAGAGTTCTATGATGCCCATTGAGTTTAATTTTTATCTTTTGTTTCTTGAAGATGTATCAGCCTTTGTACTTCAATGATTAATCAATGAAAGTACAACTTTAATTATCAACTCTTTATGCCTTTGAATGATCTTGATTTCTTATTAGTTTATTATTTTTTGTACTGTCTACTTCTCTATATTTGCCCCATAAACTCATATATTTGTGACTTTTCAGTTTGATGCTAGGAAAAAGGCCATTATTTCTACTAAAACCGACTTACTTAGGCATTGCAAAAATTTCTTTGAAGCTGACCATGTTCCTTTATTTGAGGAAGATTTATTAGGGTTTCTCGGCTCAATTGCTTCTTATCAAATTAAATAATCTTACATCTATCTTCATTGCCTCTGGGACAGATCTATATAAAATAATGCCGATTATTACGAGAGGATTGAGAGGATGCAGGAAGATCATAAAATTTCCAAAACATTGTTCCATTCTGACTATGAAGCTAAATATAAGGCATTAAGTAAAGGCTATGTATTTGACAAGAAATTGAAATAAATTACTTCTCCTTTGCACAAGAAAATATTGGTCTTCAATCAAGAATTGGAAAATTCCTGATTAATCGTTAATATGTTGGAGAAAGAAAATAATGCCCTGGGGAGCAAACTTGATAGTCTGAAGAGATCAACCACTACTAGTCCTAATGAGGGTCTTTTATTTTAGATATTGATAATGTCAGGTTATTGGAGGAGATAGAAGCTTTGTAGAAGAAAAAAACCAAGCCTGCACAACCTTCCAGGAAAAGTATAGTTGTTCGACCAACCATTGAGGAGGAGAGAACCAAGAAGACTCTTGTCGATCAAGCTGCCATGCTAAAATCTAAAGATATAGTCCTCAAGAAACTCCAAGATAAATTTGATATGTTGAAATTCCATTTTCATCAACAGCCAAGGGAAGTTTGGATGGATGGCTACCATGAGGCCTTAACTCACTTGGATGATCATCTTGCCCAAAGCAATAGTGAAAGCTACAAATGGGGGTGGACTATCTTTTTTAACCTTGCAGAATTATGATCAAGAGAGTAATTTGTGGCATCGGAATGTCCCGAGTTTCTTGTATTGTTCTAAGCTACCCCTTAAATTAGACACAACCTGGATTCCACCTGATGAAATTCTCCAATGTCTGATAAATAAATATTTGGGTAAGTATGTCCTCAATAATTAATGTGAGATAGTTCGTCCTCCTCACTTACTTGATAGGTCGAGCAACGAAAAGAGCAAGATTTTAAGAGATTTTGACACAATAAACTCACCATATACCCTTGATGATCCTCATGTCGGGATGGACAGGGCATAAGGGAAGCGTTTGGCAGAATAGATTTTTACTTATTTTCTTATTGTAATGCATTTTGATCAATGAAATAAACTGATTTTTTTTTTAGTTTTCTTTATTTAAGCATGTGGTTGTTATTAATCTTTTTGCCGACTAGGAAACATGTATAATGATTAGTTAATCGGCTTGTAGACTAAATAACCTACTAAAATGTTTAATATTTGATTCATGTTTGAATCGTTTATACAGCCTTCGATTCGACAAATGCACTTAGATAAAAATGTAAATAACTTTATTATACTAAGTTTTAGCACTAGTTATCAGTGGATACCAAGTGTGTTAGGAATGTATAATTATTAGAGTGTTTTAGCCTGGTCGGGTAAAATATCTAATAAAGAAATTTTACTGACTTCTTGTTCGTGACTTGCTGAGGGCAAATCATACATGAAGTTTCACTTTTTTGAAGTTGTAAAAGTTTGGAAAAGTTGGAACCATGCAATTCTCTAAAGTTGCAAAAGTTTGGCGAGGAACTTTTATTAACTTGGAAAAGTTTGAACCATGCTCTTATTTGAAGTTGAAAAAGTTTCAATTAAAATGGCTCATCATTAAAACTTTTCTGAAGTTGAAAAAGTTTGAACCATGCTCTTTTTCGAAGTTGGAAAAGTTTGAATTAAAATGTCTCATCATTAATTTAATAATTTATGGTATATTGCACCATACTCCAAAAAAAAGTATAATGGAGAAAAATATGAAATTTCATTAACTAGAAGAACTGATTACATTAAAAATGAAATTTCTGAAAACAAAATTACTGATAATACTTGCGCAGATGGTCTGTGTTCCAAGAATTCTTGAACTATTTTCCTTCCAATGTTTCTAAGCTATAAGTTCCTGGTCGGATAACCTTTGAGATACGGTATGGACCGTGCTAGTTAGGCTCAAGTTTGTCGTTCTTCTGGATTACTTTCTTGAGCATGAGATCTCCTTATTTTAAGTTGGTCGACTTGACCCTTCGATTATAAAACCTTGTAGTCCTTTGTTGATGAGTAGCCATCTGAATAGAAGCATCCTCTCTGATTTATTCTATGATATCCAGGTGTAGGCATCTCATGAGATCATTCTTGGGTGAACCAAAGTTCAACACCCTGTGAGTCAACAAACCTATTTCTAAAGGTACCATTGCCTCAGTTCCAAAAGCTAACATGTATGGAGTTTCCCATATTGCTATTCTGGGAGTTGTCCTATATTCCCAAAGGACATTGTGGAGTTCATTAATCCAGTTGACTTTAGAAATATTCATCCTTTTTTAACCCATCTAGAAAGGTTTTATTAATGATTTATGTTTGCCCATTACACTGTGGGTGCCCAGGGGTTGAATGAAGTTTCTGGATACCAGACCTAACACAATACCCTTTAAATTCTTCATTATCGAATTGAATGCCATGGTCGGTGAAGAAGGCATAAGGCATGCCATACCTGGAAATGATCTCCTTCCATATGAAGGAGACAATCCTCTAATAGGGAATATCAATCAAAGGCTCAGTATCCACCCATTTGATTAAGTAATCAACCACCACTACAAAAAAAATAGCCTTTGAGATGGGGGCCTAACAGTCCAAAAAGATCATTTATCCATCTCAAATACTTTTTGTGATGCTATTTGGGCGGCTAGGGGGGTTCTTTTTAATAGGGGTTATAAATACTTTTGTGACCCCATATCCGTCTCAAAAGAGTTTTTTTAGGACAGGAACAGATCCATCTCAAAAGGTCCTCATTTTATATGACCCTTTTGAGACGGTATAAAAGTTGTCACAAAAGATTGTTTTTGAGACGGGAATTAATCTGTCTTAAAAGGCTAGTATTTTAGGAGAGATTTTTTAGACGACAACATAGCCATCTTTAATATATTTTTGGGACAGTTTTAACCATCCCAAAAGACGTGAAGCGGTCTTAAAAAATTTCTACCAATATTTTGTGGACAATAAAATCTACAGCTAAAGTTTAATATAAATTTGAATTACATTTGAAATTGTACAAACAACGAATAATCAGAAAATGTAATACATAAGATGATTTTCAACCAAAACAACGAATCATTGTCATTCAACCATAAATAGAGTTCTTACAACCATATCCAAATATTCATCAAAATAAGAATTATAACATTAAGTTCAAATATTTGACTTACAAAAATACATTAATGTATTAACACTCTAAGCACGAAATGTCTTTATCAAAGTAATCTCGCAACATTGAAGCGTACGACCTCCAAAACCACTGATTAACATTTTCATGTTCTACAAAAATATCACCTGCACAAATAATATTTTTTGAGACAGCTAATTATATCATTATAAAAAAACTATGTTTTAAAGACTATATTTTGTCTGTCGAAAAAATAGGGTTTTAAATGGAACTTTTTTTGTGGTGTACTACAACCAGATATTTGAACCTTCCCTTAGTGGTCGACAATGGTTCGGCCATGTCAATTCCCTAAATAGAGAAAGGTCATGGAGAAGTGATGGGTGTCAAACTTACTCCTTGTCATTTATGGATGGTGGAAAACTTTTGGCACTTATCACACTTTTTGGTGAAAGCAACACATTCTGCTTTCATCGTCATCCAGTAGTAACCTTGCATTGCTATTGGTTGTCTTAGAGACCTCCCGGCTGTGTGAGCTCTACTTGAGCCTTAATTCACCTCATTGATCAGATCATTTACTTCGTTTGGATTAACACAATGGAATAGAGAAACGGTGTATCCTCGCCTTTACAAGACATTTTTTTTCTAACACATAACTGGCTAATTTGTACCTCATCTTCTTGGCATCTTTCTGGTTGGACGATAATTTTTATCTTTTGATGTAATCTTTAATTAGGTTCGTACATGAGGAACCTAATTCCACAGATATGACGTTGACTCCCATCCCATTAATGCTTCTATAGGTGAGAATTTCCATTGGGATTGTTCGTTTGAGTTATGTTTGAGTTGGTGAAGCATGTCGAGCAAGAGTGTCTACTCAGGCATTTTCTATCCTAGGAATCCTCATCATCCTGACTGAAGTGAATAAAAAATAACCTCCTTAGATTTTTTATGATATTTCATCATCATTTCCTCTTTAACACCATAAATTTACTACATTTGGTTGACAATTAACTAGGAATCACTATGCATCAATACTTGGTCGACGCTCAATGATGAAGTCAGTTCCAGTCCTATGATAAATGCTTCATATTCTGCCTCATTATTGGAAGCCTTCAATTAGAATCTCAAATAATATTCCACATCTAAGTTTTTCAAAGTGTTGATCAAGATGCCTGCTCCACTTCGAGTAGAACATGAGGATACATATACAAATAATTGTCAGATTAGAGTATCCTCAGAGAAATCTTCCTCTGCCAATAATCCATATTTGAACATATTCTTACTCTATTGAATTATTTCTTAAACAATCAATGATTTAGGTTTATTGGCCACAGTTTCGATTTGCTTTTGACCTAAGTTCTCTTTCGAAAAAGTTTGCTCAATAGGAAAACTTGGATTTTATTGTACCTATACATATGTGAATTTGCCTATAAAGTCTGCCACTGCTTGGCCTTTTATTACAACTCTGGGTTCATAAATAATTCCATACTATCACAATTCAATTGCCCAAAACATTAACCTTCCATACTTTTCAGGCTTATGCAATGCCTATCGCAAAGGCAAATCCTTGTAGACAACAATACTGTGAGCTTGAAAATATAGTCTTATTCTCCTGGAAGCTATAATGAGAGCTAATGCTAACTTCTCCAGGTATGGATATCTGATTTTCACTTCTCAAAATGCCTTCATAGTATAATATACTGGACTTTGAACTCCTCCATATAGTCAGATCAAAGATGAACTGACTGTTGATTCTGAAACAACCAAGTATAAATATATTTTTTCTCCCAAAACTGGTCGAGAAAGGAATGGGGGAGAACCCAAGTACTTCTCCAAATCTGTAATGGTTTTCTTGCATTCTCCATTCCACTCAAAGGTCTTTCTAAGCACCTTAAAGAATGGAAGATATATATCAGTTGCTTGGGAGAGAAAATGGTTCAATGCCGCTACTCTTCCTGTCAACTTTTGAACATCTTTCTTGTTGCTTGAGGACTGCATTTCAAACAAGGCTTTAATTTTGGTAGGGTTTTCTTCTATTCCCTTTGATTGACAATGTACCCTAGGAACATTACTTCTTGTACCCCAAAGATACTTTTGGTTAGGTTAAGTTTCATCTAATGTTTTTCCAGTTTATCAAAGGTTTGAGTTAAGTCTGTAATGTAGTCGGAAGAAAATTTTCTCTTTGTGAGCATATCATCTACATACACTTCCATGTTTTTGTTGATTTGGTCTTCAAAAATCTTGTTCTCTAGTCTCTTATAGTATCTCCAATGTTCTTCAACCCAAAGGGCGTGACATTGTAATAGTAAGTTCCTCGGCTAGTAATAAAGGAAGTACTTTCCTTGTCTTTAGGCTTCATCTTTATATTATTATAACCAGAATACGCGTCCATGAAACTGAGTAATTCATTATATGATGTAGCATCGACTAATTAATCAATCATTGGTAAAGGAAATTGATCTTTTAGGCATGCCTTATTAAGGTCTGTGAAGTTAACACACATGCGACATTTGTTATTCTTTTTCTTAACCATTACCACATTAGCCAACCAACTGGGATACTTGACATCTTCAATGAACCATCCTCGCTATAATTTCTCCACTTCCTCCTAGATTGCCATATTCTTTTCACGGCTGAAAAGTTTTTGCTTTTGCTTAATCGGCTTAGAATCTGGATTGATATTAAGCTCATGGAAATTGAAGTTTGGATCTATCTCCAAAAATATCTTTGTGGATCCAAGCGAACACATTTTTCCTTTCTCTAAGGAATATAATTAATTCCTGTTTAAGAGAGGGAGAAAATCTTGAACGAATATGGGTAGTTTTGTTTGGCTTCTCATTGTCTAGTACAATAGTTTATATTTCTTCCATAACTTTCCACTTCACCAGCTCCTCCTCTTCCTGTGGATTCGGAGTGTTAATGTGGGAAGTGGTTGTGCCCTTTATTTGTATTTTTTGTTGTTTGGACGAAGTATAATATCATTCCCTAGTTTTTTTATTTTCGTTTACTATGCCGATTCCATAATTTGTTAGAAATTTCATGCATTGATTTATTGTAGATGGTACAACTGCTAACTGCTTTATTCCCAGCCTTCCTAGGATTATATGTAATCTGATGGGACATTTTTGTCTAACACAAAGAAATTAAGTCTTTCTCTCCTTCTCACTCGCCAGGTGCTGACCAAAACTTCCATCTTAATCTTTCCCAATGGGTATACCTTCTCTCCTGCAAATCCTATGAGAGGTATATGGCATGGTTCCATCTTACTGTCTTTTAGACTTAAGATTTGGAAACAATTGTAGAACATTACATTAGTTAAACTCCCATTATCAATTAATATCCTTGCAACTCTGCATGTGATAACTAACGGATCATCGTGAGGATAAAGGACCCTGCTCAAATCATTTTCGACGAATTCGATTAGTATCCTGTCTTTATTGACTTTCCTTAGCCGACTATCACTATATTCATCCTTATCAATTTGTCTAAGATTAGGGAAGGCCTTGGCTTCATTCAAGTAAGCTTTATTTTCTACAAACGTATGTCCTTCCCCGACATCTCCTCCTGCAATGAAGTGAAATCTAAAGGATATCATGTCTACCTCCACATTTGGTTCATCAAGCCTCTTCAAAAATTCTGGATCTTCTTCAAAATAGTTATGTATTACCATTTTGTTAGCTTCCTTCGCTTGGACCGGAGATTCAGACGTCCTTAGATCATCTTGGTTACCATTTTGATCAATAAGCTTGCCCAGTTTTCCTCCCCCCGAATAATATTTTCAATCTCATTCTTTAGTTCAATGCAATTATGGGTGTTATTTCCATGGTCCCTATGAAATTCACAATACTTGGACTTATCCCTCTTATTGGTAGGTGTCTTCAACTTTCTAGGCCAATTAAATTCTCGATTCCCCTTGATTTCATTTAGGATATGGTGAATAACTTTGTTGATGGGTGTATAATCATCATACTTCTTAATTCTATCAGGATTTTTGTCCTTTTGATCCTTATCGAACGAATTAGAATTGTTTTTGTGACTTTCACCCTTGGTCTCACGAGCTTCCTTAGCTGCATAGCCTCCTCGGTATTCTTTATCTTTCCTTCCTTAGCCCTTAATTATGTCATGCTTTTGGGTGGATTCTTCGCTAAAGCAGAGTAAAGATCTTAAGCAAGCAACCCACTCATAAGTTTTAGAATGGTTGTCTTCTACTAATAGTCCACAACCTTTAGTTTTTTATTGTTAAATCGTGTAATATATCCTCTAGTACTCTCTCCTGGATTTTATCACACGATCAAGAGATGAGTGAAAGTCTTGATCAGCTTACCCCAAAGGAAAAGTTATCTATGAATAATTCTGTTAATTAACAAAAACTAACGATTTTACCTCTTGGGAGATTATTACACTAGATTTGGGTTGTCCCTATGATAGAACTGGAGCAAGATATACATCTCACCTCGTTGGTCACTGAGTAGATGTCGACATCATCTTGATATTTCTATATGTGCAGGAGTGGATCCATTTTCCCATCATACTTGGGAGTGACCACTGGAATCTTGAACTTGGAAGGTGTAGGGTATTCCACAATAGCCTGGATGAGAGGTGAGGCTTTAACAAAACTCCTTTGTAATGGAATCTTGGTTTTATCCATTTCACCTAGCCGATCTTCCAATCTCTACACACATCCCTTCTAAGCATGTTCTTTTGGCTTAGCTTTGTCCAAGGTAGATTTAGAGGCTTTACTGTGCCTATGTGCTGAACTCTCCTCCTGAGAGGACTACTCGGCATGCACAGAGCCCCTTATACTAGTCCTAGATATTAATGACCCTTCTCTGTAATCACGATGATGCTTTTGATCCCTGTGATGACCTCTAGTTACTCAGGGACCTAGATGATCAAAAGAAGACTCCCTGCTTAGCCCCTCCAAGACACTTGCTATTTCTTTGGAAAAAGATTTACCATTATAGTAATTCGTTGATCAAAATGAAGAACTTGTGCCAAGACAGTGTGACCTCTCATGAGAAGAACAATAATGATAACTTCTTTCATTTGTGGTTAGCGGAGGTGGCATATATTTTCTGGAATTGGAAGACTTGTCATGCATAGTGCGAGTCAATTATCTAACTGATTCTTTCATAGCCTCTTATCCCTTAGCCAAATTAAATAGGATTCGTTGGAGATCTGTCTCACTAGGGGTAGTGGATATTTTTTGATTATTTCCTGCAACCGGTAGGTTGCTTTCAGAGGCATAAGTAATTCTTTAAACTAGAGAATGAAATATACAAGGTAAAGAATAATTATTATCAGTTGAGTTCCCATAGACGACGCCAATCTGTTTATATCTAAAAATGGACTTAATCCATATTTATAATCATAAATACAAATGCAGTAAGTTAATCAAATCACACACAAGAGAAGAGATTTTTAGAGTGGTTTAGCTGTAAAATAGCCTACGTCGACTATTATTATTATTTAGTAGGATTTACAATAGCTCAGTATGGTGTGCATATGAATGATTTAAGTCCTCCCTCCAATTGAGGGAGTATTTTTTTTATCTATATTGATGTAAAACCCTGGAGATGGAATTCCTTTACATTGCCAGGAATTTACATCTACATACAATAAATGAAAATCTTTAAATTCAATGTTGGTTGGCATCCCATCTGAGTGACTTTTGGTATTCATAACGACTGGTGTTCCTGGAGTTGGTCGGTCATCCAACCGACTGAGTATCTCTGATTCTGATCAAGTTGTCTAGTCGGCCAACTAGGAGGACAAGTGTAGATTTATTATTGGTCCACGTAAGAGAGTAATTTTTACATACAACACCATCAATGCAATCATTTAAAGTGACAAGTACATGTCTTAAATGTTTTGTCATTAGATCATTTCTAATTTACTTCTCGGGTTAGATGACTTTGCAGCATCAATGTACCACCTCAACTCATCATAGGATATAGATTCATTATTAAAATCTTGTGAACGTGTTTTTTTCACAATTGTTTAAGCAACATGGTAAGGATATCATATCTTAAGTTAACCATTAGATGGTGCATTACATCAGATGGTCTGAGAAGTGCTATGCCTTTTACTTGGTCATGTATAATACCATTGACACTATCCAAATTCATGTTGGGATTCTTTACGGTATGTAATGGTACTGCACATATATGATCTTTGTCAAAAGTTCTTATGTAGAAACATATGTTAGTTTTCTAGGATGATGCATGTATTCTTCACATGCAATCACTTGATTCTCTATTCGCACAAACGAATGTAATTGTGGTGCTTTGATTTTAGATATTTCTAGTGGAATCCTAACTTCGTTGAGAATTTTGATAGTGAAATCATTAATTGACCATCCCCACCAATTAGCTCTTGGTTTACATGAGTAATGACACTAGGCCAACTTCTGATAACATACTTTATGTAAAAGTTATTAAAAATCTACTTGACAAATTAGTTTCTTTGTATTTATTTGTGTTAGTATTTTCTAGTAGAAAATTCCCACAAACAACACTATCAATTTCAGAGATACACCAAACCCCAATTGTTTCATGATTAAACTCATCCTTAACTTTAGCATCTATGATTTTTATTCCTTTGATTAATAATGTGACAAACATTCAACAAACATCATAATTGGATTCAATAACGCAATTTGGATGCCTAGGAAGTGAGCATGTCAATTACATGTGTTTTGTCAAATCAGTAGGCTTTAAAAGCAAAATCTAAACTATTTCTTGAAATTTTATTATCGAATCAACGAGTACCATTGTTGACATATTCTTATACTCGAATATTAAAATCAAATTATGAGGGGGATTTCCGAACGACATCCAAAACATAAGGGACATGCAGAGATTACTTCCAACATATCAGATAAGAAAAGACAAATATCATAGGAGTACTGATTTTTGATTGCCCACATAGTCGAATGCCTTGGACTCTAGGATGCATGGAAAAATGGCCTACCTCAATAGAGACAATAGGTTAAAGACTACGAGGACTTTGTCGGTGAACCATCAACAATTGAAGGATCGATATTCTTCGGCGCATGATCCTTCACAATTAGCTGAAGACTTATCGTTGAATATTCCTATATATTTGAATCTATGAAGACTTAATCAAAGTATATGTTCCCAATGTCTAGAATGACCCTTGTTGTTACGAGAAAGTATCTCGAAGAATTCGAACATGTGTCATGCTCAAATTTAAATAAATCAAACATGCGTGCTAAAAACAAGGGATAACACTATAATAGGTTGTGTATATAAATCCTCACATAGTGATAGTGAAGATTAATAGAGACAAGACTCTGCACTTCTGTACTAAAATCTCTCATTGATAAAAATAAAGTCTCCCTCTCCCCTTCACCCGTCGGCGTAGGTCAAATTTGGTCGAACCACGTATATACACTGTTCTTCTTTATCTCTCACATTCTTCTATTTTTATTTGGCTTTAAAAATTCTTGTATTTTGTGAATAAAAAATTTTGACCAAAATAATTAGCGTCGTCTATGGGAAATACTGTTTCCAGAGCCATAAATAAGAATTGGGTTACACAGTCTATCAAAGGCCTCAGAGAGTAACAATAGGACCTATAAGATTAACTTGAATAGCAACTCAAATGTTTACCTCATCCCCAAGAATCTCCAGAGAAAATGGTGGACCAAGATTCTCATGGCGATCAAACTTAGTAGAATTAGGTGTCGTTACCTCCACGCCCCACGCTCTCCTCAAACATATACTAGGCATCAGTAATTCGAGGTATGGAGCTCCCATCGATGAATGAAGTTGATGAAGAAATCGATTGGGAATTCTCGTTCAGTCTTCAAGTCATGAGTTGCCTGATGCTATCGAACATCAATCTCCCCGGGATGGACTCTTTCGACGACACCTAAGATCCGAGGGACCACATCTAACACTACAGGGCACGTATGGACTTTATGTCCTGCCCTGACTAAATAAGGTCCAGAGCATTCTCCACCACTTTGAAGGGGTTAGTAAGGACATGGTTTAACTGACTGCACCCACAATCTGTCACTAATTTTGGGAATCTCTCCAAACATTTTGCTCAGCACTTTATCAAGAGAAGAATTCCCCAAAAGATTAACGATTATTTAGTTAACATTCAATAGACAGAGATGAGAGTCTTAAGGAATATGTCAAAAGGTTCAATGATGAAATAATTCGCATAGATCATCCCGATGAAAAGGTGGTTGATAATGCGTAAATATTGCGTATTTCATGCGTTAACATACACGTTATTAGCCCCCTCGAGTATCATATTCCTTATATTTATGCTCGTTAACTAGATAACCTCGTATTTCTATGTTAACATGATTTGCAGGGGTTAATTGAGCTTTTATAGGTATTTGGATGCTTAGTATGAAGTTCGGATGCATTCCGGTGAAGTTTCGTAAAATCCTGCATCTTTAAGGGCAATTTAGTCTTGTCACATTTTAGGCACCTGGACCAACATCTCATGAAATTTGTAAACCTCTGAGCGATCTTCTAGTGACCATGAATGGTGTGCAAATCCAATCCCTAACGAAGAAGTTACGAGACTTTTGGAGAAAGAGAAAAATAAAGAAACCAAAGCAGGGGAGAAGGAAAAAGAATGCAGTGTTCTAAGACCTGACTAATCGATAGATCGACCAAAAGGGTCGATAAATCGGACCTTCAATTGTCACTCTTCGAACAAAGACATTGGGCTCATATCTGACTGGTCGATCGATCGACCAAAGGGGTCGATCGATCGATCCCCTGTTTTCTACGATATTTTGCCCTACATTTTCTTTTTCCTTTTCTTTTCTATTCTTTTTCCAACTTTCTATTTAAGACATTTTTGTTGTAATATCATATATAATTCATTTTTGGTTAGAAAATCTTAGGGTTTGGGATTGTTGGGAGCTCATTTCTTCTTCCTCATTTGGTGTGGCAACTTTTGGGTTTGTAAGTTGACTATTCATCATCCATAACATATATATAGTTGTCTTTTCCCATATTTCCATGATTTCTATTTAGTTTAATTAGTTGTAATTTAGTTTAATCATGTTGTGCCCTTAGACAAACAGGGTCGGGGTTGTGTTCCGCCATTAACGGGCCTCGAGCCCAGAAAATTAGGTTTTGTGTAAAATTACATTTAATTGAACCCGCGTGTATTAAATTTGGATTGTTATGCATTTAAATTTATTTGTCACGCAACTTTAGTGTTTATAGCAACAATTCGAATTTAATCTGTGTGAGACCATTTTTGATTAAATGTTTATTCAAGCAACGTTGGCTTAAATTCTTTATTGTGTGAAGTTTATGATTAATTGATAATGATCGATTAAATTTTGCTCGAGCCGAAATTCTGATTAGTAGTCTTTTTTATCCGTATGGTTGGATGCTATCCCTATCCTCACTTTACTTTTGTGTAGACTTAACTTATTCCTTTCTTTTGTCACCATAACAATCTATCACCTTTTACACTTTTAGTCCTTAATTAATAAACCTATTAAAATATGTCGTACACTCCCTGTGGATTTGATACCCAACTTATCGCTATACTTGTATTGCAAGTGCAGTCATAATTTAGGTTTTTGTATTAACGCGGTGAAATGAATACAACGATTAGCATTTTGACGCGATGCTACTTTTCACGCGTGATCAGTGGCTATATTGGCCTTCTTGAGAGAATTATCTAGTGCCAACCCCATTTATTTTCTATATAATAATCTTCCTTCACACATGACAGAGCTCATGAGGAAGGTGGAAAAGAATATGCATACCGAAGACATGCTCAATAGTCGACAATCAGGCTACCCCTCCAAAGATATTAGAGAAATGGGGCACGAAAATAGAAGGTATGAGGCAGAGGTAGGGAGAATAAATCCATCGACCCCAAAGGGAGTCCACTGAATGCGTCAAACTAGTGCTAAGCAATTCACTACTCTCAATACAAATGTAAGAAAGGTTTTGAACATCATGGAAGATCCAAGAGTGCCGAAGTGGAAGAATGATAGATGGCTTTCGGGTATGTCGTCGTTGGTGAAAGCTCATTTAATAAAAAATATAAATGACCTACAAACATATATAACCAAACTAGATAATAGTGGTAAGTGAGCTATCAATCCAAATCAAGGGAGTGAAACGAGAGAAAAACACATGTAATTCATTTTTATTTAATTTATTTTTGGACTTTTTACTTTTTCTATTTTTTTTTATCTTTTTCAGTATTAAAACAATTTTTAGGAGTGGGGAAATAAGACAAAACTAAATCAAATATAAAAATAAAGTGTGAAGAAAATGAATGAAATCACACTAAATGAACATGTAAAATATGAGAGCAAAGTGAGAGCAAACAAGAGATGGGATTACACCATATATTCTTGTTAGTTTTATTAATTAGTTAATTCAAATTAATTATCCCAAGTTAGTATTAAAATCACAAATCAACTCTAGTTGCAAATGTAATTTTAATAATAACATTTTAGAAAATTAAATTCAACACTCTTACAACTCTAGAAAAGTATATCCAAACATCATTTGACAAACCACCCGCTAGGATCGATTTACTAAATTAGTTTAAATCATAAAAAAGGGCTTAGAGTTAAAGTTCAAAGAAATAATTTCACATTTTAGAAAAACCTATCTCTAGTTCGATTCTAAAATGGAAACTAAGACTAGAATCTCGATTTTCTCTTGAAAATCATTTACCCTCTCTTAAGACATAAATCAAAATGTAAGAGTGCAAAATTAACCATCAAATGGAAATTTAATTTAAATAAACTAATTAAAATGGGATTAACTAGAAATAATGGGATCACCCCACCCCTTGAAAGGGTTTCTAACCTAACATGGTGATAAAACACAACAAATGTAATATTACCAACAAACTAAGCTTGAAAGAAAAAAAAAGTAGAGATAAGAGAAAAAATCTTAAAATCAAGTCTCCTTGAATTGCAAGTTGAACTCTAAACTATTCCATATAATCCAAACTCCCACGCTTTAATCCTCACAAAATCTAAAAAGAAATAAAAAAATATTTACAAGGATGTTTCTCTCCCTATTCTTCTCTCTAGGGTTTTCTCTCTGCAATGCTTGTGTTTTTTTTTCAAATGAGACACCATTACTTCTTTTATATCATGGAAAAATAGGGCTAAGGGGTATAATTGGAAGGACAATGGTGTACATGAGGGGTATGAGGTAAAAAACTTTGACTTGTTTATGAGGAGTTTAATTAGGTATTAGCGGTAAATGGGTATTGGGGTTAAGTGGCATTTAAAATACATGTGGGTATTTTGGTTTTTATTTTTTGCTAGTGGTGTTTGGCTAGAAGAAATCGTGTATGGTGTGAGAATGGGATAAGGGGTTGGATGAAAATGGGTTTGGGGCATGTGGAAATGACGAAATGGGTATGGAGTTGGGCATGGATTTCGAGTATGGGTATAGAGATGGGTACGCCCATATTGTTGGATTAGGTCACAGGTGAAATGGGTTTGGGCTGAACTTAGATGGGTATTCATGAAATCGGGTCTCAAGTTGGCAATCGATTCTCGAGTTTGGCTCGATTTGGGCCCTGAATTGTGGAGTGTTCATAGGTGGGGGCAGCTGAGCACGGGTAGGTCCGGGTTGGAAAATGGGTGGTAGGAGTTGGGACAGGGGGTAAGGGATATCACCTTCGGTTTCTCGTTGGTCCAAGTTCAGGAGTCGAGGAATGGTGGGTTAAAGAGGGTTTTCGGTTTAGGCTCATTTTTGCTGCAAATTGCCTCGAAATATAGCTTTTGAAACCGTAACAGCAATCAAGCTTGCACAATAGACAATTACCTGCGTAAGACCCATTTTGTCGAGAATTAGCAATAAAATACGTCTATTCGGGGTATAAAATATGTTAGGAATGTAGACCCCCAATTTTGTTTTTATTTTTCAAAAAGTAATTTCCTTTTAAAGGAGGAATAGAGATGGTTCAACTAAACAACTACATAAACCAAATTTTAGTTTTAAATTTTAATTTCTTTCAAATTAAAATAAACTAAACTTAAAGCGACATTAAATTAATCAACAAATTAATTTTCACTTAAACAACTTAATTCAGTCCAAGTCCTAAAATTTTCCTAACAAATCATTATTCCAATTTGCAAATTAGGACAAACCAAATTTTATCTAATAAAATTAATGACTTAAATTAAATTATTTTTACCTAAATTGAATTTGCACCAAATTAACTATACCAATTTTATCTTTTTACCTAAGCATGCATCTAATGTGATATAGCAAAAGATAAAATAAGTAAACAACCACTACACCGCGATGTACGAGAAAAAACCCACAACAAAAAAAACCTCAGACGACCCTAGCCTCAAATCCTCTAAGTACAGTTTTACAAGTACAAGAAAAAAAGACTTACAACACTCGACTTGACTCCATCCAAGACCTGACGCTCCTTCTTGTACACACCTCTGCCTAGCGAATAACCATAGAGGTCCACCATTTTCTCGGTCACCGCCACCCGAACAAGGAGCCTTTCTCCAAGTGGGTATGTCATAGCAAACGAGTGTCTTCTTTGTGGTATGTAGAAGTAAACCCAAACTTCTCTTCTTTGAGGTGTAGAGAAAAACCCGATGCCAAACACTCCAAGCAAGGATATATATTAAGGAACTTGGAATAAACGAATTATTGGGTGTAGATGTGGTTTTGGAGAAATTAATCCATAAAAATCAAATAAAAACCATGGAAATTTTTCTTAGAAGATTTGATCTCTCTAAAGTCTCTTAGAATGTGAAAAAGTAAGATAGAAAAGGTTTTTTTCCGCACTTGATAAGTCTGTCAAAAATTAGTGGGGAAAACATAGTGGGAACATGCTGAAAACTATCAAAAATGCTAAAAAAAAATGTTCCCGCCAAAGTCGTTCGAACGACATTTTCATTTAAATGACATTCTCGTTCGAACAACTTTACTAATGATGTTCCAGAGCGAAAAAAGGAATCTCATTAGAATTCTCGTTTGAACGACCTAGGAATCACATTCAAATGAGATTCCAGTTCGTTCGAACGTTTTACCAGAAAATGAAAAACTCTTTTTAAGCCCAAAACTTTTTATGAAAAGTTCTAAAAAGTATTTTATGAGTAAAACAAAGTCGTTAAAATTATTTATAAAAATTACAAATTACACCCAATGAATTTCCAAGGCTCCTATATATATATAAAATGCATTCATACCTTAGGAGCTTTGGAACCAATGTTGTTGACGTAGAAACGAGGCACACTAAACTTGGCATATGATGAAGCTTTATAATCTTGGTCGCAACGTCTTCAAGCAACACGTCATAGGCTTTGATGGATACGCTTGAATACTATCCTATGACTCAAATGTTTTTCTCTGAAATTGAGACAACACTACATTAAAACTCAATCGGAGACTTGTGTCCTTACAAAATATACACTTTTGGGTGCTTATCACACCACCCCAAACAGAACATTGCTAGTCCTCAAGCAAAATATAGAGAAAAGGAAAGATAAAAAACTAAAAGGGTACCACTTTCCCAATCACTTGCGATTTCACTTTGCATGTACAACAAGCCTTTAAACCTATAAGTTGCCATATAGGACGAATTGTGTCTTGTGAGGGTGGGAATATACCCACAAAATTCTTTATTTATAAACAGCAGTCTATCTCTTATTAGACGTAGAATCATCTCACAATCCATTATGAGATAACTATATTGAGGAATACAAGCTAGAAGCATGCAAAAAGTTTAGCTAAGTGAATACTTAAGGTGCATGCTTCCTAAACTCAACGTGTGTGGTGTGAATCAGTCAAAATGGATCGAGTATCATGAGAGTAATTCCTATATTTCCTTTTCGAATCAATGCTTCAACTTCAAAATCTCACGAATATATCTCTCTCAAACGAACTCTCAAGATTTGGGTTAGTGTATTTCTCTTGTGTGTGAGGAGGTGAGTAAATGTAAGGAAGTTAAAACGTCTCACACGCATATAATAAAGAACGAACAATTAGAAATAAAAATGATCTCATGAAAGATTGATAATCACTATAGTGAGAACGTCGAATTATTCACCACGTTGACTTTCATTTTCCCGAACATCTAGGGGTGAATATGGATGTTAATGGGTGAGGATAAATGAGATGGGAAGGATGGTATGAGATGAGGTAAGTATAGATGGTGATGGATGGATGATGGATGAGTGATGAATGTGTGAGAAGAGTGTTCTATTCTTGAGGAACAATTGTCTTTATTTCATAAGATCTTGACTACAACTTTCTCTTAATCTCTTTTTCCAAATACGCATCAATGTATGAGATAAATCTGCTAAAAATACAAATAACCCCAACTTAGATTTGTATTTAACTTTTCTCCATCTGAATCGACTTTGGGGGAGATATTCGCTAAAAATGTAAACACTCTCTATGACGGATCTTCTCATTTTACTTTCTCTTTTTTCTTCTTTTCCAAATATGTAACAATGTTTGAGATAAATCTGCTAAAAATACAAATAACCCCAACATAGATTTGTATTTAATTTTTCTTCATCTGAATCGACTTTAGGAGAGATATTCGCTAAAAATGCAAACACTCTCTATGACGGATCTTCTCCTTTTAATTTCAACACTCTTCCCTTTTACAACTTGATGGGTGGAAAATGGAATTGGTATGGAAATGGTTGGTATGATATGTGGTGATGATATGGAAAATGGAAGGAGCATCTATGTACGATAAAATGGAATTTGGTTAGTGTATGGGTGAAATTCTGGTGATCGGGACAAACTTCAAAACACGTGTTTTTTACAACTCGAAAGTGATGTCGTTCTCCGTGATCAAGCCAAAAATTTAGTGAAGAATGATGAGATCATACAATTATTTAAGTGAGGACCCAAAGGACGTTGAATCAACTTATGACACGGAGATTGCGTAAAACTCTCTAAAAGGTGAAAATCACGAACCTCACAAGCTAAAGTCTCCACTAGTGATCCTTAAGGTTCTCTTGAGAATTATGGTACTCTTAACGTGATTAGTGCACAAATTTTTTTGATTCTAGAAATTCATGGTGCAACATGCCATGGGATGTATTACATAAACTATATAAAAAAATCCTCTAGCTTTATTCCTAGACTTAAAAGATGGATGATAGAAAATTCACGTCAATGAGTGAGATGAAAGAAACTTCATGAAAACTTTAAAAATGAGGTTTTGAATTTTTTTTCAAAAGAGATACGATTTAGATAAAATTCCCCACCCCAAAACAAAAAGGAACATTGTCATCGAAGTTAAATAAAATTATTTTTAAAATTGAGAGCAGAATGGAGGAAAGATATTACCATAATCAACCGCTAGTGAAGTGTATCAGATGTATCCAAGATGAACCTGAATAAGTGATAAGATAAAAATGTGAACAAGACTATAAAGCATGATAAATCATTGGGTCGTATGAAACACCACCCCCAAACAGGATAAGACTCATACTAAAAAATAACGGGCTGCCTCCCGATAGCACTATGTTTAATGTCTTCAACCAGACTGAACCTATTCTTACCCTACAGATAAGAACTAAGAAAAATCGGGGTGGCAGAAAAATTGAGTGATGATAATCACCCCCAAGCAAGACTGAAGCATCAGTCTTTTGGATAAAGGCTAAAGGGGTGAAGGTGAACAAAGATATGTGGAAGAAAGGAAAGGGTGAGGGTGAATAGGCACTGATCACGAGCCGTATTTTTTTAATTTTTATTTTCAAGATAAAAGAAAATATTTTTTGTGGTTTTTGAATATTTAGAAAAAGAAAGGAAATATTTTTGTGATATTTTTTTTCAAAATGAGGAGAAAATAATATTTTTGGCTTTTTAGAAGAAAAGAAAAGGAAGAATATTTGTTGAATTTTTTTTGGAAGAAAATATGGGAGAAATATATATATATATATATATATATATATATATATATATATATATATATATATATATATATATTTGGATTTTTTTTGGAAGAAAAGTCGGAAAAAATTTATTAGTACTCTTTGAATTAGGATGAACTCACTAAAACCCAACTACCTAAGGATGGAATTTAACACACACAAGACAATGAGAATTCCTAACTAACATATAGACAATTCTTATATTTGAAAATTACTGAAAGGGGTAGTCAAATTTTAATCAAGTCCGCAGTCGATAAAAATCATGGAATTATCTTAGTGATCGCATTTGCAAAATGTTCTACTATTGGGCTACCTAGTTGATTGATTTTAAATTTATGTTAGCTAGGGTAGTACACAAATGGTAGGCGAGTGAGTCGTGTGATGAAATCCCTTCTCGTGAATGATTGGGTGTAGGTCTTAATTGATTAATTCATTACACACATTCAAAAATAAATGTGATAATAAAAATCAAGAAAGAGCACGTAATCACACACAAAAATTGACTCGCTGACAATAGAGGCGCAAGGGTTTAGAAATGTATCTCACACGATTTTTACACAGTGGGGCGATGAATAATTTGAGTCTACCGGGGGAACATCTCGC
The DNA here is from genome assembly GCA_949130495.1 of Sambucus nigra. NCBI lineage: Eukaryota > Viridiplantae > Streptophyta > Magnoliopsida > Dipsacales > Adoxaceae > Sambucus > Sambucus nigra. The sequence goes on from OX422208.1 coordinate 287,899,424, forward strand.
CTATCTCAGTCGATCCCAGGAGTCCTACCGAACCAAAGTAGATAGGCTTCTTTTCCTCGTCTTTGGAGACCCTCTCTATACCTTGTTCGACTTCCCTATCACTCTTTTCTTATTTTATTACAAATATAAATGAGAAACAAAATAATGGTGTCTCCAAGCACCGCAATACAAGCCAAGTAATAAAATCCTAATATAAGCCTTTTAAAAAAATGAAAAACGGTACGAAAAATGAAAAGTGCAATACAAATGAATCAAAAAGGGCATCCTCTCCAATGCTTCAAGCTCCAAATATTGGCAACAATGCCATTTGATAGACGGATTTTCGGTATGTCATCGTTATTAAATGTTCCTCTAATCAAAAATCTCAATTACCTACAAAAATAAATAACAAAAGTAGAGAATAGTGGTAAGTGAGGTATCAATCCAAATCAAGGGAGTGAAACAAGAGAAAAACACTTAAAATCAAAGGGACATAAAATTATTCATCAAATGGACATTTAATTTAAATAAACTAATTAGAATGGCATTAACATCAAATAATGTGATCACCCCACCCCTTGAATAACATGGTGATAAAACACAACAAATGTAATATTATCAACAACTAAGCTTGAAATAAAAAAGTAATGATAAGAGAACAAATCTCAAAATCAAGTCTCCTTGAATTTTCAGTTTAACTCCAAACTCTTCAATACAATCCAAACTCTCACACTTTAATCCTCACAAAATCTCTAAAGAAATTAAAAAAAATATTTACAAGTATGTTTCTCTCCCTATTCTTCTCTCTAGGGTTTTCTCTCTATAATGCTTGTGTTTTTTTTTCAAATGAGCCACCATTACTTCTTTTATATCATGGAAAAATAGGGCTAAGGGGCATAATTGTAAGGACAATGGTTTACATGAGGGGTATGATGTAAAAAACTTTGACTTGTTTATGAGGGGAACAAGGTGTTGGGGGTATAATAGGTATTGGGGCTAAGTGGCATTTAAAAGACATATGGGTCTTTTGGTTTTTATTTTTGGATTTTGGTGTTTGCCTAGTACAAACCGTGTATGGTGTGAGAATGGGATAAGGGGTTGGATGAAAATGGAATTGGGTTTTGTGGAAGTGACAAAATGGGTATGGAGCTAGGCATGGCTTTCGGGTATGGGTATAGAGATTGGTCTTCCCGGATTATTGGATTGGATCGGGTGAAATGGGTTTTGGTTGAACTGAGATGGTTATTCAAGCAATCGGGTCTCGAGTTTGCAATCGGGGCTTGGGTTTGGTTCAATTTGGGTTCCGAATTGTGGAGTGTTCACAGGTGGGGGTAGCTGAGCACGGGTAGGTTTGTGTTGGAAAATGGGCGACCGAACTTGGGATAAGGGGTAAGGGAGATCGCCACCGTTTCTCGTTGTTCCGAGTTTGGGAATCAGGGAATGGTGGGTTAAAGCGAGTTTTGGGTTTAGGCTCATTTTTGTTGCAAATTGCCTCAAAATAAAGATTTTGAATTTGCAGCTACAATCAAGCATGCACAATAGACAATTACACGCATAAGACCCATTTTGTCAAGAATTAGAAATAAAACACGTCTATTCAAGGTATAAAATATACACTTTTGGGTGCTTATCACCGAACAAGCCAAAGAACCACCCTCTGAAGCCCAAGTCCAACTATACTGCCAATTTCATAGTGATAATGGTCGTGACACCAATGAATGCCTTCATATCAAGAGTGAGATCGAGGCACTAGAGCAGAGAGGATACCTGAAAGAATTTGTCGAATTGGGGTCCTCACTGGGAAGAGAGGGGTGGAGAAAGGAAATATTAGAGATTGAGGAATCTGTACAAAGAACAAGAACTAAGGAGTAAGATAATAGGGATTTAGTAGTGATAGAAGAGGAAGAAGGATAAATATAATATCTGGGGGATTCACAGCAGGAGGGAGTTGACCTCGGCTAGAAGAGCTTATTGGAGTCAGAAAATTGGACTGTTGAAAGCGAAAGTTGGTAAACCCATCGAAGATTGGGAAGGTTTTCTAGCTGTGGTCGGCAAATTTTACAAAGAGTTTTATTTTTACAAAGATCTTATCACAGGATAGTGGTTCTGATAGATTTACCTATAAGGTAGGTCCCCCATAAACTGGAAGTCCCTCTAAGTCTCATGAAATGGTCGGTATAATTGGGAGAATATTATGCATGATACAAACTGAAGATGACGATAAAGGGGAAAGCCTTTCCCAATTTGTCATAGAATTTTCGGACGAAAGGAGGGATGATTCCATCCAATGAATTGAAATATGCAAACCAATATGGATGATATATGTGGATGGATCATCGAATAAGGAAGTATATGGAGAGGGATTTAGAATCGAAATAGCGGAGGGTGGCAACATAGAATGTGCACTGTAATTTAACTTCATGACTTTTAACAACAAAGATGAGTATAAAGCGATAATAGTAGGGGCGTAACTCTCTCTCTCGATCAGCGCCAATCAGGTTGAATTTTTTAGTGATTCGAATGTGGTGGCCCAATAAGTAATAGTGGACTTTGAGGCAAAAATAAATAATATGATATCCTATTTGAAGAAATTTCAACAGATAGTGAAATAGTTTTAGTCTTTCAACATCAAGAATAGGCCTAGGGAAGAAAACACCAAAGTTGACCACCTTGGGAAGTTCGCCTCAACCTATCATGGGAATCTACTGGTAGATATACTGGACAAGCCATGTAGCCACACCGAAGAGGAAGGAGTTATCACCCTCATAGAGATGGGCCCAATCTGAATCGATACATACATGTGTTAATTAAGTAGAAGACACTTTCAAACGATCCGATAGAGGGGCGAAAGGTGTGCATAAAAGCCACAAAGCATCTAATGTGTTAAGGGGTATTGTATTTCAAGGGATACTCGAAGATGATCCTCAGATGTTTCCAACACACCGAAGCAAGAATTATACAGACCAAATTACATAAAGGCACTTGCGATGGGTATCCTGGGGAAAGGAGCTTGGCTAAAAAAGACCTCACATAGGGGTACCATTGGTTGATGATGAAAAAGGATGTCGAATACTATGTGGGGACATGTGACAGATGCCAGATAACCTCCAACGACATTCAAAAACTGATCGAAGAGATGATAACAATCTTCTCACTCTGACCATTCGCATTATGTGGATGGATATACTTGACCCGCTCCCAATTAGGAAAGTTCAATTCAAGTATAGGCTTTTAGCGATCGATTATTTCACCAAGTGGGTGTAAATCGATCTATTAGATAGGATCATCGAGTAAAACATTCACTCATTACTACAAAAATTCATAATCAGTCGATTTGTCATTCCTAACGCTATCATCTCAAACAACGAAAGATAATTTGATAAAATCCGCATCGAGGAGCTGTGTGACTAGTTCAAAATTAAACACTACTACTCATCCCCAAGACACCCCATATTCAATAAATAGGTCAAAGTCATGAACTGAATGCTCCTCTATGGGATCAAGACGAAGCTAGGTGATTCCAAAGGCCTCTGGGTGGACAAACTAGCCTCAATCTTATGGTCATACCGAATGACAACGAGGGGACCAACAGGGTCTACCCCATTCGTCCTAATTAAAGAGCCAAAGTTATCATCTCAATTGAGTTAGAAGTCTCAAGTTTGGGGGTACAATGTTTTCAAGAAGAGAAAAACTATGAACAACTCCGCACGAATTTAGACCTCTTGGACAAACGAAGAAAGGAAACAACATTGAGGTTACAGCGATGCCGCATAACGCAGTCTTCTACCACAATCGAAGGGTTAAGAATCAGCGTTCCAAGTCGGCGACCTGGTGCTCATAAAAATGATACAATCAACCAAAAATCCTAGTCAGGAAAAGTTGGAAGACAAGTAGGAAGGCCCATATATGGTGGCTCGCATCTTTAGACCAAGAACCTATAGGCTTAGAGAACATAAAGGTTGAGCCCTTCTATGCCCATGGAATGTTTAGAACTTGAAGTGGTACTAACAGTAGAGGATGGTCGAAAGGTTGAGGAAAATACTATCCAATAACTTAAATATTTCTTTCATTCCTTATCTTATTCAATTTATAATTTTATTTTTTATTTTCTATTCCTTATGTTATCTCGAATGTAGTTTTGAAAAAAAAAACATTTTCAATAATGAAAGCCTTTCCTAAACAATTGTTTCTCCATATGTTCAAGTCTCTAGAAGATTACAATTCTCTTACCCACCTAAGCGCTCGATTCGTACCAAATTATGAACCAGCCACTAGAAGAAGAAGGATAACACTAGATAGTATTCTGTTACACCTTCCCCGGGATCCTAGCCTCCAAAAAAAGTAACTTGGTTGATCCCCAAGTTATTTCGTGACCCCCTAGATCTAATACAATCTATGAAGTGAGGTCGTTCGAGTATAATAGGGTTAACTCTGAGTCAATAAGAGTTGTCTTCGATCATGAAATTAATTTAAAAATAAAAGGGGATATGATTGGTGTGAATATAAAGGGAAATAAATCTTGAGTGCTTCTATGCAGTGAAAAACCTCATTTAAATTTTTATTTTCAAAAAACTAATTATCGAAACACAAATGGTCATTCGTACCGCCCTTCGTCAATTGACTTTCGGTGTATAAATAACACAATACATTAGATATGTATAAAAAATAGCGTGAAGCAACTCGCTCCGTAGGCCGAGTATAAACAAACCCTGATAAACAGACATAGGGATTCAATATAATCATTTGGGGTATCATGGTTCATCACCCATGTATAAACAAATGATTCACCACAAGTTGATCTTCTGACCAGATATGAATAACTCGATCGATTAACCGAGTATAAATAACCTAATCAGCATGATCCAGTTAGATAGTTTAGTGCAACAGTTTATCGCATCTAAGGCCGTTAATGGACATCCACATCAGTTTTATTTTAAATAACTAAGTATGAATAAAATATATCGTTCACCGTATACAAACAAATAAGTCAACATGCATAATATAAATAAATGTTATAACTACTCCTCTTCCCAACCAATCAACCTATGGATGAGCGATTCACCATCCGCTAGTAAGTGTTTCAAAGCATAAACAGTATAAAGCAACCAAAGTATGAACTAAATAAAAGGAGTGCATATACAAAAGATGTCGAAGCTAATAAAAATACGTGTTCACTAGAAGAAGCAGACAAAAATAAATGTTCAAAGCCCAAAGCCAACAGAATAAGATGTTCAAAATCAAAGGCCAATATTACATAAGGGGAATAATAAATGCATGGAGAGGGAAGGAACAATCATAGAGAGGGAAGGGCAGAAGGAGGCATGCTATAAAGATTCCAACATATCTCTTCACGCATGGGGATGTGAAATTATTCACCCTCAGAACCTCGCGAGGGCCACAAATAAGCCAACAGCTCATGGTATTGAACTCATCCCGCCTCGTCCTTGTAAGAAGGAGATAACATTGGCTCATCCTAAGTATCTACATTAATCAGATTAAAGGATGAGAGGTCCCAGTCACGGTGAGCATCTTTTACTCATTTGGCCCACTCATGGTAGTCATTGATGAATAACTGCTACTAGATCACTCCACAGTACTCACAAGCAAGAAAGGTTCTCAGAATACCTAAACCTGATCCAAAGAACTACAGCTCTTTTAGCCTTAACATCCTCCTCCTTCTCCTTACTTCGAAGTCCAAACAGATGCCTTATCTCGGTAACCTCAGTAGCTATCTGAGTTTTTAGAATATTCACCTCTTTTAGAAAATCCACCTTGGTGACATTCTCTGCATCTCTCTCCCTTATAGAATTCACCAAGGAATAATCCATTTCGGTCTTGGGCTTTTTAGAGTCTCCATCTTTGCTTTCAGCTCCGAGAACTCCCTTCCCTCATCTTTTCTACTCTGCCATTTTTGGGACATTAAAACCACTAGGTAGCTCATATGTGATCAAAATAACAAGGTTCAATTAAGGATGATAGGCGAGTTATAATTATGTTCCATAAAACCAAGACAGACACTTACCTTAAATTCTAATTGAATCAGCTCCTTCAAATTATCGACCCCCTCCCCCATAGTTAATCGAGGTATTCATGAAGGTAGGCTTTTTAAAACACCTAATAGATCCATCTGGGTCATTATACCTAAGACATGGGGGCTTTGTGCTCCCCTCTTCCCGATGAATCCTCTCTCCTTCTGCATCATCGTCTCGTCAGTCGATGATCATCCTCTGATGAACATAAGATGGGGTACCCCCACCCTCCATAGGCCTTTTTTCTCGCCTTATTTGCAGGTCTCCTTCCTCCATTAACTGAACGAAAGAAGTTTCTTCCTTAATTACTTTTAGGAGAAGGGCGGGATCTTCAACTCTAAGCCCATTAACCGAGGGGTTTACATCGACCACCTGAGGGATCGGTTGTGAAGAATCGAATTAATTGATGTGCATGTTCTGGGCCTGCCTTTGAAGCAGAGTTCAATATTATCGATGGACCATGCAATCATAAGCTTCAAGGAAGAAAGGTAAGAATTATAAGCATAGAGGCAATTGAAAATCATAATGATAGACATGACAAAAGAATAGCTGATGAGCGAGGGAAATACGAAGTCTAAAACTGGATGAGAAGCATGCGAGCTTCCTTTGTGTGTTTCTGAAGCCAAAGGACGTCGCAATATCGTACTTCATTCCCTCTATAAATGAAGCCCATATCCTTTAAACATTTTAAATCATAAAGCTCTTTAAAGAGGCGAGATTTTCTTATACATTTCTCCACTCTCTCCCTACGTTCGAAAGGAATATCCGAAAGGTCGTTAAAGATCACTGTAATTTAACAAAGAGAAATAAATCATTACTAAGAAGAAAGGACAATCATCATCAGTTTACTCAGAGGAGAAAAATCTCATAAATGTCTAGTTTAATGTAGGTCAAAGGGATCGTGAACATATGTCCCATAAGGTCATTCTTCTCGTCGTGGTCCCATATATTCCGCCCAGATGTAGAGGAAATGATATATTCAGTCATGGTTAGATGAGGGATGTAAAGTAATAAAAACATCTCCTTTATGCCTACATACAAAGGTGTATCAACCACCTTAGGAGGATTCAGGTTTATATATGATCAGTAATTTTCCAACTGACAGATGGTGGTAAACTCCGAATGGATTGTAAAAATGATCCATTGATCCGATAAGCATCCTCCATGCATTTGGGATCAGTTGGGATGGGGGAAGGTTTATAAAAGAAAAAACATCATGAATTGTCCTCGATAGGGAAATATCGAGCCCAGCCTAAAAAGAGTGCTCATAGAAATAAAATTCACTCTCTTGAACACTCGAGGCCCAATCGGTATCATCAGCAACACAGACGAATAAAGCCATTAGAAGGTCTAGTCTCTCTACCCATTCATTATCCATTTCTCCAGTTAAATAGCTAATTACTTCATAGCCAAAGGGTTAGCCCTGGCAGGAACGATCGAAGAAAGACTAGGTGGGCCAGCATTAGGTGCTTTATGAGGGGGAGGGTTGTGAGAACAAGAGAGAAGGTTGGGATTAGGAGAATATATGGAAGAAGCCCTTAACTAAAGGCCGTTAGGTCATTGTGATGAAGACCAAAGTCCTTCATAATTTCCACCATATTTTTAGGGCTACAGTTGAGTGCAAAAGTTTATCGCATCTAAGGCCCTTAATGGACATCCACGTCAATTTTATTTTAAATAACTAAGTATGAATAAAATATATCGTTCATCGTATACAAACAAATAAGTCAACATGCATAATATAAATAAATGTTATAACTACTCCTCCTTCCTACCAATCAACCTATGGATGAGCGATTCACCATTCGCTAGTAAGTGTTTCAAAGCATAAACAGTATAAAGCAACCAAAGTAGGAACTAAATAAAAGGAGTGCATATACGAAAGAGGTCGAAGTCGATAAAAATACATGTTCACTAGAAGATGCAGACAAAAATAAATGTTCAAAGCCCAAAGCCAACAGAATAAGATGTTCAAAATCAAAGGCCAGTATTACATAAGGGGAATAATAAATGAATGGAGAGGGAAGGAACAATCATAGAGAGGGAAGGGCAGAAGGAGGCACGCTATAAAGATTCCAAACTAGCTCCTCACGCATGGGGATGTGAAATTATTCACCCTCAGAACCTCGCGAGGGCCATAGATAAGCCAACAGCTCGTGGTATTGGACTCATCCCGCCTCGTCCTTGTAAGAAGGAGATAAAATTGGCTCATCCTAAGTATCTACATTATTCAGATTAAAGGACGAGAGGTCCCAGTCAGGGTGAGAATATTTTACTCATTTGGCCCACTCATGGTAGTCATTGATGAATAACTGCTACTAGATCACTCCATAGTACTCGCAAGCAAGAAAGGTTCTCAAAATACGTAAACCTGATCCAAGGAAATACAGCTCTTTTAGCCTTAACAACCTCCTCCTTCTCCTTACTTCGAAGTCCAAACAGATGCCTTATCTCGGTAACCTCAGTAGCTATCTGAGTTTTTAGAATAGTCACCTCTTTTAGAAAATCCACCTTCGTGACATTCTCTGCATCTCTCTCCCTTATAGAATTCACCAAGGAATAATCCATTTCGGTCTTGGGCTTTTTAGAGTCTCCAGCTTTGCTTTCAGCTCCGAGAACTCCCTTCCCTCATCGTTTCTACTCTGCCATTTTTGGGACATTAAAACCCCCAGGTAGCTCATATGTGATCAAAATAACAAGGTTCAATTAAGGATGATAGGCGAGTTAGAATTATGTTCCATAAAACCAAGACAGACACTTACCTTAAATTCTAGTTGAATCAGCTCCTTCAAATTATCGACCCCCTCCCCCATAGTCAATCGAGGTATTCATGAACGTAGGCTTTTTAAAAAACCTAATAGCTCTCATCTGGGTCATTATAGCTAAGACATGGGGGCTTTGTGCTCCCCTCTTCCCGATGAATCCTCTTTCCTTCTGCGTCATCGTCTCGTGAGTCGATGATTATCCTCTGATGAACATAAGATGGGGTACCCCCACCCTCCATAGGCCTTTTTTCTCGCCTTATTTCCAGGTCTCCTTCCTCCATCAACTGAACGGAAGAAGTTTCTTCCTTAATTACTTTTAGGAGAAGGGCGGGATCTCCAACTCTAAGCCCATTAATCGAGGGGTTTACATCGACCACCTGAGGGATCGATTGTGAAGGATCGAACTAATATATGTGCATGTTCTGGGCCTGCCTTTGAAGCACAGTTCGATATTATCGATGGAACATGGAATCATAAACTTCAAGGAAGAAAGGTAAGAATTATAAGCATATATGTAATTGAAAATAAAAATGACAGACATGACAAAAGAATAGCTGATGAGCGAGAGAAATACGAAGGCAAAAACTGAATGAGAAGCATGCGAGCTTCCTTAGTGTGTTCCCGAAGCCAAAGGACGTCGCAATATCGTACTTCCTGTCCTCTATAAATGTAGCCCATATCCTTTAAACATTTTAAATCATAAATCTCTTTAAAGGGGCGAGATTTTCTTATTGATATCTCCACTCTCTCCCTACTTTCGAAAGGAATATCCGAAAGATCGTTAAAGATCACTGTAATTTAACAAAGAGAATAAATCATTACTATGAAGAAAGGACAATCATCATCAGTTTACTCAGAGGAGAAAAATCTCACACATGTCTAGTTTAATGTAGGTCAAAGGGATCATAAACATATGTCCCATAAGGTCATTCTTCTCGTCGTGGTCCCACATATTCCCCCTGGATGTAGAGGAAATGATATCTTCAGTCATGGTTAGATGAGGGATGGAAAGTAATAAAAACCTCTCCTTTATGCCTACATGCAAAGGTGTATCAACCACCTTAGGAGGATTCAGGTTTATACATGATCAGTAATTTGCCAACTGACAGACGGTGGTCAACTCCGAATAGATTGTAAAAATGAACCGTTGAGCCGATAAGGATCCTCCATGCATTTGGGATCAGTTGGTATGGGGAAGGTTTATAAAAGAAAAAACATCACGAATTGTCCTCGATAGGGGAATACCGAGCCCAGCCTGAAAAGAGTGCTCATAGAAATAAACTTCACCCTCTTGAACGCTCGAGGCCCAGTCGGTATCATCAGCAACACGGACGAATAAAGCCATTAGAAGGTGTAGTCTCTCTACCCATTAGGTGCTCTATGAGGGGGAGGGTTTTGAAGGGGAGGGTTGTGAGACCAAGAGAGAAGGTTGGGATTTGGAGAATATAGGTAGGAAGCCCTTAACTAGAGGCCCTTAGGTCATTGTGATGTAGACCAAAGTCCTTCATAATTTCCACCATATTTTTAGGGCTCTTTGCTAGTAAAGACTTGTTTGCGAGGCAAGGTTTAGGGATTAACCAAATGATTTGAGCCACTCTAGATATTATAATAATGGCGAATGGGAGGATACAAAATTTAAAATGTGGGGATTACCCTCTAGGAATTGGGAGATAAAATTACTAATCGTAGTGAAATGAAAAGTGAAACCACGACTAAAATAAGCCAGAATCAGAAATGGAAAGAAATAATAGGAGAAAAGAAGAGTACCAATTAAAAATGAGCATTGTAATAGAAGAAAGTCTTAAGAAGAGCAAAGGAAAATGGAGAAGTAGAAAATTTGGTTGGAAGTTACAAGAAAAAAAATAAGACAAGAAAAAATCCTTTCACATAGAGAGAAAAAGAAAATCATTTGAATTCAATAGTTGGATCTCGACAGATCAAGCGACCCATAAGCACCGGGTGTAATATACGCATCACGAGGGTGCGTGAAGTGGAAAAGAATACCTACTAGCGCCTCAAAAACACGCTCGTTGCAAGGCGGTGATGATTTTTGGTTCTCTATCACATTAGATTTTACTTGGAAAGATAGTTCACCCCGATTCAACTGTCGAAGAAATCATGATTAGATCAAGGTAGGTATCCAGATATCATAACCATATTGAATGATACCAGTAGGTGATAACATGTCATAAATAGCGTTCGGCTATTAACAAGACTCTTTGGTTCGGTCCAGTGAATGTAAAAAGTTTGGGGAGTAACTTCTAAGGGGGATTTTTGAACGACATTCTAACGATAAGGGATATGCAGTGATTACTGCCAACAAATCAGGTAATAAAAAACAATTAGCATGCGAGTAATAATCTTTGATATCCCACATAGTCAAAGACTCCTAAACCTAAGACGGGTGGACGAACGACCTACCTCAACCTAGCCACTAAGTTAAAGACTATGAGGAGGAGGGGACCCTTGATAGTTGAAGGATCGATATTATTTGGTGTATGATCCTTCATAATTAGATGAAGACTCATCCTTAATAGTTCCTGTATATTTGAATCTTTGAAGACTTGATCAAGGTATATATTCCCAATGGCTAGCACGACCCCTATTGTTTTATCCAAGTATCTTGGACAATTCAAACATGTGTCACGCTTTAATTTAAGTATATCAAACTTAAAAATAATAGAGAACGTTGTAATAGGCTGTGTATATAAAGCCTCACATAGAAATAGTGAAGATTAACAGAGAGTGGACCCTACAATTCTGTACTAAAATCTCCCATTGTTAAAAAGAAAGGCTCCCCCACTCCTTCATCCGTGGACAAAAGTCGAATCTGATCGAACCACGTATGTACATTATTCATTTTTTTTCTCATTTCCTTTTGTTTTTATTCAGCGTCACAAATTTATTGTGTTGTTTGAGAATCAAATTTTTGAACCAACATAAAAAATTCATTCCACCTTAATTCAAATAAAAATGTTACTATCTGTTGTATAATAATTAACATCAAGATATGTGTTTCTAACTCTTACAGATTTAGTGACTGGTTAAGATATAGTTACATTATTTAAAAAACAATAGCACTTGAAAATAAATAGTTACGTCCATAAACTATTTTTTTTGTTCAGATATAAAAAATAGATACAACTACTGATGGGTGTTAAAATTATAAGTGACATTAGACCCACATGTGATCCCCTCTAGACCTCATACGTGTAATAGGAGATAAATGTAAAAGTAAGAGACAATGGTTTAAAGTGGTTCGGACCTTAGATGAGAATCATATGTCCCCTATCAAATGTGTTCCACTGGATTATTAGATTTCAAATTAAGTATTACAATCTAAGTGACCTCTTCAGCTTTGGTCAAAAGATTCTAAGGTCTAACAAAATTTGTCCACAACACAGATAACCTTATGAAGTAACTGAATGATTTCTCTAAGGGTGTCAAGGTATTGATTTAGGGATCTACAAAATATACAAATAGTATAAACAACGGAGAATATCCAAGTTATAAATATGAGCTCATAATAATGGGTTATGAGTATGGAACTAAGTGTAAACACTTATGAATTATTAAAACACTTGCAAGTCTAATTGCTTAAATGCATTTATCTCTTTGAATTATTGAGATTGGCACCTTTTACCTTTGACCAACTTACCTATTTATATGAGAAACCTTGGAAAGAGAAGGAGTGGACTATCATAGCATGGCTCGCATATTACTAAGGTCTTTTAGTGTCATCAAGCTTGTGGAGTATTGGGCAAAGTATTTGAAAGTGGTGTAAGATGGTTGTTAAGTGCATTTCATGTTAATGGGAGTAATCAATGCAAGTGGAGATGGTTAGTGGTAGTAGGGGAATAATGTTATGTTTCTCACCTACTCTATCAGACTACTTGAATGAGATTTACCAGTGGTCCAGGGGGTCAAGAAGGGTCATCGACTTACTTAAAATGGATCCTAAAGTATGAAGTACTACCACATCCTATGACTTAGGGTCGGGTGACATTTTCAGATCATTTTCCTTCAATTTTAGACTGGATCTAAATGCAAATCATAATGTATAGTTAATAGCCTTTGTATACATACCTATGAATATCAATAGTCTCATTTATTATATAGAGATGTAAATTCCTGACTATATATAGGCATTCCATCTCTTAGATTCCCAACTAATATAAATACATGATCTCACTTACCTCAAGGGAACGATTTAATTTGGCATAAACATATTCAACCCTGAGCTATTATAACCACCATAAATACTAAAACAATGGATGTTGGCCTTTCTCATAGCTGAACCACTTTTAAATCCTTATCTGTTGTGTGTTTGCCTTACTTGATTATCTTTATTTTATCTCTGATTTTAAATTTTGAACCAATCCATTTTTAGACATCAACAAATAGGCATCATCTATGGGAAGGACAGTTGGTCATCATTCTCTACCTATTTTATTCATTTGTGCAGCTTAGAAGTTCTCTGAGGAATGATAATTGTTCCTGTGAGATACCTTGCAACTGCAGGTACCAATCTAAATCCATCTGCTCATCCTAGTGTGGCAGAGCTTCAGGGAATTTTACTCAAGCTTGCTAAAGTATAGGAAGTCATGCAAGAGTCAGTTCAGTAGTTGGCTCGCACGTTGTAAGACAAGTCCAGTACTGAGCCATCCTGGAGAGATATGCCACCTCCATCAGTCATAAATGAAAGAATTAACCACTCTAGATCTTCTCGTAAAAGATCTTACTACCTGGGGGAAACGTCATCAATTCGATCAACGTATTATCATTATGGTTGGTCTTTCTCCTCCAAAAGTCCAAGCGTGTTCGAACACTTAAGTAAGGCATCTACTTTTGATTATCTAGGCACCGAGCGGCCAGAGGTTATCACACGTAGACAAATCAATCCCGCGAGCATAGAGAAGGATTCGTTAGGTCTAGGGTTAGCATAAGAGGCTCCGTGTGTACCGATCGAACTTTTCAAGAAGAGAGCTCAGCTCATGTGCACAGTAAAGACACCAAAAAGGCCTCAACCAATTCTAAACCAAAAGAGCATTCCTAAAAAGCATCCATATAATGACTAGAAAATCGATTGGGAGAAATGGCTAAAACTAATAACTCTTTGCAGAGGATTTTTGTGAAGGGATCCCCTTCTATCTAGGCTATTAAGGATTACCCCGCTCCTTTTAAATTCAAGCCACTAGTTGTTACTCCCAACTATGATGGGAAGACTGATCTAGTCCTCTATATTAAAAAATATCATGATACTACTGATATATACTCTATCCCCAATGAGATGAGTTGATAGGCATTCTCAAGTTTCATCATACGCTCATCCCAGATATGGTATAACAACCTACCTAGTGGAAAAAAATTTCTTTTTCTTTAATTGGTAGAACTATTTATCGATAACTTCGGTTTTGGGGACAAGTCGGTCAAGAATGTTACTCATCTCTTGAGTGTTCATAAAGACCTGGAGAAACTACTCGGGAGTACATCATTAACTTCAATAATGAGAAACAAAAAGTGATTGATTATGAAGAGAAGACTTCCATCCCAGCACTGATGAGTGGATTACTCATTAAAGACCTTTACTATGCATGGGCAAAAAATTCTCCCAAGACCATGACAAAATTAATGGCCAAAGTTGGGAAGATTATGAATGCCGAGTAGGAAATGGATGTTAAAGAAGCTCCAAAGGTGAAGAATAAAAGCCAGTAGAATTCAACCAAGAAGGATCATAAAAATAAGAAGGTTGACAAAATCCAGAAGTATAATGAATATACCCCACTCATCAAAGGTATGCACCACATATTGGAGGATATTAGGTGAAATAAAGAGTTAAATTGAACTGGAAAACTGAATTTGCCTCCCAATAAGAGACACAAATCCAAATATTATAATTTTCACAAAAATCATGGGCAGACCACTAACAATTCCATCCCTCTAAAGAATGAAGTGGAAAATCTCATCCATCGAGGTAAATTGAATAAATTTTTTTATCAAAATGGTGGTCGGGACACCAAAAGGAGGTCTGAGTCACCCTTCAGGGGAAACGATGATAAGAAAATGGCTTGCAACGATGATTATGAGGATGATCCTGACCTGCCAAAAAAAATCAAAGAGCTAGAAGTTGAGGTGGGAATGATTTCTTTTAGATGTATTTGCATTGCAGGAGGAAACGTTGACAGCAGATACGAGATAGCTAAGAGAAAGGCCTATCTAAATGAAGCCAAATCTTTTCCTTCCATCAATCATATTGGCATGTTCGAGTACATGGTTGGTTAGCCAGAGAAAGTGAATATAGACAGATTAGTGATCGAATTCTTTAAGAAGGATTTGAGCAGGGTACTTTATCCTCATAACGACCAACTGGTTATCACTTGTTGTGTTTATTATAGTAGAGTGGGTAAAATCCCAATTGATAATGTGAGTTCAATAGATGTCATGTTTTATAACTGTTCCCGTAGCCTAGGGCTTCGAGATAGAAAATTATAAACTTATCACATGCCTCTCATAGGATTCTCAGGAGAAAAACTGTATCCCTTGGGGATAATCAAGATGGATGTCTTGGTTGGCACTTGTCCGTTAAGAAAAATGGAGAGGATTCTCTTTTTTGTACTATATAAAAATGTCCCTTCAGCTTACAATATGAATCTTTACAGAGTTAGGATTAAGTAGTTGGAAGCAGTATTGTCTACAGTACATCAGTGTATGAAGTTTCCTACTAATTATAAATTCAGTCTAGTGAATGGGATCTAGATGGAAGCTAGAGAGTGCCACTACACTTCTGCTGACCGGCGAGAAGTACAAAAGATTACTACCACCTATCATATAGACACTCTATATCGTCAGGAGGAAGAAGATATGGTCAAGGGACATGTTGTGGATGTAACAGAGACCATTGTGCTTGATGACGAGAAGCCAGAAAGAACCACTCAAATTGGCTCGAACTTAACACATTCTCTCAAACAAGAATTAATTGCATTCTTGAAAGAATGAAAGAATGTGTTTACTTGGATCCATGAGGATATTCCATGAATTCATCGTAATTTCATCTGCCATGGGCTCAACATCTATAAAGATGCTAATTCGATCAATTAAAAGCGCAGAGTGTTTAGTCCCTAGAAGAACATGGACATCCAAGAGGAAGTGGAGACATTACAGAGAGCTCAATTTATAGAAGATGTCAAGTATCCTAGTTGGTTGTCCAATGTAGTGATGGTAAAAAAGAAGAATGATAAATGGCGTATGTGCGTAGACTTTACCGACCTTAACAAAGCCTGCCCGAAGGATAATTTTACTTTACCAAGGATTGATCAATTGGTAGATGCAACTACAGGTAATGAGTTAGTCGGCTTCATGGATGCCTATTCTGGTTACATCCAGATTAAAATGAAGCTAGAAGACAAGGACAACACATCTTTCATTACTAGTTGAGGAACATAATGCTACAATGTAATGCCCTTTGTGATAAAAATTCTAGAGCAACATACCAGAGGCTAGTGAACAAAGTCTTTGAAGAGAAGATTAGTAGAAGCATGGAGGTATATGTGGATGACTTGCTCACTAAGAGAAAATTGGCCACCAACCACATTAAAGACTTAGCTCACTAATAACCTTAGTTTTCCTATCGAGCATACTTCTTCAGAGAAGAGTTCAGCTCTAAAGCAAACTGAGGTTGTCGTCGACCAACCAGAAATATTGACTCCTCAAGAAATAGCCCAACAATTAGTTGAACAGAGCAAGTAGATGTTTAAACATCAATGACTATTAGAGGACGACTTTAACAATAACATTCCAATTTGGAAATTATTCGTGGATGGATCTTCATGCGCTACTAGCAGTGGAACGGGACTTATCATCAACACTCCAGATGACATAGATATGTAATCTAATTTACTGTTTTGGTTCCAAGCTTCCAATAATAAGGCCAAGTACGAGGTGTTGATTATGGGTTTGTAACTAGCTTTATTACTGGGTGCTGAGCAGGTGATAACACACAGTGATTCTCAACTCATTATCAATCTAATGTTTTAGATATATGGAGTTAAAGGATAACTTATGGTAAGGTATTTGGACATAGCTTTAGAGGTTATCTCTTTATTTTCTACAGTCAAGATGGTTTGGACGCCTAGACTGGGGAATGCTTGAGTAGATGCACATACTCGACTAGCGTCAGTAACTCAGATAGAACTCAGACAAACCATTAGAGTAGAGATATTAACAGACAGAAGCATCGATATGGAAGCGATCAATGTTATCAGTGTGGAATTAGGATCTTCCTAGATCGTTCCGATCAAAGAATATATTGACAAAGGGTTTTTTCCATCCTACTAGAGAGAAACCAGGATGATAAGATACAAAGCATCTAGTTATGTACTGGACAAAGGGTCACTAACACCTTTGCTTGATAGGTTGAATAAAAATTTAGATGATGCTAAGGGGCACTGGATCAATGATCTACACATTATTTTTTGGGATTATAGGACTATGCAGAGAATGGCAACATGCAAGACTCTATACATGCTTATTTTCAGTACTGAGGTAGTGGTATCAATTGAAATAGTTTGCTGACTCATAAGGTGTTGAATTTGAATCCCCTAAGAGTGATCTTATGATGAGACTAGATCTAGACATGATTGAAGTTGTCGAAGAGGATGTTGCAATTCTAATGGTTGTTTATCAATAAAGGACTGCTAGATTTTACAACAGGAGGGTAAAGCCGACCAACATAAATGAAGGAGACTATGTCCTTAAAAAATTATTTCAGAAAGGCAACAAGTTAGAGCCCAACCGTCATCATCCTTAACACATCTCGGCAGTCATCCGACCAGGCACCTATCGCTTGAAAACACTTGAAGGGGAAGAATTCAATAATCCATGGAACACCGACCACCTCCAAAAATACTATCAGTAATTTTTATTTGATGTAATAATTTATTCAATTTAATGAAGTTACAAGTTTTTACCAATTATGTTTTCTTTTATGTTTTATTTTGGGTATCGTGACATCCAACCACCACTACAAAACTTTTTCGACTTCAAAAAAGCTAAACTTTTCCAACTTGAAATTCAAACTTTTCCAAATTCAAAAAAGTTTAGAAATTTCCTTTGGACTTCATGTATGATTTTGTCTTTAACAATTCAAGAACAAAAATTCAGTAAAACTTGATGTACGACTTAAAGTTAATCACAAAAAGTTTTACCCAACTCGGTAAAACACATGAATACATATGCATTCCTAAAACACTTGGTCGCCAATGATAACTGATGTCAATACTTAGCTCAACAAAACTACTTATAGTTTTACCTAAGTGCATTAGTAGAATCTAAGGCATTACAAATTAGGTTCAACATTGGACCAAGCACTTATCATTTAAGTAGGTTACCTAGTCGTCAAGATAATTAACTAATCATAATCTGAAATAAAGGCTGAAATGTATTAATAAATACACACATTGAAAAACAAAGTCTAATTTATTTCCAACACATTTTGTGTTACAATACAGCCAAAAATACAATTCTATTCTACTATGCATTTTCCTTCATCCTTACTCATCCCAGCAAGAGGCTCATCAAGAGTGTTCGGTAAGGTTGTAGATTTGAAATCTCTTATCCTATAATGTCTGATGCTGCTCGACCTATCTAACAGATGTGGGGGTGAACATATTCGTGTTTTCCTTGAAGTCCATAATCCCCTATATATTTTATCACCAAGCTATGAGGAATGGCGTCAGTCGAAATCCAGTTGGCATCAATCTTGAAGGGGGATCAAGGTAACCCAACATACTTGTACCATTCCACTACCACAATTCATTTTTATCATGTATCTTTAGTAGCCCCAACAAGTTCAACCAACCTCATTTATATCCTTCCCGATAAGCTTTCTCCACGTGGTCATCTAGGTGAGCTAAAGCTTCATCATTTACATCCATTTAGATAGCCTTGGGTTGTTTATGGAAATGAAAAGTTAGTCTGTCTACCCTGTATTAGAGATTTTTTATGGGTTTATCCTTATCCTACAATAAAGATGGTTGGTCGGCCATGGTCTTCTTAGTTCTCTCTTCATCAATAGTTGTCGGGCAACCACAAATTTCCTAGAGGACTGTCCTGACTTTATTTTCCTCTTTATTAAGTTTTCCCGCTCCTCTAGGAGTTTGGCATTATTCAATTCTAGGAAAGACCCACCTTTATTTGGCACAGTCTTAGAGATCTTCTTTAGACTATCCAGCTCATTCCTCCAGGGATTATTTTCCTTTTCTATGAGTGCAGTAATCTGTCGAGCAGTTTATGCATCTTTGTTTAGCATAATATCGTTATTCTTCTAGGCAAATGTGATTCCTTGTATCTTCTCGTCAAACCCCCAACAGGTACCTAAGACCTCATACTTGGTTTCACAATTAGAGTGTGGTAGGGCCCGAGAAAGATTATGGTCATCTAGTAACTATTCAATCATCTCATAGAAGGCAGTATTGTTCGCCACTATCCTATTAAAAAGACAATAAAGATGAATATTGACATTTTTTACATGGTCATAGGCATATACATCGGCTAACCATACCAACTCTATTTTAGTCAGGGCCATATGACCAGCTTCAAGAAGACCGTTGCAATGTTTCAACAAGTTGGAATCGATATAAATGATCATATTTTTCTTAGCATCAAACTAGAAATTTACAAGTATAAAAATACAAGTTCGACCAAGGAAGACAAACAACAATAATCAAGTAAGAAATAAATATCAAAAGACCACCAAAGAAATTGAACAAAACGTCTTCATTTCATTGATAAATCAAGGATTGCAAGGTGGTCTATTACTAATGAAGAAGGGAGAAAGAAAAAAGGAAAAATACATAAAAAATAAAATAGGCAAAAACTAGCTAAATGAGTTAAACCTTCTCCTTGTCCTTGATAGCTGATTCGGGAGGAGGTAGGTCGGCTATAACAGTTGGCACCATAGAAGACTCCCCAGAAGCCTCTTAATCATCAAACTCCTCATTCAAGTTGGGAGGGATCCTTGGGTTGTGCCTTTGAAATGGTTCAAAATAAGCTTGGGTGTCGACCTCCTTCAAGGCATCCGATCATCCATCTTTATAGGAAAACTTCTTGGCGTAATCAATTTGGATGGCTATAGCAGTAAATGCCTTGTACTATCCTTTACTGGTTCCTCCTCCATACTCTTTTTACTCTTATCCTTTAGAGATATAAGTTTAGTGTTCAATATTGATGTTTTATCCTCAACAGCCTTTGCCCTTCTCTCATCTTCCTTCATATTTTCCTCGATAACGGTCACTCTATCATCAGCAACCTTCTTTGTTGTTATTGCCCTATCCTGGTCACCTTTAGATTTTGGTTCTAAGCTTTTATCTCTCTCTCCAAGACCTCCCAAATTCTTGTAAGGACTTCTATAATCCTTCAAAATATTCCTCTACATCAGCCGAGGAAGCCTTCAATTCGTCATCCTTCTCCAGTATTTGGTTATAATCAATTAAGAACTGTAAAAGCAGAATAAACAACATCAGTACAAAAAAACATCAACAAACATTATTGCAGATAGATGAAGAAGTTAAGTATTTACCAAGGCCAAGTTCTGACTAGACCTTTCAACCAACCGAGTTCTAGACATCGAGGATGCTGTCGACCTATCCGCTGGAAGCGTTTTAGCCTTTATCAAACCATTTGTCAATCAAGGATTAATTTTCATAGAGGAACTTTAATACTTCCGTAGTCGACATATGTATTATGGTCCAACTCTTGGTGGCTTGGCAAACCTCTTTTCAACCTCTTAAATTGAGGCTCAACAATTCTTGTTTTTTCCACATTGAGTACTTAAGACCTCTTCTCAATAACCTAAGGCCTCTTTTCAGTAGTACTGTTCTTCTTTATAGGAAGGGGAGATCCAGATCGAGTAAATAAGTTTTGAAATTTTCTCTTCACCAATTCTGCAGAGGGTGAAGTCGTGATGGTTGTAATGTCAAGTGACTCGAAGGAATATGGTGTTCTTCCTTTCACAAACTCTCTCTCTACTCTAAGTGACTCAGTGGCAGAGGAGGTAGAAATTGATTCCTCATTCAAATTGATGGGGGACTGAGGAAAAATTATTTTTGGTCGGGCAATAAATGAAGTAACACTCCTATATTCTAGCATAATAGAAGCTCCTCGAGGATGCTCTTCTCCTACTCTTTTGTGAATGGTCCACAAATATTTAAGATCATCAATATTAACCTTATTTTCCTTTGGGCACTTCTTTTTGCTCTCCTCTACACAAAAACAAGATGAGACAATTATCTGGCAAACTATCAAACAATTAATAAACAAGAAGAAAATGGAAAATCAAAATAGTGTACAATCTATGCCACACCCTTCCTAAGGGCACCTATACTAGTATATCTTACCCCCCCCCCCCCCCCCCCCAGGAAGGGGGCATGTTGCCAATTCTTCACTACTAGACCATAATACTATTAATTGATGTTTGAGTCAAGAAGATTAACCACTAGTGCCCTATTGGCCTTCTTGGTTTTCATGTAGTGGGTATTGTCACCCGTAGTTCCCTATTTATACCAAATCATGAACTCAAGGATGCCAATACGATTCCTATAAATTTCATTTAACATATTCACCCCACTTATAACCCTATATGTATTTGGGGCTACTTTTTCTTAGAATACATAAAAACACTAGAAAAATTAAAGAAAGAGGGGATTCGGGGGAAAGGTAATGCCACAGTCAGTAATGAACAAAGTTGGGATCGAGTAACCCTCAGACAGTTACAACACATCAACAGGACCCCTTTTTATCTCTAAACCTACCCAACTAGGGATCTTTCTTCTTTCCATAAACTCCTCTAAGGAACCTTCGTATACTATATACACCATGTTTAAAAGAATGAAAAATCAAATAAGGGAAAGGCAAGAAAGCTTAGAGAGTTTGAGAAACGGTGACAAATGGCAAACAACAAAATCAGATAAGGAAAGCTTGAGTAGAAAGAAAGACCCAAAGTTATGAAATTTTGAGGTAAATAGAATTATAGGGAATCATCCATCCTTTTATAGGTTACATCAAAATTAGAAATGAAATGATTAAAATAAACAAATGATTGAACTTTTAATGGTTGCACGGTTCCCATAGATACAACAGGACCAATATATCCTTGGCGATCCGTTATTTTTCAAATTATTTACAAATATGCCACTGCCTACTAAACTGGTAAAAACATTTACAAGTCTAGGAGGTAGGCTGCCTACTAACTCCCAAATAACATGATGAGCAATATTTTGGAACAAATACTCCATATTTTCGATCAATCGTCAAGTATGGAGCATTGCGGGCTTTTATTGTATGTAAAAAATATTCATCTGTGTGGACCAATTAGAAATGGACACATGTCCTCCTACATGGCCATCCCCATAGTACTTATTTTCTTAGTCTGCTATAGAGACACATGGACGGTCAACATGCCGACCACCCTCAAGAATAGCAAAAGTCACTCGGGTGGAATAGTTAATAGCCTTTATATATGTACCTATGAATATCAACAGTCTTATTTATTGTATAGAGATGTAAATGCCTTAATATATAAAAGCATTCAATGTATTGGGTTCCCAACCAATATAAATACATGATGTCCCTTATATCAAGGGGACGATTTAATCACGCAAAAATATATTCAATCATGAGCTATTGTAACCACCAGAAATCCTAAAATAGTGGACGTAGGCTTTTCTCATAGCTGAACCACTTTAAAAACCTTATTTGTTGTGTGTTTGCCTTGATTAATTATCTTTATTCTATCTGTGATTATAAATTTGAATCCACTCCATTTTTAGACTTCAATAATGATGCTTGAGTCTTTTGTATTTTGATTTTCTATTTTGAGTCTTATTGTGAAAAATGAAAAAAAAAACTGTTTATCTTTTTAGTTTTGTTTTCAAGTGGTGTCATTTTTTGAAAAATGTTTAAAAACTTAAAAGATTTTTTTTTATGTGTAGTTTGGTTTTATGCATTTTTGTGTCATATCGGTATGTCTGAATCCAGTTCACTCCATGTATATATGTAGCTAGGATATTTGATTATGATTTTTAATATTTTGATTGTTCTTAATCATGCTTGCATGGAGTAGTTCAACTTTGATTTTCATAATGGATTCACTTCGCATATTCCTCCACACACACACACACACACAAGCTTTTTTTTATTTTAACTTCATATGTTATATGAGCTAAGTGAGGTGTTCTCGTATCAATCTTGTCATTTTTATGTCTTTTGACTATGGGCGATTTTTGCATGTAAGAGCAGTGCCTGTGATTCTGGTACTTTATTAAAAATATGATTGGGCACGGGAAAGGGCTATGAAGGAAGAAATATCCGTTGTGTGAAAGGCCACCACTAGCAAGAGCCTAAATAAAATTAAGAGGCAAATAAGAAGAAAACAATTGCCTATGACACCCCGCCAAATTAAATATCGGGTGATCAGTCCTTTATTAAAATTAAACAGAATATACAATTGGTTCATTCTTAGCATCACTGTCGAAACAAATTAATTACTAATCAACAAATAATTAATTAAGATAGAGTGGAATTTTAAACCTCATTAATTATTATACAAAAAATTAATTAAATAATAAACTGCATTTAATCCACACGATAAATAATGAATATCTGAATAATCAAATGAGACTGGATAAAACACTCCAGCAAAATATTCCAAAAAAAACAAATTTCTAAATAAAACTGAATCCAACAAACTGAAATAAATGGTTATAATATCTCTAAAATGAGGAATAACTAGAAATGGGTGACGTGCCCTAACTGAAGTAACTGCAACAGGAGATTGAAAAAATAAGAGTAAATGCGTCTAATATCAAGGACCTGTAACTTCCACAACAACTACAGCACGTTAAGCGGTAGTGAAACTCTTAAGTTGGACGTCCTTGTGGCTGGACACCTAAATAATATGCACAAGAAAATAGATTTGTAAGAAACGAGTCAAAGCCCAAGTAGAAATTAGTTTAAAACATTTTAACAAGTATTTAAAATGCTTAACAGTAGATATAATAAACATGCTAGTTTCCCCACCTCTCACTTGAGAAACCTCACCTCTCAACTAGTGTGCAGGTCTAATCCACTCCTACCCAATTCTAGTTACTACTATAACAACTAACTAGCTCAAATACATTACCCGCAATTCTCTCAAAATTCATAATTGATTGTTATCATTTATTTAACTCACGGAATAATTTATATTTAACAGTTAAGTGTTCACATATTTAACAGTAGATTTCATCACAAGTGTGTGTGTGTGTGTGTGTGTGTATATATATATATATATATACTAGCGTATGCCCGTGCCTGAAGGCACGATGAAATTTTCCTAAGTACGTAATCGCAAAGCGGCGATAATTTTTCAAAGTTCATAATCGCTAAACGCAAAAATTTCGAAGTGTAATTTTAAAACAATTGGCTATAATATCCTTTACTTATATGACTATTCACCATGCTTAACAAATAACAAATACTCCAATAAAATTCAAATAGTTTAAATCCATCAAATAAATTCACATATAATACGAAATATACAATATTCATCCATCGAATTCACGTTGTGTCTTAAAAAAATGTCAAATTTTTAAAAAAATTGGGTATAGTCTTCTTTATTTATGGAACTATTCACCTTGCTTAACAAATAACAAATAGTCCAACAACATCCTAAAATGAAATATACAATATTCATCAATCAAATTCAAAATCAAATGAAATATACAATATTCATCAATCAAATTCACTGTCTCAAAAAAACAAAGTGTCAATTTTTTTAAAAATTGGGCATAATCTCCTTTATTTATGGAACTATTCACCCTACTTAACAAATAACAAATAGTCCAACAACATCCTAAAATGAAATATACAATATTCATCAAACAAATTCACAATCAAATAAAATATACAATATTCATCAATCGAATTCACTGTGTCTCAAAAAAACAAAGTGTCAATTTTTTTAAAAAATTGGACATAGTCTCCTTTGTTTATTAGACTATCCACCCTGTTTAAGGGATAACGACAAATCCAACAATATAAAAAAAAATCGGAGATGAGAGCTAGAAGGTCGGGATAGGAGAATATGAATTTATTCTTTCTGTGGGACTTCCTCAAAAGGTTTGTGTCGTGGTGTTTGACCACCATCTTGGATGGGGTGAGAGAAACTGAGTAGGCCTTTGAGGGATCATCGAAGAGAATGTTTTTGGAAATTGCAATTCTTTTAACTCTTTTGCACTCATCTGCTTCTGGATTAGGTGCTACTATTGTTGTCTTCCCATCCGTCTTCCCACCTCTCTCCATTATCACTCTCCCCCTCTCGATTTTCTGTACGATTTGACAAACAATAAACATAATTAATGTTAACTGAAGTTGACCAGATAAATCTATATACAATATAGATAGGATTACAATAGAAGAGTAACACAATGTTAACCGAAGTCCCATGTTATCAAACATATAATAGGGAATGACCCAAAAGCACAAAGCATGATTCAAATAGTGCCATAAATGTACCTGCACCAAAGAAATTGAATATTAATTACCAAATAAGAAAGATTTAAATGAATAAGAAGGCATGTCGAAATTGTAACGATCATACAAAAACACGGGTATTTAGACCTTCGAAGACGTCCAGAACATCACCTATGTCCCTAAGATCAACAGTCTTTAGGACTTTTCACCAGTCTTAAGTGTGTTATCTCACGTTTTACATCAGCAAAGTATTGCATCGGTGTTAGATGTTATCAAATGGAAACCTTATAGGTACAAAAACTATTGTATCATATATACGGACTACCAAATGATTTAGTATTCTATGGAACACACGTTAATTCAACATAGGCAGATAAGTAAGGCTACTGATTTTGACAACGGGATATGGTATAAGAAAGGAAGGGAGAAGTTGTCACCATCTATGAAAATGCTCTCCCAAGAAAGTGTGCTGTGTAAAAAAGTAATATTAGGGAACAAAGGGAATGTATACACTGGTAGTCCTCTGGAGTTGAGAGAAAAAAAAATACCTACAAGAGCATAATGTCATCCTTGTATTTATCTGTAACACATGTGCTAACGTGGAACGAATCAATGAAATGCACAGCTATGGTCCTGAAACAATATTACACTCTGAAAAAATAGTGCCTTTCAAATGTCTTGTTTTGTGATGATCCAAAATCAAGTTTCGGAGCAATTGGCCTCAATCCATCCATAACACTCTTTCTCTGGGGAATAATTGAACCTAAAAGATATGGTAACACTTACAGTTATCTGTTGTACAACATACATATTTCAGAAAACATAAATACATAGAGGAAGGGACTAAAGTTTGTTGTATTATAATAAACCTGCAGATGTGGCTTTGCTGTTTGAAATGCACAGCTATTGAAATGCACGTTATAATCAGCCAATTAAGTTTCTGCTAGACCAAAGTTTAGTTTAGTTTAGTTTTATGGTGTTGTTGCCATTTATGATCAGTGAAATGCACATGTGCCAATTAGCTAAATGAACCATTCTGGAAACTAATACCTCAACCTTGGCATCCTAATTAGGAAGAATAAAATTAGAGGGAGACAATTTTATTTTAGGTATAGAAGGTTTCCAACATAAACAAAATCTACACTAAATTGAAATATCAATATCAAAACTCATGTTTATGACCCACATTATAAAATAGGTATAAAAATATTCAACAAAGAAAATGATAAACAATTCAAGACCCTGAGTTTTATGGCTTCAAGCAAACAAAGTAAAAGTAACAGTTATCGGTTGAAGCACGTAATGTATACCGAACTTATTTGAGGAACTTTGACATAGAATAAAAAACCATTACCTGTGTTCATAGCTCAAAATGGTTGGAAAGAGCTGACAAATATTGTAACAGTAGCAATTTTGTACAAAACTGTGACATGTTGTAAATCCATCCATTTGGTTCTGATAGAGTACCCAATTTATAAATAGAAATTGGCATCAATTTGCATTCACAATATCCAAATATAATATTAACACCAAATAAGAAACTTTCGCCACAAACACAACCATTGGTATAGAATTGTTCCCAGCATAGGAACGACCTTCTGTTATTATATAATATCATAGACATAGTTAAAGGGGAATTCATAAGTTTACTTTGATAATTAATTTGGTCAGGCGGTGCTATTATCAACTATTAAAAAAAATGTAGAAGTACAACTGCTGAAGAGCAGGTACACACGTCTGATGTCCCTCTGTAACTATTACTTTCAATAATAGAAAGCTATTTGGCCATAATCCACCTCATCATATCAAACAGTTATATGCATATCACTTTAGTGACCTTTTGAGAATTCATATGCCTATGAAACACACAAGTATTTGTGTCACTGTTTTCGAAACACTTACTCATTATCATGATGGCCAATTATTTTTATTTGAGTAATATTAAGGATATTTTTGTTTATGATCATGTGTTAAATATAATGGTGTTTGTAATTTATATGAGTTTGTTTAAAATACCACTTATTGTTTGACATGTGAATGTATCTCCCAAATTGTGTCTCGTGTTCTCTAGAATTATTCGATTTTTGTGATGCGTATAAAGTTGCTTAAGTAACATAAATTTAAGTGGTGGGCATATGTAGGAAGTACTGATTACTGACATTCAGATAAGGAACATAACAACTGTGGGGTTGTGATGATGGTGAATCCTTACCAGCAAAGACAAAGAAACCGGCCAAGCAAGTGTTGATAATAAGATTAGACCAATAAAGGCCTACACATCGGCGTCAGACTAAGAGCAAAGAGGTTGATCGCACTTGATGAACTTGGAATAGTTGTCGAAAATGGAGAAATGTTTGCTCCAGAACTCCTTATACTTTTCCCTCTATATTGACTTCCCTTATTTTCATTTTTACGTCACCTACCAAAACAAAAATAATAATAATATTAGAGCAATTCAAGTTTGTATCCTACACTATAAGATAAATAAAGGCTTGTACACCAACACTAAAGAAAAAATAGACAGAAAAATAGAAAGATCCACCTTCGAACTTTCTCATTACCATCGCTCTTTCTTTCAATCGCACCCTTGACACAACACCAATGATGCCAAACCCATATTTTCAATCACAATCCCATTAATCTCGTACCCATTTGAACCACAAAAGATACAAAAATAGTAAGCATACAAAATTCAATTGATAAAGAATCACATCACTTGATAAATAAACACTTGAGAAAATTCAATTGATAAAGAATCACTTCACTTGATAAGCATACAAAATTTAATTAATAAACACCATAAGCATATAAAACATACAAACACAGTAACTGTTATAAGATAATCATTTCAGTACTGTTATAACTTGTATATTTGAAGTGAACAAGCCAAGAGAAGGATAAGATAACAGTTTCATTACTTTTATAATGGAACAAGGGCACTCATTGCTAACTGTTATAACTGAAGAGGTGCACTCGTTTATATTAACAAAATATTGAATATAATATGATGATAGGAAAGTTATGAACAAAATATTAACAAAACATTGAAAAGATTATGAGCAGGATTTTTATAATCAACGAAAAATAAAGGCAACTTATAACCATTAAACCAACTCCTATAACACGGTCATTGGCAAAAGTAAATATAAAGTTAGTTGTGCATATTGCAGGAAGAAAGAATCAACTTCAGACCATTAACAATGTGAAGCTTTTACCTATCTCGAACGCAATCCAAGTAAACGCGGTACAACAAAAAATGAATAAGATTATCCCTCTTAAACACTTCAAAGGATTATGTGATGTTCAGATGTAAGCATCAAAATCATGATATCATTTGGGTTGGTTTATTATTCCAGTGATTTTGAAGCACACTAATGTATATATTGGTGTTTCAAATGATAGAAGAGTGGACTCCACACAGCAAATCAATGAAGGTCCCCATTGACAGTGGTGTAAAATTACTATTTTATCTTTTCTTCTTAAGCTGGTTGGGAGACTGTTGTACTCTGCAATCCAAGGTGCGTGACTGATAGAAAGAGAAATAATTACATGGTATAAATCATGGATCGTTTGACTTTCTGAGGAGTCATAATGGGCGGGCTCTAGAGAAATAATTACATTGTATACAATAGCCGCACAATCGCCCCTCCCGTTCTTCCTCCCGTTAGGTTTATAGGTTCCCATACCTACAAAAGTAACACAATGCCATTTCAGTTACATTACTTTAATATGTATGGAGATGAATTAAATAAAAATAACTTTCTAGCTAATTAAATAAAAAAACTACGGAGATGAATTAAAGAAATAAAACTCTATGAAATATAAGTGTACTAAGTCAATTAAACCTCAAACAGTTACTCCTAATCACCATATAGTAATACTAATGTGAGATACTCTATACACTTTGACATGCACACGATATGGCCCGGACATGTGCTTTGACACGCATGCAACATGGCCCAACGTGGCGTATTGTCCCAAAAATAGGACCCACAAAATGAAGTATATGCAGGATTCGTAACGTGAAACATATAAACCCTTAGGAATTCAAGAAGCGAATAGAAACAAGAATCGAAAATGACTACTATTGACGAAGTAACCACCAACACCACTGAAATTAAAACCAAAAAGCAAATTCATAACAAAATCTGTGCAGCATTGATAGTGGTTGTTGACCATCATTGGGTCCATCTTCTTTGATATATATGCATATGTATCATATAAACAAATGTATAAATATGCAATCTGTATATATATATATATATATATATATATATATATATATATATATATATATATATATATACATATATATATGAAATCTGCATATATATCCACATTACACACTTAGAACATTTAGGACATTCTTCTTGTTTAAATAAAGTTTCATTCACCCATCAAAAAATATTAACTTGGTCATTTTCCCAAGCATATAGAATACAACATATAAAAGATAGTACCTTTAAGAGTGGGGTATATCAAATAAATCCAACACCTGAAATAATGAAAAATATCTCAATCATTTTTTTCCAATATAAACAAAAATAGACACAATCGGAGCGTTTACTCTAAACTCAAAAGGC
This sequence comes from Sambucus nigra, assembly GCA_949130495.1. Lineage (NCBI taxonomy): Eukaryota > Viridiplantae > Streptophyta > Magnoliopsida > Dipsacales > Adoxaceae > Sambucus > Sambucus nigra. The sequence continues at coordinate 287,929,286 of OX422208.1, forward strand.
ACTGAATTTATTTACCCTTTTACCTACGCCATTTTTTCTCCTCTTTGTTCTTTTTACATAGCATGGATACTATGGAAAGGAAATTAATTACCAAACCCCAAATCATCACAATTTGGTTATTATAGCCAAAACGATCGAACCCGATCTTCATCCAGTGCGTGGGTAAAGAAATTCAGTGCTTTTCCATCTTATGGCGGCACTGGGCAGAGGTTTTAAGCGGGAATGCCAAAATTATTGGCCTGCGAAAAACCTTCCTTTGAATTGGGAAAAATTTAAAGACTTCACCCAGACTCAATATAATTCAATTTTGGGTTTAGAAACAAATTCAATCAAAACAAAACGTGGTCTAGAAACAAATTCAATCAAAACAAAACATGGTCATTTATGTGTTGAAATAACCTCCAAACCAACAAATTCAAAAAAGAAAGTTAAAACTTTCATACCCACATTTATCCAAACACATACCATGCAGAAGTATCTGCAGAAAGAACAAATAAAAAAAAAAGATCAAAAGGGGAAGAAAGAGAGTGTCAAATGAAGAAATCCACCATGACTAAGATGTAAGATTATTAACATAAAAGTGAAAACCCACCATTCTTGAATCATGAAATCCACCGTACAATCAACCAAGAAGGTCCAACACAAATCTGTGAACACACAAATCATGTTAATGAAATAAGAGACATAGATAGATTTGACAAAACTATTGTAAAATAAAAAACCAAAGCAGTGGATTAAGAGTGAGAGGGTGAGTTGAAGGGACGGAGGCAGTTAACCGGTGAGGATGTAGGTGGAGAAGTTACAGTAGCATTTGGTAGTAATCACAAATATAATCAGAAGAAATAACAAATTTTAAATTTTAATTCATAACTCACACATCAACTCGGTCGTTTCTACCAACAAAGAACCCAAATCAAACAAATCTCTGATGTGTATATATATATATATATATATATATATATGCAACAAAGAACCAAAAATTAGCACATATAAAAGTACAAATCAAATCATGTCCATATGAAACCAAAATTGGGAAACATGAAACCAAAAATGGGGAAAAGCCCTAAACGATTAACATCAGGTAGAGAGAGAGAGAGAGAGAGAGAGAGAGAAAGAGAGAGATAGAGAGAGAGAGAAGTGGGAATTACCTGTGGATTTGATAGAGAGAGAGAGAGGAGAGGGAGTTGAGGAATCGATCCAAGACAAAATCGGGTGTAGTGTTGGGAACTTGGGACCTAAAAGATGATTGAGTTTTGTAATTTACTACTTTATCCCTGTGTTTGAATTTTGGACAAAAGGGGGAAATGAATGTAAGTGAGTTAAAAGAGGGGGAAATCAAATAATAGAAGGAGAAAAAAGGAAAGGGGGATTCTTTTAATCTCAACCATCCATTTTGACAAAATATGTAAGGAGGTGGCATCGATCTAGACCGTTAAAAATGTGTATATTTTCAAAAACCAAGCTCCCATATTATATATATATATATATATATATATATATATATATATATATATATATATATATATCATCATCATCATCATCATCATTTTATTGTATATATATACTAATACGACACCCCTAGGCTCAATTACAGTACATACGTACTTTGCTATTAAGTCCCGGTAAATATCGTAATAAATAAAGGACTATATGTCTAGAATGAATCTTCAATCATAAATACAAACACATATACGTTGGTGGCTAACATAGTCCTAAGCCTTTGGGCTACACACATACCTAGCGCATCCAAATGACCGGTCACACCATTGCTCACACAAATGATGCTCAACCCTAAGTTCAATGCTCTAAGGTATGAGTCTAAGATACCCCAAAATGGCACATCAGGATAAGACTGCCCAAGACGCGAGAAACTCCTGTGATAGCAAGTATCGTTGGTATATCCATTACACATAATTAATCATCGATAGGTATTCACACCACGTATGTGTATATATATATATATATATATATATATATATATATATATATATATATATATATATATATATATATATATATATATGCCATGTACTTACGAGTCCATTCATAATTTCTACGTCCCATATTAAAAATCTACCCCCCCGGCATTTATTATTTTAACCATAGGTTTATACTTCTCGTCTCCTATATACTCGAATATGTTCCTATTGGTCTCACTAGGCCCCTATAATTTTATGTTTCAATTTTGGGAACGTTTCGTCACTATTTACAACTTCAAGGAAATTTTAGACCTTTCCTAATTTACACCTAAATTATTTAATCACTATGACAGTGTACTCCTTTAAACTAGCTAGGCATGGACGTCAATTGCGCGCAAATTGGAGTTCGTATTGCCAAGATATTAACTTTTGAAGTTTCTCCCAAAGCGTAGGTTATTTAATATATATATATATATATATATATATATATATATATATATATATATATATATATATATATATATATATATATATATATATATATAATGCAATTCACCCTACTGCCTGCGCACTGGGAACCGGACCCCTGGTCAACCGGTCCCTACAGATATGACGCACACTGCTTTATGGAAGGTGTGTTTTTCCACCATTATCAACCCTAAAACTCCAAGGTTCCTCTTCAAACTCCCAAACAAACATCCTAAGCAGTACACTAAAATGTAGGGGTGATTTCTAATGTACGAGAATTCTCGAATCATCAATTTACATCAAGAAATGTTATACTTTCCAATTTATTTATTTCCAAAACCCTAGTTCATCTTTTTCTTCAAGAACACATACGAAACCTAGAATTTATTCACATGTGGGCAACCTTAATTCATAATTTCGTTCTACATGCACCAGGAAGTTTAACCTACTATGAAAATTCATCCAAAAACATATTTTAATCCTCCATATATTAACCCAATCTCTACATAATCATGTGAATATTCATCATATACTAACATGGTTATCATACATGCTATAAATTTGAAAGTTTAAACACTTCCCTTCAAAATTAGGTCTGATTCGATGTGGATGATGGGTATGGTTGCGTTCCTCTTCCTCCGATCTACGCAACGGTGATGTTTGTGGTGCAACGGGTGCAAGAATGGTGGTTATAGCCTTGGGGTGACTCTCGTTCCTCCTCTAATGGCCTCTATGTGTTTCACAGGTTTCTAACCCTAATTCCCTTCTCTTATAAAATGATATACACTTAAGAAATTCGTGGGTATTATCTCTCCAAAAATACAATTTACGAAAATACCCCTCTAGGGTGCCGATTTGACTCAAAAGTGCCCCGGAACCCAAACTAAACTCCTAGATAGACGTTTCCGACTATTTCAACCCTTTCGAAAAAATTGGCGCATTCGAAATGACAATTTGGATGACTTAAAAATAATTTACTTTTTATTTCATTAAATTGAGTCCCAGCACGACTAACACGCGCGTCCCGACTAGATTATTGTAACTTATCATATTTTTCACTCGTGACAACTTTAATATATTCATGATCATTTGTTACTCATTCACTAAGTAATATTCCATATAATTGACATAAAAAAATATTAATCCTTGTCTCACTAATTAATATTTATTTTTATTCCGGATTAATTTCACATAATTAAAAATTATTAAAAATACGGGGTGTTACATTGGCAAGGCCAATAATTTTGTAATGATTCTTCAAAATTGATACCTTCAAAAGAAAATGAGAGAGAAAAATGATATTTGTAAGTGTTAAGGGTCTTATTAGTTGAGAATCACTGGGTTTGCACAATGAGTACTAGTTAATTGATGTTTGACGCTATTGATTTGAGAAGCATCAATATTTTCTAGGCTAGTGTACATTATTCTTGTTTGTCCAGTATGCGTTCAGTTTATCTATCACAATAAAGCTACATCTTTTTTTTAAAGTTAATGTAGTCAAACAGACCTCTGTGACCTTTTTGAGTGATTCGGTCACAACTCTTTTGTTTCTAGTGCACACCCCTTCACTCTATTTACCACATGTTTATTTAGACACATTTATGCCATACACGTGTAGAAATCTTATTGTGTTTTGTGTCTTTTCTGGTGTATATATATATATATATATACACACTAGGGTATGCCCGTGCCTTAAGGCACGATGCAAATTTTCAAAAGTGTACATCATTGATAGGACCATAAGTCATATTTAGTTCGCAACACAAACAAATTTTTAAATAACCTATGATAAGAACTATTAGTTTGAAAAAATTGGGAAAATTTTCCTTTATTTATGAGACAGTTCACCCTGTTTGAGAACAAAAATACCAACTATACTATTATTAATGCTAAATCTGATAATTTATAAATTTTGGTCAAAATTTCCTTTGGCCCAATTTGGTTGCTCAAATTGTTTGATTATGTAAATTGGTTCAATGTGAATTAGTGAATTATAAATGAGTGAATTTGAAATGAATTAAATTCAATTTTACACAATGTTTGGTAATTTGAAATTGATGTTAATGTTCTATGAAAAAAAAAAGATAAAAACAAATCAAAAGAGAGAGGGGGGAAAGAGAGAGAGAGGGAGGGGAAGAGGGAGAGGAAACATTCACTTAATGTGACTCTTATTTCAAATGGATTCATTTCACATTTTTTATGAAATGATCCAATTTCAGATTTTGCACATGAGCTAAAATGGAGCAATTAATGAATCCTTTCATTAATGAAATCAAACACAATTAATGAGTCAATTTGTAAATGGGACAATTTATTAATGATCCAAATTACAATTTTGGGACAACCAAATGGGGCCTTTGTTTATAGAACAATTCACCCTTTTATACCAAAAATATCAACTATACAATTATTAATATAGAACATAATATCTAGTACTTTTAAGCCCAGAATTATTTTTTACAATACCAATATGTAAACATTTTAGAAAATTTGGACATAATTTCTTTAATTTATAGGACTATCCAATACCCTGTTTAAGAAATAAAATAATAGTACAATACTCCTCAGCATTGTCATGTAAAAGAAATAAAAAGTACATACATATAGGACTATCCACCCTATTTAAACAATAAAAAGTACTCCAACATTACTAATACATCAAAATCATTATGTCTATGGAATAAAAAAAATAGAATTCCAAATACAATCCATTAATTATAACATAGGCTACATAACATGGCACGACATGCACCAATGAGTATAAAACTAATGTCAACATAAGAAATTACCAAAAATAGTCCTTAGGAATAACCGACCCTAAGAATTAAAAGTAGAAAAATACAAGTCTCATCATATGTCGATATAAAACACCGTCAAATTTTCAAAATATAATGCATCAATTGAAAGGAAGCCTTCATAATCAACTTACTTTAGCAAAAATATAATTAAGACATTTAATCTTGGACGGGTGAAAAATGGGGCGATGAGCCTGTTGTAAATCATTAATGAAGCTAGTGGAATCTCTTACACCAAACCCCAATATGCGCACCTCCATCCCGAGCCTAATGCCAAGGGGAAGATAGTTCGGCTCTCCAAGATATAGAGGTTTGGGAAAAAACTCAATGAGGGATAGAAAGTGAAATAGGGTAGAACAAATACTTTTCTATTGTTCTTGTTTAATATAGAAAGTACAGTCCTACCTACTTCATATCTTCAAAGAATCTTAAGGCCTTCTCTAGAAGATACACACGTGCCCATCAATGAATTAATGTACTCCGACGCCATCCATTTCTGGAATTACTTTTGTCACTCTCTGTAAAGAAAAGAAAAAGAAGAACTCTTAGTCACTTGCACTTACTAAATTCAAATTCCTTCATTTAGTAGGAATTAACTTGAAAAGACAATATGTGTACAATTCTATTTATCGGTTCTACCAAAATTTCAGGGCCATCAATTCTCCAATTGTCACTCCAAGTTAGTTTTGGTTTCAACCATATTTGCAACTTCAGTCTCGAGCTTACGGAGAACATCACTGTTTTGCAAGATCCTTTTGTCCCACTCGACTATCGCATTATCCTGCTTTCAAAATTTCCCAGTACTCTATTATAGCTCAATTCAATTATCCCGTGTTGTATATGCAAAAGTCATAATGTATGAACCTTGAATGCAACTCAGGAAATGATCGTATTATTGTCACAACGTATGCAGTTAGGCATGGACATGTTTAAGAGATTGAAACTGGACCATATTGTTGTGTAACTGAGTTCGATCCGGCCTTTAATAATATGTTTTTAACTGAATTTGATCCAATTGTTAATAACTGAGTTCGATCCAGCTCTTAATAGTACGCTGCGTAACTGAGTTCGATCCAGTTAGGCCTGTTGTTTTATGTTCGATCCAGCTGTTAATGATATGATGTGCTATTGGCATTTTAAGTATCTGTTGATTGATGTTCTCTTTTTTTGTCTGGTTTAGTTCTAATTTTTGTACTTAACTATATATATCAACGAATTAACTCACCCTTGAGCACTAACAACTTCATCTTCTCCAACTGAACCAAAAGTATAACGTCCATCAGGACTACGCACATGAATAAGCCTGGTCCTCTTGTACATTAGATCTTTTAACTCGGCCTATAAAATTGCGAAAAGATTAGAGACACGACCAAGTATCTAAAAAGTATACCCACACCAATTTATTCTTTTTTTTTTAATTACTAACCCCAACACACAAATGTTTTAAGGCGAAAGCAAAAAAATGGCTGACCTAAGAAGTATTTGCAAGAAACCACTCCAGACCTATTATAATGCCAAAAAATATTTTAAAAATGGGAAAGTGACATATGCATTTGTTGCAGATACACCCTTGTGATAGTTATTTAGAAAGATATAGGTAGTGGGTCTTTACAACGAATGCATAGGGTGTCACTTTATAACAAATTCATATAAAAAATGTAATGATATAGCAGGGTACCTGGAGCTTTCCTTCCTTTGTTTGGGCATGAGCATTGAATGTTTCTATTATGAGATTGACATGGCCAAGAACAGGTTTACCCCAAGCTCGTTGCCAATTAAAGTATGACCATTGGAGAAATGGTACGATAATCACATCTTTGTACAATCATCTATTGAAGGCAGTGACAGGTGATCTATACAAAGGAATGCGAAGAAGCTCAAGAGGAAGCCAGGCACCACAGGTGATCTATACAAAGGGATGCTAAGAAGATCAAGAGACGGATAGGCAGCTTTCTCCCCAACCACCTAAGCACTGTTGTGTTGCTAGAAAAAACTAATAGGCTTTACGGACTATTTGGCTAGTTGAATATGTCATCCCAACAGACTATAATGTTGTTAATGTAGAATATACCCCAGTAGCCATACCAAGAACCATCAGGAGCTTGAGTCTCTTTGATAAAATGTATTTCTCTTATCATCGAGGTTTTTATTTTTTTCTCTCGGTATCCTGGATATGAATGTTGGAACATAACCAGAGCTTGAAAAATGGATGATGCGCATTCAACATACTCATGCTCAACAAAAGTGTTGCCAAAAACTTCTGACGTGTTAAAGAACTCCATCCATGATGATGTTTTCAGCTCCCAGATATAAATACCTCCATTTTTACTTTGTAATGAAAGAAGAAAATTCACAGCCTCATGCAAAAGATATAACTTCACAAGGCTTGGAGTGCAAGAAGAAAGAAGCACCCATGTATAATTATCATCTAGAGGCTCAAAACAAACTCAAACCCCTCCATGTAAAAAAAACCTCCTCGTGCTGTATAACAGAATTCTCTATACACCAGATGATATACAACAGAATTCGTCAAGGACAGCAGACCATCAATCAATTTTTGTGCTCTTCAATATCTGAACAGAAGTATCAATAACCATCTCTATATTTGTAGGATAATATACCTTTAACAGCATTAAAACTTGCTAATAGTGAAACACAACTATAAGAAAGCACTAAAAACCTTTATTGAAAGAAAATATAAATCAAGTAAAATCTAAATTACCAAACATCAAAACTATAATTTTCAAACTATCAAATCATATTAAAAAATTAATTTAAACAAAAACATGAGTTACCTTCACATTTTGTTAGAGGCATAGTAATACAATAACGTCTTAACATTTTGTTAGAGGCATAGTAAATACCATTTCATCTCATTTTAACATTGTGTTAAAGGCATAATAATACATTAACATCTTCACACAAAGATCTAGTGTTGGTGTTCACTCATCATCATCTTCGTCGACCTCATCATCGGCTATAATAGCTGAATTGAGAACACGGAAAGGCCTCCTGATTTTTGCAGGTCCATTGATAATTCTCATATTTCAAATAAGAGTCGTTATTCAGAATATATACCTCAATCTCATGTATTGGAATACAATACAAAGTTGAAAACCTTAACAGTGATACAATAATTTCTCTTACAAATAAAACAAAACAAACAGAAAATGCCTCCACAATCCATGAACATTACATAACACTACCAGTTTATGAATAATAAAGATAGATGCCAGCACACCCAACCTCAACTCATCATGCAATCCAGCCTCAAATCATCATGCAATTCACAAAATTTAAAATAAACAATATCCTAATGTTTATACATGTTTATTGATTAACAGATATAACAGGTATAAATGTTATATGATAGGTATAAATGTTAAATGCTAAATCGATAAATAGGTATACAATGACTTTAAGCAGGTATATGTGTTTATTAACTTGTTCAAACGATTGAGAGATACAGAAAAGATATATACCTCTTTAAAACATATATACATGTTCAAACGATTGGGAGATATAATAAAATACCTCCTAAGGCTGCTATATCAATTAAGACTACATATATACATGTTAACTAAGGCTGAAGGACATCAGATGAATAAAGTGAACTCCCTACAAGAATGTAACAATATGGGTCATAATACCTGCTTGTCCTTGAATTATTTAAACAAATTCCTTTTCAAATTGTTTTTGTGAAGATAATGTATCAAGAAGTATCATGAAATTGCGAAAATGTAAAAGTTAAAAATTTTCCAACTTACTAAATTTTGAGGCAGCTATGTTAGCCCCACTCCCTTATAGTTTCGAGGTGTCAGGGGTTAGTTTTGTGAGGATATGGTTTGTAGATGTCCGTGGAGGTAAGCCTTCCTGTAGAGAAATTCAGGCAATTTTAAAAAAAACAAGATCATGACAGGCATATGATTAACTAATGGGAAAATTTTAGGTCAGTTTTTAAGAAACCAATATGATGACATACATAAGGTCCATTTTAGCAGGATTTCTGGGCATAAGATGTAATATGTAAAATAAACAAAGTTCATTCTTAACATGCCTAGTTGAACTTGTAGTAATGCCATGTGTTAGGTTGATGGAAAAACACCACAATTATACATTTTGTAGCAAACCAACATTACAAAGTAAGCACAGATAAAATCAAAGAAACTGAGATGATGACAGAGGCACATGATTAGTTGCTTGAGGCATCTGACCACACCTAGGCAACTATGGAAGTAAAAATGGGTGAATGATTTCAAGAAAATTGCGAATATACCGGTAATATTAATGTCTACTCCTTGTAATATTAAATCAAACATAGATCTTACGACATTGGAGACATTATATTATACATGAAGACCAAATGATAGTCCAAAATGTACCTTGAAAAAACAGAGCAAGCATAGTAAACAAAAAAGGTAATAAAAACCAATAGGCGAAAAGCAAGCTTGAAGCCTATGGAGTATTAGATAGCATTATCAACTAGCCACAAATTATTATAACCCAATGAAAGTGTCTTTAAAACTTACAAACCAAGAAAATGATATTAAGCCCTTGATAGTCAAAAATATGTCCATACTATATATCACCCTTCAAAGCAATACATACACAATCTACATATATACATATTTTAAAATTTAGCAAAACTTGTAAAATGATTACAACGCAATATAAACCACACATTTTTGCAATTCCTCAAACAATATAAGTTTTCAAACCATATATATTGAAATCAAATAGTTAGGTCTGCAAAAAAAAAATGAAATCGGTGAGAACCTAATCCACAAACCAAACCTCTACAATAATAGGAGGGAGGGAGTAAAACCAAACCTCTAAAATGAAAATAGCAGTTAGATCATATAATATCTAAAATTACACAACCAAACAAAACCTCTGGAACACAATTCACCAAGATGATGCAAGAAGTAAAGTCTTCAAATGATATCCACGACAATCAACATAAAAAAATAATGACATTGCGACCAAAGCATGAGATTTCCCCCTCCCACACAAAGAGGGGGAAAAATAAATAAATTCAAATATAATGACATATCATTACTTTCTCCATTCAAAAGACAAAGAACATCAATAATTTTGAAACTGGTAGTAGACCTAAAAACAATGGGCATTCAACAAACAAACAACAATGGGCAGTGGGAACAACCCGACGAATATACTTTAAATCACATGAACTCAAAGGATTGTACTCAAAATGATATACAACTCAAAAATGTAAGAAATGGATCAGTTAAAGATTAACAGACTCTTAATTTTTAGGATCATAATTAGTACAAATGAATATCAAAGCTGCTCAAATAAAATATAAAATAATTGAACAAAAATTTCTAATTAATTATAATTATGCAGTACCTTAAAAAACAACCGACTAATATTAATAGGTAATAATATTTGATGTTAGTTAAGGGGAAATATACAGGCTTCCCACAGGATGTAGTTCTTCCAATGTCCGAGGACTATGTCAAGTTAGAAAACAATTGAAAAAGAAAATTATAAAATAACAACGAATCGACACAAAGCATAACTGCGGAAAAAATTATCTTGATTGAACTACAAATAATTTAATGTAACAAGTAAAAAAATAATTACAAAAGTAAAATAAGCAATAGAGTAAAATACACATAAAATCCTATGCGCTCATGCATATACTTCGATTAATTTAAGGGTCCATTTTTTTCACAAAAATGTCAAATTAAAACCACACATAAACAATAGTAACCACATAATATCAAAACAAAGAAACTCGATATTAAAGCAATTATAAGACTATGGTTTATGTGAATGTCTTACCTTTATTTCAAACTTTTAGAGAGGTGGGATATAAAACTTTAACATACAAAGCTCAACATATAAAGGACAATAAAAATCCATAATCTTTATTTAAAACCCCCAAACAATGTCAAAAATCAAAATCCAAAACCCCCAAATAGCTAATACCCAAAACCTCCCATACAAACTTAACTCGTGGATTCTATAACCCAAAACCCCTAAACAAATAATACCTTAAAATTCCTAAAAACGTAGAGGCGTGATATAGCAAGGTATAAAGGGCCTCACAAAAAGATATACCTTTTGAGAGATTAAGAGAGGAGTGGTGTCTCGCATGAAGATAAAAAAGAATGGTAATATTTCATCTTCTTGCAGTTTTAAACACCGAAAGATTAACTTGCCAAGAACCACAGCCTTTTAGGTAACAAATTTCATAAAATTTATAACCTCTAACACAAAATTTGTTACCTCAACACAACTTTAAAGCGCGTTTTTGGTAGAAGAGAGGACGGCATGAGAGCTGGGAGATGAAGTCACAGGCAACTGCAAAACATAAAATGTAAAATCAAACATAAAAAAAGTTGTTAGATATGCGAGTCTCACCCAAACAATAAGGAGATGGAAAGAGAGAGACCTAGGTTGTGAGGACGAATGGTTCGGTAGTGAGAGGAGAGCTGAGAGATCGTGGGGTTTGGGTGAGTGCGTGGGAGAATGTGGTGAGAAAGGTGTGTATTTTAGTGTGTTTACCAATATATCCCTGTGTTTGAATTAAAGGGAAAGAAGGGGGAATTAATTTGTGAGAAGAAAAAGAGGGGAAAATCAAATATTCGAGGGGTAAAATTGGTATTGCAGAAAAAATACATCTTGATGACATCATTTTTTAATCTTTTGACATACATAAGTTTTATACTTTAATATATATATATATACTAGGGAAATGCCCGTGCCTGAAGGCACGGAAAATTTTTCCAAAATAGATAATTGCAAAACGATAAAATTTCTGTAGTACATAATTGTAAAATGGTAAATATTTTATTCCCCAGCTAAACGAACTGTAAAAGTATCATTCCCCAAAAATGCTTAAATAATATTTTATTTCGTCTAGCCAATGCCATCTTCTATTATGAAAAATATAAGTAATAAATAGCCAATTCGATGTTATCATTTAGGAAAAGATACGATCTCATTCATTAGTGGTCTCCTAATAGATATTTGGCCCAAAACAAACTTACCTTTATAACTTTTTAAATCAAGATATTATTTTTTTATTCCATAAACTGAACTCCTATCATTAAAAATTATTTTATGTCTTCATTCTTAATTGTGTAAAACATGATATTTAATTGTTTCTACTATATAAAAAGGCCTTCTTTACTGACTTCGAAAAAAATGTCATGATAGTATTTAGTTTCTCTTTATTAATGTGTTTTGAGAGTACCATTCTATATTTTATTAAAATACGGACTTACTACGTGTTCTACTTAAAGATTAGACCTTTTACCCCAAACTCCATTCACTTAACTCCTATTAAAAGCAACCCAACAAAATAATAAAAGTGTGTTTAGAAGTCACAATTTCTTAAAATTAAAGTTGATTAAATTTATAATTTAAATTTTCAAAATTTTGAACTCAAATATTTTAATTTCAATTCTATTTCATTAAAATTTGAGATTTTCGAAAACACTTCAAATATTTCGTATTTGATTTTGCAATTCATGATTTCACCATTAATTATGACCAATCTAAAGGGATATCCACTAATGATAACATTTTGTCCTTAAGTTTGAAATGGTTGGTCTTATTCAAACCTATCGCTATACTTAACTGTCCAAAAAAGTGACCCGTGGGGCCAAAGAGGACACATTATAACTTCTTTACCACATAGTCTATATCTGAGGCTATATACCTAAACCAATCAATTGAGGAGAAGAATGTACATGTATGATGCCAAAACCGTAAAACAATTGAGAATAAATATATTTTATGCGTCTTATATAAAAAAAATTGTTCTTTCAATATAAGTATAAGATTTTTTCTTTTCGGATAAAAAATATATTAAAACAATATATATAATTTAAAGGTTAAAAATAGACGTTATAAATATATGACAGTTCAGGAAAAAAAATTGACCAAAGCACGTAATTCAGTATTCTATAATGTTTCTCCATCAATCATCATGTGATCAATCCGAATTTAAACCTTAAAAAAAACTACATAAAAAATAAACAAAAAATACACCCAAGTAGGTATTTACATATAAAAAAGAAACAGGAAAAAAATCTTGAAGATCGAATGATAATTACAGAGGGAATATGGAGAACCAACAACTCTCAATACTTATTTAACAATAAATTTGTATACAAAAAATTACAGTCAGATCTGAAAAATCAGTTCACTACAAAAAAAAAATCAGTTAATCACAAAAAAAATCAGCAGCAGAATTAGGCATGAATTCAGAGTCACCCGGCAAAAAAAGAGTTGCAAAAAAATACATCATTGTTTCCCATCTTCCCCAATCCAACTACAACCTCGAACCTTAGCCCTAATAGCGTCCCGGGATGAGTTAGGCGCCGGTAATAAACCCCCATCTCCGGCCCCTACAGTCACCAACACCATCGAATCACCAATCATATTCAAACTCAAAACGCCATCAATTAAAATGAATACCACCTGTGTACCCACGATAACCTCTACCGAGAGCAACTAAATAAATTCACAAAGGGAGAGAATATGTTGTAGGTGGATCTTCTAAGATCACGGGTGAAATCTACAACCAAACAATATACAAAGAGAAATAAAAATTATCAGTTAGCTTTTAAAATCTTAACCAAAACCGTAAAAAACAAAAAGTAATTGAGACAGGAGTGTGTTGTGTCTGATTTCATAAATATCTGCAAATAAAAAATAAAATCACTGACTTGGACAAAAGTATTCTTCTTCTTCTCGATTTGGACAAACTGATTTGGAGAAATCGCTGATATCTGCATTTACAAAACCCGTACCCAAAGTACAACCATAAATCTCAGCATAGGAGAGGGAGAGGGAGCATCGAGTGAGGGATGAGGGTTTTAGTGTGGGAGAGGGATGAGGGTTTAAGTGTAGGAGAGGGAAAAGGTTGGGGAGGATGAGTGAGGTAGAACGCGTGCACAGGGGGGGTAGGTTTTGTGCTAGTGGGGATGAGTAGGAGTTGGAGGTAGAGGGGATGGGCGTGGTCTACTGGTAGGATTCCGACGAGGTTAGCGGCGAGTGAGAATAAAGAGATGATCTTAAGGTGGGACGGCATGGGAGAGAGAAAAGAGAGATCTGCTCTTAAGGTGGGTGAGAAATGATAGAGAGAGAAAGCGAGTACAATTATTAAAAGGGATCGGAATTAGAGGGTGTTACCAAAATACCCTAATATTTGAATTAAAGTGAAAATTTAATAAGGAAAAAAAGGAGGGAAGTCAAAAAATAAAAGGGTAAGTTTCTAAAAGTGAAAGAGGTAAAGATATGTAACTTTATAATTTTGCCATGTCACAATGATACAATCCTACGTGGCACAATCCCACACCATTAAATCGCCCAAAAAAATGCGATCTCAACCGTTCACTTTTTGGAATAGTAAAACAACCCCCTCTCATATAATATAGATGTGTGTGTGTGTGTGTGTGTGCGTGTGTTATTGGTAGTTTTTTGCATATTTAAATATGGTATCATTTAGTTTTTAGTCTTTGTGTTTAATTTTAGTTTGCCGATTTTCGATTTTCCGATTTCCGATTTTTCCGAAAAAAATCGGATCGAAAATAATTCTGAATTTCAGATTTTTCGATTTTTCCGATCCGATTTTTCCGAAACTATGCCGATCCGATTTTTCCGATTTTTTTTCGAAAAATTTCCGATTTTTTCGGAATTATTTTCCGATTTTCGATATTTCCAATTTCTTTTCCGATTTTTTTAAAGTTTCCCATATCCCATATCGGTTGGAAGAGGGAGAGAGTTCCAAAATATGCTCTATAAAAGGAGAGTATCCTCCTAACTTCTACACAAATGAAAAATGAGCCAAATCCTCATGTGTTTACATGTTGGGTTAAGCTATTCTCATTGTTTCTTTAAAATGAGAATTTCGAGTAATCGAAAATCCATAATTTATTTTTTCGGAATTTCTGAAATTTTTGGATTTTTAATATATTATGTGAATTTTCGATTTTTTTCGATTTTTCCGAATTCGGAAATTTTTTTAATTTTTCGAAAAAATCGGATCGAAAATCGGAATAGTTATTTTATTTTCGAAAAAATCGGAATTTTTTCCGAAAAGGCATTTTCCAATCCGATCCGGCCGAAACACAGCCCTATCCATGTATGACATATGTTCTATCATACGTTTCAAGTAGTTTAAAATTGGTATGCTAGATGATCATATTGATATCTTATGCTTCAAATTTGCATCAATATTGGTATATATTATTCATTATTTGGATTAATTGTACTTATGTTGCCACATTGTGCTTATCGTTACTTGTTACACTTTACACCACTACATGATATACTTATTTTTCCTTTACGCTTACCCACATTTTATTTAGTGGAAGAAATGGTTATATTGGGGAGACATGGTTTTATTACGCATCATTATCTTTGGTTATTCCTGAATAAAGAAGTGGAGAAATGGAATCTCAATATTTATAATGAGGAATAGATTTTTACTTTAGCGGGAGACATACTAACTTAGGTGGAGATTTTTAGACAAGGGGGAGGGTTTATTTTTATGCAGATTTATATTGCTATATATTCACTTTGTATTTGAAAGTATATTTAAGTGTGCAGGTTTGCAACGATGCACTGAAGTTTACATAAGAGAAAAACTACTCAATGTGAGTCTGTCAAGTGTTTAACTATTTCTTTTTGGTGTTGGAGATTAAGTATTTTAGAGAGCTTGATGGCCCATAGATTTTTATATTGTGTTTTTTCCCCGAATAACCAAATGGAGAGATTTTAAAGGACAAATTTTCAAATTGACTCGATTCAAAAATTTGTCCTTAAAAATCTCTCCATTTGGTTATTCGGAGAAAAAACACAATATAAAAATCTATGGGCCATCAAGCTCTCTAAAATACTCAAAATTATCCACATGTGTTTACCTTTCAAGTCTATGATGTGTTGATTGAAGACCGTGGCAGCCAAGTTACAACGTTTATATCATTATTTTGTGTTTCATGCATTGTTTCACCTTTAACATTCAAGGATCTCATATATATATATATATATATTGATTCTTCGATTTCAATGTTGGGTGTTGTTTTAAATGATTTTATAAAATATTATTTTGAGGGGATTTTTGAAAATGTTTTAAAACAAAAATTAATTTTAGTTTCTAGTCATTTGAACGACTTTATACTATTCGTTCAAACGAGATATTTATGTCATTTGAATGAGTTTCACATCAAATGAGAAAGTTTTGTATCTCAGAAAAATATCGTTTAAAGCTCGTTTGAAGTCTGATCGAACGAGATTGGCATGTTGGTTTGAACGAGGTTTAGTTTCGTTAGAACGAGATATGCAATTTAATTAAAATGACCTCATTTTTCTGTTCAAATGAACCCTCAAAAAACATGTTACCTCAAAAAATGTGTTATCAATATTAAGAATTATTGTCATCAATTTTCAATTAGGGTGTGTTTGATAAATAAGATGAAAAATAATCGTTCAGAGTCAATTTCCATGGAATTGAAAACTTGGAAACATTTTCCATGGAAAAAATTTGTTGGTGCTGTTTGATTGCAATTATTTTCCAAGTGGAAAATGTTCTATTTTGCATCTTTTATGTGTTTGATCTCCAATATTTTCCATGGAAAAAAAGTAGAAAATATATATAAAAAATAGAAAAATAATAAAAAGAGCCTGAAAATTTTAAAACAAAACACAAAAACTGAACAAAATCCAGAAAATAAGAAAATACAGAAAATGAAAAAAAAACAGAAATAAATATTAACCCCGAAATGAATTTTAAAAAAACAAATATGAAAAAAATTGAAAACAAAATTGTTTTTTTTTTAAATTAATTGAGGGGTTAATATTTATTTTCAATTTTTTTACTCATTTTTTATTTTTTTATATTTTTTTTCCTGCCCTTTTTTTTGGTGTTTTGTTAAATTAATTCAGGGACTAATATTTATTTTATGTATTTCTTTTCATTTTCTGTATTTTTAAAATTTTCTAAGCGTTTTTTAATTTTCTGTTATTTGTTTTCTTAATTATTAAGTTTCTGACCTTTTAATAAATTTTTGGGTTTTTTTTAAATTAATTCTGGGGTTAATATTTAATTTCTTTTTTTACCCACTTTCTGTATTTTTCATTATTTTGGGGATTTTCTTAATGTTCTGGATTTTTTCATTATATTTGGGTTTTATTCACTTTTTGTCATTTTATCATTATTTTTGGGGTTTTATTCACTTTTTGTATTTTTTCAGTATTTTTGATTTTTTATTCACTTTCGGGATTTTTTTTCATTACTTTTGAGGTTCTGTTGACTTTCTGGATTTTTTTCATTATTTTTGGGTTTTATTCAATTTCTAGAATTCTTTCAATATCTTTGGGTTTTTATTAATTTTCCAAATTTCTTCATTATTTTTGGGTTTTATTCATTTTCAGGATTTTTTTCCCATTAGTTTTGGGTTTTTATTCACTTTTTGGATTTTTTCCAATATTTTGGGGGGTTTTATTCATTTTTTGGAATTTTTTTATATTTTGGGGGGGGTTTATTCACAATCTGTATTTTTTTTAATTAGTTTTGGGTTTTTATTCACTTTCTGGATTTTTTTCATTATTTTTGGGTTTTTTATTCACTTTCAGGATTTTTTTCATTTTTGGTGGTTTTATTAATTTTGTGGATTTTTTCATTATTTTTTGGATTTTTTTCAATTTTCTAGGGTTTTAATAACTTTTGGTTTTTTTTTTCATTGTTTTGGGTTTTTTATTCACTTTCCGGAAAAAAATTTCATTATTTTGGGGTTTTTCTTCATTTTCTGGAATTTTTTTCATTTTGAGGCGATTTTATTCCCTTTCTGTTTTTTTTATTCATTTTATGGAGTTTTTTTTTCATTATTTTTGGGGTTTTATTCAATTTCTGGATTTGTTTCATCATTTTTGGGTTTTATTCACTTTCTGGATTATTTTCACTATTTTTGGGTTTTTATTAATTTTCTGGACGTTTTTCATCATTTTTGGGGTTTTATTCACTTTATGTATTTTTTTTGCATTATTTTTGGGGTTTTATTCACTCTGTATTTTTTGTTTTTATTCACTTTCTGGATTTATTTCATTATTTTTTAGCAATTTTTTTGGTGTGGCAATTCTTTTTCCTAGAAAATGAATAACAAGGTGGGAGGACGTTTTTTAATTCGACATTTTTGTGGAAAAAGTGGTTACATGACTTGTTTTAAGGAAATCAATTCCATAGAAAATTTTGTTTATCAAACATACAAAAGACGGAAAATGACTCCATATATTCTATCTTCCATGGAAAATTAGTGTTATCAAACACACCCTTAGAGTTTTTGGCGAAATTGTTTTCCTATTCATATCTAAAGATATCCAAAACCCTAGTTTCACCCAACTACCTTACGATCCAAGTTTCATCTTCATATATACTTTGAGATCTTATTTTGTGCATTAAGGTTTACTCATCGGCATATTAATTGAGTAAGTTTCGTATGATGGACTCTGTATTTACTGTTTGTTGTTTACATACGGTGGACTTTGTATTGTGTGACATTTATTGAGCCTGTATCGGTGGATATCGAGGTGTGTGGACTCGACCATTATGGAAGTCATGTAGGTAGACTCCCATTTGTTACTGTGGTTAAGGTTGAAGGAACGAGGAGAGTGAGGGCTTACGAGGGCGTCAAGTCAGTTGTGTAAGTCTTCTGTCATGTCCTTGTGTAAATTTGTACATAGTGAAATTTGCATTAGTGGGTCGTCTGAGGTTTTTCCCGTTGTGGATTTTCCTTGTACATCAAGCATTGAGTGTGATTGATTTATTTTATCTTTTTATACTCATTAAGATGCATATTTTGGTTAAGATAAAATTAGTTAATCATTTTAACACAATAATTGTTTAATTGGTTCTAAGTTTAATTCGGTTAATTTGTTTAATTAAACTTGCATTTATAATAAAAATATATAATAGTGGTTTGCTTATTTTTACCCTATCCATATAGAACCCTTTATTGTTATTTGCACTTTCAAGATAATTTTGACAAGAATTTTGGGTATAAAAAACCCTGGAAAGGCATATGTCATCTTAGAGTATGAATTTATTGCTTTAGACAAAGCAAGAGAAGAAGTTGAATGGCTTCGACATTTTTAAGGGAAATTCAATTTTGGCCAAACCCTTTGCTTGCCATAGTTTTACATTGTGATAATCAAGCGAAAATACCAAGTGCACAAATTTGTTATATAAATGGTAAGTCCAAACAGTATCATCGTAAACATAATAACATGAGAAAATTGCTCTCTCGTGAAATTATCTTCATAGAATTTGTACACTCAATGAATAATTTAGCAAATTTTTTACAAAACTTTTACCAAGAGATCATGTTGATTCAACATCATGGGGAATTGGATCAAAATCCTAAAACAGAGAGTCACTATGATGGCAACCCAACCTAGCTGCCTATGAATCCCAAAATTTAGGTTCAATGGGACAACAGTTTACTCTCTAATTTCACTTTGGATATTACATCTCCTACCCATTCCTATGATGCAAGAAGTACAATGTGTTTTATGCTAGATTAAAAATTCTTTTAATGATCTCTATATCCTAATAAAAAAGTGTGGTACGCCACGGTACTCTTTATAGTGGGGCCACTTCTATTATAATCCCAAAGAATTGATTCTCTAAATCACTCATGAGACTTGAGAATGTTTATGTACAGAATAAGCACAACTGTGTGAATAACCTCTGTGCATGAATTATATGTGTCAGACCTATTGTGTTTGTTTACTAAAACGGCTGATAGCTCAAGATATCATGTTCACTTATAAGTTTACAAATTCGATAAACCCATTAAGGAAGGTTCAAAGCTCCAAGGTGCCTCTTTCGATATGTTAAATTTTCAATTGAACCATCTTTAATGTCTACATGTTTTTTAGAGTATATCTTCGAATTTAATTCATGTAAGGGATTTTTAGAAAGATAATGGCTTTAAAATAATAAAATGGGTCAACATTATGCCTAGATAAAAGTGGAATCCACACACCTTTTATGTGGTGGTTCCACACACCAACGCACTCCTCTCTTTATGGGGATTAACATGTCATATTCATATGGTAAAAATCATTAAGAGGTGAATGAGAAATTACCCTCAAAGTAACCCTCCTCAAATGGGTAAATTAGTGTTAAATTAGGTGAAAGAGGTTTGTCCCACATAGAAAACTATTAAGAAGTTAGTAATGTATATACCTAATAAGTGACTTGAGGCCTTGGATGTCATTTATGGCTTGAGCTTTGGACCAAAAATCCACACGCACACCACCGCCTACCCGTTAGGCCCGACTCATGCCTACTTTTTGTGTTTGTGGGCTTGAGCATTATCCTTTGTTTTTATGTAAAAATTTATTTAATATTCTTTGAATTTTTTCTATTAAATTAGCCTTGTCTGAAATGATTTTTCACTGTTTCGACTAGACCCATTTGCAAAATTTTCAAAAAATTATTCCCAAACATTTATTTTTCCAAGTGGTTCCTACTGAAAGGCTGTGTACCTTCATTTATTCAGCAAAATTTTGTTTGTTCTTGATGGCCCTCTGGACATACATATATCTATTGAGAAAAGACACCAAGAATCCTATAAATACTTCATTTCGTCCCTTACATTTTGAACATAGAAACTATTCCAACATATAATCTGTCATTACCATTAATTTCTAGTATGTGTTTAAAGTAAAAATAGAGAGTTCTTCACATAAAGTTAGAATACATGCAAGGTTACCGAGAGTACTATACTAACGTTGTGTGATCATTGTATCATACGAGATAATCCTCCAAACATATGCCATGTAATACCCCGTACTTTTAAAGGTATTTAAATTACACTGTGGATGTAATTTGGTAATTTGAGGAATTGTTATGAATAGTAATTTTGGGATTAATGAGTGAAATTAAATAAATTCAATATTATAAAGTGAATAGTAAATATTAGTTTTTGAGTGACAGATTAATATTTACGTAGATTATATTTCGAGACTACGTATATGAGTAGAATATTTTTATTACATGTCGTAGTTGGGTAAATCGACAAAGAAAAATAAACACGCTTATTGAACGTGTTGGGTCAAAATAGTAAATTTTAGTTAAGTGACTCGGATGGAGATTTTGACTCCACCATTGGGTTCCGAATGGCCGAGATAGTCAAAATAGAGTACCCGGGGTAGTATTTGGGTTCCGGACATTTTCGGACTAGTTGGACTCATAAATGAGTACACGAGTCATTTAACAATTGGGTATACACCCAATTTCGGGTTTAATAAGGGGAAATCCCTTATTTCCCCCAAATATCAGCCCTAAGAGAGAGAGAGTAGAGAGAAAGAAGAGAAGAAAGAAGAAGAAAGAAAAGAGAAGAAAGGAAGAGATTTCCGAGCAAATTCGCGGGATTCGACTCGAGGTCGTCAGATTTAATCCACGAGGCAAGTGTTTAACTTGCTTTATGATTTAGCGTGTTTATTTCTCATATTGTAGTTGGTATAAAACTAAATACTTTTTGGGTTGAAATTTCGTGGATCAAACGGGTTTTCAGAAGATTAAAACGGATATAACTCGATTAATATCCAATTTGAGAAACTTGAAATTTTTTGAAATTATTTGTTAAAAATGGGTTCTAAGATGATTAGAACCCTTTATATATGTATATTTATGGTTTTTTGAGGTTGGTTGATGATGAGAGAGTAGATAAAAAGCTTGGAGGTGTTTTAATGGAGGTTTGGATTTTTGGAGAAGAAGGTGAATCACTTGTGTCACTTCTGGACTATTTCGGCTAGGAAGACAGCTGATTCAGCTCTCGGTCAAAACATAAAAGTTGTATATCTTTTCGATACAGTCGCGTGGACACTTACCACGTATTTTTCTGATTTTTTTCGATTTGATATGATTTTTCTAAGAAATCAGTTCTCGGATTAATCATTAACTCGAAAATCAAACCGAAAATTGGAAAAACAAAGGCTAGAATTGTTTGAAGATAAATATTTGGCGTTCCTAAAAATAGTGTGGGGACTTCTAAATATTTTTTTTAGTAAGGTGTGTACTTTGGGTTAGTTGAAAGTAAAATCCAAGATTTCCCAAATAGGGGTGTTCGTGAGGAATAATACTTAAAGGGGCATTTAGGTGTGATTTGAATAATAAATAAAAGAGTACGTATTGGGGATAATATTTTAAGGGTGTGACTTCTTATATTATTATGAATTGAAATATTTGAGGTTATTGTCTATCGCTATAAGAGTTTGGAAATTATAGCCATAGTATATTGAGAAGAGATATAAATAATATATATACGATGTCGTTAAAGTATATATATTATGAGACGAATGAATATATCGAGGTTGTTGATATTATCATTGTGCGGTAAGAAAAGCTCGAAAATATAATAAGGGGGATTAGTCAAAAATTGAGAAATGCATAGGATAGTCGAGATATAAATATACTACGTAGGGGATTATTATATAGGTGGTGCGTATGCCCTGATGTTATTATATACATGGGTTAAATAATTACCTATGGGAAATTATGTACAGGTGATATAAATACCTATCGTTATAATATGGTTGTGTGAATACCTAATTGATGATATATTAATGTAGGGGAATGCGTACCTATATGATTGTTTATTATATGTATGACATACCTACCATACATGTTATCACGGGAGGTTGGCATTCGAAAGAGGACAATCTTATCCTGTGTTGCCTTCGGGGGGATTTTAGATTTGGTACCTCGAGAAAATAGGACTATGAAAGGCTTATTTGTGAGTTGATAAGTCTGTTGGCTATGGGAGCGTAGGTTTGTGCATAACCCGTAGGTACGTGAACTATGTTCGCCTCCAATATGTGTGATTTGTATTGATATAGTTCCTGAGGATGTGGAACATGCGATCCTTTAGTACGAGATGTACTTGGATTAGATAGCAGAGTATGTGTGCACCACTGTTAAGCCTATGGGTGCCGGATATGGATATATGTATTGTGATTAACATATATGTGTACTTGAGATAATCCACGGATGCTTAGTCAATGAAAATGACTAAGCCACTTATATTATAGTTTGGTGGATGATTAATATACTTGTTGCGTATAGTATATTGTTTATATATATGAGATGAGATATCATATAACCTAACCTTGTATAAAGTGAAAAGAACGAATAAAGTGTGATGTTACTTCCGGTAAATGAAGATCCAGATTTATATGAATATGAATCTTAGGTTCTAATGAGAACTATTAATAAATACGGGATGGTATAAATATGGTATGTATTGAAGGCCTAATGGATCCCGAGGATCAACATTATCACGTAGTAGTATATCGGGCCTTGTTTGGATTTCGCTTCGCAAGACACCCCACGCACGAACGTAACGTAATGTTGGTGAGGATCATTAGAAGATGGGTAATTACATTAGTTAGGCAAGGCAGCTTAACTAGGTTGTTTTAAAAGGTATGCGATAGTTATGCACTATTAGAAGAGGGGTGAGATGTATCTCATGTGAGAGCGATACCAGTTTAAATGTGAGAAATATCATATTTTAAAATATGGATTTTAAGCACTTGCTAAAATGTTTTCAAAACTCGGGCTCTGACCGGTTTTCTCTATTTTCCCCTCTTTTGCTATATATATATATATATATATATATATATATATATATATATATATATATATATATATATATATATATATATAGGTGTCCAGACACAGGGACACCTGAATGATGATTCTTTCGAGTCAGACGTTTGCTGCAGCAGTTGTGGATTCAAAGCAGGTTTATATTAGACGCTTCTATCATTGAGATCTAGATAGGAGGTATTGTAGAAACATTCGGGCTTATGGCCCAACTGTACTTATTTATTCTTTTATTGACTTTTAGTGCGGCATTCGATTTGGTTGTATTATTGTACCGAGTGTTCGGTTATTTTATTTTATTTTATTTCATTTCAGTTGCTGCATATAAACTGTTGTAATTATTTTATTTGGTTTGGTTAAAAAAATTAGTTAATTAGAAAAATTTGACGCCGACCTAATAGGATATTAGTAATTAAATTGGTTTTCGACAGTGATGCAAAGAATGAACCATATGAGACTCCTGTTTTAATTTGATACAGGAGTGATCGTCTGGTATTTTACTAGGCAGGGTGTCACATGCCACTACTGTAACACAAGCGTAATTGTCTTGAGGATCGCCTCGTAAATAATCGCCCCGATCATCTTTGAATCTTGAACTGGTATATTATTATTTCCAAAATTTGTTAGTCTATTTGGTTGTAGTTATACTATAATTGTTATTAGTAAAATACATTTTTATTATTTATGTCAATACTTTATATTTATATTTAATAATTCTTATTAGTAAAATAATTTTTTATTATTTTTGTCAATACTTCATATTAATTACAATCATATGTGACACCCCGCCTAATTAAATACCGGGGATCACTCCTTTATTAAATTAAAATCAAGGTGAACAGTTGGTTCATTCTTAGCATCACTGTAAAAAAAAATACTTTTCCAATTTAAACACCCTAAATAATTAAGCTAAGTGTCAAAAACCATTTTTAGACTTTACTTTCCAAATTTTATTTTATATAAACCAACATTTAAATCATTACATTATTCATAATTAAAGAATCACGCAACAACCATACTAGAACAAACCATCCAATAATTAAACATTCAACTAAATGAATCCAACATTTAATAATCAAATGAAAACATCCCAACAATAATAAATCCCAAAGAATAAAATACTGGAAATAAATGAATCACAATGTCCAATAAAACAACTGGATAATGAAAACGGGCGCCACATGCCCAACTGAATAAATATGATAAGAGTGGAATCAAATAAACGAAGTCGTCTAAGCAAGAGGCCTGCAACTCCCACCTAAGCTGCATAACGTTCCTTCCAAAGGATCCTATGCAAGACGCCCCCTGTGGCTGGGCACCTGTAATATATACATATATATACAAGAGAGAAAAAGAAAATGGAAACGGGTCAGAGCCCGATAGTGTAAATGATTTAAAATGTGTTTAGAAAGTATTTAAAATGTTTACAGGCCAATGCAACAACATATTAGTGCGGCACTCCCTTGATAAATTCTTACCTCTCTTCTAATGTGCACGCCTATCGTACTAACCTTCCCAATGGTTTAACTTATCTTAGGTTACTCGTAAGATTTAAAACTGAACAATTTAATTGTTTAAGAGGATAATTTCATTTGATCACAAAGTTCTCCTTTAAACCTTACTTGGTAATAAAGTTTCACATTACCCTTTCAAATCAAGTATTTCCAAATTAAAGTCATTATTCATTTCTTACTTTCCATAAGCACAATATGAAATTCCAAACTTCAGAATTTAATATATATATTAAAAACTCGTATAATATATATATTCTAATAGAACCCCACATAAAAATTTTGGTGTGGGCATACTCTGCTATCCAATCCCCGTATCACTCGTACTAAGGGAAATACAAGTTCGGAATCACTCTCGAACTGTATAAACACATACACAAATAATATTGAGGCGAAGCATAGATTCCAAGTTTCTAAGAGGTCAGTACATACCCTCACGTCTCTTAGGACCGTCTGACCATCGATCAGATAGCCTGTACCAAGGATAACTATCTTCTAGGGTACGAGTCAATATCCCCCATAAAGGTCCCATCGAGATAAGAATGTCCTAGCGCGGTAACCTCAGGGATAGCAAGTAGCGCGGGCATGATTTTTACATGTATATAATATATGCATACACACAGTCATATAAATATACTACTTTTATCATATCAATTTAGGTTCATCCCATCACCCATAATCACGACATTTATCCTTATTTTCCCATTATTAGTTATCACGTATAACGGTTCGTCTCTAACTTTAATTTGAGGGATTATTCCAACTTACTAAGTAACACTCATGGACTCTATCCTCCCAAGTGTAAAATTCAGTAGGTATTCATCTATTCTCCATCGTAACCATTTTATGTATCTCTCCCTTTAATATAGAATTTCATCGTCCCTTATATAAACACCCCAAAAATGTAAATTTCGCCTTACATTAAAGGACTTATTATCATTAATAAATCCTACTGGTCATCTTTATCTCCTAAAATATTTTAATAATGATGTCTAAGGAGTATTCTTCATTTAGAATTAATTAAACTATTTAAAAAGAGGAAAATATAAGTCTGCCAGAAGGGGTTGATCGACCGAGGGCTGGGGCTCGATCGATCGAACCTTCGATCGATTGAAGCTCTTGTCTCGATCGATCGATCAAGCAGGTATGGCGAATTCTGCAGAAAACCAGTTACGGGTTCTATCACACAACCTCATCCAAATCCATATTTTTCATTCCCAATCGCCCAAAAATTCGTACTACAATCAGTATACACCCATATTATACATCTTCCACGTAAAGCATGCAAATTTTTCATCAATAACCATAGATTAATAGGCCAAAACTCATATAAAACTCAGGAACCCTAGAATATCTTGAACATGGTTCTAATCAGTCTTTTCCCAGGAATTTTTACGCCTAATTCATCATAAATTCATGGTTAAGCCTCTACATGTGAAGGGGTTTTCAGATTATCATTCAAATCATTACTACATGCGATTTTCCTAACTCCGACATGGATTTTCTTCTACCAAACTCATCCTAATCACCCTAGACTAATATGAACGATGCATTAATGAAAATAAGCAAGATAAATACTTGCCTGGAAATTTCAAAATTCTGGTTTGCTGACGATTTTGGTGTGGTTGCGTTCCCCGTCCCGCGATCTACACGTTGGTGGTGGTGGCGGTGCAATCGGATGACTTTTTGGCCTTAGATTGCTTGGAAAGCTTTCTCCTTCCCTCTCCTATGGCCATTCTAAGGTTTTGAGTCTTATAAACCTAAAGGACTCTTCTAAATGTCTGATATAGCCTAATAATTTTCGTGGGTTTAATTACCCAAAAATGCAAAATGTCCAAAATGCCCTCCCGGGGTGTTAAATAGGCCTAAAAACGCCCCGAGACCCAAACTAAACCCCCGAGTACACTTTTTTTACTATCTCGACCCTTCCGAACACGTTGGCGCACTCAAAATGACCATACGGATAACTTAAAAATATTTTACTTTTATTAATCAACATTTATTCCCGACGCGACACAGGCGCGTCCCGACTTAAATTTCCAAAATTGTCATTTTATTCACTCGTAACATTTCATAGAACCAATATTATATTACTTTACTCATTAGTAATATTCAACAACAAGTTTCCCATAATTACTAACTCACATCACGTTAATAATTATAAAATAATTAATTTTCGAATTTATATTAAATAATTAACTCACATTAAATTTAATAAATCCCCAAATTAATGAAGCATAAAAATACGGGGTATTACATCATATGCTAACAACGAGAATTTACTCGTTTACATATTTTCATGTGGGTTGGCACATGTGTATAGAAATCAAGTTTCTATGATTCTGATTTTAGGTACAATCTATGATTAAAGGAATTCTCTCCCGATACCTATATCTAATGGTTGTGGTGCAAAAAAAATCATATTTTTTAATTTCAACTTTTTGGAGAAGTCTTATTTGTGATTTTTGGGTATTGCGATCTAAGTTATATGTAAAATTTCATGGATAACCCTTGTAATATACTCATTATCTTCATCTTATTATTTTTTTTCCTCAAAGACAAAATATTAGTACTAAATAAGAAACAACTAATATTACTAAACAAATAAATCTAGTGCCTAACGTTTTTGCAAAAATATTAGAGACAACAATTAATATTAGTTTATAGGAATATGATGCTACCTTGGTTTACAGATTAAACAAAATTTTGTTTTTTTCCTTTCGAATTTTGTATTAAAATAACTCCGCCTGTGTCGTGCTTAACTTCTTATTTTTTTGACACTGTCGGTCCCAAGCCCAAAAAAGGAGGAGGGTTATGTTAGGTAGCTGACAGTCAACGTAAAACTTTGTCAGAACCTTATGAACATGAATCCTATAAATATATGTGCTAATGCTAGGGCATTCCCCTTAAGCGATGCGTTGCGCCTGCCACCGGGTGTCTCGAAAAATAGGCAAGGGGCGTCGCATCGGCACCCGGATGCGACGATAAATACACAAGGGTTCCTGCAACAAGTTGGACTTGTGCGGGTAAAGAAGCTAGTCCAGGATACTAGACTTAGGTTAGCGACTTGGAACATAGGGACTATGATAGGAAAAGGGATGGAGTTAGTAGATACCATGATAAGAAGAAAAGTTAACATAGCTTGTTTACAAGAAACTAAATAGGTCGGTGAGAAAACTAGAGAAATAGAAAATACAAGATTTAAATTATATTATACAGGAAAACATAGAATTAAGAACGGAGTTGGAATAATAGTAGATAAAAACTTTAAGGACGATATCGTAATAGTTATTAGGAAAGGTGATAGACTTATACTTGTAAAATTGGTATTAGGTGAAAATATAATTAATATTGTTAGTGCTTATGCACCTCAAGTAGGATTAGATGAGCACACTAAAGTACAATTTTGGGAACAAATGGATGAACTAATTCAAGAAATACCCCTAGGTGAGAAAATCTATATAGGTGGAGATTTTAATGGCCATGTAGGAGAAGATCGTGTAGGATATTAGATAGTGCATGGAGGACATGGTTTTGGAGATAGGAACGACGGGGGAGAGTCTATCTTAGATTTTGTGATGGCTTGTGATTTTGTACTAGTAAATACATGTTTTAAAAAGAGGCTTGAACACTTAATACCTTATAAAAGTGGAACACATAAGAGCCAAATAGATTTTTTTCATTACAAGGAAAGGAGACCGATTAACGTGTAAAGATTGTAAGGTTATCCCGGGAGAGAGCTTAACCACACAACATAGGATACTGGTGTTGGATATAAATATTAAAAACCAATCACGAGTGCGAAAAGTGAAGATTAACCCACGAACTAGGTGGTGGAATTTAAAAGGAGAAAAATTAAAACTATTTAAAGATAAAGTATTAAATGAAGCAACATGGAATAGTGAAGAAGAAACTAACATAATGTGGAATAAGATGACCACATGCATTAGGAGAATATCAAAAGAAATTCTTAGATAATCAAAAGTCAAAGGGCCACAATCTAAAGAAACTTGGTGGTGGAATGAAGAAGTACAGAATATAGTAAAAATTAAAAGGGAGTGATTTAAAACATGGTAAACAAATAGAAATGAAGAGAATTTTGAGAAGTATAAATGGGCTAAAAAGGAAGTTAAGAAAGTGGTAAGAGATGCTAAGTTAAAAGCGTATGATGATATTTATACAAAATTAGGAACACAAGAAGGGGAAAAAATTATTTATAAGCTTGCTAAACTTATGGATAGGAAAACAAAAGATTTTAATAACGTTAAGTGCATCAAAAGTGATGATTCGAGAGTCCTAGTCAAAGATGATGAAATTATGAAAAGATGGAAAAACTACTTTGAGAGGTTATTAAATGGAGATAATGGGAGTAGATTAGATATAGAGGAACTTAGGGAGACTCTAGAAGATATATTTATTCATAGAATTAGGACAACAGAGGTCAGGATTGCTCTAAAAAGGATGAAAACAGGGAAGGCCTTAGGACCAGATGGTATCCCTATTGAGGTTTGGAAGTGATTAGGGGAGGATGGAGTATCATGGCTTACAAAATTATTTAATAGAATTTTAATGACTAATAGGATACCCGATGAATAGAGAAAAAGTAGTTTAGTACCTATTTATAAAAATAAAGGGGACATAAAAAGTTGTTCAAATTATCGTGGTATTAAGTTAATGAGTCATACAATGAAACTTTGGGAGAGAGTGATTGAATATAGATTGAGATTGAAGACAACAGTATCTGAGAATCAATTTGGGTTTATGTCTGGGAGGTTAACAATGGAAGCAATCAATTTATTGAGGAGATTAATGGAGATGTATAGAGAGAAAAAGAAGGATCTTCATATAATTTTTATAGATTTGGAGAAGGCGTATGATAGGATACCCAGCGATATAATATGGTAGGTTCTACATAAAAGAGAAGTGACTCGCAGATATATTGATGTGATCAAGGATATGTATGATGGTGCGATGACTACAGTAAGAACATCAGCCGGAGAAAGTAGTGAATTTTCAATTACGGTAGGGCTACACCAAGGTTCAACATTAAGTCCTTATCTCTTTGCTCTTGTTATGGATGAGTTGACTGGAAAAATACAAGATGAGGTGCCATGGTGTATGATATTTGCTGATGATATTGTTTTAGTGGATGAGGCTAAGATGGGGATAACCGCTAGGTTGGAATTGTGGAGAGAAACTTTAGAAATAAGAGGATTTAAAATAAGCAGAACTAAAACAGAATATGTGGAGTGTAATTTTAGTATTAATAAGAGGACAAATGGAGATGTGGTGAAATTGGAGGGTCAAAAAATATCTAAAAATGACCATTTTTGTTATTTAGGATCGATTATACAAAACGATGGAGATATTAGTGATGATGTTACGCATAGTATTAAAGCAGGCTGGGTTAAGTGGAGAAGTACGACCGACGTTCTGTGTTATAGGCGTATACCTTTGAAGTTAAAAGGAAAATTTTATAGGACGACCATTAGATCCACTATGTTATATGGGACAGAGTGTTGGGAAACCAAGAAACAAAATGTGTAGAAAATGAGTGTGGCGGAGATGCGAATGCTAAGATGGATTTGTGGTAAAACTCGAAAGGATAAAATTAAAAATGAACAAATTCGTGAAACGATAAAAGTAGCTCCTATAGAAGATAAATTGAGAGAAGATCGACTTAGATGGTTTGGATACATCAAGCGTAGACCAATGGATGCTCCTGTAAGGAAGAGTGATTTAGTTAGTATTGATGGTAACCCAAGGGTTAGAAGTAGGCCTAAATTAACTTGGTGGGATATTATAAAAAAGGACATGATGTCATGTTGTTTAACCGAAGATATTGCACTGGACAGAATGGAATGAAAAAATAGGATTCATGTAGTCGACCCAAATAATTGAAAAAAGGCTTTGTTGAGTAGAGTTGAGTAGTATAATTTTGTATTAAAATCTTATATGAATTGTGTTTGATGTCTCTTTATGAGTAGTTTTCAAAATCTAAATTTATATTAAAAAAAAAAAGACAATAAGTGTTCCAGTTAATAATCTTAAATTTTGAAAATGTTACGGGAATGGGATATTCATTGGGACCTAAATTTAAAAAGTAAAACTATAATAGGACTTAAATGTATTGAGGACCCTCTAGGAAACCCCTTTTCTAAATCAATTAATTATGACATTGACTTTGAATAAAATTTTCATGAGTAATGCAGAGTGATTTTAGCTACCATTCGAGATCACATTATTTTTAAATTCAAATATAGATATGCTAGGTGTTTATAGATACCACCGAAGATCCTTAACACATTTGAATTTTTAACCTAGGAAGGTATACCGTTGACACTAGTAAAATCATCGAGGGTTAATCTCTATACTACTATAAAACACTTTACAAGAAGTTAATGTCCTGAACTAAGATGTTGTCCACGTCATCTTTCCTCTTCACCACTCCACGTCAGCTTTGATACTTCCAACGCCCATTCATCTATAAACTCCACCCCTTCGATACAAATGCAAACACCCATTTATCTCCCAAATCTATAGAAATAAAAAAGTACCCCTTCACCTCCAAATTTTATTTGTGTGTGTGTGTGTGTGTATATATATATATATAATAAGATGGCATGGATTTTGAATTCTAAAAAATGTAGGAGCACAATAAGGGTTCAGATTTTTCCACATCTCCCTCTTACCATCAACGGTTCAGATCCAATCCCCTATTTTTTTTAGCCCGCCTAAAGATTTCACGGATACCGCCCAAACATTTCAAGCCCATTTTGCTTTTATTTCAAAACCAGTTTCGTCTCTCTCTCTCTCTCACTATTCCCCAAACAAAAGATAACATCTTTCCTTCTCCATTTCCAACCACACCAACATGAATTCCTATCTAACAATCACAAATCCACGACCATTTTTATAAATCATGTTTGTTTTTACAGGTACTTTCTTCATCTCTCTCTAACTTGCAATCATGCTTTTGATTTAATGTTTTAGTTTTTGGGTTTTTTGAAATTTAGGGCTCTTCCTAATCTGAGATTGAAGTTATAACTTTTGCTTTTCGGGGGCTTCCTAATCTGAGATTGAAGTTATAACTTTTTCTTAATCTGAATTAATTAAAGTGTTGTGTGATGAAAATGGGGTTTTTCTCCTTTGGTTTTTTCTCTTATAGCCTATTTTTCTTCCTTCGTTTTATTTTTATTTTTCCAGATCTTGCAGTGAAGATTCAATAGAGGTAAATAAATGTTGGTACTAATTTTAGGTTGTCCATTGAATCATTTTAATATTTCGATAATTTGTTGTATGAATAAATTTCATATGGTTTCTTTGTCGGTTTCAAAATTGTAGTTGTTCACAATAAATCCCTTAAAGTTACAGAACTGGAGATGTGAAGCTTAAAGTTATAGGTGTAAGTAATGAATACTTTATTAGGGTTTGTCGAAGTATTTGTTTTGCATCGTCACGGATATAATACTATATTATTTGCTGGAGTGTCATTCATAATGTAAGTTTCTTTGAATTTTCTTCTTTAGCAAGATTTATATTTTTCATTAGAAATTTATTGCAATTGTGGGCTTCTAATACTAACTCTCATCCTTACTGTTTTGTATTTAATAGGTGTTATGATATGTTGACCATTCTACAAGTGTGGTAAGGAATAAGGTGCATTTTCAAATAAGAGACTTTAATGCGTGGATAAAAATGTGTTTTGGATTTTTTAGAATGCGTAGTGCAGTGTGATGTTTCTTCCCTTATAAAATTGTTGTTTGTTGAGGTAAGTGATACTTTAACATCAATGACATTTAGAGGTATAAAAAATAGAAGGGGTTGTGAATCTGGATATAATTTTGTTTAAAGCCTCGGTAATTAGTATGAAAACTAGATAATTACATTATTAAAGAACCAACATAATTCTTTCGGCAAACAGAGTTTGAACACACACTTTCACACACATGCGCCTTTCGAGGCTATTAAAGAACCAACTAAGAAGATGCCCCACTATTGTTTCCCGTGTTTTGTCTCCAATTGTTTGTTCTGTTTTATCTCCATTTATGAAATTTAATCCTTATGTGCTCCTTTGTCGTTCATTCATTTATCTAGATTTAGGTTCATTACTAGCTCCTAAAGTTGGATATCTGATACATATTTTTTCATTAACATGAGGATCTAAGACCACAACAATGTTCGAGAGGTGATTTAGAGATTATTTGAGATCATTCACCTTTCATTGTTTAAGATGCACTGCACTACAATTTGTTTTATATATTTTCTACACTTTTTGATATGTTGTGTGATCTCTGGATTGGTTTTACGTATTTTTCATAACAAATGATACAATAAGGTTGGTGGGATCTCATTTGTTGTTTGTTACACGCATGATCAAAGATTTCAATGTGGCAGTCATTTTAATCCCCCTTTGAAATATTTTAATACCCCGTCGAAAATGTTTTAATGCCATGTTGAAAATATTTTAATTAGTGGAATTCCCTATTGAAAATGTTTTATTTCACTATTTAGCGAGGCGATCGACTTAGAGTTGTTCATTTGTGATGTTTCATTTGGTGTGGTTGTTGATTTAATCGTTTTAGCTCTACATCTCCATGTCCCGTTTCATTTTAATCTCCTATTGAAAATGTTTTGGTGTTGAATCCCCTGTTCAGTTTAATCACTTTAGGTTTTTCGATTAGGTTCAAAAAAGTGCATTTATGTTTCATGTTTGGTTCGGTATTACATGTATTGAACCCGATCATAGGTATTTTCAAGTGTTTTTTAGGTCATTTGCAAAATGTATGGATTTCCCCTTCATATTCAGGGGTTCTTGAAACTATTGGTTTATATTTTTAGTTTAAAATCAGTTTTTGGATTTGAACTTATTGTACACTACTTCCAGTTTAGTTTTGGATTTTATGGTTTCAACTTGGTGCTTTCTTTATGTTAAAAGTACCCCACACACCATCACATGCTATTTTGTTCCTCCGGAGATCATATATGTTCAGATTTTGATTACATACCCACACGCTATTTCATTTTTAGTGTTACATTATTTCCCATTTTTTCTTCATTTCTACTGTTATGAAATTTGTTTTCTATTCCATCTTATAAACTGTGTTGTGGCCTTTCCATCTTGCATGGTTTAGAAATAGGCGGTGAGATGAATTTGGCAGAAGGGATCCAGGTTGCACAGTTGGCGCTCAAGCATCGACAAAACAAAAAGCAACAGCAAAGAATTATTGTATTTGCTGTAGTCCTGTTAAATGAGACAAAAACGTATTAGAGATGATTGGAAGGATGTTGAAAAAGAACAACTAATAAATCTAGATCAGAAGTTCTTTATAGATGTAACAATAAAGATGGTTGGGTCAGAAGTTCTTGATAGATGTAAGATGCGTGGATGGATCTCTAAGCAGCCAATAAATCTGAAAACTTATCAGATACTATCAGTTATACCGATATTTACCGGTGGCCCAATTCAGAATCTTCTAGAAGTGGTTGGGAAGCTTCATGTTGCAGTTATTGATCATGTTGATTACTTGTTTGTCGAGATTATTAAATATAGAAGCAATGATCCTGTTGATTACTCCAGTTTAAGCAATGATACTCAAGGATCAGAAAGTGTGTTTTAGTGTTCCTGCTATTTTTATGAGTGTGCTAAATAGATTTTCTTTTTAAGTCAAAATAGAAAGTTAGGTACAGTTTGTTAAAAAAAGGGTTTCTTATTATAAGATTCTCTCTAATGTAAGTTGGATAGGTACAATTCATGAAATTAGATTTCAATCAAAACTATTGCCTAATGATTTTTTATTTTTGACTTGAGGTTTTTACAGCATTCAATAGAAAAGCAAGAAAATGCAAATCTCCTCGAGGGTGAGACGTTCTAACACTGAATTTATCCTGCATGCGTTTTTGTTCAATCTTCAATCATGGAGCTCGAGGCAACATTGATATGCGCTCGAGGTATAATTTGTTGTCCCCCTCTATGATATGTGCTTTTTTTTAATTCTAATTTGTGTTATTTTGTTCTGATTTCTTGAATAATGTTTCGGTTACATTAGGTGGAGGTCAATCATGGCGGTCTTAGTAAGTAGATGGTTTCTAAGTTTTTTTTACTCATTATATAAATAATAAGGGTTTCACTAAAATGTTTTTGATTAGGATTAAAAATACAACTTGAAAATAAGGTGATTATATAAAAAATAAGGGTTTCACTAAAATGTTTTGAAAATACAACTATAACCAGAAAATTAAGGATATAACCAGCTACACTCTTTGTGTTTGATAAAATAAGGATATACTTTTCATACAATACATGAATGCTCCCACTACTCCAAAAACAAAAAGAATTATGAAATTAATGAGATTTTTTTATGTGAAATTTTGAAATGAGAGGAGTGTGTATGACACAATATAACGTCTAATTTCAATATCAAGTTCTTACGATCATGCTCTATTTTTTCCTTTCTAAATCCTGTGTAATTGGTGAATATTTTCTAACTGTTAGTATATGTTTTTATCGACTTTTACATATTTAGACTAGGGTGTTCGTAATGTTTGTTTGGGTCTTATGATATTTTCTATTCTATGTTTTTTATTCACAGGTTTGTGAGCGCTTATCATGTTCGTGGTTGTATTTGCTATAATTTGGAAAATGTTCCCTCATTTAGTCACTTGAGCCCCTCAATTGAACCTTCCTGAACCCCCCATGCTGCTGGTACAAACCCTCCTGTTGTCTCATTCTTTCACATCCATGTTGTCTCGGGTAATCAATTATCTCTCTCTCTCTCTCTAAATACTTTTGCCCTCACTTGATCTAAATATGTCTGCTTTGGGGTTATGGGCTTTAATGTCTTAAGTTAGGACATTGTAATAGAGTTGTTCATTACTATGCTTGGTCTTGATTTGTTTGGATGTGTATTCTTAAAATCACGCACCTTTTAACTCATATTCGTAACTTGATTGATATATACTCTTTGTTTTAATTAATAGATTGATATGGCACATAATTTTATATTTAGAATTCTTATCAGAAATTCACTGGGATTTAATGGGATTATTTTTCCCCTCAGAACTCTGTATAAAAGCATATACATTCAGTGGTTTCAAGGGGAGGTAAAATTGAGGTTGGTAATTCACTGCATTAATTTTTTTCTGGAGAAAACTCAAATCCACAACCTAAGGAAATTTATCAAATGTTAGTTGAAATAGAAAATGTACTGGAACATGTTCGACATGAACGTCAGCTTCCATAATTTAGACTGTTTTGATATAAATAGAAATAGACTGCTTTAGACAACATTTGCTTTAGCCCTGTCAGGATAACTTCTAGATTCTTTGTTTGAATAGTTAAATTTCTTCAAGTTATCAGGCTCTCAGGGGTCTAAAGCAAGCTTAGTGATCATCTAGCATGCTCAATTTATTTGCATCTTTGTAACTCAACTCACTATTTTTTCGCTAATATAAATTTAGCTAAATTATGACTTATGTTTTGGACTTGAGGCTTAACTGAAATAAGCAATAATAGCCATTTGAGATATGTGCTTCGTTGAATGTGGATGATGATTTATAACTTTCATTTATCCTGAAACAGTTTCAACTTTCAATTATATAGGACATATTTGTAGAGTTCTTTGAAATGATTCATTAGGCCGTTTTCTACTCTGATCTATCACTTTAGCCGAGTTCTTTGAAATGATTCATTATCACCATTTTTGTAGGCACTTGGTTATAGATTAATGTTTTATCGGGAAAACATGTTTGTGGCTCTGAAAAAGGACCTGAAGATCATTCACGTTGATGTCCCTGTTATCAGAGGACATTTTAGGATTACTATCTTACCCCTGTTGTCAAAGACAGTGGGGATCCAAAATGTCGGGACAGAGTTTGTGGGAATCCATAATGCCGGGACAGCAGGGATCCAGAATGTCGGGACAGAGATGATGGTGGGGATCCACTTACAGTCGCGCGCAAGTGGGGTGCCTTGTGAGGGCATAGGAGAGGCGAGTTGAATCAGGCACGCGCCAGAGGGTCATAGGCACTTGACACAGTCAGGTGTTAGGGCGCTTCAGGTATTTTTTTTCTCCTTTTTCTGTATATTCTCGAGAAAACGACGACTATTCTTCATTTTTTATTTTTTTCGTTCTATTCTAACAAAAAAACTAACTTGCTTTATTTCTTCTCAGACTTATCTTTTTTTCTACCTTTTTCCCCTTTTTTGGCTTATTTTCTTCTCCGGGTGCGCTTCTTCTTCTCGGGCTCTGCCTTTTTAAAGCCTTTTTTTTCTGTCTTTCTTCTTCTCCGACTCTGCCATTCTTCTTTTTTTCTGCCTTTTTTCCTATCTTCTCTGTTCTTTTTTTCCCTTTGTTTGTTCTTTATTCTTTGATATGATAATTTTTTTTATCATTTTAGATCTCATATCATAATGACCAAAAAATGAAAATCCGTTTAATAAATTTTCTGATTAAATTCCAAAAGTCACATCACATACCCAAAAGTAATCAGAAAAATGGAAAAAACTGATGTTTTATAGAGAAATAAGTTGTGTTCACCACAGGGGCTTAGCTATTGATCTAGGTAAAGAGTCGGTGCATATTTTATTTTTCAAATATCAAAATTTGGAATCTTTTTTCTTCCCTTTATTGTTCACCTTTGTTTAAGATGATCATTATTTTTTTTTCTTCAGATACTTGATTTTTAGTCAGCGTAATAGTTGCAATTTACT
The DNA here is from genome assembly GCA_949130495.1 of Sambucus nigra. Lineage (NCBI taxonomy): Eukaryota > Viridiplantae > Streptophyta > Magnoliopsida > Dipsacales > Adoxaceae > Sambucus > Sambucus nigra. Next base: position 287,967,340 of record OX422208.1, read on the forward strand.
AAAAACAAAGAAAAAAAGAAAGCAAGCTGCTATTGAGGAAAATGTTTTTGCCATCGGTACTCTTCAGCGGTCTTTCAGTACAACTTTCAGGTTATTGGAGATCAAATACTCTCGGACTTTCAGGTAATTTCTGCATTTTGCTTTTCGATCAATTAAAAATTTCATATACTTTGGATAAAATACTTGGTATTTTACTTGGTATTTCATATACTTTGGTATTTCAAGATCATAAAATGCCAAGTATGATCTCACCAAAAGATTTTTAGCATATGGATCTCACCAAAACATTTTAGTTGAAATAATTTGGTGAGATCCATTAGGTTTGATCAGAAGGTATTTGAAGTATTATTTTTTAAAAAATTATAGCTTTTGTCAATAGATTTGCACTAGGGATAAATATGGATGTTAATATCAATACTTAATGTTGCTTTATATATATGTGGCTCTTTAGAGTTGGGGGATGTGTAGACTATGTTACTGATTTTATAATGTCAAACAGGTACGCGACGATGCCTACTCTATTAGGAACTGGACAATTGTGTGGAAACAATTGATTTTATTTCATTTTGAATGTAGTTTTTTTTTTTTTTTGGGGGGGGGGGGGGGGGGGGGGGGGAGGGTGTAGACTTTGTTATTGACTTGATTAGGAACTGGACAATTGTGTGGAACTTTATTAGACATTGTTATCATGGATTTTGGTTGTAATTAATTATAGTGCTAATAATGATTTTTTTGTTGGTTTATACGATGTCCGGGAAGGACTATATGTATAGCTAAGTAGTTTTGGTTTCTTAAACAGGTGGATAGTCCTATAAATAAATGAAATGTTGTCTGAATTTTCTTAAATCGTGTACACATTGTGTTCTTTATAATAAATTCTATGATTACAAGTTTTAGTTGACGCAGCTTTTTGGATTTGTAATCAGTAAAAAAACTACTATGGCACGTGGTGTGCTTATAAAATACATGTTGCACAAATGAGTTGTTTTTTACTGCGAAGTTTGAACTCTAATAGTTATGGACTTATATATATTGGGGAATGATATATAGATGTTTTGTTGGGGAACAGTATTTTTGCCGTTTTGCAATTATGTACTTTTCAAATTTTTATCGTTTTATGATTACGTACTTGAAAAATTTTTGTCGTGCCTTCAGGCACGGATATCCGCTAGTATATATATATCGAGACACATAAAATATATTAAAAACACCAATCCACCCACACAAAGAAAATAAGTCTTTAACTATTACAATCCCACATAAATTGGTTGTAATCGTACAACATATAAACCCATTACCCTCCTCCGATCTGGAATACACAAGCAGTAAAATACACAAATCGACAAAGAAAACCAATACCTCCTCCCCACCCTTCAAAACCCATCACACTATAGTAGTTCAAACAATCCATATAAAAACTCATCCGAGCATCTCTTATCTACAATAAACAAATCAGCGCTAAAATTAGGCAGAAAACCCATCTACAGTTGTGGGTCATCAGATTCAGAGGTTCTCCATCCTTACTTTTATATATTCTAATATATCCAATTACCATGTGATTTTTTGGTGTTTGGTGTCTCTAACTTGCGTGTTTTTGGAAGTTTTGGATGGTGAGGTGATTGTTTGGTAAGCTATGGCTCATCTTCTTTCTTAGTGTTATTACATCTAAATATCTTGGACAGTTGGGTTTTTTGGGGGGTTATGTGTTTTTGAATTTTTTTGGTGGCTTCTTGATGGTATTTGGTGTTGCCTTGGACCCGTTGACCTCTTCGTTATGGCTTTAGTGGTTACCCTTGTTTGGATTTGTTAGTTGGCCTTGGAAGCTTGTCTAACTGTTTTCATATGGAGGTTGGGGAAGACTGTGGTCTGATGGTGTGTGTTTTTTATAATTGTTTATATTTTTATTGTTTTGTGTATGTAGTTTCTAGATAACTCATGATTTTGAGATTCCATGTTTTGTCTTTGTTTTAATGCGTGTCTGGTTTTGCTTGAGATTTTATGCGTGGTTGTTGTCTAGAATATTTATGAGCTGTGTAGTTTAGTTGTTGGGTCTGAGTTGTGGGCCGGGTGAGTTTGTTTAGTGCTGATTTCTTGAGGCACGGGTAGGTTTGTGTTTCAGTGGGCTCTACAGTTTTGTTTGTGCCTTTGGAGTTCCTAGCGAATTTGTTCCGATTTTATAGATAGAGTATGTTTCCTCTATTGGGCTTGGGCCTTTTTTAATATATTACCTTATCAAAAAAAATTACAATGTGTTTTTTTCAAATAAAATACTTTATATTTTTTTAACCCATATATGTTGTAGTACTTTTACAAACACACTTTGCTTTTGTTTTATCTTTTAAAAATTTTATTTTATTCCAATTGACTGATATATTTTACTATTTGACACAGGTTTATTATGAAATAAATTTTTGGGGAGAATCTGATTAATTTGTATATTTCGTGCTTGGAATATTATATAATTCGCCAATCAAGTTCTACTGTTCAACTTTATCTAATTAGCTGTGAGTGTAATTTGTAGACCTCTGTGCTTGATAATATTAAAAAAATATTTAGTTTGAGTAATAAATATTTTTCTAATTAGAACAGTAAATATCTTATTAAATATGGGGCCCCAATTCAAGAGTTCGCCTCGGGTCCCTAACATCTCGGGACCGGCCTTGCTTAAAGGTTCAAACCCAATTTGAGGAAGGCGTTCGTTTTAACCACTTTTTTCCCTTCATTTTATGTGCATTGAATCAAGGCCCGCACTTGTTTTCTTTTTATTTTATAGTTGTACAAGAATTTTGAGAAAAGAAAAAAAGACTTTAGTTAGTCAACTTTTAATCTTTAAATATATTAAAAAACCGGTGGTGTTAAAGGCACTTTTTACAAAAAAATTGTAAATTAGTTATTTTATATTTTTTTCATCATTTTGTAAGGACACAAATTTTCTATTGAGTCATTTGTAGTTTTGGCTCAATTCCGGACAAAACGTTTGAGTCATAGGATAGAGTTATTTACCATCGTTCAAGCCTATGACATACTAAAGTTGAAGACGTAGCGGCCAAGTTTAAAGCTTCATCAAAATATCGAGTTTAAATGTTATGTTTCTACGTCATCAACATCACATTCCATAGTCTCCAAAGGTATGAATGCATTTCTATATCTATATAGGGAGACGTGGAATAAGTTTATATTGGGTGTAATTTTATTTTAAACTAAGGTTTGTTTTCAGAAAGGTACTTTAAAACTTTAAAATAAAGTTTCTGGGCTAAAATGGAATTTCTAAACTTTCTGTCTTTTCATTCGAAGTTGTCGTTCGAACGAGTTTTTCATTCGAACGATAATTTCGTTCGAACGAGTTGTGCCAACGACTTGCCACTAAAACCTCGTTAGATAAGTCGTTCGAACGAAATGTCGTTCGAACGAGATTTCGGTGGGAACAATTTTTGGCAGTTTTTTGGCACTTTCCCACTACTTTGTTCCACTATTCTTTCACAGAATTAAATGACTTCGGGAACATGATTTTTTCAAGAACTTTTTCCAACTCCTAGAGATTGTTTGAGAGCTTAATTCTTCCATAAAAAGTTCCCTTGGTGTTTGTTATTCAAAGAACAAAACCAAGTTTTTACCCAATAAACATTATTTAATCCAAGTGTCTATCTATATAAATGTACTTTGCTTGAAGAGTTTGTTTTGGCACCGGGTTTTACTCTACCGATTTAAGAGTTCATTTGGGTTTTCTTCTAAATCCCTCAAAGAAGAAGAAGTTTGTTTTGTTGCGGCATTCTCACATGGTGAAAGGCACCATGTGTAGTTGACGGTGTACCTATTGTCTCATTGGTGGATTCCAAGATTCCGTTGGAGCTCTGGGGTTGTCAACTAGGCGGAGGTGTTTACAAGAAGATGCGTCAAGGCTTGAAAGGGGTCGAGTCGAGGAAGTAAGTCATCTGCCTTGTAATTGTAAAATTATACTTAGTGGAATTAAGGCTAGGGCCGTCCGAGGTTTTTTCCTATTGTGGGTTTTTCTTCGTACATCGCGGCGTAGTGATTTATTGTTTATTTTATCTTTTGCATAATTCACCTAGAACGCATGCTTAGGTAAAAAGATAAAATTTGGTTTAATCACTACTTATTAATTTTGATGCTAAATAAATATTGGGTAATGTGTAGTTAATTCAAGTCATTAATTTAATTTGTTAAAATTTTGGTTTTTCCTAATTTACTAAAATGAATTAAATATTTTGTTAGGCAAATTTCTAGGACTTGGGTTAATTAATTGTGTTTAAGTGAAATTAACATAAGTGTGTGTTTTTATCTTATTTCACTTTGTTTAATTTTAATTTTATATAGAAATTAAAATTTGTTAAGTTGTTATTTTTGTGAACCATCTCATGCTTCCGCATATCTTAAAAAGGAAATTAACTCTTTGTGAAGTTTCAAAGAATTTGATTTTAAAAATTGGGGGCCCTTTTGCTCCAATAATTGGTATCAGAGTCGGCGCGCTAATTTATCGCGTCAAAGATCCGTTTTTCGGCCTTTATAATTTCTTTGCTCCTTGTATTTTTAAGTGGTTCAATTTCTACTCACTCTCAATTTTTTTGTATCTCTCGATGGGATGCTTTAATGATAATTTGTCCATTTCTAATGATAATGATGTTTTTGCTATTCGAGAGGAATTTAATGGGCTTAATAAGTGTAATGAAAAATTAAGAGAATTAAATTTGAGATTTGCAAAAAGAATTAAATTTGTTGAAGATGAAAATTCTTGTTTTAAAACTAAAGTTGAGTTTTTGCAAATCTCCCTATCTCAAAAAGATATTTTTCGTGAAAAGATCATGGACATAAATTACAATTACAATATTTTAGAAATTTCCAAGAAAGAGAGTGATAATCGAGAAAAGACTCTTAGGGACAAGTCTGCTCACATTGAGGAAGAGCGTGATAACCTTCTAGAAATTATAGAAAATTTAAAGAAGGAGTCCTGTAAAATTGAGGAGTCAAATTTATTACTTGAGTCCAAAATTTTAGATATGAAAAATTATTTACATGACTCGAGTAGTAGTTGTAATGGTTTTATCTCATCTAGTTCAAATACTTCCGTTACTAAAGCTAAGACCATTGTTTACTTTAGAGGGTCGACTTTATCCAAGGAATTTAGAAAAGGTCACACCGTAGGTATCATTCCTCATGTTTTCACATGCTTGCATTGTGGTAGGAAAGGTCACCTTAGGTCATTTTGTTTTGATCTTAAAATAAGTCATAGGAAGTCTATGTCTAGCATTTCATTAGTTTTCAAATTCCATCATTTTAAATATACATCTATATGGGTTCGGAAATCATTTTTAGACGCGCTAGATATTAGATTTGTTGATTCTCATTTTCTTTCACAAGAAACCTCCCTTGCTAAATTTAAAGGTTGAATGTGTTAGTTTTTTTCATACTCTAGCTTTTTGTGCTTTATATTATATATCAGTGCTAGGTGTATGCATGTTTAGTCATTTTCTAGTCATTTCTTTATTTCATATCTCATGCTAGAAATTATGACTTATTTATCTTTTGTATTTTTCTTCTTTCATTTTGCTTGCATTAAATGAAAAATACAAAAAGATTTTTGTTTATCATTTGTGTTTTACCTTTTTAGTAATTTAGGCTTAATGAAAAATACAAATGATTTTTGTGCGTCTTTTGAGTAAATATTTTTGTTGTTTGGTTTAAAAATTTTAAAAACTCAAAAAGATTTTATTTTGTGTGTATTTTGGTTTTACACGCATTTTGTGGCATATGTTTGTGTTTGAATCCTCATTTCACTTCCATGTGACTAGAACTTTTGGTTACAATTATAATCCTTAAAATTGTTCTTTATCATGTTTACATGGAGTAGCTTAAGTTTGACTTGCTTAATGGATTCACTTTTATATTCCTTTACACACATGCACGGGGTTTTTGAACCTTAACGTTACATGTTATATTTGAGCTTTATGAGGTGTTCTCCTACCAATCTTGTCATCTACATGTTATGTCACTTAGGAGCACTAGTGCATGTCAAAATCCGTTGCCCGTGAGATTTGTGAGAAATAAAAATATTATATATAAATGTGCACGGGGAAGGGCTCCGAAAGGATTTATTATCCTTTGCGAATAGTAAACCACCGTTTGCTTGTACCTATAAGAAATACGTGGTCCAAAGGTCTAAAATAAAATATGGCATTAAAAGAAAAATAATTTGCCAAGGCCTAATTTGTTTAGTTGATTTATTCATTCAAAAGAATAATATATATGCTTATTGAGGGAGTTTGGATGATATATCAACGGTTTGCATAATATCCGTTTATCCTAGTTGCGCTTTCAATGTCATGTCTCTATTGGTTTGAAGAATCATCAAGATGCTAGGCTTGTATGCATTGTGTTTGTTTGTTCACTAGTTCACTTTACCCTATCACATAAAGGCTAAATTCTAGTTGATAAAGTTTTGCAATCAAATGCGAACTACGTGAACACGTTTAAGTGATTGGGTTTTAATTCATTGGTATCTTATTCAAACCCCAACATTTTCGTTTCCCTATGACACATTTATGCTATAAGAGTGTGGAAAATCTTATGTTATTTGGTTTTGTGTCATTTTGGTGTGTATATCTATATGTGTGTACTTATGCTTAGTTTGTATCTATTGTGTATACATATATATGATATTTTGTTTAGTCTTTGTCTTGCTTTCTAGTCCATCTATGCTTTAATTCATTATTGGTATCTATCTTATTGCATTCTTTGTTGATACCACATGCTTAATACTTTATGTATCATATTTGAAACATTTTCTTTCATCTTAGTTGGTATCCATTATTATTTGTTGGATTAGTTGTGATTTTATTGCCTATGTGCCTTAATGTTCTCATCACTTTATGCACTAATGCATGTTTAGCTTGTTATCCCATATTATTTATCCCTTGTTTAGTTTAGTGGGTGTATATGCTTTAATTGGGGGAGATAAGTTAATGTTTGATTCTTTAACCTTTGTCTATTCCTGAACAAAAAGCGGTAGAATGATAGGGGGAGAAATGGTATCCAATCCTATTGTAATCGTATCTTAGTTTGGGGGAGATTTAACGTAGAGGGAGTCGCGACCTTCTTAGGTAGATCACAGTTAATAAAGGGGAGAATTAAATTAGGGGGAGTAATTATTTAATTGAATTTAATATTTTGATATTCCCTATGCGTTTAATGTGTTTGCTTAAGTGTGCAGGAATTATATTCTAAGTGGAAACTTTCACCGGCAAAGATTTTGATCCTTGGGTTGTTTGAGTCAAGCTATTGTAATTTTATTTTGGGTGGGACATATTATTTAGTTTAGTAGAGCTTGATGACCCTTTAGGATTTGTGTTTAGTTTTTTATCCGAAATAGCCAAAGGGGGAGATTTGTAAGGACACAAATTTCCAATTGAGTCCCTTGTAGTTTTGGCTCAATTCCGAAAAAACGTTTGAGTCATAGGATAGAGTTATTAACCATCGTTCAAGCCTATGACATACTAAAGTTGAAGACGTAGCGGCCAAGTTTAAACCTTTATCAAAATGCCGAGTTTAAGTTCTATGTTTCTATATCATCAACATCACATTCCATAGTCTCCAAAGGTATGAATGCATTTCTATATCTATAGAGGGAGACTTGGAATAAGTTTATATTGGGTGTACTTTTATTTAAAACTAAGGTTTGTTTTCAGAAGGGTACTTTAAAACTTTAAAATAAAGTTTCTGGGCTAAAATGGAATTTCTAAACTTTCTGGCTTTTCGTTAGAAGTTGTCGTTCGAACGATTTTTTTGTTCGAACGATAATTTCGTTCGAACGAACTGTGCCAACGACTTGCCACTGGAACCTTGTTAGATAAGTCGTTCGAACGAAATGTCGTTCCAACAAAAATATCGTTCAAACGAGATTTCGGCGGGAACAGTTTTTGACACTTTTCCACTACTTTGTTCCACTATTCTTTCACATAATTAAATGACTTCGGGAACAAAAATTTTCCAAGAAATTTTTCCAACTCCTAGAGAGTGTTTGAGAGCTTTATTCTTCCATAAAAAGTTCCCTTGGTGTTTGTTATTCAAATTATTTTATTCAAAGAACAAAACCAAGTTTGCACCCAATAAACATTCTTTAATCAAGTGTCTATCTATATAAATATACTTTGCTTGGAGAGTTTGTTTTGGCACTGGGTTTTACTCTACCGATTGAAGAGTTCGTTTGGGTTTTCTTCTAAATCCCTCAAAGAAGAAGAAGTTTGTTTTGCTGCGGCATTCTCACATGGTGAAAGGCACCATGTGTGGTTGACGGTGTACCTATTATCTCATTGGTGGATTCCAAGATTCCGATGGAGCTCTGGGGTTGTCAACTAGGCGGAGGTGTTTACAAGAAGACGTGTCAAGGCTTGAAAGGGGTCGAGTTGAGGAAGTAAGTCATCTGTCTTGTAATTGTAAAACCATACTTAGTGGACTTAAGGTTAGGGTTGTCCGAGATTTTTTCCCGTTGAGGGTTTTTCCTCGTACATCCCTGCGTAGTAATTTATTGCTTATTTTATCTTTTGCATAATTCACCTAGAATGCATGCTTAGGTAAAAAGATAAAATTTGGTTTAATCACTACTTATTAATTTTGGTGCTAAATAAATATTGGGTAATGTGTAGTTAATTCAAGTCATTAATTTAATTTGTTAAAATTTTGGTTTGACCTAATTTACTAAAATGAATTAAATATTTTGTTAGGCAAATTTCTAGGACTTGGATTAATTAATTGTGTTTAAGTGAAATTAACATAAGTGTGTGTTTTATCTTATTTCACTTTGTTTGATTTTAATTTGCAAAGAAATTAAAATTTGTTGTTCAATTTAACCATCTCAACGCTTTCGCGTCTCCAAAAGGAAATTATTACTTTTTGAAGTATAAGGATTTTAAAATTGGGGGCCTCGCGCACCAACAAATTTTTGTTAACATATATTTTCACTTAGCAGGAACATGGATGAAAGGAAGAAAATATGATTTATATTGAAATTCTTGCTTGTTAGCTCAATCTTCAACTGTCGCCTTTTGGTACTATCATATATTTCCACACTAATATAGCTTTCTGTGTCGAACAGTGATGAGGTTTCTTTCTATTTCAAATTAATTTTTTATGTTCACGAATATGATATTTTATTCTATTGGCGAGTTTATTTTTCTGTTTCTTCATATTTCCATTAGCTTCTTTTATTTCGCTTACTATAATGTATGATCTGCGCATCGCGCAGATTTGCAACTAATAGTAATAATAACAACAACAACAACAACAACAACAACAACAACAACCATGTGACACCCTGCCCAATTAAATATAGGGTGATCAGTCATCTACCAATTTGAAACAGAATATTTAGTTGGTTCATTCTCAGCATCATTGTCGAAAAACTTTTTAACATATTAATCACCTAATATAAAATTAAGCTGAGTGTCAAACCATTTTCAATTTTAATAAAACAAAGTAAATCCATTTCTTTCCATCTTAAAATATAAACCATTCACCACACATAGGAATGAAAATAAATAATGAACATGAATCAAGTACTATAATAAATAAGACTGAGTAAAACTCAGTTTAAAACTCCAAACCATACAATAAACAGAATACAATATCTCTGATGGAAGAACTAGAAGTGGGAGACATATGCCCTAAACAAGAAGTCTAAATGAAACTGAATGGAAAGGATAGATGCGTCTACTGCAAGGACCTACAGCTTCCATAACAGCTGCAGCACGTCAAGCAATCCAAATCTCTAAATCTGATACTCCTGTGGCTGAGCACCTGATATAATACATATATATAACAAAAGAGAGAAGAGATACAAGAAACGGGTCAGAGCCCGATGTGTAAAAAATATTTTAGCAAGTATTTAAAACTGGTTTTTAAAACAAGTCTTATACGCATGTTAGTTATCTAACTCTCACATGAGTTTCTCACCTATCGTCTATTGTGCACGCCTAACGTACATCTAATCTCCCCCTAGCTATACCTCCCAGTCTAACTAGTCAGAAACCATACTAATAATAACTATGTTCACTAGTAGTATTCCCGTATCGCCCATACAATATGCTATTCAGATAGTTTATCTCACATAGTGAATTACATTATTCACCGTTTGAATGGTTAATCTTTTATTCACTAAGATTATTATGCTTCTCATTTCCATTTTTATCTACTAGTCTCACAAAGCAGAAAATTACCCAAGTACACTCATACATATATATATAGTCTCATCATCCCTATATATATACACTAATCCTGCACACATAGGTTAAGACCACCTATTGTAATGTAATAATTATTATTATTACCAAGTTTACTAATTTCACACAGTAGCAATATTCATAAGTCCATATATATATATATATATATATATATATATACTCACATCATCCCTACACATATATATATATATACTAATCCTTCACCCCCGGCTAAGACCCATTAGTGCACATATTCTGGAAATCGTGCATCCCCCAGTTAGAACCCATTAATGCACCTATCAATAATAATTCAGCACCCCCGGGTTATCACCCATTAGTGTGCCTAACAATATAATATTGCATCTCCGGATTAGCACCCATTAATGCACCTATCAATATTAATCCAGCACCCCCGAGTTATCACCCATTAGTGCGCCAAACGATAATCATCTTTGTAACTCCGGGTTATCACCCATTAGTACACTTAATAATAGAGTTTCTGCACCCCCGAGTTATCACTCATTAGTGCTCTTAACTATAATATAACATAATAGGCATACACACATCCTATAATAATTTATAGGTATTTCTCCAACCTACATATATACTCCCCATACGTGTTTTAACCTCGTTACTACGTATAGTATAAATAATTAGATTACTATCTCTCGCGTAATCTCCAAGGCACATTCTCTCTATACCAAAATAATTAAAGTATTAATTCTCACATACTTTTCTCAAAATTCCTTTTTGATTTTAATTTACTATTTGGTAGTTTATCTCACCCCAATAAACTGGCAAACTCAAAACTAAACTTTGAGAAAATTCCCATAAATTCCATCTGTCGCTCGAACCAGAAGGGTTGTCTTTTGAACGACTTCCACGTGTCGCTCAAGCGACTTCACGCGAGATCTCCATCTCGTTTGAACCACTTCGAGCGAGATCCCAATCTCGTTTGAACCACTTCGCGCGAGATTGCATTGTTCGTCTTCTTCACCAAACTTCAACGGTTTTTCACCATTTTTGAACCTAATAATCTCTAAGGTTCGATTTCCAGCAACTCGTCATCAATGCCCATCAACCCCTAACAGGTTATAGATCATTTCTATTATCCTAGGATCCTTAATTCGTCATTAATCATCATAATTTCATAAACCCCCCGAATTAATTCACATGAACCCTAGTTTCCAAAATTCCAATTAAAGAACCTAATCAACCCAAATTTGTTCATCAATATATCATCAAATTCCATGATTAATCCTCTACATACATGAAGGAAATTCAACCACTAATTAAACCAATCCTTAATCATAAATTAATTCTCCAATTTTCACCCAATTAACATATAAATCATGATAAATTCCACCTAGACTAACATGAGCATGATTATTGCTAAAATAATGCAAGTAATAAACACTTGCCTTGAATATTACGGTTTGATCCGTTGGTGATGTTGGTATGTGCGCGTTCCTCTCTTCTCGATCTACGCATTGGTGGTCACGGTTGTGCAAGGTGACGCCAAACGAGCCTTCTCTCTTGGAATTTAGCTCCCCCTTACACCCTCCATGGCCGTTCTTGATTTGTGTAACCTCTTAACCCTAATGAACTTTCCTTAGTTGATATAATTAATCCCAATTTTCGTCCATTAATTTAGCCCAAAAATCCAAATTACAAAACTACCCCTACGGGGTGCCGGTTTGGCCTAAAATCTCTTCGGGACACAAACTAAACACCCGGGTATACTATTTTGACTATCTCGATCCTCCCGGACTCAACGACGCACTCGAAACGACCATACGAGTTAACAAAAATAAATTCTCTTTTTATTCCATTCAATTAGTCCCGACACGACTCACACGTGTGACAGACTTAAATTACCAAACTGTCGTATTTCTCACTTCCGATAATTTATCAAATATCATAATTCCATATTACATATCACATAGTAATATTCAATAGTTCACAAAAATAAGTATTAACCCTTGGCACGCTAGTTAATAATTATTTAAATCCGGATTAATAACAAATTAATTTCTCACATTTTACTTTAATTAATCCAACAACAATAATTAATTGCATATTTATTCCCATAATAATAATAATTAATCACATAATTATTTAAATCGTCAAAAATATGGGGTATTACATACTTCCCCCCTTACAATGGAATTTTATCCCGAAATTCGGAAAAAGTATACTAGGTACAGACAAGGCTGTAAAAACATTGCGCCTCGCATCCCGGCGCTCACAAATAAGCTACTCCGTACCACCCATATAGTACGTTATCGAATACCCTTAATAATGAACACTTCACATGTGTTTGCTTTAAACTCCAGGTTGCCCTGTCCTATAGGCCCTTGCCCAAGCCTTTCTGCTTAAGTTTCACTACTTCAACATTATTTTAGATATTCACTATCTAACCTTCTACTATTTGCACCTTAGTAGATTTATCCTATTTTCATATACATATGACTCTTTCTCGTATCGTGCATACAAGTAAATTCTCTCTCCAATATATATTTCACACACAATATATACGATAATATCGATTCTTCTACGACATTTGTAATCATAACTGGTCCCTCACCTTTAACTATCAATTAGGACAACAACGAAGTTTATTATGTCATGTATCCACTGGCACTCTGCCTGAACGTGAACTTATAGGAATTATTTGAACACAAACTCCACTAGTGGAAGGAACTACTCTCGTCCTCCCCAAAGATCTCAGGGTCCACATAAAATTTTCTCTCCCGCATCCGGTTAGACCGCTTATCCTTACTCACACCTCTGTGGGTATTAGGCTGTACTCAATCGCATCTTAGTACTTATAATATCATCATCTCAGCTACCTGAGAAGATCCTTGGGGATACTCTTCCATTCTCTAGTGGAAGGAGCCCCTACTAGTTTCGAATTGTCCACCATTTTTCAATCCGTCAGGTGACCCACTGCAAGACTATCCTTGCAATATTAACCTACTTCGTAACCCATCACCAATGTTGTTTGTATTCTGATAACTTTGATACTCTCTTGAATAAATTTAAATTTAATTTTGAAACGTAAGTCTCTGACAAAGCTTCGTGAATAAGCTTCGGCTTACCCGACTACATGTTGTCGAATTCACATGCTAATCATAATCCACTTCCTGATTCAATTCCCTTAGGGAGCCCATACACCCTATGCCTCACGCATCATTATAAAAAAGACATAAAATTTTCTTACCTCAATTCTTGCACACTCGATATGCTGATGTGGTAAGGGTACACTCAACCACCCCATGAGTCAAAACTTAATCAATCCTTCAATGGCATCATTCATTTATTCCGAAAAATACTAAGGTCGGGCTACTCTATTGACCTTAAGTTATAAAAGAATTGTCAACTCTCAAATATATTCTCCTATAGGTACAAAAACCGACATACAAAACTTATGTATCATCGACCAAACTTCTCTCTAACTCCCGTTGTTCGCTAGTTTCATGCGTGGGATGTCTCGCAAAGCGAAATTCAAACAAGGAACCCCCTGATACACTACTATCTAACGTAGTCGGTTGTTGAGGTTCATAAAGCCTTCAGTACCTATTATGTACTTTCCCACAATCTACGTATTGTGACATAAAAGTTTACTCGTCCACTCTCATGTCCTAAAAATGTAACATGAAGCATGGCGCCCTCACTATCCCAAGTACTTGGCGCTATAAATATATAACGAGCTATATTTCCCCTCTTGATAAGAACACAATGCATTCTAAGTCTTAACAGACAAATAAATCCCTATGCTCGGGAATCACATATAATTAGACACTACACTCACTAAGGTCTATAATACCATGAAAGTTTCATATATACTCATATCTGGGCCCAACCCTATTTCAGGTGGCGCCGCATAAAATTAAGATCACTCCTCCCAGAGTATTCGGCACGACAGTCATAACACTACATATTTACTATCGTTTAACCATACGATAAATAAGTCACTACACATTACCATAATAAACTCTACTAAAGCTGACTCACTATAGTAGGAAATTATAATAACAAAACACATTCTTAGGGCCCTCCCGGTTCACTCACGAGCAATCATCAAAATGCCCTGCTAACAACGAGAAATACGTTTGTAACAAGATTGTTAAAACTAACGTTCCCACTAAACTCGACCCGCACGCAAAGCTTAGGGTTTCCAACTTACATAAAAGCTGTGTCACACCTGTGTCACTAGAATCTATCCTTTACTCACAAGGAAGAAGCAAAACCTCACCAGTCTCGCCAAATCACAGGGTCTCAGCACGTGGATGCCATCATGACCCATGAACATCTGCAATCGTCATACATCCTAGGATTTCATCCTATATTTTTCCCCTCTCACCATGGACAATTTATTCCATCATGTGGATTTCACGCCCATTATTGAAACGTTGGCCCAAACTCTTTAGGCCTCAATTATAGCTTTATAAAACTCCCATTTACATCCCAGGTCCCGTAGACCCTGACATACTGTATGCTACTATTAATGAGGACTCTACTGGTCCAGCCTGAACCCATCATTCTCGGGTTATAAATTTCCTGGGCCTAATTCTCATGACCCCAAATTCTTTCGCTGGAAGTCTCGCTATTCCAGTCGTTATGCCTAACTGGTACGATTTACCATTTCTAGTCTCTTCGGTCTCACTTCTTAATTGTGGACACATTCAACACTTGTACTTATACTTCTTTCACATAAGGAAAATTTCATGAATCATTTCCCCGTCACTGATCCCACTGACCATTTTGGGAATGTCCTTCTCTCGGACCGACAGTTTCAACTCACTATTATTCTTTCATTATCCCTTTGGATACGCTAGCTATTCAGAACTATGGTTGGCCTCTACAGCCTAATTGACTTCATCATCCTTTTGAAGTTAATCACTTAAAATCATCTAACCGAGTTCCCTATTGGGTATACTCTCATGTGGTGTTTCACTAACACCGTTATGTTCAATTCTGCCCGTCAGACAGATTCTCTAACTGTCCTGGCTTGCTTCTTCTGGAAAGAACACAAGAACTAGTCACCGTATAACCTTGATGACATCAACATTAGTCATCTTTACTGGATTTCTCATCCATACTTGTATTCTACTCATAGGTCCTTTATCAACTATAAACCCTTTGTATAATTTATACCCTTCTGCCAAGTACGAAGTTCATTATACAATTCAACCTTTCTCTTACGATCGTTTTCTACCTTACACATTTCACATTTTGTTACCACGACGAATGGAAAACTCCACAGTCAAATCGTACTCAAATTTCTCTCTAAATTTCAAACACAGTTCTTCATATATGGTGATTGCCTCTAATCACTACACGATGCTCCTAAGAGCTATAACTTTTAACTCCAAATTTAATTATGAGTGCTGTCACGCCCCACTCAACACAATTGCCTTCAAATTTTCTTCCTCCACTGGTCTGTTAAACTTTATTATTTTCTTTTTCTGCATCTTCACCGATGGGTTTTCAAAGGATTCACTCTGATTTCCCTTTTATCGACTATGCTAGGTGGTCCTGAATTCACACCACCGTTATCTATGACTGTGTCCTGGGAACCCACAGTTCTCGAGTGACAATTTTACTATCTCGTACTTAAGTAATTCTCATGGTGATTTTTGTCCCGATCACTCTTACCCAATTGCTCTATGCCTTCTATTGAGGTTCTCCTCCCGCAGTTCTTCTTACGGCCCTCGCTGGTCGTTCTAAATATTTGGGGTTCGAATCACACCGAATTTCGTATAATGAGTCACCTCCATTATGATTCATAGCAGGAGAACGTAAGTCGCGTACGTAAGGGAACACAACAATCCTATCATAAGGCTCTACATCAAAGAACGATATGCTGAAACGTAATAAGCCGCACAGATCCTAAGGACACTAGAACCTGATGCTCTGATACCACCTGTGACACCCCGTCCAATTAAATATAGGGTGATCAGTCCTCTACCAATTTAAAACAGGATATTCAGTTGGTTCATTCTCAGCATCACTGTCGAAAAACTTTTTAACATATTAATCACCTAATATAAAATTAAGCCAAGTGTCAAAACATTTCCAATTTTAATAAAACCAAGTAAATCCATTTCTTCCCATCTTATAATATAAACCATTCACCACACATAGGAGTGTAAATAAATACTGAACATGAATCAAGTACTGTAATAAATAAGACTGAGTAAAACTCTCAGTTTAAAACTAAAAACCATACATTAAACTGAATACAATATCTCTGGTGGAAGAACTAGAAGTGGGCGACATATGCCCTAAACAAGAAGACTAAATGAAACTGAATGGAAAGGATAGATGTGTCTATTGCAGGGACCTACAGCCTCCACAACAGCTGCAGCACATCAAGCATTCCAAATCTCTAAATCTGATACTCCTGTGCTTGAGCACCTGATATAATACATATATATAACAAAAGAGAGAAGAGATACAAGAAATGGGTCAGAGCCCGATGTGTAAAAATACTTTAGCAAGTATTTAAAACTAGTTCTTAAAACAAGTCTTATACTCATGTTAGTTATCGAACTCTCACATGAGTTTCTCACCTCTCGTCTATTGTGCACGCCTAACGTACATCTAATCTCCCCCTAGTTATACCTCCCAGTCTAACTAGTCAGAAACCATACTAATACTAACTATGCTCACTAGTAGTATTCCCGTATCTCCTATACAATACGCTATTCAGATAGTTTATCTCACATACTGAATTACATTATTCACCGTTTGAATGGTTTATCTTTTATTCACTAAGATTAGTATGCTTCTCATTTTCATTTTTATCTACTAGTCTCACAAAGTAGAAAATTACCCAAGTGCACTCATACATATATATATAGTCTCATCATCCCTATATATATACACTAATCCTGCACACATTGGTTAAGACCACTTGTTGTAATGTAATAACTATTATTATTACCAAGTCTACTAATTTCACACAGTAGCAATATTCACAAGTCCATATATATAAATATAGTCACATCATCCCTACACACACACACACACACACACACACACACACACACACACACACATATATATATATATATATATATATATATATGCACATATTCTGGAAATCACGCATTCCCGGGTTAGCACCCATAAATGCACCTATCAATAATAATTCAGCACCCCCAGGTTATCACCCATTAGTGCACCTAACAATATAATATTGCATCCCCGGGTTAGCACCCATTAATGCACCTATCAATATTATTCCAGCACCCCCGGGTTATCACCCATTAGTGCGCCAAACGATAATAAACTTTGTAACCCCGGGTTATCACCTATTAGTACACTTAATAATAGAGTTTCTGCACCCCCGAGTTATCACTCATTAGGGCTCTTAACTATAATATAACATAATAGGCATTCACACATCCTATTATAATTTATAGGTATTTCTCCAACCTACATATATACTCCCCATACGTGTTTTAACCTCGTTACTACGTATAGTATAAATAATTAGATTACTATCTCTCTTGTAATCTCCAAGGTACATTCTCTCTATACCAAAATAATTAAAGTATTAATTCTCACATACTTTTCTCGAAATTTCTTTTTTATTTTAATTTACTATTTGGTAGTTTCTCTCACCCCAATAAATCGGAAAACTCAAAACTAAACTTTGAGAAAATTCCCAAAAATTCCCTCTGTCGCTCGAACCAGATGGGTTGTCGTTTGAACGACTTCCACGTGTCGCTCAAGCGACTTCACGCGAGAAACCATCTCGCTCGAACGAATTAGCGCGAGATATCCATCTCGTTTGAACCACTTCTAGCGAGATCCCAATCTCGTTTGAACCACTTCGCGCGAGATCGCGCGAGATTGCACTGTTCGTTTTCTTCACCAAACTTCAACATTTTTTCACCATTTTTGAACCTAAAAACCTCTAAGGTTCGATTCCCAACAACTCATCATCAATTCCCATCAACCCCTAATAGGTTATAGATCATTTCTATCATCCTAGGATCCTTAATTCGTCATTAATTATCATAATTTCATAAAACCCCTGAATTAATTCACATGAACCCTAGTTTCCAAAATTCCAATTAAAGAACCTAATCAACCCAGATTCGTTCATCAATATATCATCAAATTCCGTGATTAATCCTCTACATACATGAAGGAAATTCAACCACTAATTAAACCAATCCTTAATCATAAATTAATTCTCCAATTTTCACCCAATTAACATATAAATCATGATAAATTCCACCTAGACTAACATGAGCATGATTATTGCTAAAAGAATGCAAGTAATAAACACTTGCCTCGAATATGACGGTCTGATCCGTTGGTGATGTTGGTATGTGTGACAACCCGCTCTAAATAATAACGGGTGGCCAGCCCTATACTACATAAATCAGGTATCTCGGATGGTACAGTCTCAACATCAACATACAACACTATAATATAAGGCTAACTACCCATAATCATTAAAAGCGAGTTGTCAAAAATTTAATCTTTTTAATTAACAACAACAACAAAACCAATAATGCAACTCAACCAGCAATAAACATCTAACTATGATGAGTGATAAGTGTAAACTCCAATAAAATAAAGGAGTACAAAATAATGTACAAATAAAATCTCAACAATAAAGTACCCGAATATGCTGTTGGGTAACAGACGATACAATAATCTGAGAATATGAAATATAAAAGTGTTAATCTACAACACTTGAATACTAACTCAATATACAAGCTGAATCCTAATCTAGATATACAAAGATAGGAATCGACTAAATCAAAGTGTCGCGACAGTCCGCTATTGCCGCAGCTCCATGAGTCCTGAATGGATAACATCAAAGGCGTCCTAGCGGAGGAACACCTGAAGTAATATAATATATACATGGAGGAGAAAATATAAACAGGTCAGAGCCCGAGTTTGAAAAACATTTTATAGAAAGTGTATTAAAATGCATAATAATTATAAATGCATTATTACATGATTTAGCTGGAATCGAACTCTCCATAATAATTCAACTTACCTCTCATCTAAAGCGCGCACTAAGCGTATGCACGTGATCTCCAAATGAATGTCCGATTCTAATTTAGGTAAGAGGATTCTAACTTAAACCCAAGTGAAGTATTTAAGTGAAACCATCTAACCTATCTCCCAATCTACATTTATTTCAATTAACTTTAAGTTATATACGTTAACTTTAACGTAATAGTTACAGTTATCTTTATAATGTTCATTTGTTGAACATATAAAGTTACATAATCCAATCATGTCCACATCATCACAATATATCAACAATCTCATTTACTAGAATTTTATACTCTAGAGATGCCCTTATAAGGCATAAAACCATATATATAATTATTATATGAGTTATTAGCATTAAGAGTTAAGGACTAAACTCCTCCCGATTCTCAACACGGTGCCGCGTTTCGTGCGTGGGACGTCTCGCCGAAGCGAAATCCAAATAAGGAACCCCCCCGTTACACTACTCCTGACGTATCGATCCTCGGGGATCATTATGCCATCAATGCAAGATGCATGTAACCCAAATGATTATTATCCAATTTTAATTAATTAATATTCCCAATTCTCAGCAGTACACGGCGTTTCATGCGTGGGACGTCTTGTCGAAGCGAAATCCAAACAAGGAATCCCCTGTTACACTACTCTTGGCACTGTCGATCGTCGGGATAGGTGATATATATATAGATAATTATGAGCATTAATGACTAAACTTATCCTCAAGTTCCAACATTACACTGCGGTTCGTGCGTGGGACGTCTCACCGAGGCGAAATCCAAACAAGGAACCCCCCCGATACACTAATCCTGGCAATGTAGGTCGTTGAGGTCCATTATGCCCTTGATACCCAAGTACAAACACAAGCAATAATAACCATCCAACTGAGCTATAACTCGAAGGACGCAGGTTCACATGCTATCATCTTCCAGCAACCCATATACGTAACAAACTGGGGCCACCTGGTGGGGTTCAACGACACCCACCTCGTGATCTACTCACGCACACAACGTCCCGGGAAGCGGTCATAGCTCTGAACCGACAAGTGAGAGCGACACATACCCACGACCTCTCACCCCCAAAATAAATAAATGTATACATATATGTCATTTGCTGACCACCATGGACGACTATGACTTGGGGAATATCCACATCCTGCTTTTCTAGTCAGAATGCTCACCCTCTACGCACGAAACTTCCCAATGATAGCAAGGAGGGGGTATGCTTCACTATATATGTATATACCATCATATAAGGTATACATACATGATCACCTAATAAAGATATACCATTATATAAGGTATACCTGCACATCATTTCCATATTCATTATACGCCCTTAGGCAAAATAGATTAATATCATTATTTAGTATATCTCTCTCTTTTGATACACTAACCGTCAATTCTCACACAATAACCCCACTTAGTATATGCTGTACTAATTCTCGCTTGAAGCTCAAATGTCGCTTCTATTATAAATTGTCTCTCAATTCTATTTTAGTTAAGGATATTTTTTTATCCTAATGCACCTCAATTAGCATTTCTCATTGTGTGAGATATCTCCCAAATCGATCATCAATAAGGATACTTCTATATCCGTATACATATCAATCAACCATTTTCATTCCTCAAATACTAACCTCGATACTGAGAGTATTTTCCACCAAATTTATATAATTCTTTTAGACTCTCACTTTCTCAAAATCAATCACTAAAACTCCTCGACATTTTCATTTAGTCATTTATCACTATTTCTCTTATTTTCCAGATAAGAGATATATCCCACCATCACATTTATTTATCACTTAGCCCCATATATCGTCTTATGATTCTAAAGTCAATAATCCCCTTATATGATCACTTAATCCTTTATGATACTCTGATTATGGAAGTCCATACATATAAACCCAAAGAAAAAGGGAATAACTTAAATTCTCAAACTTGAACCCAAAACATGGGACCGATCGACTGGTGCCCAAACTGCAGTCGACCGCATTTCTTAATTTTACCTATAATCGAAGACAGTGTGCCCAATTCTGGAGGCGCGGTCGACCGGCCCTCTCTACCCGGTCGACCGGCCCTACCGGGTACCACGGCCAAACTCCATTTTTACACAACTCCAACTTCTCAAAAAATCCCAATATAATTACATTCAACCACAAATCTTCAACCCAACCATATTCATAACATTAATATTCATCCTAGAATGCATTGAAACTAATTTCTATCATTGAATCTAAGATCTACATATTAAATCTAAGATTATACCCAAAAGTTAGGTTTTGTTAAACTAAGCCTAAAACCCAAAATATCAATCCACAAATCAGGCAATAATTGGTACACAACAATTATTTAGCAAGTTCAATCACTTGCCTCAGGTTCGTAGGGTCTGAATCCGCCATGAGATCGTGTGGAAACAGGAAATCTCCACTTTCTCTCCCTTTTCTCCTTCTTTCTCTTGTTCTTTCTTCTTCTCTCTTTGTTTCTAGGGTTTTCCTCTTTCTCTTAAGTGAGAATGACTTCTCACGTGGTTTTTAAGCCTTATCCCATAAGATACACACTTTAAATGATACTACGCACTTTAAATGACTCAGTAACATTAATTCGAGTCAAACGGTCCTAAATTATTTCGGAACCTAAATAGACCCCAAGTACAGTCCTTTCGACTTTCTCGACCCTTCCGAAAACAATGGTACCCTCAGAATTGCCATACGACACACTTTCTAACGACTCCAAATTTTGGACCTCAATTGCCAATTTAATTATTTCTCCAATTAAAAATAATATTTATTTCTCCTCAAAAAAAATTCCTAGTCTCCAAGTCCTCGGGTTGTTACAGTATTTTCGCGTTCCTCTCTTCTTGATCTACACGTTGGTGGTCACGGTTGTGCAAGGTGACGCCAAACGAGCCTTATCTTTTAGAATTTGGCTCTCCCTCGCACCCTCCATGGCCGTTCTTGATTTGTGTAACCTCTTAACCCTAATGAACTTTCCTTAGCTGATATAATTAATCCCAATTTTCGTCCATTAATTTAGCCCAAAAATCCAAATTACAAAACTACCCCTACGGGGTGCCGGTTTGGCCTAAAATCGCCCCGGGACCCAAACTAAACACCCGAGTATACTATTTTGACTATCTCGACCCTCCTGCACTCAACGGCGCACTCGAAATGACCATACAATTTACCAAAAATAAATTCTCTTTTTATTCCATTCAATTAGTCCCGACACGACTCACACGCGTGACTGACTTAAATTATCAAACTGCCGTATTTCTCACTTCCGACAATTTATCAAATATCATAATTCCATATTACATATCACATAGTAATATTCAATAGTTCACAATAATAAGTATTAACCCTTGGCACACTAGTTAATAACTATTTTAATCCGGTTTAATAACAAATTAATTTCTCACATTTTAATTTAATTAATCAAACAACAATAATTAATTGCATATTTATTCTCATAATAATAATTAATCACATAATTATTTAAATCATCAAAAATACGGGGTATTACAAATAATAATAATAATAATAATAATAATAATAATAATAATAATAATAATAATAATAATAATAATAATAATAATAATAATAATAATAATAATAATAATAATAATAAGTTCACAAGGGAAAATTTGGGCAAACCCTTTAACCCTTAACCCCTCTCTCCCTCCAAAAGAAAAAAATTAGGGAAAAAAAGAATATTTAATATAATGTCTGCCAACAAGTCATGTTTCTGAATTACTGCATATCACTTTTTAATCGATTTTTATTTGTTAATATATAAGGGAACTTTTCAAAATTGTGTTTTTGGATCCACCCAATATCAAGGTTCATCCCACTTACCACTCCGGTAATGCATTACGCCTCTAGGACAAGCAAGGCATGCCTTTCGTCCCATTTACCACTCCAGTAATGCATTACGCCTCTAGGACAAGCAAGGCATGCCCTAATTTATTAATTATAGTAAATATCTAAAATTGACATTACAATCCACTATCGATATTTATTTCTTTCACACGTTGATACGCTTATACTTCATTAAGTCATTTGTTACTTTTGTATTATCTATATTAATGCATACACATATCTATTTGGTCAATATATCAATTTCGTTGATTCATGGATAGAAGTCTAACTGTGGTATTTTTACATTAAATGTAATAAATACATGCATATGGATAAATATATTTTACAGATCCTATAAATACCCATGTTATGTTGGCATTTGAATTGAACTCGTAAAAAGTCAAAAATATTGTGTGAGTAGTAAAGAAAAATTATCTCCCCATATTAAGGGCTATCTCTCAAATATTGAGTGTCTTAGTATATTTTATTATCTCTCGTATATTTTTTTTATGGGAGTCATATATTTGGATTAAGGGGTTTACGAAGATATTCTCAAGTTAAATGAATGCTTTACTTATTTGAATAAAGGGATCTAATGAAAAAAAATTATGTTTAAATTTTTAGGGTGCGATGGTTTTAAATGTTTGATTAGGTTTCTTAATTTGTATGTTTGCTTCACGCATTAGTAGTACACTATATTTACACATACATTTTCCTAGCTATGGATACTAATAGGCTGTGTCTATTAAGTTTGTTAAAGTGAGTTTTTGTATAAATTTATAACATGACATATATTGTATACAATATTTAATGTTACATATTAACATTTTGTAATCGATTTGATGAGTTCATCTTGAATGTTTTAGGGTTATTTTATATTATTTTCTATGTACTTTTAAATATAACAATATTTTTCATAACAATTTTTATACAATGGTTTAATACTAATATTCATTTATTTAAAATAATATTAAGATATTTAGGCACATTATCCATAATCCAAATATCGTTCTACTATGTTAACTATGTTTTCAACATGTTTTAACTATATTCTCTTTTACACTGTGAATTTCCAAAAAATATCATTTTATGATTACGCAACGTGTGGCCTGGAAGCTAGTTATACGTAAAGCATATTACCTTATTTCCATAACCCATTTTAATGGAAATAAATTTAAAAGAAATTTTAATTTTAGTTCTTGGGCATTATTAATTTTTTTAGCTCTAATTCACTTATATATTTTTTGAGCACTAAGGTTCCCAAACCTTTAATGTATACTATATTACAAATATTCATGCATACAGTAAAAATTTCGGGTACAAATTATGACTTTTTCTCCAAAAAAAATTATAAAAAAATCATTCATCTTTACAAAATTAATATATATATATATATATATATATAAGTTACAATGGTGTTTTCACTATTCATAAGATGGGAAGACACTTTATGGTTCAGATCGAAGCCAACAATGTAAGGATCCAATGGTTGAAATTAAAATACCCTTCTTACCATTTTTGTCCCTTACATATTTGAGTTCCCCTTCTTTTTTAACCCTTCATTTCCTTTCATTCTCTTGGCCAAAATTCAAATGCATGGATAAAATAGGAAATTACAACTTTGAAACCTTCTTACACGACTGACTACACTACTCTATCTCTATCAATCGAATAACTCTCCAAACCCTACTCCTCTCCTCACTATCTCCCTCTCTTGAATCAGCCTCCTTCTCCATACAAACCATTGTCGCTCTCTTTCCCCAGTTCTTGCTCTCGACGCACTCTCTGCTCTTCCCACGTCTTCTCCTCCCCGAGCTAGATCATTTTCTAGGCTTTATTTTGAAGATCTAATAATGCGTGTGTGTTTATTTTGTTCTGTTGTTTGCAGATCGACCATGACTATTATGTGTTTGGTATTTTAGGGTTTTGAATTTATCAACTATAATGTTAAGGTTTTGAATTTATCAATTGTACATATAATTTTAGGAATTTACCAACTGTACATATAATTTTTGTTCTAAAATTTGTTGTTAAATCTACTTTTATTGGTTTGAGTGTAAAATATGATTTTTTATTGCGTTTGTTTTTGTATTTCAGAAAATGTACATGCTAGAATTTTTATTCATGGATTCAATTTGAAATATACAAGATGCAATGGCATTTCAATCTTATACTTTGATTTTGTGTTTTAGATTAGGATATTTATTTTTTATTCTTAAACCATTATACACCTGGGTTCTGACTTAATTTTAGGGGTTCCTTCACCTAAAATGAGTTGGTTTCTTCATAAGTCCCATTTGTTGAATAAGTCTCATTTGTTCTCTTCATAAGTCCCATTTAACAAAACAGAGACCTACAAACATGAGTTGGTTTCTTCTAAATTTTCAATCAAGGAGCAGATATCTAATAAATATTGAGATGGATTGAATATTAACACATGAGTTTTTTGTTAGTAGATACTTTGATTTAACTCTTTCTTTTCTATATTTTTGGATTGGTTTTTAATTTCGAGTTGTATGCATGCTAGGTGCTTGGAAAAATTCCCCAACAAATCTGTAATTACCAGGAGCATAGAGAACCACTTGGTTCAGGTACGTTTTAAATACTACTTTCTTTATAGACCGTATGTTTATTAATAAGCTTAACAATAGTTCGTTGTTAGTTATATTGTTAATAAATTAGATATGTTTATAATATTCTTAACAATAGTTCATTCTTAAGTTATGTGTAATACATGAGTTAGATTTTGTTTTGAAATACTCTATTTTTGGTTGTTCATTAGCATTCAACATCCCATAATTGCAACTTTGTTTTGAAATACTCTATTTTTTGTTCCTCATTATGTAGCTTAATGTTCTTATTTGGTTGGGTGGGTAGTTTTATGGACTAAATTACGACATGTATCTTCATTGTTAGATCTAGGTTAATGTTCCGATGCTTGATAATAACAATTTGGTGCCTTCTGAGACACAAATGGATAATTGTACTTAGCTTGCTATGTTAGATGATCATAATAGTGCGGTATAAACATTAGATCCAAGTGCATAAGTGTAAACCTCATTTGGTGTCTTCTGAGACACAAGTGCATAAATTCTGATGGCAGTGATTAGCAGATTTGATCCAAGTGCATAAGTTTAAACCTCATCGGGAGTGATTCATAAAGAGGATATATACATTTTAATGTAATGAGTTTGTATGAGGTATAAGATCATCTTGATAAGTTTCTTTTAATGTTATGAGTTTACGGTAATTCATATGATGTTATGAGTTTTTAAACTCAAATGCTGATAATTCATGTATTTGGGTCGTATGTTTTTTCTCAACACAAAAAACACCATATAGACATGAATACAACACAAAAACACAAGTAACGGGACATGACATTATGTTCATTTGGCTGTTTGGCTAATAATTCCTTAAAATGTTTGTTCATTCTACTAATCAATGTTTGAAAATTCACGTGCTTGAATAATATAGGTGGATTGAGAATATTCATCCCGCATTTGCTCTGTTTTAGGTCCCTAATCCATGTTCACATTGAATGAATCATTCGTAGTTGGTTTTTGAATTTTGAACAGGGCACCTAAATAAGAATCTACGAAAGATATCAACCATAGTTTTCACTCTCTCACCTTGGTATGTTCCAATACTTCTTACACTTTATTTTTCCTACTGATTTAGGGTTTGAAAGTTGAGTTTTCATCATAGTTTTTGTTTGAATTTATAGATGATGACTTTTCTCTATAGTGTGAATTTCCTTTCTTGATGCAGATCGTCCCTGTAGACGATGGTGTGGTTGTGTTTGGGCATCTTTGAAGGTTTGTCTCGAGTGTGTCTTGCATGTGATTTTGTGCATTCTCTGATATAATGTGAATCCGGAATTATTTTGAAAGCACTAGGTATAACATATTTTCCTTTTTTCGACTCTCATTTAATCACTAATTGTTAGTTTTCATGTTTTTTTATGGTTTAACAATTTCAATGATGTTTAAGGTCCACATATCCTCTCAAAAGGTAATATATATGTAACTAAGGAACTAATTGTGTTCAGGTGTTTGTAATTTGGTGTATTGGTGATGAGCTTTGAGTTGATGTTTAAACTATTTTTTTGTTACTCATGTTCGGTTACTCGTGTTTTTTTAGAAGGCTTTGAACTACTTGGTAATGTCTTATTTTGGGATTAACTTGAAACCAAAATATGAATTCATCTTAGCCATATGATAAATGCTCCACTATTTTTGGGTTGACAATTTTTTTCGTGGTTTAATTCCATTTTTCAGTTTCCATATTAAATTCACATGTTCGTTTCCTTTACGAGATCGAAGAAGCGCAATTCTGATTATGTTTCTCCTCCCTTGAAACATTAAAGGGGATTATCATTTGTCCTTAATGTTTTGAACTAGATTTTTTTCAATCAGTTTGTGCAATCATGTTAAATGATTATCATTTAAGGGTACATATATTGATTCAACCAGTTTAATTAAACTGATTGAAAAATTACAAATAACGAAGCGATAAGAAAAATGAAACTAATTGTGCAGAATGAGTAATTGAACCTACTCAAAGGAAAGTGAACAAAGAAGTCCATATCAACCTTTTTTTATCTCCAAATAATCATTAGGATGTTCAAGTGAATCTTATAAAAAATTAAGTAATCTTCATCTCTGAGAATCATACCAGTGGTGATAATGTTATGTGAGAATGTTCCTTCAAGGATCAATAGATGCTTAAAAGGAGCTACAATTTTTTTCCTCGAACATGTTAAATTAGCATATGTGAATAAGCTTAAACCCCATACACAAACCAACAAATAATTCTAGAAACAATAGAGGTTCCATCTCAATGACTGCAACAAATTCAACCTAATAATAATAAGAGAAAAGCTATTGATGAAGGGCTTTCACAAGATAAAACTAGGCCTACATTTAGTAGCCTCACTGTTGTCTCATTATATATATATATTTTTTAAAATTTGGATAATATAGTTACTAAAGATAAATAAGCGACATTCTAATAGTTCTTCTATAGAAACAGAAAAACTTTATAAGTTTCAGAATCTTCCTTTTATTGCGTTGCTAGAACCGAAGTTGAATATTAAAAATTAGAAGACATTAGAAGAATCCTTCAATTTGATGGTTATGGGGAAAATAGTAACTTCAATTTGATCATAGACTAATATTTCTATTCTAAGAACATAGAGTAACTGTTAGTCTTATGCAAATAGTGTCTATGCAAGTAGTAACAACTAAATTTCTTAGAATAGAAATGTTCTTAGTATTAACTACAGCACTTTTAATATATGTTTGTTCATATGATTTCGTGTCGGCTGTGATTTCTATATTAACTACAAGGGTTTGTTGTTACAACTTTAAAGGAATGTGTTAACTTTCTAACTCTTCCCGTGTAAAATATAATGTTTATTAGAATATACTTGAAGAATACTCTTCATGTGTAGAGTATTATGTATGTGTAAAATTGATAAAGGTATCACTTTAGAATTTCTTTGTTTTCTCCCAGGTCTTTACATTTTTATTATTTGAGGAATTTCATTTTTATTTTTATTATGTTCATTTTATGATGTTGGATGAACTCATGTAACCCTGAGAGATTAGTGATTAATACAATTTTGAAAACACCCTCAATCATACAATTATTAGACTTTTATGAATCAACTATGCATTTAAGTTTCCAAAAGAAAACAATAGTTACAATGTCTATAAGGTATAAGTCCTTTGCAGATGTAGAATAAGCCCTTTTCTTAATGAGGATGTAAAAAAATTTGAGGTGAATTTAATTTACCCGTATTTATATATATATATATATATATATATATATATATATATATATATATATATATATATATATATATATATATATATATTATATTAGTTACATTATTAACTATTTGTTGATATCCTTCCGCAACCATGCTAGATATCGTGGATGTTGATCATTATTTCAGGGGTATCAGGGTATGAAAGATAATGAATGATAATTCACAAAAGATTATTGAAGCCTGGGAGCTGATGCATTATTTGTTGAGCTCCGAGCACTAAGAGTACAAATTCGGTAGTGTAGAACATATTAGTGTTGGAGCGTGGGCTTATGAAACATTTGGTACAAAAAAGAAATCTTATTGGTAGCCATGTCTACTCTTGAAGACATGATAATAAATGCAAAGAATATTACAATCGCTAATCAATTCTTAGAAGTTCCCAGTGGGACCAACAACAATAACTATGCTAATGTGAAGCACATACTAGAGGTCCGTAAATATAGTTATATTTTTTTATATGTACTTTAGTTATTTTCAGTATTTGATCATCATCAGACTATATAATAAACACCTGGAGAACAAACCAGTTTCAAAAAGTAAATGTTTGAGAAGATATAATTTTATTAGGGTCACTTAAATAAGGGCTCAGTCCCTAAACTCTTCACACTTGATGGAACTGATAAAAAATCATTTCTTGGTTATCAATATTATAGAGATAACACATGTAAGTACGGTTTGGCTTGGTTGTGTTCATGTATCCGAAAATCTTGAACTACCAGATGCATTGAAAGCCAAGTAAATTATATTTCTCGGGCCACCCTCTCAATCTATGGCAGCCCTGGGAGATAAAATTGGTTCATCATTGATTGCTCAAGCTGCTGAAGTACCCACATTTGGTTTGAGTTGGATTTAGCCTAATATTCTGAATTTATCTAATTCCCTTTTTACATTTGTAATTATTTGTGTTCTTTATATTGCAATTGTTATTGGTGTTCAGCTTTTTGGCCTATTTGGGTGGATTTGGTACTTTGGGCTGATTTTGGATGATGTATTGGTTCATTTGGGTATTTTGATTTATCCGGGTTATCATTTGGGGTTTTGTTGGTTTCTGTTTGGATTTTATTGTGTTGGGTGAATTTTTTCATTTATGTCCGACTAGCCATGTAGTCATTCCATGACCTTCTTTCCAAATTAACGCAATGTTATCAACTCGAGAATATTTGAATATTCCATGTTGTCCAACTAGCCATGTTGTCATTCTTTCATTTAGGTCCAACTACCATGTGTGATTCAATGTTTTCCTGTCATTTGAATATTTATTTCTAACAACTCAAGAAGTCTATACTCATGTTTATGTTCTAACAACTCAAAACAGTTGTATGATTGTCTAATCATTTTAATATTCAAGTTTATGTTCTTATATTATTCATTTCTAACTCTAAATTATGGTTGTTGTTTAACCTTTAATATTTTAGCTAATTACGTTTGGAGACTTGATCTAATTGTCATATGTTTTTTCCTGTCCTTGATCTATTCATGTTTTTTCCTCACCTATAACTATTCATATTTGTTCCTCTTCTAATTTTTTCAACTGCTTTAATAAACCTCCATATTAATGTTTTATTAATCAAAATATTTGTATCTGATGCTAGGGGTTGCTTGGGAATATTGGGTTCAATGGTGGCAGAGTTGGATTACTTCAATTATTTGAAGTTGTATTCTTGAACCACCTTATTTCACTAATAAGTTAAGTATGTTAATTTCATTATGAGATATTGTTTTGCATTTCATTAAGTGTGTTTTCATTTTTGACAAATGGTTCCCATCCAGATCATAATGAAAAGGGTTTGAGGTTTTCCTCTTGAAATTCCAAATAGTTCCCATTCCAAATGGTTCCCATTCTAAATGGTTCCCATCCAGATGTTAATTTAGCCTCTGGATAATCGTTTCCAATATGCCCCGTTGACTATGTTACCTCAATGTTACCTGTTTCAAGATTTTCATTGACTTCATCCTCATCAGCACGAGATAATTGAGTTTCCATCTATCATAGTGAGTAGTTTGACTAGGCAACTGGAAGCTTGCTTTCAGACGTACGTTGGTCCAACGTGCTGACTGGAATCTAGCAAATTCAGGTTTGTTTAAGATTTTAATCTTCTATAAATTATTCATTTCAACATCTTCAATGTTAAACCAATATGTATCTCTACTTGAATAACGGAGACTTTCTGTATTTTGTGAACACAACAGTGTTATATCATTCACCCAACGTATACTGCTAAACAAAAAAAAATTTCTATTAATGTGTATTTGCAAATTAATTTTTATTATCTCATTGAGATTCCACATCAAAGGAATATAATGGCTTACGAATCTTGGATATAGTTATTATCTAGAGTGAATTTTTATAAAAGAGGTAGATTGTTCAGGGTTTAATATTGTTAGGTGTTTGCTGGAATTGCTGATCATATATGTCCAGTGGTAATCTTTGCTCGGAATCCAATTAGTATTTTTCACATTCTTCTAATACTTTTATTTAGTCATCCAACTGTGTTTACCAGCTGCTCAGATCAGCTAAAACAGTGTTAAAAGAACACTGCTCATGTAATGCACGTAAATAGTAGTGTGGTTTAATTCAATGTATGCGGGTAAATAATAGGACCACTACTCAGGTAATGCAAGTAAATAGTAGGAACATTGCTATGTATAAATTGATTTTCATATTTAATTAGAGGCTTATCATCATGTTTCTCATAAATAATGTACAGATTTAATTAACGAATAAAGTTTGTGATTGAATAAAGTTCAAATACTTGAAAAAAAAACAGGGGCTGACGGAGTAGTCTACTCATCATTTGATTGTCGGGTCCTAGCCGAGAGTAAGATTTAGTTTGGCCTGCGCCAGGAATGGTCTAATAGAAGTGGGTTTCGATCTCTCCCATTCTCATTCTCATTCATATAATATCAACAACGTTGTTAATTGTCCTATACATTATCATTCTCATTCATAGAATATCAACAACGTCATTTTATTCTTTTATTCTTTCTCAATGAATATTTCTTATTGTTAACCCTATCATGCGGTGAATATTCCATCTTTCAATAGTCATAGATTCTATAGCAGAATCAATGCAACTGCTATGGATACTACTATAGGATCTATATAGTTGATTTAGCATATAGAAGAATATGGATGTACTACTATCTAGATGTTGTCAATATAACTGCTTCTATCAATATTCTGCTATAAGTATATTGATTATGCTATAGATACTACAATCTAGACGTATTCTACTATAGATATATTGATTCTGCTATGAATAGTTGATTTATGATATGGATGTACTACTATCTAGATATTGTGCTTTTTCTTTTATAGGTTCAATATGTTAGTTGGATTTGTTGAGTAACCAGGATTATGAAGAAGCGTGTGTTCAAAGAGCCTAGAAAAAACACAAATGTGGAAGATGTTCTTAAGGAATACAAGAAGACAACCAATGCATACTCATGATTGGACAGCCATATCCAAGTCCATCTGATATTGAGCCGATGGAGAGGGTAAAACATATTGAAGGTTTGGGAGATTCAAATTAGGGTAATAAGCACACTTTGTACACATTAACAGATGCTGATGTAGATTTTTTTATAATTGACTTTTGGTTTGTTTTGGGAATCAAACCTATTTTTTTTCTATCCATTGTCCATGTATTCTCTGTTTTCATTCACTATTTTTTAATGTTTGAAATGAGGTATTCAATCGAGATTTTTCGGAATGGCTCGAGAAGAAATTGAACTATATCAAAATAGGCTTCTCGTAATACGACGACACTGTCAAGACTGTTGTTTGGAACAACACGTTTCCAATTGATCCTAAATCAACACGTTTCCAGAAATTGAACTATATGAAGACATCAGTGTTTTTTATTTGAAATCTTATGTTTAAAGATATCTTAACAATAATCAATGTATATGATATTGAAAATTGATTTTTATTGTTATCACTTCTCATGGGAAGACATAATCTTTTAGACCATTTTGAATTGTGAAGTAGTATAAATAATTACATTTGGATTATGCCAAAGTAGTTTAATACAGGGTCTGTGAGTTCAATAGTTACATTAGTCTACTGATTTTTGGGGCTTACTTTATTCTGTTGGATGTCCAATTTTTTACTATATAGAAACAATATAATGAATGAATGTATATAGATGTTCTTGGCCATTCATGTTGTAAATTCTCTCTTAGAAACCAAGTACATGTTTTTTTTATTTTTTTCGATGTAATTAACCATTTTGCTAAGGCAATGTAAAATATTACTACCAATGAATGTACGTGTAAAATGGAGGACACACGCATTAATCTATTATTTCCATGAGTGATATAAATATGATAGTTACATGTACAATAACATTATGTATATGTTATATACTTTGTACATGTCAAGTGTGAAGTGTCCTATAAAATGTGATAGATAAACTATGCCTATAAAATGTTATGGTCATGAACAATGTGAAAGGGCAGATATGTTATACAAATTAAATGATGGCTAAACTATACAGTTCTGTTTTTTAACACCATGTTACATGAACGTGTGATCTCATATTTATTCTTCATTGACATGTCAATGTTACACAGGTGTATCCAATGTATGGAAGTCTACCGGTTTTAGAATGACTGTTGAGAGATATTTGTTAGGTAACGCCAATCACATAATTTCAGTAATAGGCAATGGTGGTGTGACCACGGTACATGCATATGAGTCTGTTGAGAAGGATTTGTTGTTGTGTTATTTTTTTATTTCTTAAACAGGGCGGAGAGTCCAATAAATATAGGAATCTCTGTTCAATTTTTTTTATATTGTTTACAACTATTTTTGTTATGTAATAAATCTTTTTGAATTAATTATTGGTGTTACTTTCACGAATTGAGTTGAATTTGTTTATACAATTTTAGGAATGATTATTAGTATTATGGTTGGATTATGTTTCTTTTCTTAAATAAGGTGGGTAGTGTTATAAATAAAGGAAACTATCCAAAAAATTTAAATTGGGTAACACTATATGTATTATATATAAAACTTTATAACTTAAATTATATAAGACTTCACACTTTGTTTTTTTGGCGGAACAAAATTGTTTTCGTTTCACAATTATGTACTTTAGAAATTTTTTCTACTTTTCGATTACGTACTTTTTGAAAATTTTCGTCGTGTCTTCAGACACATGCATACCCTATATATATATATATATATATATATATATATATAGAGAGAGAGAGAGAGAGAGAGAGAGAATCACAAGTGGACCTAAAAAACAGATTTTTTTAATGGACCTTAACAAAAAATACCTAACAACCCATTAATTTTAATTCCTATATTGTAACTGGTCCGCGCCAGGGGCAAAGGACACGTGTGTCGATTGGATATTTTTTTTACACCCCCACCCATCATGGCATCCCTTACCCCTGAGTAAACATTCCAGTAACTGAATTTTTTTAACTAGTGGTCTGCCATGGTGGCTGGGGTGGGGGGAGGTGATAAAAGGATCTCAGGTCACACACGTGTCCGTTGCCGCCGGCGTAGACTAATTACACCACAAGGATTAAAATTAATGAGTTGTAAGGTGTTTTTTATTAAGGTCCATTAAAAAGTCCACTTTTTAAGTCCACTTGTGATCTTCTCCCTATATATATATATGTATATTAATGAAAAATAGAGTATACACTAATAGTGTTCATAAACAAAAAAAATTATCAAAAACAAACGAAAAATTTAAAAGAAGTAGCATCTTCAGTCGATTAATCTGCAAATTTATATGTAATAAAGTTTGTGTTTATCACTAACATGATATTAAGGCCATTTGTAGTGGGATTGTGTAAAAAAATATAAATATGAATTTTTTGGGTTAGATTTTTCGTGTGTTGCTCACTGTGGGATGGTGTAAAAATGAGGTGGAGAATGTGGGTCCCCCCTTAGGCAGTCATTGTTAGACGCCCA
This sequence comes from Sambucus nigra, assembly GCA_949130495.1. NCBI lineage: Eukaryota > Viridiplantae > Streptophyta > Magnoliopsida > Dipsacales > Adoxaceae > Sambucus > Sambucus nigra. Next base: position 288,002,226 of record OX422208.1, read on the forward strand.
GCATCTGGGCGAGTATGTCTTCCATGCTCAGGCTCCCCCACTCCTGTCAGCCCACATTAATAATATTTTTTTTTATTCTGGAAAGGGGTTGGACGGATGAAAGGTTGCCGCCCACCTGTGGAACCCAGCCACTACACATTGTGTATCCACAATTTAAATTTGCATCGCAGATGCATTTTCTTTTATCTAAATGTATACATTTAGCTATCTAGGTGAGGACAAAACAGCTAAATGTAGACATGTAGAAGTCCCACTAGAGAAGTGAAGAGTTCCAATTGAAGAGACCTTCGTAGTATAAACAAAGTAATGACTGTATTTACATTATCGTAAATGGACACGTCAATCTACCAAAGTATTGTCTTTTACTTTTTGGTTGTGCTTCATACTTTCTGTTGGTTCAGGATCAACCATACCGTGAAATCTTAAGTTAAAGATGTTATCCTTAATCCTAGGCAATAAATAAAGGTAACCTAATGCATTTGAATGCATTAAATTAAGCTTGAATCGGCAACCGTTACAAAGTCAAAGTCGTCTTATTACCATCTTTATCAAAACGCTCTCTTCTCTATTTTTTTTTAAACATCCCAAAGGATTTCATTAAGTAAACAGCGATTACAACAAACCAAGAAACACTTAACCCAAACAGGCTGAGATTAAGCTAGGGGGAGAGAAGATAGAAAACATAAAATAAAAAGAAAGAAAACTAGAACAAAAGCCTAGAGATAAACTTTTAACATTCCTGCTGGTTTGGAGTTTCGATCACAATACATCCCAGTAAAGAGAACAACAGACAGATGTCGGAGACACCAGAGGGTGATCCGCCCATAACAAAATCTGTGCACAAGGCAAACAGACGGTGCAATAATGGAAGACAAACATGTCAAATGCACCAGCGCCAAAGAGCGAGGCTCAAACACCAAGGGACCTAAGAATAGATACACCTTAGTAAAAGTGGGAGAAACCCAAAAAAGACCAAAGTCCATTTGGGTTCTAACCCGAAAGGAACACCCAGTAGAACAGTTGAACCAAAGCCTCCAAAACCTGGCTGACATATTAAAAAGAGATAGATCGCTCACAAAGGAGACGAGAAAAAAGACTCCAAACGGAGACTTCAGATAACAAAAAAAACCAAAAACATAGTCAAATAACATATCTTCAAAATCACAAGGCCGATCTGCCACCAGAATGGTATTTCTTATCGCAACTTTTTCGATCTGTTCACCACAACGACTGACCAAATCGGGGAAGTCCCACGAGACGTGCTTGGATTTTTTTATCACAAATAATACACCTTTTGGATTTGAGGGACCTATTTGGTTCTCCCCCACTCTCTTCTCTGTTCACTCGTGTGTTTTTATGTACTATATACAATTCTGCCTAGTATCTTAAGTAGATGAACCAATATAAGTCTTATGGGTATTAAAGTTTTGTGTTGAATTTGTCTTCCAAGTGCTTTTGAGTATTGCAAATTCTAGTGCATGCAGGAAACAAAGTGATATAAAGTATTATATCAACAGGGGTATAATTTATTATTTTTCATTTAGTAAGTATTGACATGATCGCAAATAATTTTTTCTATAAAAACTTGATTGACCTAGTTTAAAAACTTTCGATACTAGAATGCGTTTGATTCACATTAATTTCATTATCATGATTTTTTTTATATTTTTTTATGGTTCTTGATTTCAAACATCATTCATGGTTAACATATTTTATCCACTTTCAAAGAATTAATTTTTATAAAAAAAATTGAAAAGTAACACTAAATCATTCAAATATTTTTTTACTCATTTTTGTATTTGTCATCAAAATGTACTATTTATAAAATTCACAATCAAACACACCATAATCAATTAATTTTGAAAGCCATGACAACTTCCACGAACTGAATAGGCAACAAATAGTAAGATGTCTCAACCTCTCTATTACCCTAATTTTAAATTTTTCAAAAAATTTAAACTTATAATGATCAACAAATATGGATTGTATATCTTTTCCCGTTTCATTATACATTTGATGTTATCAGGCGAGTGAGCTTTCTTGTTAATTACAGTTGGGAAGCTGACCTCTGTTTTTTTTTATGTTTGTTAAATTGTTGACATCAAATTTTGTAGTACTTTGACTAGTTGATCTTTTGAACCTCGGAAACCAATCATTAGGTTTAGCTTGTTTTTATTTCCACCATCGGGTTGGTTGGTCAAATAGGTTTGGTTAGTGAATTTTACTCGAACCAAATCGCAAACACAATAACAAAATGTACCACAAGTGAAAACAAAATTGTGACAAAAAATATATTGTCACTAAAAGATGCGTGAGGAAAAGAAATTTCATCACCCATTTATGTGAGTACAAAAATAGGCGATGAAATAGTGAAATTCGTCACTAAATGGGAGCCAAAATTTTGGTGGTCAACTTTGCCGCTTGCGGGAAATGGAGCTACACTTTTGGATAGGAAAAGAAATATTTATCACAAAATAGTTTATCACAAAAAAATATAGAATTACCTACAAACGACTTCCTTATAGATGCGTAATTGGGTTAATTAATTTTTTTTAATGACGTTGTCATTGGGCTATAACCTAACCAAACAACTAAACACTCTTGTCATTTTGATTTGGAATAATAAACCATCCTCTAACTCCCATATCCTTTCATCTCCCGCACCCCTAAGCATCTATCCGTCGTTGTTATATATACATATAAATAAATATATGTTGTAGGAGAATCAAATTTACAATATTGCAAATTATCAAAGTATGCATGGAGTGTTGTGCAGAAAGGTAAAATAACACATGCTATACATGGTTTAACAAATCGTCCTTCTCTATGTCCACAAGGAAATATATCCGTTTTCTTTAATGTCAAAAAAATAACTTGGAGTGCTAGGTTTCCTTTAACACCCCATATTTTCCACCCATAGGGTGACGAACCTTGTATGCTGAGAATAAGGATCATCAACGATCTATATCATTCTAAGTATTAATAAATAACTAATATGATCAGAGTCTTAACATAAACGATATTAGAGGAGACAACTATGATACACCGTCTAATTAAATACCAGGTGATCAGTCATTTATTAAATTAAAAACAGAATATCTAGTTGGTCCATTCTTAGCATCACTGTAGAAAACTTTTTTTAATATTTACTAACCACTTAGTATTTTAAAAGCTGGTGTCAAATTTTATCTTTATAATTAACATGCAATGATTTAAAACAATTGAATAATTTAAATGTTACATTCTCCATACTAAATTAACCAACATCACAAATAGTGAAATATCTTAATCAAATAAGATATGACGGGAGTAAACACCCTAGTCTGAAACTTCAATATAATAATCCATAAACAAAACTAAATCCACAACTAAAAATCAACGAAGTACAAAGTCTCTAGAAACAACTACTAATAGAAGATGGGTAGCATGCCTGATTGAGATAAATGAAAGTATGCATCTGATCTCAAAGAAATGGAGGCGTCTACCAAATAAGTCCTGCAATCGTTCATAGCAATCGCAACAATGTCAAATGAGAATGAACTCCTAAGTTGGGCCTCCCTGTGGCTGGGCACCTAAAATAGTTTTTACAAAACGGATTTGGAAAACGGGTCAGAGCCCGAGTAAAATAGTTAAAAAATATTTCCAAGTATTTAAAATGCATAATCAAGAGATATTATATACATATTAGTTTCGCGACTCTCACTTGAGATCCCCACCCCTCAACTAGTATGCGTGCCTAACGTATATTCCTAGCCCGTCCTAGTTATGCTACCCCGTCTAACTAGTTCGAGTTAAATATTTTACAACACCTTCTAACTCTTTGTGGTGACCCGTATTACCCATACAACAACTATTGATAGTTATATATCTATTAGACATTTTTGAATTTTCTCGTTTAGGGTTATGTTTTCACATATTTAGATTAAATTAGATATCACTATCTTTCTCATCTACGAAGAACAAATAGTAGAATTAACTCACAAGTATATATATACATGCCACTCTAATTATCTATATAATAAGGAGCAATGGTGTTTTCACTATTCATAAGTTTAGAAGACACTTCACAGTTGAGATCGAAGCCAACAAGGCACTAGATGGAGGAAGAGATCAATACTTATACAATAATACTATGTACCTCACCACATCTCATTTTATACTCTAATTATAGGTAAAAAATTATCCCAATAAAATTTATTTTCCCCCTCATTTTACTCTCAAAATCTTACTTTAATTCAAATATGAGGGTTATTGTTGGAACACAACAAAAAGGGTACTTTGATAGTGACGTACTATTTCCCTCACCCCACACGATATCACTCATTCTCTCTCATGGAACCAAACTCTCTCCTAACTTGATCGATCTGCACTTCATCTTTTTTTTCTTTTTTTTCATGGTACGAATGTCTATACTTGCTGCCCCCACGCTGTCGCTCTGTTATCCACGCCGCTGCTCATCTCTCCATGCCTCTGCTCCTCTTATAAATTTTTGTAAGTTTCAAGTACTTTCAATTTTAGGTTTTGATCGGCTTGAATTTTAGGTTATTATTATTTTTTTTGGTAATAGGTTTGGATTTACATATTCATTTCAGATTCGCATATATCGGTTAATTTGATATTCTTTGTTGCAAGATTGGTCATCAGATATTTTATCACTTTCTCATATGTTTTTTTTTTGCCACAAAGATTTTGGGTTGACAAATTTGTAATATATAATGATGTTTACATGGAATCTGTAATTTGTATTTGAATTTTTTCCCTTATTTATCTTTCTGGGATTTAGGAACATAATTAAATTTCTTATTTTTTATTAGAATTTATCAGCGTTATTACTAATATATAACATTAAAATTTCAGGTTGTGTTTGAAGATTCTTGGAAGTTTTTAAAATTTTTGCCATCTTGCCTCAAAATGAAAATGAATTTAGGTTTTTTTAGGTTATTTGTGCAATCTCAAATTCAGCATGCTCTGGTGCCGGTGATAAGATACTTTGAGGTTATTTGTGCATTCTCCAATTCACATAAGAGATAATCGCCAATATTCATGAAATCTCAAATTCAAAGACCAGGTAGAGCTTATTTCTTTTAATTTTTATGTTTAATTTTTTTGTAGAATATATACCCCTCCATACGCCTGTCTTGCATCACTGTTAGTTTGAAACATACAGACTTCTCCATCTAAGAACTTGCCATTACTGCACAGGTTCATGGATTTATTGAAGATATGATAGGGAAAAAAGTTGCTGCACTATATGGGAAGTGGGATGACAGCATGAATTATGCAAATGGAAACATGGGTAGCAAGATGAAGGATTTATTTTATGCATATTTATTGTGGAAAAGTAGTAAACCTCCTCTTAATCTCACTGGGTACAACTTAATGTCATTTGCAATCACACTAAATGAGTCAACATCAGGACTGTAGGTAGACAATTCGTACACTTTTTGAGCTAAATTTGAGATTATCATTTGGTTCTCTCAACCACCTACACTGTCTTTATTTTATTTTCAAAAGCCTTGCTACTCTAGTTTTCAAACATGAAATTCAACTATTTTTTTTTGGATTTCAATTTGGCCCATATTTAATTGGATTAGAAGTCATTGTTATATATCATTTCTCCAAGTGGAATGGATGATTTTTAAGATTTTAATTGTTCACTATTCAGTTACGATTTTCATATTAATTAGATGACTGTTCAAAACTTCAGACAATCGGTCATAAATATGTACAACTAAGGGAAAGAATGAGTGAGTTCAATTGTTTAGGTTTTCAAATTTTTGAGTTATAATTGGTTCTTCTATTTTGTAGATCTATATCTTTAAGAACCTAATCAGGTATACTATCTTTACAAATTTGTTGGGAATGTTAATGAATACTTGTTTAACGTTCTTTATATTCAAGGCATATGAAATATTGTTAATGAATATTTGTATGTTAATGAAGATTTGTATGTTATGGGGTCCTAAAATACGCCAGGTAAGGAGTATTTCAAACCTTATGTTTACAGTTTCTTCTTTTGGCATTCTTATAGTTTCAGGTAAGGAATATTTCATTTTTTCTTATAAGAACATATCCAAATCATCCCCAGACATATAAACAAATCCCGTGTTAAATATTGCAAGCATCGCTAGCCATATAGATAACATAGCAATGATAAACGGATAACACCAAGACTTTCGCTTATGCTCCACATTACCGCCATGTATGGGGTAATTTTAATACTGATTTTTGGTGTGCAGATATAGTTTTTGGTATTTGGTTCGGTGGGTAGTGGCTCTGGTTTATAGGGGTTTGGTTTTGCGGACAAAGGTGCTTTGGGGTAGTTATTTGGGCTTAGGTGGTGTTAATAGGAGTATTTGAGAATAAAACGTATGTGCTCAAATGTAACAATTTTTTGTTTGATTTTGGGTTGAACTTGGTTTGAGTTGATGCCCAATGAACCCAATTATTATTTGAACATCTTTTCTAACTACTTCATTGTTTTTTCCTCCAGGTGCCTATTTGGGAACAACCATCAATAGTTTCATTTTTTTAAAATAAAGGTAATACATTCATTCAAAACATAGTCTTATAATTGCTTTAATATGGTATGTTTGGTATGTTTGAAGTAAAGGTAATATCTTCATTCAAAGAAGAGTTTCTTAGTTTTGATAGTCTTTAGTTACTATTATTTATGTGTGGTTTGAATTTGAACAATGTGTATGGAACCATTATGTTTGCTATTTTTTCAGAGTTTTGGAATGCTTTTGATGGTCATTTAATTGTTGACAAGTTGTGTATTGCATATGCTATGTAGTCTGGCCTTTAAATTTACTCAATCAGCCTGAACCTAAATATTCCATGATATTTATTCCATGATATAAAATTGAAACTTGAGAATCAAGCAAACAGTTATGATTTATGAAATCCATTATTTTCCAGATTTCTAAATAAGAATTAACCTAACAGTTATGATTTTAAAATCATGATATGCAATATTTTGCAGATAAAAATTGGACAATTAATTTATGTATATAAACATAAAAATCATGATTGAATCAAAAGATGTATGCAGAATATATAATTGATTATACGTAGAGAAAATAAAAACTTAGCTTTTGATGGAGAACAATGCTTGTAACACGTTCCCACAGACGGCGCCAATCTGTTGATGCAAAAAACTGGACCGGATCCCATTTTTATGATCACAGATAAATAGATGAAAGTAATCCAATCAAGCACATAAGAGACAAAGATTTTTAAAGTGGTTCGGCTATGAATAAAGCCTACGTCCACTGTTATTTTATTCCCAGGGGTTTACAATAGTACCATAGGGTGTAGAGAGAGAAAGGATGTGTATCTTGTGTATGGGGTTTCTAGGTTCTCTTGGATCTCCCCTCTTTTGGCTAAGGGAATACATGTATTTATAGTGATGGGAGATAAATAGATTCATTGTATGTAGACATTTATGTCTACATTCAACGAATCTAATTGTTGAATTGCTTGGTATGCTATGTTTTGTCATCTATTAATACAGTATAAATGTACATTAAGGCTCATTAAATGCGTTGCCATCTTCATTAATGCACATTAAATGCATAGTTATCCTTTGATCTTCCTGGTTGATATGCCGACCAACTCTCCTCGGGTGTCGACTAACACTCCTCGGGTGCCGACCAACTCTCCTCAGGTGCCGATTAATTCTCCTCGGGTACTGACCAACTCTCCTCGGGTGCCGACTAACACTCCTCGGGTGCCGACCAACTCTCCTCGGATGCCGACCAACTCTCCTCGGGTGTCGAATATTGCCACGTAGGATGACATGTGTCTTTTTCTGATTGGTCCTCGTAGATGGAGAATTTTTGCGTTAACACTAGTGTTGTGACATGTTTATCTTTTGTAATATATTTTTCATTTATTGCATTTTATTTAAGAAATACAAAAAGATTTTGTGTGTTGTTTTGGAGTTAAGATGTTTGCTGTGGCATATTTATGTGCTTGGACCCCCTTCCTTCCATTATCCATGTGGCTTGGACATTTGGTCACTATTATCGATGCTTAGAATGATCTTAGACATTGTATTATGGGGTTGTTTTGAAGTAGATATACATTTTGACCCGACTTTATATATATTCCATCTTTGCACACATGCACGAGTTTATATGAATGTTTGACTACTCTTGCATATTTGAGTTTTGGTGAGACGTTCTTATCTCAATTTTATCATCTATGCGTAAGTAGACTTAATAAGAGGTGTTCATGTAATAACCGTGTACCGTGAGGATTTAATTGAAAATATGATGAGTGTACGAGGAAGGACTGCGATAGTGTAAAATTGACTCGTCGTGAAAGTAATCGTTTAAAAGTTCCCTAAAAAATTCATAAGGAAATAAAAAGTTTCATATGCCAAAGGTGAGACAATTTGGTTTAGTTCATTCAAAAGAAAAATATGATATATATTTGAGGGAGTTTGGATGGATTAAAAATCTAAACGGGTTTTCACAAAGAATCCTAAAGTCAAAAATTCGTGTCATGACGCTATTGTTTGTAGAATCGTTAAAATTCTGGATTCAGGTGATTGATGTTTGTTTAGTTCATTAAGCTCACACCATAATTATCACATCATAACTATAATAAAGTTTGATGATAAATTGCTATTAATTAGAGATTCTTGATCGTTTCGATGTGTTGGACTTATGATTTATTTGTTTGTAGTTTAGGCCCATTCATTCCATGTTCATGTTTAGGCACATCGATACTATGTTAGCATGTTACTCATATTTGTTTATTTTTTGAGTTTTCTTAGTTTTGCTAATGTTTCTCAGTTTGGAGCCCCTTCCAGTAAGAATTTTCTTAACTGGGCAACTCTGTTTAATTTTCTGGACAAATTGTGAGATTATGTATATGTCATTTGAATGACATTGTCTTTCGTTGAGTGACATCATGTTTTGTTCAAACGACGTCCTTGGCTCGTTCGAACGACAGCCTATTTAACCAGTTTGACTTTTTTTGGTTGATTTCCGGTTCTATACCCTGCTGTATATTGATTCATATTTAGGTACTAAGTTTTTGTTTATGCAGTCTACTTTGAACATTTTGCTGCATTAGTTCGTTTATCACACCTGCTTAGTCTGATATATTTTTTTGTGTGATTCATTGATTGCTAGCTACTGATTTGACCTTGATTGCTCATATTTAGCTGGTTGTTTCTTTTTTATCTAGTTGTGCTTCACTCTTAATTCATTCAAATTGGTATCATATTGGTATAGCATGCTAGATTTGTTTATCTTTTCATCGAATTGTCTATTCGGGACAAAAAAGGGGAAAGATGTCTGTGATGTTGGTGGGAGTTTTTGTTTGTTTTATGATCACATATTGGTATCATGTTTACTCACATATCAAATGATTCGGATTTAAAAGTTTCATACCAACTTATATCATTTGTTCCTCCATACTTCACTGGGTATTTATCTGTTTCATGTGTGTAGGTATGCTTAAAGAGATACGAGATTTCAATTCTACACCACATTTAGACATTTGAGACAGTTTCGTGCTTATGGGTCCACTATTGAAGAACCTCATCCTATACTGATGATGTAATTTTCATTTTGGGTTTTATGGGATGGGATTTGGGCATCATACGACTTGATGACCTGGCTTAGGCATTTCACTATTGGTTTTGTCACGGAATAGTCAAAGGGGGAGATTTGTAAGGACCAAATTTCTAATTGAGTCTTAATGTAGTTTTGGCATATTCTCGGAACAAAACAGGTTTGAGTCATAGATAGTTTTTTATTATCTGATCCCTCGAGTCTATGACGTATTGAAGATTTATTAAAGATGTTGCGGTAAATCTACAAAGATTCAATCATGCCGAAGTTCAATTGGTGCAATTTCTCATTTTTAAGGTTTAATTGCATTCCGAGATCACACAGGTTTGAATGAATAATGTTAATGAAACTCATAATTCTTTTTATAAAAATAAGGATGTTACTTTTTTAAAGGAAAATGTTTTGAAATGTTTACACATCAGATAAAGGACTGATTTGTGTTGGATTAGAGTTGGTTTTAAATAGAACTCTTTTATTAAAGTTGGAATAGTTTGGAACTCTATCTGACGGCGTCGTTCAAACGATATTAGATGTCGTTCGAACGAGATCCTCTGTTGTTCAAACGAAGTGGCATCTCGCTCGAATGATATTTGCACCGACTTTGAAATCATATTTAAGTCAGGTCCTAGTCTTTTTCTCGGTGTACGTGCAGAACGAATTCACTTTTCAAACAGTACGTTTTTCTACATATGTTTTCTAAGGTTTCAAAGACTTAAGCACATACTTAGAGTTTGCAAGATTTGAGCATTCACTAGTATATATTTATATGATCTTGTGTGCACCAAGTTTAGTTTGTTAAAACTCATTCAAAAACCTGTTTAACTGAGTTTTACGATGAAGAAAAGGAGGACACATGTTTCAACATCGTAGACGACATCAAAGACATATCGGAGGACACCGAGGCACTCGTGGAGTCAAGTGTTGTGGGAAAGTAGCACAGAAGATAGAGTTTCTTCATGGGCACTGTGAGAGGAGTGGTAAAAGATCAGATGAGCGTCAACTCTCGTTGGTGGATCGAGTCGTTGAGTAAGACTACTGTCGGTCTAAGTAAAACCATTGTTTATCGTGATTGTCCGGCTTGGGGCCGTCCGAGGTTTTTTCCCATTTTGGGTTTTTTCTCGTACATATGGCGTTGTGATTATCTTTACCTTATTTTACTTTCCTATCACCTCTATGCATGTTAAGGACTTAAACAATGAAGTTGGTCTGGTTTAAAACACACTTTTTCCGCATTTGGGTATTTTTGGGGACCTACAAATTGGTATCAGAGCTAAAAACACTACTTTATTGTGTAGATCCTTTTGTATGTTTGTTTGGTTTTTACTTCTGATTTGTTTCTCACTATTGGTTTGTCTATTTTCTTCTCTCGATGGATTCTCAAATTTTAACGAATTAAATCTGTTGAATTTAAAGTTTGCAAAATGAAATAAAATTTTGGAGGAAGAAAATTCAGGTTTTAAAAATATGATTGAATATTTGGAAACGTTTCAAATTCAAAGAGATTTGATTCGTGAAAGGTTTGGAGCTTTATATAATAATTTTGAATCTTTAAAAGTATACAAAAAGGAGAGTGATGATAGAATTCTTGGTTTAGAGAGAGAGTTGGAGAATTTAAAAAATTCAAATGTTTCTGCCATTAATGAAAATGGTTTGATTAATGAATTAAAGGCACGTGAGAAGACTCTATGGGATAAGTTTGCTCATATTGAAGGGGGAAAAGATAACCTTCTAAGGGTAATTGAAAATTTAAAGAAGGAGTCCCGAAATTTTTAGGAGTCTAATCGTTTGCTTGAGTCAAAAGTTTTGAAGTTAAAAAATGATTTAATTGACTCGAGTAGTTATAGTAGCGGCTTATCCTATTCCAGTGGTTCGAATGTTAAAGACAAAACCATACATTGTTTTAGAGCGTCAACCACAACTGAGGGGGTTAGAAAAGGTCAACCTAAAGGTCCCGTTCCTCGTCGTGTTTTCACATGTTCGCAATGTGGTATGAAAGGTCACCTTAGGAGTTTTTATTTTTATCGTAGAAAAGGCCCTAGGAAGTTGAAATGTAGTGTCTCGTAGATTCCCCAAACCCATTTTGTAAGGTATACACCGGTTTGGGTTATGAAATCCATTTTGGAGATGCTAAATGCTTCGTTGGTTGATTCTCACATGCACTCACATGATTCTTCTCTTACTATTTATTATGGATAATAGTTTGCACGTTTTGTCATAGGCTAGCCCTTGCATAATGATTTATAATTTGCTAGTGTTATGACATGTTTATCTTTTGTATTATATTTTTCATTTATTGCATTTTATTTAAGAAATTTTTTCTGTTGTTTTGGAGTTAACATGTTTGATGTGGCATATTGGTGTGCTTGGACCCCCTTCCTTCCATTATCCATGTGGCTAGAACATTTGGTCACTATTATCAATGCTTAGAATGATCTTAACCATTGTATTATGGGAATGTTTTGAAGTAGATATACGTTTTGACCCGACTTTATATATATGCCATCTTTGCACACATGCACGAGTTTATATGAATGTTTGACTACTCTTGCATATTTGAGTTTTAGTGAGACGTTCGCATCTCAATTTTATCATCTATGCGTAAGTAGACTTAAGAAGAGGTGTTCATGTAATAACCGTGTACCGTGAGGATTTAATTAAAAATATGATGAGTGTACGAGGAAGGACTGCGATAGTGTAAAATTGATTCGTCATGAAAGTAATCATTTAAAAGTTCCCTAAAAAATTCATAAGGCAATAAAAAGTTTCATATGCCAAAAGTCAGACAATTTGGTTTAGTTCATTCAAAAGAAAAATATGATATATATTTGAGGGAGTTTGGATGGATTAAAAATCTAATTGGGTTTGCACAAAGAATTCTAAAGTCAAAAATTCATGTCATGAGGCTATTGTTTGTAGAATCGTCGAAATTGTGGATTCATGTGCTTGATGTTTGTTTAGTTCATTAAGCTCACACCATAATTGTCACATCACGACTATAATAAAGTTTGATGATAGATTGCTATTAATTAGAGCTTCTTAATCGTTTCGATGTGTTGGACTTGTGATTTATTTGTTTGTAGTTCACGCCCATTCATTCCATGTTCATGTTTAGGCACATCGATATTATGTTAGCATGTTACTCATATTTCTTTATTCTATGAGTTTTCTTAGTTTTGCTAATGTTTCGCAGTTTGGAGCCCCTTCCAGTAAGAATTTTCTTAACTGAGAAACCCTGTTTAATTTTCTGGATAGACTGTGAGATTATATATATGTCATTTGAATGACATTTCCTTTCGTTCGAGCGACATCGTGTTTCGTTCAAACGACGTCCTTGGCTCGTTCGAACGACAACCTATTTAACCAGTTTGACTTTTTTTTGGTTGATTTTCATTTCTGTACCCTGCTGTATATTGATTCATATTTAGGTACTAAGTTTCTATTTATGCAGTCTACTTTGAATATTTTGGTGCATTAGATCGTTTATCACACCTGCTTAGTCTGATATATTTTTTTGTATGATTCATTGATTGCTAGCTACTGATTTGACCTTGATTGATCATATTTAGCTGGTTGTTTCTTGTTTATCTAGTTGTGCTTCACTCTTAATTCATTCAAATTGGTATCACATTGGTATAACATGCTAGATTTGTTTATCTTTTTCACCGGATTGTCTATTCGAGACAAAAAAGGGGAAAGATGTCTGTGATGTTGGGGGGTGTTTTTGTTTGTTTTATGATCACATACTGGTATCATGTTTACTCACATATCAAATGATTCAGATTTAAAAGTTTCATATTAACTTATATCATTTGTTCCTCCATACTTCACTGGGTATTTATCTGTTTCATGTGTGCCGGTATACTTAAAGAGATACGAGATTTCAATTCTACATCACATTCAGACATTCGAGACAGTTTCATGCTTGCCGGTTCATTGTTGAAGAAACTTATCCTATACTGATGATGTAATTTTCAATTTGGGTTTTATGGGATGGGATTTTGGCGTCATACGGCTTGACGACCCGGCTTAGGCATTTCACCATTGGTTTTGTCCCGAAATAGTCAAATGGGGAGATTTGTAAGGACCAAATTTCCAATTGAGTCTTAATGTAGTTTTGACATATTCTCGGAACAAAATAGGTTTGAGTCATAGATAGTTTTTTATTGTCTGATCCCTCGAGTCTATGACGTATTGAAGATTTATTAAAGATGTTGTGGCAAAGCTACAAAGATTCAATCATGCCGAAGTTTAATTGGTGCAACTTCTCGTTTTTAAGGTTTAATTGCATTCCGAGATCACACAGGTTTGAGTGAATAATGTTAATGAAACTCGGAATTCTTTTTATAAAAATAAGGATGTTACTTTTTTAAAGGAAAATGTTTTGAAATGTTTACACATCAGATAAAGGACTGATTTGTGTTGGATTAGAGTTGGTTTTAAATAGAACTCTTTTATTAAAGTAGGAATAGTTTGGAACTCTATCTGACGACGTCGTTCGAACGACATCTAATGTCATTTGAACGAGATTCACTGTCATTCGAACGACATGGCATCTCGATCGAATGATATTTGCACTGACTTTAAAATTCTATTTAAGTCAGATCCTAGTCTTTTTCTCGATGTGCGTGCAGAACTAATTCACTTTTCAAGAAGTACATTTTTCTACATATGTTTTCTAAGGTTTCAAAGACTTAAACACATCCTTAGAGTTTACAAGATCCGAGCTTTCATTAGTATATATGTATGTGATCTTATGTGCACCAAGTTTAGTTTGTTCAAACTCATTAAAAAACCTGTTTAGCTGGGTTTTACTATGAAGAAAAGGAGGACACCTGTTTCAACATCGTAGACGACATCAAAGACATATCGGAGGACACCGAGGCACTCGTGGAGTCAAGTGTTATGGGAAAGTAGCACAGAAGACAGAGTTTCTTCGTCGGTACTGTGAGAGGAGTGGTAGAAGATCAGATGAGCGTCAACTCTTGTTGGTGGATCGAGTCGTTGAGTAATACTACTATCGGTCTAAGTAAAACCATTGTTTATAGTGATTGTCTGGCTTGGGGTCGTCCGAGGTTTTTTCCCATTTTGGGTTTTTTCTCGTACATCCGGCGTTGTGATTATCTTTACCTTTTTTTACTTTCCTATCACCTCGATGCATGTTTAGGACTTAAACAAGATAAAATTGGTTTGGTTTAAAACACAGTTTTTTCGCACTTGGGTATTTTTGGGGACCTACAAATTGGTATGAGAGCTAAAAAAACTATTTTATTGTGTAGATCCTTGTTTGTGTTTGTTTGGTTTTTACTCATGATTTGTTTCTCACTCCTGATTTGTCTATTTTCTTCTCTCGATGGATTCTCGATGTTTTAGCGAATTAAATCTGTTGAATTTAAAGTTTGCAAAAGGAATTAAAGTTTTGGAGGAAGAAAATTCACGTTTTAAAAATATGATTGAATATATGTACTTTTATGTTAAAGACATTTACTATAGCTTGATATACAATTAAAATCACTCTTGTCTGGCTTGGGGTCTTCCGAGGTTTTTTCCCGTTTTGAGTTTTTCCTCGTACATCCGGCGTTGTGAGTATCTTTACCTTATTTTACTTGTGTATCACTTAGATGCATGCTTTGGAGTTAAATAAGATAAAATTGGCTAAGTAAATTTTGTTTGGTTTAAAACACACTTTTTCCGCACTTGGGTATTTTTGGGGACCTACATAACAGATTATGAATTATAAATAAAATTACCGATTATTTTTACTTTTAAGAACGAGTTTTGAATATCCTCTATAATTCAGTTAGTCCATCTCAGTTTGTACTTCTAAGTTAAAGACATTTAAAATAGCTTGACACACAGTTAAAGACATTTGAATATCTTCTAATTCATGAATTCACATTTATGGTATAATTTTTCGCTTTACATTGATGCCTTAAGTTTATGCTTATTAAATGGGACGTTTAGGGATGTACCTCATTCCTCACACGCCACTCGAAAGTTGAGTTTTTGACGTACAATGTTTTTGTGAACAAACTATTTTTTTCTTTTCATTTCAGATTTTAATCCAAGAGCAATCAAACTCGGATGTAATGAACTGTAAGTGGGATTTAGATTTAAAAAAATTATAAAGTAATGAACTGATGCTCAGAGGCTTTGTTTTTAAGTCTATGAAATTAGTCTTTATAAATGTCCAATAGTTGTGATATGCCCATTACAGTAACTGCCTGAAAATGATGAACTTGGTAGATGCAAAATTTTCCAAAAAAAATATATATAATAGTAGGCCGCTGTGAAAAATATATATAGTAGTAGGCTACTCCTTCACATATTTGTTTTAGCAGTAATGTAATGTCCACTATGAAAAAGATGTAAGATGTAAGATTACATAACTCATATAATGCAATTAAAATGAGCCGTAAGTATCAATTACATAACTGCTAACTGCTATTTGAAATGAGCTATAGTAATTGATGCATTACTACTCCCTTTTGTATCAATCACCAAAATCTATGATGATAAAACAATTAGTATAATTACTACTTGGCATCATATAATTTGACCCTTAATCCCCTTTCATCAAAATTACTATGCATTACTAAAACTCTGTAATGCCAAAACTCTATGCATTACCAATCCTTGTTAACTACTAACTGCTAACTGTTATTTACTTGTATTTACGTTATGTTTTGATTACTAATAGAGTTTTATAAAGTGTATTTACATTTTGTTTTGGGATCATGTGTTTCTTTTGTGAATAAAAAAATTATAATAAAAAATGACCACTTATAACTAAAACACACTTCTGATATTACCAATATTTTGATCATTGATTTTCTCATTAATGACCAAAGCAAATTATAGGGGTGTTCAAAATGTGGATGTTGTATATGAACAATTTTTTTTTTTGTTTTTATCCTCACATTTGGATTTATTATAGTAAAAATCTAGAATATGCGTTTCTTGCTTTTCATTGTATTTATTGCTTTTCATTTCTTTCTTTACAGGTATTTATATTTTTCTTAGATGAAAAATTCCCAAGTATATTCGTCAGTTATGCCCAAGTTTTATTTCAGATTCTTCCTTTCTTATTTTAGTCTTATTAATGGTCCAATTATTATCTACGTAGGTCAGTCGTGTCGATTAGAGGCATAAAGACTTCGAATCCACTCGATTATTGGATTCATTAAAGGAAGATATATTATTGATATACGCATTTTGTGATGATGAATGAGACAAGCGTGTCGTGGGAGATACAAGCGACATGGTGTAATATGCTTTAACTGTAAATACAATTTTCTTCGAAATTTTGAATTGTCTATTGTGATACGAGTTTTTTTCTGAGTTGATAGTTGATGATATATGCGAGGTGCAAGATGGACTATTATTATTATTGTTATCGTATTTTGTATTGTCTAAACAGGGTGGATAGTCGTATAAACAAATGAAACTTTGTCCAATTTTTATAAAATATTTGTATTATGAATGAAACTTGAGCAAAGTTTTATTATGAATGGAACTTGAGCAAACTTGAACAAAGGAAACTTTGTCCAATTGATAATTTGAAGTTTGAATTTTTTTTGTAGTTATGCACTTTGAAATTTTTTGTCTTTTCGCGATTACGTACATTGGAAAATTTACGCCCAAATTTTTTTTTACGTACGTTGGAAAATTTACGCCCAAAAATTTCGTCGGGCCTTCAGGCACGGGAATATTCGTATATATATATATAGCACTCCTAAACTGAGCTTTGGTGCATGCATACTCTGCTACCAAGTCCCGGCACATCACGTACAAATAGAGGACTAATGGTCAAGGATCACTCTCGAACAAGAAATACAAATCACACATATTGGAGGCGAACATAGTCCTAGGCCTTTGGGCTACGAACATACCTACGTTCACAAATGACCGTGCACGCCCTTATTCACACAAGTGGTGTTCATCCCTAAGTTCTATGTTCTAAGGTACAAGTCAGAATCTCCCAAGATGTCTCATCAAGATAACACTGTCCCCTTTCCAAACCTCCCACGATAGCAAGTAGTGTAGGTACATCATACACATAGTAAGCCACACATTAGGTATTCACACAACCTATGTATATACATTCAATTAAGGTAATCCCGTACCCCATAATGTAGTCCGTACATAGTCTACATATTCTCTCATAGCCTACGTATTATCAGCATACCGTTAAACCTCTTATTCGCATAAGCTCAAGTGTTTCCCATCACTTGGAAGGCTACCATTTGTCCCTTAGGTCTATTCAGTAGCTATATCACTCATTATCTACTGACCTACGTCATCCTTCCTACAGAATTCTTGTGACACAATATCATTCTCCAAATTAGGTTTTTATTCCTTAATTATACTTAATTAATCTTAGCGCTTAAGTTTCTCTCACGTGACTAAGTCTCAAATCCAATATTGACCTACTGGTATCTTAAAATAAATCTCTTTATATTTATAAAATATCTCAAAGATTAATTCAATCATTTCCCGCGAGTTCTAAATAGAAGGGAGAAAACTATGAGATTCCGGGTAGCCAAATCGATTCACCCTTTGACCGAATCGATTCGCAGCAGCAGGTTTTCGTCTCCTTCCTTAATATGCTATGGGTTTCACCATTTTTACACATCCAAACCTACATTACACGATCCCATACTCCCAACGAAACCTACCAAACATTATCCCAACCTATATACATGATTTTTAACATTTTATAATCACCAAATCATCAAGGAACATCATATAACTGGAATTAAATTAAGAATTATTTCCAAAACCCCTAGTTTATCATGTTTCATCAAGAACCTCTATACAACCCAAATATTTACATGTTTAATCATCAGAAATTCATCCAACTCGCCATATTACACAAGGGATTAAATTCCAATATTGATTCAACCCAAAACATGATTTAATTTCCCAATCGAGTCATCAAAACTCATGAAATTAAGATATTAAACATCTTATTCTAACATGGATGATATATGCTTCATGAATTAAGCAAGATAAATATATGCCTTTGTGTGTAGGTCTGAACTCCATGAAATTGCTAATATAGCTATGTTCGTCTCCCTCCGATCTACGCAACAGTGGTTTTTTGGTTCAAGAATGGTGTTGGACAGTCATGGGGCTCTCTCAGGAGTCTCCTTCTTCCTCCGTTGATAACCTCTATAAGTTTGGCTCACGTAACCCTAACTTCTATCACTACCAATATGATTTACACTTATTAAATTCTTGGGTCTCCCTTTCTTAAAAATACAAATGACTAAAATACCCTCTCGGGGTGTCGGTTTGACCTAAAATTACCCCGGGATCCAAACTATATTCTCGAGTACACTTTTCTGACTATCTCGACCCTTACTGACACATTGGAGAACTCGAAATGACCATTTGAAATATGAAAAGTAAAGTGGTATTATTTTTCTCAAATTATGTCCCGGCACGACTGACACACGCGTCCCGACTAATTTATTGTAACAGTCGTATTTCTTGCTCACGATAATTTTAATCTTTTTATATCATTATTATTACTCATCCAATAAGTATTATTCAATATAAATAAATAATAACTTCATCTCGCTAATTAATATTTATTATCCTGAATTAATTATTCCAATTCAGTTTAATTAATCCCAATTTTATTCACAAGTTATCCAAATATAAAAATCATTAAAAATACGGGGTGTTACATACTTCCCTCCTTACAACGGAATTTTGTCCCAAAATTCAAAAAAAATAAAATACCTACCATGAACAACTCTGGGATCTATCACGCATCTCATCCTCGCGCTCCCAAGTGGACTCATCGGCATCATGATGCCCCTAATAAACACGTACTAGTGGTACTACCTTTTACCTCAATCTCCTCTTACTGTGGTCTAAGATAGTGACAGGTCTCTCCTCGTACGAAATATCAAGTTGTAGGTCTATCTCCTCCAGTGCAATGTGAGTGTAAGCCAACTCATCCCGTAGGTATCGCCGTGACGAAAAAATATGGAACACATCATGAATACGATGCAAGTGCTCCGACAATCCGAGTCTATACGCCACTGGTCCAATCCGCTCGATGAAAGGAAATGGCCCAATGTACCTTGACGTCAATTTTCCCTTCACCCCAAATCTCATTATCCCCTTCATGGGGAATACGTACAGTAGCACCTGATCCCCCACATCAAACTCCATAAAGGACAGCTTAGCCTTAGCATAAATCCCCCAAATGGAGCCATGCCAATAGTGAACTGATAGGAGTTATTATAGGCAAACTCCACCAGTGGAAGGTACGGCTACCAACCTCCATTAAAATCCAATATGCACATCCGTAGAATTTCCTCCAACATCTGATTAGTTCGCTCAGTCTTTCCATCTGTCTATGGGTAAAAGGCTGTACTCAACTGCAACACTGTACCCATGGCCTCCTGGAAGCTCTCCCAAAAGTGAGACACAAAATCTTGTCCATATCGAACACGATATTAAGGGGAACTCCATGTAACCTTATAATCTCAATAATAAAAATATGTGTATACTGAGTTGTAGTGTAATCTGTACAAACTGGAAGGAAGTGGTCTACCTTGGTCAATCAATCCACTATCACCCATATATAATCATGACCCCTTTGAGAAGTAGGCAACCCAATAATAAAGTCTATGAAAATGCTCTCTCATTTACACATAGTGATTTTCAACGGTTGTAGGTATCCTGATGGTCCACATTTACTAATGGACTCGTGTGCCTCTGCTATTAAAGCAAGTCATAATTCCTCCCCCTCAGGAACTATCAACCTCTTATTAAATCGCAAACTTCCCTCTAAACTACTGGAGTACGACTCGGCTCCCCCAACTACTAGCTGTCTAATCCACTCCTGACAAAAATGGATCCATCGCCTGTGCCTGTACCACCCTCGTCACAATATGGGGTGTAATGGTCATAAATGATGTGAATGATCTGGAAACTACATCCTGATGACCCATCTCCTTCTATTT
This sequence comes from Sambucus nigra, assembly GCA_949130495.1. Classification (NCBI taxonomy): domain Eukaryota; kingdom Viridiplantae; phylum Streptophyta; class Magnoliopsida; order Dipsacales; family Adoxaceae; genus Sambucus; species Sambucus nigra. The sequence continues at coordinate 288,022,798 of OX422208.1, forward strand.
TTCCTTCCAAACCTCGCCCACATCCCTCACTGGTCTACGACCCAATGCATCGGCCACCACATTGGCCTTCCTCGAGTGATACTGGATCTCGAACTGATAGTCGTTCACAAATTCAAGACACATGTGCTCACGCATATTCAACTCTCTCTGAGTGAACAAATAGTTTAGAGACTTATGATCTGTAAACATGCTAAATGTCTCCCCAACTGGTAATGTCTCTAAATTCGAAAGGCAAACATGACTGATTCTAGCTCCAAGTCATGGGTGGGGTACTTCCTCTCGTGAGGCTTAAGCTTGCGACAAGTGAAAGCTATAGAATGATCCTCTTGCTGAAGTACTCCACCAAGTCCCTGTAAGGATTCATCAGTGTAAACTATGTATTTCACTCATGTCTTGGGTAGAACGAGAACTGGTGCTGAAGTCAACTTGTCCTTCAGCTCATTGAAAGTCAACTGAGAAGAATCATCCCAGATTAATGGCAACCCTTTGCGAGTCAAGTTAGTGTGACACCCCGCCTAATTAAATACCGGGCGATCATTCCTTTATTAAATTAAAATCAAGGTGAACAGTTGGTTCATTCTTAGCATCACTGTCGTAAAAATAAACTTTTCCAAATTAACACCCTAATTAATTAAGCTAAGTGTCAAAACTATTTTTAACCTTTCTAACCAAATTGTATTTTTAAAGAAAAAAGTTATTTATTTAATTAGTAACAATATTTTCAATAAGTAAGAATCATACAACAATTATCCTGGAACATAATCCAATTACTTTAAACATTCAATATCCAAAATCCCAACATTTACAACTAAATGTAATACATACATGCTGAATGAATCCCAAAGTAACAGTACTAGAAATAACTAAAATACAAATGTCCCAACAGAACAGACAAATAGTGGAAAAGGCGACACATGCCCCAATAACTGAGAATCATAGGGGTGGAATCAAGTAAATGAAATCATCTAAGCAAGTGGCCTGCAACTCCCACCAAAGCTGCAGCACGTTCCTTCCAAGGGATCCTAAGCAAGAAGCCCCTGTGGCTGGGCACCTGTAGTACATACATATATATACAAGAGAGAGAGAGAGAGAAAAACGGGTCATAGCCCGATAGTGTATATGATTTAAAAATTATTTAGCAAGTATTTAAATTGATTCAGACCAATGCAACAACATATTAGTTCGACACTCTCTTGAGAAATTCTCACCTCTCTTCTAATGTGCACGCCTATCGCACTAACCTTCCCAGTGGTCTATCTCATCATATATCACGCTATCCTTTCCCAATGGTTTAACTTACCTTAGGTTATTCGCAGGATTTAAAATTTAACGATTCAATTGTTTGAAAAGAATATTTCAATTAGTAACCAAAGTTCTCAATTTTAACTTTATTAATCAATAAAGTTTTCCAGTGTCATATTATACTTTCTCGAAACAAGTATTTACAATTTGAGTCATCAACCATGTCCTACATATCAAATCACAGTAGGCAGTTCCAGATTTCAGAATTTCATATATATTTATATTAACTAGTCATAAAATATATATATATCATAACAGCACCCCAAATAAAAACTATGGTGTGGGCATACTCTACTATCCAATCCCCATATCACTCGTACTAAGGGAATACAAATTCGGAATCACTCTCGAACTGTATTAACACATACTTAAACAATATTGAGGCGAAGCATAGATTCCAAGTCTCTAAGAGGATAGCATATGTCTGCGTCCCTTAGGACCGTCTGAACTATCACTGCGATAGCTTGTACCAAGGATATCTATACACAAACAATATGAGGCGAAGCATAGATTCCAAGTCTCTAAGAGGAAAGCACATACCCGCGTCTCTTAGGACCGTCCGAACTATCATTCCGATAGCCTGTACCAAGGATATCTATCTTCTAGGGTATAAGTTAATATCCCCCATAAAGGTCCCATCGAGATAAGACTGTCCCAGCGCGGAAACCTCAGGGATAGCAAGTAGCGTGGGCATGATTTTTTCACACATAGATAGCATATGCATACACAATCATATAACTATACTAATATTACCATATCAATAATGGTTATACTCTCAATTCCCATAATATCGACATTTGTATTTATTTCTCATTATTTAGTTATCACGTATAATCATTTACATCTTACTTTAATTTGAGGAACTTTTCCACTTACTACATAGCGCTCATGGATTCTATCCTCCCAAGTATAAAATTCAGTAGGTATACACATTTGTCCCAAAGTAACTCTCTTACGTGTCTCTCTCTTTAAATCATAAATTCACCGACCCTTATGTAATTATCCCGAATTATAATCTTTGCCCGACATCAAGGGTCACAAAATCTATTCACATATCCTACTGGTCTTCCCTATCTCCCAAAACATTTTATTAAGGATGCCCAAGAATTATATCACAATAAATTGAATTTAACTCATTTAAAAGGAAATAGGAGTCTACCAGGAGGGGTCGATCGATCGAACCTTCGATCGATCGGAGCTCTGGGCTTGATCGATCGATCAAGCAGGTATTGCGATTTCTGCAGAATTGCAGTTACGGGTTCTAACACATTTCTTCATCCAAATCCATAGTTTTCAATCCCAAACGTCTCAAAAATTGTACTACCAACATTATATCATCCTACTAGGTATTTCCAACGTGAAGCATGAGGAATTCTATCATTATACATGGATTAACCAACCAAAAATTATTATAATTAGCAAGAACTCTAGAATTCTCTTAAACATGGTTCTAACAAGTATTTCCAGAAATTTCCTTCTTGTAAACATCATAATTTCTTGGGTAATTCCTCTACATGGCAAGGGTTTCCAGAATTATCAATTTATTCATCTGTACATGCAATTTCCTAACTCATATCTTAGGTTTCTTCCATAAAAACTCATTCTAATTACTCCTACACTAATATGAAAGATGCACCAACGAAATAAGCAAGATAAACACTTGCCTAGGATTTTTGGTGTTCTGATTTGCAGATGATTTTGGTGTGGTTGCGTAGCCCGTCACGCGATCTACGCGTTGTTGGTGGTGGCGGTGCAAACGGATGGATTTTGGGCCTTGAATTTGCCTTGAGAGCTCTCTCCTTCCTCTCCTATTGCCGTTCTTGTGTTTGTGATTTCTAACCCTAGCTGACTAACCTAAATGGATGATATAGATTATTGATTTTCGTGGGTTTACTTACCCATAAATGTGAAATGTCCAAAATGCCCTCCCGGGGTACCACTTAGGCCTAAAAACGCCCCGAGACCCAAACTAAACCCCCGAGTACACTTTTTTAACTATCTCGACCCTTCCGAACGCGTTGGCGCACTCAAAATGACCATATGAACAACTTATACAATATTCACTTATTAATCAACATTTAGTCCCGACACGACACAGGCGCGTCCCGACTTAAATTTCCATAATTGACATTTTATTCACACGTGACAATATTATAATAATAAATCTCATATATTACTATACTCATCCAGTAATATTCAACAGATAACAAATTTCCAATAATTACTAACTCTCGTCACGCTAGCAAATATTTAAAGCAACATTCCGGATTAAAATTAAATTAATTTATCTCAATTAAATTTAATAAATCCCATAATTTAAAAGCTATGAAAATACGGGGTATTACATACTTCCCCCCTAATAACTGAATTTTGTCCCGAAATTCGGAAAATAAGGCCTATCAGGTAGCACAATTCTGGATATCTTTTTCCGTACACAAACTAACTACACATTACGGCGCTCAATCATTATAGCCCTTTCTTCACAGTAACATTGTTTTGCATTCTCTTTGGAGACACTTCACATTGTGCTCCCAACCGACAACATTCGCATTGGTCACGCCTATACGTTATACATTTTATTATCTCACTATCATTAGGAGGCCGCACCTCACTATATGACAAATACTCGGATTTATTCATATACAAAACTCCCATTCTGAGAAAATATTATGAACATTTGATCACTCTTGCTCGTCTAAAATAGTCGTGGAATTCTACCATAGTTATCGGATATTTTCTCGACCGATCCAAAAATTCTGATTATCTACTCTCCTCTAAACATACGGAAGGAGAATAGTCGAGGTTCTTCCATAACAAAACCTTAATAAGTACCTCATATGCGACAAACAGGTACGAGTGCTTCTACAGAGCATTCTTGAAATCATCGTACCAAGATTCCAAAATCTCCTTCACGTGGCTCCACTAATCTTTAATCACCATGCGCTTATTCCCTGGCTAAGGGTGATACATCCTACTTGAAATGAAATCTTATCTCCGCTGATTCCTGAAATCCCATATCAAAGGTGGGATTCACCAATCTCATCTTGATTCAGAAATTTATACTGCGCCGGACCATGCACTGGCGCGATCCTTCCTTTCAAAGGAAGATTGGGGCATACTAGTTAATATTGTAAGCCAACCCAAAGGAATATCAATCACTTCCTTCTCGACGACTTAATTCACATGTTCGGGATAAACCCTTGATCTTGTTTTGAGGATGGCAACCCATCCAAGAACTTTACCGACTTTACCAACCTCTTCCAATTTCAGGAATTTTTGATAAACACAATTATTTGGTTGATTCTCCTCTTTCAACCAAACCTTACCTATGGGCAGTGCATGTAGAGGCTACTCACTACGTCCTGCTAAACATCGATTCTTCCCTTGAAATGTCTCACATTAAGTGACACGTAATACTCCCCTTCCTTCCTTGTAGTATGCCGAAAGTTCCACCCGTGCTCTTCTCTCCACGAAGCGCACTTCTGGATCTCTTATACTATACTAAAATCATTACTCTTTATATGTGTGAGTCGCTCTCACACTTGACTAATAACAACTCCGCTCCGGGTGTGCTTCATAACAATTAAATTATACTATATTCAAGGAATACCAATTCTTGAATGGCTTCCCACAGCCTTCCAATCAAGTTAGGGCGTGCTATTCTAATTGCACACTTATGTATGGATTATCGCCCCTCATGTGACGTTTAATCCACTCTATCACTTCCACTAAGTTATACTAGTCCCACAAACATATATTTCACACGTCTATTACCACGTCCCTTCGACTCGGACTATTTTAACTGTAGTTAACCAAGATGCCCAAATTTTTGCAACACTCCGACCGCCCTGGGAGAGCGAACGGCGTGCTACTCATCTGTAGGACTAACTAAATTCAACGGAATAGAAGGAATAGGGCATTCAAATTTCATGATAATAAAAGAGGAGTAATAATTCTCAACCTTCCTCAGATAAGTACAACAATTTTCCCAAATAGGTACAACAACCAAAATAAATCACTAACGCTCTATTCATTAAAATAATTACAAGTCATCTCTTTTGTATAATATAAAGTTCTTTCCAGATAATACTTGCTAAAAATCATTCCAACTCTTTATTCACCTTGTGTTCTGTACGCGGTTATGACATTTGGGTACTCTCAATCACCCTAGAAATCAAAATTCTTAAATTCTCCTTATCATCGTTCCACCCCTCAACTCATGGGGATAACATTCAATGCTTTCCTACCATAAAAATCCGGCTCCAATGACCTTAAAAAAAATTCCACTTCCAACTTACATACATAATTACTTGATCCCATTTTGACCAGGGTACCGAACTCATGGAATAGTGACCAAACGTCTCCCTATTTCCAACCTTACGCTAAGTTTCATGCGTGGGATGTCTCGCAAAGCGAAATCCAAACAAGGAACCCCCCCGATACACTACTACCTAGCATTGTCGATTATCGAAATCCGTTAGGTCCTCCGTCCATAGTATATACCCCTTTATTCCGTCTCTTGACAGAAAAGTTACAATTTCTCTCGTAATTATGCTTAACAAAGAACGTTTCACCAATTTCACTACCGTCCCGTATTGGTTGATAGTAATTACATTCTATAAACCTCGGATACATACGATCGAAATTCTCAAAATTCCTTTCCCTAATAATAGGGGTATAAATATTTACTCCACATCTCTAAAGGATAAATATAACAATGCACTCTTCCTAGCACTAAGTCCGGAGTGCTAAACATAATACTGAGTCAAATCTTTTCGCCCAACGGTAAATCCCGATACATACGGAATTATACTGACAAAGTCTATACATACTTTGGCATCAAATATCTCGAGCCCACTATCTCCTCCGAAGTCTCTAGGATAGATAATATAAGTGCGAGTCCAACCTTCTCACAGGTAAAGCCTCGCCAAAACAAACATAAAACATGTTGCACTAATGCAACCACTTCGATAGTCTTGCAATAAATGCCCACTATCGTATAAACATTTCCATAATGTTTTAACAAAGATCATATCATACACGTGTATCGCATCACTACAATGAGTAATCTCAAAAAAAATACGTGACACTGTTAATATACTCATTCATCCTCCGTGGATAACACTAAAGAAAAATCCCACTACTCTAGGGAAAAATATTCACATTTTAATAACGTTTAAAATGATATGCATTAAGCTCGTCTCACATGCTAATCTAGCAAGGAACAAAATATAGTGACTCAATCGTGTCACATAAACACGCCTCATCCTCTGAGGATACAACTTACACTTCTGCCTTGTCAATCGTCTTGGCTGCGCAAATGGTTTCCGGACGTAACACGTCTACTCAAACCAAACAAAATTACTTTAATCGTTGCCTTTTACTAGGCACCGTATTCTTGTCCTTATAATCACTTTGGAACATATTATCGTGAGCGATCTCACTCCGCACAAAATACCTCAACACATAATCCACTTATCACCTGTCTTACTAACCAGGTTAGGATTGTCCTTCTCTCAGACTTTAGTAAACTCGATTCCTGTTAACCATCCCGGTTGTTCCTTTAATTTTTTAGGTCATAAAGATCATGTTACTATCTATAATAGCACTTACTGAATTTACCATCACTTAGTAAGAATTCCATTATCCGAATCATTTAAATGGGTCCCCTGATGTATATCCACATCTCTTTTTGGTGCTATATCACCACCGTTGTATTCAGTCTTATTCTCGACCAAATTCTTCGATTTCTTTAAGCTTCCCACACAAGGAGCATTATCATCTTTATTGAAAAAATACAACATTGTCAACCTCTGAATCAACCGTCCATCAGAATTTTCTCCTCGAGTATTATCAATTATTATTACCAGTTGGCCTCCCACTTGGAGTCGTTTCCTCAACTCGTATCTATATCTTTCGATACAAAATTTGCTAATGATTAGGGTTCATATCCACAATCAGACTTCTGTCATGCCCTCCCGCGATGAGTTCAGAACCATGTTTTCTTCTCACCCTGAACAGTTGAGGAAGGAACATACGGTCAACACTGTACCTAAGGTTCTCCTATAGGCATAGCATTCCACTTCTAAAATTGGTGGTTGACTCCAACCGTTATAATTTTGTCCCGAAAGCCAAGAAAACTTTCTCTAAATTTTCACTTTCAGTTTGCCACACTTCGTCCTATATCTAAGCCTTTGGGTACATTACCTCCTTTGGTAAAGACACATACAATTTTCGCATTTCTAAAATTTCCCATTGACAGTCTCTACACGTTTTTTTTTTTTTTTTTGTAATACGTAGGGTAAGTTTACCCTTGCACCTCATTTGACTATAACAGCATTTGGAAATCACTGTTGCGCCTTAGTCGCCTTTCTAGTCTTGGCTTCTCGTGCCATAATGAAGGTGACCTCGACTAAGATCATCATCCTCGGATATATTTTATAATCTCAACTGAACCTTGCCTCCTGATGTACGCTTAACGGTCCTCTTTTGACATCCGTCATCGCTCGGCACGCGCACACATCTGAACGAAATTAGTATTCAATAATGTATACACATTATAACAGGAGAAGGAAATCTCGTCAAAGAAATCGACAATCCTAAACATAGGGCTCTATAACAAACAAAGCAACGCTGAAAGCATAATAAGTCGTACAGATCCTAAGGACACTAGAACCTGATGCTCTGATACCACCTGTGACACCCCGCCTAATTAAATACCGGGCGATCACTCCTTTATTAGATTAAAATCAAGGTGAACAGTTGGTTCATTCTTAGCATCACTGTCGTAAAAACAAACTTTTCCAAATTAACACCCTAATTAATTAAGCTAAGTGTCAAAACCATTTTTAACCTTTCTAACCAAATTGTATTTTTAAAGAAAAACTTGTTTATTTAATTAGTAACAACATTTCCAATAAGTAAGAATCATACAACAATTATCCTGGAACATAATCCAATTACTTTAAACATTCAACATCCAAAATCCCAACATTTAAAACTAAATGTAATCATACATGCTGAATGAATCCCAAAGTAACAGTACTAGAAATAACTGAAATACAAATGTCCCAACAGAACAGATAAATAGTGGAAAGGGCGACACATGCCCCAATAACTGAGAATCATAGGGGTGGAATCAAGTAAATGAAATCATCTAAGCAAGTGGCCTGCAACTCCCACCTAAACTGCAGCATGTTCCTTCCAAGGGATCCTAAGCAAGACGCCCCTGCAGCTGGGCACCTGTAGTACATACATATATATACAAGAGAGAGAGAGAGAGAGAGAGAGAGAGAGAGAGAGAGAGAGAGAGAGAGAGAGAAACGGGTCAGAGCCCGATAGTGTATATAATTTAAAAATTGTTTAGCAAGTATTTAAATTGGTAGAGGCCAATGCAACAACATATTAGTTCGACACTCTCTTGAGAAATTCTCACCTCTCTTCTAATGTGCACGCCTATCGCACTAACCTTCCCAGTGGTCTATCTCATCATATATCACGCTATCCTTTCCCAATGGTTTAACTTACCTTAGGTTATTCGCAGGATTTAAAATTTAACGATTCAATTGTTTGAAAAGAATATTTCAATTAGTAACCAAAGTTCTCAATTTTAACTTTATTAATCAATAAAGTTTTCCAGTGTCATATTATACTTTCTCGAAACAAGTATTTACAATTTGAGTCATCAACCATGTCCTACATATCAAATCACAGTAGGCAGTTCCAGATTTCAGAATTTCATATATATTTATATTAACTACTCATAATATATATATATATATATATATATATATATATATATATATATATATATATATATATATATATATATCATAACAGCACCCCAAATAAAAACTATGGTGCGGGCATACTCTACTATCCAATCCCCGTATCACTCGTACTAAGGGAATACAAATTCAGAATCACTCTCGAACTGTATTAACACATACTTAAACAATATTGAGGCGAAGCATATATTCCAAGTCTCTAAGAGGATAGCATATGTCTGCGTCCCTTAGGACCGTCTGAACTATCACTGCGATAGCCTGTACCAAGGAAATCTATACACAAACAATATGAGGCGAAGCATAGATTCCAAGTCTCTAAGAGGAAAGCACATACCCGCGTCTCTTAGGACCGTCCGAACTATCATTTCGATAGCCTGTACCAAGGATATCTATCTTCTAGGGTACAAGTTAATATCCCCCATAAAGTTCCCATCGAGATAAGACTGTCCCAGCGCGGAAACCTCAGGGATAGCAAGTAGCGTGGGCATGTTTTTTCACACATAGATAGCATATGCATACACAATCATATAACTATACTAATATTACCATATTAATAATGGTTATATTCTCAATTCCCATAATATCGACATTTGTATTTATTTCTCATTATTTAGTTATCACGTATAACCATTCACATCTTACTTTAATTTGAGAAACTTTTCCACTTACTACATAGCGCTCATGGATTCTATCCTCCCAAGTATAAAATTCAGTAGGTATACACATTTGTCCCAAAGTAACTCTCTTACGTGTCTCTCTCTTTAAATCATAAATTCACCGACCCTTATGTAATTATCCCTAATTACAATCTTTTCCCGACATCAAGGGTCCCAAAATCTATTCACATGTCCTACTAGTTTTCCTATCTCCCAAAACATTTTATTAAGGATGCCCAAGAATTATCTCACAATAAATTGAATTTAACTCATTTAAAAGGAAATAGGAGTCTTCCAGGAGGGGTCGATCGATCGAGGTTTGGGGCTCGATCGATCGAAGCTCTGGGCTCGATTGATCGATCAAGCAGGTATTGCGATTTCTGCAGAATTGCAGTTACGGGTTCTAACACATTTCTTCATCCAAATCCATAGTTTTCAATCCCAAACGTCTCAAAAATTGTACTACCAACATTATATCATCCCACTAGGTATTTCCAACGTGAAGCATGAGGAATTCTATCATTATACATGGATTAACCAACCAAAAATTATTATAATTATCAAGAACCCTAGAATTCTCTTAAACATGGTTCTAACAAGTATTTCTAGAAATTTCCTTCTTGTAAACATCATAATTTCGTGGGTAATTCCTCTACATGGCAAGGGTTTCCAGAATTATCAATTTATTCATCACTACATGCAATTTCCTAACTCATATCTTAGGTTTCTTCCATAAAAACTCATTCTAATTACTCCTACACTAATATGAAAGATGCACCAACGAAATAAGTAAGATAAACACTTGCCTGGGATATTGGTGTTCTGATTTGCAGATGATTTTGGTGTGGTTGCGTAGGCCGTTTTGCGATCTACGCGTTGGTGGTGGTGGCGGTGCAAACAGATGGATTTTGGGACTTGAATTTTGCCTTGAGAGCTCTCTCTTTCCTCTCCTATGGCCGTTCTTGTGTTTGTGATTTCTAACCCTAGCTGACTAACCTAAATGGCTGATATAGATTACTGATTTTCGTGGGTTTACTTACCCATAAATGTGAAATGTCCAAAATGCCCTCCCGGGGTACCACCTAGGCCTAAAAATGCCCCGAGACCCAAACTAAACCCCCGGGTACACTTTTCTGACTATCTCCACCCTTACGGACGCGTTGGCGCACTCAAAACGACCATACGAACAACTTATAAAATATTCACTTAGTAATCAACATTTAGTCCCGACACGACACAGGCGCGTCCCGACTTAAATTTCCATAATTGACATTTTATTCACACGTGACAATATTATAACAATAAATCTCATATATTACTATACTCATCGAGTAATATTCAACAGATAACAAATTTCCAATAATTACTAACTCTCGTCACGCTAGTAAATATTTAAAGCAACATTCCAGATTAAAATTAAATTAATTTATCTCAATTAAATTTAATAAATCCCATAATTTAAAAGCTATAAAAATAAGGGGTATTACAGTTAGTTAAAGGAACCACAATCTCCGAAAGCCCTTAAATAAACTACCTGTAATATCCCACCAGACCCAAGAAACTAGGTACCTCTGTCGGTGTCGTGGGCTATCCCCACTCCCTCACCACTAAACACCTTACTCGAGTCCACCAGTATCCCCTACTTTGAAACAATGTGCCCAAAAAATTGCACCTCGCATAACTAAAACCCACACTTTTCAAGCTTTACATACAACTAGTATTCATGCAGTGTCTGTAAAACTCTACGCAGATGCTCGACATGCTCCTCCTCAGTCTGAGAATATATAAGGATGTCATCTATGAAGACAATGACAAACTGATCTAGGAACTCTCTAAACACCCTATTCATTAAGTCCATGAACACGACTGGTGCTTGGTTAGCCTGAATGGCATAACCCAAAACTTGTAGCACCCGTATCTCGTCAAAATGAATGGCTTAGACACATCCTGCTGTCTGATACGCAACTAGTGATACTCGGATCTCAAATTTATGTTCAAGAAGTATGCGAATCCTCTAATCTGATCGAATAAGTCGTCAATTTAGGGCAATGGATACTTATTCCGTATCGTGACTTTATTCAGCTCCCGGTAATCCACACACAAGCGTAAAGTCCCATCTCTCTTCTTTACAAACAATACAGGGGAACCCCACGGCGACGTACTACGATGTATAAAACCCTGCCCCAACAGCTGCGCAATCTGATCTCCTATCTCCCTCATTTCCATAGGTACCATATGATACGGTGCACGAGGTATCGGCCAAGTACCTAACTCCAAATCAATGACGAACTCAATCTCTCTACTGTGGGGCAGTCCTGGTATCTCCAAAAACACATCGACAAACTCACATATGACTAAGATCGAGTCAAGTGAAGTGACCACCCCCCGAGTAGTCTCCTCCTCTATGTAGTAAAAATGAGTTGACGACCCTCCCTTGAGACGAGGCATCACCACTAAAAACATATCCTGGACGGGGATCACAAAAACTATGCTCCTACCATAGAAGTCAATTATGGCCCTATACTCAGCTAGACAATCCATGCCTATATTGGTGTCGTACTCTGACATATCTAATACAATCATATCAGTAGGCAAAACTAATATGCCGATATCGATATGCACTCCCCCATAGATAAAGAAAATCAACATCCCATTACCCAATAGTGAGTCTACATATGTAATTGTATTGTTTGTAGTATCTAATAACCCTATGGCACATGCAAACCTAGGGGCTATGAATGAGTGTGAAGCCCCAGTGTCAAATAAAATGCACCCATAAATGCCATGGACAAGAAACATACCCTCAACAACGGGTGGTTCTTATGGCGTTGCAGCCTGATGGATGTGATACATGTGCCTATACTATAGCTTCCCCTGCTGGGGTGAGGCTATTGGAACTGTTGGTGCTCTAGGCAAGGCTGGTATGGGTGCTGGTGATGGTGCTGGGACGGTGGCGGGGAAGATAGGCCTTTGAGGCTCTTGGTGGCCTCCCTACTACTACTGAACCCGACCCTTATCAGGGCAATCCTGTCGCTTGTGGTTAGTCTTGCCACAAATGAAACATATGCCCACAAAATTACCTCCCCTCTGCCCTGCTGGCCTCGAACCTGCTATCCATTACCACCCCTAATATGGCCCTATTATCCCTAATGAAATCATTGCTGGCTCGGCTGGCCCAGTTAGCCCTGATGGCCCTGTATATATCCACCATGTCCCTATCGATAATCTAAAGAAAAAACCTCTTAGTAGCATTCCCCTGGTGGGACCCTGCTCGCCCTGCCTCTGCTGACTCTGTACCTGATGTGCCCTTCCGCCTCTAATGCTCCCAGTCCTGCCCTACTGTCTGGACTCTCCTACTCTCTTTCTCCCCTTAACAGGGAAGCAGTGGTCCTTGCCATGTAACAGAGAAGCATTCAGTACTTTTGTGTAGGTCTTCAAAGCTGGATTGCCCAACAGGTGATGTCAGATCCTCCAAGTGAGGCCCTTTATAAACATCTGTGTCTTTTTCTCCTCAGTAGGTACCTCTACTGGGATGAAGTTCTCTAATCTCATGAATTCGTCTTCACACTAAATAATTGTCTTCCCCTCCGGCGTGAGATCTAGTAGTTTCTGTCTCATCTTTGTTTGGAGAGAGGATGGAATATATTTGCGGTCAAACAACTCCTAAAACTCATGTATCGACATACTGTCTCTCTCCTTCGCGGTGGTAATAGACTCCCACTACTGTAGTTGAAGACGGATAGGACCCAATTTTTAATTTCTCATAAAAATATATTTTCTTTTTATGAAATAAATGCGAAAGCGTTAGATGATGGTTCATAACTAAAAAACAACAAATTTTAATTTACTTCAAAATTAAAATTAATCCAAGTGAAATTAACTTATAAAACACACAAAATACAAATTTCACTTAAACCAAGTTAATTAATCCAAGTCCTAGAAAACTTGCCTAATTCATATTTTGCAATAATATCCAGTTAGGCCAAACTAATTTTATTAAATTAAATTAAATGACTTGAATTGAATTAACGAAACATTAGCCACAAATTTTACCAAGCACCAAATTAAATTAGTAGTGATTAAATTAAACCAATTTTATCTTGAATTATCCTAAGAATGCGTTCTAAGTTATTATGCAAGATAAAAGTAAATCAATCACACTACGCCGCGATGTACGAGGAAAAACCTAAGACAGGAAAAAATCTCGGACGACCCTAGCCTCAAATGCACTAAGTATGGAATTTACAATTACAAGACAAAAGACTTACATCACACGAATCGATCCCTCTCAAGCCTCGACGCTCCTTCTTGCAAACATCTCCATTTAGAGAATAACCCCGGCGCTCCACCGCGGTCTCGGAATCCACCGATCGGACTTTATGTGGTCACCGTCACCCGAACTAGGAGCCTTTATCCAAGTGGGTAAATCACGAAAACCTTTTCTTCTTTGTGGGATTTAGAAGCAAACCCAAACATCTCTTCGAATGGTAGAGATGGAAAATCGGTGCCAAAACTCCAAGCAAGATGTATATATATGAACTTGGATAAACACAACTATGGGTGTAAACTAAAGTGTATAATCATTTTTCTTTTTAAATTGACACTTTAAAACAATGAACTTTTTATAAAACAATTTTTCTCTCAAACACTCTCTAGAGGTTGGTAGGATATGAAAAAGTTCATTTAGAAAAAGTTGTTCTCGCACATTATAAGTTCTGAAAAAGTTAGTGGAGAAAAAAGTGGGGAAAGTGGGTAAAAACTGCCAGAAATTTTTCCCGCCTGAAATCTTGTTCGAACGAGTCTTCTAACGAAGTTCCAGTGTGAACTCATTAGAAGATCGTTGGAAATCTCGTTAAAACGACCATCTCGTTCGAACGACATTTTGAACGAAGTTCCAGTATGCCATAATGGGAAGTCGTTGGCAATCTCGTTCGAACGACTTATTGTTCGAACGACAATCTCGTTCGAACGACACTTCGAACGAACTCACAGAATGTTCAAAACTTCTTCTTAATCCCAGAAACATTATATACTTTATATATAAGTTTTAATTAGAAAACGTTCCGAAAACAAAACACAGTTTTAAAAAACTGAACACCCAATAAACATGTTCCAAGCCCCTATATATATATATATATTAATGCACTCATACCTTGGGAGCATGGAACCACTATTGATGACGTAGAAACGAGGCACTTAAACTCGACATTTCGATGAAGCTTTATATACTTGGCCGCTACGTCTTCAACAAACACGTCATAGACTTGAAGGAAGATCAATATACTCTATCCTATGACTCAAACGTGTTTTTGTCTGGAATTGAGGCAAAACAACAAAGGACTCAATTGGAAATTTGTGTCCTTAGAAATCTCCCCCTTTGGCTATTCTGGGACAAAAACCAATAAAAATCCTAAAGGGCCTTCAAGCTCTACTAGACTAATAAAAAGTCCCACCCAAAATAAAAATACAATGCTTGACTCAAATAACCCAAAGGATCAACAATCTTTGCCGTTGAAAGTTTTCGTTATATAAAATAATTCCTGCACACTTAAGCAAACATATTACACATATAGGGAATATCAAAATATTTAAGGCAAGTAAAGTAATTACTCCCCCTAAATTAATTCTCTCCCTTTATCAAGTATGATCAACTTAGAAAGACGTGTCCCCCTAAGATATATCTCCCTTAAACTAATTAAGATATGATAATAATAGGATTAGATACCATTTCTTCCCCTATCATTGTTCTCCCCCTTTTTGTTCAAGAATAGACAAGAGCTAAAGAATCAAAACATTAACTTATCTTCCCAAAGAAAGCATATACACACTCTAAACTAAGCAAGGGATAAATAGAATGGGTTAACAAGTTAAAACATGTAATTGTGCATATAGTGATGAGAACGTTAAAGCACATGGGCAACAAAAATCTAATATGATAGATAAATTATTAAGCATGTGATATCAACAAAGAATGCAATAAGATGGATACCAAGTATGGATTAAAGCATATATGGATTAGAAATCAA
This sequence comes from Sambucus nigra, assembly GCA_949130495.1. NCBI lineage: Eukaryota > Viridiplantae > Streptophyta > Magnoliopsida > Dipsacales > Adoxaceae > Sambucus > Sambucus nigra. The sequence goes on from OX422208.1 coordinate 288,038,569, forward strand.
AGCAAAGACTAAACAAAAATATCAAATATATGTATACATAATATATACCAAAGGGACTCAAGTACACATATATAGATATAAACACACAAATGACACACACAAAATATAATATGAGTCCTTCACACTCGTATGGCAAAAATGTGTCACATGGGAACGAAAGTGTTGGGGTGTGAACTAGTAACACTTAAATTTAGACCCAATCACTTAAAACATGTTCACGAAGTTCTCAATTGATTGCAAACTTCATCACATTTGAATATAACCTCATGTGACAATATAGATTGAACTCAATGAACAAACATACACAATGAATACAAGCCTAGAATATTGATAATTCTACAAACCAATAGAGTCATGACATGAAATACGCAACTAGGATAAACGGACATTGTGCAAACCATTGATATACCATCGAATCTCCCTCAATAAGCATTTTATATTAATTTTGAATGAATATATCAATCAAACATAGGCCTTGGCAAATTGTGTGTCTTTTTAATGCCATATTTTCTGTTTTAGGCCTTTGGACCACGTATTTCTTTTAGGTCCAATTCAAACGGTGACTTACAATCGCAAAGGATAACTAAGTCCTTTCGGAGCCCTTCCCCGTGCACATTTATATTTATCATGTTTTTATTTATCACACAAAAATTCACATGCAATGGATTTTGACATGCACTAGTCCTCCTAAGTCACAAATATGTAGATGAAAAGATTGGTAGGAGAACACCTCACAAATCTCAAATATACATATGAAGTTAAAATTTCAAAGGATCTCGTGCATGTGCGAATAGAGGCATATAAAAAATAGAATCCATTTAATCAACATAAAATCCAACTACTCCATGTAAGCATGGTAAAGAGTATAATAAGGATTGACAATCTAAACCAAAATTTCTAGCCACATGGGAGAGTAAAAGATGGTATTCTAACACAAGTTTATACCACATAAAGTGTGTCAAAGTAAAATACATGCAAAAAAATCTTTTTGAGTTTTTTTTTTTGAAAAATTTTTAACCAAAAAAATAAAAATATATACTCAAAGGATAAACAAAAATCATTTGAATTTTTTATTAAGCTTAAATTACTAAAAGTTAAAACCCAAATGATACACAAAAATAGTTTTGTATTTTTCATTTAAGGCAAACTAAAATGAAAGAATAAAATACAAAAGATAAACATAAATCATAATTCTAGCATGTGATAAGCATAGAGCATAGACTAGAAAATGATTAAACAAGCATACATTTAGCATGTCAATATAGCATGAAGTACAAACGCTAAAGTATGCATACACTAACACATTCATCCTTTAGATTTAGCAATAGAGGAGGCATGTGAAAGTAAATGAGAATCAAAAACCCTATTTTGCAAGGCAACCAAGTCGGATTTCCTAACCCAAATTAATGAAGAATGACTATCTTGGGGTGTTGGGATTTTAAATACCTTGGTTACTTTAATTTGAGATTTTCTAGGAATTCGTTTAAGATCAAAACAAAATTTCCTAAGATGACCTTTTCGACCACAATGAGTACAAGTAAAATTACGTCGAAATTTGGTACCTAAGGAATGATCTCTAAAGGCTTTCCTAGCAGATTCTCCTAAAACATTGTTTTTGGCTTTATGAGTAGATTCATTACAAGAATTGAAGCCTAAACCCCACATGTCATTTTTAATTTGGACCATTCCTAAGATTTTATCTAATTTTTCCGAACGACACTCCAAATCAAATTTGACATTACTAGAGTCTTTTAATTTATTTTGCAATTCTAAAATGTTAGACTCTAATAAAACATTTCGCTCTTCGAAAGCAAGAAGCTCAATTTTCAAGGACTCCATTAAACCACTAAGGCTATCTCTCTTGGCCTTCTATATATTCAAGCTTCTCTAGAAGAGCTTTCTCTCGTGTCCTAAGGTCTTCAACCAACATACTATCATCAACGACCTTGACATGCTCTTTTAAACTAGATTCTAACTTCAAATTAGCTCTTTTCAATTTAATAGATTCTTTATAAAGTTCTTGAAAAGCATTTTGAAGTTCACTCACATTAACCTCTTCTTCATTTTCACTCTCTCTTTCTTCTCCACTCTCACTATCATAAAAAATAAGGGAATCCAAAACTTTGACCTCGGAAGTGTCATGTGTTTGAATATCTTCATGAGAAGATTCACTATCGATGCTCTCATGACTAGCCATAAAATCCACAAAATTTGGCTTAGTGGGGGAATCGGGTCCCTCTTCCTTATCATTATCACTAAGGGTCACATTATATGAATGGGTCGTTTACCCTCTTTCCTTAGTTTAGTGGGGCACTCATAAGCCCTATTTCCATAACCCTCACAACCAAAACACCTATTTGACTCGTTCCTATTTAATTGTTCATTAATAGGTTTAGGGATCTTCTCGGCTTTGTCATACTTAGAGGTTTCAAATTTCTTAAAATCATTTTAAAATTTATCTTTGTTAAATTTAAGAAATTTTCTAAGTTTTCGAGCAAACAAAGCCATGTCTTCCGAGTCACTATCACTCTCGCTCTAAACTACTTGTTTGACCTCTTTCCGGGCTTTTAAAGAAACACCCTTTCAATTTTCTTTTCGATTTTAAAGGGAAACATGTCCAGTTCATAGGTTTGCATGTCACCTACGAGCTCTTTTAATTTCATAGAGGCTAAAGTTGGTAAAGAATTTAAAACGGTCACTTTTGGAATAAATCTATCGGGTAGGGACCTTAAAATTTTCTTTACTACACGGTTGTCAGGTATTTTCTCTCCCAAGTTAAAAGATGAATTAACAATATCGGAAAGTCTAGCATAAAATTCATCAAAAGTTTCTTTTTCATTCATTTTGATAGTTTCAAATTGTGTGGTGAGGTTTTGGATTTTCGAAGCTTTAACGACACTAGTACCTTCATGGGTGGGTTGTAAAATATCTCAAGCTTCTTTAGAGGTTTCACACGCCATAATGCATCGGAATTCATCCGGTGTGACAGCGCTAAATAAGGCATTTAAACCTCGGAAATTAAAGTTAGAAAGTTTAAATTCACCCTCACTCCATCTATCGACGGGTTTGGGAACACGCTCATTATCTACTAAATGAGTAGGTGGGGACCACCCATTAACAACAAACATCAAAACTCTCTCGTCGATAGATTTTAGTTCCGATTTCATTCGCGCTTTCCAATACGCGTAGTTTGAACCATCGAAAATAGGAAATTTTGAAAATGTGGAAAATTCCATTTTAGCCAAAAATTATTTAAAAGATCTTTAACGAAATAATTTATCGCTTTGGCTCTAATACCAATTTGAAGACGGATAGGACCCAATTTTTAATTTCTCATAAAAATATATTTCCTTTTTATGAAATAGATGCGGAAGCGTTAAATGATGGTTCACAACTAAAAAACAACAAATTTTAATTTACTTCAAAATTAAAATTAATCCAAGTGAAATTAGCTTATAACACACACACACAATTCAAATTTCACTTAAACCAAGTTAATTAATCCAAGTCCTAGAAACTTTGCCTAAGTCATGTTTTGCAATTATATCAAGTTAGGCCAAACCAATTTAATCAAATTAAATTAAATGACTTGAATTGAATTAACGAAACATTACCCAAAATTTTACCAAGCACCAAATTAAATTAGTAGTGATTAAATTAAACCAATTTTATCTTGAATTATCCTAAGGATGCGTTCTAAGTTATTATGCAAGATAAAAGTAAATCAATCACAGTACGTCGCGATGTACGAGGAAAAACCCAAGACGGAAAAAAATCTCGGACGACCCTAGCCTCAAATCCACTAAGTATGGAATTTACAATTATAAGACAAAAGACTTACATCACATGACTCGATCCCTCTCAAGCCTCGACGCTCCTTCTTGCAAACACCTCCACTTAGCGAATAACCCCGGAGCTCCACCACGGTCTCGGATTCCACCGATCAGACTTTATGTGGTCACCGTCACCCGAACTAGGAGCCTTTATAAAAGTGGGTAAATCATGAAAACCACTTATTCTTTGTGGGATTTAAAAGCAAACCCAAACATCTCTTCAAACGGTAGAGATGGAAAACCGGTGCCAAAACTCCAAGCAAGATGTATATATATGAACTTGGATAAACACAAGTATGGGTGTAAACTAAAGTGTATAATCATTTTTCTTTTTAAATTGACACTTTAAAACAATGAACTTTTTATAAAACAATTTTTCTCTCAAACACTCTCTAGAGGTTGGTAGGATGTGAAAAAGTTCATTTAGAAAAAGTTGTTCTCGCACATTATAAGTTCTGAAAAAGTTAGTGGAGAAACAAGTGGGGAAAGTGGGTAAAAACTGCCAGAAATTTTTCCCGCCTGAAATCTCGTTCGAACGACATTCTCATTCGAATGAGTCTTCTAACGAAGTTCCAGTATGAACTCGTTAGAAGCTCGTTGGAAATCTCGTTAGAACGACCATCTCGTTCGAACGACATTTCGAACGAAGTTCCAGTATGCCATAATGAGAAATCGTTGGCAATCTCATTTGAACGACTTGTTGTTTGAACAACAATCTCGTTCGAACGACACTTCCAACGAACTCACAGAATGTTCAAAAATTCTTTTTAAGCCCAGAAACATTATATACCTTATATATAAGTTTTAATAGAAAATGTTCTGAAAACAAAACACAGTTTTAAAAAACCTAACACCCAATAAACATGTTCCAAGCCCCTATATATATATATATATATATATATATATATATATTAATGCATTCATACCTTGGGAGCGTGGAACCACTATTGATGACGTAGAAACGAGGCACTTAAACTTGACATTTTGATGAAGCTTTATATACTTGGCCGCTACGTCTTCAACAAACACGTCATAGAAACACGTCATAGGCTTGAAGGATGATCAATATACTCTATCCTATGACCCAAATATTTTTGTCTGGAATTGAGCCAAAACAACAAAAGGACTCCATTGGAAATTTGTGTCCTTAAAGTAGTGCCGCCCCGACTAGCGTAAACATAGCTAGAATCTACCACTGAAGGTGTGTGCACTCGTACAACCTTAGATGCCTCTAGACCTCCTTCTTCCACCGGCTCTCAACTACCACGTCTGAACTCCCTTGAAACTCGGGAGGGTGTGCCTTCTGGAAGGCATCTCTAACTCGCTCCTAAGAAGAAGGGAAAGCCTGCATCTGAGCCGGGGCTCCAACCTGGTCGAGGGGTGGTGCCTGTTGTACTACAACTAATGTTGCATTAACCACTTGTGAAACTATGGTGGACACCTTTGCAGCATTCATGGTACCCTAAGCTGGAGTTGGTTGAATCTATTTTTATGCCTCTGGGTTTGCTCACGTGGCACGTCGAGGAGGCATCTGAAACGAGAAAGAATTTTTCATGAGTCCAAAATTCAATATGTCTTAATATATACGAAGACGTAAATGAGTAACAAAGAATACAACAGTCCTAAAAATAGGGGTCTACATTAAAGAAGGCTATGCTGAAACGCAATAAGCCATACATATCCTAAAGATACTACAACATGATGCTATCATACCATCTTTGACATACTGTCTAATTAAATACTGAGTGATCAGTCCTTTTTTAAATTAAGAACATAATATCCACTTGATCCATTCTTAGCATCACTGTCGAAAACTTTTTTTAATTTTTCCCAACCACCTAGTATTTAAAAAGCTAGTGTCAAATTTCATCTTTATAATTAACATTTAATGATGTAAAACAATTGAATAATTTAAATGTCACATTCACTACACTTAATTAAACCAACATCACAAATAGTGAAATATTTAAATCAAATAAGATATGATGGGAGTAAACACCCCAGTCTCAATCTCCAATACAATAATCCATAAAAAAAATTAAATCCACAACTAAAAATAAATGAAGTACAAAGTCTATAGAAACAACTACTAATAGAAGTTGGGAGACATGCACGACTGAGATAAATGAAAAGATGCATCTAATCTAAAAGAAATGTAGGCATCTACCAAATAATCCCTGCTATCGTCCACAACAACTGCAGCAATGTAAAATGAGAATGAACTCCTAAGTCGGGCTTCCCTGTGGCTGGGCACCTAAAATGGTTTTTACAAAATAGATTTGGAAAACGGGTCAGAGCCCGAGTAAACCAGTTAAAAAATATTTGTAAGTATTTAAAATGCATAATCAACTGATATTATATACATGTTAGTTTTGTGGCTCTCACTTGAGATCCTCATCCCTCAACTAGTGTGCACGCGTAATGTATATTCCTAGCCCGTCCTAGTTATGCTACCCTGTCTAACTAATTCGAGTTAAATATTTTACATATCTTATAACTCTATGTAGTGACCCGTATTACCCATAAAACAACTACTGATAGTTCTATATCTATTAAACATTTATGAAATTTCTCATTTAGGGTTATGTTCCCACATATTTAGATTAATTTAGTTATCGTTGTCTTTCTCATATACTATGCATAAACAAGAGAATTAACTCACAAGTATATATATACATGCCACTCTAATTATATATACATACTAATATAACACCCCCCGCTGAGTTGCGGTGCATGCATACTTTGCTATTAACTCCCGGTACATCACGTACAAATAGAGGACTAATGGTGTAGGATCACTCTCGAACTAGAAATACAAATCACGCAAATTGGAGGCGAACATAGTCCTAGGCCTTTGGGATATACACATACCTACACACCCAAATTATTGGGCACACCCTTATTCACATAAGTGGTGCTCATCCCTAAGTTCTATGTTCGGAGGTACAAGTCACAATCCCCCAAGATGTCTCATCAAGATAAGATTGTCTCCTTTACAAACCTCCCACGATAATAAGAAGCGTAGGTATTTCATACATTAGGTATTCAAACAACCTATGTATATATATTCAATTAAGGTAATCCCGTACCCCATAATATAGTTTGTACATAGTCTACACATTCTCGCATAGCCTACGTATTATTAGCATACCATTAAACTTCTTATTCGCATAAGCGTCCTATGTCATCGTTCCCACCGAATAACCGTGACACGATATCATTCTCCGAATTTGGTTTTTATAACTTAATTATGCCTAATTAATCTTAGCCCTTAAGTTTCTCCCATGTGACTAAGTCTCAAACCCAATATTGACCTCTTGGTATCTTAAAATAACTCTCTTTATATTTAAAAATTATCTCAAATATTAATTCAATCGTTTTTCGCGAGTTTTAAATAAAAAGGACGAAAACTGTGAGATTCTGGGCAGTCGAATTGATTAGCCCTTGGACCGAATCGATTCACTTGCTGAATCAATTTTTTCAAGGAGTCAAATCGATTCCCAGTAGTAGGTCTTCATCTCTTTCCTTACTCTACTACGGGTTTCACCATTTTTACACATTCAAACCTACATTACAGGATCCCATACTCCCAACCAAACCTTGTAAACGTTATCCCAACTTATATACGTGATATCTAACATTTTATAATCACCAAATCATCAAGGAACATCATATAATTGGAATTAAATCAATAATTAAGAAAGATAAGTATTTGTCTTTGTGTGTAGGTCTAAATTCCACGAAATTGCTGATATAGTTGTGTTCCTCTCCCTCCAATCTATGCAAAAATGGTGTTTTTGGTTCAAGAATGGTGTTGGACAGTCATGCAGCTCTCTCAGGACTCTCCTTCTTCCTCCCTTGATAACCTCTCTAAGTTTGGTTCACGTAACCCTAACTTCTACCACTCCCAATCTGATTTACACTTAATAAATTCGTGGGTCTCCCTTCCTAAAAAATACAAAATGACTAAAATACCTCTCGGGGTGTCGGTTTGGCCTAAAATTTCCCCGGGACTCAAATTAAACCCCCGGGTACACTTTTTGGAATATATTCACCCTTTCGCACACATTGGCACACTTGAAATGACCAGTTGAAATATGACAAGTAAAATTATATTTTATTTCTTATGCCCTATCAAGACTGACACTCGCATTCCGATTAATTTCTTGTAACAGTCGTATTTCTCACCCACGACAATTTTAATCTTTTCATATCGTTATTATTACTCATCCACTAATTAATATTCAATATAAATAAATATTAACCTTGATCTAACTAATTAATATTTATTATCCCAGATTAATTATTCCAGTTTAATTTAATTAATCCCAATTTAATTCACAATTTATCCAAATATAAAAATACAGGGTGCTACAACAACAAGATACATTTGAAAGTTGATGCATGTCTAAATAAAATAAAATTCAATAATAGAATTTCGGAATAAACTTTGATGAACAAAGAATAACTCTGGAATCCCACATGAGCCCATCAAAATGAATAATGGATATGCACAGTCCAGTTATAAAGGAAAAAATTGTAACAAGTAATTTTACGTTATTGTGTTTTAATACTTAAGTTACAAACCTTAAATTATAAAACCAACCTCACATTCTTAACATCGCCGTCATAACTAAACATGCCTATGTATTGCAAGGATAAAACAAAAAAGCACCCATGGTTTATACACGTGTCTACAATATTATGACCATACACCTAACTGAAAGTTAACACCACCCATTTGCAAGGTTTTTTATGTAAGTAGAAAAATTACAAAATTACAACTTTTATCCACAATAGTAGGTACACTTTACATCTTATTTGAATATCCACGTTGTTTCACCTCAAAGAACTAATAATAATAAATATGACGGGTTTAAAAATCTAGGTCTCTAGCTTGTACATTTAAATTAATTCATATTTTCCTCATCTAATAAAATGAAATAGTTGGCATATAAAATTCTCCACATGTTGTATGTTTACTTAATATAATATTTTTTCCACTAAATCTTTCAAGAACATTAGTAAAGTACCGGACCCAATCTGATTAACAAGATAAACAAATTGAATAAAACCCGAATTGCATTGTAATCAATATTAGAAGGCTTATCGGATAAATTAGTCTCTATTCTTAGGATGCTAACATATAACAATGTTCATCAAAACTAATATAAAGAAAACCATTATATATATATATATATATATATATATATATATATATATATATATATAGAGAGAGAGAGAGAGAGAGAGAGAGAGAGAGAGAGAGAGCTAACCATACAATGCATCTCTTTTTCCATCACGGTCATAATCTAACTGTGGCATCAAAATAGACTGTAATATCACTTTCCCACCTTGTTTGTTCTGTAAGTCATTGAACAACAAAATTAGTGATTTCAATTTATCTACATCTTTTTTTTCGTCATGGTCACTGCACCCAAAAGGCCAATTTGTCACCTTTCAGTCGCCCACCCTTGTCATGGTCAATGACCATGATGGAAAAAGAGATGCATTTTTTGTCACGGTCAATGACCGTGACAAGTTCGTGACAAAGGAATGTCACGGTAAATGATCGTGACAAGTTAATAAAGTTGTCACGGTCAAATACCGTGATAGCTCCGTGACAACTTAGCCAGTAAAAAATACCTTCCCTCTTCTTTTTTTCCACCGTTTTTACTTCCTTCTTTTTTTCTCTCTAAGCGATTTTAAGGTTAGTTTATTCCTCTATTTCTCTTTCCTTTGTATATATGTGAGTGTGTGGGGTGTGTGTGTGTGCGCGTAGGTGTGTGGTGGAGGCAGGGGCTGGGGGTGGTGGGGTAGGGGGTATGGTGTGTGTGTGCGCGTGTGTGTGCAGGTGGGTGAGTGTGTGTGTGTGTTTGCAGGTGTGTGTGTGTGTCGTGGGGGTGGGGGGGGGGGGGTGGGGGGTGGGGGGCAGGGGGTGGGGGGGGGGGGGGGGGAGGTGTGTGTGTGTTGAAATGAATTGTTAATGTTTAGGACTTGAAATAAATTGTATATTTAGGACTTGAAATTAATGTTTTGTTTAGGACTTGAAATTAATTGTTAATGTTGATTTCGGACTTAAAATTAATGTTTAGTTTAGAATTTGAAATTAATTGTTAATGTTGATTGGAGATTTGAAATTAACGTTTAGTTTAGGACTTGAAATTAATGTGTAAATACCCAAATATATGTTGTACCCTTAAGTATAAATATCCGTATATTGTTGGCTAATACATAATGATAAGTAATTAACCCTTTATATTCTCCCCATTGTTGGTTTCATACGTAAATGTGTAAGTGATGACTCTCCCCATGTTTAAGAGGCTTAAAGTTCAATTTGAGATTTTTCTCACGAAACAGTCATAATAGGAATTGGAATTGGGACTTATAATTATTATTGTTAAGATGTGATGAAATGAACTAATTGAGTAAATGAATTAGAAGGAGTAAGGGATACACATTTGTTAATTTGTTGTTGCTATTGCTGTTGGATTATAGTGGACCGATGTTGAGTTGGTTAATTTTGGAAGTGGCATGACCACTAAATTATTGTCTGGGGGGGGGGGGGAGTTTTCAACTTTTTGCTAAAATTAATTTGTGTCACAAACAATATATTATTAATTCATATATATAGTATGTTTCATTTCTGATAATTAAATGAAAAATACTTGAAATTACATATAGTGCACATAAATACTAGCATTCTAGTTCTTATTCATACTCATTCAATGTCCCTTAGACCCGTTCGAGAGTCATTACCGGTTCATGGACGTAACCTGCAAAACATCGAGGCCAAGGTGCTCATCACGCATGTGACACCCAAAAAGGAGAACTCCGCATTGTAGTTGCGCGAACAATTCGGCATGACCCATATTGAGGGGTGTCTCAATTCGTATATCGTGTGGCCTTCCTTCCTCCTCGAACCTACCCCAGACTGTCATGAAATTATTTGTATCTATTTTAATTTGTACACTTGGATGATATTTGAATTGTTTTGTTTTGTTTGGTTACATTTTGGTTTAGATTATGGATGGTATTTTTAAAATTATTTGGATATGGAAATATATATGCAATGAATTGGTGCATTCTTTCTATTTTATTTCGATATATGCTATTTGAACAGGTATAATTTTGCTATAACAAGTACAAATATACAACTGAGCATTGACAGTAAACTGCCTAGTAAATTTTTGTTAAATTCTGCTCAGATTTGTCACGGTCATTGACCTTGATAATTTTTTAAAGTTTGTCTCGGGTTTTTCACGGTCTTTGATCCTGACAAATCTTGTCAAGGTTAAAGACCTTGACAGGATCAAGACAATTGTAACAGACTTGTCACGGTCATTGACCGTGACAAGTCCGTGATAATAAAATTTGTCACCCCCAAACATGTCACGGTCATTGACCTTGAAAAGTTAAAATTGTCACGATCAATGACTGTAACAATCCGGGAGTTTTGGTTTAGTGGGCCGTAGTCAAACTGTGGCATCAAAATAGACTATAATTTCACTTTCCCACCTTGTTTGTTCTTCAAGTCATTGAACAACAAGATTAGTGATTTCAATTCATCTAGATAAATTTATACAATTGTACAAATAAATTGAAACATAAGAAGAAAGGAAGAAAGCATATACAAATTGTTAAAGACTTGACAGTTCATGAATTTCTCAGTATGGCTTCTTTCCTCCACTTGATTCCTTGAAAAACCTACGCAAAATACACCCAAACACCACATTAAAGCCATATCTAACAAAATCATAATAGAGAACAAGTAACTTGAATATGAAACTTTTGTAATCCAAATCTTACTTAGCTAATCCCTTGAGAGCAACAGTGTATTGATCAAAGTAAGAAAGCAAAGCGTGATACAATTACAGGACATTGTGCTCAACACCTCATAACAGAGAAATTGATGTAAACAATTAGAGAAACACCACGAATTCTTAAGCATCTAATAGTTAGAACATAAAATTATTCAATTATGACAAAATTATAATTATAATTAGGTAAGAACAGGAATTCTCAAATAACCACAAGTAGCAGATGAATTAAAAACTAAAAATTATATTAAAACAGAATAAAAACACATCTTTTCACACAGCTTGGAAAAAATGAGAGTATTTTGAAAATTACATTTATACACTGACTTTTTTCAGTCCTTATTAATGCAATGCCACCCCATTCTACCTCTACTTTTCTTCAACAAATCAAACTAAAAAAATGAACCTAGCATAACCTAATTAGGAATATTCAATTGAAATTATTATCGACCAATTAGAAAATATAAGCTTGTAGAAGTTTAATTTAAGTGAAAAATAACAAAACACTAAACACACATTTTTCAGCTAAAGAAATATATAAAGAAATTAAAGCATTAAAAAGGAGAAATAAAAGAACTCTAAAGAAGATCAGGTTGCGTTAGGTGTCCACACCCGATAAAAATCAACATGATGATTGTAAATAAAAAACTCTAAAGAAGGAAACTCCGGCTTCCCAAATTAACCTCGACAATCATAGGTGCATGTGCGTGTGTGCTTATGTTCTGTTGCGCATGTGTTCGACTATACTTGTCTGCGCATGTTCTGTTGTGAGGGTCTATGTATGTGCATGTAAGAGACGGAGAGAGAAACCGACCATGGTGGTCAGGTGGGTGGGTGGGTGAACAGACAATGGAGTAGAGATGGATTATCGAGAGAGTGAGGGAAAGAGAGAAGGTTAGTGGGATGTTTTTTTTTGTGATTTTAGGGTATTCTTTAAAAAGATTTTAACGTGTTTTAAATATATAAATTAGATAAAAGAAATACTTTTGGCGTTAAATAATCCTTCTGCCCAAAGCCACTCTCTTTTAGCAACATGGTTTTTTCTTACCGAAAGTTAGCTCAATTTTTGCAACATCTGCCAGTGTTGCTAAAACATAAAATAATTTCCCTCCCTCACTTCATTACTATCCCATCTAAAATTTTACCTTTTGGAAAAAATAATATTTTATGTTGCCAAGAGAAAATGGAAGTTTATCTTTTGGCTAGAAGGCTACTTTTGGCAATAAAAAGGGGCTATGTAGCTAGATATTGTCGTGAAAGCTACAAGTTCTTTTAGTGCCCGAAAGTTGTCTGCAGCAAAAACCTTGAACTTTCTCCCATGCCTAGATATGGTGAAGTTGCGAGGAAGAAGAAGATTAAGAGTGAAGATGAAGAGATGCAAAAAACCTCGAGAAAATGAAAGTTTTCAAGGTATAAGACATTGGGAGCCTTATACCTACTACCGCCGAACCAAATCATCCGTTGTTTGATAATTGGGCCATGCATGTGAGCCAATAATGACGTTGTGAACACGCTCACGTGCTTACGCGCAATCATGAGCTAGAAAACACATTGTTAATTCGCAGCACCCAAAGAGTGGGAAATGTCCAAATCCAAAAGGTAATGATTACAATCCACTTTCAAGATTAGGAAGTTAGAAGTGATGGTTGGAACTACCAATACACGACACGTGGATAGACAATAAAAGAAAAACTAGGTGGATGAACATATTAGTCGACCACCCTAGTCTTGGGGAAATTGAAGGGAATGTGACGAAATAAGTTCCATGTAACTCCCAAAGAATATAGAACATAGTAGGCTTAATATTTAGGGAAAATAAGTAGGAATCTAGGAAGATTAATTAGGCAAAGTGGAAGATCGGTCCTTGTAGGACTCTACAACTTATAAGTAGGATTAACACGAACCTCTTATACATATAAATTAGGGCGATCTCACCCAGTTTGTTAGTATTGATTGTAACCTACACATGGTGACTTGGACTCTCCAGTAACTATTGATTATTCCAAGAAATAAATCAATCTCCATCCATTCCGCATGGATGTATACATGATGATTTGTAGAACCAAATACATCTTGTTTCCTTTACTTTTTTGCATTCATAACTGTACTAGGGCTAATTATGGAAAAATATCCCCTACAATATATATATATATATATTAGCGGAATGCCCGTGCTTGAAGGCACGATTTTTTTTTCAAAATATTGAATCGTGTATAATTTAAGTCAAAAAGTATTTTTCACAATACATTAGAAAATTTGGCAACGTTTCCTTCATTTAGTAAATATCCAAAATTGGGCATAGTTTCCATCACTTTTTTACATCGAGATAAAGTGAGCGTGTGTGAGTCAAGGATATAGAGAGAGAGTATATACACCTCTTGTCAATAAACCAACAACCACCGATAGTTCTATACCGATATATGTTCAAATCTTCATAAAAAAGTGAGAGAAACTACCACTGAAAGATGTCAAAACTTAAAATTTCAAGCACTAAAATCACACTTACAGATTCAAGAAACAAAATAAATAATTTTTTTTCGGGGACTGGTATAAAGGCACATAAAATATGTTTGATGCGTGAATGAGTTGTTTTATATACAAAACATGTAAATAAAACAGTTAAATATTTACTATAGAAAGGGGAATCTTCTTAAAGGGGCTGCAATAATTGTCACCAAAACATGTATCAAAATTTCCAAATATTATTTTTATATAGATATTCCTAAAGAGACCTATAAAACTTAATTTAAAGTAAAAATATCACTATAAATTCGTTATCATTTACTTTTCTCGCTTGACAAAATGGTGTATGAAATTTATCAACTACTTAAAAAATAAAAAAATAAAAAAGAAGTTCAACAATATACTTTTGCCCTAAAAGAAGTGAAGAAATAAAAAACTGTCATCAAGCAGACATTAGTTCACAATTGTTACAAATAAGTGTAGTGCAATATATCATTAAAATTCTCATTGTAAAGGTAATCGTGAAACGACGAACATTTCCCTAGTATATAATTGCAAAAAAAAAAAAAAATCGTTCTCCTACAAAATAAAGTGTAAAAAACTTGATCATAATTTCCAAATAAAAATCACTTGCAAATCCTTCAAAAGTGTTGCCATAACCACAACATGCAATCTAAAAGTATCCATATAACATCACATCTAATGAACAAAATCTTCAAATGAATAAAACCCAAAGTATCTTAAATTAACAAAAAGCCCCATCAAATTCAAAGAAACACATTATATTCCCAAAGTGTTCACATCAAATTCAAACAATTATAATTTAAGTAAATGATGGGTTCTGCATATGGTCCTCTTCCAAGCTTTGATGATTATTGATCCCCTCAACTATAATGACCTGATATGGAGCGAATTGGACACATTTATAATTCTGGAATGCTGCCTAGTGCTCAAATAATGGTTTATCATGCAATTTTGAGTCATGTCATGTCCTGCTTCTCATTACATGGCAATTGGGAAAATGAAATTTGATGTCTGAAACATCAAATTGATGTCTTCTTGCTCTATCTTCACTATGGCCAACTTATGGCCTGCTGCTGCTACTTGGATCCATTTTTTCATACCTTTTATTGCTACTTGCACTCTCTTAATGTTACAGGCCTGACTAACCCATATGGTTGCTCTATCATGCTTCAAATGTACTACTATAACGATAATGCAGATAGGACATGCTTCACATTTTTGGGTATTTGATAGGACCTTCTGTAAAGATATAAACCACTTCAAAATGTAAATGATATATAAACCATTAAAAATGTAAATGATATATAAACCACTTCAATAGAAGAATACGCTTCAAGAAAAAAAACATTCCACTTCACTCATGAAATTTTAAAGCTGAAATGAAAACACAAGTTACATAAGTAATTAGAATATAAAGAGCGGAGAATTGAATAATTTGAAAAAAGTACCTCGGACGAATTCATAAAAATAACACCGCATATCTCTGACTAAATTGGTCGACCAGAGATACGCTGCCTATATGGAGGGGCATCACGCTTTCAACACTACAATGCTGCCCGCAGTGCTCTCAGGGCCAGAGGTGAGTATCGCCCTCCTATTATGAATGTCTCTTGATGTCGACTTGAGAGACATCCTCAGTGTTAAACGGCCTATAGTGTTTATCTCTAATTTGCCATCTATTTGGCAAGTCCCGAATAATTTCCATCTTTGAGATCCTGGACTCCCCAAGCAACACAATATCCTGAAAATATAAAGCACAAACTTTTGACAGATCATATCACATAACTGCAACAATAATGCTAAGTAAGGATCAGAAAAGAATCTCAATATCATATCCCCAAATGCTGTTAACACTAGTAGAGGGAAAATGGGAACATTTATCGCATAGAAATCCATTTCCATCAGATGAAATCTGCTCTAGGGGATCTCAATCACCAAGACATCAGCATAGACTTAAGAGATATGAAAGAGATATTCACTCAAGTTCAAAGAAGTTGGTTGGAAGCGCGACTTCCATGGTAGACGGTTCAGAGATGAAAAAGGTGAGTTTGACTCTGATGAAGAGGATTTGACATCTCCCTTGCAAAGGAAGCTACATACGCATTATGGAACCTTCTTCCCTTCCAAATATCTTCTATACAAATTGGAATTGCCTTTAGAATATACGAACCTCTTAATTTAAATGTCCATAGTAACAAATATGTTGATTTCTTTCCAGCTCATACAACTATTAAGAAATTTTTAACATATGAGTGCGGACATTAAGTGTTTAAGACATATTCAACATAGAATAGGAGGGATAATATCAACATAGAACGGGACACAAAAAACAAAAACCACCTCAAGAGACCATATCCTATAACACCAACCATAAGAGTAGACCTTTAGCCAAAATACCGTTAGACCTTAAAGAAAATAAATTGAACTTCACATACCTTTGGGTATAACCGGACATTCAATCGACATTAACATTAATGTAACAATTTTAAAATACAATTTTCATGCACATCGCCCACACATTAAAAGACTAAAAGTCTTGTATACTATATGATAAGGGATTATTCAAGGATAAAGTAAAGGGAAAGAGAGTATGGCATGCATATTGGAAGAAATTAATACCTGAGTCGGTGGCACGTTTTCTTGTCCCGTCGCATGTTGATTGACACGGTTGTCGTTTTACACATGAAAATAGATAAACCTACATATATTTGAAACATCACTGTCAAATATTTGAAACATCGCTACCATTTGCAATATGAAACATCATTGTCATATTTGAAACATCACTGTCAAACATCGCTGCCATTTGCAATATGAATATTGCAAATCAAAATTGATGTTAAGCACTTAGTTTTATATACATAATCCCAACAAATAGTTAAATGTTAGCGAACACTCTCATGGTCATCAAAATGAAATCCTAAGGTCTTGATTATGAACCTCTGGAAATTTCAAACAGAGGAACCACTTAAATGACCACAACTTTTCATTGGAACCATTGAAATTTCAAATAGCGAAAAACACTTCAAACAGAGGAAAACTCTTTGAATTGTACAGTAAACAATCAATAAAAATTAAGACAAAAGGAAACTTTACATTTATGTTATAAACATAATCCCAACAAACAGTTATGCAAACTTTTCAAGTATTTAAACATTTTTTATGCAAATTTTCATTTATACATACTAAAGTAGATAAAAAATACCAATCCCATATTTTATAAAGCACAACCATAACAATAAAATTTTTGATAGCTAAAGTAATGATTCCCTTTATATATAATATATAGATGACTAAAGCCCAACTTACTACACATTCAACCTCAATAGGTAAAATGCCCTGCCACATTTAAAGATCAATATGAAAATAGGTATAAAAAATTATAAAATGTCTAATTTAAGAGAACAGATGTTGGAACCCAAAAACTGCATTTGTGTGTAACTGAAAATAAAACCCACCAATTTGGAGTCATAGTTACCTACGTGTGAGAGAACCATTGCTAGATAACAAATTTCTGAAACACTGAAAGAAAAAACACCCAATGACATTTCACAAATTTGAACTAAAATATACAAAACAACTGAAAAAGTTAAGTGAAAAATTGAGAGAGAAATTGAAATTAGAGTTCGTGATTGCCATGGTGGATGGTTCAGAGATGAAAATAGTCAGTTCGACTCTGATGAAGAGGATCTGACATCTCCCTTGCTAAGGCTACTACACACGCATTATGGCACCTTCTTCACTTGCAAATATCTTCTATACAAATTGGAATTACCTTTAGAATATACGAACCTCTTAATTTAAATGTCCACAATAACAAATATGTTGATTTCTTTCCAGCTCATACAACTATTATGAACTTTTTAACATATGAGTGAGGACATTAAGTGTTTAAGACAGATTTAACATAGAATAGGAGGGATAATATCAACATAGAATGGGACACAAAAACCAAAAACCACCTCAAGAGACCATAGCTTATGACACCAACCATAAGAGTAGACCTTTACCCAAAATACTGGTAGACCTTAAAGAAAATAAATGGAACTTCTCATCCGTTTGGGTATAACCGAACATTCAATCGACATTAATATCAATGTAATGATTTTAAAATACAATTTTCACGCACATCTCCCGGACATTAAAAGACTGAAACTCTTATATACTATAT
The DNA here is from genome assembly GCA_949130495.1 of Sambucus nigra. Classification (NCBI taxonomy): domain Eukaryota; kingdom Viridiplantae; phylum Streptophyta; class Magnoliopsida; order Dipsacales; family Adoxaceae; genus Sambucus; species Sambucus nigra. The sequence goes on from OX422208.1 coordinate 288,056,880, forward strand.
GATAAGGGATTATTCAGGGACAAAGTAACAGGAAATCGAGTATGGCATGCATATGGGAAGAAATTAATACCTGAGTCGGTGGTATACTTTCTTGTCCCTTCGCATGTTGATTGACACGATTGTCGTTTTACACATATGAAATAGGGAAACCTACACATATTTGAAACATCACTGTCAAATATTTGACAGAACGCTAAGATTTGCAATATCAAATATCAGTGTCATGTTTGAAACATCACTGTCAAACATCGCTAACATTTACAATATGAATATTGCAAATCAAAACTGATGTTAAGCAATCAATTTTATATACGTAATCCCAACAAATAGTTAAATGTTAGTGAACACACTCATGGCCATCAAAATTAAATCCCCCGATCTTGATTATGAACCTCTGAATTTTCAAACAGAGAAACCACTGAAATGTCCACACCTTTTCATTGGAACCATTGAAATTTCAAATAGCGAAAAACACTTCAAACGGAGGAAAACGCATTGAATTGTACAGTAAGCAATCAATAAAAATTAAGACAAAAGGAAAATTTCATTTATGTTATATACATAATCCCATCAAACAGTTATGCAAACTTTTCATGTATTTAAACATTTTTTATGCAAATTTTCATTTATACATAAAAAAGGAGATAATAAATACCAATCCCATAATTTATAGAGCACAAACATAACTATAAAATTCTTGATAGCTAAAGTAATGATTCCCTTTGTATCTAATATATAGATCACTAAATCCCAACTTACTACACGTTCAACCTCAATAGGTAAAATGCCCTGCCACATTTAAAGATCAATATGAAAATATGTATAAAAAATTATATAATGTCTAATTTAAGAGAACAAATGTTGGAACCCCAAAACAGCATTTGTGTGTAATTGAAATAAAACCCAACAATTTGGAGTCAGAGTTACCTACGTATGAGAGAACCGTTGCTAGATAGCAAATTTCTGAAACACTAAAAGAAAAAACTCCCAATGACAATTCACAAATTTGATCTAAAATATACGAAATAACTAAAAAAGTTAAGTGAAAAATTGAGAGAGAAATTGAAATTAGAGTTCGTGACTGCCATGGTGGACGGTTCAGAGATGAAAATGGTGAGTTTGACTCTGATGAAAAGGATCTGACATGTCCCTTGCCAAGGCTGCTACTTACGCATTATGGAACCTTCTCCCCTTGCAAATATCTTCTATACAAATTGTAATTGCCTTTAGAATATACGAACCTCTTAATTTCAATGTCCACAATAACAAATATGTTGATTTCTTTCCAGCTCATACAACTATTATGAACTTTTTAACATATGAGGGCGGACATTAAGTGTTTAAGACAGATTAAACATAGAATAGGAGGGATATTATCAACATAGAATGGGACACAAAAACCAAAAACCACCTCAAGAGACCATAACCTATAACATCAACCATAAGAGTAGACCTTTAATCAAAATACCGGTAGACCTTAAAGAAAATAAATTGAACTACGCATACCTTTGGGTATAACCGAACATTCAATCGACATTAACATCAATGTAACAATTTTAAAATACAATTTTCACGCACATTTCTCGGACATTAAAAGACGGAAACTCTTGTATACTATATGATAAGGGATTATTCAGGGATAAAGTAAAGGGAAAGCAAGTATGGCTTGCATATAGGAAGAAATTAATACCTGAGTCGGTGGCACGTTTTCTTGTCCCTTTGAATGTTGATTGACACGGTTGTCATTTTACACATATGAAAACAGATAAAGCAACATATATTTGAAACATCACTGTCAAATATTTGAAACATTGCTACCATTTGTAATATGAAACATCATTGTCATATTTAAAACATCACCGTTAAACATCGCTGCCATTTGCAATATGAATATTGCAAATCAAAACTGATGTTAAGAAATCAATTTTATATACATAATACCAACAAATAGTTAAATGTTAGCGAACACTCTCATGGCCATAAAAATTAAATTCTCAGGTCTTGATTATGAACCTCTGAAATTTTAAATAGAGGAACCACTGAAATGACCACAACTTTTCATTGGAACCATTGAAATTTGAAATAGCGGAAAACACTTCAAACAGAGGAAAACTCTTTGAATTGTACAGTAAGCAATCAATAAAAATTAAGACAAAAGGAACCTTTTCATTTATGTTATAAACATAATCCCAACAAACAGTTATGCAAACTTTTCATGTATTTAAACATTTTTTGTGCAAATTTTCATTTATACATACTAAAGGAGATAAGAAATACCAATGCCATAATTTATAAAGCACAAACATAACTATAAAATTCTTGATAGCTAAAGTAATGATTCTCTTTGTATCTAATATATAGATGACTAAAACCCTACTCACTACACGTTCAACCTCAATAGGTAAAATTCCCTCCCACATTTAAAGATCAATACGAAACTAGGTATAAAAAATTATAAAATGTCTAATTTAAGAGAATAGATGTTGGAACCCAAGAACTGCATTTGTGTGTAAGTGAAATAAAACCCACCAATTTGGAGTCATAGTTACGTACGTGTGAGTGAACTGTTGTTAGATAACAAAATTCTGAAACACTGAAAGAAAAAACACCCGATGACATTTCATAAATTTGAACTAAAATATACAAAACAACTGAAAAAGTTAAGTAAACAATTAAGAGAGAAATTGAAATTAGAGTTCGTGACTGCCATGGTGGATGGTTCAGAGATGAAAATGGTGAGTTTTACGCTAATGAAGAGGATCTGACATCTCCCTTACCAAGGCTACTACATACGCATTATGGAACCTTCTTCCCTTGCAAATATCTTCTAGACAAATTGGAATTACCTTTAGAATATACGAACCTCTTAATTTAAATGTCCACAATAACAAATATGTTGATTTCTTTCCAGCTCATATAGCTATTATGAACTTTTTAACATATGAGTGAGGACATTAAGTGTTTAAGACAGATTTAACATAGAAGAGGAGGGATAATATCAACATAGAATGGTACATAAAAACCAAAAACCACCTCAAAAGACCATAGCTTATGACACCAACCATAAGAGTAGACCTTTACCCAAAATACCAGTAGACCTTAAAGAAAATAAATGGAACTTCGCATCCCTTTGGGTATAACCGAACATTCAATCGACATTAACATCAATGTAATGATTTTAAAATACAATTTTCATGCACATCTCCCGGACATTAAAAAACTGAAACTCTTATATACTATATGATAAGGGATTATTCAGGGATAAAGTAAAAGGAAACCGAGTATGGCATGCATATGGGAAGAAATTAATACCTGAGTCGGTGGCATACTTTCTTGTCCCTTCCCATGTTGATTGACACGATTGTCGTTTTACACATATGAAATAGGGAAATCTACACATATTTGAAACATCACTGTCAAATATTTGAAACAACGCTACAATTTACAATATCAAATATCAATGACATATTTGAAACATCACTGTCAAACATCGCTACCATTTACAATATGAATATTGCAAATCAAAACTGATGTTAAGCAATCAATTTTATATACATAATCCCAACAAATAGTTAAATGTTAGCGAACACACTCATGGCCATCAAAATTAAATCCCCCGATCTTGATTATGAACCTCTGAAATTTCAAACAGAGAAACCACGGAAATGGCCACACCTTTTCATTGGAACCATTGAAATTTCAAATAGCGGAAAACACTTCAAACGGAGGAAAACACTTTGAATTTTACAGTAAGCAATTAATAAAAATTAAGACAAAAGGAAAATTTCATTTATGTTATATACATAATCCCAACAAACAGTTACGCTAACTTTTCATGTATTTAAACATTTTTTATGCAAATTTTCACTTATAAATACAAAAGGAGATAATAAATACCAATCCCCTTATTTATAGAGCACAAACATAACTATAAAATTCTTGATATCTAAAGTAGTGATTCCCTCTGTATCTAATATATAGATGACTAAATCCAAACTTTCTACACGTTCAACCTCAATAGGTAAAAGGCCCTGCCACATTTAAAGATCAATATGAAAATATGTATAAAAAATTATATAATATCTAATTTAAGAGAACAAATGTTGGAACCCCAAAACAGCATTTGTGTGTAATTGAAATAAAACCCAACAATTTGGAGTCAGAGTTACCTACGTATGAGAGAACCGTTGCTAGATAGCAAATTTCTGAAACACTAAAAGAAAAAACTCCCAATGACAATTCACAAATTTGATCTAAAATATACGAAATAACTAAAAAAGTTAAGTGAAAAACTGAGAGAGAAATTGAAATTAGAGTTCGTGACTGCCATGGTGGACGGTTCAGAGATGAAAATGGTGAGTTTGACTCTGATGAAAAGGATATGACATGTCCCTTGCCAAGGCTGCTACTTACGCATTATGGAACCTTCTACCCTTGCAAATATCTTCTATACAAATTGTAATTGCCTTTAGAATATACGAACCTCTTAATTTCAATGTCCACAATAACAAATATGTTGATTTCTTTCCAGCTCATACAACTATTATGAACTTTTTAACATATGAGGGCGGACATTAAGTGTTTAAGACAGATTAAACATAGAATAGGAGGGATATTATCAACATAGAATGGGACACAAAAACCAAAAACCACCTCAAGAGACCATAACCTATAACACCAACCATAAGAGTATACCTTTACCCAAAATACCAGTAGACCTTAAAGAAAATAAATGGAACTTCGCATCCGTTTGGGTATAACCGAACATTCAATCGACATTAACATCAATGTAATGATTTTAAAATACAATTTTCACGCACATCTCCCGGACATTAAAAGACTGAAACTCTTATATACTATATGATAAGGGATTGTAAAGGGATAAAGTAAAGGGAAACCGAGTATGGCATGGATATGGGAAGAAATTAATACCTGAGTCGGTGGAACGGTTTCTTGTCCCTTCGCATGTTGATTGACACGGTTGTCGTTTTACACATATGAAATAGAGAAACCTACACATATTTAAAACATTACTTCCAAATATTTGATACCTCGCTACCATTTGCAATATGAAACACCATTGTCATATTTGAAACACCACTGTCAAACATCGTTGCCATTTGCAATATGAATATTGCAAATCAAAACTGATGTTAAGCAATCAATTTTATATACATAATCCCAACAAATAGTTAAATGTTAGCTAACACTCTCATGGCCATCAAAATGAAATCCCCCGGTCTTTAATATGAACCTCTGAAATTTCAAACAGAGAAACCGCTGAAATGGCCACAACTTTTCATTGGAACAATTGAAATTTTAAATAGCGGAAAACACTTCAAACATAGGAAAACTCTTTCAATTGTACAGTAAGCAATCAATAAAAATTAAGACAAAAGGAAACTTTTCATTTATGGCATATACATATTCCCAACAAACAGTTATGCAAACTTTTCATGTATTTAAACATTTTTTATACAAATTTTCATTTATACATACTAAAGGAGATAAGAAATACCAATCCCATAATTTATAGAGCACAAACATAACTATAAAATTCTTGATAGCTAAAGTAATGATTCCCTTTGTATCTAATATATAGATGACTAAAACCCAACTTACTACACGTTCAACCTCAATAGGTAAAATGCCCTGCCACATTTAAAGATCAATATGAAAATATGTATAAAAAATTATAAAATGTCTAATTTAAGAGAACAAATGTTGGGACCCAAAAACTGCATTTGTGCTTAACAGAAATAAAACCCACCAATTTGGAGTTAGAGTTACCTATGTGTGTGAGAACCGTTGCTAGATAATAAATTTCTAAAACACTGAAAGAAAAAACACCAAATGACAATTCACAAATTTGAACTAAAATATATGAAACAACTGAAAAAGTTAAGTGAAAAACTGAGAGAGAAATTGAAATTAGAGTTCGCGACTGCCATGGTGGACGGTTCAGATATGAAAATAGTGAGTTTGACTCTGATGAAGAGGATCTGACATCTCCCTTGCCAAGGCTGCTACATACGCATTATGGCACCTTCTTCCCTTGCGAATATCTTATATTCAAATTGTAATTGCCTTTAGAATATACGAACCTCTTAATTTAAATGTCCACAATAATAAATATGTTGATTTATTTCCAGCTGATACAACTATTATGAACTTTTTAACATATGAGTGCGTACATTAAGTGTTTAAGACAGATTAAACATAGAATAAGAGGGATAATATCAACATAAAATGGGAAAGAAAAACCAAAAATAACCTCAAGAGACCATAACCTATGACACCAACCATAAGAGTAGACCTTTACCCAAAATACCGGTAGACCTTAAAGAAAATAAATTGAACTTCGCATACTTTTGGGTATAAATGAACATTCAATTGACATTAATAACAATGTAACAATTTTAAAATACAATTTTCACGCACATCGCCGGGACATTAAAAGACTTAAACTCTTGTATACTATATGATAAGGGATTATTCAGGGATAAAGTAAACGGAAAGCGAGTATGGCATGCATATGGGAAGAAATTAATACCTGAGTCGGTGGCACGTTATCTTTTCCCTTCGCATGATGATTGACATGGTTGTCGCTATTAATTGGTTGAACCTACACATATGAAAACGGAGAAACCTACACATATTTGAAACATCACTATCAAATATTTGAAACATCGCTGGCATTTGCAATAAGAAACATCATTGTCATATTTGAAACATCACTGTCAAACATCGCAGCCATTTGCAATATGAATATTGCAAATCAAAACTGATGTTAAGAAATCAAGTTTATATAAATAATCCCAACAAACTGTTAAATGTTAGTGAACACACTCATGACCATCAAAATGAAATCCCCCGGTCTTAATTATGAACCTCTGAAATTTCAAACAGAGGAACTACTGAAATGGCCACAACTTTTCATTGGAACCACTGAAATTTCAAATAGCGAAAAACACTTCAAACAGAGGAAGACTCTTTGAATTGTATAGTAAGCAATCAATAAAAATTAAGACAAAAGGAAACTTTTCATTTATGTTATATACATAATCCCAACAAACAGTTATGCAAACATTTCATGTATTTAAACATTTTTTCGCAAATTTTCATTTCTACATACTAAAGGAGATAAGAAATACCAATCCCGTAATTTATAAAGCACAAACATAACTATAAAATTCTTGATAGATAAAGTAATGATTGCCTTTGTATATAATATATAGATGACTAAAACCCAACTTACTACACATTCAACCTCACTAGGAAAAATGCCATGCCTCATTTAAAGATCAATATGGAAATAGGTATACAAAATTATAAAATGTCTAATTTAAGGGAACAAATGTGGGAACCCAAAAACTTCATTTGTGTGTAACTGAAATAAAACCCACAAATTTGGAGTTATAGTTACCTACGTGTGAGACAACCGTTGCTAGATAACAAATTTTTGAAACACGGAAAGAAAAAAACACCCAACGAAATTTCACAAATTTGAACTAAAATATACAAAACAACTAAAAAAGTTAAGTGAAAAAGTAAGAGAGAAATTGAAATTAGAGTTCGTGACTGCCATGGGCGACGGCTTAGAGATTAAAATGGTGAGTTTGACTCTGATGAAGAGGATCTGACATCTCCCTTGCCAAGGCTGCTACATACGCATTATGGAACCCTCTTCCCTTGCAAGTATCTTCTATACAAATTGGAATTGCCTTTAGGATATATGAACCTCATAATTTAAATGTCCACAACAACAAATAGGTTGATTTCTTTCCAGCTCATACAACTATTATGAACTTTTTAACATATGAGTGAGGACATTAAGTGTTTAAGACAGATTCAACATAGAATATGAGGGATAATATCAACATAGAATGGGACACAAAAACCAAAAAACACCTCAATAGACCATAACCTATTACACCAACCATAAGAGTAGACCTTTACCCAAAATACCGATACACCTTAAAGAAAATATATTGAACTTCACATACCTTTGGGTATAACTGATCATTCAATCTACATTAACATCAATGTAATAATTTTAAAATACTATTTTCACGCACATCGCCCTGATATTAAAACACTGAAACTCTTGTATACTATATGATAAGGGATTATTTAGGGATAAAGTAAAGGGAAAGCGAGCATGGCATGCGTATGGGAACAAATTAATACATGAGTCGGTGGCATGTTTTCTTGTCCCTTCGCATGTTGATTGACACGATTGTCGCTCTTAATTGGTTGAACCTACACATATGAAAACAAAGAAACCTACACCTATTTGAAATATCACTGTCAAATATTTGAAACATCGCTGCCATTTGCAATATGAAACATCATTGTCATATTTGAAACATCACTGTCAAGCATCGCTGTCATTTGCAATATGAATATTGAAAATTAAAACTGATGTTAAGCAATCAATTTTATGTACCTAAGACCAACAAACAGTTAAATGTTAACGAACACTCTCCTGGCCATCAAAATGAAATCCCCCGGTCTTGATTAAGAACCTCTGAAATTTCAAACAGAGGAACCACTGAAATGGCCATAACTTTTCATTGGAACCATTGAAATTTGAAATAGCGTAAAACACTTCAAACAGAGGAAAACTCTTTGAATTGTACAGTAAGCAATCAATCAAAATTAAGACAAAAGGAAACTTTTCATTTATGTTATATACATAATCTCAACAAACAGTTATGCAAACTTTTCATGTATTTAAACATTTTTTATGCAAATTTTCATTTATACATACTAAAGGAGATACTAAATACCAATCCTATAATTTATATAGCACAAACATATCTGTAAAATTCCTGATAGCTAAAGTAATGATTCCCTTTGTATCAAATATATAGATGACCAAAACCCAACTTACTACATGTTCAACCTCAATAGGTAAAATGCCCTGCCAAATTTAAATATCAATATGAAAATAGGTATAAAAAATTATAAAATGTCTAATTTAAGAGAAAAATGTTGGAACCCAAAAACTGCATTTGTGCGTAACTGAAGTAAAATCCACCAATTTGGAGTCATAGTTACCTACGTATGAGAGAACCGTTGCTAGATGAAAAATTTCTGAAACACTGAAAGAAATAATATCCAATGACATTTCACAAATTTTAATTAAAATATACAAAACAACTCAAAAAGTTAACTGAAAAATTGAGAGAGAAATTGAAATTAGAGTTCAAGTACAAAAGTGATTCAAGGAAACATGATTACCTGAGAATCATAGAGAAGAAGAAACGATAAAAAAATTTGTTCTCAAGTATAGTAGTGATTCAAACCTCACAAATTTGATATACCTAGAAAATCTCGCATAAATCCCGTAAGAGATAAAACATGTCAGATCTGGAAAAATAAATTGAAAAATTACTAATCCAAATTACTACCTGTTGAGGAAACCCCATTCCGAAAACTTCCAGTTCCAACATCCTGAAAATCCCCAAATTTGTGAAACCTGAATATGAACACAAATAAACAAATCATCAGAAAAAGTCTTTGTAAAGAATTTGTAACGGAAGAAGAAAAAATGAGGCCGAGAGAGAGACCGATAGAGAGAGAGATGGGGTTGAATGTGTGTGTGACGGAAGAAATAGTGTGTACCATTTGATTAAAGTGGCTGGAATGGATGGTCTTATGAAAATACCATCTTTGTTTGAATTAGAGTTGGCAATATAGGAAGAAAATGAGGGGGAAAGTATGCTTTAGTGGGTTAGAATTGTAAATACAATATATAGTATATAATGAGGTGTGGTGAGTTGTAGTTCTTATGGTGTGAATTGTAATATCACCTTCCATTTTTACCTTGGTGATTCAATCCTAGCCTCTGATTAAGTTATCAACTTATGGAATAGTAACCAAACTTTTACTTCTTATTATATATATATATATATATATATATATATAAAGAGAGAGAGAGAGAGAGAGAGAGAGAGAGAGATGGAGAGATATGATATTTTGAGATGATATTTTTTATATGGATTCATGACATTTTAATGTGCCCTGTAAAAAAAATCAAATGAAAATAATGTTTTTTTATTATTTTTAAAAAATAAGTAAAAAAACTAACAGTTTTTCCCCTTTAAAACTATTAATTTTTTTTACCTATTTTTTAAAAATATCAAAACACATTATTTTGATCTGAATATTTTTACAGGGGCACATTGAAATATCATGAACCCATATAAAAAATATCAACTCAAAATTATTTTTTTCCCATTAAAAAAAAATAGGTACGTTTAATGAGGTATGTTGGAGAGCCTAATTATCTCCTCTCCCTCTCTCTCTCTCTCTCTCTGTGTGTATATATATATATGTGTGTGTGTGTGTATGTGTGTGTATGCGTGCGTGCTATGGTTGTTGAATTTATATGTTTATTTGTTGTAAAATATTTGTATTTACATGTATGGCTTTGACATTATTACAAAATAACCTAGGTCTGAACAATTTGACTTTGATATTTGTTTGGTCTTGAATATATGTATTTTTTCTTTTAAAGTAGTTGTATTTAAATGTATAGTTTGATATTCTTTCAAAACAACTTGTGTATGACCTATGTTTGAAGGTTTGATCAATTTGACTTTCATATATGTTTGGGCTTGAATATATATGTTTATTTGGTGCAAATGTAACCATTTTGGTTTAAAAAATAATTTGTGGTTTATTTTAAAATGTGAAGGATTTGGGGATTTCATATGTACAATTTGTATGTATCATGTGAATAATTTGTTGGTTTATTTAAAAATAATTTGCGTTTAATTAAAAATGTAATCAAGAACATAATGAATATTCTACCATAATTTCCAATTTGGTATGTATATGTGGATTAGGGTTTCGACCTAGGATTTGAAAATTTGATTCATTTAGGTTGTAAAATATAATAAAACCAATTTGCTATGTATATGCGGCTTAGATTGTAACTTAGGTTTTGAAAATTCGATTCGATTAGGTTATAAAGTATAATTAGTTACAATTTGGTATGTATACATGGCTTAGGGTTTCAAACTAGGTTATCAAAATTGGATTCAATTAGGTTATAAAGTATATTTTAAATCAATTTAGTATGTATACGCAGCTTAAGGTTTTAATGTGATTGTGTTTCAAGATTTTTATTATTTATTAATGATTCAACTACCCACGGGGACAAAATAACTTGTATAAACACCCTTACTATTCACACATGGTAGGTAACGATTCCTAAATGTTGTTATTAGGTATCCTTTATATAAAGAGTGGATGGGTGAGACAAATAGACTCGGATATGTGTGCCATAAATGTGCTAACGAGTTTCAAAAATTTGCAAAGAGGCATGTCAATGATAAAGAGTTCTCATATCCAGGCGCACGTTGTAGAAATGGAAAAGTGTTTGAGTAGAATATAGTTAAGTTACATCTTTTTAGATGGGGTATGTAAGATGACTACCAGGTACGGATTTTTTTTCGAGAAAATACATCACTCTTTTGTCCGTGAGCAACTACTACTACAACCATCAAGTAGGATAATGGTGTAAGGATAGGAGGATCCCCCGGTAGACCATAATATGTTAGTTGATGTAATAAAAGATGCTTACGGAGTTCATGTGGTGGAAGACAATAAGGATTATGATAATGAAGATAATGAATGTGTGGTGGAGGAATCATGAGGGTGTTGAGATAAACCTTGACGATGACTACCAATGTTTAAAAGTCAAATCGATCCAACCGTTGTACCCTAAATGTGGAAAAGATCAAATAACTTTGCATTCCATGGTTGGTTTGCATAGTTTGAATAGTCCTTTTGCTTTTTTTTTTTAAAACAGCATGATTGGAATTCTGAATTGGATGAAGGGTTTCTCCATAAAGAAATTATGCTTCCAAATAAATATCCGAGCATGAAAGTAGTTTGCAAGATTTGGGAATGAAGTGTAAACCAATTAATGCTTGCAAGTATGATTGTTTACTATACCGGAAGCAGTACCAAAATCTTGATCATGGTCCGGTATGTAGGGAACCTAGATATGTGCCAGAGCATGGTTCTAGTGATAAGAAAGTTGAACTTTCAAAAGAGACTAAAAAATTAATGAAATATTTCCCCATTGGACCCAGGTTGAAGATATTTTTCAAAATACCATGGGTAGTGGAGGCAATGACTTGGTACGTGAAGACACCACATTACTAAGCATCTCTTTAGTCCCTAACACATCCTCATTCACCATAAAACTCGATTCATACTCTGTGTACTAATATATAGACCATCAATTTCTCCTGATCCCCATTTGACTATCGAGTAACTGTCTCACCTGAGCATGAAATGGCATTTTGGTTAAAATGAATGGTCCATTTTACTATTAAAAATCGATCTAGTGGCCACCAGACAATCTCGAGCCCCATTTTGACCCCAATCAACTTCCTTGCCTAAATGAAAGCTCAGTGAATCTTTTAAGCTACTTAATGACCCACTCCATGCTCGTCCTTATGGTTTGAACGAATGGACAATTTTCCCTAAAAATTACTTCGAAGACCACCGAGCACTCTCGAGGTCCATTTGATTCCTGTAAACTCTTCATCTTAAATGATACTAAATGAATCTTTAAAGGGATCTGAATACCCTTTCCAATAGTCTGCCTCATGTGCAAATCAGCTTTACGGTACAGAAGAACGGCCCATTTTACTCCAAAGGGTAATTGGGCACTTTCGGGGCCCGTCTGACCAAGATCAACTCTCTGAATTGAGCAAAGTTCTTTGGAACATATAAGAGCCTGATGATCGAGCGGTAAAAGTGTGTTCGTGTGAGGACACAATCGTTGTGTGTTTCGCCGCCACGATACAAAAACCTAAACTACGACTGAACTTGTGAGGCAAGTACAACGGTAAGTCGGGTATCGTAAGAAATCCACAGGGAGTGATTGAATTTTAGATGTTAATTGTTTAATTACTTCAGGAATAAAAGTGTAAAATAAACAAATGAAAAGGTGATAGGGTGGTTATGGTGACAAAAGAAAATAATAAGTTAATGCTAAATTAAAGGAAAGCGAGGATCGGGATCGCATTCCACCACACGGGCTAAACAACTACTAATTAGAATTACGGTTCGAAAACATTTAATCGAGCATATTCAATTAAGCATAAACATCACACAAGAAGGAATTTAACCCAAAGTTGCGAGATTAAACATTTAACTGAAAATGGTCGCACGCGGATTAAATTCGGATTATCGCTATAAACACTAAAGTTGCGTGACAAATAAAGTTAAACGCATAATAATCCAACTTTAATACACGCGGTTTAAATTAAATGCAATTTCACACGAAAACCTAACTTTCGAGGTTCTAAACCCGTAAATGGCGGAACACAATCCCGAACCTATTTATCTATGGACAAATCATGGATTAAACTACTTTAAACAGCTAATTAACTAATAAAACAAGAATTAATTAAACTAAACTAATTTATCTAGGCATGGAGATGAAGAACAAAGTAAGAAAAACAACTAAAATAACTATATTAAGGAATAAAAAGTTAAGGTATAACTTACAAAACAAAGAGTACAACCATCCAAAGCAAGAGGGATAGGGTTTAGCTCCCAATCATAAAAGCCCTAAAACTAGAGAAAAATGAAGATATCTAGATGTCTTCTTTTCAAAATGAAGAGATAAGGGTTAAACACAAAATATCCCATGGCAAAATTGTAAATAAAAGGAAAATTGCCAAATATCAGCAGGGCCGAATCGATTTGGCTTTGGGGCGAATCGATTCGCCCCCTACAGGTCTGAATTCTGCAGCTTTGTCCTGTTTTACGGAAAATGCCGCCATTTCTTCGTTATAGCTCGGAATGAGGCACGGTCGGAGGCTACGCGAAGATAACTCAGAGGACTACAACATCCAAGAAGACATTGGGCCAAAAAGCCAAAATATGAAATGAATAAAATGCCCTTGAATGTGACCTTGAGTGTACTTTCCATGTCAAAACCATCCTAAAAATGCCATAACTCCATCGATACAACTCGGAATCATGCACCGTCGGCGGCCACGCGAAGATAAATCAAAGGGCTTCAACTTCCGTGAAGAGCTCGGGATTCAAACCCGAATGATGGAATTACTAAAATGCCCCCGAAGATGCAAAAGTCGACGAAACAATTCCGGAAAGCGTCCGAACTTCATACTAAGCATCCAAATACCTACAAAAGCTCAATTAACCCCTGCAAAACATGTTAACATAGAAATCCCAGGTGGTCTGGTTAACGAGCATAAATATAGGGATTAAGATACCCGAGGGGGCTAATAAGGCGTAGGTTAACGGGTGAAATACGCAATATTTGCGTCGTATCACACCCCCTAACTTACACATTGCTAGTCCCTAGCAATGAAATACGAAACAACAAGAACTACAAGCAGACCAAAAGTAGGATAAGTACAAAAATATGGTATAAATGCATAAGGCCACTTTCGCGGGCGATTCGATTGCATTTAGAGTATGCAATAAGCCGTTAAACCCCTAGGTCACCCTAGTGGACGAGTGTCGTCTCGTGAGGGTTTTCAGGGATGGTACCCACAAACATCACATGGTTTCCTCAAAATATGCCCAACCCAACATGCGAAAAACTCAACAGCAACGAAAAAGATTTCAAACATGTTATTAGCATATTGAACGAATTCAAGCTAAAGTCCGTTGTTATTAACAAGTTGAATGCACCTCATAGAATTGAAACTTAAAAGTGGGAGGGGGGAGAGCATATGCAAAATATGATTTGGCGAAAACTTAAATAAACCGGATAAACATAAAGGCAAGCATATATTCAATCCTCACGGGCATTACGCTCAAAAAATGAATTCACTATGAAAAGGGAGGTAATACACGGAACATGCGGGCTAAAGAGTAAATGTAAATGGAAACTAGGCCGCGCACATGTCACAAAATAAGAACGCTATATATAGGAAATGAAAAACTTGTAATCTCAATGAAAGGATACCGCACACTAAAAGAGGCGAAATGCATTTTCACAGATTATCAAAACTATTTAAACTTTTGAATTACATCAACCTAAGATCACATAGGACTTGTAATAGGGTTGTAATGTAGGATAAGCTAGGGTGAGAAATGAAGGAATGTATGTACGGATTCAAAGTGTTCGGGATGAAAACTTGGGATAATGGAAAAATGCGGGCAATATCAAAAATTGGAAAACAAGTTCCAAAACAAGCATTAAATGTATCATTTGGAGAGTAATCAAAGCTTATTGAACTATACACAACATATACAACTTTCTCTTTCTTTTCTTTTCTTCTTTTTCTCATTTTCTCTTTTGTTTTCTTTTTGCTTTTTGCTTTCTCTTTTTCATCACTTTTTCACTACTTCTTTTCTTTACTTATCAAACTCTCATATGCTTAAATTGCAACCGACATCATAACAACAACATTCAATCCCAAGTAACATTCCAAACAAAGGTATGGAAAGTGTATGTATGGGCTAAAACTCCAATTTAGAGTTGGTTATGGCAATTTGGGTTATGAAAAGAAAGGTTGTATTTAGGCTCAAATGGGTTAACGAGGGTAAGCATATAAGGGTGAGGTCAAGGCTAATATGGGTGATATAACAAAGATGGCCTATGATCATTTCACAATGTTTACGCAATTCTCGAGTCAAAACAATATATGAAAATCATGCTCAAGTAACACATTTCAAGTATGGACTCAATTAATGAACGATCAATGAAAGAATAGTGAGATTACCAACGAATTCAACGTTTTCAATGAGAAAAGAATAGTGTATAACACTCACAAATGACGAAAGGTACAAAGCTTACTCGGTGTAAGTATATACAATGCAACAAAAGATTACCGAGTTATAAAAATCTTAAACCAAATCAATATAACAACGAAAGTGCATATGCTCATAGGATAAAGTTTAATTCATGAAGTTATTCACAATATCAATGATTTGAGGACTAAAGTCCAGTAACTTCTAAAATCGAGAACATGCATCATTGAGTTGTCTATTGGATCGGGCAATTATTGAAATTTATCATCGGAAACAAGGCAAAATGCCCAACAAAGGAGAAAAAAGAAAGAAAATATTTTTGAAAATTTTCAAATTTTTCACAAAAAGGCATACTTAGTAACTAAATGTGAGAAAATCCATGGACTACACATGAAATGGATAGAATATCCTACACCCCCTAACTTAAATGTTGCATTGTCCTCAATGCACATTAAGAACACAACACAAAGAGAGGAAAAGAACGATATTACCCAAAATTGGAGCGATCTCCATAAGCGCGAGTCCAAAGGAATCTACAAAACAAGTTAGTACCAAGCATAGCAAAAACAAATAACAAAAAGTTAACTAATTACACTAGACCAAATTAAAAGGAAAGAAAAATAGGAAAGAAAGAAAATTAAAAAGCTAACTATTTACAACCTACTATTTAGACTTCACACTAACTATACACTAGAAGTCTAAATAGTTGAGGGTCCACCCAAAGAGGGATTTGACATTGAAAGATCAACGGTGGACCCTCCAAAGCGAACATGCCTCCCGAAAGATAAGAATTCCGTTTGAACAACGGAAGGCATGTGGGTGGTAAAAAAAATGAACCATCGCCAATTTGAAATTTTGGGCGGACGATGGGGGATTTGGATAACAAGGGGGAAAGATACACTTGAGGTCCAAGAAAAATCGATTCATCTCCCAAAGGTTTTTCAAATGGAATGGGAGATGGTGCACACGTGGGGATAACATCCATCGAAGACAAATCCGGCAAGGAGTCCTCATCGGCAAAAAGTGTGGAAGTTTTAAAAGTTTCTACAGACTCATAGGAATCAACCGGTAATTCTAATGGTTCAATTACAGAAAACGAATATGGTGATGAAATAAATTCAATCTCAATCGACTCATCGTCGGAAGGAGATTGAATTTCGGGGGAGAAAGATTCACATTCGATGAGAAATTCTTTGAAAAATTGAGGTGAAACACAAGTTTCCACCTCCTCGTTGTTTTGTGCATAAGAATTCATCTCATCGGAAAGTGCACCAAGTCTCATTCCAGCATCATCTAAGCTTTCCAAACCTTGGTAATAAAGAAGCAAAGTCTCTTCCAAAGTAGGCTTCCTCGGCTCAAGAGCCTCGGACTCCTCATTTGTTTGAAACTCGTCTTCGAAAGCAATGAAATGAAGATCGTCATTGGATTCGAATAATGAATCCAACTCAAGCTCCCAATAACGATTTTCATTTCAATAAATGCTTTCAAATCTTTCATTTTCAAGAAAATCTTGAAAATGGAAAACTTGAAAACTATCCCCAAAGTATGAATCATTAGAACAACCGTAATAACTATAATAGTAGGACATGATTACCTTGTTGTTGAAAGATGGAGAATCCAAGAAATAAAGTGAGCAACCGCGAATCAAAGTTTCTTAGCGCTCAAAGTATGCAAATCCTGCAAAAAAGGTTAAAACAAAGAATACAAATACAAAAGGAAGAATACTACGAAATAATAAAATAATTAGAATCTAAAACACACTCCCCGGCAACGGCGCCATTTTGATCGAGCGGTAAAAGTGTGTTCGTGTGAGGACACAATCGTTGTGTGTTTCGCCGCCACGATACAAAAACCTAAACTACGACTGAACTTGTGAGGCAAGTACAACGGTAAGTCGGGTATCGTAAGAAATCCACAGGGAGTGATTGAATTTTAGATGTTAATTGTTTAATTACTTCAGGAATAAAAGTGTAAAATAAACAAATGAAAAGGTGATAGGGTGGTTATGGTGACAAAAGAAAATAATAAGTTAATGCTAAATTAAAGGAAAGCGAGGATCGGGATCGCATTCCACCACACGGGCTAAACAACTACTAATTAGAATTACGGTTCGAAAACATTTAATCGAGCATATTCAATTAAGCATAAACATCACACAAGAAGGAATTTAACCCAAAGTTGCGAGATTAAACATTTAACTGAAAATGGTCGCACGCGGATTAAATTCGGATTATCGCTATAAACACTAAAGTTGCGTGACAAATAAAGTTAAACGCATAATAATCCAACTTTAATACACGCGGTTTCAATTAAATGCAATTTCACACGAAAACCTAACTTTCGAGGTTCTAAACCCGTAAATGGCGGAACACAATCCCGAACCTATTTATCTATGGACAAATCATGGATTAAACTACTTTAAACAACTAATTAACTAATAAAACAAGAATTAATTAAACTAAACTAATTTATCTAGGCATGGAGATGAAGAACAAAGTAAGAAAAACAACTAAAATAACTATATTAAGGAATAAAAGGTTAAGGTATAACTTACAAAACAAAGAGTACAACCATCCAAAGCAAGAGGGATAGGGTTTAGCTCCCAATCATAAAAGCCCTAAAACTAGAGAAAAATGAAGATATCTAGATGTCTTCTTTTCAAAATGAAGAGATAAGGGTTAAATACAAAATATCCCATGGCAAAATTGTAAATAAAAGGAAAATTGCCAAATATCAGCAGGGCCGAATCGATTTGGCTTTGGGGCGAATCGATTCGCCCCCAACAGGTCTGAATTCTGCAGCTTTGTCCTGTTTTACGGAAAATGCCGCCATTTCTTCGTTATAGCTCGGAATGAGGCACGGTCGGAGGCTACGCGAAGATAACTCAGAGGACTACAACATCCAAGAAGACATAGGGCCAAAAAGACAAAATATGAAATGACTAAAATGCCCTTGAATGTGACCTTGAGTGTACTTTCCATGTCAAAACCATTCTAAAAATGCCATAACTCCATCGATACAACTAGGAATCATGCACCGTCGGCGGCCACGCGAAGATAAATCAAAGGGCTTCAACTTCCGTGAAGAGCTCGGGATTCAAACCCGAATGATGGAATTACTAAAATGCCCCCGAAGATGCAAAAGTCGACGAAACAATTCCGGAAAGCGTCTGAACTTCATACTAAGCATCTAAATACCTACAAAAGCTCAATTAACCCCTGCAAAACATGTTAACATAGAAATCCGAGGTTGTCTGGTTAACGAGCATAAATATAGGGATTAAGATACCCGAGGGGGTTAACGGGTGAAATACGCAATATTTGCGTCGTATCACCTGACATAACCTTTATAACGTTCCACCCTGTGCACAGATCGACCTGATGGTTTGGACGAATGATCCATTTTTCCGTTGTCCATAAATCGCCGGGAACATCCGAGCCTCGTTTGACCAACAGTCAATCCCAAACTTGGGATCGACCCCATGGATTCTTAAAGGTATATGAATACCCTTTCCAAAGATTAATACCGTGTGCGAATCAGACTTATGGATTGTGTTTTGCGATCGTGTTTTCAAAAAATCTGCCTGAGGGTGCCGAATGGAAAATCTAATTTTCCTTCCTATCGGTAGTGTGTCTGGGGTTGAATGCCGATAGGCATGTCAAGGACAATGCTGATCGGCCCCCACCTTAATGTTATATAAATGGAGCATGATCTTACTTTGAAAGGCACCTCATGAACATCCTTCTTAGTGATCTCAACAATATTATCTCGAAGTCAACATGGCTTCCAAATTGAAACTTCTCCTCCGCATTCCATTTCCATCTTTCCCTTACCAAAATTTTCAAATTCCCTTCCTTTTCCTCCTATCACCTTTATTAACTGGCAAGAGCATCCCTTCAACAATCAAGATCAATCTTAAAGCTTTCGAAGAAGGTCCAAACCTTTCACTCTCTCTTTAAATTATCTTATTTTTGCATTAGTTTTTTTAATTCCTACTTTAGTATTTCATTTTATTAGATCAAACATATTAACATCCAACCTTTTTATTAGTAGTATTGCACATACTATATTTTCTATAAAAAAACAAAAAAAAGAGGGTTTTCTTGTAAATTCCAAATTGGGATTTCTTACTACATTTTCTCACACTAAAACATCATTTTTATACACATACACATATAATAAAGTCCATAGTTGGATTTATGGGATAAACCCCACCCCCGTGTTGCATGCAAACTACGTTGACTTTGATGACTTTTTAGGCTATGTAGGCGTCTTGGGTAAAATTCGAGATTCAAGTCCTCTTTTCCTATTTTTATTCATATATTATTTCCACATATTATATTTGTGATTAATGCTTGTATTTTGGCCAACATATACCATTGTCTTTCGATAAATGATCGGTGAATCGACAAACGTACACATTATATTTTTAATTACTATTTTGGAAACACTCCTAATGATGATTTCACTCTTCCTTTATCCATAACGCGAGTCGAGTAATTACACTTTCCATTTATATATATATACACACACACATTTCATGGAGTTATTAATGATAAGAATAAGACATGCCCATGAGATACCAAAAGGGCGGGATGGGTAACTAACACTTTCTCATTCCGTAACTTAGCTCCCGAATCCTTGAACTAATTGGTTTCGCAAGCATCAGTATGTCTTTGATTCCGTCTCTCGAGGCAACAACATTTCTTTTGCATGTTTTGTGCAAAATAGGTTGGAGACTATATCTCAATACATCACCTCAATTGACGACGATCAAAGCACCGTAAGGAAGGGCATGATACCCCCACACGCGTGCGCCAGCCGAAAGGGTTGGCCATAGTGGAGACTCTACTATGGATTGCACTTGTCATAAGAGGGATAGAATCTATTATTACATGGGTATTATCATTTTCCGCATGTGTGAATATGCACCTACTCTTATGTTTCATTTGTTCTCTATTACTTCTTGTATATATACCTCATGTTTACATCACTTCTTAGTCACTTTTCAGTTCAGGCATGTGACACCCCGACTAATTAAATACCGGGTAGCTACTCGTTTATTAAATTAATTCAAAATGCCAAGTTGGTTCAGTTAATAGCATCACTGTCGAAAACATTTAATGATTACTAACCACCTAGTATTTAAAAAGTAAGTTGTCAAATTTTAAATTAAATCCGATTAACATGAAAAAAGAATTAAGAAATAATAACATAACCATTTACCATAAAGAAGCAATAGAATAACCAACAAATAATAATAAGTCTGGAGGAAATACTCCTCACAACAATCCCACAACTGAAATCAAAAGAACAGTGTACCCTCAATTAATTACATGCCAAAATCTGAATAACTGAAATATGAAATGTCTCTAAATATAAATGGGTGACATGCCCTACAAATGATGAAACTGAATATAGAGTCAAGACTAGAAAGGAGGCGTCTACTATCAATGCCCTGTAACTTCCACAACAGCTACAGCTCGTCACCTGAATGGAAATATTATGCATGGTGTCCTTGTGGCTGGGCACTTAAAAGGTTTTTACAAAAAATAGATTTGAAAGAAAACGGGTCAGAGCCCGAAAGTGGAGAGTATTTTAAAAACAGCAAGTGCTTTAATAACATTAAAACAATGAATGCAAAATACATGTTAGGATGTGCACTCACATGAGCTCCTCACCTCTCAACTAATGTGCACTCCTAACGCATCCATAGCCCGTGCTAGTTATGCTTCTAACTAACTAGTCTAATACAAAACCTAGCTTCACTTTCTAGGTTTAAGGGTTTATTCATGTCATTAAAGTACACCATGTATGTGCCTTAATTCCCTAATAACAGCCTTTTATTATGTGGAGTTCTCATTTTAATTTCTATTAAAATAGCACAAGTATACACATCGTTACTTTACTAAGTATGTCATTGAACATTAGTTGTATATTATTCACATCATAAATATACATTATAGGCACCTCTAGTCTAGGCTACGGTGCACATACTCTGCTATCTCATTCCGGTACATCATGTACATAAGGATTACAAATTCCGAATCTCTCAGGAATTGTTAGAATAAGCATAACACACAAAAATGGAGGCGAACATAATTCAACATATCCATGGGTCACGTACATACCTACGCTCCATAGTCAGCTGACTTATTAACTCACAAATAAGTCATTCTAGTATTATGTTCTTAAGGTACCAATCTAAATCCCCCCGTAGGTACACAAAGATTAGTTGACCCAACACGAATGACGACCTCCGTGATAGCAAGTATGGTAGGTATGTCATGCACATAAGTCATATACTAAGCATTCACACGTCTTAGATATCTTAATATTAATAAAGGTATATTCTACATCCCTATACCATTATTCCAATTTGATGCATTTTAAGTCTTCCGATAATATATAATGTAGACTGTCGACACATCTCACATCCTAGTTTCTTATACTTAAAACCTATCTCAAAGAGGTTAATAAGTATCCTATTATTTCCACATTTAATTTCATCATTCTTAAGGTCATTATTTCTTCCACAAACCTCATTTCATCAAATCATTCGAATTTACTCTTTTAACCCTAATATGATCTCACTCGTCGAGCTTTATTGGATTTTTGACAACTATCCCAAATTAAATTCTAATTAAGGTCCGATTTCACAACCATACCTACTGGTCTTCCTTAAGTCTTAAGAATACTCACAAAGTCCCCGTCAATAATTTTCTAGGGTTAACATCCTTAAAATTTTAAATGGGAAGATTTTACTCATTCTGGGAAGGTCGATCGATCGACCTTGTATGTTTGATCGATCGATGGTGATCGATCGATCGACCTATGAATGTCGATCGATCGAGCGCACCAGTTATGCTATGGACTGCTTTGTTTTGCAGTCCAAGTTTCGCCCCAAAATTCCATTATAATGCATGAAACTCTAATCTAACGTTATAATATCATCATACAACCATCCTACAACATTGTTAACGTTCTAAAACCAATAAATCATCAACCAAGGGCTTTATTTGGATCAAAACTTCATCAAGAACCCTAGTTTTATATTTCTTTCAAGAACAATAATAATTCTCTTCTTAAATCCATTTTTAGATCATCAAGGGTTATATTTTGGATTCATAATTCGTCCAGAATATGTCTACATGCAATTCCTAACATGGTTTATAGTTTTAATCCTCAAATTCATGGGTTCATATCAATCTTCCAAGACAAAATTCGATAATTACAGTAAACATGTAAGAACACATTCATTGAATCAATTGTAACTAAATCACTTGCCTTATGTTCTTCAGATTTGTTGTTGGTTGGAGATGGTTGAATTCCTCTCTCTCTCTCTCTCTCTGCAGAATTCTCCTCTCTCTCTCTCTCTCTCTCTCTACAAGTTCTTCTCACAAGATGACAATGGAGGTGGGGGTTGGTTTTTGGCAAGTTTTAATATTTTCTTAACTTCTCCCGTAGCCCACTACTTAGATTAGGGTTCAAAATGGGTTAGTGGCTTTAATGATAAGTTATAATTAAAGTCTAATTTTCGTGGGTTTTAATTACCAAATTTCCGAAATTACCAAACTACCCTTTTGGGTTGCCGATTTGGCCTAAAAAGGCCCCGGGACCCAAATTAAACCCCCGGTTAGTGTTTTCTGATTATCTCGACCCTTTAGGACACGTTGGCGCTCTCAAAATGACTATTTGGTCAAAAGAAAAATAATTTATTTTTAAATCTCATAATTTCATTCTCGACACGACTAACACGCGCGTCCCAATTAAATCTTTCCAAATTGCCGTATTTCAGCCTCGTGACAATTTCAATATTTTTAATATTCATATATTGCCATATATACACATTATAATCAAATACCAACTCACATCTCGTTAGTATTTTATTCGGATTAATTCTCAATTAATTCACATTTAATTTAATTAATCCCATAAATAAATATCGATAAAAATGTGGGGTATTACATACTCCCCCCCCTAATAACAGAATTTCATCCCGAAATTCAGAACTAAAAAGTACCTGGTAAAAACAACTCTGGATAACGTTCGTGCATCTCATCCTCGCGCCCCCATGTGGACTCCTCGGCATTATGATGCCGCCACTGAACACGTACTAACGGAACTATCTTTGACCGCAGTTTCCGCTCATTTCGGTCCAAAATAGCAATCGGCCCCTCCTCATAGGCGCTATCGGGCTGGAGATCGATGTCCTCCAAAGCAATGTGAGAATGAGCCAAATCATCTCTAAGATATTTCCTTAGTGAGGAAATATGAAACACATCATGAATCCTGTGTAAATGCTCCGGTAACCCAAGTCTATACGCAACATACCCAATCCACTCGATGATAGGAAATGGTCCCATGTATCTCGGTGCCAACTTCCCCTTCTTCCCCAATCGCATAATCCCCTTCATAGGAGATACCCTGAGTAAAACTTGTTCCCCCACTTGGAACTCCCTGAAGAACCTCTTCGCATCAGCATAGCTCTTCTGCCGATCTTGAGCTACCCGAATGCGACTTCGTATCAATTCTATCCTTGCCGAAGTATCCTGAATCACTTTCGGCCCAAGTAGTTTGTTGTCCCTTACCTCCAACCAACATGCTGGGGAACGACAAGGTCTACCGTACAATGCCTCAAATGGAGCCATGCCAATGGTGAACTTGTAGGAGTTGTTGTAATCAAACTCCACCAGTGGAAGATACTGCTCCCATCCACCCCCAAAATCAATGATGCATATACGCAACATGTTCTCCAACATCTGATTTGTACGTTTGGTTTGCCCATCGGTCTGCGGGTGATATGCCGTACTCAATTGCAAATCCGTGCTCATGGCCTCCTGAAAACTCTCCCAAAACCTTGAAACAAATATCTTGTCTTGGTCAGACACGATATTTAGAGGCACACCGTGAAGTCTCACTATTTTTGCAATAAAGAGCTGGGCATACTGTCCCGTAGTGTAGTCGGTCCTTACGGGTAGAAAATGAGCGACTTTGGTCAACCTGTCCACAATTACCCAAATGGAGTCGTGACCTCTCTGTGACGTAGGCAACCCCGTGATAAAGTCCATGGATATGCTCTCCCACATCCACATCGGGACCTCTAATGGTTGTAGAAGTCCTGCCGGTCTCTGATGATCCACTTTTACGAGCTGACAAGTGGCGCATTTAGAAACAAACACGGCAATATCTCTCTTCATCCCGCTCCACCAATACTGACGTCTCAGGTCTTGGTACATTTTGTCCCCACCGGGATGTACCTCGAACCGTGAGCCGTGCAACTCTGCCATTACTTCGTATCGCAATTCCTCCCCTTTCGAAACTACTAGTCTCCCATTGAAGCGTAATCCCCGGTCTGAGCTAACGGTATAGGACTCGACTCCCTCTGCTAGTAATCGAACTATCTGCTCCTGACAGAACGAGTCATTTGCTTGTGCCTTTACCACCTTTGTGAAAATCTGCGGTGTAACAGTCATCACAGACATAAACGATCGGGCCACTGCATCCTGGTGTCCCAACTCTTTCCACTTTGCCTTCCACACCCTTGCCACCTCATCTACTGGTCTACGGATCAACGCGTCTGCTACCACGTTAGTCTTCCTCGGGTGATATTGGATATCAAACTGATAATCCTTAACAAATTCAAGCCACCTTCGCTGCCGCATATTCAACTCCTTCTGCGTAAATAGGTACTGCAAGGACTTGTGGTCCATGAAAAATCGAAACTTCTCCCCCAAAAGACAATGTCTCCAAATTCGTAGGGCAAAAACCACTGCCGCTAACTCCAAGTCATAGGTGGGGTAATTGTTCTCGTGAGGCTTAAGCTTACGGGAAGCATAGGCTATGGCTTGACTCTCCTGCTGCAATACACCTCCAAGTCTTTGTAAGGACGCGTCGGTGTAAACTAGATACTCAACTCCCGGTCTCGGCAATGCTAACACAGGTGCTGAGGTCAACTTGTCTTTCAACTCATCGAATGCCAACTGACAGGCATCACTCCAAATGAACGGCACACCCTTACGAGTCAGATGTGTCAGAGGACTCGCTATCTTTGAGAAACCCCGAATGAACCTCCTATAGTATCCTGCTAGGCCCAAGAAACTATGGATCTCAGTCGGTGTCGTGGGCTGTCCCCACTCCCTCACCGCGGATACCTTCCCCGGATCAACAGATAGCCCCCGGTCCGAAATAATATGCCCCAAAAACTTAACCTCCTTCAGCCAAAACCCACACTTCTCATACTTTGCATACAGCTCGTTCTGACGTAGCGTCTGCAAAACCTGCCTCAAATGCTCGATGTGCTCCTCCTCTGTCTGGGAGTAAACCAGAATGTCATCGATGAAAACAATGACGAACTAGTCTAGGAACTCTCTGAACACCATATTCATCAAGTCCATAAACACGGCTGGAGCGTTGGTCAAGCCAAAAGGCATAACCCGAAACTCGTAGGAACCATATCTCATTAAGAAAGCAGTCTTCGAGACGTCCTCTTCCCTGATACTCAACTGATGGTATCCCGATCGCAAATCAATCTTTGAGAAGAAAGAAGCTCTTCTCAGCTAGTCGAATAAGTCATCGATTCGGGGCAACGAATACTTATTCCGTATCGTGACCTTATTCAACTCCCGATAATCCATACACAACCTCAACGATCCATCCCTCTTCTGAACGAACAACAAAGGGGCACCCCACGGAGAAGTACTCCTCCGTATAAACCCCTGACCCAACAACTGTTCAATCTGATCCCGTAACTCTCTCATCTCAGCTGGAGCCATACGGTAAGGTGCGCGGGCAATTGGCCGAGTGCCCGGCGTCAAATCGATCACAAAATCTATCTCTCTACTGGGAGGTAATCCAGGTATATCTTGAAATACATCGACAAACTCTCGAACAACCGGAATCGAATCAAGTGGTATAACCACTTCCTTAGAGGTCTCCTCCTCTATATAGTACAAATGAGTGGACGATCCTCCCTCAGGACGAGGCATCGCCACTAAAAACATCTCCTGCCCGGGAATGGAAAAGATAATACTCCTACTAAAACAGTCAATCATGGCTCGGTATGCATCTATCCAATTCATACCAATAATGGCATCATACTCGGTCATCTCTAACACTAACATATCCGTGGGTAATACCAAATTACCAATCTCTACCCCCACTCCTCGGCTTATAAAGAAGATAAGCGAACCATCCCCCAGTGGTGAGTCTACCTACGTTACAAGTTTCTCTACTGTGGTTAATAACCCTAAGGTCTTCGCATAATATGTAACTATAAAACAATGCGTTGTTCCAGTAATAAACAAAATTTGACCCAAAGTCTCATGGATAGAAAACATACCCCAAATCGCGGGTGGTGCCTGTGGGGCGGCTACCTAGTGGATATTATAGATATGTCTGTACTGTAACTACCCCTTCTACACTGGAGCTACTGGAAAAGTTGGTAGGGCTCGTACTTGAGCTGGTGCTGGGAGAGCAACTGGAAAAAGTGGCCCCTGTGGATCATTACGGGCACCCTGCTGCTGTGGAGCCCTAACACCCTCTGGGTAATCCTGGCGTTTATGGCCATGTGTGCCACACACGAAACATCAACCTCTGAAGTTACTCCACCTCTGACCCTGCTGCTGACTGTGTCGGCCTTGCTGACTTGGGACCTTATTCCCCTTTCCAAACTGCTTCATTTTACCACGTTGTTAACTACAACTGACTCGGTCTTGAGTAGTTTGTTGTCTCAATTTCGGGGTCTTCACACATTTTTCAGCTTTATTCACATGCATTTGGCTAACCTCTATAGGTCTTTTGCCTCCTTTAAGTTGTATGCTGCGTTCTTGGTATTGTAAAACTGCAGTGGTAACTGCTTGTGCCACGATACCTGCTAACTCGACGGTTGATATTCTCTCTGGGGATACCTAAGGTGTGAGTCGATCTTGCCCGTTGACTCCCTTAACCGTTTTAGCTAGTTCTTCTTGACGGTTCATTTGAAAATTTAAGTAAATTTGGATGAGTTCATCATTCAAATAATCAAATCGCGAAAGTACGAATTCCTAATGTATAGAGATGAACACAACATTCCTAATACCCTCTCTGTGGATGTAGGCAAGTTGACAAACGAAGTATATCGTTGTTGTGTGAGTGATTTTTTCATTTTGGTTTCTGTGATTTTTTTATAGAATTCTATTATGATAATTCTTTTACTCACAATTGGCACCAGCTGTGGGAAATGATTTCTATTTCTATAAAAACTTTCTGAAATAGAAAGCTTGTGATGTCTCACCATAACAGTTACATTCCTCGAGTTGATGATGTGCAAGAAGACCCAGTTCCACCCAGGGTCAGGTTAAAGATTCGCCATCATAAAAACTCGAGTTTTCTCCAAGAACGATAACCTTCCAAAGAAACCTAAGGACCACATAGATCTACATAGATTTCTAGGTTGGTCGATGCTTACAAAGCATGACTTTGAGAATAAGAGGAGGATACATGCCTCTAAGTGGAATAAAATGCTCGCCTCTAGAGGCGACTTGAAATAACGAAGAGATATCTCCATAGGGGCACAGGGAAACATCCTGACACGACTCCTAGTCCCCAGGTGAATAATACTCACAGTTGAGGGATACGCTCTAGGTGCAACCATGATAGAACTAAACATGGAAGATCAGAGCATGGTTGATCAGAGCGTGGCTAACCAAAGGGACACCACAGGAGCAACGATTGACAAAATGAGAATGCTAGGATTTTGGTCCATAGAGAGATGGATCAGCGTCTGGCCTACCATGGAGCCAGATCCACTAGATATTTAGTTAGGAGATCTCTCAACACCTAGATGAAATCCTTTTTCTCAAGGGAGATCGAAGAGGATGATCCCCTCAAGAATTTTACTATTCCCATATTCAAGAATTAAGATGGAAAGACGGATACCATACACCACGTTCGGCAATACAGACAGGCGATGACCTTATGAATCCACAACGATGGGCTGATTTATTGGATTTTACCTTTTAGCCTACATGATGTAACACGTAAGTGGTTTGAGACGCTGACTCACAAGTCAATGAGAAACTTCAAGGATCTAGCAGAGGCCTTTACTGCCCGCTTTATAACTAGCAGCTCCCATTCTAAGCGAATGGATGAATTTCTCACGATGAAGAAAAAGATGTAAAAGAGCATTTGTGATTATGCAAAATGGTATTGGGAAGTCTTCAACGAGGTCAAGGATTGTTCGAAGAAGGTTTCCATTGCATCCTTTAAAATTAGTCTACCAATTAACTCTTTGTTACGACAGTCCCTAACAAAGAAAGAAGTTGACACCATTAATGACCTCATCGCTCATATTTAGAAATACCCCAAGGTGGAAGATGTGGTTCACTCTAATGCAGAGGGGATAGTAATCGATCAAAGGAAATTAAAGCTACAGAAAAGAGTGATACTCTAAATAAGGGGAACAAGACGGGGGAAAGAATGGTTCCAAGAATGGGAACAAGGTTAATCTCTCCAAGGCGTTCCAAGCAATTAACACAATCTTTAAGGAACCCATTTATATTATCTTGAGCAAGATCAGAGGGTAAATATTCATCAAATGGCCCATAAAGATAGGTGGAAACCCAATGAAAAAAATAATGCACTGAGATGTGCATTCACACTTGGAAGAGTTGATCTAAGATGGAAACCTCAATGAGTACATAGGGAAGAAATCAGATAAGGTCGTAGCCGATGGGGATCATAAGTCGAACAACGTCCTTGACGCTGATATGGGATATGAGATTGAGGCAATCTATGGGGCATCAGACCTCAAGAAAATCATGGGAAATGATGTTTCGATGGATCTGAAGAAAGTTACTACTGTCATGGAGGCATTTAAGATTTATCCTATCAAAACCCAGGCTGGTAAGTGCGAATGACTAGAGGACGTCGACTATACCAAGCATATTGTTTTCACTGAGGAAAATTGGTCTTAGTGAGAACCCCACATCACAATGCACTTGTGATTACCCTCAGAATTACTAATTGGGATGTTAATAATCTAATCGTTGACTAGGAGAGTTTATTAGAAGTGATGGACCTAGAGTTGTTCCAGAAGATGAAGCTGAACATCATCGACCTCAAGGAGGACACAGTTTTATTGGTCAGTTTCATAGGGAGGATCACGATGTCGTTGGAAAAAATAGTCCTTCCAGTCTGGGCAAGCAACATCTAAAGCCATTTGAGTTCTTAATGGTTGACATAGAGTCCCCATATCACTCCTTATTAGGCAGAGGATGGTTGCATGCCATAGGGGTTGTACCATCCACTTACCACCAAAAGTTGAAGTGTATCATTGATCGGGGCATGGTCAAAATTCATGGTGACTAGGCCACTTCCAGGAGGGGTTTGATCGTGGTCATTTGAGATAAAGAGGAAAATAAGAAGGAGCTAAAAGATTCTCAAGAGGAGGCCTAGAAGGGGTGTAAGCCCCCCAAATAGTAATTATAGTACGATCAACTAGGGGTGGAGGAGACTAGGGTACATCTAGCGAATATGATCGTTGAAAAACTGGATGAAGTTGGGGCCAACACTAACTTGCTAGAGAGGAAATTTCTGATCGGAGCCACACTTCTCGATCAAGAGAAGAAAGAACTGATTGCCTTTCGTAGAAGCAATCTAGATGTTTTCACTTGGGAACTGTATGATTTTTCAGGGATTGATCCAAACTTTTCTTGCCATCACCTCCATGTCGATCCGAATTTTAAACCGATCACTCAAAAG
This sequence comes from Sambucus nigra, assembly GCA_949130495.1. NCBI lineage: Eukaryota > Viridiplantae > Streptophyta > Magnoliopsida > Dipsacales > Adoxaceae > Sambucus > Sambucus nigra. Next base: position 288,087,384 of record OX422208.1, read on the forward strand.
GCTCACTGAACTGCTCTCGAGAAGGCTAAAGCAGTGGAGAATGAAGTAAGGATGCTACTGGATGCAATATCCATTAGGGAAGTTTAGCTTCCCAAATGGATGTCCAACCTAGTAGTGGTACGCAAGAGCAATGGCAACTGGAGGGTGTGTATTGATTTCATAGATCACAACAGAGCATGTCCCAAGGATATCTTCCCTCTTCCTAAAATATTTCAGTTGGTTGACATTACCGCGACACACGAAAGAATGAGTAATCCGGACGCCTACCCTAGCTACCATTAGATTCCATTGTTCGAACCTAACCAGGACAAAATGTTCTTCATAACCCCTATTGGGTTATATTGCTATAAAGTTATACCAGTAGGCTTAAAGAACACATGGGCAACTTATTAGAGGCTATCACCAAGATATTCAAGAGACAAATGGGAGGAACAATGGAGGTATTCATTGATGATATGCCATTCAAAATAAAGAACAAGGGCGATCACAATATGGACTTAGCCAGAATCGTTAAGGTCCTCACGAAATGCCAAATGAAACTTAATGCAAGTATGTGCTGATTCAGTGTACAGTCATGAAAGTTGTTGGGTTATTTAGTTCGTAAAAGAGGGATTGATGCCAATCCAGATCAGATCGATGTTGTCACAAGGTCCAGCCTCCTTATATGTTATTAGATGTTTAAAAGCTCACTGGTATGCTCACGACGTTCAATTGATTCATCTCCAAGACTTCGAAAGCTGCCAACCATTCTTCGAGCTCCTAAAGAAGGATAAAGTCCTGATATGGAATAATGACTGTTCAAATTATTTTGAGGAGATTAAATCCTACCTTACTAAACCACCCCTGTTAGTGATTCCAAAGGATGGAGACCCATTGTATCTTTACCTTTCAGTATCAGACCATATTATAAGCTCCGCTCTGGTATGTGAGAAAGAGGGAGCGAAGCACCCGATTTATTATGATAGGAAGTGAACCTACCTCATTGTCGTAAGAGGACTTATGGACATTCGACAGTTACCCGAGGGGAAGATTAGTCATGCTAATGCCTTAGCAGCCCTAAACTCAGCAGTTGACTCTGACTTAAGGAGAACCATTCAGATAGGGTTCCTTATGCAGCCAAATATTAACCAGATAGTCATAGACGAGAAAGTACTCCTTATAAAGAGGGATCCAGATGGATGGATCCCATTACCACTTATCTAAGAAGCAACATATTAATTGAAGATAAGAGGTCAGCCCATTAGGTAACGGTCAAGGCTACTCGTTTCTAACTTGCCTCAAGGGAAGCTCTATAAGAAGTCATTTATAGGACCTTATCTTCAGTGCATCCACCCACATGATACTGAGCAAGTTCTTAGTGAACTTTATGAAGTCACACAGGAGGAAGATCATTGGCCTTCTGAGCAATTAATGAGGGTTATTGGTGGCCCCATATGCAAAAGTATGTGGGCACTTACGCTCGCAAATACAAAAAATGTAAGAAGCACTGTCCTATGATCCCCCAGCCTATTAGCGAACTGAAATCCCTAATAAGACCATGACCATTAGTATAATGGGGGCTAGATATCGTGGGACTACCACTTACCACATCTGGAAATCGTAAGTATCTATTGATTGATATATATTAATTCACCAAACGTGTAGAAGCAGAACCACTGACAAATATTCGCGATTCAGATATGACTAAGTTTATCTGGAGAAACATTACAACACACTTTGGGCTACTAAGGACTATCATCACCGATAATGGCACAAAATTTGAAAGTAGTTTCTTTCAAGGTTTCTATGATGAGCATAACCTCAAGCATCACTTCAGTTCTATTTCATATCCCCAAAGTAATGGGCAGGTAGAGTATCTCAACAAAACATTGCTCGATGTACTAAAAAAGAGGTTGGAAGGAGATAAAGGTTCCTCGGTGGAAGATATCCCTCATGTTCTATTGGATTACCATACCACCCCTAGGCAACCAACCGGGGAAACATCCTTTGTGATCTTACGAAATGGAAGCAATCATCCCACTAGAAGCAGGTCTCCCTACTATGAGAACCACCTTATTTGACCAAGGCCTAAATAATTATGCATTATGCACTGAACTTGAGACGAGCAAAGAGAATCGTCCATGATTAATTTGAATTTCTACCAACAATATCTGGCTAGGTAGTATAATAAGAAAGTCAATCCGAGTGGGTTTTTGGTAGGGATTATATCTTAAGGAAAGTCCTTGAAAGTACCGTAAAACCATCAGATGGCAAACGAGGACCTAAATGGGAAGGACCTTTTAGTGTAATAAGAGGTGACCTTCAAGGATCATATCACTTGGAAACATTGGAGGGTAGGGAGATACTAAGAGCCTAGAATGCATCCCATCTCAAGAATTTTTATTTTTAGTCTTCTTCATCTTTTGTTAGCACATTTATTTTAGGTAAATTTTCATTTCCAAAATTTTATTGCTTGCTCGTTATCATTCAATAAATAAAGTCCAGTTGGCCCTTGCATTTTGATATCACACATTGGCTTCTTAATATTTCTTGATCGCTTCTCACTAATACTCACCCTTTCTAAATGATAACTCCCTCGTTCATAGCAAAACTCCTCGGGATTATAGTAAGTTTTTCAACTTGTTTAAATCAAAGAATCTTGCATGCCGAGCATAGTTATTAGTAATTAGGACAAGTTAGTAAAAATGTTTTTATAATTACTACCCTCAGGACTTTGTCGATAACACAATAGACCTTTTGAGTTTCCTTCGAAACAACAAAAGCCCTGTAGGGGATCTTTAGGCAACAAAACCAACTCAGGTTGGTCGTAAAAATATAGGTACATTATTGCCACCATCTTGCTTAGGCCTAAGGGAGTGTGACGACACAAACTAAAAGGTAAACTAGATGGAATGATACTGCTAAGGAATATTAACCTGGGAGAAGGTTTAAACATATAGTAACATGTGGCTATCGCCGGTTCTTAATATCATTTAGTCAGCTGAGAATCACAAAATGATAAAAACTAAGTACTAGTCCATGTGAATAATAAAGAGCCTAAGAAGGAGAATAAATAGTGTTTGGTCGACAAAGATGTTGAGTAACTAACGAGCAACAACTCTTTCTAGTTCAACCATAAGAAATAATTATTAACACATGTTTAGTCAACACATCCTCAAAATATTGAAAAGGTTAATTGTAAGGACATATTTTTATAAATGTCCGTCACAATTAATTATGTTGTATACCATTACAACCGTCGAAGAAGTTCAAGAGCAATCTACATCAAGACGGATCCGAATATATCAAGGTTCTTCATCAAAAAGCCTTCGTAAAGTTTACTTTGGTAAGGTAATATTTTATATACCTTAACTTTGCACTTAGAACTTTGGGATATTTTTACAAAATATTTTCTAAGTGTTGGAGTGGACTTTTTTCGTCAAAATTTGAGAATGAGTATTTTTTCTAAGTGTTGGAGCAGATATTAAAATAATATTTCCTGACGTACCCATCGTTCAAATGACTTTGCTATGTCGTTCGAACGACATTGCATTGTCGCGCGAAGTCGCTTGAACGACACGTGCATCTCGTTCGAGCGAGATCTCCTTTTCATTCGAACGACCGAGGCGGTTAATTTTTCTATAAATACTCATTAAATGGTTTCATTTTCATTAAGAAGTCCCAGCGTTTTGAAAGACAGAAAATTACAAATCTGCATAATTCTTTTTGACTTCTTCTTTTAGGGTTTTCATCCCTTTTGTTTTCAATTCACAAAAATCCCATATGCTTTGGTGAATTGTTTTGGTGTTCAAGAACACACTTTTCCTTTGTTCATTCTTTGTGGGGAGAGCTCTACAATCGACAACTGCATGCTACTATGGAGGGAGTTCTTGTGAATGTTTTAGACTGCGTTCTTGGATTGCGTGTCCGTGTGGTATAGCTGCGTGCGAACCATTGCTGAATTTGGATCCTTTGGATATTTGACGAAGACACCGTGCGTTACTCTTGTGGGAGAAAGCAAGATGGTATGTAAGTAAATGGTCTTGTAAACTTGTCAGAGTTCTAGAAATAAAAGGTTTTTCCCTTCGGAGATTTTTCTTGAAATTTGTGTCGCATGCTTTATTTATGGTTTGACACATGCACACACGTAGTTTCTTGTTTAGGGCCTGTTTCTAAATAGACTCTAATTAAATAAGGTTTAATTGAAAACTTGTAAATTAATTGAAATCGGTATCACACACCGTTGCATTTTACAAATTGGTATTAGAGCGAGTTGCACTAATTTACCGCCTATTCCAATTTTCTGCAAAATTGTGTTATATTGATTTTTTTTGAAAAATCAATTTTGTGAAAAAGCATAATTTTTCCAATGGAACATTCATTTAATAAGGTGCCTATTTTTTATGGGAGAAATTATGCCTATTTGAAAGCTTAAATGAAATCTAGTTTAAAATCCATTGACGAGCTTGTTTTGTTGCTTTGCGAAAATGGATGGAATCCTCCCACTATCACTGTTGAAAATATCACGTCTTTAAAACCTATGTCAGATTTGACTGAGGATGATTTTAAAATGTCAAATTTTAATTCTCGTGGACTGAGTGCTATTTCTGGAGCTGTCACTTCTTATGAGTTTCGCCGAATTATGACGTGTACCACATCTAAAGAGGCTTGGGATGTTTTGAAATTGACACATAAGGGTATGAACGCTGTTAAAGAAACAAAATTACAAAATTTGGCCACCCAATTTGAGACTATCACCATGTCTTATTCTGAATGCTTTGATGATTTTTATGCACGTTTGTAGGACATTATAAACACCAGTTTTAATTTGGGTGAGGTTATTGATAACACGTGTGTCGTTAAAAAGATTTAGAGATCTCTCCCAAAATGGTCACGGTGATAAATTTCATGAGTACTTTAACAAATCTCAAGTTAGAGGAGTTGGTAGGAGATCTTCAAACCTATGATATTGACATGTTTCCTGACACCCATAAGTCTAGAAGAGTGGGGTTTCTCTTAGGAAACATTCTGGGAGGAGGGAAGAAAAAGAAAGAAAGAGTTTGTGAGTCCGAGTCTGAGGAAGATTTTGATTTTAAAGACATGGCCTTGTTTGTGAGAAATTTTAAAAAATTTCTCAATATGAACAAAAATAATTCTTCCAATAAGAGATTTTTTGAGAAAAATAAAAAGGCCAAAGAAAGCGGTGAGAAAGAGAAGGAGAGAGAAAAAGAAAAAGGAGAGTGAGGAAAATTTAGAAAGTTTAATGTGTTTTGAGTGTGGGGATGAAGGGCATAATACGTATGAGTGTGCCACTAGACTTAGGAGAGAGGGAAAGAAAGTGGCTATGCCTGCCACACTTAGTGATAGTGACATAGAGGTTTTTGATTTGGGTGATGAAAAAGAGCACGGTGTTTGTGTCGCGTTTTTAGCTAGTCGGGTTAACACACCTAGTTTGGATGGAGGTGAGGGGACTTGTTCTCGTGAGACCCCCGAGGAGGATGATTTGAGTGTTTTGAGTGAGGGTGAAGGTGAGTGTGAAAGTGGAGATGAAACTGAACTCCAAATTGCTTTTAGAGATTTATATGCTGAGAGTTTAAAAACAAAAAAATTGAATAAAGAGTTAAGTCTCAAGGTGAAAAATTTGGAGAGAGAGATTGAGATTTCGGGTGAGTTTGAGGCCAAAGCAAGTCAACTTGAGAAGGTGAAAGCGAGTTTGAGTGAGCAGCTGATTTATTTAGGTAGGGAGAAGTGTGATTTACCAACATGGTGTTTAGTCTGAGGACATGTGTTTCCCAACACGAGAGTGATCTCGAACGTGCCCAAGAGGTCAAAGTCCCTTTAGAGAACGCATCTAAGAATATTGGAAAGGTGGTTCTCAATACTATTTTGGGTAGTGGTGAGAGTTTAGGAATAAGTCATGAAGGTGATTCTACTTCCCAAGTAGTACCCAAGATGGTTCCCATTTTAGTGTTAGATTCACATGAGTCTCACCCTAACCCACCTAGGCATCCCATTCCTGTTAGAAGAGAGCGTCCTAGAGTTTTTGAGAGAGTTGTTCCTTGGCCTATATATGTTTGTACCCATTGAAAGAGGAGAGGTCAGCTTAGGGAAATTTGTTTTAATTTGGGTTATGTGTCACGTTTTGCTTCTACACGTGTTTCTGCCACACATGCACCCACACACGATACTTTACATGCTCCTAGAGACAACATGAGAGAGTTTTCACATATAGGTGAGCAACTTAAGTTTTTGGTCAAAACTTCACAAAATTTGATGGAGGTTTTTCATAAGTTGGCACCAACTTTGGAAAACCCCTCCGCACCTAACGATTGAGGTTTGACATGTTTACTAGAATAGGTTGATTTGCATGATGACATTATTTTCCTATTGCTAGTACGTATCATTTTTGTGTGTTTTCCATTTTTGAGAAAAATTTTGAAAAATACAAAAAGATTTTATTTTGATAAAATTTGTGAGAAAATCTAAAAAGATTTTTGTATTTTGTTTGTACCTTTTATGGATGAACACTTAGGATGACCAAGTCGCATTTTTATTCCATTTATCCATGTGACTATTTGATAGTGTTTTGAGACAATAGGTCAATTCATCCATGTGCTTTATAATGCGTGGAGTCATTAAGATGTAATTAAGTGTTACTTCCTACATATTTGACTCATGATTTCCTTTCTTGCACACATGCACGGATTTGTTTGATTATTGTGCTTGTCTTATCACATGTTGGTTGGGTGTTTTCACTTCAATCCTGTCTTTAAAAACGAACCAAGCATGATAAAACTTGATAAGAAAGTAGTGCATGTAAGAAGCGTTTGTGAGATTGTGTGTTTTATTTGAAAAACGGGGAATGAATGCGAAAGGTTCACATTTAACCTCTGCGAATACTAAGCCACCGTTATATCGGACGTAAAAAATTAAGAAATTTTATTATCCGGGGTCCAAAGATGTTTAAAAGCGCCCAAAAAAATTTAAAGGCAATAAAAAGAAACTCATGCCAAAAAGGGGCTATTAGGTTTTTGCACCAATTCTCCAATGTTTGAGAATTTAGATTACCTATAAAAGAAAATATGCATGAGGGAGTTTGGATGGAATTTAAAACGGGTTTGCACGTCCTTGAAAGTCTTGAAAGAGCGTTAAGTAGTTTTGCACGTTATTGATGTGGAAATCACTTTGACTTTGATTTGTTGATTTGCATAAGACGATGTCATCGAAATTCAACAATTTTTACACCTCAGGACACTTTCGATGTTTATTCGTTAGTGGTACACGTATTCATCATGCACATATGATTAATTGAGTTTATTTACCTATCAAATGTTTTCACACCCATTCATTCCATTTCCATGACTTAGTTGTTTTAGTTAAATCCATGGTGTGATTTTTGTAACATTATTTTTTCTTTCAAAAAAATTAAAACATCAAAAATAGTTTGTGGATGTTCTTTTAGATATATCTTTGCATGCGCGTAGTTTGATCCATGATTTCTATGCTTTTGTCCTGACACTCCATGTTTTGATTGTTTCTTCTTATCTATCTATTTGGGGACATCATAAAATGGGGGGAGAAAGAATTATCATGTAATGGGGGAAATTTGATTTATTAATGATTTATTCTTATATCATTTCAAACTTGATACGTCACGAAGGTTTTTGCTTTATCTCATGTGTGTAGGCTCAAATATTGTAGATCATTATGTTGCTCACCCTGATGAGAAATGCTTTGAGATTTGATGAAGATTTTTAAAGAAAAGTTTGAGAACTTGCAAATTTGTACCTTTTCAGTTTTGAGATTCATGGGAGGGTAGTTTTGTATAGGCATTTTTGTATTTGATAATTCGGATGTTTTTATGTATGTTTCGGCATAGACATAGGGGGATATTTGTAAGGACAAATTTTTATAAATGTCCGTCACAATTAATTATGTCGTATACCGTTACAACCGTCGAAGAAGTTCAAGAGCAATCTACATCAAGACGGATATGAATATATCAAGGTTCTTTATCAAAAAGCCTCCGCAAAGTTTACTTTAGTAAGGTTATGTTTTAAATACCTTAACTTTGCACTTAGAGATTTGGGATACTTTTACAAAATATTTTCTAAGTGTTGGAGCAGACTTTTTTCGTCAAAATTTGAGAATGAGTATTTTTTCTAAGTGTTGGAGAGGATATTAAAATAATATTTTCTGACGTTCCAGTCGTTCAAACGACTTTGCTCTGTCGTTCCAACGACATTGCATTATCACGCGAAGTCGCTTAAACGACACGTGCATCTCGTTCGAGCGAGATCTGCTTTTCGTTCGAATGACCGAGGCAGTGCGATTTTCTATAAATACTCATTAAATGGTTTCATTTTCATTAAAAAGTACCACCGTTTTGAAAGATAGAAAACTGCGAATCTGTAGAATTCTTTTTTACTTCTTCTTTTAGGGTTTTCATCCCTTTTGTTTTCAATTCCCAAAAATCTCATATGCTTTGGTGAATTGTTTTGGTGTTCAAGAACACACTTTACTTTTGTTCATTCTTTATGGGGAGAGCTCTACAACCAACAACTGCGAGCTATTATGGAGGGAGTCCTTGTGAAGATTTTAGACTGCGTGTCTGGACTGTGTGTCCGTGTGGTATAGTTGCGTGCCAAGCATTACTGAATCTAGATCCTTTGGAGGTTTGACGAAGACACCTTGCGTTACTCTTGTGGGAGAAAGTAAGATGATATGTAAGTCAATGGTCTTGTAATCTTGTCAGAGTTCTAGAAATAAAAGGTTTTGCCCTTCGAGGATTTTTCCTGAAATTTGTGTCGCATGCTTTATTTATGGTTTGACACACGTACACATGTAGTTGATTGTTTAGGGGCTGTTTATAAACAGACTCTAATTATCTAAGGTTTAATTGGAAACTTGCGAATTAATTTAAATAGATATCACAAACCGATGCATTTTACATTAATAACTAAATCTCATTATTATCAAAAGTATGAAATTACAGTTACAGTAAGACTAAATATACACAAGGACCTATGATGGACAAGGATGGAGAGCAAGATACTCTACAATAAGTGATATTTGTCCATCATCTACGTCGTCATCAAGATTTTTTTCTAAGAGTTGGATAGGGATGGCATCATCCGCAATCCACTCATCATCCTTTCAGAAAGGATTGTGGCGGTAGGCTACGCACTGGACCTAGTACTTATACCATAGTCTAGACTCCTTGGTAATCTTCACCTCCTTAAGGGAACTTAGCCACCCTCGAGTAACGTCAATTTCCTCTACCTCCTTGATCCTTGTTGGGGAATCTTCCCAACTAACATTGTAACCTTTTGCCTAGTCTTCTAGAGGTCCCATTTTGAATGAATACCTCAGTCTCTTGACATCTTCCTTGAGCCCACACACAAACATGTCTAGATAAGCGACTTCCTTCCTTTGAGTGTCATTCTCGTCCTGGAGCATTTCACTTACTTGGTTCACTTTTATAATTTCCATGAGTTTGGTTCTCAAAGAATTCACCTCGTACTGGACTGAAGCCCTCATCTCTTCCATTGCTTAAAGATCATCCTTTAGCTTTGTGACTACCTCAGACTGATTCTTTTACTGCTTTTTCCTCACCCTCAAAGACTTGCAGATCTTCACAAATGCCTTGCGAGATTTCACACTAATATTAGGCCCAAGAATCATCACTAAACATGAGTTTGAGGATGTAGTTCTCATTATATTACAAAGAACCACAAACCAAACCACGAATAAAGTATCGGTATATGGTAGAGGAGTAAACAAGACATAAGCAAATCAAATTTATCTTTTCATTATTATATCAATGGGACGAAGGACAGTACAGTTAGAGAAATTAGAAAATTACAATGCTACGAGGTTACAAGGTATCAATGTACAAGGAAGAAATAAATTCCTAGTTTACATGACTCACTCCTTCACTTACTCAACTTTGACTATGACCATCCCCTTGTCAACAGCCCCTGCTCCTGAGCAGCATCCACTCCGACCTCAGTTGGCATACCCTCAGGATAACTAGATGACCGACCAGTACCCTCTTCTTCTTATTCAAAAGGGTCGGTCCTCAAAGAATGGAGGATGAATAATTCAGATCCATCAGGGGCCTTCGCCGCCTTCGAAGACATGTATCAGCCTTTTTTAAAGGCCACCTTCCTTTCATAGGTGAGATAAATCTCAATGTCATCATACACCTTATTTAAACTCTCAAGATAGCTAGCTTCATTATCTTAATGGAGCTCTTCCTCCAAATTTAGGAGTTTTCTAGAAAAGTTCTGATTCTCTTCGTCCAGCTTCTCCTTCAGGGAAACCACCACCTTCTAGGATGTCTCAAGATCAATAATGGTCTTAGCCGACGTCTCCCTATCTTGCTCCCACGCTAGGCGAGCACTAGAAAATGCCTTATTCTTCTTCTTCTTTTTCAGAGCATCTTTCAGCTCTTGGGCACTTCTGGACTTGTTGGCCTGGTCGTCCAAAAGGGTGGTGAAATCAGGCAAAAACTGCATGGATAGAGAAAATAACAAGTTAGTACAAAAAAGTAAATACAAAGATAAAGAGGAAAATCATAAGATATCAATAAGAGACTTACTAGAACAATCCCCTAGGCAGACTTAAGGGAAAGCTAGGGTGACCCCAACCTCGTAGAACACTCATGATCATCAGCGATCACTACCCCCTTAGCAGATTGGGGGAAAGGAAGGGACAATCACCCACGTTGACCCCCTCGGACTCAGCAGTACTATAGGGTACAGAGTAATTCCTCAAGACCAACTTCTTCTTGGACTGTTCCCTCTCCTTTTCTCATCCTCTTTCTTTCTTTCTTTCTCTCTCCTTTCGCCTCACTTCTTCTTCTTCTTCTTCTTCTTCTTCTTCTTCTTCTTCTTCTTCTTCTTCTTCTTCTTCTTCTTTCTTCTCTTTTTCCTTTTCCTTCCCCTTTCCAGATGGGCTACAACTGCCAGTCCTGGGGAATTTAATCTCATAAGTCTTCAAAGATTTTAGTCGATCACATAGCAGGCTGTTTAATCATCATCATCATCATCATCATCAAGCCTCAGCTTCTTCCTCTTGATCAGGGGAGCCATGTCTTCTTCTTCTTCTTCTTCTTCTTCTTCTTCTTCTTCTTCTTCTTCTTCTTCTTCTTCTTCTTCTTTTAATTCCTCACCCTCCTCTTCTGATTCTTCTTCTTCCTCCTCTATCACAATTGGGTCATAACGACCAATCTTTATGAGATTTCAAGTTTGGAATCTTATCGACCGAGCGTGAAATAATACTGATGGTTGTACTCTTTCATTCCAATAAATAAGCAGCCAACCTTGGGTGTTCACCGTCAGGTAGCCTTCTTTTATATTCGAAGCCTTCAAAAGCTCACCAACATCAATCTCACTTATGTTAAGCTCCTAATTTTTAATGAGAACTGAAAAATAAAGGAAGAACAACATTATCTAAGAGGACAGAAATTAGAAAACATAATAGCATAGTTAAAAAAAGAAGCAACCTATATGGTCCTCTCCAAAGTCTGATGTTATAGGGCCCGGATGCCTTTCTTGCTCACGAGTAGGAGGATGTTGCTAATTTTTTAGCAATGAAACCATGGTCCTAGTAATATTTATGGGAGTCGGGAAGGTTCACCACAAGGACACTTTCAGACTTCCTCGTCTCCAAATATATAAGGTCATCACTGGTTCACGACCACCATAGTATTAAAAGATCTCAATATGGCCCAATTTCATCCAATAAAGGGTATTTATTCTTTGTACCCCATTAACTATATCTCAGACATCGGGGGCACATTGGGAAGGCATAATTTCAAAATATTTGAAGAATCTAAGAAAGAGATTGTTTGATGAAAACGTTAAACCCCCTTGAGTTATTAGAAGGGTATGAATCCAGTGCCCCCTTCAATGTCACGAACATTTCATGGAAAGGCGGCACAGTCGATCTCCACCCAATCAGAGTACTGTACAAATTTCTAATCTTAGCAATCGAATTGTTCTCAAGTTTTGAAACAAGAACACAAAAGGGAAGAATAACCATTGCTACAGTTATAGAAGAAGAAAAAAATCAGGAAAGTGAAAACTAAGAAAGTGAGAACTGAACTTACAAAGATTGACGAAGCTCTAGAATGCCTAGCAATAAATAAAGAGATTCGAACTGAAGTGACAAAATATAAGAACCTCTGGTTTGAAACCCAACGCCAATGATGAACAGGACATACTAAGAAGATTTTGGCGCTTCATATCATTTATCAAACAACGGTACCCTCGTCCATTTCAAAAAATTAAAAGTATGAGATGGTGTTTAGATCACGATGAGCGTACCTGTGAGTTCAACAAATCTACAACAATGCCATGCTAGTTGAAAAGATAAATGTTTTAATATATAGTCCTATTAGCCCACAGTCCATAAGGCCCAAAATTTTTAGGGGAAATTGTGGGGACCTATTCGATATGGAACATGAGAGTAGCCGATCAACCTGAATTTTCCAATACACTTCCTGACCCAAATTAGAATTTAATTTACTCACATGTATTTGAAACATAGTAGAACACTCACAGATATATTCAAATTTTTTACCAACAATCTTAGAGGAGATATTTTGATACTCCACGAATTATCCACACAGTAATTGAGTTCTTTGTACAACTCAATCTCTTACTTTTATGTACTTATAAATTACAAAACCTGACCTGGGGGAAATGGATGTAATCTTGAGCATTAAGAGATACTATAATAAAATAGTAAGATGTAGGAAAATTACTAAACCATGTATATCGTTATTATGTATTTGATTTTTGCATTCTTTTCTTTGTAATTATTTTGTGGAATTATATTGTAATAATTCTTATAATCAAAATATCCATGCTCACTTTCACATATCACACGCCACTTGTAGTTGATTCATGTGTAGGCTCACTACCACACACTGACCTATATATACTCATATATCACTCGCTTACATGTATCCATGCGTAGTGGAGTCTTCATGATCCATGCGAGATTCACTTTTCAAGATACTTGTAGTGCTTATTTTACTCATCATGCAAAATAAAAGACTCTCTCCATAATTTACTAATCAACAATCATAGATTTTTCACACCACATCACCAAGACCATGGCTATTGATGAAAATTTTGTCCCATACTGGGGGTCACTTTGTGATGGGCGCTGGTCCTGCAGGTTGTAGTTAGCCTAAGTAATATGACTCTCACCTTCCATTAACCTAGTACCTTCGATGTATATTGAATGGTTCCCCCCGCATCGTACCTATTGACCGAACTTACGAATGGAGGTATATATAGCAAATCATTTACATACATTGAGTATATCAATTTTTTTCTCACACGTATTGTCCCCATGAGGTATATAGTGAGGCAATTGATGTACGCTCGGTATATCAAATGGCTTGTCCACATGTACCAATTGCCTTCAAAAGCAAAAAGTATATCGTGGAAGTCATGCCAATGGAGGAACCTTTTCACTAACCCAACAACTGCATAAACCTCAAATAGGCATCAAATCTAGGGCATTCATATTTAGTTTGCCAATTGCCACGTGAAACTCTGCGAGGTCGACATGCTGCCCAATTTTTTGCGTTATTTCGTCAATTTTCAAAATAGAACCATGTCCATGAGTTTGGAAAAACGAAAAACCATACCTTAGTTATTTTGAAACCCAAGTTTCCCATGCAAGGGGCCTGTCCAATATTTCTTTTGCATTTAGATAAACCCAATACAAGAGAAAACATAATAATAGTAGTCATGCTGAGACTCTTCTCTCATTTTTCTTTCTCTTTCTCATAAAATAGAAAATACCAAAAATATTTTTCCTCCTTTTTATCAAAAATACCAAAAACATTTTCCTTATTTTTACCAAAAACACCCAAAACATTTTTCTCTTTTTCAAAAACACCAATAAAAAATAATCTTTTCTTCCGTCTTTTAAAAATTAATTCTAGTTATTTTTTTCTCTGGTCGATCGCATACCCAATTCTTGGCTTGGATCCCTATTGGCTTCGGTCTTCCTTCAAACCATAACGAATCTCCATTAGTTCCTCTGCTACTTCATTCGAGTCAGAGTCTACCTTCACCAGCTCTTGAGGGAAAACGTTGACCAAGCACCGAACGTGCTCCCTGATCTGATAGCAGTCTTAATCCAACTCACTACAAAGACTGGAAACCTTCAAATAGAGGTCCATGAGATGCTACAAAAATTAGGTCTAAGTTACCAAAGAACCCGAGGTTCTCTTTCATCGAGCAATCAGTCCACTCTCTCCTGAGCCTGTTTGTGTCCTAGAAGAATATCAACATGCTCCACCTGCCAATGGACCGCCTCTAGCTTAGCTCCGTGTGCCAAACCTTTCCCATCTAGGGGATAACTTTCTAGTACTCATTAATCCCATGGAGGAAGGACTGAATAAGGTCAAGGGAGACCTCGAACCGTTGTCCAAGAAATTTGATCAAGTAAGGATATCCTGGAACTACATGGACTACACCCACATGTCTCCCTACCCCAAAGTAAGATTATCGAAGAAGTTCAAGATGTCAACCATCAAGAAGTTCTGGGGCAGTGGGCCCCCAATTATTCACCTTCACTATTATCACCAATCCATGACCCTACTTGGCACCCCTCAAGAGATAATATCACATATGTTTCAATAGACTTTGAAGGACAGTGCCATGCAATGGTTCATATCCATCGAAAAATCTAGAATCCGTAATTGGGAAGATGTCTCTCGAGAATTCATGTCACAATAAAAGTACAAAGAAGAACTAGAGGTTACAGGTCATTATCTATAACTTCTCAAGCAGAATCCTGGAGAAATTACTAGTAACTTTATAAAAAGATGGAGAGAGAAAGCTGCCACCATGACTAACTAATCTTCCAAAGAAGAACAACTTAGCATGGTGAAGAATAATTTCTTGCCCCATATCCGAGAAACTATGAAAAGTTAGTATTATCCACACTTTCTAGCTCTTCTAAAAGTGGGTGTGGAAATTGAAGAAAGGTGACTGGACAGTTCATTCCCAAAAAGTACAAGAAGCTTACTAATACTACAGTCTCAACCATTAATAATATCTCCCAACCTGCTACCTCTTGGGTACCATAAAGCCGCCCTAATCCCGTCTGAAAGTAATAAACCAAGCTCCATTCTCTATTATCCAAAGTCTATCAAGCCTTGTTATGCCTAAACCTCATCAATCCCTTAGACCCCTATCCATTACTAAACCCACTTCCCAAGAACTTCAAGATGGATGCCCATTGTGATTTCCACAAGTCAGTCGTCCATAATACCGACCAGTGCTTTCATCTCTAAAATTTGGTTCAAGGTTTAATTAACTGGGGCATTATTGCCCCACCAGCCAATTCTAAGCCCAACACCACCCATAACCCACTTTCAACCCATAAAAATGCCATATTTCTATAGAATGGCCTTAAATTCGATCCATCTACCCTAATTGTGCCTAGTAAAGCACCCATCATACCCATAATCTCACCTAAACTGCTCAAAGTTTGCCTATATTTTCCCCAACACCCTACCTTCTACTCCAACCAAGCTCTATCACTCCTTACAAGGGCTTATATTATCGTACATACCCGATTCAAAGAAAGAGATATGGAGTTATCGGCTATTCTTAACCAACTCTTGGAGTTTGAGATAAAATGGACCACCAAGATGACCATCGACTATTAGAAATTTAGTGTCTTGTTCATGGAAGACCAGAAATGGGCTTGAGAATCAGATGATTAGGTGGTACCCTTAATGAAGTTATCTTAGAAAATGTAATACAAATTATGACAGATATGTTTCAACAAACCAGCGACATTTGTAGAATTTTTGAACTACTCACTACTTTGATATTACAAGGCCGTTGGTTCTTTCACTTTTGTGCCTACCCGTTGAGTGGGAAGATTTATATGAGGAAGTTGTCGAGGTCCTAAAATGCATCAACTTCTATTAGCAGTAAGACATTTTTGCCAATGGATGGGGGGATGAATTTGACAACTCAGATGACGAACTGAGTCAGGAAAAAATCAGTCCAGTAATCAGTATGTGTGGAATGATATCTTTTGAAGACCTATTGGGGGAAATCAGTAAAGTAGCCATTCGGCCAAAAGTAGATGAAGCCACATGGTTCTTGTTCTTCCCAACCTCCATAAACCACATGACCAGATCAAGAAGACATTAGTAAGTTCTGAATCATCCGTCATAAAAAATAAATAAGGTAATGGGAGATGGCGAAGAACTTCCCATGCCAGAAATAACCGTTGAAGAGAGCAAAATCGTTGACCATCTTGATAAGACTTAAGATAACATCACCTTAGGGGGTGATTTTAATGTCCTAAAAATTACACTAAGCTCTGATAAAGCTTCTTATCGACCCAGAGTTCCTCCTTCCACCACTCCCGAAGAAGCTATAAACCTGGTTAGATCTTTAACCACCACTAGAATTCTTTCCCTTTCTGAAGAAGAAATTTCGAAGGTCGGACCTGACCACAACTATTCGATCAACATCTCCATTGAAGTGATGGGAAAAAAAGTTCCACTCTCACTCATTGATAATGGATCCACCCTCAATGTTTGCCCACTAAAAACCTTGAATTTCTTGGGGTTGAAAGTAAGTGACCTTCATCTTACTTCCACCATAGTGTTTGCTTATGATAATACTCATCGAGAGGTGATGGGATCCGTAACACTCATAATAGTGGATGGACCTATCAATCAAATTTCTAAGTTTCAAGTTATTAACATGCGCCCATTCTTTAACTTGATGCTTGGTCGATCATGGCTTCATAGTATCCGGGAGGTATCCTCCTCCCTTCGTCAGAAATTTAAATTCTTCACCAAAGGGCAAGTCGTCATCATTTTTAGGGATGATGACGGTATAAAAAATGATAAAACCATCAATCCAATACTAGAATTACAAAATGGGATGGATGCATGCTTCTCTAAGACTTCAGGGTTGATCCAATTCCCCTTTCAGTAGGGGATAATTTCAAAGATCTGAAGCACACTATATAGTTGACTCACTTGAGTGTAGACTATATAGGAGTTCAATTAGTTTTGAAAAGAAGACAAAATTGAGTCACTCCTCTTACTTCATTGCACATTCAAGAACTTCAGGACAAGACTATCTTCATCAGTAAAGATTAATGTTCTTCCGGTAGAAAACCAACACATAAAACACTATAGGATTGCACATTTTCATATTTCATTTCATATGAGGTGTGCGTGTTAATTTGGTTTAAAATGAATTTTCTACTCTAATTAGGAATTTTTAAAGAATGAAATTTAGGTTTTTAAAATGTTTAGGGTTTAATTTCCATATAGTGAAACTTCCTAAAAACTGCATTCGGTAGAATCCAAAATTACAAGATAAATTTGTGGTTAAAAATGAGATTTTAAAACCACGCATTTAAGATTGATTATATGGCTAGCATGTGGTTACTCATTACTAGTTTAATGTATGTTTTCTCACACTCACATCTTCAGCTTCCAATCTTAGTCATTTGATCATCTTTAGTCTAAGGTCTGCATGTTATCTTAAAATGTCCATGAGATGATAATAAGAACCAGCTAAATCATTTGTCTGTACACTACATTAATAGCCATTAGATTAAGAGTTCTAAGAGTCAATTCAATCTCAACCCTTGATTTGCCTTAAGTTTCCAGATCCTTCCAACACTAGTATAAAAAGAGACCTTCGTATTCACAACTCCAATCTTTGAGAGGTCTAAGAGTGTGAGAGAAAAAAGAGAGAAAAAAGGAGAGAGAAGAGAAGGAAGAGGGTAGGGAAGAAAATAAATAAAAGAGAGAAGAAAATTACAATCATAAACAAAGCTCGACCAAATTTTCTTCAGAAAATAGTTTGAGAGTTAGGGGTTTCTGCTTTTTATTTTTTACCCTCTTAGGTCTAAATCTCTTATTTAACATCCTCACAGAATTAGATATTGTTTCTTTTTAGAAAATCATATAACTAAATCAAGATACATATTCACTTAGATCCATAGGTTATTTTGATTTACTTATTAAAAAAATGATTCCCTTATGTTTGATTTATTTTGTAAATTTTGTAATCTTGTTTATCCAACATTTCTCAGCTTTTTTACAAACCTGAAATAAAGACTTGTATATTTCAGATATGTTGATATTTTTCAGTTCCAAAAATTTGTATATAAATAATTTCTAAAGAATCTCTGTTTAAAGATTATAAAGATTTATAGATCTGAAAACATTCTGAGAAAAATACTAAGTCTAATTTCAGTCGTGAGAAAAAGAGATTTCATACTTAGAAGTTTTGTAATTCGTTGAAATTGTTTATATTTAAGCATGTGTGAGTGCATGCCTATGATTTGGGCACAACACTCACAACACAATCAACCACCATCACTAAATAGTGTTATTGGTTGAGAGAATTTAACCATTTGAGTTGCGTAAAGCTTAAGGAGAAAAGGAGCCAAGATAAAGAATAGGGAGGACAACATCAGAGCCTTAACGAAGTCCGAAAATAACCAAGGAGTGTAGCAATATTTCTGGACTTAGAATGGTATGTTTTTGTTTGTGTATCTTGTTGAATGCTTGCAACCTCAAAACTGTTTTAATGGATTTTTGTTTTGAGGTGTAGAGACCTCCGTGGACGTTTTCCCAATTTGGGTGGGGTTTTATCACGTAAAAGATCTCTAACTCTTGCATGTGCTTCTTCATTTTCATAGCTACAATTTGCTGCACAGAGTTAGGTTTTAAACAAAAACCTATTTCCAAGAATTTTGAATATTTTGTTCTTACAAACTGTTTTTAACACACCTTGTGTACTAATCAAGATTTGTACAAGATTCTCTTCAAAAAAGAGTTCGAAACTCGTTTAGCCTTTTAAAAAAAAGTTAAAATAACATAGTTAGGGTTTTTCAAAATCAAGTCTATCCAGAGAACAACCCTCACGGATGTGTCAATGTGATACAAATGTCCAAGAATATGAATTTCATGTCCAGACTGGGACTGTGGCGACGTTAATAAGGAATCCTTGTGACCATAGCCCTAAAAAGTCCTTTCCCCATGTGGCTTGGGTTATCAGACTTCACCAGAAGAACTCAAACAGTCTACCAACCACGAATAAAAAGGAGTTTCAAAGATGCCAAGACTATTGTGAAGGATTCTCTGAACAAGATATTCGTTAAAGAGGGTGAATACTTACACTTATATGGCTTTCCTGAACCGTGGTATGACCACATCGCAAGAAGATGAAGTCTGTAATGGAAATATTCTTTCAAGATAACTACTCCAGGCCCAATACTGCTAGTATAAAGTGCAACCTCCCACCGAGAAAGATGTAGCCCTTGATAAGGTCCTTGAGGAAAGTTATTCCGAAGACTCATTCAACATGCAGACACTAGGGCTGACCCTCTATATGATCCATTCAGACGCTACATCGTCGGACCCGTGCACTCTGATCAAGGACTCTGTTACGCCTTTTATCAATTGGAATTCTATACCCTATCTCTTGATTTATTGTTGTTCCTATTTTTACTGATAACTATGTAATCGAGACCTTTTTTGACAAGGTTCTCAATACTATTTTTCTCGAAAGTGAAATAAACGAGGACTTTGAGTATCTTGTTCTGCCTTAAATTAATTGCCTTGGTTGTAGTCAAACTCTTTATGATGATGATTTTGAAAATTAATACTTTTTAAGTAATATTATTAAAGTTAATAACAAACAATATAACCGCATTCAAATTAATGACGATGAAACTATTGTTATAAATCTCAATTCTAGTAGCTAATAATGAGAGATTAAGATAGGGTCCACCTTTAGTAAGCATGATTGTGCGCAATTCGAAGAGATGCTAATGGAATTTATGGATGTCTTAGTAGGTCCTACAACGATATGCCTGGCATTAATCCCGAAATATCTTAGCATGAGATCCTAACTCTCCCAGAATGCAAGACGGTTAAACAAAAATGTGAAAGCTCCGCACTAAATGGTTACTCAAAGTCAAGCAAGAGGTAATCAAGAAGTTTAAGGTAGGCTTCATTCGGGTGATCGATATCCCACGTGGTTCTCCAATATTGTACCCATACCGAATTCAGGAGAAAAGGTCTGCATGTGGATCAACTATCGGGATTTGAACAAATCATCTCTGAAAGATTATTAAGTACAAGAAGCCATCTTTAAACTCGTTCGAAAGTATTCTACCAATGTATAGAATGAGGATTTCCAATAATCCATCAACGGAATCAAGCAATACCTTACGTGAGCATCAGTACTTATGCCTTCATAGCCAGGTCTCCCTCTACTCTTGTACTTGACCGTAAAATATACTTTAACAGGGGATTTGTTAGCCCAATATATCGAATAATCAACGAAGGAAAGGGACATCTACTATGCTAGTCAAAAATTGGTCAGGTATGAGGTCAACTACACTAGGTTAGAGAAAGCGTTCATCGCCGTGGTCCGGGTCACTCAAAATTTACAACATTACATGCTCACTTTTCCCATCACACTTGTGTCTTGAATGGATCCTATCGAATACCTTCTTGAGAAACCCTCCATGTTTAGACAAATAGCTCGATGGTTGATGTTACTAGCCGAGTTCGATATCGTGTATGTCGCACAAAAACCCATGAAAGGGAAATCCATCTACGATAATGACTTATCACCGGGGAGATTGTTCTTTCTGTTTTTTTTCCTCTTCTAACATGAAGAAACGATGATGGAGAAAAGCCCAAATGAATCATTACCTTCAAATAAGGACAATTTTCTAGGAAGACGTATTCAATGGAGAATTTAACAAGTCTCAACGGTAGGGGCAGTCCTAATGAAAAAACTCACTAGCTACAATTATACTCCACATCAGCATAAACGGGAGAATTTAACTTCCCCAAAGTGAAAATGGGTATCTGAGAAAGTTCGCATGTGTTTTGAGAGAAGTCCAAATTAGCCAAGAAAGCAAAGACAGAAGGGTTGAAGCTCAGTAACAGGAAAAAGTCACGATGTCCCTTCGCCAAATCACCGACAATCCGTAACACTTTGGTTCAGGTACATCAGGACGAATTTTACTTTTTCCTGGCAATAATAACGGTTGAGGAAGTAACGAAGAGAGAGACACTAAGGTTCATTGGATTGAGATGTTTTCGTGCAGACATTTCTTGTTCCTACAACAAATCTCTCCATGAATGGGCAAATGTAGAGGGGGCTTGAAGGTAATCATGAGATTAGAGATAATCTGAAGGCCCTATATAGAGCACACCTAGGATTTGCTTTTCGTGCTTTAGCTATATAGGACTTCATCTAGTTGGACTTGAAATTTTGACAAAATATTTTTGTAATATTAGGATTGTGTGTTCCCACATCGACTCCAAGCGCTCCTTGTCCATCTACATCAAATGTGCACTCCATTCAGTCCGCCATCTCAGAAAAAGGTAAACTTATGGCTCATAGGAATTTTATATCACGTAGGACACGACACCACGTTGCATTTTGCATTTTATCATATCTTATGATAATATTTTGTTTCGTCATAATAAAATTATTTTTTTTGAAGTTCAAAAATTTTAATTTGAAATTTTTATAAGAAAAATGTTTTTGTGAAAATAAGTTTGACACTAAATATTTTTTTTAAAAAAAAAAGTTGCAAAATATTCTTTTTGAAGTTAAAAATATTTTTTTTCTTGAACTATGCATATGCGTGGCTCCTACATATACATGTATTAATATATGTTTTTATGTATGCGTGTATATTAATATATATATATATATTATATATACTCTATATATGTATGTGTATGTATGTCTTTCCCTTGTGACATTATATATGTATAATAACATATGTCATGTGGCCTTTGTTTATCCCTGATGCCATTTTGGCTCCATTATACACAATAGGCGATGTGACCTTCCTAGCTGTTAAAGAAAATTTGACCTCTTATTTTGAGCTGGCCGTTTGTGTCATAGCTTTATAGGATGTTTAGTTGGGCCGATATATATTATATTTATATATAAGTCCTGACCCCTTGTTTCTGTTTGAGTTGGCCGAGAAGGCACTGTAGCGCCTGCTACAGATTTGACAACACAGCCTTTATTGTTGGCATGCTTTTATATATTTATATATGTTGGCATGAGGCAGACGTGACCCTACACTGTGGCGAATTTGTGACCACAGCCCCTGTATTATCTGTTGGCGTGTGTCAGTTGATCTGTTTTAAAAGAAAACCGTCCCACGGTTTTTTGGTTGCCACGTCTGTTGGCGTGTTCCCCAACTATACCCATTACCGCCCACGGTTTTTGCTTAAAACCGTAACTGGTTTTGTTACGTTTTCCAAAAACGACGTCGCGGCATTTTATTTACAACGGTAACAGTTTTTGTGCGTCACAGATGGCTCACACCGCCCGCGGTTTTACGCAAAACCAAAAGTTGTTTTTTTTTTTCTTATTCAAAAACGATGCCGTGTAATTTTTGTTACAACGGTAATAATTTGTAGCGTCTTTGTTACGCTATACTGTTTTAACAGCTTACTTTATACGTGTCACGATTTTAACACACCACTTTGTGTTTCTTTGTGAGCCCTTAGATCTATTTTTATCAGTGGCTGGTGTGTATTCTTTGTCAATCCGTGTGAACCTTTTTACACCAATCAGCACACACTTGTGCACTCTATAAATAGAGACTTTGTGCCTTCATTTTTTCAACCCGAGAAAAATCGTTTTTGAGCATAAATTCTGTCAAAATTAATTCTGAGAGAGAGAGACTAAACACCAGTATTTTAGTGAAATCTTGTGTGTATTCTTTACAAAACATTGCTGAGTCTTCGAGTCGTTTTGTGGATTCAAGAATGGAAGATTTTTAATCTCAGAATTTCTGCATTTCCAAATCAATTGATTTTTCATTCTGAAAAATCGTTTTGTGAGTATCTCTATTATTGTTCTTGTTTTCTTGTAGTTTCTGATCTGTTATGTGCTAGATCTAAAGTGTTTGTGCAAGTATTGTGCTGGAATATATTTTATAAACACTACACACACTAAGAACTAGTAGTGATCTTACTTCATTTAAAACACTTTGTTTTAAATTAATTTTTCTGGAAATCTGATTTACACGAAAGAGGAACTAATTCTAGGTTTAGAGAGTTAAACCTAATATAAGTTGTGAATCGGAACCTAACTACCTGATACTGGAAATATGACCTTGGACTAAACATATTTGTACCTGTATACTTGACCAAGGACTTGGACTGAGAACAAGAACATACTGGACCTAATCAAGAACCTGAACTGTTCAGACTGATTGGAACTTAAACTAAACTGGATTAAATCATTTTAATCTGAACTAGTTATAAACAGTTTGTATTATTTCTGACTGTATGCTTGATATGA
Source organism: Sambucus nigra (assembly GCA_949130495.1). Lineage (NCBI taxonomy): Eukaryota > Viridiplantae > Streptophyta > Magnoliopsida > Dipsacales > Adoxaceae > Sambucus > Sambucus nigra. The sequence continues at coordinate 288,110,744 of OX422208.1, forward strand.
TTTATTTCTGTTCAGTATAGAAATATATCTGTGTGAACATGCTTACTTGATTGCTCAAGTGATTTTCGGATATTGTTCGCATCTCATATCACTCACATATAATCACTCACGTTGTATTCACGTAGACACTTTGTTTGTGTAATATCTGAACAAGTCTAGTGTTCGAGATTTAAAGAAAGAGAAAAGAAGTTTTTCAAAGGTGTATTCAAAGTCAAACTGAATTGATTTGAATAACACAAGACTTGCAAAGATATAGGTGTTATATATTCTGTTGCATCACACACACTTCACTAGAAAGTAAATAATAGGCACTGAGCCAACCTGCGCTTAAAGAAGTTAAAGGGGAGGCTGAGAAGTGAAGAACGCAAAAACAAGTGAGGACAAGTTAAAGAGAGAACTGAATAAGCAACCTGGTTAGAGACTTGGTCGTGTGGGATAATAGCTAGATCATTCTTCTTTAATTGTTACGTTTGTTGTTTGTAACTCGTACCTATTCTTTTATTGTTTTAGTGAAAGTAGTTTAGGTAACTCCTAGAGGAGTTCGTCGTTTTTCCCGGGGAAGGGTTTTTGCGACGTTAAATATATACCGTGTGTTGTACATTTCTTGCATTTCACCTCACACGAAAAGGTAGGACTTAATAATTAGAAACTCGCCTAAAAATTGAATCTGTTTTGGACTATAATTAACTTTGTAAATTAAAACTATTTTCATAAAAGTTAATCAAATTAAGTAAAAGTTTAATTTGGTCCCCCTTGGAATCATTCATATAAACTCGTAGGTTTAAGGTGTTTACTCAAACAATAGTTTACTTCCGCACATAAAGTCTTTGCGCACCGACCCGCATTTGCTGGGGTAACCTCAAGTGGTATCAGAGCTAGACTTTTAAAGATCGTTTTCAAAACTTTTGTTAAACACTTTTCACCTTGTTTTAATGGATGATTCAAGTCAACTTCTTAGGCTAGGCAATTTTAGCAGACCTCCTATTTTTGATGGCTCAAATTTTTCGTATTGGAAAATTAGGATGGTAGCATTTATTCAAGGCACACTAGGAGATGACGTGTGGGATTTAATTGAAAATGGTTATAAACACCCCACCACTCCTATAGCAGAAGGCAGCACTATCTTTAGAAAACTTAAAACCACTGAATTGAATATTGATCAGAAAAAGATAAGCAATTTCAATAATAAGGGTAAGAATGCCATTTTCATGAGTGTAAGTGAAAATGAACTGAAACGTATTTGTCACTGCACTACCAGTAAGGACGCATGGGATACATTAGTAATAGCACATGAAGGCGATGCTAGGGTAAAAAGATGTAAAACTCAAATGCTTATCCAACAGTACAATATGCTTGTTATGAAAGATAACGAACCATTTGACGATTTCTATATGCGTTTGACTGATATTATTACCCTGTTGCATGCTAATGATGTTGAGTATACTGATCAAGAAGTATGTGCTAAGATTTTGAGATCCCTTGCCCCTAGATTTGATCATAAACGTTATATCATTGAAGAAATGGATGATCCTTCTCTTACGCCTGAATTGCTTAGTTCTAAATTGAGAACTATGGAACTTGAAACAGCTTTTAGAAAGACTCTTACCTCTTATGCTAAGAATGATCTGACCAGTTCTTCTAAAGTTGCATTTAAAACTGCCTGTCCTAATAAATACAAACATGAGGTAGTTAGGCAACTATCTGAGTCTGATAATGAATCTGATGTTGAGTCGGATGACATTGATAAGATTGACAATCAACTTGCACTTATGTCTTCTCAATTTAAGAAACTCTTGAAGCATAGAAACTCTATTGCTAAAAGACGTATGCAAGAGAATAATCAATCTCGTCAGGCCAATCGACCCCATAATAGATATTCTAAAGTAAAGGCTGATCATGATAGTTCTACTAGTAAGATTGATAAATCGAAAATGGCTTGTCATAATTGTGGTAAACTTGGACATTTTATTGCTGAATGTAGATCCAAACCACAGTCAAAGTATCCTAAAAAGTTCAAGGCAAACATTACAAAAACTTGGGATGATTCCTCTGATTCTGAATCAGAAGAAGACCAAGCTGAAACTGAATCAAATTACCTTGCGTTTTTAGGAGAAGTTTATGACTGTTGTGGAGATGTATATCTTGCTGGAATGTCTGATTCTGAAGATAATTCTGATTCTGATGAAGTGTTTGATTTAATTGCTGCTGCTAAGTCTTTACTAGCTAGTCAACCATCTATGCTAGAAATAACTGCTCCGTTTGATGCTAAACGTGCCTTTAATGATGCTGAATTTGATGTTAGCAACAATTCACACACGGACACTAATGAGCATGATAATAGGGTTGCTTATGATGATTATGCTGAACTGTATGTGAGAACATTGCAAAATAGGCAAGAATTATCTAATCTGGTTAAATTGCTTAGTGAATCCCTAGAGAATCAGTATAAGATAACTCAACAAAATTCCGTGGAATTGTGCAATGTCAAAATTGATTTTGAAAAACAGTCACTTGAATTTAAAATTCAGATTACGACTCTAAATGAAAATCTGACTTCTTTAGAAGACAAATATAATGCTGCACTTTTGCAAGTTGAGAAGTCTAAAGAAGTTTGTGAAACTGCCTTTAAAATGTGTCGTAGTCGTGACATAAAATTCTTTGACCTTGAAGAGTTGATTGCTGTCCAACGTTATCATGGTGATACAAGAGGGTTTGGTTATGATGGTCCTATTACGAAAATAAATGATTTTACCAAACCAGTCCTCTTTGTTAAAGCCAAGGAAGAAATGGCTCTTCCTTTGGAAAGCAAGTCAAATGAAAAGGCCAAAGGAAAACAAGTTTTAATCGAAAATGATTTTGAAAGTGACATTGATTACTTCATTGAAAATTTTGTTGAAACATCTTCTTCTAGATACTGTCCCCCTGCTAAGAGACCTTCTAGACATGTTAACTCCAATCCTGGTGAGAAATTTGAAACTTGCTTTGTTAGAAAACATTGTATTTCTGGCATTCCTACAACTAATAAATTCTGCACTATTTGTGATGTTTTTGGACACCAAAACTTTGAGTGCCCATGGTTTCAAAAGAAAAATGATAATTTTTACTTTAACCCAAAAAGTGGGAGATTAGGTTGTAAAACCTCAAATCGCAGTGGATCATTTCACTATTTTAGTAAGCCTCGAACTTGGACTAATCACAAATCTAGACCATTTGGTAAACCCTTTCTCAGATCCAAAATTATTGCACAAAACAAATTTAAATTGGTGCCTATTTGGATCAGATCTGATGATCTAGGACCCCAGCTCAAACATTCAAATTTAAAATCTTTTGTAGCCTTAACAGCCCTACGCTGTGAGATGCATAGTGCTGGTTGGTACTTAGACAGCGGATGCTCGCGTCATATGACGGGTGATGTTACCAAACTAAAGGATGTTGTTCATTATAAAGGTGGCAACGTGACCTTTGGAGATGGTAAGACCTCCCAAGTCATTGGCAAAGGTACTCTTAATGAAGAAGGTTTACCCAATGTTAATGATGTGTTATTAGTTCAAGGAATGAGAGCTAATTTACTTTCTATCAGTCAATTTTGTGATAATGGTTGCCAAGTTAAATTTTCCAAAACCTCCTGTGATGTTTTGACTAATATGGGAGAGAATTACATAAAAGGCAATCGTACCACAGACAACTGTTACAAAGCTTCTGGCTCCTTGTCTTGTAATGTTACTCTTCTAGATGATACTGACCTATGGCACAATAGGTTGGGGCACATCAGTTTTGATACCTTAAATCGGTTATCATCACAAGACATTGTTAGAGGTCTACCTAAAATAAAGAAATGCCCCTCTGCTGTTTGTGGTCCATGTCAAGTGGGTAAGATCACCAAATCTCCTCACAAAAAGGTTAAAGACATCAACACCACGGCACCTCTTGAACTTCTACACATGGATTTAATGGGTCCAACTAGGACTGTTAGTTTGAATGGAAATTCTTATATCCTAGTTATTGTGGATGATTTTTCTCGATTTACTTGGGTTGCTTTCATGAAAGCTAAGTCAGAAACATTTAACAATTTCTTGAAAATTCTGACTCGGATAGAAAATGAGAAAGACACCCAGGTAACTCGAATTCGAAGTGATAGAGGTGGTGAGTTTAAAGAAACTGGTATCATTGAGTATTGTGAGGCTAATGGTTATTCTCATGAGTTTAGTGCTCCAAAAACTCCTCAACAAAATGGAGTTGTTGAAAGGAAAAACAGAGTTGTACAAGAAATGGCTAGAGTCCTTATCCATGCTAAAAATTTACCTCTATACTTTTGGGAAGAAGCTTGTCTTACTGCTGTTCATATTATCAATCGTGTATATCTTAGGAAGAATACCAAAATGACCCCTTACGAATTTTGGTTCAACAAAAAGCCAAATCTGAAATATTTTCGTACTTTTGGCTCCATTTGTTATGTGTGCAATGATCGTAATAATCTTTCAAAATTTGAAGCCAAAGGCGATAAATCCATTTTTCTTGGCTATTCTCAGAATAGTAGAGCTTTAAGAGTTTTCAACTTAAGAACCAAATCCATTGTAGAATCTATTAATGTTGTTGTAATTGATAGCACTATTGAACCTGTTAGTAAAGATCCACCTGTAGAAACTGATTTGGATATAAATATTTTAAATGATTCAGTTTTGACAGAAGATGAATCTTTACCAGCACAAACCCTTGCCGTGCCTAACTGGGTTTCAAAAGATCATCCCTCCGCTGAAGTTGTTGGTGATATTCGTGCGCCCGTGAGAACTAGAAATCAATTACGGCAAGTAGCTCATATGGCTGCTTTTGTATCCCTTGTGGAACCGAAATCAGTAAATGAGGCACTTAATGATTCATATTGGATTGATGCGATGCAAGAGGAGCTAGCTCAATTTACGGATCATGACGTATGGTATTTAGTTCCAAGGCCCAAGGATATCAAAGTAATCGGTACTAAATGGATTTTCAAAAACAAGACCGATGAAAAAGGGATAATCATTCGAAATAAGGCTAGACTTGTAGCACAGGGTTATTCTCAAATAGAAGGAATTGACTGTGACGAGACGTTTGCCCCGGTTACCCGTCTTGAATCAGTGAGATTGCTTCTAGCTGTTGCTTGTCACTTACAATTTAAACTTTTTCAAATGGACGTAAAATCTGCTTTTCTTAATGGTATTCTTTCCGAAGAAGTATACGTTGAGCAGCCCATAGGTTTTCAAGATCCCAAACTCCCTAATCATGTTTATAGACTTAAGAAAGCTTTATATGGTTTAAAACAGGCCCCTCGTGCTTGGTATGAACGTTTGACTGCTTTTCTATCCTCACATGGGTTTGTTAGAGGAGGTGTTGACCAAACTCTTTTTGTTAAGAAATCTAATAAAAATGACATTTTGATTGCTCAAATTTATGTAGATGACATCATTTTTGGGTCTACCTCACCAAATGAAGTTAAACAGTTTTCAAAAGACATGAGTAGTGAATTTAAGATGTCACTTATGGGGGAGCTACAGTATTTTCTAGGACTTCAAATAAGACAGCAAAGTGATGGCCTCTTTATTTCACAATCCAAATATGCTAAGGATTTACTTGTTAAATTTGGACTTGAAAATGCTAAAATTTCTTCTACACCTATGGCTCTAAAAACTAAATTATCTAAATCCGATAGTGGCCCAGATGTAGATCCCACATTATACCGTAGCATAATTGGTAGTTTATTATACTTAACTGCTTCTAGACCTGATATTCAGTACGCTGTTTGTATCTGTGCGCGATTTCAATCCAGCCCGAAAGAGTCTCACCTCACTTGTGCTAAAAATATTTTAAAATATGTTAAAGGCACAATGGAGTTTGGACTTTGGTATACCAATGACTCTTCTTGTGAGATAATTGGATACTCGGATGCGGATTGGGGTGGGAGCACGGATGATTGTCGTTCCACCTCGGGTGGTTGCTATTATTTAGGACAGAATCTCGTTGGATGGTCTAGTAAAAAGCAAACTAGTGTAACTTTATCAACTGCTGAATCTGAATATGTTGCTGCTGGTGCATGTTGTGCTCAACTTATTTGGATTAAACAAATGCTATCAAATTATGGTATTATTCAGTCCAAAGTACACCTTTATTGTGATAATGAAAGTGCCATTTGTATTGCCAAAAATCCTGTCCAGCATAGTAGGACAAAGCACATTAACATAAGACATCATTTTATTAGAGAGTTGGTTGAAGCAAAAGAACTTGTAATCGAACATATTCCTACTGAAAATCAACTAGCTGATCTGTTCACTAAACCGTTAGATAAATCCCGGTTTGAGAAATTGCGTCATATGATTGGAATGACTGTACTCGACAATTAGTTGTGTTTAATCTGCTTTCTGTATACTAGATCTCCGAGGTTTTAGGATAAAGGTATCTACTAATAACCGGTATCTCCTAAAGCCATGTGTAATGTAGGAGACGCTTATTTTGCAGTTTATTAACACTTATTCTTTCTTTCTTTTCCATTGTCTAATTTAGACAAAATGGGGGAGAATTGAGTACATGTTTTAGTCCTTTGTTGTTGTTTTTCATACATTACCTGTCTTATAATTTCCTGCACATTTTATTCTGTCATATTAATATTTTGGTAGAGCATATGCTACTAACTTGATTTCTTGGCAGATTGTGTATTTATGTTTTGCAGGTTTTTCTCAACCGCGCAACCGATCGAGTTGTGTCTTTTTCTTTTCTAGGATGGGTGGGTAGATAGACATTTTTGTATAGGATATATTAGGTATTATTTTTCCTTAGTATATCATTTGATGTACTCAAGGGTTTTGTCAAAATTAGTCCAATGGGGGAGTTTGAAGGCCCTATATAGAGCACACCTAGGATTTGCTTTTCGTGCTTTAGCTATATAGGACTTCATCTAGTTGGACTTGAAATTTTGACAAAATATTTTTGTAATATTAGGATTGTGTGTTCCCACATCGACTCCAAGCGCTCCTTGTCCATCTACATCAAATGTGCACTCCATTCAGTCCGCCATCTCAGAAAAAGGTAAACTTATGGCTCATAGGAATTTTATATCACGTAGGACACGACACCACGTTGCATTTTGCATTTTATCATATCTTATGATAATATTTTGTTTCGTCATAATAAAATTATTTTTTTTGAAGTTCAAAAATTTTAATTTGAAATTTTTATAAGAAAAATGTTTTTGTGAAAATAAGTTTGACACTAAATATTTTTTTTAAAAAAAAAAGTTGCAAAATATTCTTTTTGAAGTTAAAAATATTTTTTTTCTTGAACTATGCATATGCGTGGCTCCTACATATACATGTATTAATATATGTTTTTATGTATGCGTGTATATTAATATATATATATATATATTATATATACTCTATATATGTATGTGTATGTATGTCTTTCCCTTGTGACATTATATATGTATAATAACATATGTCATGTGGCCTTTGTTTATCCCTGATGCCATTTTGGCTCCATTATACACAATAGGCGATGTGACCTTCCTAGCTGTTAAAGAAAATTTGACCTCTTATTTTGAGCTGGCCGTTTGTGTCATAGCTTTATAGGATGTTTAGTTGGGCCGATATATATTATATTTATATATAAGTCCTGACCCCTTGTTTCTGTTTGAGTTGGCCGAGAAGGCACTGTAGCGCCTGCTACAGATTTGACAACACAGCCTTTATTGTTGGCATGCTTTTATATATTTATATATGTTGGCATGAGGCAGACGTGACCCTACACTGTGGCGAATTTGTGACCACAGCCCCTGTATTATCTGTTGGCGTGTGTCAGTTGATCTGTTTTAAAAGAAAACCGTCCCACGGTTTTTTGGTTGCCACGTCTGTTGGCGTGTTCCCCAACTATACCCATTACCGCCCACGGTTTTTGTTTAAAACCGTAACTGGTTTTGTTACGTTTTCCAAAAACGACGTCGCGGCATTTTATTTACAACGGTAACAGTTTTTGTGCGTCACAGATGGCTCACACCGCCCGCGGTTTTACGCAAAACCAAAAGTTGTTTTTTTTTTTCTTATTCAAAAACGATGCCGTGTAATTTTTGTTACAACGGTAATAATTTGTAGCGTCTTTGTTACGCTATACTGTTTTAACAGCTTACTTTATACGTGTCACGATTTTAACACACCACTTTGTGTTTCTTTGTGAGCCCTTAGATCTATTTTTATCAGTGGCTGGTGTGTATTCTTTGTCAATCCGTGTGAACCTTTTTACACCAATCAGCACACACTTGTGCACTCTATAAATAGAGACTTTGTGCCTTCATTTTTTCAACCCGAGAAAAATCGTTTTTGAGTATAAATTCTGTCAAAATTAATTCTGAGAGAGAGAGACTAAACACCAGTATTTTAGTGAAATCTTGTGTGTATTCTTTACAAAACATTGCTGAGTCTTCGAGTCGTTTTGTGGATTCAAGAATGGAAGATTTTTAATCTCAGAATTTCTGCATTTCCAAATCAATTGATTTTTCATTCTGAAAAATCGTTTTGTGAGTATCTCTATTATTGTTCTTGTTTTCTTGTAGTTTCTGATCTGTTATGTGCTAGATCTAAAGTGTTTGTGCAAGTATTGTGCTGGAATATATTTTATAAACACTACACACACTAAGAACTAGTAGTGATCTTACTTCATTTAAAACACTTTGTTTTAAATTAATTTTTCTGGAAATCTGATTTACACGAAAGAGGAACTAATTCTAGGTTTAGAGAGTTAAACCTAATATAAGTTGTGAATCGGAACCTAACTACCTGATACTGGAAATATGACCTTGGACTAAACATATTTGTACCTGTATACTTGACCAAGGACTTGGACTGAGAACAAGAACATACTGGACCTAATCAAGAACCTGAACTGTTCAGACTGATTGGAACTTAAACTAAACTGGATTAAATCATTTTAATCTGAACTAGTTATAAACAGTTTGTATTATTTCTGACTGTATGCTTGATATGATTTATTTCTGTTCAGTATAGAAATATATCTGTGTGAACATGCTTACTTGATTGCTCAAGTGATTTTCGGATATTGTTCGCATCTCATATCACTCACATATAATCACTCACGTTGTATTCACGTAGACACTTTGTTTGTGTAATATCTGAACAAGTCTAGTGTTCGAGATTTAAAGAAAGAGAAAAGAAGTTTTTCAAAGGTGTATTCAAAGTCAAACTGAATTGATTTGAATAACACAAGACTTGCAAAGATATAGGTGTTATATATTCTGTTGCATCACACACACTTCACTAGAAAGTAAATAATAGGCACTGAGCCAACCTGCGCTTAAAGAAGTTAAAGGGGAGGCTGAGAAGTGAAGAACGCAAAAACAAGTGAGGACAAGTTAAAGAGAGAACTGAATAAGCAACCTGGTTAGAGACTTGGTCGTGTGGGATAATAGCTAGATCATTCTTCTTTAATTGTTACGTTTGTTGTTTGTAACTCGTACCTATTCTTTTATTGTTTTAGTGAAAGTAGTTTAGGTAACTCCTAGAGGAGTTCGTCGTTTTTCCCGGGGAAGGGTTTTTGCGACGTTAAATATATACCGTGTGTTGTACATTTCTTGCATTTCACCTCACACGAAAAGGTAGGACTTAATAATTAGAAACTCGCCTAAAAATTGAATCTGTTTTGGACTATAATTAACTTTGTAAATTAAAACTATTTTCATAAAAGTTAATCAAATTAAGTAAAAGTTTAATTTGGTCCCCCTTGGAATCATTCATATAAACTCGTAGGTTTAAGGTGTTTACTCAAACAATAGTTTACTTCCGCACATAAAGTCTTTGCGCACCGACCCGCATTTGCTGGGGTAACCTCATAATCCCCCCATTAACAATAATGTTTGGGATTAAGACAACGAGGTAGCTCAACATGTCAGCTTAAGCGAGGCAGAAAAAGAGAAACTCTGCAAAAACTACTAGTTTTTCTAAGATTTTATGTACTTCAATGTCATCTTTAATAGCCTCCTCAAGCAATCCTAATACGTCTGCCACTAATACTCTACCTGCCACCCCTACTGCTGCTTCCTCTTTGACTGTCGCCCGCTAAGAACAACTATGTTTCTACCGCCGGTCCCCCATATTCGGTAAGGGTGATGATTTTTTTGGGTTTTCCAATACTTGAATTTTCATGCTAAGTGTGATACCATGGTGCTTTATGATGAAGATCAAAATGATGCTGACTGGGGGTTTTTCCCCCCAGAGGGGACTTTTCCATTTCGTCTTGAGCGGGGGGACTTCCCGTGGTCCCATATTGACTTCGAAGGGCCTAGGGGTTCTCCTGGTCACTTTTTTACCTGTAACTCCCACATGCAGAGTTCCCACCGTGATACCCTCTCAAAAATTGGGCTTCATCGATCCAAGTGGTTCAGTGAATTTACTCAATCTAAGAACAATATTTCCCTTTACATCCCAGTGTCTCGCTGGAACGTTACTAATCACACTTTCATTACTGCATGGGGTGAGTTTATAATAATGTTGGAAGACGTGTGTGATATTCTGGTCCTTGAGGCAACAAGCCATAAGACTTATTCTAATTGAAGCCTTGTACACCCAAGAGGCTACTGACCGTTCAGAACTGGATCATATATGCCAAAGGTGCATCAGCTCTTCGAACAAATCCATTTTTACCCTTCTCATCAGTTATTTATTCCGGGACCTTTCTAAGGATATCTCTTCTGAGGCTGCCCCTGGTCAAGGTATATCGTTAAAACTTCCTGCCTACATCCTTATAATTCTTTCTCACTTCCTTTTACCGGGGAACCCCAATGACCAAACACGAAAGGACCTCATTAAAATATCCCTTCGTTTGGCCCGAGGTATCAAGCTTCCTCTGACTGTAATTGCCATGGGGTCACTCTATACATGGCTTAATAAGACACATTTTGACATGGAACGGTCTCTTATTCATTATAACCTGGCCATATTTGCTAATTACGTACTCCTGATGGGCCTCCTCTATGTTCGTTTCCCCAATATAGTAGCTAAACCCAACCGTCATCCTTCGGGAGAAGCAATTCTTCCTCTATGTTCTTACATTTATCACAAGAGTAAAAGTCGAAAGGAGTTGACTTCTGTTATGGACAAACATGATTGTTTTATGATGTGGCCTTATGTAGATGAAGTGTTCCTCCAGACTTGTGATTTCTTCAAGAATGAGCCAAGGGTGGTCCAACCAATGACTCTGGATCTTTTGGAAGAAAACCCTTTGCTTGCTGTGGTTATTCTATTCTCTCCAAGTTACTTACCATCCTACACCGAGTGGGGGTACTGGTGCGAACATTACAACCCCGATCGGTGTTCTCGTCAATTTTGTTTTGACTAAGGGGCTTCTCACCCCATCTTCCAGCTAAACCACCCCAAGGTCACATTGAGTGAGGCATGTTCTTTCTTCACTTATACAGCTACGTGGGGAGTGAGCTACATAATGTTTGACATAGTCATCATCCCCAGTATCTCCATGCAAGGTGATGTGATATCTTTTCACTAAGTATTGGCCAAAGCAACGGGCCCAAATTTTTGAATTTATTGAGGGGACTCCTGTATATCCCCCGATGCTTTCATTTTCTTCCCAGGAACTGGGTTTAAAAGGAAATTATGTCCTGGGAATAGAGTTCCGCTTAATCAAAACTCCCAAGGAACCTCCCACTGAGCTTCCTCCACACTGCTCCGTGCTTCCCGCTGCTACTCCAAAGCCCCAAAAGGTTTCAACTCATAGACCCCCAGCTGGAAGTACTTCTACCACTATAGCTTCTGGTGAAGGTCCCTCGTAACCCCTTTCATAAAAAGTGAAGAAGACTATGAGTAGGGACTCTTCACAGCCCCAACCCTCACGCAAGTCCCAAGCTCCTATAGATGCTTTTCCCATTCCCTCTGTTCCTCCCAATGCTAATGTGCCTGAGGAAGTGCGGGAAGCTATTAGAAAAGAGGTTGAATGACTTTAACATATATTTTGATAAACTTCTCAGTTCCTCCTGCTGAGTCTTTTACTACTATCATGGTGGATCCTACTGAAGGGACTTTATGAAAAAAAAGGGTCCCCCAGGTACTGGCGCCTCTGGTAAAAGGAGGAAGACTTTGGGAACGAAGTCAAGTAAAAAATTAGCCTCTTCAGTGCAACCCACCACAGTTGCCTCTATTCCTAGGAGTTCTACTTATCCTTCTCTCGATGCAGTTATACTGATTGATGAAAGCCCTGAGACTGTAGCTGATCTTATTGAGAGTGCTTCTCCTCACTCATCTCCCCTAGCTTTGCCCATTGTCATGGCATCACATTCTTCTTCTAAGCATGAGGTTAGTCTTTTCACACTTAATCATTTATAACTTAGTGAATTATCCTCTTTTCGGATACTTGTTCTTTCTTTCTTATTTTCATCAGGAGGTTATAAAGAAAGGCCTTCTCCTCCATTCATTCCTTTAATGGGAGGACGTTTTGGTGGATTTATGATCGAATCATATCCTCCCCGTTCACCTATGATATCTCTTACTTACTCACGTCGTTCGGCCTCCAGTCAAAGGGAGGAGGCTGGCCAGAGGTCAGGTCTGTTATGATCCTTGAGTCTGTGGGGGTTTCCTCTCATCCAAAGGAGGCTCCCCTAGCTTCTTATACTACATCCACTTTACCGAAGGTTCCTCTGGAAGTGATTCCCATTTTGCCAAGCTCTCCCAAGGTAACAAGTTCTAAACACTTTTAAATCTTTATTTTCTATCTTTTCTACTATGTGAGTCTTATTATCCTCTTGATGTATCTCAAGTTGAGGTAGATTCCTTTCTATCTTCATCATTGAACAACATCATTCTTCCACCTCTGTTGACAAGACCCATAGCTGCAGTTCCCCTCTTCAGTACCATAATTGAGGTAAGTAAAGCTTAAGAGGTATTTCTCCCTTCTTCTGTACTTATTCCCCATTTATAACACTTAGCTTCATTTTTGTAATTTTCTCCAGATCTTATCCCACCACCTTATCTTGGTGGTCTACCCATTCCCAAGGCCAGCGTTGATTTTTCTGCCCAGCGTGGTGATTCTTCTTCATCCACCAACATTAGGGCACCACTTAGAGGTCAAACATCCTCCCCAAGTGGGACTCTTATGTTGGACTTAGTACCTTTTATTGGCGCGGGAGCTTTACCGAACTTTGAGGCGCCTTTATTTAAGGGTACCGTTGATGCTTCTGAAGAGATAAACCTACCCTCAACAGCTCCCACCGTTAAGGCCTCCTTGGCGACTCCCATTCTTCCTCCAGACATTGTTGAGGTACTTCGCTAGTTTCTCTTCGTTTCTCATTGTTTGCACTTTATTCTCGGAAATGTACAATCTAGCAGAGTCTCATTTCTAAAACTTTCAAACTTCACCACTAAAGGTGACTTAATCAATGAAAACACGTGTTTAAGATTTTTTTGTCAAACTCCACCACTAACGGTGACCTAACATTGAAAACATTTGTTAAGATTTTCTAGTCAAACTTCACGACTAATGGTGACTTAACAACGAAAACACTTGTTAAGATTTTTTTGGTCAAACTCCACCACTAACGGTGACTTAACAACGAAAACACTTGTTAATATTTTTGGTCAAACTCAACAGTAACGACACTTAATAATAAAAACACTTGTTAAGATTTTTTGGCCAAACTCCACCACTAACGGTGACTTAATAATGAAAATACTTGTTAAGATTATTTGTCAAACTGGACCAGTAACGGTGACTTAACAATGAAAACACTTGTTAAGATTTTTTGGTTCAAACTCCACCAGTAACGGTGACTTAACAATGAAAACACTTGTTAAGATTTTTTGGTTAAACTCCACCACTAACGGTGACTTAACAATGAAAACTCTTGATAAGATTTCTCACTTAACTCATTATTTGCTTGATCTATATCCGGGTTGTTGGTGTGTCCCCTCTAGTTGGAGAGAGACCTCCATCAGTCCTTTCGCCCATCGCGTCGCCCCATCGTGAATAGGATGTTTCGAAAGAATCTTATCACAACAACCAAGGTTCCACGATAGGTGTTACAGCCGATAGTGAATCTGGTTGTGAGCTTCCTCTGCCCAACCTGCCTCCGTCTAAATTATGTCTCATAGTCCTTCAATGATCTCCCCAAATTCCTTCCAGCCAACATTTGGTGATTGAGTAGATTGCAATCCATCCCCCTGAGACTTTCACTATCGATTGTCTTCATTCGAACATCCCCATGATGAGCCATAAGCTTCAAGGCATGGCGATCATTGTTGCTGATATCGTCAGTAATCCTATCTCGAATGTTACCATGCCCCTCCTCAACCAATTCTTAGGTTATCTGAGGGAGTTGGGCCAAGATGACTTCGAATTTAGTTAGCTGATTAGCCATTTAAAGACTTTGAAGAGTCAGTAATTGTCAAGCCAGAGGGAACTGCTGTAGAAGCATTGGGAGGATCAATGAGCTGAGGAAGTTAGGCTGGCCGAGCTAGCACCTCTACTTAAAGATGCTAACAAGGAGCTAGAGGATATCAAAGAAGCTCTGCGTCTGGAAAAGCTAAAACGGGAGAAACTCCTTATTGATCGTACACAAGTTCAAACAAGGTTGGAGGTTTCTATAAATGCCGAACAATCATTCCTAGTATCTTCTTCGGGCCTACTTGGAGATTTTTTCTCTGCTCCAGACTTGAGGTTCCTCTTAGGCCAATGAGCTCCTTTATTTTTTTTATACATTTTACTTTTTTATGTAATTCTTAGGTAGTAGTTCCCAATTTTGTAATGCCCCGAAGTTTGTGAATGAAAAAAGGATATATGTTTTCCCATGCCACCTCTTTGTGCTGTAAATGTTTGCGTATTTTACAAAATTCTACAATTCTTTCATCTCCACTCAATTTGCAATAATAGACATCAGGAAAAATAACTTATATATTTATAAAAAATAGCTAGATACAACGATGATCTAAATTTAATTGCTTATACATGATACACTTACAACCATTTGTTGTTGATCTTGAATGGTTTGTCTTCTTCTATCTTAGAAATTAGGCTATAACTTGAATCATGAGCATCCTTTATAATGAAAGGTCTCTCCCAATTTATTGCAAACATAGGCAAAGGAAGCCCCCTGATGTGCTTCACTGTTGCCTTCAAAATGAGGTCTCCTTCCATGAACTTTCTTGGGCTCACCAAGTTATCATACGCCCTAGAGAGCTGCTTTGTGTACATTTGAAAGTGTTGCATGACATTATCTCAGTGTTCATCCAACACTTCAAATTGCACATGTCTATTCTGAGGGAGAATGATACTTCTCAGGGTATATTGGGCATAGGGAATTTACAACTCTACCAGGAGAATCGCTTCAACTCTATACACAAAGGACATGGAGTATATTCTATGGGATTCGTTTTAGTCGTTCGATAGGCCCACAATACAGCTGGTATCTTGTAATCCCATGATCTTGGGAAATCTTCCATCGTCTTAGCTAAAATGTTAACGAATGTTTTGTTAGTTGCTTAGGATTGACCGTTTCCCTTTGGGTATGCCACCGTTGAAGTATGGTGAACAATGGACTACTTGTCAGTGAGCATTATTACCTCTGAATTGATGAAGGGGGTTCCGTCATCAGAGATAATAACCTTTGGAATCCTAAAATGGCAAATGATGTATTCTCTAATGAAGTTTCTCACCACCCATGCTTTTTCCCTTTTTAGTGGTATCACTTCAGCCCACTTTGTAAAGAACTTCGTTGCCACTAGTAACCAGATCTTCCCCCTCGAAGAAGGATGTACTGCCCCCACCAAGCCAAATGCCCAGGTGTGAAAAGAATAAGGCATTTTCAGGGAGTGTTGATCCACCGATGGGTCATGGATCATATTTACATTTAGTTAGCAAGCCTTACATTTTTAAACGAATTCAGTAGAGTCCTTCTCCATTATTAGCCAATAATACCCCAATGTCATTAGCTGGTTATACAATCTGTCCCCTCCTAAGTGAGCTAGATCGTGAGATTTTTTGAGGACTTTGGCTCCTTATTCCTTTTGATGCAATGCAATGGCCTGTTGAAGTAACCCCTTCAATAAAGTTGGCTCTCCTGAACGTAAAACATTGGGGCCCTTAGATTGAGTCCCATCGCATCAATCTTCTCTATTAGGATAACTCCATCTTTAATGAAGTCAATATGGGGCTTCCTCCAGTCTGATTGAGCTTCAACGAAATGGCATTCAACCTCCTGGAAGAATATTTGACATTTGTCACACTTTCGTTGGAGCTCTGTTGCATCCTGCTTCATTCTAGGCAAAAAATATCCCTCCCTTTAGATTCTTTTATAAAGAGGGACCTGAGTTATTTCGCAGTGCTCTTAGTGTGTTTTCTTTAACCTCAACCCTGCTTCTTTTGGGTCAATGCATCTTGACAACCATCCTCATACGTTTCTAAAATAAAGGTTTCCGTGATTTGTAAAGTATTAGGATAATTCCCTCTTTTCCATTTCTCCTTCCCCAGACTCCAGTTATTTTTTAATCTCTCCCCTCCAGTCAGAGTCATCCTCCATCGGTAGAATTAACTGTACCACTGAGGGAGCTATTCTTCGTTGAATCACTACTATGGTTGTATCGTCCCTCATGATCATCTTCTGAGCAATGGTGGCATAGACGTCTGGATGGAGGTTCATCGTTTGAGGATGTCTCTTGATCTTGGTCCGATGGAACTCATTGAGAAGCCTCCGAATGATTGTTCTGTAAGGTTCCAAACTAAGGTGTTTCAACGCATATTATCCATTAACTTGCTTGATCACTAAGTTCGAATCACCCTTAATGCAAAGTGAAATAATTCCCCTTCGAACGGCCTCCAGCAACCCCAGTACAAATGCTTCATACTCTGCTTCATTGTTGGAACAAGGAAAATCTAACTTGTAGGAAAGACAAATCTCCTCCATTCCTCTTGAAAGAATAACCCCTGCTCCTCATTTCTTTTCTTCTAAAGATCCATTGAACTACATCATCCATTCCTCCTCGCTTGTGTCTAAGTGATTGGCCTGCAAATCATCTCCTGGAATACTTTCTCTAGGTGGCTCAAACGTCCCAAAGGGGAAGATTGCCAAGCGATCTTCGTACGCCTGGCTCTTAATTATGAAAGGGACCACGCACTTCAAGTCATATTCTGAAAGGATGAGGAACCACCTAGCTTCCCTACCAATCAATATAGTTCTTGCGAGCAGAAACTTAATAGGATCACATCTTGTTACAATATGAATTGTAAAAGATAACATATAATTTCTAAGTTTTTGCAGTATAAAGACTAAGGCTAAATAATGCCTTTCTAAGATACTATACCTGACCTATGGCCCATGTATGATTCTATTGAGGTAGTAGACTGGCCATTCCTTCCCGTCAATCTCCTGTGCTAACAGAGCTCCAGCAGACCTCGTGGTTTATGTGAGGTATAGCTGTAACGGTATTCTTGCCCTTAGGACAACCATGGTCTGTGCTGAAACGAGCAGTTTCTTCAGCCCAGCGAGAGATTCTTGGTGAACCTCCTCCCACTTAAATTTTGTGTTCTTTTGTAAAAGCTACATCAACGGGTGTGTTACTTCGGCTAGTCCATGCATAAATCTCCTAAAATAGTAAACCTTACCAAGGAAACTCTTCAGTTCTGTTGTCGTTCTTAGACTTGGCATCTTTAAGATCGCTCGTTGTTTGTCCTGGTCCATCTGCACTCCCTGGCGATTAACCACAAAACCTAGAAACCTTCCACTAGTTACTCTGAAGACGCACTTCAGTGGGTTCATCTTCATCTTATACTTCCTGCATCGACCAAACACCTTCCTCAAATCGCTCAGGTGGGACTCCTCTTTTCTCGACTTGATGACCAAATCATCCACATAAAATTCCATAAATTTATAGAAGAAGTCATGGAAAATGTCCATCATTGTTCTTTGATAAGTAACCCCGACATTCTTGAGTCCAACCGACATCACTTTGTACATGAAGTTGCCCAACATGGTTCTAAATGTCATCTTCTCTACGTCCATGGGTTTCATCTTGATCTAGTCATACCCTACGTACCCATCCATTAAGTTTTACATCTCATGACTAGCCTTTACACCTATCAAGCTATTGATGGAAGGTAAGTGGAACTCATCCTTGGGGAAATCCCTATTCAAGTCTGTGAAATCCACACAGATCCCTTTTTGATTTTTGTCTTTCTTTCCCACTAAGACAATGCTAGATAACCAGAGTGGGTGTTGTATCGGTTTGATGAACTCTGCTGCCAAAAAGCATTGGACCTATTCCTTGATTCTCAAGTCCATCTCAGGATTTTTAGTCCTAGTTGCTTGCTTCACTGGAATGGCTGAAGGCATCACATTTAACTTGTGGCAGCTCACTTCCTCATCTAGTCCTTCTATTTCTATGTACTTCCATGCGAAAACGTCTACAAACTCCCAAATTAACTCAACCAAGGCCTCTTATTTCTCCTTACTGAGATCCTTCGAGATGAAAAGGGGCCTTCAATCCTCCTCATCTTTCTCTAGGTTTAACTGTTCTAACTTTTATACTTGTGGCTTCGACTGATCCGCCATGTAGTATGGTTCTTTGGCGACATCTTCCACGAACTCCTGTATATTGGAGTGGTCTATCACCATATATTACCTTCGTTGATCCATCAAAAAATACTCATATATCGGGTTACCCTCCTTATCGACTTCTTCGACTGCCCATTCACACCATTATAATCGATAAACCACCTTTCCTTCTCCGATATCATTCTTCTTGCATTATCTGCTGGTAGTTGCAACCTCCTTGCTCCTTTTCTCCATAGAAGCCTCGATAACTCTTTTTTCTAAAAATTATCTTAACACACTTTGTGGTTGGACCTCGTGCTCCATCGGATCCATTCTGGGCCTCATCTTATCTTTGAGATGCTTCGAGATATTTTGGGGATGAGGGACCACCTAGTGGTCTTCTTCTTCCATTACTCCTTTATTGTTTGTAACTTGGTTATTCAGCCCATTCACAAACCCTATCCTTTCTCTGATCGAGGGAACACATGGTCCCTTCATTTTTCTTGTTAGGACTCTGGCATCCTCTTCTAATTTGGTATAACATGATGAATCTATCAGGTGAGCTTCTTCGACAACGAAGGGCCTCTTCGTAGCTCTAATCGTGATCTTAGGTCCTTTGATATTCTCCTTGGCGCATTGGTGATACATCAAAGGAACTAGCCCTTAGTTGTGCATCCACACTCTTCCTATCAACAGATGGTAGGAAGTTACACTCTCTATCACGTGGAATTTGATGTGGGAACTCAGATTTTCCATCACTATCCCAACGTTCACATGACTAATAGACTTGGAAGACTGGTTATCATAACCAAAAATCACCAAGGGCATGGGGACTAACCTTCCTCTGGAATATTAGTTGCGTGGGGACTAAAATTCCTATGGAATATTAGCTGTGTGGAAATAATTTATTGCATGATGTTGATTTAGGCTCCCCCATCCATAAGATCCCTTGCAAAGCTAACTCCGTTGATGCTAAAAGTCACATATAATAGCCTATTGTGAGGGAATGTTACAGCCCTATCTGCATCGATGAAAGTTATTTTTAACAGAAACTTCTTCACCAACCTGGCCATGGGTCCCTTCCATCTCAGCGAAGGGACTACCTTCTTCCTCGCAATATCAAGAATTGCCTTGGTTATCTCCAACCTACTTTCCTTTGGCATCCCCACTTGGTTGAAGAACCAAGATAACTTTGGAGACTTCGAAACTGCACACTATTCCATATCTTGGTCTACTTCCTCACCTTTGATGTTGTATACGTCCTCCATATCCTTAGCACTTGCTTTGTTGTAAGCTAACACTATGTTAGCCATTCCCCTAGTGCAGTCTTACAGAGACTCTTCAAACTCTTCATGCTCCATCGTTAGCTCCCTTGCTTCTCTTTCTGCCTCATCATCATATGCCACCACCAGATTGGCCCCATGTGGTGGGAGTCGGTTATTATTAACATTTTGCAGAGGGATTTGCAACTTTCCTGCCTTCACATGCTTGTCGATGATTCTTCTTAGCGTGAAACAACTTTTTATTGAATGTTGGATCTTTCGATGCGTCTGGAAATATTTGGGATCCTCCCTTGTTGTCGCGTTTGGTTCCTCGATGGGGATGCCTTTTAGTTCATACACCGTTCCTGTTTTAACCATGGCGTTGTAATAGCTGACAGCCTCCTCTACTGTACAAGGTAACGGTGGTGGATCCTCCCTATCTCTCCCAAACTTTCTCTTATTATCCCTCTTTATTAGTTTTACCCCATTTGCTCCTTCGGTATATCCCACCCATGGGGACTGAGACCTCCCTACCACAGGTTATATTGGCTGCCTAGACATCATAGGCACTACCACTTGGTATGGTCGTACCACCAACGAGATATTCCTTGCTACTTTTAGGAATGACGCAAAAGTCCCCTCGCGCATTTCGTTAATAAGATGGCAGATAAACTCAGGAAGAAGTTTTTCCACACAGATCTGTTGTAGTTTGGACTTTTTGGCTTCCTATCTTACATTTAGGGACCTTTCCCAGAACCTTCAAACGTATGCCACCGCATCTTTCCCTGGTTGTTGCTTCTCGCTCCCCAATTTGGTCAAGGTTAACTCATTTTTCTCTAGAAAGAACTTCTGGATGAACAAAATATGCATCTCCTCCCACGTAGAAACACTCTTAGGATCTAGTGAGAATACCATGTATGCGCCTTATCGGTTAAGTATTTGGAAAACTCCCTTAACCTGAGTTTTTTGTTGTTGCAGTGAGACCTCAAATGTTCAACGAAGCGTTTAATGTGCTCCTTCGGGTTCCACCTTTTCCCTATATAATTTTCAAAGATAGGGGGAAATAATCTTTTGGGTAAGGATCATCATTATACTTCTAAGGGTAAGGCGTTCGAAAGTCATCATAAACCGAAGCTACCTCACCAGCATATCGCGAGGAAGCTTGCATGAAATTCAACATCTCCTTCTGCACCTCTTTTTTAATCTCTGCCATAGTTGATACCGTTGAAAGAATCTCTATAGGGACCATAGACGGGGCGCCCATTGCACGAGGATAAATCATCACAGTTGGAACGGTTGGTACTCCTGGAGTTCTCACTGTTGGATTCACAATATGGGGTATACTTGTTGGGACCGTTCCTATTAAAACTGCACTTGGTGAGGCCATTGGGGTTGCCCCTGTTGTCACGAAGGAGTTAGACTCAAATCCTCCTCACACCTTTGTAGCTATAGGATTTTGTAAAAACTCGTAAAATTTATTCATGAGGAGTGCCACTTGAGCTGGTCCTAACCCGAGGGGTACCTCCACCTGAGGGGATCTGTCTCTCGAAGCCTCCAGATCTTTCACCGCCTATTCTTTATTGTGTTGAATATCATCAAAGTTAAGTCTTTGATTAACATTATCTTGCGCCATACTCCTTTCTTAGAAGAATGCCTCCCCAGTAGAGCCACTAAACGTAAGAGGGTAGCTTAGATTAGATGAAGGTGTAACCCCTTTTGAGCATGGTAATGATAAGTTAACTAACCATGCTATTGATTAACTACAAGACACGCAAACATAACTTAGTAAAGATAAGCTCAGTTTGAACTCACAAGTCTCTCATATATAACTTAGAAGATAATAATGAACTCAAAAGTAACTCATTTAGAGGGAGAGAGAAGTAAGCATCCTAGATACACCTTGGCAGGTAGACAAACACCCCAATCATCCTCAAAGATGTCTTTCAAGTATTAAATGTCCGTAATAAATGACAATGGTGGGTGAGTAAACTCTT
Source organism: Sambucus nigra (assembly GCA_949130495.1). Lineage (NCBI taxonomy): Eukaryota > Viridiplantae > Streptophyta > Magnoliopsida > Dipsacales > Adoxaceae > Sambucus > Sambucus nigra. The sequence continues at coordinate 288,132,565 of OX422208.1, forward strand.
TGGACTGTAATAAATATCTCTAGCAATATCTTATGAACTCCCAAAAAGAACATTCCTTCCCCAGAGGTGGTTGGGGCCCTTAAATACCCCCCACGCCACTCTTGAGATTGCTCAGTCATTTAATAACTGTGAAAGACATGCCTAATACTTTATGTCACAAATATTAAATGCCTGATGCACTAGTTAGCTCCACGTCATAAACATTAAATGCCAAGACATGCCTTTTGCCTAACCATTGTGTGAAAGGTGGTTGTTGTCATAGAGGTGGTTGACCGACTATCTGACAGCCCCAAATACCATGGTGGTTTACTCAAGTACATATTTGACATCGCTTAGCTTGCTAGTGACATCACATAAAGTAGATGTGACATTAAGTAGAGGGTTATTTGCTTCACAACTCAGCGCCCGATGGGACTCAAGGCTACTCCGCCCAAGGTTCCACAATCAAAGTCTTTGGTTTTTTACCAGGTGTATATTTGATGGTCAGGACAAGACCCAATGGTGACTCAATAATCAATCCTCCAAACCAAGTCCCTCTGAAGTTCCCACGGTGAGGTCGTACGATAGAGCATGAAAGCTCTCTCAGGCCTTGCCAAGCCTAGTCTCTCGCGAGTACCATTCAACCTTACACTAAATTCCATTATAATAGTTACATTATTATAATCGTTATATCTCATAGTCAATATTTAAACAAAATATTCAATATGACTAAGTAACACAACAAGCTAAAGTGTGAACTGCCACGCTGAGCTACCTCGCTTGAGCTGCCACCCTGAGCTGCCCCGTTGTCTTAATCCCAAACACTGTTGTTAATGGGGGAATTATCTTTAATCTCAAGGTTATCTTCAAGACCCATATACACTGGTACTATAACATTTGGAGCCTCCTCAAGCATTGTAGGTATCCCAAAGACGCCAATAAGAAAGATCACGCAACCCTTCACAAATTGGTTACCTAGTACATCATATGCAGTAAAGAAATATTCAAGAGAAACTTAGATGGAAACAATGTGCACTACATTGAAGGGGATGACATTGAAGAAATGATGGAGAAGATCCATAGTAGGGAATGCAGACCCCACATAAATGGTCTTATGCTTGCTAAGAAAATCTTCTGTCAAGGGTACTTTTGGACCACCATGGTTAAAGATTGTACCACCTGTTTGAAGATGCCTTAAATGACAATAATTTGCAAATCTTGAGGACTTGCCTCCTCGGGAATTATACAACAGGTCTTCTCATTGGCCGTTCTTCACCTGGGGTATTGGCATCATAAGTAAAGTCACACCTAAAGCTTCAAACGGGAATGAGTTCATCGTTGTTGCCATTTATTACTTCACCAAATGGGTTAAAGATGAGTAATATTTAGTACCAAATGCCAAGAAGGTGTCCAAGTTTATCCAAAAGAACACCATTTATCAATATGGGGTTCCTCATGATCTAGCATTAGATAATGGGTTACACTTTGAAGCCCAGGTCACAGAATTGGTCTACTAGTATGGAATTCAGAGACCCAAATGTTCTCCCTTCCGACCCCAAACCAATGGCGTAATCAAAGCTGCTAACAAAAACCTTAAATCCATCACTAGTAAAATGAATGTGAGTTGTGGATATTAGGCCAAGCGGATGCCTTACGCCCTCTGGAGCTACCGCACTTCAATCAAAACATCTACTGGGGCTATCACTTGCTCTCTGGTATATGACATGGAAGCAATCCTACTCAAAAAGCTTGAAATACCTTCCCTAGGCATTAGGCTTGAGAGCAAAAATATTGAGGAAGATTGGTATCAGAGCCGCTTTAACGAATAATCACTCTTGGATGAAAATAGGTTGATAGGTCTATACCATATACAAGGGTAACATCATTGGATAGCGTGATCGTTCAACCTAAGAGTTAAGGACCATAATGTAGAATAAGGAGACCTTGCCATTAAGATGATCATAGAACCTATCTAGGACCCTAGAGGAAATTCAAGTCGAATTAGAGTGGCCCCTATGTCATAAAGAAGATTCTCTCAGGAGGCATCACTATGCTTACAAACCTTGATCGGGAATAAATGGCTCGTCCAGTCAACCTAGACCATATCAAGAGTTTCTAGCCTTACATCAAGATCTCGGCGCGCTACAACTCTTCTCATATCCCTTATGTTCTTTAAAATAAACAAATTAATTAATTAAAATTCTTCATTTGTATCTACTCAAAACTAAGTGGGACCTGATCCTCTTAAAACCCTTTTTCTTTGGAAATGAAATGAATTTTTTTCAAAAACCCCAGAGGCACATATGTAACTAATGAGCACGGTCCCCTTCTTTTTCATAAAATGCTATTCTTTTCTAATTTCTAAGAATGACAATTCATTTTATCATTTACATGAACAAAAGGATTATATAAGCTTCAACATTTTGTGTAGATTACTCAAATGCAAAACTCAATAATAGGAACAATAATATGATTAAAATCTTTCTTATTTAAAATAAGGGAGTTCAGTAACATTACATAAAGTATATGTGAAGGGAGTCAAACCAACCACCCCTCTCTGTTAACCAAAATGTTTATATCCTTAATGACCTCGTCACGTAATCCTACCATGCTTGCCACCAGTGCTCCACCTGCTATCCCTGTTGTCACCACATCCGCTGCCGCCTCAGTAACTGGTGCCCGCCAGGACCAGTTGTTATTCTATCGCCGGTCCCCTATATTCGGTTAGGGTGATGATTTTACTGGGTTTTGCAAGACTTGCATTTTCAACGCCAAGTATGATGCCCTAACATTTGGTGATGAAGATGAAAGTGCTGCTGACTAGGGATTCCCCCCCCCCCCCCCAGAGGGGATGCTTCGATTTCGTCTTGAGTGAGGCGACTTCCCATGGTCCCATATTGACTTCGAAGGGCCTCGGGGCTCTCCTGCTCACTTTTCTACCTGAAACTTCCGTATACAGAATTCCCACACTGATACCCTCACCAAAATTGGGCTTCACCGAGCTAAATGGTTTGGTGAGTTTACTTTGTCCAACAAGAATGCTTCCCTTCTCATTCTGGGATCTCAATGGAACGTTACCACTCATACCTTCATTTCGGCGTGGGGGGAGTTTATAATAACATTGGAGGACGTGTGCGAGCTCCTAGGCCTTGAGGTAACATGCCATGAGCCCTATTCTAATGAAGCCATGAATTCCCCAGAGACTGCTAATCGTTTGGAGTTAGACCGTATATGTCGAAGTTGTATCGGCACTTCAAACAAAGTTACCTTCACTCCTCTTATCAACTATTTCTTCAAGGATTCTTCTAAAGGTAGTTCTTCTGAGTTCGCCCCCGATCAAGGTACATCACTAGAACTCCATGCCTACATCCTTATCGTTCTTTCTCATTTTCTTTTAATGGGGAAACCCAATGACCAACCTCGAAGGGACCTTATTAACATATTCCTCCATTTTTCCCGAGGTATCAAGTGTCCTTTAGCTGCAATTGCCCTGGGATCCCTCTACATGTGGCTTGATAGAACCCTTTTTGATATAAAGTGATCTCTCAATCGTTATAACCTGGCATACTTTCCAACTGTGTCCTTTTGAGGAGCTTCCTTTATGTTTGTTTACCTGCCGTAGCAGCCAAGGCTAACCGCCCTCCTTCGGGTGAAGCAATTTTGCCCCCATGCTCCTTTACTTATCACAAGAGATAAAGCATAAAGGATTTGACCTCTATCATTGATCAACTTGGGAATTTTATGATGAGGCCCTACGGAGAGGATATCTTCCTCTATACTTGCAGTTTTTTCAAACGTGAAGCACGGGTAGTCCTGGCAACAAACTTAAACCTCATTATTGAAGACCGTTCGCTAGATATGGTCCTTTTGTTTTCGTCGGGGCATCTACCTTCCTACACCGAGTGGAGATATACTAGTGAGCACTACAATCCCAACTGATTCATCCGTCAGTTTGGTTTTGATCAGGGGGCTCCTCGCCCGATTTTTCAATTGTCTAACCCCAAGGTCTCTTTTAGCGAGGTGTGTTCACTGTTCTCATCGACTGCTGCATGGGGAGTAAGTTCTACCATGGATGGGCCAGTCAGTATCCCAAGTATCAACAAACAAGGGGACATGACCCCTCTATTTGTAACAAAGTACTGGCCGAGGCAACTTGCCCAAATCTCTGAGTTCATCGAGGGGGATCCGGTATATCCTCCAGTTCTTTCATTTTTTGGCTTGGAGTTGGGGTTAAAAGGTAATTCTTTTCTTTGTATTGAGTTACCTCTAAGTAAAAACCCCAAGGTACCTCCCACTGACCTTGATCCACATTGCTCTATGATCCCCACTACAACGCCCAAACCTAAAACTATTGTAACTCCCAAATCCCCTACCCCTACTATCAAAGTAGCTTCTGGAAAAGGACCTTCCGAGCCAATAGCCAAAAAAGCAAGGAAGGGAAAAAGTGGGACATTCTAAAATCCAAGTCCCAAACCCCTTTGGCGGCATTCCCCATAGCCTCTATTTCTCTTGCCATGCCTGCAGAAATGGCGAGGAGTTGAGAAGGCAAGTTCAGACGAAGGTGGAACGAATAAATTCTGAGTTCCAACGATGTGCTCTCATCGTTCCTCCTTTGTCTACCTTTCCCACAATCCTGGTTGATCCAACTGAGTCAATTGTAAAGAGGAAAAAGTGTTCGAAGGTTCCTCGAGATGCTGGTGCTATGGGTGCGAGGAAGAAGACTCTGGGTACCAAGTCCTAGAGGAAACAAACCCTTGAGGTTCCTCTCTCCTCAGCCCCCTCTGTCCCTGCCTCCTTTCCTCCTTCGCCAATGGTTATATCCTCCCATTCTCCTTCTGGGTCTGAGGTATGTGCATGTGTTGCTGTCTTTTGTTCACATTTTTTCTTAAGACAAGCTGCATCTATTTAACTATTAATAACTTTGGTGCAGGGAGATGAAAAAGAAAGGTCCAGTCCCCTCAGTCCCCCCGTGAGCCCTTTTGTGGGGGGATGTTTTGGTATCTCTTAAGCCGATACTGCTCATCCCCGTTCCCCCATGATCGGGCTTACTTATTCCCGATGCACAAAAGATGCAGCGATGGTGGGAGGTTCCATTGAATCTGAGGGAGTCTCATTTTAACCAGAGACAACCCCGGCCCCTTCTAAACTTTCATCACAACACGAGGTCCTTCTGCCCATCATTGTAGTTAAAGAGAGTGCCCCAGAGGTAATACAAATAATTACTTTTCATGGCTTACATCTTTTATTATCCTATCCACCTTTTTTTAACTTTAATATGATGAGATACCTCAGGTGGAACTGGCGTCTTTGTTAGCTGACCTTCTTCTCCCCACTATGCTGACGAGACCCATAACTGTGGTTACCCTTTTTGGTGCTATTACGGGGGTAAGTAACACTTTGATGCATTTATCCCTTTTTCCTGTACTTGCTCCCCGGGTCTAACTCTTGGTTTCATGTTTGCAGCTTTCGCCAAGCCTTACCCCTCCATTTTTTCTTAGTGGTCTTCCTATTTTCGAGGCCAGGGTCGATGCTTCTTCCCAATGTGATGGTTCTTCGGTGCCTACCCGTGCTGAGGTATCGGTTAGAGGACCATCATCTTCTTTGAGCGAAACTCCTTCATTGGCCTTGGTACCTTATGTTTGCTTGGGAGCTTTGCCAACCGTTGAGGCTTTTTCGGATAAGGGGACCGTTGAGGCTTTCGAGGAAGTAGTCCCGCCCCTAACAGTTACTGCCACTATGACCTCCACGATGAGTCCAATTCTCGCTTCTACAACTGCTGAGGTACTTAGTTAATTTCTCTTCATTTCTCAACCTTTCAAACTTCACCTATGACGGTGACTTAATAATGAAAACACTTTTTAAGATTTTTCATAAACTCTACATATATCGGTGACTTAACAACGAAAATGCTTGCTAAGATTTTTGTATAAACTCCACCTATATTGGTGACTTAACAACGAAAACACTTGCTAAGATTTTTCATAAACTCCACCTATATCGGTGACTTAACTATGAAAAATGCTTGCTAAGATTTTTCCATAAACTCCACCTATATCGGCGACTTAACAACGAAAATGCTTTTTAAGGTTTTTTATAAACTCCACCTATATCGGTGACTTAACAAGGAAAAACACTTGCTAAAATTTTTCCATAAACTCCACCTATATAGGTGACTTAACAAAGAAAATGCTTGTTAAGGTTTTTCATAAACTCCACCAGTGACTTAACAACGAAAAACTCATGCTAAGATTTTTCCATAAACTCCACATATATCGATGACTTAACAACGAAAACGCTTGTTAAGGTTTTTCATAAACTCTACCTATATTGCTGACTTAATAACGAAAATGCTTGTTAAGGTTTTTTCATAAACTCATTAATTCTTCTTCCCTCAGGTTACTCAGGAGGATTCTCCACCAGTTCTCTTGCCCATTGCTTCACCCCATTGGGAACCTATTATTTCATAAGACTCCAGTCACAACGATCAAGGTTCCACAGCTGGTGCTGCTTCTCAGAGAGAATCTGGTTGTGATCTCCCTCTGCCTGATTTGGTTCCACATGACTTCTACCTAATGGAGATTCAACGTTCTCCTCAGATGCCTACCAACCATCTCTTAGTAGTTGAGCAGGTTGCAAGACACCATTCTAAAACCTTCACTGTGGATTGCCTGTGTTTCAACATCTTTGTAATGAGTTACAGTCTTTAGGGCATGGCTACCGTTGTGGCTGAGATTACCAGCAATCCAAAGTTAAACATTACCAGAGCCCTCCTCAACCAATTCTTGGTCCACCTGAAGGAGTTAGGTCACGATGACTTTCATTTTATTAGCTTATCACGCACTTAAAAACTTTGAAGAGCCAGCAAATGGATAAACAGAGGGAACTGCTCCATAAACATCAAGAGGATCAATTGGCTGAGGAAGCTAAGTTGGCTGAGTTAGTACCTCTCCTTGCAGCTGTTGATAAAAATGTGGGGGATATCGAAGAAGCTCTGCGTCGGGCCAAGATTAAGTGAGAAAGACTCCTCATTAAGCGTACACAATCGCAAACGAGGTTGGAGGTTTCTATAAATGCCCAATAGTTTTTCCTAGCAGCTTCTTCGGGCCTTCCTGGAGATTTTTTCTCTGCTCCAGTTCTTTAGTTCCTCTTAGGTCAATAAATTGTTGTAAATGTTTTTCTCTTCTTCTTTCTATGTAATTCTTGTGCAATATCTCCCAATTTTGTAATGCCCCAAAGTTTATGAATGAATGAAAAAGATGTATGTTTTCTCCATATCCTTTCTTTGTGATATACCTATTTGCATACATTATGAAGTTCTATCTCCACTTGAGTTATAATAAAAAGAACTTTCATACTCATCATAAAAAGAAGTCGTATATTCATAAAAACAACTAGATATATCAGTAGTCCAAACCTAATTTCTTATACATGATAGACTTTCAACCATTTATTGTTAATCTTAAATGGTTTATCTTCTTCCATCCTAGAAATTAAGCAATAACCTGAGTCATGAGCTTATTTTACAATTAAAGGTCCCTCCCAATTTGCTGCAAACTTGGGTAGGGGAAACCCTCTTATGTGCTTCACTGCTGCTTTCAATATGAGGTCACCCTCCACGAACTTCCTCGGTCTTACCAAGTTATTATATGCCCTAGAAAGCTATTTTGTATACATTCGAAAGTGTTTCATCACATTATCTCTTTGTTCATCCAACGCTTCCAGCTGCACATGTCTACTCTGAGGGAGCATGTTACTTCGCAAGGCATATCGAGCAGAGGGAATTTTTAACTCCACCGGAAGGATTGCCTCAGCCCCATAAATGAGGGAGAATGGAGTGTACCCTATAGGATTCCTCTTGGTTGTTCGATAGGCCCACAATACAACTGGTATTTTATCATCCCACGATCCTAGGAAATCCTCCATCATTTTGGCCAAACTATTAACCAAGGTTTTATTAGTTGCCTCGGCTTGACCGTTGCCCTTTGGATATGCCACCGTTGAAGTATGATGAACAATGGAGTACTTTTCTATGAGCATCGTTATCTCTGAATTGACTAAAGGGGTTTTGTTATCTGAGAGAATAAGCTTTGGAATCCCAAAACGAAAAATGATGTGTTCTTTGATGAAGTTGCTCACCACCCCCGTTGTTACCCTTCTCAGTGGTATTGCTTCAACCCACTTTGTGAAGCACTACGTTGATACTAGTATCCATATCTTCCCCCTCGAAGAAGGATGTATTACCCCTACCAGGTCGAACGCCCAAGTGTGAAAAGGATAAGGCCTTTATAGGGAGTGCAGATCTACCGATGGGGCATGGATCATATTTCCATAAAATTGACCGTCTTTACATTTTTAGATGAACTCAGCAGAGTCTTTCTCCATTGTTGTCCAATAATACCCCAACATCATTAATTGTTCATACAACTTGGGCCCTCCTATGTGAACTGGATCGTGTGCTTATTTGAGGACCTTGATTACTTCTTCCTTTGTGATGCAACGCAATGACCTATTGAAGTATCCCCTTTGAAAAAGATACCCCTCTTGAATATAGAACCTTGTGGCCCTTCACGTAAGTCCCATTGCGTCAATCTTTTCTATTAGGAAAACTCCAACTTTAATGAAGTCAATATAGGGTTGTATCCAGTCAGCTTGAGCTTCCATGAAATGACATCCAGCTGCTTCAAAGAATAAATGGCATTTGTCGCACTTATGTTGTATCTCTACTGCGTCTTGTTTCATTCTAGGCCAAAAATACCCCTCTCTTTGAATCTTTCAGTAGAGGGATATCTCAGTTGTCTCACAGTGCTCTTCATATGTTCTCTTCAATATTCGCTCTACTTCCTCTGGGCCAATGCACCTTGACAACCATCCTCCTACATTCCTGAAGTAAATGTTCCCTTGGTTTGTGAAGTATTGGGATAATTCCCTTAGCCCCACCATTCCTTTGCGAGACTCCAGTTGCTTCCTAATCTCTCCCCTCCAATCTGCATCATCCTCCATCGGTAAAATTGACTGCACTACCGAAGGAGCTGTTCTTCATTGGATCATGATGGTAATTACATCGTTCCTCTTGACCATTTTATAGGTAATAGTGGCATAGGCATCTGGATGGTGGTTCATTATTTTGGGGTGTCTCTTGATCTTTGTCCGATGGAACTGGTAGAGGAGCCTCGAAATGATTGTCATGTATGGTGCCAGACTCATATATTTCAATGCATATTCTCCATTCACCTGCTGAATTACCAAGTTCGAATCACCTTTGATGAAAGTGAACGAATTCCTCTTCAAATAGCCTCTAGCTACCCCAACACCATTGCTTTATATTCTACCTCGTTGTTAGAACAAGGGAAATCTAATTTGTAGGAAAGGCAAATATCCTCCATTCCTTTTGAAAGAATAACCCCTGCTCCTCCATTCTTTTTCGTCGAAGGTCCATCGAATCGCATCTTCCATTCCTCATTAGTTGCGTCTAGGTGATTGGCCTACAAATCATATCCTATAATACTTTCTTTGGGTGGCTCAAACGTTCTTGAGGGAAAGATTCCCAACAGGTCGGCTTACGCTTGGCTTTTGATCGTGCGAGGAACCACACACTTCAAGTCATATTCGGAGAGAATAAGGAACCACCTAGCTTCCCTATAGATCAATGTAGTTCTTACCAGCAAGTACTTAATAGGATCATATATAGTTTCAATATGAATTGTAAAAGATAGAATATAATGTCTAAGTTTCTGTGCTACAAAGACTAAGGCTAAACAATGCCTTTCCAAGCTACTATATCTGACTTCTAGCCCATGGATGATCCTTCTGAGTTAGTAGACTGGCCATTCTTTCCTGTCAATCTCTTATTCCAGTAAATCTTCCACGGACCTCATAGTGGATGTGAGGTACATCTATAACGGTATTTCCGCTTTTGGGGGAAACATGGTCTGTGGTGAAACGAGCATCTTTTTCATCCCAGCGAGAGACTCCTAGTGAACCCCCTCCCACTTGAATTTTGTGTTCTTTCGAAACATCTGCATCAATGGGTGTGTTATTTTGTCCAATCCAGGTACAAATCTCCTAAGATAGGAAACTTTAGTGAGCAAACTCTTCATCTCCTTCGTCGTTCTTAAACTTGGCATCTCTAAGATCGTTCGTTGTTTGTCCTGGTTCATCTGCACCCCTTTTCGATCATCCACAAAGCCTAGAAATTTTCCACTTGTTACTCCAAAAATGCGCTTTAGTGGGTTCATCTTTAATTTATACATCCTGCATCGGGTGAACACCCTCCTCAAATTGCTCAGATGGGACTCCTCCTTTCCTGATTTGATGACTAAATAATCCACATAAAATTCCATAAATTTATGAAAGAAGTCATGAAAAATGGCCATCATTATTCTCTGGTAAGTATCCCCAGCGTTCTTGAGTCCAAACGGCATCACCTTGTACATGAAGTCTCCCAAAGGGGTTCTGAACGCCATTTTCTCTACATCCATGGGATCCATCTTGATCTGGTTGTACCCTATATACCCATCCATGAAATTGTGCATCTCATGGACAACCATTGCATCTATTAGGCTATCATGGAGGGCAAAGGGAACTCATCTTTGGGACAAGCTCTATTCAAATCCCTGAAATCCACACAAATCCTTATTTGGTTTTTATCTTTCTTTACCACCGGGACAATGCTAGACAGCCAAAGCGGGTGCTGTATCGGTTTGATGAACCCTGTCACTAATAAGCGCTGGACCTCTTCCTTTATCTTTAACTCTAGCTCAGGCTTATACATTCTTGTTTCTTGTTTCACTGGAATGGCTGAAGGCATCACATTTAACTTATGGCAGGTGACTCCCTCATCTGACCCTTTCTTCTCTGTGTATTTCCACGCAAAAACATCTATGAACTCCCGAATCAACTCAACCAAAGCCTCTCATTTCTCCTTACTGAGATATTTTGAGATAAAAATTGGCCTTGGGTCCTCCTCTTCTTTTTCCAGGTTCAACTGCTCGAGTTCTTGTGCCTGTAGTTTCGGTTAATCCTCCACGTATTCTGGTTCCTCGGTGACTTCCTCCACAAATTCATGTATGTTGGAGTTTTCTATCACCATACATTGTCCCCAAAGATACAGTAAAATGCACTCATATATCAGGTCAGCCTCATTGTCAGCTTCTTCAGTCGCTCGTTCACACCATTATAATCGATATATCACCTTTCCTTCTTTAGTAGCGACCTTCTTGCACTATGTGCTGGTAGTTGTAGCTTCCTTCCTTTTTTTTTTATCTCAAGAGGCTTTAGCCACTCTTTTTTTTAAATCATCTCAGCACGCATTATCGTTGGACCTCATGTTCCATCGAATCCACTATGGGCCGCATCCAGTCTTTGCGTTGCTTCGAGATGTTTTAGGGGCGATGGATCACCTGGTGAGCTTCTTTGGTAATCACTCTTGTGCTACTTGCAACCTCTTTATTTTTCTCATTTAAAGGCCCCATCCTTTATCTAATTGAGGGGACCCATGCTCCCTCAATTTTTCTCATTAGGACCCGAACATCCTCCTCCAATTCTGTATAAAATTCTGCACCTACCAAGTGAGCTTCCTCGACAGCGAAGGGCCTCTTTGTAGACCTAATGGTCACCTCCGTTCCCATGATATTTGCCTTAGCACATTGGTGGTACATCGAGGGAACTAGACCTTGGTTGTGCATCCACACTCTTCCTTTCAGCAAATGGTAGGAAGTTGCACTCTCTATTACGTGGAACTTGATATGGGAACTCAGATTTCCCATCACGATCCCAACATTCACGTACCCAATGGATTTGGAAGACTGGTTGTTATATCCTGAAATCACCAAAGGCATGGGGACTAACCTTTCCTCTGTAATATTAGCTGCGTGAAAAGAGATGATTGGCATAATATTGATGGAAGCTCCCCCATCCATAAGAGTCTTTGCGAAACTAATTCCGTTGACGCTGGTGATCACATACAATGTCCTATTATGAAGGAATCTTACAGCCCTATCTGCATCGCTGAATTACTTCTGACAGGAACCTCCTCACCAACCTGGTTATGGGTCCCTTCCATGTCAGTGAAGGGACTGCGTTTTTCCTCGCAATGTCAAGTATTGCTTGGGTTACTTCCAACCTACTCTCTTTTGGCATCCTCACTTAGTCGAAGAACCAGGTGAACTTTGGGGATTTTGAAACTGCACAGTACTCTAGGACTGGATTTGCTTCCTCACCTTCAACGCTGTATACATCCTCCACGTCTTTAGCGCTTGCCTCTTTGTAGGTTAGTACTACATTAGCTATTACCATCATACAATCTTCCAGAGCTTCTTCGAACTCTCACTGCTTCGTAATTGGATTTCTTTCTTCTCTCTCTGCTTCCTCGTCATAAGCCACCACCAAATTAGCCCCATGTGCTGGGAGTGGGTTGTTTTTAACGTTATGCAGAGGGATTTGCAACTTCCTTGCCTTCACATACTTATCGATGATTCTGCTCAACTTGAAATAGCTCTCTGTTGGATGATGGATCTATTGATGAATATAGAAATATTTGGGATCCGCCCTCGTCTCCGCATCGGGTTCCCCCACGGGAATGCCCTTTGGTTCGTAAACCGTTCCTCCTTGGACCATTGCATTATAATAGCTGACAGCCTCCTCCACTTTATAAGGCAATGGTGGTGGGTCCTCCCTATCTCTTCCAAACTTCCTCTTATTGTCCTTTTTCGGCGCCTTTCCCCCATCTCCTCCCTCGGTGTACCCTACCCGTGGGGGCTGAGACCTCCCTCCCACAGGTTATATTGGTTGCCTAAACATCATAGGAACCACCACTGGATTTGGTCGCACCACCAAGGAGATATTTCTTACTGCTTTTAAGACCGCCGAAAAAGTCTCCCCTCGCGTTTCATTAATGAGATCACAAATGTACTCAGGAAGCAGCCCCTCCTCACAGATTTTCAACAACTTGGATTCTTTGGCCTCCTCCCTCACATTGAGGGACCTTTCCCTATACCTTTGAATGTATGTCACCACTTTTTCCCCGGATCGTTGTTTCTCCCTCCCTAGTTGGGTCAAAGTAAACTCTTCTTTCGCCAGAAAGAACTTCTTGACGAACAAAACATGCATCTCCTCCCATATAGAAACGCTCTTGGGAGCCATGTGAGAATACCAGATATATGCTTTATCGGTTAAGGATTTAGAAAACTCGCTCAACCTAAGATTCTTATTATTACAATGCGCCCCTGAGTGTTCAACAAAGCGCTTAATGTGCTCCTTAGGGTTTCCACCTTTCCTTGTGTATTTTTCAAAAGTAGGAGGAATATAATCTTTTGGATAGGGCTCATAGTTGTATTCCTAGGGCTAAGGTGTTCGAAAGTCATTGTAAACCGAAGTTACCTCACCAGCAGATTGTGAGGAGGCTTGCATAAACTTCAGCATCTCTTTCTGCATCTCCTTCCTCATTACCTCCATGGGTGATGCCACTAGAACAACAATCAACGGGACTATAGGTTGAGTGCCCGTTGTGACTGGAGCAATCATAATAGTTGGGGCCATTGATACTCCCAACGTTCCCAATGCTGGATTCATAACAGAGGGCATACTTGTTGGGACTGTTCCCGTTACGCTTATACTTCTTGGGGCCGTTAGGGCTGCCCCTGGTGTCACAAAAGAGTTGGCTTCAAATCCTCCCAACATCGTTGAAGCTACCGAAGTTTGCAAGAACTCGTAAAACTTATTCATGAGGAGTGCCACTTGAGCTGGTCCCAACGAAGCACTCGTGGAATCATGTTTCACCCCTGGAACGCCTATCGTCACCTGAACTGGAGGTTCCTCTATTCAAGGAGCCTCATCCCTTAGAGCCTCTAGTTCTCTCACCGATTGTTCTTCATTGTGTTGGATGTCATCAAAGTTGAACCTTTGATTAACGTTATCTTGCTCCATACTCCTTGCTTAGTATAATGCCTACCCAGCGGATTCGCCAAATGTTAGAGGGTAGTTTAGATAAGATGGAGGCCCAACCCCTTTTTTTATTACAGTAATGATAAGTTAAACAGAAACACTATTGATGAACCATAAGACATGCAAACACGACTCAATGAAGATAGACTCAGTTTGAAGTCACAAATCTCTCATGTATAACTCAGAAGGTAGTAATAAACTTAGAAGTAACTTGGCTAGAGGGAAATAGAAGTAAGCCTCCTAGATACACCTTGGTAGGCAGCCAAACACACCAACCACCCTCAAGAATCTCTGTCATGTATTAAAATCTTCGTAATAAATGATAATGGTGGGTCAGTAAACTCTTTGGTTTTATAATAACTCTCTCTGATGTATATTATCTCTAGTAATAACTTCTGAACTCTCAAAAGATCATCCTCTCCTCAGAGGTAGTTGGGGTCCTTAAATAGCCTCCCACACCATCCCCGAGGAAACTCCGTCATTAATGCCTATGAAAGATACCCCTCATACTTTATGTCATAAACATTAAATACCTCCCTGTCATAAACATTAAATGCCAAGACATGCGTTTTGCCTAACCACTGTGTGTTAGGGGGCTGTTGTCACAGAGGTGGCTCACCAAATGTCTGACAGCCCCAAATACCACGGTGGTTTACTCAAGTGCATATTTAACATTGTCAAGATGGCTAGTAATGTCACCTACAGTAGATGTGACATTATGTAGAGAATTGTTTGGTTCATAACTCAATGCCCGATGGAACACAAGGCTGCTCCCCCCGAGGTTCCACGGTCAGGGTCCTTTGGTGTTTTACCAAGTGTATCTAAGATGTTTAGGACAAGACCTAACGCTGCCTCACTTCTGAATCCTCTAAACTAAGTCCCTCAAAAGTTCCCATGGCGAGGTCGTTCGATAGGGCATGAAAGATCTCCCAGTTCCTGCCAGGCCTGGTCTCTCGTGAGTACCGTTCGACCTCATACATAATAATTATTCTCGTTACATCATTACAATCATTATAGCTCATAGTCAAGATAAACAAAAATATAATATCACTAACTAACACAGTAAGCTAAAGTATGAGTTGCCACGCTTAAGCTGCCATGCTTGAGCTGCCTTAATCCCAAACACTATTGTTAATGGGGGGGTTATCCCTAATATCAGGATTACCTTCAAGCCCCATCTACATTTTCCCCTTCATGGAGAGATTTGTTATTGGAACAAGATATGTATGCATGAAAACTTCTCAATCCGATGAACCTTCTCTGCGTGAAAAATTCTGGCCTCTGTGCCTTCATTAGAACCACCGCGCTAGGATCTCCAGGAAAAAAGTAAAATTCTCCCTGATGTACCTGAGCCAAAGTGTTGCGGCTTGTTGGTGCTTTGACGAAGGGGCGTCGCCACTTTTTACTTACATTGAGCTTAACCGTTCTAGCTTTACTATTTGAAATTCTCCCTAAAGGCCTACTAACCTTCTCAAATACTCGTTTGTGCCCTCAGGAAGTGAAATTCTTCTTTGTAACGCTTCGCTATGTTCGAAAAAGTGAAATTCTCCTCAATTTAGCTGAGTCACAATTTAAACAAAGTTTGGACTTATGGCTAGGGGACATTGTAGCTTTTTGAACCGTTGGGACATCTTTTTCATTAGGAGTTTCTTGGATATGTCGGACAAAAAAATTTTGGTGCCAAAACTCAAACTTTCTGAAGAAGGCAACCATTTTAATTCCCCAGACATCACTTCGCAAATGATGTGGCACTGTATTCTCAGCTGTCAAAACACTTCCCGAAGTTCCATGTGTCCATTTGAAATGATTATAGGCGGCCTTGCACGTGCGGTGGTGGGAAACTCAATAGACAGGTTTAAAAGATTTCAAACGCCTCTTTTTTCAAAACCCTTCTCTGTCCTTCGTCTTCTTCAAGCTCCCGTCTTCTTTAGAGAGAGAACTTTGTTCTAAAACCCCATTGTTGTCCAGCTCTTTACCTAGCTTTTTCCTTCTCTCATATTTTACGCCACCGCCTGTGGTTGTGCTGCTACATTTTCGTTCCCCAACCCCTTTTTACCAAGCTTTTGCACCTCCTTATTGTCCTCAATGGCCTCGTCAAGTAATCCTACCATGACTGCCACCAGTGCTCCACCTTCTACCCCTATTGTCACCACCTCCGTTGTCGCCTCATTGACTGTTTCCCGTCAGGACCAGTTGCGCTTCTACCAACGGTCCCCCATATTCGGTCAGGGTGATGATTTTGCTGGGTTTTGCAAGACTTGCATTTTCAACGCCAAGTATGATGCCCTTACACTTAATGATGAAGATGAAAGTGTTGCTGACTGGGGATTCCCCCACCCCCCCCCCACAGAGGGTACGCTTGTATTTCGTCTCGAGCGAGGGGACTTCCCATGGTCCCATATTGACTTTGAAGGTCTGGGGGGCTTTCCTGCTCATTTCTCTACCTAGAACTCCCATATGCAGAATTCCCACGCTGATACCCTCACCAAAATTGGGCTTCATCGAGCTAAATGGTTTGGTGAGTTTACTTTGTCCAAGAACAATGCTACTCTTCTCGTTCTGGTATCTCGCTAGAACGTTACCACTATACGTTCATTGCTGCGTGGGTGATTTTATAATAACATTGGAGGACGTGTGTGAGCTCCAAGGCCTTGAGGCAAGAGGCCATGAGCCCTATTCTGATGAATCCCTGGATTCCCAAGAGACTGTTGACCATTTGGAGTTAGACCGTATATGCTAAAGGTGCATCGACACTTCAAACAAAGCTACCTTCACTCCTCCTATCAACTATTTCTTCAAGGATCCTTTTGAAGGTCTTTCTTCTGAGGCCGCCCCCGATCAAGGTACATCGCTGGAACATCCTTCCTATATCCTTATCATTCTTTCTCATTTTCTTTTAACGGGGAAACCTAATGACCAACCTCGAAGGGACCTTATCAGTATATTCCTCCGTTTACCCCAGGGTATCAAGCTTCTTCTGGCTTTAATTTCCCTGGGATCCCTCTATATGTTGATTGATAGAACCCTTTTTGACATGGATAGATCTCTCGATCATTATAACCTGGCCAACTTTTCCAACTGTATCCTTCTAGCGAGCTTCCTTTATGTTCATTTCCCTACCATAGCAGCCAAGGCCAACTGCCCTCCTCCGGGTGAAACAATTCTTCCCCCACGCTCCTTTATTTATCACAAAAGACAAATCAGAAAAGAGTTGACGTATATCATTGATCAACTTGGGAATTTTGTGATGAGGCCCTACGGAGAGCATATCTTCCACCATACTTGCGATTTTTTCAAACATAAAGCATGGGCGATCCAGGGAACAAACTTAGACCTCATTATTAATGACCCTTCGTTAGCTGTGGTCCTTTAGTTTTTGCTGGGGTATCTACCTTCCTACACTGAGTGGGGATATATTAGCGAGCACTACAATCCCAACCAAAGCAGCCGTGAGTTTGGTTTTGATCAGGGGATCCTCGCTTGGTAGTTTAATTTTCTAACACCAAGGTCTCTTTTAGGGAGGCGTGTTCCCTGTTCTCATGACCTACTGCGTAGGGAGTAAGTTCTGTCATGGTTGGGTGAGTCACTATCCAAAGTATCAACGGGCAAGGGGATATGACTCCTCTATTTGAAATAAAGTACTGGCCGAGGCAACTGGCCCAAATCTTTTAGTTCATCGAGGGGGATCCGGTGTATCCTCCAGTTCTTTCATTTTCTTCCTTAGAGTTGGGGTTAAAAGGTAATTTTGTTCTTGGGATTGAGTTCCCTCTAAGAAAAAACCCCAAGGTACCTCCCACTGAACTTCCTCCACATTTCTCTTTGATCCCCACTTCCACGCCCAAAGCCAAAACCGCAGCAAATCCCAAAGCCCTGGACCCTACTATCGAAGTAGCTTCTGGCGAAGGGTCGTTCGAGCCAAAATCCAAAAAATCTAGGAAGGGAAAAAGTGGGACAGCCCTAAAATCCAAGTCCCAAACCCCTTTGGCGGCATACCCCATAGCCTTTGTTCCCCCTTACGTGCCTACAGAAATGGTCGAGGAGTTGAGAAGCCATGTTCAAGCGGGGGTTGAATAAATAAATGCTAAGTTCCAACGATGCGCTCCCATCGTTCCTGCTTCGGCTGCCTTCCCCACAATAGTGGTTGATCCATAAAGGGGAATGCAAACCCCACATAAATGGTCTTATGCTTGCTAAGAAAATCTTCTGTCAAGGGTACTTTTGGACCATAATGGTTCAAGATTGCACCACCTATCTGAAGATGCCTTAAATGCCAGCAGTTTGCAAATATTGAGCACCTGCCTCCTCGAGATTTATACAACAGGGCTTCTCCCTCGTCGTTCTTCACCTAGGGCATTGACATCATAGGGAATGTCACACCTAAATCTTCAAATGGGCATGAGTTCATCCTTGTTTCCATTTATTACTTCACCAAATGGGGTAAATATGAGTTATACATAGTACAAAATGCCAAGAAGTTGGCCAAGTTTATTCGAAAGAACACCATTTGTCAATATGGGGGAAACGATCTAGCATCAGATAATGGGTTACACTTTGAAGCCCAGGTCACAGAATTGGTCTACGAGTATGGGATTCAGAGACCCAAATCTTCACCTTTCCGACCCTAAACCAATGGCGCAGTCAAAGCCACTAATAAAAACCTCAAATCCATCATTAGTAAAATGACTGAGAGTTATCGATACATAGCTACTATGCCCAATTACTTTGGCTTAAGCAAATGCTAAGTGATTATGGTATTCAAGAAGACCAACTTCATCTCTATTGTGATAATCAAATCGCAATCAATATCTCTAAAAATCCTATTCAACACTCGCGAACAAAACATATAAAAATTAGACATCATTTCATACACGAAGTAGTTGAAACTAAGGAATTGGAAATTAATTATCTTCCTACTTATTTGCATCTCGCAGATATGTTTACAAAACCTTTGGATTACTATAGATTTCATTCTTAACAAAAATCGATAGGAATGATTTGTGCGGAATAAACTCGTGTGACTAAGTATGTTTTTTTCCTTTGTCCATATGAGACAAAATGGGGGAGAACTTTGAGTCTTATGAGTTCATTTTTTCTTGTACACATATTTAAAAAGCTTGATCTTAGTTTTATTTGCAGGAATCTGTATTGTTGTCTACAACAGATATTACTAGGGTATTGGTTTGTAATTAGTTAAGTTATGTAATTTTCTTTTTCTAGGATATGGGTAGATAGAATTTTGTGTGGGAATGGGTTTTTCGTATTTTTCGTATCCCTACGAGTCCTATTTGACTCAAAGGAGATTTTGTCTCATATTTCCAAAGGGAGAGATTGAAGCACCTTATACTCTTGACTTACTCAAGTCTACATTGTATAAGTGATCATCTAGTTTGGAAATTGTGACAAAATTTCAGTTCCATCTCCTAGATACCAAAGAACATCAGATTCTTCTCATGATGCCTCAATTGATTCAGTTAAAGGTAAATTCTCAACCACACACACACTAGGATTTCATACATAATTTACATCTTTCATCATTTGCTTGTGTATGAGTTAATTACCATTTAAATAAGTTTTTAATAATTTTGGGATCTCTTAAAAAAAATTTAAATGATTTTTAAGAAATTAAAATTTGGGTTTTAAAAACATTTGGGGTCATTTTGTGATTATTAGTTTTAACTAATCTTAACTGAATGTTTGGTTAGGTAAAACTGAAAGCGCTTAAGACTTGAGGGTGTCTGTGTAATTAGTTTCAAAAGACGCATTTTGGTTTCATCTGAACCTTACACCTGTCAACGTTATGACGGCTTGATTTGTGTTTGTTGTTAGACTCAGAACCTGTAAGCAATCATAGCCCCTGAATCTATTTAATCGATGTTTTGCATGCATTTTATCCCAATCCATGTGAACCCTCTTTAGACTAATCTGCTATCATTTAATCCACCGTTGATGTTAAACCGTTGGAATTGAGTCAAATGCCTAAGACAAAATCTCATTCATTAGATTTGAGCTGATACTCTCGAACCTTCCTTGCTTAGTATAAAACGAGGTTGAACCTCTGCATTTTAAAAACTTTTGCCAGTTCGTCAAACTGAGAGAGAGTGGGAAAAGAGAGAGAAACCAGAGAGAGCAACCAGAGAGAGAAAACCCTAAATTCATCCAAACCCTCAAAGATTTTATAAACCCTAAACTCATTTTAGATCCAAAACCAAACCTGAGTATCTGAGAGTTATTTTGGAGATGGTTTAAAGCTTGTTCGTGGGTTGAATCCTCTGAGTTTGAGATCTTGTAACCAACTTAGACATTTTATGTTTGATCTCTATTTCTTTTCATAGAAACTGTAGATCTTGCTATTTTATGTCATATTACACTTAGATCTTCATTATTTCGTTTCTCATCTTGAGAAATCATATTTGTTAATTATTTTTCTGTAAATGTTTTTCACAACTCAAGAATCAACAAATTTATTTTCTGTTTCTAGTTCTTATGAAACAAGACTTATGATCTAGTTGTAATCGCAATTGGTGATTTACAATTTCAAAACCCTCTGAAACTGTTTAAAACCTTGACAGTCTTTCGAGCAAGGTAACCTGGGATTCTGGATTAATTTGAAAGATCAAGAAAGTCTTTTGTTTCTAAAGAAGAGATAAATTGAAAACTCTTATCATTTAGATATTTATGTAATTTGACAGGACTTGTTTGTATAAGTAAGTGTTCGTGTGTGCATGAATGTGTTAGAACACTGTCACAAACACTTGTCACACAACAACATAAGAAGTGTTGGCTATAAGATCTTGAAACGTCAAGAGTCGATGTAAAGTTGGAACAAAGTGTTGAGAAGTTAGCAAGATGGGAAAGCCACATCAACATCAGAACTGTAGAGAAGTTAGAATCAAACCAGTGGGTACATATTCTAAACATGTATAGGTCTGTTTTATTTGCATGTGTGTTAAATATCTTGTAACTTGTATATTTTGTTTTAGTGAATTTTTGGTTTGTGACTTAGAAGTCACCGTGGATGTTTCCTCAGTTGGGTGAGGTTTTACACGTTAAAAACTGTGTGTACTTAATCTTTCTACATCTCCTCATCTTGCTGGTGTGTTTATTTAACTTATTTAAACAGTTTTAGTTTTGTTTTTGAAAACTAGTTACATAATCTTGAACATATCTCGTACATATTTTTACTAAGCACATCTTGTGGTTAATCTGTTTGATTTAAAGAAAAGAGTTTCTCCAAAAAATAGTTCGGAGTTACTTAGACAGTTTAATCCTGAATTAAACGACTTAAGTAACATCTTTTCATTCAGTAGTAGAGCCTCGACTCCATAAATAATCCATATAGAAAAATATCTACAAGGGTTGAGAACTCACAGTGTTTCTTCTCGGTTTGGCGAAATAACCCTAAAAGATCCAAGGGGTTTGAATGAAAAAATTATACATTTTGATCATAAATAGAACTCTAAAAAGGCTTGAAAAAAATGCATCCCCACATATGTTTTTGTAGGGAAACTGGTTTTAAAAAGATGGGGATAAAATATTGAATTTGATTTGGGATATAAAAAATAAAAAGGTGTGTGTTCATTCAAACGAACTACCATAATTTCAAATGAAATAGCTTCTTTCGTTCTAATGTCTTCCAATGAGACTTTGAACGAGATTCCAAAGTTGGCACAAAAGGAGACGCTTCAGAATTTGATCGAAAGAAGGAAACTCGTTCTAACGACCTACGTTATCTCGTTCAGACGTCATATGATGTCGTTTTAATGACCTCGCTAAAATTTTAAAATATTTTTAAAAGATTTTGAAAAACTTCTAAAACATTTTGAAAAACTTTTAAAAACAAACTCTTTAAAAAAAACCTTCATATTTTAAGCATTCCCAAACCACCTCATTAATCTAGTAGTGTAAAGTTGTGATGAACAATGTTCGATTATTTCAAATGTCACCTACGATTCTTCTTTTTAAAGAATTGAGAATGGTCAATAAGGTGTAGTGGGGTGTAACGGAGTAAGCCAAATAAAACTAAAATGAGTAATTATAACTTTTTCTCTTGCACATACTGGAGCTTTATATCCATTACCATTTTTATTAGATTATGAATGACTAGTATAATTCTAAATTCCCTTTTTAACTAAAAAATGTATCGAATATATCCGCATAAATTTCAAAAGACGAAAAGATTAAAGTTTGATTGAAATTATTTTTATCTCTTTTAGATGGAAAAAATCCTTATTCCCTTATGAATATCACTTCTAAGCATGATATGTCAAACATAAGCATGGAGTATCAAACAATTTAATAAATAAACAATTCATCAAATGTAAGCACATAAAATCAAATAATATGAAGAAAAAAAATCAATTCCAAAGGCTAAAATATTACTCCCTTAATTATTTTAGTGAATAACGAATATTAAAACTTTTAAAATTTGTATGGAATTTATAGGAATTAAATTAATAAAAACTAATGAAACAATGAGTATGCCAATCTCATTCAAATAAAAACTAACAATAATCATCCCAACACTTGAATTCCAATACACAAGAGTCTCCCCAAAATTCCGTACATTCTGCCTCACAAAAACACTCAAAATAAAATTATAAGAATAACTATTTTGGTGCTCTTAGAAATTCCTCTAAAAAAATTCTTCCCTAAATAAAATTTATTTTTGTCTCTAAACTCGCGGGTCTATTTACATGAAAAAAATATGAGGAATTTAAAATGGTTTAAAACACTATTTTATTGGCTGAAATAAGGTTAATAATAATTGATATGCCAGGTGTGACCTCGTCCTCTTGATCATACAACCTCGATCACAGCCGACCTTTGCCAACCATCCAGAAGTTAAACGTTGCAACTCGACCTGATTAGGCTTGGCCATTACTGACTCGGCCCATAGAGAAGTTCAGTACACCTTGTCCTCAGCCTTTGGCGATTGGACAAGACGGGTTACCTGCATTGTTCTCAGAGATTTAGCACCCTAGTCCTTACCCTCACTCAAGCCGACGAGAACAAGTTGAGGCCAATCAACATCACAAGTGTTAACTCTTTAGTGGTTCACGGATCTACAAGCTTAGCCTCGGATAATGTGGTCGGTCGGGGTCATATTGTTGATAGAGCCCGTGCATTGGGAGAGGCGTGGAGATATGTGCATGGATGTGTGCACACGTGAACTAAAACGTTATACCTAGATCATTCTCTAACGTGAGGGAATATTAGATCATCATGACATACATGTGACAAAGCCAGTTGGCTCCTCCTCATTGGCTAGGAACATTTTGCACATGCTTATTGCATTCTTTGGGGTGCAATACACCCCCAATGCAATATAGATACATCTCATCTTCTTCATTATAAAGGATAGATTATTCATAACCCTAACATAACTCTATCAAAATACACAGAAGAGAGAGAAAGCTTGAATGTTGTAACCCATACCATTAGAGAAATATTTGTTAGTGGATTTAACTCACACGCACATAATGGGCGTAGGCTCCAGCCGAACCACTTAAATTTCGATGTTCTTCCTCCTCTCCTTTTCTATCTCTACTATTATATTGCTATATTTATGTTAGATTTTTGCCATTATTGTACTGGTGTGAGCTTATTCAACACATTTACCTCATGGTGTTTGTTGATGTAAAAAATTAGATTACTCTAATTATTCAATCACAGATAAATAAATGAGACAAAAGATTTTAAAGTGGTTCAGCCTTATTTGAATGGCCTACATCCACTGTTATGTTATTGCTGAGTATTTGGGAATTCTCGATTACAAGTGCTATCAAGAAATTCCGGTCCCTTTGAATGAGGGTGATACAAGGTATTTATAGCCCTTAGGCTGTACATGAAAGGGTAATTCATTTAATGATCTTCAAACGTGTGCGTCAATATGATAAGCATTCAATGAATAATTGAACTGTTGATTATCTGGCAATCAATGCTGTGGTCGAGATGCAGCTCGAACCGCCTTAGTTGCTCGTCGTTCAATAGTTCCTCGGAGCGTTAGGAGTTCCTCGGAGAGCTGGAGTTCCTCGGAGTATACTTGTTGCTCGGAGTGAGTCTAACTTGGTCGGGGGAATAGACTTCCTCGTTGCTATTGTGCCACGTAGATTGACACGTGTCTTCTTATTATTCGTCAACATCAGCATACTAATTTTGGTATCAACAGAAGCCCCCAATGTTTCATATTTCGAACTTTGAGGAGTATGGAACATTCTTTCTCGCTATATGGCAATATTAAATGACCTTCCTGGGTTTTAGGAGCCTTTTCTTCGTATTTGAATTTCCTTCCAAATTCGCAGAATCCGCCTTTTTGCATTTTTATAAACGCTTCGATCTTCGTGCACTTTTTGTCCTTTTAGCCGCCGGTAGCGTAATAGTTTCCTTTTTGTAATAATTTCTTTCGCCGTTTCCCAAGGCAAAGTATTTAAGCTTTAGTGGCAATCCCATCGTCTTCTACCTTTTTCAATTTCTGCTTTCGAGTTTTCTATAGCTTTTCTCTCTCTTGTGCGTTCATCCCTTTCTTCGTTTGTTTGTCAACAGATCTCCTTTTTCCTGTAAGATTTTCTTCCTTCTTCTTCATTTCTTTTTATTCACCATGGTTTATATTATCGAATCTCTTGATAAATTCCGTTCTGGCTTTTCTATTCCTTCTTGGGTAACTTTGGAGAATCTTTCTGAGCCTTCAAATTATTTTAATTTGGCTGAGGGACATTGGTTCCCTAGCCTCTTTATTGCTGAATGTGGATTTTCTTTTCCACCAAACCCTCTGTGCTTAGAGTTCTGTCAATATTTCGATGTTGTCCCTGCAAAAATAGCCCCCAACACATGGAGAATAGTTAATGGGTTGTATAGGTTAAATCAAACTCATGGAACTCGTATAGGAATTCCTGAGATTATGTACTGTTATAGATGGGCTATTTTAAATAATGTTTATTATCTAAAAACTAAATTTTTGAATAGAGCTTTAGTAGTCAATGTCCCTGATGCAAATAGTGATTATTTTGAACATGGGGTAGTTATAAAAAATTGGCAACATGCCCCTTTGATTAGAGATGCAGTATATGAGGGTCCCAAATTCCCTCCATGTGGAAATGGGATAGGTTATTTTCATTTTATTTCATTTCTGAAATTATGATTTCATTATGTTTGAATAAATGCATGATTGACATTTCAATATGTTTTTGTTTGCAGTTGACAGCAAGAGAAAAACTCCCAAAGAATCAGAAGTTAATATAAAGCATTTGAAACATATCTGGAGTTTGCATCAGAAAGTTGCAGACGAGCACGTCAGGTCTGCCTCATTCTTGTTGAAGTATAGGAGCTATACATCGTCCTTTACTGCTCGTCTTGTGGTTAGCATTAGTGAACCATTGCCAGCTTCTGAGGATTCTTCACCAGACTCTCACATTCCTCTGAGTAAAAGAATGGGCAAAAGAAGAGTTCCTGCTCTCTTCGAAGAGACTACTTCTGCTGGAGATGGGAAAAGAAATAAGGCTGATGTCCAGAAGGGGACAAAGAAAGTAGATGCCACCCCTTCTGTTGCTCCTCAGAAGGCCGCCAAGAAGCCCCCAGTGGCTCCTGTACAGAAGGATGCACCTGTGGAAGTAATCACCATCTCTCCAACCAAAAGTTCTTCTTTGGTTGAGATTGTTGAGAAGACACCGAGGAGACTGAAGAAATCCTCCTCGGTCAGTTTTTCTGAAGCCATTCCCCAGCTCCAAGCTAGTGGAGTTGGTGTTCCAACCATTATTCCCCCGAGTTCTGTAATGAGCTCGGTAAAGACTTGGACCATTCCTGAAGTCCAAGGAATCGAGGAAAACATGTCTAGGGATATGCTGACATCCCTAGCTACTCGTCACATTGCTTCAGTAAGTTTCTCTTATCCTGAATTTTTCTTTCTTTTCATCAATACATGTATATCGGCACTGACTTATCATTACCTTCTTTTTTAGCTGGTGAGTTGCTTTAACACCATAGTGAAGAAAGATGAAGCAATCAAGGCTTCTAGCTCCTCGTCTAGAGTAGAGGATGCATTATAGGACTCGGTCCAATCTTTGAAGGAATCCCGTCAAAAATACGACGAGGATAAAGGTGAATGGGAGAAGAAGTTGGTTGCATCTGAGGTAGAGAAGGTGCAGTTGGGAAGTAAAGTGAAGGATTTGGAGAGAGAGAATAAAAAATATGCCGAGAAGCTCACAAGCTTTGGGGAGCATGAGAATAAGTTGAAATTGGCCGAGGAAGAGCTGACCCTTTTGCGAGAAGTAAATCGCCAGAAGGAGGAGGTGGAGGCCAAGTTGAAAGCCTCCGAGGATCTTCTATCTGAGAAGCTCTCCTCGGAGAAAATGAAAAGAAAAATGGTTGTGAAAAAATAATTTCGAACCGGTTGGGATAAAGGATGGGACAAGGGGGTAGCAGCAATGATGTCCCAGGTGCAGTATGGAAGTTTGAAATACTTCCGAGATGGTTGGGTTGCTGCCCTGCAGGAACTGAAGGTGAACGAGGACTCTAAACTATTTTAACAACATCTTCCTGGCCCCCCTCCTGTAATTGAAGATGAGGAAGAAGACGAAGCTGCAACCGAGGAGTCTTCAATGATAGGAGGTGATCAAGTCCTTGCTCCACAACCCAACCAGACGGCCACCGAGGAGATCTCGTCTTTGCCTCCTCTTGAACAAGTCTCAACTTCTGCCAATCAATTCATTGTTCCCACCGAGCAACCAAGCTCCTCGTCCGAGCCTCCCGAGAAAGTCTTGGGAGACAAGAAAAAGGTGTGAAGTTGTTCGGTATTCTCTTTCTGATTTTCTTTTACTTGTACTATGTATTCTGAACACTGTACTCCTTTTGATGATGTAATAAAATCACCTTTTTTGCTCCTATGCGTTGTTAATGTTCTGTCTTCTTCTTTTATTAACTTTTGCCTTCTCTTCTTTACTAGTTCATGGCTAGAATGGATATGCTATCTGATAATGATACAAAGTTGATGCAGCAATGCCACGAATATTATAAAGTTGGTCACACAGACCTAAGTGCATCTGAAGTTGCTGATATCCTTGGTCATGATGCTTCCGAGCAGGCAGTAGAGGCCTATCAGTACCTGAAGGGTTTACTTGACCGGGTTGTGGCCAATAATGTGGCATATTACGAAATGATCGAGGATCTTCAATGTACCTTAGAGGACCTTCAAAATTAGTATAAGGAATCAAATGCCCTGTTGCACGAGGGGTATGAGAAGAGGTATCAGCAGCTTTCTGCCGAGAAGGGCTACGACAAACTCCTGGCTGGGTACGATGTCAGAGAGAGAACCCTAAAGGGTGAAGTTGAAGCCTGTAGACAGATTGCCGAACTTCTAGAATAAGAAGATAACAATTTGCAGAAAGAGCTGGCACAGTATAAGTCTGCAGTATCTTCTTCAACAGCTGTAATCCTAGTGACTGACGAGGGATTTTCCTTTCTAGAGGTTGAGAATGCCAAATTAAGGCAAGAGTTGGATACCTTGAGAAGGTCGGGTACTTCTACTGCTACTCGGGGACGAGGAAGAGGTTCTTGTGGATGAGGAAGAGTTGCTCAGGATATTGTCGAGGAACAGAGTACTCCACCTACTCGGAGACGAGGAAGAACTCTTCTTCGTTCTGTTAAAGAAGCTCATACTCAATCAACATTGGAAACTCAAGCGTTCCAATTGAATGAAAAAGATCGGGCTTTGTCTGAAATGTCCAAGAAAATCAAAACTCTGGAGGATCAACTTGCTTCGACAAAGTCCGCTCTGAATAATAAGGATGTTTTTGCCAGGAACCTTCATGAGCAGTTAGAGAGAATAACTTTCCAATTCCACAAACAACCTCGTGAGTTCTGGATGGCAGGCTACAATGAGGCCCTTTGTCACTTGGATGCTCGCCTTGATAATGCCAATAATGAAGGTTATAAACAGGGATGGTTGAACGCCCTGGGTATATTAAAACTAGAGCAGGGCCATTATTTATGGGATTATCATGCTCCTGGGCTACTAGACTTGCCTGTGCCGCCTCATAAATTGGACATGGAATGGATCCCAGCTCGTACCATTCCTCGGAGCTTAATTTCAAAATACCTTGGTGACTACAATCTTCATTCTCAGATCAAGGTATCTCGTCCCGAGCATCTACTGGACACACCTTCTGTGATGAACGTTAGGATGCTGAAGGACTTGAACTCTATTAACTCTCCTCAGACTTTAAATGATTCGCCTGCTGGTGACGAACCTATTTCAAAAGCAGAGGGAAAGAAACCAATAGAGTAGGGATCTCAATGTAATAGTTAGTACACATATGTAACTTGTAATTCGTTTTGAATTCTAATGAAAGACTTTCATTTTCTGTTTGCAAATCTATATTGCTATTGTCCTGTGCTTGTCAGACACTTTATATTTGTGCTTGCATAACAATATTGTGTGGTTCATCAACCAACTTAGTAAAAAATTACAAGTATTAGTAATATTGCTCGATCACTTAATAATAAAGTAATGAGTATAAAAATGTTGAAAATTATTCCAACCAACCAAGGTTGTCAAATTGTGCTCGTCGACCAATTATAGTTAGTGAGAGTTTTTATCCCCGACTAATTATACTTGGTAAATTTTGTCTTTTTTGTAAAATGTGCCCGACCAACCAAGGTCGATGATTTTTCCTCGTCGACCAACTACAGTTAGTGGGTTTTTATTCCCGACCAACTATAGTTGGTTTAGTTTGGAATATTTGTTCTCCGAGGAACTTTTATGTAATAAACTTACTTCCCGACCAACATAAGTTGGCATTTGAGAAAATATCTTACTTCTCGACCAACATAAGTTGGCATTTGAGAGCATATTTTATTTCCTAACCAACCGAGATTGGCCTTTCGTCGATCATCTTGTGTTCTCACTCTTTTACCAATCGGAGTTGGTCTGAGTTCGAACTATCATGTCCACTAGCTCTTTTACCAACCTGAGTTGGTCACGCTAGTGTACGCCTCCTAACCAAAGGAGTATAGTTTGTTCTCGCCCTTTTACCAACCGGAGTTGGTCGTGGGTTTGAACTATCGTGTCCACTATCTCTTTTACCAACCTGAGTTGGTCACGCTAGTGTACGCCTCCTAACCAAAGGAGTATAGTTTGTTCTCGCCCTTTTACCAACCGGAGTTGGTCGTGGGTTTGAACTATCGTGTCCACTAGCTCTTTTACCAACCTGAGTTGGTCACTCTAGTGTACGCCTCCTAACCAAAGGAGTATAGTTTGTTCTCGCCCTTTTACCAACCGGAGTTGGTCGTGGGTTTGAACTATCATGTCCACTAGTTCTTTTACCATCCTGAGTTAGTCACGCTAGTGTACGCCTCCTAACCAAAGGAGTATGATTTGTTCTCGCCCTTTTACCAACCGGAGTTGGTCGTGGGTTTGAACTATCATGTCCACTAGTTCTTTTACCAACCTGAGTTAGTCACGCTAGTGTACGCCTCCTAACCAAAGGAGTATAATTTGTTCTCGCCCTTTTACCAACCGGAGTTGGTCGTGGGTTTGAACTGTCGTCTTCTTTTTACTGCTGAGCAGCGTTGCGTACCGAGCAGCGTAGTGTTAAACACACTAGTATTCCCCGAAAAACTTTCAATAAAAGAGAGAAGATTGTGAAATATCATCGTTTTATTCATATTGATGGAACTGCTTTACATTTTACATCACTGATAATACTTGCGTAGGTGTTCAGCATTCCATTCATATTCTTAAATTCCTCTCCTTCTAGAGTTGCTATTCGGTAAGTTCCTGGTCGGAAAACTGCAGTAACTCGGTAAGGTCCATGCAATTTTTCTTCCAACTTATTGTGCTTCTGAATGACCTTATTTAGCACATAATCTCCTTCTTTTAAGTCGTATTTTTTCACCCTCTTGTTGTAGAACAGGGTTGTTCGCTGTTGATAAGCAGTATTCCTAATGGCTGCCTCTTCTCTAACTTCCTCGAGCATGTCCAAATATAATCTCCTCATCAGGTCGCTGACTGGGGAATTGAAATTCAGCACTCTGTGTGTTGGAAGACCCAACTCGGCAGGTATTACAGCCTCACTTCCAAATGCCAGCATATATGGTGATTCTCCAGTTGCTGCTCGGGGAGTTGTTCGGTATGCCCACAATACTGACTGTAGCTCATTAATCCAATTAGCTTTAGCCTCACTTAGCCTCTTCTTCAAACCATTTAGTATTGTTCTGTTCGTCACTTCAGTCTGGCCATTGCTTTGAGGAAGGCCTGGTGCTGAATGAACCTTCAAAATGTTTGACTGATGACAATAGGCGGCAAACTCCTCGTTATCAAATTGTGTTCCATGGTCTGTGATGAAGGCATGAGGGAGACCATATCGGCAGATGATGTTCTTCCAAACGAATTGGTACACCTTCTCGTATGTCATATCAATTAGAGGCTCAGCTTCTACCCACTTAGTAAAATAATCCACTGCGATGATGAGGTACCTGAATCTTCCTCGGGTCGTTGGCAGTGGTCCAACCAAATCCATTCCCCACATGGCGAAAGGCCAAGGGGAAGTTATGGGTGTCAACAATGCTTGTGGAGTTCGTCGGATGGAGGAAAACCGTTGGCATTTATCACATCTCTTAGCATAGGCTATACAATCAGCCCTCATCATTGGCCAGTAGTATTCTTGTGTCATCACCCTTTGCAAAAGTGTCCAACCTGCTACATGGGCTCCACAGGACCCTTCATGGATCTCTTCAATCAATTCCTTCACCTCTAAGGGATGCACACGTCTTTGTAAACCTGCCATAATTCCTCATCTATACAAAACACCATTAGTTAGTACATACCGAGCAGCTTTAAACTTCAATTTCTTGGCAGCTATCTTATCCTCTGGCAATTCTCCCTTCTCAATATATGCCCTGATGGGATCCATCCAAGATGGTCCTAAATCAAGGGTAATAACATTCATCATCAGGTCTTCATCTATGCTCCGAGCTTCTAATACTTCAATTGGTATCGTTCTTCGTAGCTCGGTACGAGTAGCTGATGCTAGTCGGGCCAATGCATCTGCTTGTTCATTCTCCATTCTTGGTATTCTGATCAACTGAATGGCATCAAATTCTGCCAACAACTCCATCGCCTTTGCATGATACTTGACCATTAATTCTCCTTTAACTGCATATGTTCCCATCATCTGATTCACAATTAATTGAGAATCACTGAATACCATCACTTGTTGCGCTTCCATAATCTTTGCTAAATTAAGTCCTGCTATCAAGGCTTCATACTCAGCCTCATTATTGGAGGCCTTGAATTGGAATCACAAGGCATATTCCATGTCAATCTCGTCTGGGGTTTTCAAAACAATCCCTGCCCCACAACCTGTTGTGCAAGATGACCCATCTACATATAATCTCCATGTAGGTAACTCGTCTTTAAATTTCTGATCTGATAGAGTTCCTCGGTGAAATATCTGTTATTTTCTTTCATCCTCCCCTGGTAATTTTTGCTCCTCATCGATCATCTCTTCTCGCCCTTTTACCAACCGGAGTGGGTTTGGGTTTGAATTTGATGATCTTTCTACATCCACAAGTCCTTTTACCAACCGGGGTTGGTCTGGACTTATGTCTGTTGATCCTGTAACATCCACAGGTTGGTCAGCGAGCATCTTTTATTACTCGGGGGCATCAGGATAAGTGAACTCTGCTATAAAATTTTCTATAGCTTGCCCTTTTAATGATGATCTGGGTTCATACACAATATCATATTCACCGAGCTCTATTGCCCAATACATCTGTCTCCCTGATTTTTCTGGCTTATGAAGGGCTTGTCTCAATGGCATGTCGGTATACACGACGATGGTATGGGCTTGGAAATAAGGCCTCATTCTTCTACTTGCTCCAATTAATGCCAATGCCAATTTTTCCAGCTTTGGGTACTTGATCTCTGCACCCCGGAAAGCCTTACTTGTGTAATAAATTGGCTTCTGGACTCCATTCTCCAATCTGATCAATGCCGAGCTGACTGCATTCTCTGATACTGCTAGGTACAAGTATAATTTTTCTCCCATTACTGGCCTGGACAACAGTGGAGGTGTTCCCAGATATTTCTTCAAGTCTTGAAAGGATTTTTCACATTCATCATTCCACTCGAAAGTTTTTCGAAGTGTTTTGAAGAATGGGAGGCATCTATCACTTGCTCGGGATACAAATCTGTTGAGCGCTGCAACTCGTCCTGTAAGACTCTGCACCTCTTTCTTCGTCGTTGGAGATCGCAACCCTAAAAGAGCTTTGATCTTTGCTGGATTCGCCTCAATGCCTCGTTGGTTGACGATGTATCCGAGGAACATTCCTTCTCGTACTCTAAAGGTGCTATTCGTCGGGTTGAGCTTCATTTGGTATTTATCCAGTTGATCGAAGGTCTGACCTAAGTCAACTAGATGATCAGCAGCTTTCTTGCTCTTTGTCAGCATATCATCGACATAGACTTCCATATTGCAACTGATTTGTTCGGCAAAAACCTTGTTCATCAGCCGCTGGTATGTCGCTCCTGCATTTTTCAAACCAAAAGGCATAACATTATAACAATAAGTTCCCCTGGGGGTAATAAAAGAAGTGCTTTCCCTATCTTCAAGTTTCATTTTGATCTGGTTGTAACCAGAGTAAGCATCCATGAAGCTGAGCAGCTCGTGTCCCGAGGTAGCATCCACTAGTTGGTCAATTCTGGGCAATGGAAAGTGATCCTTTGGGCAGGCTTTGTTGAGATCAGTGAAATCAACACACATTCTCCATTTATTGTTTTTCTTCTTTACCATCACCACATTTGCTAACCAGTCTGGATATTTCACATCTTCAATGAATTGGGATTTATGGAGCTTCTCGACCTCCTCTTGTATGGCTTGATTCTTCTCGGGACTAAACACTCTTCTTCTTTGCTTTACAGGCTTGATCTCCTTATTCGCATTGAGCTCATGATATAAGAAGTTCGGATCTATTCCTGGCATGTCTTCATGACTCCATGCAAAAGTTTTCTTTCTGTTTCTCAAAAAAGTTATCAACTCCTGTTTTATTGAAACATCCAACGATGAACCTATTTGGGTTACTCGTTCAGGGTGCTCGTCGTCCAGAATAACATTTTCTGTAGATTCCACCACCTGTCCTTTTACCAGTTGGGATTCATCTCTGGGATCCAGTGTTTTAATTTCTGTACCTTCATCCACCTGGTAGGTAGTAGTCTTTTTCTTTGACTCTTCAAGCTCCTCTTGCTCGGCAGACGAATAATAGCATTCCCGAGCTACTTTCTGATCACCTTTCACAACTCTTACTCTAAAATTTGTTGGGAATTTTAAGCACTGATGTACTGTAGATGGGACTGCTTCGAACTTCTTCAAACCAACTCTTCCCATGATGATGTTGTAAGCTGATTGCACATTCTTATCCATCACAAAGAAGCGTATTCTTTCTGTTCGACAAGCAGGCCAAGTTCCAATGAATATATCCAACTTGATTGTCCCAAGTGGAAAAACTTTCTCGCCAGCAAAACCCAATAGAGGTCTGTGATAAAGTTCCAATTGAGATAATTTTAAATTTAAACTGTCAAAGCATGAATAGTACATGATGTCTGCCGAACTACCATTATCTACCAGCACCCTTGAAATCATTACTTCTTTGATCCTCATTTTGATCACCAAAGGGTCGTCGTGAGGGTAAAGAACACCTGCCAGGTCACTTTTTGAAAAGCCAATGACCAGCTTCTCTTTGTTTACCTTCCTCGAGCGATCCTCTTCAGCCAAATTTATTCGCTGAATATATGAGCAAGCTTGAGCCTCTCCAAGGTAAGCCTTTCTTTCTGCAGTAAGGTCTCCTCCTCCTGCATCTCCTGTTGTAATGACATTACAATCAAATGACCCAAAGCGTATTGAAAATACCTCTCGTTCTGGCTGCCTTGGTTTCTTGGGAAGATCGGGGTCATCCTCTATATCATCTTCATGATCCCTTTTCTTTTTCTCCTCTACTCGACAAGGAGATCTAGACCTTTCTCTAGTTCGGTCATTATTTCTTCTTTTGCCTCCCCGATCAACATACTTTGCTAGCTTCCCTCTTCGGATGAGTGTTTCAATCTCGTTCTGAAGAGCTATGCAATTTTTGGTCATATGGCCGTGATCCTTATGGAACTCATAATATTTATCCCTGTTCCTCAGGTCAGGGTCTGACCTCAGTTTCTTTGGCCACTTTACTTCCTCGTTATTCTTGATTTCTTCCAAGACATGATTGATACCCATTTTCAAAGGAGTATAATTATCCAATTTCTTCAGGACTTCCCATGACGATTTATTATTCTTGGAATGCTTGTCACCGCCATTCCCCTTATGCTCTTTCTTCTTGGATTTATCGTCTTCCACCTTGGTTTCTTTATCCATGTTCTTCTTCGCAGCCATAGCCTCCTCGGTATTCATGATTTTGGCCACTTTTACCATCAACTCTGACATAGTTATAGGTGGATCTTTGGCCAAAGTGTAGTACAACTTGTTAGGCAATAACCCACTCATCAAGGCGGTGATTGCTATCTTTTCTTCATAATCTATGACTTCTAGCTTCTCGTTATTGAAACGAGTTATGTAATCTCTAGTACTTTCGCCAGATTTTTGTCTAACACTTAACAAGTGTGCTACTCGTTTTACTGGTTTTGCCCCAAAATAGAAATTGCCAATGAACAACTCGGCCAACTGAAAGAAAGTTGAAATCTTTCCCCGAGGAAGATTGTTGTACCATATTTGGGCAGATCCAGTAAGAGTTCCAGAGAATGCTCTACATCTCATCTCGTCGGGGACAATATAGATGTCGACAGCAGCCTGATATTGCTCTATATGTAGAACATGATCTGTCTTTCCATCATTCTTGGGGGTCACCACGGGCGCTTTAAATTTCGACGGTGTAGGAAAATCCACAATGGCCTGTACAAAAGGTGTCCCTCGAATAAAATTTCGTTGTAGAGGATTCTTTGCCTTAGCCATTTCTCCCAATCTATCCTCCAACCGCTGAATGGAACCTTTCCACGCATCATTTCCCTCCTCGGGCCTATTAGTTCGAGCAATTGATTGTTCTGAAGTAGCCTCCTGAGATCTATCTTGATGAGCAACTGGTCGTGATTGTGCTGATCCTTCTCTTAGATCTGATGGTTGTCAAAAACTCCTCGACATGGTCTTAGGTGGACTCCTATTCCTTCTAGGGCCTAATCGGCTGAAAGGAGACGCTCTGCTTAGTCTTTCCAAGGCGCTGGGTCTTTCTGGAGAGAGAGTGATACGTTGATCAGTATCTGTAGCCCGTATTGACGAAGTTCGCCCAGGTAGATAAGAGAAATCATTAGATTCCTCATTACGATATGACTCAGTACGCCTGGATCGTGAAGAAAGTAAATAGGTTTGTCTCTGACCACTTCACTGTCCTGAATGCGCAGGTGCACCGCCATGAAGGGTTTGTATGAGTTGACGCATTGTTTCTTGCATGGCAGTTTGTCCTTGAACCAGATTCATCATAATTCCATCCAGATCTGGCGGTGCAGAGGGATTTGGAGGATTTCCAGCATTTCCAGCATTTCTATTGCTAGATTCTGGATTTTCTGCCATTGATGATGAATAATTCTTGGTGAAAAAACGATAACAACAGTCGTTTCCCACAGACGGCGCCAATCTGTTGATGTAAAAATTAGATTACTCTAATTATTCAATCACAGATAAATAAATGAGACAAAAGATTTTAAAGTGGTTCAGCCTTATTTAAATGGCCTACATCCACTGTTATGTTATTGCTGAGTGTTTGGGAATTCTCGATTACAAGTGCTATCAAGAAATTCCGGTCCCTTTGAATGAGGGTGATACAAGGTATTTATAGCCCTTAGGCTGTACATGAAAGGGTGTTACATTAAATGATACACATATGAAAGGGTAATTCATTTAATTCTCTTCAAACGTGTGCATCAATATGATAAGCATTCAATGAATAGTTGAACTGTTGATTATCTGGCAATCAATGCTGTGGTCGAGATGCAGCTCGAACCGCCTTAGTTGCTCGTCGTTCAATAGTTCCTCGAAGCGTTGGGAGTTCCTCGGAGAGATGGAGTTCCTCAGAGTATACTTGTTGCTCGGAGTGAGTCTAACTTGGTCGGGGGAATAGACTTCCTCGTTGCTATTGTGCCACGTAGATTGACACCTGTCTTTTTATTATTCGTCAACATCAGCATACTAATTTTGGTATCAACAGTGTTATTTTCAGCATCATTTGTCTGGCACCGTTTGTGGGAATGAGGATTATCATCTTTTCCCTTCTCTAGTTTGTGCTCACGTGAGTCTGTCGTGGTGAACCACTCCTCCCCTCTTGTGGAGCTGTTTGACCATTGAAAGAGCTCTTGTTGAGCTTTTAATCTTCTACTCTTCAGTTACAGCTCATCCATCAGGTTTGAAACATGGAATCATAATTTCCACCACCATCACCACCAAGGGTGGTGGACCCATTACCAGCCAACCTCCTCAGTTAGAAATGGACGAAGTAGTAGCAGATCTTCGCTCTTTAGTGGCCAGCTCGCAGTTGATGTAGCAGCAATTCACTACCCTTAGCCAAAAAGTGATTGGACCTGATGGAGAAAATATGATAACTCTAGAAGGAAGGGAATAATGCTAAGATTTAGAGGCCAGGGGACCACCCCTAACCCCAAACAAGGATCTCCCTCATCAGCAGCAGGCGCAAAGACGTGGCCGACCCTAAGTGTATATGCCTGGGGAGGCCAGGTCAGTGGTTCCCCAATGCTGAGGAGCAAGAGTGTGAGGAAGGGGATGATAGCAGCCATTGGGAGACCTACCAAATCACAGGTGACATTATAAGGCCGATTCAACCAAGCCGAGGCCATATTAGAAAGTTGAGCCGAGAATGTAGGCTAAGGGAATCAACCCTAGACAGGTTGAGCAGGGGGTTGACCTTTGCTAAGCTCAACCCAGCACCGAATGATCTGAGAAACTGCCTTTCTAGATCAAGAAGTATACCCGGTTATCTAAGGAATAATGGGGGTAACGGTCGGGCCATAAGAGGCTGAGACGAGGAGCAAAGAGAGGTAAAAAGTCGGTAGAGAACGACTTCTAAAGAAGTTTTGGTTCGGCCAAATGGTAGATAGGGAGACGAAGAGCATGTGGTTGAGGAGGTAGTGGACAATAGATCTTAGAATGAATCCATACAAGGGTTAGAAGATAAGATAAGTGACATCTTGAAGTGAAGATACCCCTTGAAGAGGGCATATGATCAAGGCTCACCTTTTGTGTCCAGGATAGTAAGTTATCCAGCTCCATCCAAATTCAAGCCTCCAGTGGTTACACCCAAGTATGATGGGAGCACTATTTTGGTTATCCACGTCGAGATGTACCAGTCGACTGCAGACATTTACTCAATATCAGATGAGATGAGGTGATGTGCCTTTTCAAGCACTTTGACCAGAGCAGCTCATGTATGGTTCACTTCACTCCCAAAGAGTTCAATTGAGAACATTAGGCAACTCGTAGAGAGATTCATACACAACTTTTGTTTTGGGGTAAGACCCCAAAATAAGACTACTCATCTGTTGTATGTCAAGTAGGGAAAGAATGAGAGTCTTAGGGAGTACATAGTAGAATTTAAGGAAAAGTTAGAAGTTGAGGACTATGAAGAAAGTATTGTTATGACACCACTGATATAAGGTCTATAGAAAGGGAAATTTCTATATAAGCTTGTTGAGGACCCATCAAAGTCTATGGACGAGCTATTGGTGATGAACGGTAAGGTCATGAACACCGAGGAAGCTATGGCAGCGAAGTATGAGGATGAAAAGGGGACCAGAAGTGGGGGTAAGTTCCAAAAGAAGACTAAGGATGTAAAAAAAATATCAGCAAATGATAAGTTTGCCGACTACACTCCCCTGACGGTCAGCTATGATCATATCTTGAATGAGATCAAGATTGATCAGTACCTAAGGTGGCTCAAAAATCTAAAAGCTCCCCCTCACAAGAGGAACAAAAACCTATCGTGTGAATTTCACCAGGACCATAAGCACCGAAGCGAAAAATGTTTCTCTCTAAAAGATGATATTGAGAAGATGCTTAAGGCTGGGAAACTGAGAAAATATATAAGCAGTGATAGTCTAAGAGGAGGCCGAGTCGACCTAATAAAAAGAATAGTCGTTAAGTACAAAGAGGAATCTCCCGAAAAAAAGGATATTGCCGCACATGACGATCGAGACTTGTCCTTCCACACATGCCACCAAAGGACAACGGTACCGAAGGTCACCTTCATATGATCTCATTCAATGTAAAGATGATTTGTAGGGGACTAAAAGGAAAAGGCTCAGAGGTGATCGATAAAAGGCACACGTTGAAGAGGTCAAAGATCTTCCCAAAGTTAAAGCGGTTAACTCGACTGCAGTAAGCGCTAAGTCAGAGAAAAGGAAGAAGGTGGATATTAACACTTTGATTATGGGTTTTTCAAGACTTGAATTCAAAGGTATCCTAGATCCCCAAGATGACTCTCTGGTGATTACAACCAGGGTTCATGGGTATGACGTGCCGAGAATATTATTCGACGGAGGAAGCTCAGCCGATGTTATGTTTTGGCCACGCTTCAAAGGTGTGGGGCTTAATAAAAAGAGGCTCATGCCTTACCATCACCCCTTGCTTGGATTTAATGGTGAGAAAGTCCATCCGTTAGGAATGTATGAGATGGATGTCACGATGGGAGGGGTTTGAACAAAGAGGCTCATAAAGAAGGTTAATTTCTTTATAATGGATGAAAATGTTTAATCGGCTTATAATATTATTACGGGAAGAGTGGACCTCAAAAAGTTTGAGGTCGTTCCCTCCACTGTACACCAAATGGTGAAATTCCCAACTCCTTATGGGGTAGGGGAAGTCCAAGGTGATCATGTTTTGGCATGAGAATGCTACTTTAACTGAGTCAAAGAGAGAGAAGCCCATAAGAAGTCCACCACAACATACAATAATGACATGTTGGACCCCAGAGATGAGATAAAATTAAAGAAAGGGGAAACCACGAAAGAGGTAAAATCCATCGCCCTCACTGAGGACCAGCAGGAAAAAACCATCCAAATTGGCAAAGCCTTAAAGAAAGAGGTCAAGGGAGAGCTAATTAAGCTATTGAAGAAGAGGCAGATCATTTTTTCCTGGAGCCACGAAGATATGCCCAGTATTGACCTAGAAGTCTTATGTCATAAGCTCAATGTGGTCGATGATGTGAAGCCAATACGTTAAAGAAGAAGAGTCTACTCAAGAGAGAAGTATGAGATTATTAGAGAGGAAGTAAAAAATGGGAAAAGGTTGACTTAACCTGGGAAGTCATCTACCTTGAATGGTTGGCAAATATTGTCATCATCCCTAAGGTCAATGGAAAATGAAGGATGTACGTTGACTTCATGAATCTGAACTTAGTCTGCCCGAAAGATTGCTTCCCTTTGCGCAGGATTGATCGGGTGGTAGATGCCACAGTTTTCCATGAATTAATGAGATTCATGGATGCCTACTCAATCTATAACCAGATATTTATGGACCCTTCCGACGAAGAGAAGAAGACCTTTATTACCGATAAGGGTACCTATTGGTACAAGGTCATGCCCTTAGGGTTGAAGAATGCTTGGTCAATGTATCGTATACTAGTCAAAAAAATATTTAAGGACCAGATCGGTAAGACAATGGAAGTGTACGCTGACTAAATGTTGATGAAGAACCTCAAATCTGAGACTCATGTGGCCAACCTTGAGCCACGTTTGATGCAATGGATAAGTACCGGATGAATCTCAACCCTGCCGAGTGTGTCTTTGGTGTGAGAGCAGGCAAGTTTTTATGATTTATTATGAATCAGAGAGGAATAGAAGATAACCCTGAGAAGATCAAGGCCTTATTGGAGATGAAGACTCCTACAATGATAGATGATGTGAAGAGACTGACTAGAAGAGTGGTAGCATTAAACAGGTTTATATTTAGATCCACTGATAAATGCCTTCCTTTCTATGGAGTATTGAGAAAATATTTTGAATGGAATGAAGAGTGTGATAGAGTCTTTAAGGATTTGAAGTCCTATCTCGTCTCTCCACTCCTATTATTAATTTCAAGGGGAGAAAGTGTATCTTTATTTGGTAGTATCTGAGTCGGCCATCAGTTTCGCTATTGTAAGAGAAGAGGATGAATTCCAAAAACTAGTGTACTTCAATGATAAGGAACTCCAAGGGGCCGAGAAGAGGTACCCCAAGATGGAGAAGTTATCCAACATGATGATCCACGCCTCGAGTAATATGAAGAACTCATTTCAGGCATATACTATGGTGATCCTCACAGACTCACCCTCGGGCAAGTAATTCACAAGCCTGAGAAATCAGGAAAATTAATGGCCTGGGTAATCGAATTAGGAGAGTTCGATGTCATTTACCAATCAAGAACGACTATTAAGGGGAAAGCCCTAGCTGACTTTATGGCCATGTTGACTTGGGAAGAGGCCAACATTGAAGATGTTGAAGCTACAAATTATAAATAAGGAAACAGAGTATGCCTTCTCCCAATCGAAGCCGAGATGAGTTCATCAAGAATCAAAGTGTTTGAGAATGAGGAGGAAATGTATCTTTTCAAGAATGGAGCCCTAAAAGAGGGTAGTTTTTCACCAAACGGTACTATGTGGGGCCTCTTTATTGATGTGTCTTCATGTGAGAATGGAAGTAGGGTAAGATTAATAGTGTCGGACCTAGATGGGAAGGATATTGAGTAGGCATTGAGATTTAGCTTCAAATCTTGCAATAATAAATCTGAGTGTGTGGCTCTCCTAGCAGGTCTCTCCCTTGCCCGGGCACTGAATGTTTTTAACTCCTTATTCATAGTGATTGTAGGTTGATTGTCAATCAAATCTTAGGGGCATACGAGGCTGGAGACGACATAATGAAAAGGTATCTGGGAAAGGTTAAGACATCGTTGAAAATTTTTGCTGAAGTAAAATTAAAGAGGATACATTGGCTGGAGAATGGTCGAGCCGATGCTCTGGCAAGGTTAGCCATAGCCACCAGAACTAAAATTATAAGAAAATTCTCAATAGAGATTCTCCATCGGCTGACAATTGAAGGAGAAGGGAATACCGTGGAATTTTGTTTCATTGTGAGTATGGTAGATTCCTGGATGGATCCTATCGTCCGCTATATTAGATATGGGGAGCTGCCTGAGTTCAAGGCCGAGAAAAAGAAATTGAGGTACAAAGCTGCCAAGTTCTCCCACATAGGAGACATCGTATACAAGAAATGGTTCCTGCTTCCTCTCCTCATATGTGTCCATCCATCTAAGGTAGAGTATATTTTAAAATATGTGCATGAAGGGTCATATTCCAGCCACATTAGAGGGCGACTATTGGCTAAGAGGATCATTACACTGGCTTATTAGTGGTCGATGTTGGCCAAAGATGCAGCTGCATACGTCGAGAAATGCGATAAGTGCCAGAGGTTTGCCACCATACCCCACCAACCTCATCTGCCTCTTACATCCATTACATCTCCTTGGCCTTTTGCGATTAAGGGGATTGACCTGTTTGGACCACTACCAAGAGCTATGAATAACTATCATTACTTGATCGTGGCAATTGATTATTTTTCAAAGTGGGTGGAGGCCGGGCCGATGATAACAATCATAGAGAAGAAAGCCTTCCAGTTTATATGGAAGAATATCATCTGCTGGTACGGCCTACCCAATACTCTGATTTTTGATAATGGAACACAGTTCAAGAGCGTCTCCCTAGAAAAATATTATGAATGGGTCATCATCAAGCAGTTCTTCTCTGCTCCTGGTCGACCCCTGGCTAATGGGAAAATAGAAGTAACAAATCGATCGATTCTTGATGGAATCAAGAATAGGTTAGAAGATTCTAAAGGCAGGTGAGTTGAAGAAGTATATGATGTCCTCTATGCGTACAGCATGACGGAGAGGACTCCTACTCGGGAAACTCCATTTATGTTGGCCTATGGTTCAGAGGCAGTAGTGCCAACAGAGGTAGGTCTCCCCACCCATAGGGTTCAGACCTATGACACAGAGGGGAACATTACTGAACGAATAATTGATTTAGACCTCGTAGAAGAAAGGAAAGAAGATGCCGAGGTTAGGCAAGTTTCCTACTAGCAAAGGACAACGAAGTTCTATAATAAGAGAGTAAAGGTATACCTACTGAAGGTAGGAGACCTAGTGTTGAAGAATACATGGCAGAAGCCTAATAAGATTAATCCAAATTGGCATATCCGATACAGAGTGGTTGAAGAGGTAGTACCGGGGATGTATAGATTAGAGAATGTGGAAGGAGAGCCATTCTCCAAACAATGGAACAACGACCACCTCAAAAAGTATTTCTAGTATCATTTCAGTATTGTAATACATGTATATGAGACTAAGATGGTGAAAGAAATATAAATGAAATTATACAAAAGCCTCAATTCTTCTCTCATACGTGGTCCATTTATTTGAATACTTGTTATTTGCATGTATTAACTCATCTTAAGCTACAGAAAATCATTTGTGGTGAAGCAACCATAATGGACCTCGATGATATGACAGTCCAAACGGGTTTAACCTTGTCCATGGGATGTTAATGGCATCTAAAGGCATTTATTATTAAACATCATTAAGTTGTGGATCTACTCTCTTGATCGAGACGACAGTGCATTGACGAGACGACATGCATCCATACACTCTCAGAATGATAAGAGGGGACATATGCTTAAACACCATAATTTTGTGGATGCAAATTAAAAATTAAATTATTGTGGTTCATTATGAAACATCATTAAGTTTGTGGATTTACTCTCTCAATCGAGATAACAATGCATGGACAAAACGACTCTCATCCATACACTCTCAAAACGATAAGACGGGACTTATGCTTAAACACCATAATTTAGTGGATGTAAATTAAAAATCGCTTAATTGTGGTTCATTATTAAACATATTAAGTTGGCAAATTTACTCTCTCGGCCAAGACAACAGTGAAATAACGAGACGACTCTCATCCCTACACTCTCAAATCGACGAGAGGGGACTTATGCTTAAACACCATAATTTGGTGGATGAAAATTAAAAATAACTTAGTTGTGGTTCATTATTAAACATCATTAAGTTGGTGGATTTAATCTCTCGGCCGAGACAACAGTGCATGAATGAGACGACACTCATCCATACACTCTCAAAATAACAAGAGG
Organism: Sambucus nigra; assembly: GCA_949130495.1. Lineage (NCBI taxonomy): Eukaryota > Viridiplantae > Streptophyta > Magnoliopsida > Dipsacales > Adoxaceae > Sambucus > Sambucus nigra. Next base: position 288,175,700 of record OX422208.1, read on the forward strand.
GGACTTATGATATAACACCATAATTTGGTGGATTCAAATTTTAAAAAAATCACTTAGTTGTTGTTCGTTATTAACATCATTAAGTTGGTGGATTTAATCTCTCGGTCGAGACGAAAGTCCATGGATGAGACGAGACTCATCCATACACTCTCAAAATGACGAGAGGGGACTTATGATATAACACCATAATTTGGTGGATTCAAATTTAAAAATAAAAATCACTTAGTTCTAGTTCATTTATTAAACATCATTAAGTTGGTGGATTTATTATCCTGGTCGAGACGATAATGCATGGATGAGACGACATTCATCCATACACTCTCAAAACAATGAGAGGGGACTTATGCTTAAACACCATAATTTGGTGGATGCAAATTAAAAATCACTTAGTTATGGTTCATTATGAAACATCATTAAGTTGGTGGATTTAATCGCTCGCCCGAGACGTCAGTGCATGAACGAGACGACATTTATCCACACACTCTCAAAATGACAAGAGGGGACTTATGCTTAAACACCATAATTTGGTGGATACAAATTAAAAATTACTTAGCTGTGGTTCATTATCAAACATCATTAAGTTGGTGGATTTACTCTCTCGGCCGAGACGACTATCATCCATACACTCTCAAAATGGCAAGAGGGGATTTATGCTTAACACCATAATTTGGTGGATGCAAATTAAAAATCACTTAGTTGTCGTTCATTATTAAACATCATTAAGTTGGTGGATTTATTCTCTCGACCGAGCCGACAGTGCATGGATGAGACAAAATTCATCCATATAGTCTCAAAATGATGAGAGGGGAATTATGCTTAAATACCATAATTTGGTGGATGCAAATTAAAAATCACTTAGTTGTTGTTCATTATGAAACATCATTAAGTTGGTGGGTTTACTCTCTCGATCGAGACGTCAGTGCATGAATGAGACGACATTCATCCATACACTCTCAAAATGATGAGAGGGGAATTATGCTTAAATACCATAATTTGGTGGATGCAAATTAAAAATCACTTAGTTGTGGTTCATTATGAAACATCATTAAGTTGGTGGGTTTACTCTCTCGACCGAGACGTCAGTGCATGAATGAGACGACATTCATCCATACACTCTCAAAACGACGAGAGTGCACTTATGCTTAAACATCATAATTTGGTGGATGCAAATTAAAAATTACTTTATTGTGGTTCATTATCAAACAGCATTAAGTTGGTGGATTTACTCTCTCGGCCGAGACGACTCTCATCCACACACTCTGAAAACGACAAGAGGGGATTTATGCTTATACACCAAAATTTGGTGGATGCAAATTAAAAATAATTTAGTTGTCGTTCATTATTAAACATCATTAAGTTGGTGGATTTACTCTCTCAGTCGAGACGGAAGTCCATGGACGAGACGACACTCACCCATACACTCAAAATGACAAGAGGGGACTTATGATATAACACCATAATTTGGTGGGTTCAAATTTAAAAAAAAAACCTTAGTTGTGTCTCATTTATTAAATATCATTTAGTTGGTGTATTTACTCTCTCGGTCGAGACAACGGTGCATGGACGAGACGACTCTCATCCATACACTCCCAAAACGACGAGAGGTAACTTATGCTTAAACACCATAATTTGGTGGGTGTAAATTGTAATCATTTCATTATGGTTATGGTTAGTTGACCAAGACATTAGACGATTACATGCATACAATAGCAAATATAATTCAAAAAATCTAAGAGAAGAAACATTATATATTTAGCTTAAATATAAGATATGATCAGCTATGTTCAAAAATTAAACGAGAAGAAACAAGTTTGTCAAAAGTAAACAAAAGTTGTTATAGATAAGAGGGAATGGGTCATAGACGACCACCCTATGAAGTTGGCTCTATATTTGTAACTCTCTCATGAGAAAGGGATTGCTTAATTACCATGGTCGACCCATTGACAGTCCCCTCATCCTGAGTAGGGGAGATTGAGGCATTGGTATCCACAAGAGGGGGGTTAGGTGTCACTTCGTCGGCCTCGACTTCCTTCAGTGACTCAATGTATTCCAGGACATCGATCATAAAAGAGTCCTCCATGTTAGGAGACTCCAAATCAGAGCGGATGGAGGAGACTACTTCACAAAACTTAGTGGTGACCCACCTGCAGGCTGTCTAAAGTCCCCTCTCAAAGTACTCCATGTTGAAACCTCCAAAATCCTCACAAGACTTGTACGCTTTAATGGATTTGTCCCTTATCTTTTATAGAGACTTGGTCGATAAAACCTTGGCCTTAGCCTGTGAAATGGAGGATTTATGATGCATGGCATGTTTGGCAGTCAAAGTCGAAAGGTCTTCATCCTTATTTAAAAGGAGCTCACCCTGGGTCTTTAAAAGATCTTCCTTTGTCTACAAAGTCGTGTCCCTTTCCTTCAGAGTGTCTAGAGCCTTCTGATAGTCATGTCAGACATCCTAGATCTTTCCCTTAACCTCCTCTTCAGACCTCAAGGCCCTGTCGTCCTCACTAACCTAGTGATAGTTCTCGGCTATCCATTTGGAGGTCGAGGCGAGACCACACACAACTTATCAGAGACGAGATAGGAGTTTTTGAAGGGAGTGCCAATACCTGAGCCAAGGAATATAGTCTAAAGTCAATGACTTGGGGAGCCGTGACTTTGGATAAGAACTCGTAGTCTTCCTTGGAAGGGGCATGCAGCATGGACCTCTTAGGCCTTGATGATGATGGTAAGATCTTACCAAGAGTAACCCTCAACTGAGTGATGTTAACGACCCAATAATGATCAAAGGTTTCACCAGACAATGAGCTGGGGGTCGAGGATGAAGGAACACTTTGTGAATGAGTGGATGGTGGAACTATCCTCAGCCTCATCTGATTATCCAGACAGGTGTCAGTTGGGGGAGGGGGTGCCTTTCATTTTTGGCTGACCTCATAATGGGCCTACCCATCAGCAACAGCCTCCTTTGTAGGATTCTTTCCCCCTTCTTCAAAATGTTCTTTAAACTTGGGGCAGTCATATTCCAAAGATCGTCTAAAATGTGTGGTGGACGGTTTGCAGTTTAGAAAAAGAAACGAACAGTAACAATAAAGTCATAACCAACATAACATTTTAAAGATAATATCAAAAATAAAGATCACTCACATGCATAGGCCATGGGGTCAACCAATAGGCCGGCCTTCTCCAAAAGAGCAAGAATAACAATGTCTTCAAACTTGGGAATAAGACCTTCCTTCCCCAAACTCTGTAAGTATGTCACCCTTTCTCGATTTGGTATGCTTATGTCGGGATCCAATTTGGTCCACCTTGAAGGGTTTGCCTAGATACAAGGAACTCTCGACTCATCCTCTGATATGTTGCCATCGACCGAGAACTCCCAAGCTCTAGAAATAAAAAAGAAACTCAGTTTCTAAAAATGTTTAGAAGTTTGGGTTACTTGTATTATCTTCTTATCAGGATTCCAAGACGATGTGTGGTAGTAGGTTTTGAAGATCTCTATTGAGGGTTCGTCCGTATATTTGTTCATCTAGAGTGTTATGTAGCCAAGGATGACCCACCAAGAATTGGGCACCATTTGGGTTGGATCTAGCTCCAATTTGGAAAGAATGGATCGTAGGCCATGGTGAAAGAGTAACATGAGCTGAGCTTGAATATTTGTTCATAAACAACGATCTTGCCTTCTCGACCGTCGTAGCTCGCTCGTCCTCCACCGGTATGCTCATGATTATGTCAGACTTCATGTCGTAAAGTTTTATATAGAGAAGGAGGTCAGACTCTTATACTAATGAGGGGAACCACTTGGCAAAAGTATAGTTAACATGGACCTCTTCATCATATCTAGTGCCTTCATCATTTTCATACTGATCTCGTACCTCATCCTTATTCACTACCTCGACCTCAGATGGAGGGAGTCCATCTGGAAACCTCTCTTAAAATTCATCACCTATCATGGCACTTAGAGGGACGGAGAATGGAGGAAGGTTAACGTTTAGGGTCAGCTCGATAGATTTAGAGATGACCTGGACTGAAGACCCACTATAAGCATCCAAGTTTATGCTTTGGAGTGGAGTCATCTTGTTCGGACAACTCGATTTGTCTTGATGATATGGCATGAGTTGAGGTCTCGGCCACCTCAGGTTCAGTTACATAAGATGGGGGCACCCTCATGGTCGCCTCTAATGAGCCCCTCCTATCGGTCAGTGGAGATGATGATCCAGTCATCTTAGCCCTAAGCCTCAGAGGGAGAGGGGTATATGGTTTTCAGAGGGATAGGGAAAATGGGTCGTACCTAAATGGGATCAGCTCTACGCTTTGCCTCGTACTCTTCTTCTACCCTATGAATATCCTGGAAGCACTTCTCCCTAAGTGATGGAAATTCTTCAGCTAACCTATAAAGCCTTTGTAGCATCCAAAAGTCGAGGTAAGACTTGAGCAGTTTTCAGAAAAATTCCTAAAGAGCAAACAACTTTAGACTTTGACTGGCTTTGACTTAAGAATCAAAATGGGGAATAAATCATTTTATCCAAAGAACACTTAAGAACAGATTGAGTGTACGCTGAAGAAGATGATCGAAAAAATCATCAGACTTAATTTAAAGGCCAAATAAGGCACGAACGAGACCAAAGCTAATGATTATGGCTCCGAAATATCCTATACCTACCCAATACCACCATGAACTGGCAGGGAAGGAGACCTAACCACCCAATATAGTTGTCGGAGTGTTAAATGAGCTCGCTCAAAAAACTAATAACCTTGTAACAAGCCGAAAAACTAAAGGAAACCTTGAAAGAAATGATAGAAAATGGTTACTTGGAGGAATGGAAGAACGGTTAAGCAAGAATGGCCTGAATCTCACCCGAGCGTGCAAAAGATATACTATAATCTTATATAATGGCAGGAGGTGATAGCTCTAGCTCTAGAGAGAGAAGCGCGCAGTAGGTATGAAATAAGGAAAGAGAAAATGGTTTTGAAAAAACCATTTAAATACTAGTAATGATTTGTGCACATTTTATAAATAGGCTCACATTTTCCCATAAGCCTCATCATGTCAAGCGCAAAACCCTAAGCGTTTATGCCGTCATCTATGCCTCAATTCGATACATCCCTATGGGAACTATGACATTTATCACAAACATCTCCCTCTCACTTGATAGCTGCCATATGTCCTCTTAACATCTACAATAACTGTCAACAGACGACAGAACATCATTACCCTCCAACCTCAGCCGCACTTCTGAGACTAAGGGCTAAGGGGTGATTGATATGCCTAGTGTGACCTCTTCCTCATGATCATACTTCCTCGGCCATAGCCGACCATAACCATACATCCATAAGTGGAGTATTACAACTCGGCTTGATTAGGCTCAGCCATTACTGGTTCGGCCCATAGAACATCTCAGGACACTTTGGCCTCAGCCTTCGATAACTGGCCAAGACGAGTTGCATGTATTATTCTCAGAGATTGAGCACCTCCGTCATCAACCTCACCCAGGCCAACGAGGACATACTGAGGTTAATCAACATCACAAGTGTCAACTCTTTAATGGTTCACGGACATACAAGCTTAACCTCGATCAATGTGGTCGGTCGGGATCAAATTACTGACAGAGTGCGTTCATTGGGAGACACATGGGTATGTGTGCACGGATGTGGGACACACGTGAACAAAAACTATTATACCCAGATCATTCTCTCATGTAAGGGAATATTTGATCATCATGACGTACATGTGATAAAGACAACTAGCTCCTCCTCATTGTCTAGGAACATTCTGCACATGCTTATTGCATTCTTGGTGGGCCAATACACCCATAAGGCACTATAAATACATCTAATCTTCTTTATTGTAAAGTATCGATTATTCACAACCCTATAAGAACTCTGTCAAAATACACAGAAAAGAGAGAAAGCCTGAATGTTGTAACCGAGGACATTAGAGCCATAGTTATTAGTGGATTTCACTCACACACACACATAGTGGATGTAGGCTCCGATCGAACCACTTAAATTTTGGTGTTCTTCCTCTTCTCCTCATCTCTCTCTACTGTTATAGTGTTATATTTATGTTACATTTGAGATATTGTTGTACTGGTGTGAGCTTATTCATCGCATTGGCTTGGTGGTGCTATTTCCAGCATCATCAATAATCCCAAAACAAATAAAATAAGAATTAAATTCGAAATTGGGTATTTCAAGTTAAAAGGGTTTTTCTATTAGTGTTTTCAAATATGATGGTAATCTTACTTGATTTGACAACCCATTGGCTTTGGGAAAAGATCTTTTGATTTCCTTGATAGTTACAAAAAGAAATTCGCATTGTGTTCCCTTTTTTCTGATTTTAGGCTCTTACTCCATTGGTGCAAAGGATAGCTAATCTGATTAGGTTATGGAAACTCTAAGTTTCATTATATTATGGAGATTGTTGGTTTACAAGGACAATTATGGGATACATATCAGGCCTTGTGCCCACTTGGATTGTGGTTGGATGGGGCTTGAGATGGATGGCTGGTACTTTTTGTAATGACTTGTAAAATCTGGCCATGTGTCCTATAATGATTGGGAATTATAATGGCATCTTGTTTAATAATCGAAATGTCTTTTTTGACTTTATGGGACACGTGGCATGAGAAGATGATCGGCATGTGGCATTTCTCCCTTGGTCTTGAATGCTTTGTTTACTTACCCAAAAATTATATGAAAATCTTGGGACTTGAACCTAGGACCAAAGCTTTTATTCCTTGAGATCAACCCACTAAAGTAACCCAACTTTTTTGGTTATATTGTGCCATGTGTAATTTATAATCATATTTCTTCAAACAACTTTTTTTGTCTTTTACAACTTTGATCCCCAAACTTTTTGTAATTGCTTCATTTGGCCTCTAATTTCTTCCATATTTTCAGAGTACCTACAAAAATTAAAAATTAAAATAATTAATTGAATTTAGGACCATAAAGGATTAGAAAATTACAAATTTACCATGATTTTGTATTTTAGCCCCTAAACTTCATATTTCACTCATTTTAACTCGAAATTTAACCTAATTTCAAATACTAGTTTATTTTACCCACATAAAAACCATAAATTTACTTTTACTCCGTTAAAGTTTCTAAAATTATAGTTTTACCATTTAGGGTTGTTAAAGATTCATTTTTAACTTGACGTTTCTTCAAACTTCCATTTTTCTTTTTAAATTACTAAAAACTCACTAATTATGATGTTGTTGGCCTAACGAGGCCTAGGATTGGGTATAAATAATCGAAAATAATGCACTCATTAATCTTTCTCATAATAAATAATTGCAATAAAATTATTTTGAGGTCCATAAAGTTTATGCAAATAGGATTTTGATCTTTTTGTTTATAAAATTTCATTTTCAATTCAACTCACTTTCAGACTTACATTTTCTTACTAAATTACTAAAATAAATAGAAAAAATTGTTAATTATGATAAAATGATTGTGACAAGGTCTCGATTTGGGTATTAAACATGGAAAATTATGTGTATATGAAATAACCTTAAAACCTAAACTTTGTTAGTCCTCGAACAAACTAAAATTTTATTTACAAAAACATGAAATTCTAACTCACTTTTGTACGAATTGTGATTGCGCTTAGAATGCCCAACATGCCTTTAAACCCCTCGAGTCACCATTGTGGACGAGTGTTGTCTTATTAGAGTTTATAGTGAAGTTACCCAAAAAATTCAAAACATTTTGACTTGATTTAAAAATATGACACTAAAATGATATAATTAAATTTCATTCCCATTCCATACATACATCAAAAGTTCACTTCACAATCTCAAGTTATTGTGCATATGTGCAGAGCTAATATAAATGTTCTTTTCAAAAGAGTTAATCAGATAGATTACTTTCTAAAAATTTGGTTTGATCCAAATCTCACCGATATACACTCACAATCGAACAATCAGAAGTTAAATATATTTTCTCTCAGTATATGTGAATAAAAGAGTAAATTTAATGAACAAGTTCACATATATGTCATGAAAAATGTATTTTTACTAATAAATGAATATCTTATCGTGAACGAAGTGTTAATTACTTTGAAAATTATTAAATCGCACACCATGGATACTATCCATGTCCTCCCCACATTGTAACTAACTTTACTTAAGATAAAAAAAATATGTTTCATTTTATTGAAATGTAGGCTCAAAGATTGGCTAGAAAGAAGGGATTAAGAATTCAAAATTTTCTACAAAAAAATTAAAGGTTTTTGTATTATCATTATTGAAACCCAAGTAAGTCCTCTAATACTTGGTGAATGTGTGGCACGAACATATGTGAAAGTACTTTTAAAAGGCCTCGGCCTTAGAACGAGGCCTCATTCATTTATGACATTAAGGTAGCGGAACTAGTAACTTGTCATAGGACATTACATTCGTCAATCCTTTGTTCTTAGAATGTTACCATTTATGTCTATAACATTTGATGTATTGGTCTTGTACTTTCACAGTTTTCCCTCTATCACCGCGGCCTTCGGATTGAAGTTGAATAATAAGCATATCTAGCCCCTCTATAAGGACTTTAGGCTAATATTTTTTCTATAATTAATCATTGGTGTTCACTATTCCTCTATACATATAACTATGGTAGGAAACATTCAGATTTGATGATAAATGAGTTGTTTCCACCCTTACATCACACATTCACTAGAAGCCCCCCCCCCCCCCCCCCCCCCCCAATTATTTAAGGCCTAAGATAAAATAATGAAGGGGGAAGAAGACCCTATTATTTGGAACTGCATAGCATGATCAATAGTCTGCGGCAGGAAGAGAATAAATGATTCCCTATAAAAACTCACAATAATTAACATGGTGGTGGAACCACTACTCAATCATTTCTCAAGGGTATTTCACTGTGGTAGGGTCTATGCCTATCTCTAGGCCACGTCCTGAGGACCAACTTCACTATTCCTAACTTCTCTATCAGTATTTTAGGTGTCTCTCTAGAAGCCGTAACCTCATCTCTTCTTGGGTCTCATATAAGTATGGTTATTAGTTGATCATGTATCCTCCTCATCACTATGACTAGTATCGACATCAATATTAAAGACATAAGACATTAGATAAACCCCAGCAATAAATCATTTTCATCTTAGTACTGAGGTTTGGGGGATTTTATTATATCCAATATAGGTCCTCCAATACCTAGTCGATGTGTGACATAGAGATATGTGCAAGTATGTGCAAAAGGCCTCACCCATTGAACGGGGCATCGTCCATATATGACATTAGGGCCTCGAACATCAAAGTTCAGTCTAACCCCAATATAAGAGGCCACAGAGTTTCCACCTTAGTATAAGGAATACCAGTTGTAACCATCTAGAAAGAGTCCTCCTTATCCAAAAAATCACGTGAACAGCGCACGTGAGACACCAACCGACTCCTGTAAATAGATGGTATCATTATTCATTTAGTAAGAAACCTTTACGTATCCAAACTCTACCAAATTCACTCCAACTTTTCTCTACATTAGAGTTAATTTTGGTCACCTTCTCCGGCATATTCGAAAATCCAAAGCCTCGGCCTCCTATAGCATCGCTCTACAAGGCATTGACCACAGTTATCCATAAGTATGTAACTTAAAAATTATATCCTATTAATCTATATATGTATGCCATTGAGTCTCGATTATGTATATGTAAACAAAAATCTAATTAGAATAATGCCTCAAAGTGGACATGGGATCATTTATAGCCGAACAACTCCAAATCTCGTGTTGTTTTCTCTTTATCTCATATTTTCTACTCTTTTAGACTTTAAATTTTGAACATAGCTTATATGGCTTGATCTGCATAAATAGGTTCATTTTTATGCATTAATTTTTTGGCGTGCATTTTTTCGACCTTATCATAAGTTGGCTAAAGCATGCCTCATTTTATCTATAAGGATCCATGGATCTTCATCTTGTGGTTAAAATGATAAGGCTATACAAAACACATTCATAGAATCCCTAGTTGGGGTTCATAGAATTTTCATATTTGTCTTCCCTAAGCCTTGGAAAGTATTTTTGGGCAGATTTAAATTCCCTAAGAATGCTTCCATATCAAAATTTTGTAAAAATGCTTAGTAGACCACATCCTTAGAAGGATAGTGGAATACGGATGAGGATATTCTTCTTTTTCTTTTAATTAAGCTATATAGTGTAAGACTATGGATTATACTCAAAGTTACACACAGTATTTGATTGTCTTCTCCCATTGACCAAAACATACTCTGTGTCTCAGTCCAAGAGGTAGTTTTGAAAAGCTTCAAATTAACATTTATTCATTGAATTTAAACAACTTTATCCCGGAATCATTCACTTACACATCAATGAGAATGCCACTTTAAGATAAGGTGAAAGGACCTATACGACTTTGTACACCCATGTTTTATCACTACTCAAATTAAATTTTGCTAAATTGGAAAAATGTGTTAAAACTTGTGTGTGAGTTGTTTTAGACAATTTAAACAAATACACATTGATATATGCTCTTCTTATAGAAAGATAATTTTCATAAAAATTGAATTATTATGTGTGTATTTTAAGCATTAGTGTTCTTGTTTAAGAACAATCATACTTAAAGTGTTTTGCCAAAATATTTTCAAACTCTTGGATGGAAAATACTTGCTCAAAATTTTTGGAAAAAGCCATTTCTTACCTCACTGCAACTTCGTCGCAGCATAAATTTTCATCATTATAGCGAAGGTTTGTCATTGGTTCTTTTGTCCAAGTCCAAAATTCTTTGGAAATTCCTGCAACCTGGATCACTTCAGTCTCTCTAATGAAGGATTTTTCAGTTACAGCGACACTGCAATGACAACACCAGATCTAGGGTAAAAATAAAATTTATCCAAAACATTGAATTAGAAATTATGGAGATTCTCTTTTGCATCCATATCTTTTGTTGTCTTGGAAAATAAACCTATATTGTGTGGTTGAGAATGAGTTAGATCCTTTGAGAGCTTGTGCCCCCAAGTTTGAAAAAACTATTGGATCCATCTTATTTTTCATCACAAAATAAGGTTAGGATTTTTAGAAAGGTTTTCATTATTTTATCAAGCTAAAGAGCTCATATTTTCTTTAGAGAAAAAACCTTCTTTTTATTGTTTATATATCCATTATTATCATTCTGTGTTTAACGTTTTTTAAGTTTGATTACTTCTATCAAGAACAGAATGAAACATTTTGTAGAATTTGTTCTTAAGAAGTTTTAAATATTTTTGATACCTCAAAATACTTTGTGAGTTTATTTTGATTAACTAAACATTTTTTTAAAGTTCCATCAACCTTTAAGACTCTCATATCCTAGGAAGTAGAAATACATTTTTGGTTTCTCATAGTTCCATTATATTGGAAGACAAAAAAGTCACATTAAAATTTAAATGAATAATTTTTTGGTGTATGATTTGACGACTTTGGTTCCGGACCAAAGTTGGTCATGGTTGTATAGTGTACTCCGAGTGTTGGCACTTTCCTTGAAGGATGTGGTGGAAAACAGTTTCTATTCGGTCGTGGCATCATGTGGTTGTAAGTCTTTGTCTTCTACTTGTAATACTCTACCATAATATATTTTACATTTTGTCCGCCTGAGGTTTTTCCCCATTGTGGGATTTTCCCCGTATGCCTTAGTGTTGTGCTATATTTTTTACCCATTTCGTACTTAGATTAAATTACCTAATATTATAGATAACATTTGGTGAGTCTATTTGGTAAATAATTTTTCATATAGACCTTTGGAGTTGTCTTTTACCCATAATAAGAAATTAAAGGAAAATCATGTAACTTTTTCATGAGAAATTGTTATTGGGTTTCTTCATCCATCTTGGTTTCGAGCACATGCGCTCTCACATAGAAACCTGGGTTATAAGTAATTGATGTTAAGTCTATCTTTATTTGTACTAAGAGATCAAGGATGTCGTAGATTGACCATCAAAATTCTCCTTAGCCCAATGGTTAGGGTGGAAAATTGAATTTGGGCTAAATCTTGGCCATAATCTATTATTTTTCCCACTAATGACTCATGGGTCCGTAGTATATCAATCAGTATGACCATGTTGTGGATTAACCAATCACTCATTTATACGCTGAAGCTTCTAGTTTTTGGCATATTTAGCCTTTTGAGAAACTTTTGTCGCTCTGAACCTTGGATGCCGACCCCAAAACAAATATTATGCCTTTTGGGAGAACCGAATGGCTAAGGTCTAGAACTGATTATTGATAACCAATTATTCTAGGGGAAAACCCAAAAAGGATAGGTTAAGATGAGTTATTGACTTTGTATCTCTTAATTTGTTTTTTTATTTAAGGGCGTGTGTGGAACAAAGTATGCACAAGATGGAATTTCCCTATAAAAAATTGTGTTTGATCATGTTACATAGCAATCTCCTTGAGAAGTAATACAACCATATCCTCAACTTTTTTTAGCTTACAGGTCACGTCTTATTATGGAATCAACTTTCCCTATGATACTATCTTATTTGCGTTATGGTTATACTCTTAGTTGATATGATTATTGGATTTCTCATACTGTTTATGTTTAGTTTTCTTTGGGAAAAATGAATATATTTCTAAGAACTAATTACCTAGAAGGGAAGAATTCATGAAAGTCGGTTCGGGAACCAAGCCAGCATATTATATTTCTCACCTCTTGGCATTAATCCATCACCTCCATAAGGGGCAGGAAACCCTTTAAAGCTACAATAACCTCCTCAACCATTGGATACTAATGTTAAAGTCAATGGCCTTTAGAAATATAAAAAAGGCTAAAGACCGATAGGAGAAACCAGTAGCAAAAGAAGTGATAGATGTGAAGACAAGGAAGAAGCATGAGTCTCGTCCTGAACCACAATTCAACGAATTAACCCTATTGGCTTGTTATTTGGATATCACCTTGCTCTACACAAAATATGAGGATTATCTCATTTGGATTTTAAAATGAATACTACTACCATTATAATAAAGTCAAAAAAGTGGTCCAAATTCCACTTGGACCACGATCGCATCACCAATAAGTGACTCATCCAAAATAGTGAAATTAAAAGGCTTATCGGCTAGGGGATACTGAGGAGGTTCATCTAAGCCAGGACTTAGAATTAGACATCTAAAGAAATTGAATCCAATTATATTTAAAGGAGATTTTTTCAAAATACATTTTATACTTACTATAAGGCCATGAGTAGGATAAACGATATATGTTTTACTCCTTTAAAGTTATGAATTAATGAAAAATTCAAGTTGGCTCCTTTCCTCTGCATTTTTTTTATTCCAAGGCTTCAGTTATATGCCACTAATAACAAATAGCCAAAGATAATAGAAATGTATAAGAATCAGTAGATCATCGATGGCTGGGCCATCAGACAGCCATTATCATTTAAGTTCAAGTACCATTACATAGCCAAGGAAGCATTTATGTGTCCCAACTAAGGCAGTGTGGGCTTATCCACCTAAGGTAAACTTATTTCCAGGAGGAGATCTAGAGATTTAGAAGATTAATTTATCTTCATCTTAATCAGAAAAGTCCATATCGTATGAAGAGTATTTCGTTCCAAATATTACACTTAGCACCGTACAGAGATGCTAAAGTTAAAAGCATTGTTCTAGTGGATCTTGTCGGATCCTTCAATAATGCGGTCACCCCGATAGGAGGGAAACTCTAATGAAAGAGACTCAGGGAAGCTCTAAATAACACACACCCACTTTTAGAAGCCCAAGAATCCATATGGGGGCTCTAAAGGTGGGAACAAGTCATTTATACTTGGTTGTGAACCTTTCCTTCCATAGTTATATGGTTAGAGGAATAGTGAGAAACGGGGATGAAGTAAACTAAAAACATCAGTCGAAAGTCCTTATATAAGGTATGTAATAGTTTTATTATTTAACTTCAATCAAAAGGTAGAGATCATATAGGGATGATCGTATACATACAAGACCATTACATCAAAAGTTGTCAATATAAGATGTAACATGCCAAGCCAAAAGACTTGAGGCGAAGTGATGCCCCATAAGTCATGGCATTTTTATTCAAAAAGTTTGGGCATGACAAGTTACTAGTGCCTCTTCCCACATCAAGCACATATGCAAAGTTTCAAGAATGGCAAGATATTCAACGCCAATAAAGAATTCATACACAAAATTGTAGAATATAAAAAGAAAATATAAGATAAATAAATTTGGTTTATTAATAACAAAATTCCAATTTCATTACATACGAATTCACAACACCAAAATAGGCGTATGGTCATGGATTCAGGCTATAACCAGGCCCATGGGTCATGGATCTGATCCTTGACTGAAAAAGGAGTGACCAAAAACAAGGCTCACGGACCATATCACAAACCAAAAGGTGTAGTCATGGACCATGGCGTGTGGGAGTATAAGGAAGACTGTTCATGGACTAAATATGTGACCCGTCCTTGACCAATCTTTAATCATGGCCACGGATTAAAGTCATGAGAAGGCATGACAAGCCTTTAATCATGATCACGGACTAAAGTCGTGACCAGGCGTGACAAACCTTTAATCATGGTCACAGAAAAGAGTCGTGACCAGGCGTAAAAAGACTTTAAACTCGGTCATGGACCATAGCCATGAACCAAACAACACAAGCCCAAGATGGTAATGGACCATAGCCTTGACCAATTTTTACACATCCTTCACCTTGGTCACAAAAAAATCAACGACCATAAATTTATCATGAAAAAAATAAACCATGGTCATGGTTTAACTTCGTGAATGCCAATAAATTGAAAAAAAAAATATTATTTATTTTAGGGCCTAATATCAAATTAGGAGTCCCGTGACTATGTAGTCGATTGTTATCAGTTATGTTGGTCACGTGCGAGTTGTTTGTACCACATACGGGGCCATTGGGGTGTTGTTCAATGTTTCGACCCACTCGCATCACATTTTAAATCCTAAGTGTGGCTATTTTTAAATTTGGGTCTTATTTTTAAACCTTGAGTCTGTGACTACACAGTGGATTACTACGAGTTACGGTGAGCACATGCAAGGTGTTCGTGACCGTTGGGGGGTAGTTTGGGGGTTGTTAGTGGTATCGACCCACTCGTGGCACGTTTTCAATCCTGAGTATGCCTATTTTCAAATTTGGGTCCTATTCTCACACTGAGAGTCCCGCTACTATGGGGTTGATTGCTACGAGTTACGTTGGTAACGTGCAATGTGTTCGTGCCCTTAGCGGGGCTGTTTAGGGGTTATTCGGGGTTTTGGCCCACTTGTAACACATTTTCAAGACTAATTATGCTTATTTTAAAATTTGGGTCCCATTATCAAACTGGGAGTCTCGCGACTATGCAGTCGATTACTACGAGTTATGTTGGTAACTGCGAGGTTTCTTTCCCCTTGCGGGGTTGTTCAGAGTTTTGTCCAACTCGCGACATGTTTTCAACCCTATGTGTGCCTATTTTTAAATTTCAATTATGTTAACAAACTGAGACTCCTTCAACTACGCAGTCGATTGCTACGACTTAGTTTGGTTATGTGCAAGGTGTTCATTCCCCTTGTGGGGCCCTTTGGTGGTTGTTCGAGTTTTAGCCCACTCGTGAAACGTTTTCATGCCTAAGTGTGACTACTTTAAAATTTTGATCATATTCTCAAACTAGGAGTCCTCCCACCACGCGATCAGTTACTACGAATTATGTTGGACACATGCGAGGTGCTCGTACCTCTTATGGGGCTGTTTGGGGGTTATTCAGGGTTTTACCCCACTCGCATCACGTTTTCACTCGTAAGTGAGAATATTTTTAAATTTGGGTCCTCTTATCAAATCGGTAGTCCCGCGACTATGAGATTGGTTGCTACCAGTTACATTGGTAATGTGAAAGGTTTTTGTGCCCCTTGTGGGGCCGTTTGGGCTTGTTCAGTATTTTAACTAACTCGCGATACTTTTTTAGGCCTAAGTGTGCCTAGTTTCAAATTCGGGTCATATTATCAAACCAAGAGTTGCGTGACTACAAGGTGGGTTGCTACAAGTTATGTTGGTCACGTGCAAGGTGTTCATGCCTCTTACGAGGTCATTTGGGGGTTCTTCACCGTTTTGGACCACTAGCAGCACGTTTTCATGCCTAAGTGTGCAAATTTTTAAATTCGCGTCCTATTATCAAACTAGAAGTCTTTCGACTATGTGTTCATTTGCTATGAGTTACGTTGGTTACGTGCGAGGTATTCGTGACCCTTGTGAGGCTATTTTGGGATTGATCTGGGTTTTGTCTCACTCGCAACACGTTTTCAAGTATAAGTGTGCCTATTTTCAAATCCAGGTCCTATTCTTAAATCAAGAGTCACGCGCTATGCATTCAAGTGCTACAAGTTTCATTAGTCACGTGCGAGGTGTTCATGCCCCTTCCAGGACTTTTTGGGAGTTGTTCAGGGTTCTGTCCCACTCGCGACATGTTTTTAAGCTTAAGTGTGCCTTTTTTAAATTCAAATCGTATTCTCAAATCGGGAGTTTCGCACCAATGAGATTGTCTTCTTCAAGTTACGTTGGACATGTGCTAGGTGTTTGGGCCCATTGCGGGGCCATTTGGGGGTCGTTAGAGGTTTTAGCCATTCGCAACACATTTTTAAGCCTAAGTGTGCCTATTTTCAAATTTGGGTCATATTCTTAAATCGAGAGTCATGCGATTATGCAAGTAGTTACTAGAGTTACCTTGGTCATGTGTGAGGTGTCCGTGCCCCTTATAGGGACGTTTTGTGACTGTTCGGTGTTTTGACCCACTCGCGGCACGTTTTTAAGCCTAAGTGTGCCTGTTTTCAAATTCGGGTCCTATTCTCAAAATGGGAGTCTTGTGACTATGCTATAGGTTTCTACGAGTTACGTTGGTCACGTGCGAGGTTTTTATGCACTTCGAGTGCCATTTGGTGGTCATTCACGGTGTTGGACCACTCATTGAACGTTTTCAAGTATAAGTATGTCTAACTTCAAATTTGAGTGATATTATCATACCGGGAGTCCTTTGACTACGTTGTTCGTTGCTAGAGTTATGATGGAAATATACGAGGTGTTCGTGCCCCTTGTGGGGCTGTTTGGTGGTTGTTAGGGGTTTTGTCCCACTAGAAGCAAGTTTTCAAGCCTAAGTGTGCCTAATTTCAAATCTGGGTCCTACTTTCAAACCAAAAGTCCCGCAACTATGCGGTCAGTTGCTATGCGCTACCTTGTTTACGAGTAAGATGTGTGTGCCCGTTTGGGGGCCGTTTGGGGGAATTTCTGCATTTTGGCGCAATCGCGGAACATTTCCAAACCTAAGTGTGCCTATTTTCAAATTCAAGTTCTTTTATCAAATCATAAGTCCCATGAGTACACGATTAGTTTCTACGAGTGGCGTTTGACATGTGCGAGATGTTTGTGAGCCTTGTGGGGACATTTGGGTGATGTTCGAGGTTTTCGCCCACTCGCGGCACTTTTTCAAGCCTAAGTGTGCGTATTTTCAAATTCGGGTCCGATTCTTAGACCAAGAGTCCCATGATTATGTGGTTGGTTTCTACGAGTTATGTTGGTAACGTGGGAGGATTTAGTGCCCTTACGGGGCCATTTTTTTTTTAGGTTTTGGCTAACTCGCGACGTGCGTAAGGCTTAAGTGTGCCAATTTTCAAATTCATGTCGTATTATCAAACTTGGAGTCCTATAGCTACTCAATCGGTTGCTGGAGTTATGTTGGTCATATGCAAGGCTATTTGGAGGTTGCTCAAGGTTTTTCCAACTAGCAGCATATTTTTAATCCTAAGTGTGTCAATTTTCAAATTTAGGACCTATTCTTAGAAAAAAGTCTCGTGACAATGAGGTCGGTTGCTACGAGTTATGTTGGTTACGTACAAGGTATTCGTACCCCTTTGCCGGGCGGTTTGGGGGATATTCGGGGTTTTGGCCCACTCATGACACGTTTTCAAGCCAAAGTGTGCCTATTTTCAAATTTGGGTCCTATTCTCAAAACAAAAGTTTCGTGACTATCTGGTCAATTGCTACGAGTTACGTTTGATATGTGTGAGGTGTCCGTGCCCCTTGCGGGGCTGTTTGGGGGTTGTTCGGAGTTTTGGTCAATTTGTAGTACGTTTTTAAGCCAAAGTGTGGTTATTTTCAAATTCAGATCCTATTCTCAAACTGAGAGTCCTGCCACTATGCAGTGAGTTGCTAAGAGTTATGTTGGTTACGCGCAAGCTGTTCCTCGCCCTTGCGGGTTCACTGGAGGGCTGTTTACAGTTTTGGCCCAGTAGCGACACATTTTGAAGCCTAAGCGTGCGTATTTTTAAATTCAGGTCCTATTCTCAAATCAAGAGTCCCGCGATAATGTAGTTAGCTTCTGCGAGTTACCTTTGTCATGTGCTAGGTGTTCGTGCCCTTTGCGGGGCCGTTTGGAGGTTGCTCATGGATTTTCCTAACTAGCGGGACATTTTTAATCCTAAGTGTGTCTATTTTCAAATTCAGTTCCTATTCTCAAATTAAGAGCCTTACGATTACTCGGTTGGTTTCTACGACTTACGTTGATAACGTGCGAGGTTTTTGTGCCCCTTACGGGGCCATTTGGTTGTTTTTCGGGGTTTTGGACAACTCGCGGCACGTGTCCAAGCCTAAGTGTGCCTATTTTTAAATTCGGGTTCTATTTTCAAACTAGGAGTCCCGAAACTATACGGTCGATTGCTATAATTCACTTTGGTTACATGCGAGCTATTACTACCCCTTTCTAAGACGTTTGGGATTTGTTCAGGGTTTTTTCCCACTCGCGGCACATTTCAAGCCTAAGTGTTCCTATTTTAACATTTGGGTCCTATTCTCAAACTGAAAGTCCCGTGACTTGGTGGACAACTGATACAAGTTATGTTTGACACGTGCAAGGTGTTCCTACCCCTTACGGCCCATTTGGAGACAGTTCGGGGTTTTGGCCAACTCGCAACACGTTTTTAAGACTAAGTCTGATTATTTTCAAATTCGGGTCCTTTCTCAAACCGGTAGTCCCACGATAACACGATCAGTTGCTACAAGTTACACTATAACTATGAGGTTTTTGTGCCCCTTGTGGGGCCGTTTGGGGGTTGTTCGGGTCATATTGTCAAAATTGGGAGTCCCGTGACTACGAGTTACATCGATCACGTGCGAGATGTTCATACCCATTGCGCGGTTATTTGGGGGTTGAACAAGATTTTGTCCCACTAGCAGCACGTTTTCAAACCCAAGTGTGCTAATTTTTAAATTATGCTCCTATTCTCAACCTGGAAGTCTAGCGACTATGCAATCGATTGCTACGAGTTACATTGGTCACGTATGAGGTATTCGTGCTCTTTGTGGGGCTATTTTGGGACTGTTCGGGGATTTGGCCAACTCGTGACATGTTTTCAAGCCTAAGTGTGCCTATTTTCAAATTCAGATCCTATTCTTAAATCGTGAGTCCTATGACTATGCGCTCAATTTTTATATGTTACGTTGGTCACGTACGAGGTGTTCGTGCCCCTTGCGGAGCCGTTTGGGGGTTATTCGGGGTTTGGCCCACTCGTGGCACATTGTCATGTCTAAGTATTCCTATTTTCAAATTCGGGTCCTATTCCTAAACGGGGAGTCCCGAGACTACGCGGTCGATTACTACGAGTTACCTTGGACACGTGTGAGGTGTTCATATGCCTTATGGGGCCGTTTGGGGGTTGTTCTAGGTCTTGGCCCACTCGCGGCATGTTTTCTAGCGAAAATGTGTCTATTTTCAAATTCGGGTCCTACTCTCAAATTGAGAGTCCCGCGACTACACGATCATTTTCTACGAGTTACGTTGGTTATATGTGAGGTTTTCGTGTCCCTTACGGGGCTGTTTATGGGTTGTTCGGGGTTTTCACCCACTCGTGCCTTACCTATTTTCAGATTCGAGTCTTATTCTTTACTTGGAGTTCCGCGATTACGTGATCAGTTGCTACAAGTTACTTTGGATGCGTGTGAGGGTTTCGTTCCCCTTACAGGGCCATTTTGGGGCTGTGCGGGATTATGGACTACTCGTGGCACGTTTTCAAGCTTAAGAGAGCCCACTTTTAAAATTGGGTCCTATAATCAAACTGGAAGTCCCACAATTACAATGTCGGTTGCAACGAGTTACATTTGACACGTGCGAGGTGTTCGTGCCCCTTGTAGGACCGTTTGGCTACAGTTCGGGGTTTTGGCCCACTCACAGCACGTTTTCAAGACTAAGTGTGCCTATTTTCAAATTCGAATTCTAGTCACAACTTTGTTATCGATTGCTACGAGTTACGTTGTTCATGTTCGAGGTGTCCATGCCCCTTATGGGGCCGTTTGGTGGCTATTCATAGTTTTGGCTAACTTGCGACATGCTTTTAAGCCTAAGTATTCCTATTTTCAAATTTGGGTCCTATTACCAAACTGGGAGTTTCGTGACTATGTGGTCATTTGGTACGAGTTACGTTGGTCAACTTCGAGGTGATCGTTCCCTTATAGGGTCGTTTGGGGGTGTATAGGGTTTGGCCCATCTCGTGGCACGATTTCAAGCTTTAGAGTGCCAATTTTCAAATCGGGTCTTAATCTCAAATCGAGAGTCTCGCGACTACCTGGTTAGTTGTTACGAGTCACATTGGACATGTGTGAGGTGTTCGTGCCTCAATTGGGGCCGTTTGGGGGATGTTAGAGGTTTTAGCCCAATCGTGACATGCTTTTAATCATAAGCGTGCCTATTTTCAATTTGCTTCATATTATTAAATTAGGAGTCTTATGACTACGCGGTCGATCGCTACGAGTTATGTTGGTTACATGCGACGTGTTCGTGCCTCTTGTGAGGCCATTTGGGGGTTGTTCACGGTTTTGGCCCACTAGCATCACGTTTTTAAGCCTAAGTGTGCCTATTTTGAAATTTAGGTCCTATTCTGAAACCAGGACTCTCATAACTATGCAATCAATTTCTATGAGTTACGTCGATCACATGTGAGGTGTTCGTGCCACTTGCGAGTCCATTTGGGGATGTTGGGGGTTTATCTCACTCATGGCACATTTTCAAGTCTAAGTGTGCCTATTTTTAAATTCAAGTCATGTTCTCAAACTGGGATTTATGCGATTATGTGGTCGGTTGTTACAACTTACATTCGACACGTGCAAAGTGTTCATGCACCTTGTGGGTCCATTTGGTATCTGTTCGGAGTTTTGGCCCACTCGCGATACGTTTTCAAGCCTAAGTGTGCCTATTTTTAAATCTAGGTTCTACTTTCAAACCAAAAGTACTGCAATTACGCAGTCGGTTGCAACGAGTTACATTTGATATGTGCGAGGTGTACATGCCCCTTACGGGGCCGTTTCGGTGTTGGTCGTGGTTTTGGCCCACTCGCGGCAAGTTTTCAAGCCTAAATGTGCCTATTTTCAAAATTGAGTCCTATTCTCAAATCAAAAGTCCCGCGACTGAGCGATCGGTTACTACGAGTTATATTGGTCACCTTCGAGGTGATCGTGACACTTGCATGAACGTTCGGGAGAAATTCAAGGTTTTGTCCCACTCGTGGCAAGGTTTCAAGATTAAGTGTGTGTATTTTGAAATCCCGCCCCTTTTCTCAAGTTGAGAGTCCTGCAACTACGTGGTCGGTTGCAATGAGTTATGTTAGAATTATGCAAGTTGTTCTTTCCTCTTGTGGGGCGTTTAGGGGCCATTCAAAGTTTTGGCCAACTCGCGGTACATCTTCAAGCCTAAGTGTGTCAATTTTCAAATTCGGGGCTGATTTTTAAATCGAGAGTCTCGTGACTATGCAGTCGATTACTACGAGTTACGTTGGTTATGTGCGATGTTTCATGCCCCTTCGGGTGCCATTTGCAATTATTCGGGGTTTTGGCCCAATCGTGGCACATTTTCACGCCTAATTGTGCTTATTTTAAAATTCGGGTCCTTTTCTTAAATATAGATTCCTGCGACTATGCAGTCGGTTACTACGATTTACATTAGACATGTGCAAGGTGCACCTTGCATGGATGTTTGGGATTTGTTCATGGTTTTGGCCCATTCGCGACAAGTTTTCAAACCTAATTGTGCACATTTTCAAATTCGAGTTCTATTCTCAAACCAGGGATTCCATGACTGCACGATCAGTTGCTACGATTTACGTTGGATACGTGAGAGGTGATTGTCTCCCTTGTAGGTTCATTTAGGGTTTGTTGGCTACTTTACCAACTCATGGCACGTTTCAACCCTAAGCGTGCCTATTTTCAAATTCGGATTCTCAAATCGAGAGTCCTGTGGCTACAAAATTGGTTGCTATGAGTAAAATTGGTCACGTACGAGGTGTCATTCCCCTCATGTGGCCATTTGGGTTTGTGTAGGGTTTTGGCCCACTCGCAACACGTTCTCGAGCCTAAGGGTGCCTATTTTTAAATTCAGGTCCTGTTCTTAAATAGGTAGTCCCGTGACTATGCAATCGGTTCCTAGGAGTTACGCGGATACATAAGAGGTGTTCGTGCCCCTTACGGGGCCGTTTAGGAGTTTTTCGAGGGTTTGGCCCAATCACATCACGTCTTAAAGACTAAGTCTATGTATTTTCAAATTCGGGACCTATTCTCAAATTGGGAGTCCCGCAACTTTGAAGTCAGTTGCTATGAGTTACGTTGGTCATATGCGAGGTCATTGTGGACCTTGTGGGACCATTTAGGGGATGTTCATGGTTTCTGCACACTCGCATCACATTTTCAAGTCCAGGTTTGCCTATTCTCAAATTTGGGTCTTATTATTAAATCAGGAGTCTCACGACTATTCGGTTGGTTTTTATGAGTTACGTTAGTTACGTGCTAGGTTTTCATGCCCCTTGCAGGGATCGTTGGGGTTATTCGGAATTTTGTCCCACTCGTAGTACATTTTCAATCCTAAGTGTGCCTATTTTCAAATTTGGGTCCTATTCTCGAACCGGGAGTAGCAACTACATAGTCAGTTGATACGAGTTACGTTGTACATGTGGGAGGTGTCACCTGGAGGTTTAGGTTCTAGCTCACTCATGGCACGTTTTCAAGCCTAAAGGAGCCTATTTTCAATTTCGTGTTCTATTATCAAACCAAGAGTCCCCAAACTATGCGGTCTGTTGTTAAGATTTATGTTGGTCCCGTGACTATGCATTCGGTTGCTACGAGTTACGTTGCTCACTTACGACGTGTTTGTGCTATTTGTGGGGCCATTTAGGGGTTGTTCGAGGTTTTGGCCCACTCGTGACAAGTTTTCAAGCTTAGGTGCGAATATTTTCAAATTCAGGTTCTATTCTCAAATCGAGAGTCTGGGACTACACAATCGGTTGCTACGAGTTACCATTGATAGAGGTCAGGTGCTTATTCCCCTTGCGAAACCATTTGGGGTTGTTCGAGTTTTTGGCCCAATCGCGGCACGTTTTCGAGCCTAAGTGTGTCTGTTTTCAAATTCGGGTCCTATTCCCAAATTGGGAGGGGTAGATTTCTCCAAGTTACGTTAGATAATCTCTCTTTTATAAGTCTTGGACTACCCCTGTTCATGCCCAAATTATGCTTTGATCATAAAATTAAGTAGTGCCTCTTAAGGCTTACTTACACTATAAATTCCAAAACTCAGCAAATTTTCACTTTCATGTTTACAATAAAAAGTTGAAGAGTAAGTACATTCTCAAGAGCCCTAAAAGATCACTTGTGGAGACTTAAACCCGTGAGAATTGAGTTATTCACATTTTTTAGGGTTTTTACGTATCTCCGAGTCATAAGACGACTCAACTTTTTTGGGGTACCACCACTCAGTCGTTGCATAATCTCATTATTCTTCATCTTTAGCATAACCACTGAGAATGAAATCACCTCCGAGTAGGAAGAAACATATGTCTTATAGTTTATCCTGAGCACCAAACCATTATTTACCATACACTCACCATTTGTCCATATCACATTACCATTTACTTCACCCATTACCTTCCATGTTTCCTTTATCATTGAATATTCCCCACATCATCCATAATATATCATTTTCAATCATTACATCGCGGGTCCGTTTGGGGGCTGTTCAAGGTCTTGGCCCACTCGCGGCACGTTTTCAAGCCTACGTGTGAATATTTTTAAATTTGGGTTTTATTATCAAACTGAGAATCCTGTGACTACGCAGTTAGTTTCTACGAGTTATGTTGGACACATGTGAGGTGTTCATGCCCCTTGTGGGGCCATTTGGATACTATTCAAAGTTTTGGCCCAGTTGCGGCACGTTTTCAAGCCAAAGTGTGTTAATTTTCAAACTCAAGACTGACTTCAAACCCGAAGTCCCACGACTATGGGGACAATTGCTATGAGTTAATTTGGTTACATGCGATGTGTTCGTGCCCTTTATGGGGCTATTTGTGATTATTCAGGGTTTTGGCCCAATCGCGTCATGTTTTCACACGCAAGAGTGCCTATTTTCAAATTCGGGTCCTATTCTCAAATAAAAAATCCCGTGTCTATGCGATCGGTTACTAAGAGTTATGTTGGATGTGTGAAGGTGTACCTTGTGTGGCTGTTTGGAGGTTGTTCGCAGTTTTGGCCCACTCACAGTGCATACTTTATATTCGAGTTGTATTCTCAAACAAGGAAAACCATAACTATGCTATCAGTTGCTATGGTTTACGTTGGAATGGCGAGGTGCTCGTGACCCTTGTAGGTCCGTTAAGGAGTTGTTCGTGGTTTTGACCCACTCGCGACACATTTCCCTATTTTTAAATTTGGATCCTATTCTCAAATCGGGAGTCCCGTGACTGCGTATTCGGTTGGTATGAGTTACGTTTGTCACGTGCAAGGTGTCATGAACCTCATGGGGCCGTTTGTGGGGTGTGCGGGATTTTGGCCCACTCACAACATGTTTTCAAGCCTAAGTGTGCCTATTTTAAAATTCAGGTCCTATTCTTAAGTAGGAAGCCCCGCGACTATGCGTTCGGTTCTTAAGAGTTGCATGGTTACATGCGAGCTGTCCATGACCCTTACGGGGCCATTTGGGGTTGTTCAGGATGTTGGCCCACTCGCGACATGTTTTCAAGTCTAAGTGTGCCTATTTTCAAATTCGACTCTTATTCTCAAATTGGGAGTCCCGCAACCATGCGGCCAGTTGCTACGAGTTATATTGGACATGTGCGAGGTTGCCCTTATGGGGCCATTTGGTGGTTGTTCGAGGTTTTGGCCCACTCGGGGCACGTTTTAAAGCCCAAGTGTGCCTATTTTCAAATTCAAATCCTATTCTCAAACTGAGGATCCCGCGACTACGCAGTCGATTTCTATGAGTTACGTTGGTCATGTACGAGGTGTTCGTGGCCCCTGTGGGGCCGTTTGGGGGATGTTCGGGGTCTTAGCCCACTCAGAGCACATTTTCAAGCCTAAGTTTTCTTATTCTCAATTTCGGATCTTATTCTTAAATCGGGAGTCCTGCGACTATGAGATCGATTGCTATGAGTTACGTTAGTTACATGCGAGATGCTTGTGCCCCTATGGGATGTTTGGGGTTGTTCGTGATTTTGTCCCACTCGCGGTGCATTTTTAACCCTAAGGGTGTCTATTTTCGAATTTGGGTCCTATTCTCAAATTGGGAGTCCAGCGACGACGCAGTCAGTTGATACGAGTTTCGTTGGGCATGTGCGAGGTGCCACTTAAAAGCCATTTGGGAGTTGTTCGGGGTTTTGGCCCACTCGTGACACATTTTAAAGTCTAAGGGTGCCTATTTTCCAATTCGTTTTCTATTCTCAAATCGGGAGTCCCAAGACTACGTGGTCGATTACTACAAGTTACGTTGATCACGTGTGAGGTGTCCGTGCCCTTTGTGGGGTCATTAGTGGGTTTATCGGTATTTTCATCGACTTGCGACAAGTTTACAAGCCTAAGGGTGCTAATTTTCAAATTTGGTTCTTATTCTCTAATCGAGAGTCCCGCGACTATGCGATCAGTTGCTTCCAGTTACGTTGGTAACGTGAAAGGTTTTAGTTCCCCTTGCATGGCCATTTGGGTATTATTATGGGTTTTGGCAAAACTCGCGAAACGTTTTCAAGCCTATGTGTGCCTAATATCAAATTTAGGTTCTACTCTCAAATCTGGAGTCCCGCGACTATGTGGTCAATTTTTACAAGTTATGCTGGTAACACGCAAGGTGTTCGTGCCCTTTGCGGGGCTGGTTGGGTGTTGTTTAGGATTTTGGCCCACTCGCGACAAGTTTTCAAGCCTAAGTGTGCCTATTTATAAATTCGGGTTTTATTTTCAAACCGAGACCCCATGACAATGCGGTCAGTTACTATGAGTTACCTTTGACATGTGTGAGGTGTTCGCGCCATTTGTGGGACCATTTGAGGGTTGTTCGGAGTTTTGTCCCACTCGCAGCACGTTTTTAGGTCTTAGTGTGCATATTTTCAAATTCGGGTCCTATTTTCAAACCAAGACTCCTGTGACTGTACGTTTAGTTGCTACAAGTTGCATTGGTAACGTGCGAGGTTTTTGTGCCCCTTGTAGGGCCATTTGGGGGTTGTTCAGGGTTTTGGCTAGCTCGCAACATTCTTTCATTATTAACTGTGCCTATTTTCAAATTTGGGTCATATTATCAACCGGGAGCGACGCAACTACGCAGTAGGTTGCTAAGAGTTATATTGGTTTCGTTCGAGGTGTTTGTGCCCCTTGGGGAACTTTTGTGGGTTTTTTAGGATTTGGGACACTAGTGGCACATTTTCAAGAATAAGTGTGGCTATCTTCAAATTTGGGTCCTATTCTCAAATTGGGAGTCCTATAAATACATAGTCTTTCTCGCTCAGATAGATGAGTGCTTTTTACATTATGTCTGCACTTCTTATTATATGAATCCATCATCCATGTAATGATGGGAAAAAGAAGAGAGACTATGGGTGTGATTCCATCCTACAAAATGGGAATGGATAGCTAAACTCACCAGGTGGGTTACGACTGAATCAACCTCTAGTTGCTCCCCGGAGGGTTAGTTTGCTGACCTACTAATAAAATTCCATCCCTCCCCTATTTGAGTAAGGCCCACCCACATAATAGTTTAGAATCTAAAGTATGAGGCCTCTTCATGATGTATATATGATTCTTCTATTCGAGCCTCAGTAATACCCAATAATGCCCTAGTCATTACTTTTAATGGATGGTGTTGATTGCTATAAGTTATGTTGGACATGATCAAGGTGCCCCTTGCGGGGCTGTTTGGTGGTTGTTCAGGCTTTTGGGCCACTCACGACACGTTTTTAAGCCTAAGTGTGCCTATTTTCAAATTCGTGTTTTATTCTAAAACTGGGAGTCCCGCGACTATGTACTTGGCTGCTACAAGTTACGTTGGTTACGAATGAGAATTTTGTGCCCCTTTCAGGGTCGTTTGGGGTTTGTTCGGGGTTTTGGCTCACTTGTAGCACGTTTTCAAGCCTAAGTGTGCCTATTATCAAATTCGGGTCCTATTCTCAAACTAGGAGTCCCGCGACTATGCGATCGGCTGCTATGAGTTACACTAGACACGTGCGGGGTGTTCATGCCCCTTACGGGTCCGTTTGAAGGGTTGTTCGGGATTTTGGCCCACTTGCGTCACATTTTCAAGACTAAGTGAGTCTGTTTTCAAATTCAGGTCTTATTTTTAAGTTGGGAGTCGCAACTATGTGGTCGATTGCTAAAACTTACATTGGCCATGTGCGAGGTGTTCATGCCCCTTACGGAACCGTTTAGGGGCTATTTGGGTTTTTTTCCCACTAGCGGCATGTTTTCAAGCCTAAGTGTGAATATTTTTAAATTAGAGTCTTACTCTCATATCGGTAGTCATGCGAATACACTATCGATTTCTACGAGTTACGTTGGACACATGCAATTGTTCGTTACCTTTGCGGGGTCATCTAGGTATGTTAGGGATTTTGGCCCACTCGCGACACGCTTTCAAGCCTAAGTGTGCTTATTTTTATATTCGTGTCCTATTCTTAAATCGAGAGTCGTGCGACTATGCAGTCGATTGCTATGAGCTACGTTGGTCACTTATCAGGTGGATGGGCCACTTACAAGGCCGTTTGGGGGTTATTCGAAGTTTTGGCCCACTTATGGCACATTTTCAACCCTAAGGTTACCTATTTTGAAATTTGGGTCCTATTCTCAAACTTAGAGTCCCACGACTATGCGGTGGGTTGCTACGAGTTATATTGGTTATGTGCGAGGTGTTTGTGCCCCTTGCAGGTATGTTTGGGACTATTCGAGGTTTGGGCCCAATCGTGGCCTATTTTCAAGCCTAAGTGTGCTTATTTTCAAATTCAGGCCCTATTCTCAAACCGGGAGTCCCACGACTACTCGGTCAGTTGCTACGATTTATGTTGAACTCGCGGGGTCATTTGGGGGTTATTTGGGGTTTTGACCCACTCGCGACACATTTTGAAGCCTAAGTGTGGATATTTTCAAATTCGGGTTCTATTCTCAAATCGAGAATCTCTTGACTATGTAGTCAATTGCTACGAGTTTTGTTGGACACGTGCGAGGTGTTCCTTCCCCTTGTGGGGCCACTTAGAGGTTGTTCGGGGTTGTGTCCCATTTGCAACACATTTTCAAACCTAAGTGTTCCCATTTTAAAATTCAAGTCCAATTCTCAAATCGGGAGTCCTACGACTACGGATCGGTTGTTGGGAGTTACGTTGGTCACGTGCAAGGAGTTTGTGCCCCTTTTGGGGTTGTTTTGGGGTTGTTTGGTGTTTTGGCTCAGTTCAGGCAAGTTTTCAAGCATAAATGTGCTTATTTTCAAATTCGGGTCCTATTCTCAATTCTCGAGTCCCACGACTATGTGGTCGGTTGTAACAAGTTACGTTGATTATGTGTTAGGTGTTTGTGTCCATTGCGGGGCCGTTTGGGGGTTTTCAGTATTTTGGCCCACTCACGGCACATTTTCATACCTGTGTGTGCCTATTTTTAAATTCGGGTTATGTTCTAAAACTGGGAGACCCATGACTACGCAGCCTTTATCGCTCGGGCGGACGATTACATTGTGTGTTATTCCTGCACTTCCAATTGTATGAATCCATCATCCATGTAATGATGGGAAAAAAAGAGAGACTGGGAGTGTGATTCCGTCCTACTGAATCGGAATGGATAGATGACTTGCCAGGTGGCTTATGACTGAATCAACCTCTACTTCCTCCCAGGAGGGTTGGTTTGCTCACCTGCCAATAAAATTCCTTCTTGATAGGGGCCTAAAATTATATATTATGCTCTGATACCACTTTGAAAGGGACGTAAGTTCCCGAAAATTACAATGTCTTTTAATTTCAAAGGCATAGTTCACGAAATATTCTAAATTTTTTAAGTTTCTTTCTAAATTAAATTTTCTCTTCTTAAATGAAACTTCAATTCGAGTTCAAATTTATACAAACAAAATTAAAATAAGCTTAATTAAAAAATAACAAGAATTTTTCCAAATTGATAATTCCGACTTGAATTAACGTAATCTAAACTACCCAATTTAATTAAGCACCAATTACACAATTTTTTTTATTAAACCAATTTTACCTTATTAAACCTAAGCATGCATCTAGGTGATAATTTGCAAGATAAATAAACACAACCATAACACCACAACATACAAGGAGAACCCACAATGGAAAAAAACCCAGACAACCCAGCCACAAATCCACTAAGTACGGATTTAATATAAGGACACGATAAAATAATTACTCAACGACTCGACGCCCTCGCAAACCTTGATGCTCTCTGTTCCATCCACCTTTGCTTAGTAACAACGCATGAGTCCACCTACGTCTCGGAGTCCACCAATAGGGAACTGCTACCATCAAGCATATGCAGTCCACCCTATGTACACCACGAATACGGAATCCTTCGCAAGAAACAATCTCAATAGTGTAGAGAATAAAAGACAGTGAAAAGAATGATCTCAAACATATATCATGTTGAAATTTAGATCATAAAAACAAATTGGGTGTAAACTTTGTTTTTGTTTTGAAGATTAAACCATCAGTTCAAAACAAAAATCTCTTCAAATTTTCAAAGGTTTCTCCCTATTAGACATTGGAAAAGTCTCTAAAAATATCAACTCTCACACTACATAAATGTTTGGAAAAAAGTAGTGGGAGGTTATGAGAAAAATTGATAATTTTTGCAAAAACAGATCCGATCATTCGAATGAGTATCAATCTCTTTCAAACGAGAGGTCATCACACTCAAAAAAAATATCTCATTAGAAGTCATTTTATGAGCTCATTTGAACGAGATTTCTAGCCATAAAGCTAGATATTTTCGATATGAATGTGTGACCACTAGTTTCGCATTTTTCTGATTTTTTCGAATTAGTTATGAATTTTTACGAAAAAGCATTCGAGAATAAAAACTTTATGAATTCAAAAAAAACATTATTACCAAAAAAAAATCTAACACTCATTAATAAATTTCCAAGGCCCGCATAATATAAGCATTCATACTTGAGAGATCCTTGGGTTATTGATGACAAAAACTAGGCACGAAACACGACATAGGATGTGATTGGCCGCTACTACGACTTCAACAAAAATTCCATATGCTTAAAAGTTCACAAATAGAACTTCCTACCACAATATGTGCAAGTGAAAGCAGGGTAAGAAGAATTGCCTAAGGGTTGACCTTTTCTAGTGTTCCTAGAAAATTCCCTCAAAATCAAGGTTTTGGCTTCATTAGCGGAAGCATTTTGAGTATCGAAGATAGTACCACACTTGTCTTTTTTTTATTTGGACAGTGCCTAACATCTTATCCAAATTTTTAGACCTAGACTCCAAATCAATCTTGATCTGACTCGATTATATCAATTTATCGTCAAGCTCCATAATCCTAGACTCAAGTAAACTCCTAGTCTCTTAAAACTCAAGAAGCACTTTTTTCATAGCCTCAATTAAACCTTAAAGACTATTTCTCTCACATTCAACATAATCTAGCTTTTCACAAAGAGTCCTCTCACATGTCCTAAGATCTTCAATTAAAACTCTCATCATTACCTACGACATGTTCTTTCATTCTAAATTTCAACTTTAAGTTTTCCTTTTTCAATTTAAAAGATTCTGCATACAACTCATGAAAGGTAGTTTAGAGTTCACTCTCCTCCTTCTCTTCTTCATTCCCACTCTCTTCTCCACTCTCTTTACTATCCAACATATGGGGTTCATAAATAATGGCCTTGTAAGTGTCATACAAAGAAATATCTTCATGGGAATATTCGTCATCAATGTTCATGTGACTATCCATGAATGCGGTGAAGTTACACTCAATGGGGGAATCGGGTCCGTATTTCGATTCACTATCCCTAAGGATGGCATTGTAAGAAATGGATTTCTTTACCTCCATCCTTAGTTTAGTGGAACACTTGACATCCCTATGGCTATAATCCCCACAACCAAAACATATATTCGACTCGTCCCTCTTAAGATCATCATTATGATTTTTGGAGGGTTTCTCGGCTTTGGTATACTTAGACATCTCAAACTTCTTATAATCGTTTTTAGGTTTCTATTTATTAAACTTAAGAAATTTTATAAACTTATTAGAAAATGAAGACATAACATCGAAGTTGATGTCAAACTCGTCATTCGAAACAGGTGTTTCCTACTTTCGAGATTTCAAAGTTATGCCCTTATCCTTAATCTTCACATCCTTAAAGGTAAACATGTAAAGTTTGTAGATTTGTAAGTCACCAGCAAAATCTTCAAGTTTCATAGAGTTTAAAGCGACTAAATAATTCAAAATAGTTACTTTAGGATTAAACCTATCAGGTCATGACCTCAAAATTTTCTTTATGATATGGTTGTCGGGTATCTTCTCTCCCAAGTTAAAAGACGAATTCACAATATCGGACAATCTAGTGTAGAACACATTAAAAGATTCATTATCATCCATTTTAATGGCTACAAATTTAATGGTGCGGTTTTTGAGTTTAGAAGCCTTAATAACACTTGTACCTTCATGGGTGAGTTGGAGTATATCCCATTCCTCCTTAGACGTTTCATACATCATAATTCATCTAAAATCTTTCGGTGTGACCGCACTAAAAAAAGCATTTAAACCTCGAGAATTGAAATTTGCTATCTTAAGCTCACCCACACTCCATCTTTCTATAAGTTTAAGAACTCTAGCTTCCCCTACTAAACACGTTTGTGGGGACCACCCTTTAACGATCGATAGACAAACCAACTCATCTAACGCCTTAAGTGCCGACCTCATACACACTTTCTGGTACGCATAGTTAGAACCATCAGAAACAGGAAACCTCAAAATTGATAAATTTTTCATAATTAAACCTAAAAGACCTAACACGATAAATTAGTGTTCCTACTATGATACCACTTGATGGGGCCCTACAATTATATATAATCCTCTTATACCACTTTGAAAGGTATGTAGGTTCCTAAAAAATATAAATTTTTAAATTCAAAGGGATGGTTCACGAAATATTTCAAATTTTTTAAATTTCTTTCCAAATTAAATTTTCTCTTCTTAAATGAATCTTCAATTCGAGTTCAAATTTATACAAACCAAATTTAAATAAACTTAATTCAAGATTAACATGAATTTTTCCAAATTGATAATTTTGAATTGAATTAAAGTAAACTAAACTAACCAATTTAATTAATCACCAATTACACAATTTTTGTGATTAAACAAATTTTATCTTGTTAAACCTAAGCATGCATCTAGGTGATAATTTGAAAGATAAATAAACACAATCACGATGTCGCGATGTACGAGAAAAACTCGCAACAAGAAAAATCTTGGATGACCCAGCCACAAGTCCACTAAGTATGGATTTAATACAAGGCCACGATAGAATACTTACTCAGCGACTCGACGCCCTCGCAATCCTTGACACTCTTTGTTCCTTCTACCTATGCCTACTAACAATGCAGGATTCCACCGATGTGTCACTGTTACCGTCATTCATATGGAGTCCACCATATGTACACCAGAAACATGGAATCCTCTGTAAGAAACAATCTCAATAGTGTATAGAATAAAACTCGATGCCAAAACTGATCTCAAACATATATCATGTTGAAACTTGGATCATAAAATCGAATTGGGTGTAAACATGGGTTTTTTTAAAGATTGAACCATAAGTTTAGAACAAAAAATCTCCTAAACTTTTCTAAAGTTTTCTCCCTATTAGATGTTGGAAAAGTATATGAAAAATTTTAACTGCCACACTACATAAATGGTTGGAAAAAAAACTAGTGGGAGTTAAAACCTGCAAGAAAAACTGACATTTTTTTCAAAAACTACTCCGGTCGTTCGAATGAGTCTCAATCTCATTCGAATGACATTTCGAACAAAATGTCATCACACGTAAAAAAATCTCGTTACAAGTCATTCGAACTAGGTCATTTGAACGAGGTATTTTGAACGAGATTTCAGGCCATGAAGCTATATAATTTCGATACGAACGTGTGGCTGCCAGTTTTGTATTTTTTGATTTTTTTTGAATTAGTTATGAATTTTCTACATAAGAGTGTCCGGGAACAAAAACTTTATCAATTCAAAAAAATATTTTAACCAAAAAAATTCTAACACCCGATAATAAATTTTCAAGGGTCAGCATAATATAAGCATTCATACCAGAGAGGTCCTTGGAGTGTTGATGACGAAAACTAGGCACAACACACGACATAGCATGTGATCGCTTCGACTTAGCCACTACGACTTTAACAAAAATATCATAGACTATAAAGGTTACAAATGCAACTTTTATCCTATGACTTAAATAGTTTTTTCTGGAATTAAGAAAACACATACAAATTGACTCAAATAAAAATTTATCCTTACTTTTTCCTCCCCCTTTTTGAGTAAGGCCACCCACATAATAGTTCAAAATCAGAAGTAGGAGGCCTCCTACATCAAGTATCAACAATTCTTCTATTCGAGCCTCAACCCTATTCAGTAGCACCCTAGTCATTACCGTTTAGGGGTTGTTCGGGATTTTGGCCCCCTCGCGGCACGTTTTAAAGCCTAAGTGTGACTATTTTTAAATTCGAGTTTTTTTCTCAAATCGGGAGTCTCGCGACTATAGGGTTGGTTGCAACGAGTTACATTGGTCATGTGCAAGGTGTTCGTGCCCCTTCTGGGGTCGTTTGGGGGTTCTTCGGGGTTTTTCCTTAACTGCGGCGCCTTTTCAGGCTAAGTGTGTCTATTTTCAAATTCGGGTCCTATTCACAAACCGTGAGTCCCATTACTATGCAATCGGTTGCTACGAGTTATGTTAAACACGTGCGAGGTATCTGCGCCCCTTATGGGGCCGTTTGGGGGTTGTTTGGGGTTTTGGCCCACTTGTAGCACATTTTCAAGCCTAAGTGTGCCAATTTTCAAATTCTTGTCCTATTATCAAATCGAGAGTCCCAAGACTATGCGGTCAGTTGCTACGAGTTACTTAGCCATTTGGTGGTTGTTCGTGGTTTTGGCCCACTCGAGGCACATTTTCAAGGATAAGTGTGACTATTTTAAAATTCGAGTCCTATTCTTAATCCAGGAGTCCTTTGAGTAAATGAACGATTTTGAGGAGTTATGTTGGTCATGAGCAAGGTGCTCGTGCTCCTTGCGGGCCGTTTAGGGGATGTTCGGGGTTTTTGTCCAACTCGCAGCATGTTTTCAAGACTAAGTGTGCCTATTTTCAAATTCGATTCCTATTCTCAAATAGGAAGCCCCGTTTCTATGAGGTCGTGGTCTACAAGTTACGTTGGACATGTGCGAGGTTCCCTTTACTGGGCTATTTGGGGGTTGTTCGAGGTTTTCGCCCACTCGCGACACGTTTTAAAGCCAAAGTGTGCCTATTTTTAAATTTGGGCCTTATTATTAAATTAGGAGTCCCGCGACTACGCGGTCAGTTTCTAAGAGCTACGATGGTCACATACGAGGTGTTCATGCCCCTTATGGGGCTACTTGGGGGTTGTTTTGGGTTTTGGCCCAGTCGCCGCACGTTTTCAAGCCGGTGTTTGTGATAAGATTATTTTGTTCTGAAAATTGAAATTTCCAATCCACTGATGTCCTTGAATTTTATCAAGGATAATTTTCACAATAGAACAACCACATCACCAACTTAGAGTTTCCAAATTTTGAAGATGTCACTACTGTTTATTTTTGTCCCATATGGAATGTTAATTTTCCTTCATATTATGAATATTGTATCAATAAAACTAATCAATAAATTTATATGTATAGGAACATGTGGAAATTAAGCTAGATCAATTTTGTCCGATTACAGACTCGGTAGACTCCATTCTCAAACCGAGCATCTCATGAAAAGTGTTTGTGCCCCTAAACATTCATGAATCAAATTAAACATTCATAAATGAAACTAAACATTCATACATCAAACTAAACATACATAAATCATATTAAACATCTATAAATTAAACTAAACATCCATAAATAAAACTAAACCATCATAAATCATAGTAAAGCGCTAATATAGTGTCAATATCATAATCGGATACAAATAAGATTTACAAGGATAAATTAATGTTTTGATAATCAATTTTCCTCTAAGTCAACTAAAAGATCCTTCAAATCAGGGTTGTCATCAAGATATGACTGGAACTCTTTTGGAGCCTTTAATGCGTCAGCTTGAGTAGTTATACCCTTTGGCGCATACACAATAATAGACCAATTTTCAGCGTTTATGCACTTTGAGTAGATGCCTTCTTTATGTTCTAAAAGGCAAAAATAAAAGGCTCATCGATTATGCGATCTTTACTCTTCGTCTTTGATAAATCTACCATAATAAGTTTGGAGTCAGGACAAACTTTGCAAGCATTCGTAGTATCCTCCACCTTCACGAATACAATTTCTATTAAATCTAAGTAATTGAGTTATAATATTTTTTTGGATTATCCCATAATAAGTTAGCACCGTATCTTTTGAATTTTTATCACTTTTTCTAGCGACATGAGTAGTCAAGGCAGAAATTGATATTCCATTATTTTGCATCACAATCTTTTTCTCATATGGATATGAAACGAAATCAAAACCCGTGGTGTATAATTTCTTAAACTATTTTGCATGAAAATTAAGACATTTTTCTAGGTATGCTAGGCTTGAAGAGACATCACATCTTTTTAGAAGTTTAATTATTTAATGAATTTGTATTAGGGCATGTTTTTACCAGACAAGAATAAATAACCGTACTCATAAGAGGTGAAAATTGCCTCTTTTGATAACTATGCACTAAAATCAGTTGTCGTGCAATTTCTGTTGTGATTTTGGGAAATTTCGTTCTCGTACTTCCTACGATTAAATTGTAGAGTTTGGATCATAATATATATAATACATATAACTAAAGAAATAGAATTTAGTAGATACTCACTCTCTCCAGTCTTCGACTTGATCTTGCGATTCGAAGACATAATGAGTTACTTGCTCGTATTATTGATTTGTGAGTTTCAATTATTTAGGATTCCCAAAAGGCAATTGATCCTTAAACTCATTAGGTTACTCGATCACTCATTCTCCACGAGGATTGAACTTCCTCACCTATTGTTCTGGCATATGTTCCCGATCGTATAGCGATGATTCCACAATAATGTATTCCTTAGAAATTGACTCTCCAATATACCATGCATTTTTTACATAATCTATGAAGGTTTTCATTAAGAACTAAAAAGGATACATCCAGCGATACCTAACAAGAGCAATAACAAAGCCTCATAGCATAAATGCATAAGCATGTGGATGCAGATATCGAAGAACGATGAAGGAAAGTATTCCTCTAATACATAAACTTCCTTGGATAAGTTTGATTTAATAGATTTAATGTGCCTTATGTTTACCAATTTTGCACAAAGTAGGGTAAAACACAAAATGATTTGAATAATTTCCCGATAGAAATCTTTGTATTTAGAAAAGAAATTTCGAAATAGCAAAGGGATTAATTGGATGATTACGTGTCAGTCGTGAGACTTGTACTATTTTAAGTTATTTCATTGGTGGCATACTATCCCGCATAAATTACTACAATAACCAGTTAGAATCTTCAAGTTGAACAACGTTCCTAGATGATCTTCTTCTCACTAGCAGTCAAAGTGAAAGCAGACGGGGGGATAGAAAAAATTTCTATTATAGAATCATTTTTAACCACAATTTCTTTTTTATTTTCATATCCCGTAGATCGTAATGGGCCGACTCTCCATCTGTTAAATGAGATCCACCCTGACATGTTCCTATTAGATGTTCTGCAACATTCTTCTCTGTGTGCATCTAAATAATTACATGTGTTACACGATGATCTTTCTGATATGGCACGTGAAAAAATATTGATTGTATGGGCCATGGCTTCGCTTTACTACGGTCATTTGGATCCTCCCTAGATTTATGCTTCAGGTTTACAAACTAATTATGTTTTACTACGTAACTATTCATTGCAGTCGTATTCATCGCCTTCTCCTCAATCTACTAACAAGAAAGCTGAGCAAATTGTGTCCTGCGCTCGTGATCGATCGGTAAAAAGTTAGACTTGTCGTTCCTGAAAGGGTGAGTGGTCAGAAAAAATTTACGATGACCCGTATAACTGATCAT
The DNA here is from genome assembly GCA_949130495.1 of Sambucus nigra. Taxonomy (NCBI): domain Eukaryota; kingdom Viridiplantae; phylum Streptophyta; class Magnoliopsida; order Dipsacales; family Adoxaceae; genus Sambucus; species Sambucus nigra. Next base: position 288,213,192 of record OX422208.1, read on the forward strand.
ACCACTATGATATAACCAATTAGCTTCAATTTTCTCCCCATATATGGTACATCCAAAATAACTATGAACATTACAACTGGACGAGGTCCCATAAACAAGAAGGTTGTATATCGCCCACATCATCATTGCTTTAAGTGTGAACTCTTCATCCTTACGAGAGTCAAATGTCGTCATTTATTTTCCCTATGACTGTTTAATTTCTTTGATTAATGGGGCTAAGAATATATCAGTATCATCGCTGGGAGCCTTCGGCCCGGGTATCAATACAGATTACAATGTGAACTTTTTTCTCATGCATAGTATCGAAAGGAGACTATATGGGACCATGAGAACTGAATAATAACTCTGATTAGTAATTAAATTGCCAAAAGGGTTAAACCCATCGGTTGTGATTGCAAGACGAAGGTTTCCCCATTCCTTTATAAATTCAGAGTGTCGTGCATTTAAAATTTGTCAAAAAAAGTAAATCAATTGGATGACACATCAGATTCCCACACATCCCGCATTGGGCATGCCATATCATAGCCTCCGCTATCCATGGTAGAGTGAAAAACCATTTTAACCGTGGCCCGAGTGGAAAATACTTCAAAAGATTTTGTGAGACTTGTGAGCACTTGCGATATTTTGCAGCCTTGTCCTTTCCATTCTCATAAACTACATATCTAGGCTCACTACATACAGGGCACTCATCCTTCTCTTCATGCTCATTGAGGTAAAATAGGCAATCATACTTTAATTCTTGAATAGATTTATACTTCAAACCCAAACCCTTTAAGCTCTTCTTCGTGATAGGATAATTTTCTACTAATGTGTTCTCTTTTGAGATACTTTCTTTAACCCAATTAAGAATTCCGATTACACTGTTACCGGACAAATAAAATTTACTATTCAAATTATGCAAACTAACTATTGCATATAATACCGAGTGATCTCTATCGCAATATTTAAACAATCGTCTAGCCGCACCATCTTTCAACCCTATGTATTCCCGATCTCCTAGTAATTTAGTATGAAATTGTTCATTTATCCATAAGTTAGATGTTTTGATGGTTGTGGACTCCGTAAGCATCATTAATTAGATCAGTTATTCGATGATGTGTCGGCGAATCATGTACCACTTCCATTCATTGGCGTTCCATTACGCAATCGGGTATTGACAATTCTTCCAGAACATAAGGTATATTTTTTTCACCATGGTATGCTCATATTTTATAGTCTTGAAAAATTCCCCATTTTATTAAATGCAACTCATCGTCTTATAATTACTTATAGTTTTCGTTCATACATTAGGTGCATGGACATGAAATCTTTTCACTTTTAAGATTTTTATATTAACAAATTCTTGAACACCCTTTACATGATTATTTGTTATTCGGTTAGTCTCCCCCATCCAGTCCTTGTATTGTGGGAAATGCATTTAATAATCTTCAAATTTCAGTCATGGGGTTAATAGGTTAAAACAAATGTCATGTTGCAAACAAGAAATTAACATATTACAGAAATGTCACAAATTAAACTCAAATTAAACAAATTTGTCAAATGATATTATTACAAAGGAAATAAAAAAATATTATTACAACCAAAAAAATTATTATTACAACTGATACAAAAAAAAGATTATTACGACCAAAATAAAAAAATATATTATTTGAACTTGACTAGTAGAAAAACTGTCCAACTGATAAAAGAATTTGCATAATGCCTCAATCATTTCCCTTCCCCTGTCAACGTACCCAAGTACATCTTCGAAACCATATCACCTAAGCCTCACCCTTCTACAAAGGTCGATTATGTACTTTAGTTCTGATAACTACGGAGATGAGTGTGAACACGCCAACAATCCTATTATTGGCCACGTCCTTAAAATATAATTTCTCGACACAGTAACCATGAGTAGTTGACGATGATCCAATACCAGTGATAGGTCGAGGCACTGGGAAGGGAATGTTGAAGAAGGTGACATTTGGGAGGGGAATGTTAAAGGAGGTATCATTTGGGAGGGGAATATTGAAGGAGGCAACATTTGGGAGGGAAAACATGCAGAGGTAGGAAAGGGGAAACCTTGAGAAGGAGGGTAAGGGAAATCTTGTGGAGGTTGGGCATAAAACCTTGAATAGAAAGAGACACGAGTTTCCCAATTTTACTCGTCAAGGCTCCCTAGTTAGTTTTAATCTCCTATACATCCCCCATTGATCCTGGACTAATGCTCCTATTGCGTCAAGATACGATTATTGACCAAAGAAAGCTCGACCACGAGAGATGCGGTGTGTTTTAATTTTTTTTGGCATATTTCATCCAACACCTCTCGTCCTCCCCCTTTTGTCCTTTTCAAAGGTCTGGGCCAGGGCATCATTTTTTATGTCATCACAAGCGCCTAGGGCCCGAACTTGACTGACTGTTAATGGCCTTTATCAATTCTAGAATCAGACAAGTGTGGCGGGAATTTATTATCTTTGTCCCATCGAGCATGAACATACAAGTTTGCCTGATTTTTTTTTTACCAACATATGAACCTTTCTTTGTCCCACTTGACCATTCATTCTTCAAATCTTCATAAGTTTTGGATCCCAGCCTATGGGCATCAAATTTTTTCCCTATTTTGTTTATTTTTCTCCCTCTGGACTAGTTTCTTATCCTTTGCCTTATTCTCTAAAAAATCATTCCACTGCTCCACCGGCATTTCAATATTTGGAGGCACTCATTCTTTTAGAGCCAAAATATCAGAGCTCGATGCCCCTTCAAAAAGTTTGTCTAGTGAAGTTTTCTCCGGTATGTTCTTAACTTTATAGCAACTCGGGAAAGAAACTTATGCTTTGAAAGGTTGGGAAATGTAAACCGCTTAAATATTTGATTATAAATGTAGTCTTTGACGGCTTAATCAACAAGGTTTCAATTTTCTTCTCCCCCAACTCCCACGTTCATTTTCCCCAGTGACAAACATCGGGCTTTAAATCTAAGTAGCTCAATTTTATCACCCATGGGGTTATTCTCAATAAGGGAGAACCCAATGGGATTCTTTTCATTTGATCGGGAGATGTTTAGAACGCTGGATGGTGGCGTTGGAGCAACGGGGGCTTGTTTCCTACTAGTACTTGAGGTGGTGAACTGATCCAATGGTGGAGTTGTGAATTTCTCAGTAATTGGTTATGAGAATTTTTAGCCCTGTGCGCGTTGAATCTCACCGAGGTGAAATATAAACAAAACTTCATTGTAAATGTTAAGACACATTTTGTTAGGGTTTATTATGAGATAGTTTGAAAGTATATGTGTATTATCAATCTAAGCAATTCAACATCATTATCCAAAAACCAAACCAACAATCAATAATTATCCCGTACTCCTTCTATCATCTAAATGGTAAAATACATACCAATAATCACAATATCTCACTAAAGTAGGGCCGTTTATCATTAAATAGAGTTTAAAAATTGAAAATTAGGGTTTAAGAATTGAAAATTAGGGTTTAAGAATTGAAAATTTCAAATAGAGTGTAAGAATTGAAAATTAGGGTTTAAGAATTGAAATTAGGGTTTCAATTTTAATTAGGGTTAAAGTAAACACATGTTAACATATACATGAAAATTAGGGTTTCAATTTCAATTAGGGTTAAACTAAACACACATAAACATATACATGAAAATTAGGGTTTCAACTTTAATTAGGGTTAAAATAACACAGATTAACATAGAGATGAAAATTAGGGTTAAAATAAAAACACAAACATATACATGAAAAATAGGGTTTCAATTTTAATTAGGTTAAAATAAATACACATTAACATATATACGCATACATATACACACATTATGCATATATACATATACATATACATATACATATACATATACATATACATATACATATACATATACATATACATATACATATACATATACATATACATATCTATAAAGAAAGATAATGTTACCTAACAGAATTTGACAGAGGAAGACGGAGAGAGAGCAAGACATCTAGAGGTTAAGACTTTGGGGGTGAGAGAGAGAGAGAGTCTGCATGAAAATGGTTGAAAGGGTTTAGGGGTTTATAAATAAAGAGACTAGTCACAACTTTGGGCTATGACCACCATCCATGACCCTCTTTTTTTCCTCATCATCATACATGACTATCCCATTATAATAGGATTAGTCATGACCCTAAGTCGTGACCAAGATGCGTGACCAATTCAAAATGGTCAAGACCCAAAGTCGTGACCCTTTTGGAGGGAATTTTGTAATTCGTCATGGATGTGGTCATGGCTATAATCAGTTAGCATGGTTAAAGGGAAATTTAACGCAATTTTTCCTACATAATGGTCATGCATTGGTCACGAAGTATGTTCATCAACCACCATGGTCACGGTTCATGGCCGTAACTAGTTTTAGTTACTGTCACGGCAGTGTATGGTCATGGAACTGGTCACATATTTTTTTTCTATGGTTAATGCCGAAGACTGTGACCAGTTGGTCACAGCCCAAGACCGTGACCAGGCTATTGTGACTATTTGTGAATTTTGGTGTAGTGATTCAGAAGGATGTAAAAAGGAAACATAATAACAAAGTAAAATTTATGGCATGTGATCAAAAGGTCGCGGCATCTTCTTCATCTTTATCATCGTCAATCACGACCTATATCTCTTCATCTCCTGTTGAGAAACCATGGCCAATTACCTCTAAAATTTCTTTGTAGCATACCTAAGCTTAACTTCACACTCAGTGTGCTCAGGGTTATTGAACCTCCAACTGAAGATAACATCCTTGGCCTTATTAAAGTTCTTGTACACCCTCAACCTCATCCTCTTACTATCGCAGATGTAAGTTTTGTTTTATCCTAACTATTAATTTTTTAAAGTTTTAAATTGGGCCGTAACCTTCTCTTAAGCCTTCTACAAGGTTATGATAAACTCAGCATTAGCCTTCTTTAGGTCCACGACGTGTTCTTTTCAGCATTCTTTATAGCATCATCGTGGATATGGTCTTGGTAAGAGAGAGAGAGAGAGGTTTCTACATCAGCTATTTGTTTTGCATTATCTGTGGACTTCTTTTCAGCCTCTGAGCATTTCTGTTAAGACGGATGGAGGAACTCTGCGACCTTCCTCAGCTCTTTCTCAACCAGTGACTTAGCCTTCTCAGTAGCTTTAACCCTGGTCATTGCTTCTTCTTTTTCATCTTCAAAGGTTATGGAAGAGTATTTCTTCTCGGCTTTGAATGAGGTCTTTTGGGACTTCTAAACCCCAACCTTATTGTCTCCCTCTACGGACTGAAGTTCCTAGAGTACCATCTCACATTTCTTCCTTTTGTTGATAAAGACCTCAACAACCTTAAAAAATAAATTTAAGGCATGAAAAAAAGAATAAATAAGTTGAAAAGATAAAGGAAAGTTACCAAGAGAAATAAATGGGTTTCATTTTTTCTCCAAGTCCTCAACATCCAAATCCTCCAGACAAGCAATGTTTGGAATATGGGTGATCTCACTCATCTTGGAGGCTATTAATCTCTCAGTGTCCCAAGAAGAGTCTAGGTTTAGAGGCCTATGTTACAACATACGTCATGGTACTCCATGAACTGCCATTCTACTTATCAAAGAGATAATTAGGTTAATACAAGGAGATGATTGTGAAGGTGTCTGGTTAGTTAGATTAACAAGATCAAAGTTTTTGGATCGTAATCCGTCTTTGTGGTAGGGGATGGTGAATCAATATCCATCAGCATATCAAAAGTGGGATTGGTCGCATCTTTATCAGCATGAGGCTCTAGATTTAAGCTCCAATCTTTGACCATAGAAGGTGCCTCAGCAGTTGTAGCAATAGAAGATGACTTGGTCATAACCCTCTTCATCTTATTCCCCTTTCGTGGTGCAGTATTTAATATTTGGGCAATTTTCTCTATCTCATTAAGCTAGGAGAGTGGTAGTTCCTCATTTATTTCCATCCTTAAATCACCCTTTATTGATCTCCTAGAACATCAAGTTCATCATTAACTATGGGAGACCAAAAAGATCACCTACTATTGAGGGTAAAGTCCTCATCCTTATTTTTACCTTATTGATATGGCCTCTAAGATACTAGATGGGCTAGATATAGCGAAGTCTCCACAAGGCTGGAAGAGTTACTACATCCAAAAAATATTTCTTTCTATATTCCATGGCCTTAATATGTTCCCTCTGGGATTTTGTGTTAGTAAAGAAGCCTGAACTACAGAAAAAAAAAAAGTTCAAATCAGCAGGAAAATTGATATATTGAAGAAAAGGCCACGGAAAATAAAAAGTAAATCTCACTTCCAGTGGGGGGGACTCCCCCATTCTCCGCAAATAGTAAAACATATCTCAAGTTTAGACTCCTCAGAGTGTATTTCCAAATTATCTCCAAACACATAAAATCACTTGCCTTTCCAGTTCTTGGTACTAGAAGGCTCATTGGTCATGAGGTACCTCGTAGTACTCTATGGCCCTAGATAGTAATATCAAAGGTTGTTCGTGATATCTTCCTTTGGCCTATAAAAATAAAAAGAAATCCGTCGGATTTATATCCTTATATAACTTATTCTTCAAGAATACGAGGGAAGATAATATTTCCCTCCAACCATTTGCGTCAATCTAAGTCGGGTCCAAGTTCATAACCTTTAGAATTTTTCTAACTAGGGCAGGGACAAGCAATCTGAGGTTTAAGACAAATGCATGAAGGGAAAAGCAAACTCCATTATTTGGAACCATGGATCATGAGCTCTAATTTGTGGCACAAAGAGAACAAATGGTGCCCTCTAGTAACTTATAAGACTTAGTGTGGTGGTTTAACCACTCCTCGATCATTTTGTAAGGATATGTCACCGCGAAAGGATTAATTTCCTTTTGTTAATGGTATAAGGTCCCAACTTCATTACTCCTACCTTCTACGACAGTATTTTAGGTATCTCCTGTCTCTACTCTTGCACTAGATCTCCCAGGTATCTGGTTGTTAGTTGATCATGTACTCTCCTAAGCCCTATGAATGGTCTCGACATTAATGTTAAAAACTGTAGACATTATAAATCCCCATCACTAAATAGTTTCCTCATAGAACTAAGTCTTATAGGGCTTCTTTTTCACCTAAAATAGATCCTCCGATACCTATTCAGGCGTAAATTACCTCATCCTTAGAATGAGACCTCGTCCTGACACCCATTCTTTCTTTCTATCCTCTTTTTTTCTTTTCATTTTATGCACTATTCTTTCAAAACATCCCCTATTTTGGCCTTTCCTACCATGATCTTACCATACTATTCTCATAAAATGGGTATGGATTATTCGTGTTAGCTTAGTACTGCTTCTCAAAGTTAGGTAGGAGGATGGTTGATGATGCTGGGATTAGCACCACCAGGTAAGGTGTTTTCAAGATCAATCTAAGAACAACAATGGCAGCATAGTTACGTAAAAGGTAGGAGAATGAGATGAGGAAAAGAGGAGAGAGCACCAGAATATAAGTGGTTCAGCTTAAATTGGCCTACGTCCACTGTGTGTGTGAATAACCTCACTGTAATAAGGCACTGATGGCCATGGATACAATCTCTCAAGCTCTCTCTCTCTCTACTGTGTATCTAGACAGAGTTTCAGCTAGGGGTGTCTATCTTGGATCCTTTATAAGGTAGAGGATGGCCTCTATATATAGTACCTAGGGGGTGTAATGTACCCCCCATGCATGTAATGTGCATGTGTGTGGTTGCCTCACCAATATGGGAAAGCCATCTGTCACTGTCACATGTAGAGAATGATGATGCGATATTCTCCCCACGTGTGGGGAATAATCTTGTTATAACTGATTTGTGTCCACGTGACCTTATCCAAATGTCAGCAAATTCTCGGCTATCGCGCTTGGTGTATGACCTCGGCCTGTGAGAGGCCGAGGTTGGTAAGTCTAGGTGCCCGTTCAGTCCGAGGTGACCATGGAGGTCTCGGCCTAATCCTAGCCGAGATAATGGAGAAGGTCGGACTGAGCTGAGGTTGAACTGGCATGTTTGGAGCATCGACTAATGTCTTAATGAGGTTGCTGGTGGCTCCTTGCAAGCTCGGCCTATGTCTGGCCGAGGTTGCCATTCCAAGGTATACGAGAATGCTGCTTATCCTTGTGATGCATGCGATGTCCCTTCGAGAGGCTGGTGGTAGTGTCGGCCTGGGCCGACCTTGCTATGGCCGAGTGCTGATGTCGCATGCCCAAGGCTTCTCCAATGTCGGCCACGATCTCGACCGAGGTTGGTTTTTCCGAGCCGAGGTCACACTTGGGGCATATCAATGGTACTTTCTATAAAAGGCTTAAACTTTCCTGTTACCTCAAATGCTTGCAACAGCATAATATAAAAGGGTCTACTTAGGCTCAATTTTGTCTTACAAAAGATGGCCTTATATCATTTCTCAAGTATATCTAAGTTATTTATATGCCTCAAGTCGACTATTAGGACTTCTAGTGCTTAAGATTCAATTTTGATGTTGTTTTTAATAATTAAACAAAACAAAAATAACGAGATTATCAATGGTTTTATATAATCTTAAGAAAATTTTAAGTTAATGTATAGCCCTGAGTGATGTATAACTCTCTAAAAATGATGAATGGCTCAAATTTTCACCGGGTTATATCTCCAGATTTATTTATCAAGGTCACTAACTCTCGTATCAATTACCATGTTCAATCACATTAGTTGGATAATAAGTAAATATTTTCATAAGTTGAGATAGTTGTAAAAATTATTCCATGTGAGGAATAGTGTTATATCTTATTATATTGAAAAAAATAAAATTTTAAATTTTTTCTAGTTTTTATTTATTAACTTTTTTGTTCAAAATTATCCTTATTCCCCCCAAACTAAGTTTTACATTGTCCTCAATGTATGCTAAAATAAAAATATACGATGCAAATAAAGTAATAAAGAAAATAAGTAAAAAGATGGTATTATGTGTGAGCTCCATATTTGCTACAAACTTCCAAGTCAATCTCATATGAATTTTATCATAAATGAATAGTCTAAACAATTGGGGGTAAACCTAATACACAATAGATATGCATTTAATCGTATAAATAATGCATTGGGTGTAAAGATGTCTTCATGAAGTTGTTAAACGACCTAACAAAATAATATCATCATAGTGAAATTGCGGATAATATTTTTAGTTTAATTCCTCCTATACATCAAATATATATATATATATATATATATATATATATATATATATATATATATATATATATATATGGATTTAAATTAGACGAAACAATCATATTCTCGACCTCATCGAAACACTCAAATGACCAAGATGGTGTAAGGGGTGGAAAAGGACAATCTCGCATGATAAAACATGAGTCACCAGGTGGTAACTCTTTAACGACTCTCCATCACTCTTTCACTAATTTGGATAGATAATTCCTCAAATATCAGCATACTCTCCAAAGGCTTGCATTTTGGTTTATGAACAAGGAACTTATTTAGCTTATAGTCTCACTCACTCTCCTTTATGTTACAAAATGAGTCCATAAAAATTGGATTTCAATATTAATATCTTAATGAACCGACATAAATTCTTACTCAAATTTTTATAGACTAAAATCTAAAGAGAAATCAAGTAGCCACACAATTAAATCTATAGCGTCACTATCCAATTGGGTAATGGCATCAACCACATCCTCAATATATTTGATTTTATTTTCTCCATCATTAAATGTTTGCCTCTCTAAATTGAACACATTTAAGTCCATGGTCATATATCAAAATGAGAGGTTCCTTTTCCCACTACGATATCTAATGATTTCATCAAACGTAGCCATAAGCTCAATTTGTTTAATATCAAAAATATCGCAGAGCGATATAACAATCAATAGTTTTTGAAAGACAAAAGCTCAATTTGTTTAATAGTGAAATTAAAATCAACTACTTTGAATTTTCGAATTCTGGATTTGTGTGTCTAATTGATTGGGGTTGACTGGATAGTTTGAAATCATGGAGAGTATAAGTAGGTCATATAGGCCTAAAAGAATGCTTATATAATTCATTAGGATACTAATTTGCAAGAAGTTTCATTGTAAAATTAACTAGGAGAGCATAATATATAAATTAAAAGGTTATAATTTTAATGGTTTTCTTCATTTCTATTTGTATTAGAATTTAGTGATAGAAGACAAAATGGCTTTATTTTTACTAAAGAATTTTTAGGAAAAGTTTGAGGGTGTTTTGAAATACTTGAAAAATCGGTCAGGGGTTATGAGTAAAATCAAAACTTAATTTTAAACTTTAACATTGGTTTTCTTGAGGAAATGCTTTCCTGGTATCCGAACAAGGTAATGTAATATACAATTTTGTTTAGAATTAACAAATAAAATTTTTCGAAAAAATCAATTTTTCTGATTGGAGATGTGCCCTCACGCACTAAGTCAAATAATTCACACGCCTGGTTTGAGTTTCACTCACCCGCGTGTAACCCACTCATCTCTAATATTTGATTGTTTAACTTTAGGGTTTTGAAACCTTGACCTTAAATTTGAGACATTTTAGGAATCCATTTGAGTTGGATCCTGAATGAAAATTGCATATTTTTTAAGAGAAATCCGGCCATATTGGTTTCACGAATTTTTAATGGGCTAAATTGAGCTATTGAGTTTCTGTAAAAATAACAAAAATTTGTCTAAACATAAGTGACTAAAAGTTATGATTTTCATTTCGGCATTATAATGGTTTTGTTCTATGTTGAAAATTTAGCAAAACAAACCTTGTTGAGGAATTTTGGTCAAGTAAAACTCGTGAATTTATTTTCTAAAAATCCCAGGCCTAGGAGCTTTAAGTTTTGATTTGAGGTATCAAAACTTGATTTTGGTTCAATTAAACCTTTCACCTAGGTTCCTGAGAATCTAAGCTCAACTTACCTCACTTCGAAACTGGTTCAAAGTCAAGGAAGCATAATCCACCATTGAAGCTCAAGTTTTAATAGACTTTTCTAGTTTTTGAGCTATTTCAGTGTATACACACGTTAACTAACACATGTGTATACACTGAAATATTAAAGAAACACAAGTTTTAATAAACATAACTAAATTAAAGAAATAAACAAACCTTCTAGTTTTTTAGCATAAAATAGCTCAAAAACTATTTCAAAAGCTAGTTTTTGAAATAGCTCAAAAACTAGAAGGTTTGATTTTCATTTCAGTGTTTATTTCTTTAATTTAGTTATTTTATGCCCAAGTTTTAATAAACTTTTCTAGTTTTTGAGCTATTTCAGTGTATAATTCCATTCTATATACATGCATAAACATAACTAAATTAAAGAAATAAACACTTAAGCATAAAATAACAGAAATTCAAAACTCGCTAAATTTTACATTGGAGAAGCTCTCAACTGGGATGAGTTTTTACAGAGGTGAAGGAGGGTATTTTTAGGGTTCGTGGACGGGATTTGATCGGTGGTTTTGGAGGTGAAGACGGGGATGAAATTGCACGAGTTTCACCAGGGCCTATGTGTATGGTAAATGAGTACCATGGGTACCCCACATGGTATAATCCATGCTGGTAGTCCAGCTGGTGCCATGTCATTAAGGGGAAAAGGGTAAATAAGTTTAGATTTTAGTTTGGGACCTTGAATAGTTTTTATATAGGTTTTAAGTCTTTTAAGTTATTTTATAAAAGTTTAGGGGCTTATGTGTAATTATTCAAACCTAATGGATTGGTTCATGATATTCTATTAAAATATAAGTCATTTCATTAAATTTTGAGTGAAAGTTAGGGTTCAATTGATAGGAAAGTGTAAGTTAACCTAATTTTTTCCTTTAAGGACATTTTAGTAAATTGGTTAAAGTCTAGGGTTTATTTGGAATTTTTCATCTGTTCAAGGGACTGAGGGGATAATTAGGATGGGTTGTTACATTCTTTCCCCGAAAAAAAAAATCAACCTCAAAATTACCTAGAAAAAGCGTGGGTAATGTTGTATCGTGATGTCTTCTGTTTCCCATGGTTCTTCGTTAGCTCCGTGGTGTTGCCAAAGAACTTTGACTAGTGGGATGGTTTTACATTGGAGAACCTTTTCTTGTCGGTTGAGAATCTAAATAGGAATTTCCTCAAATTTCTGGTTGGATTAAACAGACATATTCTTCCAAATAATGATGTGACTTGAGTCAGAGATATATTTTCGCAATTGGGAAACATGAAACACGTAATGGAAAATGGATAATTCGGGAGGTAATTCTAGACGATAAGTTACTGGTTCAATACGTTCGATGATTCTCAAGGGGAAAATGTAACGAGGTGTTAATTTTCCTTTTTTTCCAAATCAAATTATCCCCTTCTTTGGAGATACTCGTAAGAACACATAATTATTTACTTGAAATTGTAGGGGTTTCAGCGAGTGTCGAAGTAATTCTTTTGTCGACTGTGAGCTAAATGTAATCTTTGTGGAATAAGGCATATCAATTTTGTGGTTTCGATGATGATCTCGGGTCCGAGTGTGTGATTTTCTCCTGATTCATTCCAACATAAGGACGAACGGCAGGGTCATCCATAAAGGGCTTCATAGGTAGTGGTTAGAATGTTGGTCTTTTAAAAATTTTGAACTAAAAATATTTCAATTCCAATTTCGAGCCATGAAATGATTTTTCAAATGCACTCTAAGAATTGGGGTCCAATCTTACAAAACCATTCCCAAACCTAACATATTAATAATCCTATATCTTTTATATTCTATAAAATGCTCTACAAGACTTAAAACTCCCCTTTGTTTAGGGTGTCACATGGCACCTTAAATTAATTTTCTATTTCTCACCGAAACCTCATACATTGATAAATTTGTGCCCATTTCACTTATTTGACTCTTTGCTTCTTCTTCCCCAATGTATCTTTCTATTCCCTAAAAAATCACAAGACTTGAACCCTTACCAATGAAAAAAAAAAAAAAAAAACTTAACTGTGGTGTTGCTAATCATCATTGATGAACAATATCCACGTCAATGCTCGTCGTGGCGGGAATAAAAGTGTTATTGATATTTGATCAATTATATGATTCTCCCACTTCTAGCGTGCCTATGGTGACTCCAATTAGATGTGGGACAATCACGATCATAGAACATAATTTTTCTATACCCTATCTTTTTCCCAAAATATCAAACCCATATTGAGTTTTGTAGCAGGAGAGAAAGAGAAAGAGAAAGAGAAAGAGAAATAGAAAGAGAAAGAGAAGAGAGAATATAATACATTTGTTGTTGACGATTATGTTTAATCGAATGGAATTGATACTTTTATTATTGTTCAAAACCCCTATAAATTGACCCCAGCTAGAATGTACATCGTATGCCGTCACGTTCGTCTTTGTCTCACGTGAAAATCCTATCATTGTCGTTGTATTCCTCAATTAGCTTTAAAATTGAACTCTCTCTATATATATATCCACAAATTGCTGAAGTTCAACGACATACCAACGTGATCCAATCCATCATTTACTTGAAAAAACATGGAAACGATGGAGAACAAAATGAAGAAGATAAGTTGTATATTTTTTCCCTTTGGGTTTGAAGTTGTGTTTACTTAGAATGTGTTAAGCAAGGTTTATTATTTGTAAGGTATAGCCTACAGGTTCTTTAAAGACTTTTAGAGGATTCTGTTGATTTTTTAGGACCTTTTTCAGGGTTATGATTAATGGGTAAATAAGGGATCCTAAAATGCAAAAATGACATCATAAAAAACACTAAATGGGTGATCAACAATGGCAAGTCAACGGACATTTTCAATCACTGGTGGACGGGAGAATCACTCATTTCCAGGTCCCAAAATAACTCTAATATTTCGATTGTTAGTGACTTGATTTCTAATGGTGCCTGGAATGAACAACTTATAAAGGACAACTTCAATAACGATACTGCCAACATGATCTTAGGTTCTACGCTTCCTCGTACTACTGGAAAAGAGGACAGCCCTAGCTGGGGCCCCACCGTTAATGGCAAATTTACCATAAAATCATGCTACGAAACGAAAGTCAAGATCGACCTTAAAATCTCCTCGCTTATAAATTGGAAGCGTATTTGGAAAGCCAATATCCCCCAAAAATTTAAAACATTCCTTTGGTTCATTTTTCACAACAAGATCCTCACTAATTGTCAAAAATTTAAAAGACGCCTAACCGACTCTAAAAAATGTGATTTTTGTGCGTTTGATGAAAATATTGAACATGTACTTAAAAACTGTCATCTAGCCAATGCAGTTTGGAGGTCTATCTACACTCCCATAGTGTGGGATTCCCACCATCATAATAATTTTCTTGTATGGATTAAAGATAATATATGGGATAATCCCAAGCCGAATGGCGAAATTATATTTATATCTACTTTATGGAATATCTGGACTGCACGTAATAAACGCATTTTTGAGAAGAAAGATTTCACTCCGGACATGGTTTGTGCTAAATCCAGAGCCTTGGCTAAAGAGTTGGCATGTTGTGCCAAACCACTCCCTGCCACAAACCATATCCCGGGTAAGATTACTAACACTGTTCAAAGTAATTGTCATGATGCAGGATATGAGATCTTCACTGATGGAAGTTATGACCCGTTCAGCAGAATGGGTGGTTTTGGTGGCATGGTTAGCAGTAATGAGCAATGGTGGATACTGGGATTCAACGGGAAGATCCGTGGTGAGAGCAGTCCATTAAAAGCCGAGTTCGTTGGCATTCTCCATGGACTAAACCTGGCCAGAATTAAGGGATGGACGGGGTGCACCATCCGCAGTGACTGTCTCGATGCAGTGCAAATCCTTAATAGACGTGACCTCAGAAATCACCCCCTCACCAACATCATCGAGGAATGCATTGCTATAATGGGAGAAATGAAGATCAGTGTTAACCACATTAGGCGCACCAACAACATGTGGGCGGATGGCCTGCCCGACTTGGTAGACAACAGGTACACGACTACACTGAATACTCGGAGACCCCGGAGGCCCTATTCTGCCTTCTTGAGCATGAGGACCCGAAGAACACGAGGCTAGCGATCCAGGCGTGCATTGACCCTACCTAACGCATTGCCACCTTTGGGAGCTATGCCCTGGACGACAAGGGACAGTGGAAAGTTGGGTGTTACGAAAAGCTCAGAGGCACACCATCCCTTCTTCGGGCACTTATGGAGGGACTCTTCCACAGTCTGAATATGGCTAGAATGCGGGGCTGGAAGGATGTGATGGTGCAAACCGACTCCCATGAGCTCATTGAGATGTTCAAGGGGGTCCAATACATCGAGTCGGACTTTGAGAACATAAGGATCGACTGCTATGAGCAAATGCGATTTGTGGGAGCTGACTTCATCTATTCGCACCCGGGAAGGATCCGTGGAGCCGATTGGTTGGCTCATGAAGCTAAGCTCCAAGAAGAGGCTATGGTGGAAATTGATGAGGTCCCGACGGCCATGCGTTGGATCCTCGAGAATCCTATGATGTAGTCTGGGGTTGCTTGACTATTTGATGGTCCCATGTTATTTGTTTTATGGTTTTTCTTTGCCTCGATGGCTAATGGTTCTGTATGATGTAAAACAACTTTAACCGTTTCTCTTTCAATGTTAACCAAAAAAAAAAATTAATGGGTAAATGTGTTGTGATTTTTTTTTTCATTTCCTCTAAATTTCGAGGTTTTGTTGGTATGTACAATAATAATGCTCGTATTTTTTGCACTGTTAAATTATTAAACTAAAATATAAAAAAGTCTAAAATTTTTATATACTTTTGTTATTTTGAGGCTCAAAGTATGTTTCATTAGGCACATGTAAACATTTTTCACATATGTATAGAGATATTCTGTACGGGTTCAAAAAAGATATGTGGATCCTTTTTTTAATATCAAAAAATAAATTTTTGAGTTGATTTTTTTTCGATTTTAAATATTTCAGGATGCCAAAAAAAATCATCTTGAATTAATTATTTTGTTATTTTAAAAAAATGAGTCAACATTTGATATTTTTTGTAAATGTTTCAAAAAATGACCCATTTTTTAGGTAACTTTTTTTTTATGGCACACTGAAATCTTTAAAACTCACATAAAAAAATAAACTATTTTTAAAAAAAAAATATAATCCACATGCGTGTGTGCGCGTGTGTGTGTATGTGTGTAGAGAGAGAGAGAGAGAGAGAGAGCAACATTTGATATTTTTTGTAACTCCTTCAAAAATTCTCAAAGATTAACTCATTCTTTAAATAGCAAAAAAAATATTTTGACCTTTTTTTAGCTATCCTAAAATGTTTAAAACTTGAATAAAAGAATAAATTCAATTTTTTTGTATTTTTTATAAAAGAATTTTCATGGTGTGGACTCATTTTTAAGTTTTTACTACAGATGCACGCGTGTGTGTGTGTGAGTGTGTTTATGTGTGTGAATAGTGAAGTGAATGAAGCAAACTAGCTATTGGTATTCATAGGACAAATGTGTCTTCTTCCTTAAGCTACACACCTTAAAGAAAAAGGAAGCGAGTTTCTAGAATCCTACCTGCCACGAATAGGTGGAGAGATACATAATAGTCTTTATTTTTACTTTTTTATATGATCAAGATAATCTCCTGATTTAGCCAAAAAAATATATAATATTCTTTTATGTCTTCACTCGCTCTTAATTTATTTCAAGATGCACAAATAATGCAATGAAATTCATAAATTTGATTTCTTTCTTGATTATGCACTCAATGTAAATTACATGTAACTATAATTATAAATTACTTTTCGCCCGTTCATCGCTTGGGTTGAACGTTAATACACACTGAGATTGGGAGTTCCCTGTGCGAAAATCAATTTAGGCGCTTCTAAAAAAATATTGTACAAAGATATTAAATACCTAAAATGACCCTCTAAAAAATTGAACTTACTTTTTAGGGGCCCATTTTAGTTGGGTGAAATTTTTGAGTAGTTAAATCGTTCTTTGTACAAATTATTTTTGGGTAGTTAAAAAATGGGAGCCTAAAAAATTAAAATTATTTTAAAAATTGACATTTTTAATATACATAAATATTTTTGGACCCTTAAAATATACATATATAAGTGCATACTCTAAAATTGGTCATGTGCCATTGCCCATTTGGCACATAGCCAGGGTCGGGCATGATATGATCCCGTGCATAATGACCCGCACAAGTATACTACAAACCCTCCAAATTATACCTATTTCTTCACTCCAGAAATTATCTATTAAATTATCGGCCCTCTCTCTTTTTTTTGGACGCTCACCGTCAGATGTCAAATGTCCAATCCGAACAGTTAATATGCAGGTCAGTTTGAGCAGAATTGTGTGTGTGTGTGTGCGCGCGCGCGTCTCTCTCTCTCTCTCTCTCTCTCTCTCTCTCTCTCTCTCTCTCTCTATATATATATATATATATATATATATATATATATATATATATATATATACAGTCCTGCTCTTATTTTAGAATGCGGACCAGACATGTGTCATCTGGCAGTGAGCCCAGAAGAGAGAGAGTGTGCCTATAATTTATGCGATATTATCTAGGTGTACCATTAAGTGACACATGTCCGGTTCGCATTCTTAAAATGCGGATTAGTCCGCACAAGAGCAGGACTATATATATATATATATATATATATATAATGCTTTATAATATTTAATTGTCATTTGGTATTTGCACACATTTCGAGGACTCTTAGATACCCATAATTTAAGTGGCTCCTCTATGTTTCTAATTAATGGCATAACCCGTCGTTTGAAGAAGCCGAAGATATGCACAAACTGTCCCAATACCAAAAACCGAGACGATAGTGAAATCGCATCCATTGCCCCCGGATAGGGGTGGCAATTCGGGTCAACGGGCCGTGTTTTGGCCCGACACGACACAACACGACAAGGTTTTTTCGGACACGAACACGACACGACACGACTTCGTGTTTTTTTTAGCTGACACGAACACGATCCGAATAAAAAATAACACAACACAACACGACACGACAATCATAATTTCTTAAATTTCAGGGTTAAAAAACACGATAACACGACACGACACGATTCATAATTAAGGCACGAACACGACACGACTTCGTGCCAAAAAAACACGACACGAACACGAAACATCGTGTCAATTTCGGGTCAATTTCGTATCGTTCCGTGTCATTTTTTCGTGTCGTTTCTAAAATTGCCACCCCTACCCTCGGAACACCAAAGTCAAGATAATCAACAAAGAGTTAAGATAAGAAAACTTGAAGCATAATTTGAAAAATCGAGAGTCATGCAATAATCATGTTTTTTAATTGTATAGATATGATTTTTACAAAATAATTATGAAAATAGTATGACTCGCTCATCGGGCGACCTTATAATTGGCATGTAAATAAGTGATAGAGCAGATACCTTATTTGTTAATAAAACAGGAGACATGTAGCTGTGTTGAACACTTTCCGTATTCCGTTCTTTCTTTTAATGTTATTTCCCTTTCTTAAAATAAAAATAAAAATAAAAACAAAAACAAAAAAGAGGGAGATACTCTGACTTTGACTATTTAAGCCTGAGATTAAAAAAATTCCAGTACGACTACTAAATTGTCTAAACAAATTTAATGCATTCAAAGGACTTGGTTACCATTAGTACATGTGGGCAAAGGTCAAAGCTGTCATCTTCAACTTAAGCTTAGCATTGTTGTGGTCGAAGCTCATGAATCAATGACGCTGCCGTTCAACCACTGGTAGAAACTTTCTGCCAATTCGTTCAGTTCAGAGTAGGACTCGAAAGCTTCCAAAAACATTTAGGTTTATTTAACTTTTTCTCCCCCACTAATTCGTGTAGTTTACACCATTATAATTAATAATTTTTATATTATACTTTTGGCCTCTATTTTGGACGAATCCATCAAGCCAATAATGTTGACCGTTAAATGATAATTATTTTTTGTTAAAATGAAAATTTGCCTTTATTAACAAAAGAAGGAACTAAACGAACAACTTATTTTATATTTAAAAGGGAAATATTTATTAAAAAAAAATTCCAATGGTTTTGGTGTGAAAAGAAAAATTATACTTACTTTCCTTCTTAAACATAAAAAACTGTACTTTAAAGAAAAATATTTTGCATAAACTGTTATTTTACGGCTTTTGTTTAAAAGAAATATTTTTATACTTATTTCCCTTTTTAAATATAAAAACTATTTTTTAAATATTTTGTTTAAACTTTTATTAACGGTAATGGTTTTAGAAAAAAAAAGGTTTATATATATATATATCCCTTTTCTAACCTAGAAACTATTTTTGTATAACCAAAAAAAATTGTTTAAACTTCTTTTTTTTAACAGCTTAGTTTTTTTTTTTAAAAATTATTTTTATACTTGTTTCCCTTTTTAAACATAAAAGCTATACTTCTAAAAATGTTTTGTTTAAACTGTTTTTTAATAGTCATGGTTTCTTTAAAAAAATCATACTTATTTCCCTTTATAAACATTAACACTATTTTTTATAATTGTTTTGTTTGAACTGATTTTTGACGGTTTTGGTTTAAGAAAATGTTTATAATTATTTTTCTTTTTGAAGGAAGAAACTATTTTTTTATTTTTTCTTTAAACTTATTTTTAACGTTTTTGTTTTTTTTAGAAAAAAGTTTTTATAATTATTTTTCCTTTCAAAAATAAAAGTTATACTTAAAAAATTGTTTTGTTACAACTTTTTTTTAATTGTTTTGGTTTTAAAAAAACTGTTTTCAGATATTCCCACAAAGGTGTGCAACATGGCTTCACATGAGTTTGACAAACTGTGTCAAGATTATCACCTATTGATTTTGACCATTTTCAGATATCCCCAACTTTCCCTCTAAAGAATATAATGCACATTTTTCGTTTTTCAGTTTTAAGTGTCTGTCAGGGACGGTAATTACTCATAAACACTTTTATATTTGTAAAGTTTTGGTTACCCTGGTGTAATTCAAACTAACCAAATCAGCAGAAAAAAAGACAGGTTTAAAACTAAGTCAACTAGGTGGGCCAAAACTTGAACCAATTGATGAGACTGGGACAATTTAAATCACGAATTGACCAAACACAGCCCCACTCCTATACGCCATTTTTTGTAAGAGCAAAGCTAGGGGCATTCGGTATTTGGACACAATTTTTAGGCAAAGTGATGTGTGGTTATTAAATTGGGCGGGTACGTGAGTCATATGAGTTTAATTAAAAAAAATATATCATTTAATATAATGGTGACATATTATCGTATTTCAAAATTAGATAAAAAAGAATTGAATTTTCCTAAAATTTTACTTTTTATGATACAATAGAATTAAAGCAATCACATAATTCTATATGAGCAGATCGTAACTAAGAGAGGGCCAAAGGGAAAGGGGGGCATTAGCTCATCTTAAGGAAAAAAAAAGTGTTAATTTTTTTTAAATTTAAATTCAACCCCACCCCTAATATTTTAAAGTGTAAGGTAATATTTTATGTGGATTTTAAATTGAGGGGAACAAATGTAAATACTTTAAAAATAGAAACACACGGTCAGGTGTCATTCAACATCTAAACCGAGACCAACTCTCTCATCTCTCTTCTCTATAGAGATCGGCGACTACTTTGCTTCCCGACTCTCCTCTCATTGAGCGGTGGCCGACGAACCTCCGAAGACCTCACCTCTTCTCTTCTTTTTCTCATCTGTAAGCCGCTGGTGACCTAAGATAATGGTTGATTTTCAATTTGTGTGAATCTTCTTGTGTGGATCATATTTTCTTCTTGTATGGATATTTGCAGTTAATGGTTGATTTTCAATTTGTGAGTAAGAGTGGGAATTTGTTTCTTACATCTCATTGTGGAATCAACTAAAAATGAAAATAACATGGACAGTTATTTAAAGAATATTATTACTGAAATTTGTGAGTACGAGTAGAAATTTGTTTTGATATATTTTTTCATTTATTGCTGAAATTAGGGCTTTTATCAATTTTGGGGGTCTAATAAGTGTTTTTATTGCTACATATTATTTTCATTTATAGTTGTAATTAGGGCTTTTATTAATTTTGCTGCAATTAGGGCCTTCACAGAGAATACTAAAAAATAATATTAATTGTTAGGTATTTATATAATCGTTAATTAAAATAATATTTAATTATTTTTAAGTAATTATTTGGCGAATACTAAAAAATAACTTCAAAAAATTCGGCTCATACATGAGCAACATCTGAAATACTTTATATTAATAATGCCATTTAAATTATTTTTGTACACGCAAACACGTGACTGAATGTATGAAGAACAATGCCATGAAAAAGAATAATATGATATTATTTATTGTAAAGTATATTGGTAATTATTGTAATACCCCGTAATTTTAATGACTTTTAAAATGAGTTAAATTAAAAGTTAATGGGATTAATTGGAATTAATTATAAATTAATTAATTGGGACTAATCCGGAATTTATATTACTTTTGGATATTGAAATATATGATTCTCAATATTACATAGTGATATTTAAGTAATATATGAATATGATGTTATTTATATTGCCGTGAGTTACTTATACAGTAATAATAAAACTTTAGTCGGGACGCGGTATGGGACGTGTCGAGATTGATTTAAATGAATAAAAAGGAAACATTATTTTATATCAATCAAATAGTCGTTTCGAGTGTGCCGTTGCATCCGGAAGAGTCAAAATAGTCAAAAAATTATATCCGGTTGTTGAATTTGAGTCTCGGGTCACTTTGGAGATGAAAGGACACCCCGAAGAGGCATTTTAGTCATTTTATTTGGGAGATGAATAGTAATTTCAGGATTTGTCTTATTATAAAGGTGATGGATTAGAGGAATGTAGGTTCATTTCATTTTATCACAAAACATTTTATAGGTATTAATGTGAGAAAAAGTGAAGAGTTTCGTGGGAGGAGAAGAGGTTGCTTAGGGAAGAGGAGAGACTTTTAGGGCAAGCCAAAGGTGATTAACCACCTTCTACCACCATCACCACCACCACCACCGAAAAGTCGCCGAAAAATAAGGAAGAAATTGTACACCATCATCACCAAAGGATCAGACCTACAGAATTAAGGCAAGTGTAATTCTTGCTTTATTTTATTGCTTCCAATATCCATGCTAGATAGGTTAAGTAAAACGTATGAACTTACAGGATTTAAGGATGAACTATAGAGTTTTTGGAATTTGTTCTTGATATGAAAATTAGATAGAATAAATCTCTTTCTATTTAAATGATTGAATCCACGAATTTTGGGTTTCAAATGATAGAAGAAGTCTGAGTTATTATGATTTTTAGAGAAATAAGAACCTATGAGAATTCTGGGAATAATAGGATTTAATCTAAACTATTTGATGATTTTAGTTTGTTTGATTTTTAGAAATTGATCATATATCTTGTTGTATCAATTGAGATTAATTAGGAGAAGTTTTGGATTGATTTGTGTTGGTTTTGATGAGAAAGAAAATGGATAAAACGCATGAAAAAGATTGTTCAAAATGCCGAACATTGTATGATAATTTTAAGACTGTTTTAAGAGGAAATTGGCAGTGTGCATGCGAGTTTTTGTATAAAATCACGTTCTGGACAACTTTGTTGTTTTAAATTTTTTCAAAATCGGAGTAGAAAAGCCTCAAAATTGTAATTTTATATTTCTCGTAGAATGTACCTTTATCGGAAAAAAAAACTTGGAAAATGGTAATTTGGCCCATGGTGAGATTTTTATTAATTTTGGTACATTAACAAGTAGCGACGGACTTGAGTTAATGTTGAAAAATTATTTGGATTTGAGGATTAAATTTTTCTGAGAGATATCTACATAATTATATTACGATTTCAAGGAGAATAATCGTTATATCAAGTAAGGGTAATATTGATGATATATTTACAGGTACGTGGGTCGAATAAAATATCATGTGAGTGATAACTACAAAACAAAATATGATGATAATCATGATTACAAGTGTGGGTAGTATTCAATAAATACGATGGGTACTTGTGATCGGATGAATTCCTAATATGATATAGGTAGTGTAAGTACCCAATTTTATATAGGTAGATGATAATGCCTATTTGATTGATTGATAATTTGTGAGTATGACATACCTATCTTACTTGATATCGAAGGGAGGTATACGCGTGATGGCAGTCTTATCCTGATGAATATATGGGACCTTTGACTTGTCGCTCGAGAACATAGGACTTAGGTCGATTACCATTAGTGAGAACAATGGTATATAAAGGTCATTTGGGTGCGTAGGTTTGTGCGTAGCCCAAAGTCTTAGGACTATGTTCGCCTCCATTGTTTGTGTTTGATGTTTGTGTTTCGAGGAATCTTTACCGAACCTATAATCCCATATCCATTAACGTGATGTATTGGGACATGATATCAGAGTAATGCAGCACCGTAGCAGTGTCTCGGAGTGAAGTATATATATATATATATATATATATATATATATATATAGTGAATGCATATATATACGTATGATGATATCTACTGTGTGGCTAAAGTAGAAATGTAAGATAGTTAAGTATGGGAACACTTAATTGAATTGAATTAATAAGGGACTTATCCATGTTGAACCTAAATGGATATATATATATATATATATATATATATATATATATATATATATATATATATATATATTTATTACATCATTATATATATTATGAGATTAATACGTGGGAATGGATTGGGATAAAAAGAATGGATATAATGGGTTAATCTAGTTAGCGTGAGATCTATAATTAGAATGGTTTAGAGGTACGTTAGGTGTGCACTCTAGATGAGAAGTGAGAATCTCAAGAGAGAGTCCGATAATCTAACATGTATATTGTAAGTGATAAATATTGTAATTATTCACTTACTGTTTTAAAAACTATTTTTACATCGGGCTCTGACCCATTTCCTTGCATATTCTCTTCTCTCTCTTGTATCTTCTATATTAGGTGTCCAGTCGCAGGGACGCCAACCATAGAGGATTAATATGGTTGACGAACTATGGAATTATGGAGGATTGTTTAGACGCTCTCATTCATTTGATTGATACTCTGTAGTGATCTTTCATTTAGGGCATGTCACCCCAGAGGATTTTAGTTGTTTCCTTTCTATTTGAGTCAAGATTTTATACTCGTGTCGTTGTTATACATTTACTATTGTTGGGATTTGTGTATTGTGATATTTTCTGGAAAGTTTATTCCAGTTGCCTTTAAATTTTGTGGTGGTATCTATTCATTTTATTGTTGTTTTGGAATGGAATGTCTGGAATTGTTCGAAATGGTAAAATGAAATTTTATTAAATTAAAATTGGAAAGTTTTTAACACCAGCTTAATTGAGTATTAGGTGATAGTAAAATATTTTCGATTGTGATGCTAAGAATGAACCAACTGTATATTCTGATTTAATTTGGTATGGGACTGATCACCCGGTATTTAATTAGGCGGGGTGTTACATGTGGTATCAGAGCATCAGGTTCTAGTGTCCCTTAGGGTCTGTATGACTTACCGTTCTTCAGCTTAGTGTTCTTTGTTGTAGAGCCCTATCATTAGGATTGTTTCATTTCTATGAGACTATAGACAAAAACCTTTTAAGGATTTATTTATTTTATACATGTCCGAGTATGATGTGATTATCGGCATAGATTAACTTATTGTATATGAGGCCAAGATTGACCGTTATAGCCAGCATATAGTCTTTGATAAGAAAGTGAATAAGTAGACTTTTATATAAATAGATAAAACTTGTTTAGAAGTTATATACTATAGACTAAATACCTGAGGAGTTTCGATGACTGACTAGGTTAGATAGTAGTGTATCGGGGGTGTTTCTTTTTTGGATTTCGCTCTGCGAGACACCCCACGCATGAAACTAGGGGTGGAAGCGGTACAGTTTTTTACCGTACCGTTTTGGTCTGAAAAATATGGTTTTGGTTTCATATATTAAAATATCAGAAATCGATCTTATCGAAATCGAAATTACCGTAAAAAAGTTGGTTGAGTTTGGTTTTAATATTTAAAAAAACGATTTACCGAAATTACCATACCAAATTTATCGAAACCAGAAAAAACCGTACCGAAAATACCATACCGAATTTACCAAAATTACCGAAACCAGAAAAAAGTTGGTTTTGGCTTTGGTTCTAATATTTAAAAAAGTTGGTTGGTTTTGTTTTTGGTTTTTTGGGGCTTTTAGTACTGTTTACCGAAATCAGAAATAACCAGAACTTATCGAAACCAGAAAAAACCAAAATTATCGAAAAAATCGAAATACCGGTCGGTTTGGTTTTGGTATCGATTTTGTTGTACCGGGTTGTAAACTAGTACGGTTTGGTTTTACCATCTAGAGTTTGGTTTTGGTATTGGTATCTACTATTTACCGACCAAACCGTAACGCTTACACCCCTACATGAAACTAACGAACGTTGGGAGTCGAAGTAAGTTGGGTCTTTAGGATATGAGTTTATAACCTTTAATATTATATATATTAAACAAAGAGTTATGAGTTATAGCATGATTTAAGGCTAATGGAGTCGCCAAATGTGAATGTGAAAATCATTGTGATAGGGATTATATTAAGTAGTCAGTTAATTAAGGGTAACCTTATAGAGGAATCACATTCATTTAGATCTTATGATGAAATGTACACACATAGGGTGTATGGGCGCCTTAAATGGTTGGATTGTAGTATTTTCCCTAATTGTGACACAGTAAGTATTCTTGAGGTTAATGAAAGTAGAAGTTGTGACTTCAAGATTTAGTTGTTTGATGACTTAGGATTGTTGCTCCCCAAATTTTTCCATGAGGATGGTATAGGAAGGATTGGGTAAATTTTAACTCAAAATAGTTAAAAATAAATGGTAACTCTTGGAGTATAATATTAGTGGGTGTATTCGATAATGTACTGTATAGGCGGTACGATGGAGATTACATGAGATGTGAGATTAATACCCGGAGTTGTCCTTAGCAGTTATGCTTTATTTTCCAAATTTGGGGACGAAATTCTTTTATTAGGGGGGAGGTATGTAATACCCCATAATTTTAATGACTTTTAAAATGTGTTAAATTAAAAGTTAATGGGATTAATTGGAATTCATTGTAAATTAAACAATTGGGATTACTCCGAAAATTATATTACTTTTGGATATTGAAATATATGATTCTGAATATTACTTAGTGATATTTAAGTAATATATGAATACGATGTTATTTATATTGTCGTGAGTTACTTATACGGGAATAATGAAAGTTTAGTCGGAATGCGGTATGGGACGTGTTGAGATCGATTTAAATGAATAACAAGGAAATATTATTTTATATCAACAAAATAGCCGTTTTGAGTGTTCCGTTGCATCCGGAAGGGTCAAAATAGTCAAAAAAAAGTCTATTCGGGTGTTGGATTTGGGTCTCGAGTCACTTTGGATATAAAAGGACACCCCGAAGGGGCATTTTAGTCATTTTATTTGGGAGATGAATAGTAATTTTGGGATTTGTCTTATTATAAAGGTGATTGATTAGAGGAACGTAGGTTCATTTCATTTTATCACAAAACATTTGAGAGGTATTAGTGTGAGAAGAAGTGAAGACTTTCTTGGGAGGAGAAGAGGTTGCTTAGGGAAGATGAGAGAGTTTTGGGGCAAGCCAAAGGGGATTAACCACCTTCTACCACTAGCACCACCATCGAAAAGTCACCGGAAAATAAAGAAGGAATTCTACACCCACATCACCAAAGGATCAGACCTACATAATTAAGGCAAGTGTAATTCTTACTTTATTTTATTGCTTCCAATATCCATGCTAGATAGGTTAAGTAAGACGTGTGAACTTACAGGATTTAAGGATGAACTATAAAGTTTTTGGAATTTGTTCTTGATATGAAAATTAGATAGAATAAATCTCTTTCTGTTTAAATGATTTAATACACGAATTTTGGGTTTCAAATGATAGAAGAAGTCTGAGTTATTATGATTTTTGGAGAAATAAGAACCTATGAGAATTCTAGGAGTAATAGGATTTAATCCAAACTATTTGATGATTTTAGTTTGTTTGATTATTAGAAACTGATCATATATCTTGATCTGTCAATTGAGATTAATTAGGAGAAGTTTTGGATTGATTTGTGTTGGTTTTGATGAGAAAGAAAATGGATAAAATGCATGAAAAAGATTGTTGAAAAGAACGAACATTGTATGATAATTTCAGGATGTTTTAAGAGGAAATTGGCAGTGTGCATGCGAATTTTTGTATAAAATCACGTTCTGCACAACTTTACAGTTTTAAGTTTTTTCCAAATTGGAGCAGAAAAGCCTCAAAATTGTAATTTTATATTTTTGGCAAAACGTACCTTTCTCGGAAAAAAATGGAAAATGGTAATTTGGCCCATAGTGGGATTTTTATTAATTTTGGTACATTAACAAGGAGCGAGGGACTTGAGTTAATGTTAAAAAATTATTTCTATTTGAGGATTAAATTTTTGTGAGAGATATCTACATAATTATATTACGATTTAGAGGAGAATAATCGTTATATCAAGTAAGGGTAATATTGGTGACATATTTACGGGTACTTGGGACGGATAAAATATCATGTGAGTGGTAACTACAAAACAAAATATGATGATAATCATGATTACAAGTGTGGGTAGTATTCAATAAATACGAAGGGTACTTGTGATAGGATGAATTCCTAATATGATATAGGCAGTGTAAGTGCCTAATTTTAAATTGGTAGATGATAATGCCTATTTGATTGATCGATAATTTGTGTGTATGACATACATATCTTGCTTGCTATCGATGGGAGGTATACGCATGAGGGCAGTCTTATCCTGATGAATATATGGGACCTTCGACTTGTCGCTCGAGAACATAGGACTTAGGTCGATTACCATTAGTGAGAACAATGGTATAGAACGGCCATTTGGGTGTGTAGGTATGTGCGTAGCCCAAAGGCTTAGGACTATGTTCGCCTTCACTGTTTGTGTTTGATGTTTGTGGTTCGAGGAATCTTTACCAAACCTATTGTCCCCTATACAGTGACGTGATGTATTGGGACATGATAGCAGAGTAATGCAACACCGCAGTTGTGTCTCGGGGTGCAGTATAGTATAGTATAGTATATATATATATATATATATATATATATATATATATATATATATCGTGAATGTATATATATACGTGTTATGATATCTACTGTGTGGCTAAAGTAGAAATGTAAGATAGTTAAGTATGAGAACACTTATTTGAATTGAATTAATAAGGGACTTATCCATGTTGAATCTAAATGGATATATATGTTTATAACATCATTATATATATTATGACATTAATACGTGGGAATGGATTGGGTTAAAAAGAATGGATACAATGGGTTAATCTAGTTAGCGTGGGAACTATAACTAGAATGGTTTATAGGTACGTTAGGTGTGCACTCTAGATGAGGGATGAGAATCACAAGATAGAGTCCGATAATCTAGCATGTATATTATAAGTGATAAATATTGCAATTATTCACTTGATGTTTTAAAAACTATTTTTACATCGGGCTCTGACCCGTTTCCTTGCATAATCTCTTTTCTCTCTTTTATCTTCTCTATCAGGTGTCCAGCCGCAGGAACGCCAGCCATAGAGGATTAAGATGGTTGACGAACTGTGGAACTATGGAGGATTGTTTAGACGCTCTCATTCATTTGATTCATACTCTGTAGTAATCTTTCATTTAGGGCATGTCACCCTAGTGGATTTTAGTTGTTTCCTTTCTATTTGAGTCAAGATTTTATACTCGTGTCGTTGTGATACATTTACTAATGTTGGGATTTGTGTATTGTGATATTTTCTGGAAAGTTTATTCCAGTTGTCTTTAAATTCCGTGGTGGTATCTATTCAGTTTATTGTTATTGTGGAATGGAATGTGTGGAATTGTTCGAAATGGTAAAATAAAATTTTATTAAATTAAAATTGGAAAGTTTTAACATCAGCTTAATTGAGTATTAGGTGATAGGAAAATATTTTCGACAGTGATGCTAAGAATGAACTAACTATATATTCTGATTTAATTGGGTATGGAACTAATCACCCGGTATTTAATTAGGTGGGGTGTTACAATTATATATATGGAATCCCATTATAGTAAAATAAATTGCAAAATTTATAATAATATTTATCGTTCTACTCCCAAATCATTAGACCGTCTCCAAGAAAAGGAAATTTTTGTATAATACCAATTTTTCTCTTCAGAGCAAGGAGTAAAGAACTTGGCGCGATATTCCAACCGTCACGGGAAAGACTTGCATGGATGTGGGTATGCCTCTCAAAGGCCTTTTTTTTCATTTATGTTATTCTTGTCCCTATCTTATGTTTTTTCTTTTGTTTTCAATTACAACTAAATCATAATAAAAAGAAATATATTGTTGATGTAAAAAATTAGATCACTCTAATTATTCAATCACAGATAAATAAATGAGACAGAATTTTTAAAGTGGTTCAGCCTTATAAGAATGGCCTACGTCCACTGTTTTGGTATTGCTGTTTGTATGGGAATTCTCGATTATAAATTATCTCCAGAAATTCCGATCTCCTCCTTTTACAATGAGGATTGTACAATGTATTTATAGCCCTCAGGCTGTAAAGTGAAAGGGTAATACATTAAATGATGTACATATGAAAAGGGTAATACATTCAATGCCCCTTAAGCGTGTGCATATGAATGATGAGCATTTAATGAACGGTCAAACTGTTGGTTATCCCGCTATTAATGCTTTGTTCGAGGTTCAGCTTGGACCGCCTGAGTTGCTCGGACCGCCTAAGCTTCTCGGTGCTCAAGAGTTCTTCAGAGAGGTCTCGTTCCTCGGAGCGTATGAGTTCCTCGAAAGTGTTTGTTGTTGCCACGTAGACTGCCACGTGTCTTCACTTTATTGATCCATGTCAGCAGACTAAATTTGGTCTCAACAGAAGCCCCCAATGTTTCATAGTTCGAATTTTGAGGAGTATGGAACATTCTTTCTCGGAATATGATAACTTTAAATAGTCCTCCTAATTTTTAGGAATGTTTATCTTGTATTTATTTCTCTTTTCAAATTCATATAATCAGGCTTTTTGAATTTTCACAACCGCCTCGATCTCTGCGTACTTTTTAGCCTCCGGTAGCGTAATCGTTTCTTCTCGCTTCGATTGCCGTGCCCTTTTTGTTCCTCTAGCCGCCGGTAGCGTAATTATTTCTTTTTGTAATCATTACTTCACCATTTCCCAAGGCAAGGTATTTAAACTTCACAGACGCTCCCATCGTCTTCTACCTTTTCAAATTTGTATTTCGAGTTTTTCGTCGTCTCTTTCTCTCTTGTGTATTCATCTTTTCCATCGTCCGTTGTCATCAGATCCACTCTTTTTCTGTAAGATTTTCTTCCTTCTTCTTCATTTCTTTAATTCATCATGGTTTACCCTGTTGAATCTCTTGATAAGTTTCGTTCTGATTTTTCTATTCCCTCCTGGGTTATTCTGGAAGAGCTTTCTGAGCCTTCTGATTATTTCCGCTTGGCTGAGGGACATTGGTTCCCCAGTCTTTTTATTGCTGAGTGTGGATTTTCTTTTCCACCAAATCCCTTGTGTTTGGAATTCTGTCAATACTTTGACGTTGTTCCTGCAAGAATAGCCCCAACACATGGAGAATAGTTAATGGGGTGCATAGAGTAAATCAAATCCATGGAACTCGCATAGGAATTCCTGAGATTATGTTTTGCTATAGATGGGCAGTTAATGATAACATTTTTTATTTAAAAACTAGGTTTTTAAATAGAGCCTTAGTAGTCAACCTCCCTGATGCTAATAAGGATTATTTTGAGCATGGGGTTGTCATAAAAAATTGGCAACACTCTCCATTAACTGGAGATGAGGTTTACCAGGGCCCCAGATGCCCTCCTTATGGCAATGGGATAATTTATTTTTATTTCATTTTAATTATTTTAAAATCATGCTTCTTTTGTGTTTGATAAAATGTGCCACTGATATTTCAATGTTTATTTATTTGCACTTGACAGTGAAAGAAAGTTCCCAAAAGAAGCAAATGTCAATATAAGGCATTTGAAACTTATCTGGAGCCTGCATCAATCTGTTGCTGACGAGCATATTAGGTCGGCATCATATCTGCTGCAATACAAGAGCTACACCACCTCTTTTACTACTCATCCAGTAATAAGTGAATCAGAGCCAGTACCAGTTTCCACCAGCTCCTCACCTGAATCTCACATCCCTTTAAGAGAAAGGATGAAGAGAAGAAGACCTCCCACTCTCTTCGAGAAACCTGCCTCCGGCTCTGGTGAGGCAAAAAGAAGTAAGGTTGATGTCCCAGGGGAGGGGACAAAGAAGAATGATGCACCTTCCTCGGATGCTGTCGTGAAGGTTCTTGAGAAGCCCGCAGTGTCTCCGAGCAGGTCTGCTGCTCCTGGAGAGGTGATTATAATATCACCGTCCAAGGGTTCTTCCTTGGTTGAATCTGTTCCTATTCCCCCGAGGAGGCTGAAGAAAAGCTCCTCGGTCAATTTGGTTAACACCATTACTCAGCCCCCAGCTACTGGAACTGGGGTTCCAACTTTTGTTCCCCCGAGCTCTGCTATGAGCTTGGTAAAGTCCTGGATCATTCCCAAGGTCCAAGGTACTGAAGAAAACCTTACTCGGGATATGGTCACCTCGTTAGCTGCTCGTCACCTTGCTTTTGTAAGTCTTCTTACTTTGAACGTTTCATATTTCCTTTGTCATTTCTGTTTCTGACTTGTTTTCTTTTTCCTTTCATAGTTGACGAGCTGCTTTAATATAATTCTGAAGAAGGATGAAGAAATTAAAGCTTCATGCTCCTCGTCCAGTGTGGAGGGAGCTCTGGCAGAAGCTGTAAAGTCTTTGGACGATTCTCGCCAGACATATGCTACTGACAAGGCTGTCTGGGAGAAAAAGATTGCCTCCACCGAGCAAGAGAAAGCTCGAGCTGTTGATTCCTCCACGGAGTTGGAGAAGGGAATAAATGCCCTGGAGAAGGCAAATAAGGAGCTCGAAGAGAAGCTCAAAACTGCTGGGGAGCTTGAAGATAAGCTCAAGGCTGCTGAGGACGAGCTGGCTCAACTTAGGGAAGTAGGTCGGCAGAAGGAGGAGATTGAAAACAAATTTAAAGCTGCTGATAACCTGCTGTCCGAGAATCTCTCCTCGGAGAAATTGAAGAGGAAGATGGCTGTGAAGAAGTCCTTCAGCGCTGGCTGGGACAAGGGGTGGAACAAGGGGTTGGCTGCCATGGTGTCGCAAGTGGACTATGGAAGCCTCAAATACTTTAGGGATGGATGGATTTCTTCTCTTCAGGAAATGAAAGTTGATGAATCTTTTGAGCTTTTCCAGCAACACATTCCTGGTCCCCCTCCAACCCCAAAAGATCTTGAAGAGGACGAAGCTGCCTCAGAAGAGTCTTCTATGGTGATGGGAGATAATCCCCCAGCCATTCAGCTTGCTGCCGAGGAACTTTAGAATATTGTTACTTCCTCCGAGCAACTGCCAGTGCTCCCCGAGCAACTATACATTCCCTCCGAGCAACCTACTTCCTCGTCCCAGCCTCCTGAGAAGGTTTTAGGAGACAAGGAAAAGGTGTAGAGTTGTTCGAGTTTATCTTTACATTTTTCTTTTGTCAATTGTAACCCAACATATGTAACTCTGAACTTTATGATCTAATAAAAATTAGACTTTTTTGCATACTGTTGTCTATCTTCATACTTTGTCTTAATTCTTATTGATTACTACTTTTTCTTTCTCTGCTAGTTTCTGGACAGGATGGAATTGTTATCTGCCCATGATACAAAGCTGCTGTGACAATGTAATGAATACTTTAAGGCTGGTCACACAGACCTGAGTGCAGCACAAGTTGTCGACATCCTCGGCCAAGATGCTTCAGAACAGGCAGTTGAAGCATATCAATATCTGAAGTGTCTACTTGATCGAGCAGTGGCCAATAATGTGGCTTATTATGAAATGATCGAGGATTTCCAAGGCACCCTCTAAGACCTTCAGCTACAATATAAAGAATCAACTGCCCTGTTGCATGAGGGGTATGAGAAGAAGTACAAGCTGATCATTGCCGACAAGGGCTACGAGAAGATTTTTGTTGGGTATGATGTGAGGGAGAAAACCTTGAGAGGTGAGGTCAAGGAATGCAGACAGATTGCCGAGTTGTTGGAACAAGAAAATAACAACCTGCAAAAGGAGCTGTCACAATTGAAGTCTGTAGCTTCCACTTCTAAAGCCTTGATCCCAGTGACTGATGATGGATTTTCGTTCTTGGAGGTCGAGAACGCCAACTTGAGGGACGAGTTGGAAACCTTGAAGAGGTCTGGCCCCTCTACATCTTCTCGTGGTCGAGCAAGAGCTCCTCGGGGACGAGCAAGAGCAGCTCGGGTTCTTATCGAGGAACAGAGGACTCAGTCTGCCTTAGAGAACCAGGCCTTCCAATTAATGGCGAAGAACCAGGCATTAGCTGATGTGTCAAAGAAAATCAGGGACCTGGAAAAACAGCTCTCCGAGCAGAAGTCAGTCTTGGAGAATAAGGAACTCTTCATCAAGAATCTCCACGAGCAGCTAGAAAGGCTAACATATCAATTTCACAAACATCCCAGAGAGTTCTGGATGGCTGGATACAATGAAGCGCTATACCACTTGGACGATCGTATCCAGAATGCCAATAATGAGGGCTACAAGCAGGGCTGGTTGAATGCCTTAGGAGTTCTGCAACTAGAACAGGGTCATTACCTGTGGGACTACCATGATCCCGGGTTGCTCGATTTACCTGTGCCACCTTATAAATTGGATATGAGTTGGATCCCTGCACGGGCCATTCCTCGGAGCTTGATTTCCAAATATCTCGCTGACTACAATCTCCACTCAAATGCTGATATATCTCGTCCTGAGCACCTCTTAGATCCACCATCCGTGATGAACATCAGGATGTTGAAAGATCTCAACTTCATAAATTCTCCTCTGGCTTTAAGTGATCCTCCTGCTGGCGAGGAACCTGTGTCAAAAGCAGAGGGGAAAAGACCAGTAGAATAGGAATTTTGATGTAGTAGTTAGCATACATATCAATGTACTTTTCATTTCATTATCAATGTAATTTATTTTGAATTCGATGAAAGACTTTCATTTTTGTTTGCAAATCTTAATTGCTATTGTCTTGTAAAACACTTTATATTTGTGAATGTGTATCTGATAAAAAGATAACAATATTGTGTTGTTTGTTGACCAACTCAGTAATAATTAAAAAGGTTGATCACTTAATAATAAAGTTTTGTTTCTCTACCACTTAGCAATAAAGTAACGAGTATAAAAAAATATTGCTCGATCACTTAATAATAAAGTCACGAGTATAAAAAATGTTTAAAATGTCTCCAACCAACCAAGGTCGGTAAATTTTCTTTGTCGACCAACTACAGTTGGTGGGTTTTTATCCCCGAACAACCATAGTTTGTCTTTTTGAAATAATTTTACCTCCTGACCAACATAAGTTGGCATTTTTGAGAACATATGTACTTCCTAACCAACATAAGTTGGCATTTTTAGGAATGTTTTGTTTCCTAGCCAAACAGGTTGGCATTTTTAGGAATATTTTGTTTCCTAGCCAAACAGGTTGGCATTTTTAGGAATATTTTGTTTCCTAACCAAACAGGTTGGCTTTTTTAGGAATATTTTATTTCCTAACCAACCGAGGTTGGCATTTTTAGGAATATTTTGTTTCCTAGCCAAACAGGTTGGCATTTTTAGGAATATTTTGTTTCCTAACCAACCGAGGTTGGCATTTTTAGGATTATTTTTGCTGAGTAGTCTGAGCTTTGCCGAGTTTTGCCGAGTAGTGTGTAGCACTAGTATTCCCCGAAAAATTCTCAATAAAAGGAGAGACTTTGGCAGAATATCTTCATTTTATTCATACTGATGGAACTGTGTTACATATACATCACTGATAATACTTGCGCAGGTGCTCTGCGTTCCATGCATTCTTAAACGTCTCCCCCTCTAGAGTTGCTATTCGGTAAGTTCCTGGTCGAACAACTTCTGTAACTCGGTATGGTCCATGCCAGTTTGCCTCCAGCTTATTGTGCTTTTGAATTACTTTCTTCAGCACATAGTCTCCTTCTTTCAGGTCGCATTTCTTCACCCTCTTGTTGTAAAACAAAGTTGTTTGCTGCTGCTATACAGCATTTCTGATGGCTGCTTCTTCTCTAACTTCCTCGAGCATGTCTAAATCCAGTCTTCTCATTAAGTCGCTGACAGGGCAATTGAAATTCAGTACCCTGTGTGTTGGGAGGCCCAACTCGGCAGGTATAACAGCTTCACTTCCAAACGCCAACATATACGGTGATTCTCCAGTTGCTACTCGAGGAGTAGTTCGGTAAGCCCAGAGTACTAATTGTAGCTCGTTGATCCAATTTGATTTTGCATCATCCACTCTTTTCTTCAAGACATTTAGCAGCGTTCTGTTTGTCACTTCAGTTTGTCCATTGCTTTGAGGATGGCCTGGTGTTGAGTGGACCTTAAAAATGTTTGACTAATGGCAATAGGCAGCGAACTCCTCGTTATCAAATTGTGTTCCATGGTCTGTGATGGAAGCATGAGGAAGACCATATCTACAAATGATGTTCTTCCAAACAAATTGGTACACCTTCTCATACGTCATATCAATTAGTGGCTCAGCTTCTACCCACATAGTAAAATAATCCACTCCGACGATGAGGTATTTGAACCTTCCTGGGTTCGTTAGCAGTGGCCCAACCAAATCAATTCCCCACTTGGCAAATGGCCAAGGGGAAGTTATGGGTGTCAACAATGCTTGTGGAGTTCTTCGGATGGAGGAAAAGCGCTGTCATTTGTCACATTTCTTGGCATAGGCTACACAATCGGCTCTCATCTTCGGCCAGTAGTATCCCTGCGTCATCATCCTTTACAAAAGAGTTCGACCTGCTATATGTGCTCCACAGGACCCTTCATGGATCTCTTCAATTAAATCTTTCACCTCGGAGGGATGTACACATCTCTGCAAACCTGCCATAATTCCTCGTCTATATAAAACACCATTAGTTAATACATACCGAGCATCTTTAAACTTTAATTTCTTGGCTGCGAGCTTGTCAATTTATAATTCTCCCTCCTCAATATATGCCCTGATGGGATCTATCCAAGATGGTCCTAAATCAAGGGTGATAAAGTTCATCATCAAATCTTCATCTATACTTCTACTAGCCAACAATTCAATTGGGATTATTCGTCGTAACTCGGTGCGAGTAGCTGATGCTAATCGAGCTAGGGCATCTGCTCTCGCATTTTCCATTCTTGGTATTCTGACCAGCTGAACAGCGGTAAATTCTGACAAAAGCTCCTTCGCCTTTGCATGATATCTGATCATTAATTCTCCTCTAACTGCATATACTCCCAACATTTGATTTACGATCAATTGAGAATCACTGAAGACAATAATCTTCTATGCCTCCATAATTTTTTCAAAATTAAGTCCTACAATCATGGCCTCATACTCAGCCTCATTGTTGGAAGATTTGAATTGGAAACGCAGGGCGTATTCCATGTCGACCTCATCTGGAGTGCTCAAAACTATCCCCGCGCCACATCCTGTAGTACAAGATGAACCATCTACATATAGCCTCCATATAGTTAACTCGTCTTCAAATTTCTGATCAGTCAGAGTTCCTCGATGAAATATTTGCTGCTTCCTTTCATCCTCCCTGGGTTTTTCTTTATCTTCGTCGATCATCTCTTCTTGCCCTTTTACCAACCGGAGTTGGTCTGAGCTCGAATTTAATGATCCTGTAACATCCACTTGCCCTTTTACCAACCGAAGTTGGTCTGAGATAGTGTTTGTTGATCCTGTAACATCCAAAGGTTGATCAGCGAGCAACTTTTGCTCCTCGGGGCTATCAGGATAGGTGAACTCTGCTACAGCCTACCCTTTTAGCGATGATCTGGGTTCATAAACTATATCATATTCACCGAGCTCTATTACCCATTACATCAATCTCCCTGATTTTTTTGGTTTATGAAGGGCTTGCCTCAATGGCATATCGGTATATACTACTATGGTATGAGCCTGGAAGTATGGCCTCATTCTTCTACTTGCCTCAATAAGTTCCAGTGCTAACTTTTCCAGCCTTGGATATCTGATCTCTGCTCCTCGGAAGACCTTACTTGTGTAGTAAATTGGTTTTTGCACTCCATTCTCCACTCTGATCAACGCCGAGCTAACTGCATTCTCGGACACTGCAAGGTACAAATACAATTTTTCTCCCATCACTGGCCTGGATATCAGTGGAGGTGCTCCCAATTATTTCTTCAAGTCTTGAAAAGCCTTCTCACATTCATTATTCCACTCAAAAGTCTTTCTGAGTGTATTGAATAATGGGAGACATCTATCAGTTGCTCGTGACACAAATCTGTTGAGTGCTGCTACTCGTCCTGTGAGACTCTGCACTTCCTTCTTCGTCGTTGGAGATCGCAGCCCTAATAGAGCTTTGATCTTTTCAGGATTTACTTCAATGCCTCGTTGATTGACAATGTACCCAAGCAATATGCCTTCTCGTAGTCCAAATATGCACTCCGGTCGGTTCAGCTTCATTTGATATTTATCCAGTTGATCAAAAGTCTGACTTAAGTCAACTAGATGATCGACAGCTTTCTTGCTTTTCGTCAGCATGTCGTCAACATAGACTTCCATATTGTAACTGATTTGTTTAGCAAAGACCTTGTTCATCAGCCGCTGATATGTCGCACCTGTATTTTTCAAACCAAAAGGCATAACATTACAACAATAAGTTCCCCTTGGGGTAATGAAAGAAGTACTCTCCCTATCTTCAGGTTTCATTTTGATCTGATTGTAGCCAGAATAAGCATCCATAAAGCTCAGCTACTCGTGTCCTGAGGTAGCATCCACCAGTTGATCAATTCGGGGCAGTGGAAAGTGATCCTTTGGGCATGCTTTGTTGAGGTCGGTGAAGTCTACACACATCCTCCACTCGTTATTTTTCTTCTTTACCATCACCACATTGGCTAACCATTCTGGATATTAAACATCTTCAATGAAATAAGCTTTCTGGAGATTCTCGACTTCCTCCTGTATAGCTTGATTCTTCTCGGGACTGAATACTCTTCTTCTCTGCTTCACAGGCTTGATCTCTTTATTCACATTGATCTCGTGACATACGAAGTTTGCGTCTATCCCAGGCATATCTTCATGACTCCATGCAAAAGTTTGTCTTCTGCTTCTTAGGAATGTTATCAATTCCTGTTTTAATGAGGCTTCGAACGATGAACCTATTTGAGTAGTTCGCTCAGGGTGCTCGTCGTCCAGAATGATGTTTTTAGTAGCTTCCACCACTTGACCCTTCACGTGTTGCGACTCATATCGAGGATCCAATGTCTCAATCTATGCACCTTCATCGACTTGATAGGTAGTAGTCTTTTTCTTTGATTCCTCCAATTATTCTTGCTCGACGGATGAATAATAACATTTTTGAGATAGTTTCTGATCGCCTTTCACAACTCCTACTCCAAAATTTGTTCGAAATTTTAGGCACTGATGTACTGTAGATGGTACAGCCTCGAACTTCTTCAATCCTACTCTTCCCATGATGATATTATACGATGATTGGACATTCTTATCCATCACGAAGAAACGTATTCTTTCTGTCCGACAAGCAGGCCACGTACCAATGAATATATCCAACTTGATCATCCCAAGTGGAAATCCTTTCTCGCCAGCAAAACCGATGAGGGGTCTGTGGTAAGGCTCCAGTTGAGATAGCTTTAGATTTAAACTATCGAAGCACGAGTAGAACATGATGTCTGCCGAGCTACCATTTTCGACCAGTACTCTTGAAATCATAACCTCCTTCATCCTCATTTTGATCATCAGTGGATCATCGTGAGGATATAGAACACCTGCGAGGTCATTTTTTGAGAAACCGATGACCAATTTCTCCTTGTTCACCTTTCTCGGGCGATCCTCCTCAGCTAGATTTATTCGCTGAATGTACGAGCAAGCTTGAGCCTCACCGAGGTAAGCTTTTCTCTCTGCAGTAAGGTCTCCTCATCCTGCATCTCCACCTGTTATAACATTACAGTCAAATGACCCCAAGCATATTGAAAATACCTCTCGTTCTGGCTGCCTTGGTCTCTTGGGAAGATCGGGGTCGTCTTCTGGATCAACTTTATGGTTTCTTTTCTTTTTCTCCTCTCCTTAACGAGGAGATCTAGACCCATATCTTACTCAGTCGTTGTTTCTTCTTTCATTTCCCCGATCAACATACTTTGATAGCTTTCCTCGTCGGATGAGTGTTTCAATCTCATTTTGAAGAGCAATGCAATTTTTGGTCATATGGCCATGATCTTTGTGAAACTCACAATATTTTTCCCTATTCCTCGTGTCAGGGTCTGCCTTAATTTTCTTTGGCCAGTTTAACTCCTCGCTGTTCTTAATTTCTTCCAAGACGTGGTTGATATCTACCTTCAAAGGAGTGTAATTATCAAATTTCCTCAAGACCTCCCATGACGACTTATTTTTGGATTGTTTGTCACCACCATTGTTCTTATGCTCTTTCTTCTTGGCTTTGTCGACTCCCACCTTGGTTTCTTTATCCATATTCTTCTTCGTAGCCATAGCCTCCTCGGGATTCATGATTTTGGCCGATTTTGCCATCAATTATGACATAGTTGTGGGTGGATCTTTGGCCAAAATGTAATACAACTTATTAGGCAACAACCCACTCATCAAGGCAGTGATCGCTGTCTTCTCCTCATAATCAATGACTTTAAGTTTCTCGTTATTAAAACGAGTTATGTAATCTCTGGTACTTTCACCAGCTTTTTGTCTAACACTTAACAAATGTGCTACTCGTTTAACTGGCTTTGCCCCAAAGCAGAAATTTCCAATGAATAATTCGTCCAATTGAAAGAAAGTTGAGATCTTACCCCGAGGAAGATTGTTATACCATATTTGAGAAAATCTGGTAAGAGTTCCCGAGAATGCCCTGCATTTCATCTCGTCTGGGACATCATAGATGTCGGCAACATCTTGATATTGTTCTATATAAAGAACAGGGTCAGTCTTTCTATCATATTTGGGAGTCACAACAGGTGCTTTGAACTTTGATGGTGTTGGAAAATCTACAATGGCCTGGACAAAAGGTGTTCCTCGAACAAAGGTTCGTTGTAGAGGGTTCTTGGTTTTAACCATTTCCCCTAATCTATCCTCTAGCCTTTGAATAGAGCCTTTCCATGCATCATTTCCTTCTTCGGGTCTGTTGGTTCGAGCAGCTGATCGCGTTGAAGTGGCTTCCTGGGATCTATCCTGATGAGCAACTGGTCGTGACTGGGCAGATCCTTCCCTTAAGGCTATTGATTGTCGAAAGATCCTCGACGCTGCATTAAGAGGACTTTTGTTCCTCCTAGGGCCTAGTTGGTCTAAAGGAGAAACCCTAATTAATCTTTCCAATGCGCTGGTCCTTTCTGGGGAGAGAGTGACACGTTGTTCAGTATCTGTGGCTCGCACCGACGAAGTTCGTCCAGGTTGATAAGAAAAGTCTTCAGATTCTTCATTGTGATGTGAATTGGTACGCCTAGTACGTGAGGATGGTGCGCGGGTGTTTCTTTGAATACTCTGTGGTCCTGAATGGGCTGACGCACCGCCATGGAGAGTTTGGATGAGTTGTCGCATTGTTTCTTGCATGACGGTCTAGCCCTGAGCCAGATTAGTCACTATTCCAGCCAGATCTGGAATATTTGGCGGAGCAGATGGGTTTGGAGGGGTTCCAACGTTGCGATTGCTGGATTCAGGAATATCAGCCATTGGTGTTGAATTGTTTTTGATGGAAAACGATATTACCAGTTGTTCCCATAGACGGCGCCAATCTGTTGATGTAAAAAATTAGATCACTCTAATTATTCAATCATAGATAAATAAATGAGATAAAGAATTTTTAAAGTGGTTCAGCCTTATAAGAATGGCCTACGTCCACTGTTTTGGTATTGCTGTTTATATGGGAATTCTCGATTACAAATTATCTCCAGAAATTCCGATCTCCTCCTTTTACAATGAGGATTGTACAATGTATTTATAGCCCTCAGGCTGTAAAGTGAAAGGGTAATACATTAAATGATGTACATATGAAAAGGGTAATACATTCAATGCCCCTTAAGCGTGTGCGTCTGAATGATGAGCATTTAATGAACGGTCAAACTGTTGGTTATCCCGCTATTATGCTTTGTTCGAGGTGCAGCTCGGACCGCCTAAGCTTCTCGGTGCTCAAGAGTTCCTCAGAGAGGTCTCGTTCCTCGGAGCGTATGAGTTCCTCGGAAGTGTTTGTTATTTCCACGTAGACTTCCACGTGTCTTCACTTTATTGATCCATGTCAGCAGACTAAATTTGGTGTCAACATATATTAATAAATCAATTGAAATATATATATATATATTAATGAAAACGTACAATTAGAAAAAAGCAATTAAAGAAAGACACTACATGTTACCACACTAATTCCATGAATGCTCTTGTAAATCGTACTGAAAAGTCACATTTGTTGCAAAGTCGCAAAGACAAATTTGTGAAAATATTTAGGCCGCAACTTTTATGTCATTGTGGTTAAGAAACTCCACGAGCTCTAACGCACTTTCACAATCATCAGGTCACGACGACCCGAGATCAAGTCCATCATCTATGACCACATAGTGAAGAATTATAAAGGTTGTGTTGATGTGTTCTACACCATGGTACCAAAGACGAGACGGGCCTTTGACAATCACAAAGTGAGAATGTAAAGCACCAAAAGTTCGTTCTCTATAGAGTATTTTTGTTCTGAGGCCTGTGATTGTGCAATTGTTTGGACAAAAGTGCACGATTCGAGTAAATATTGTAAGCAAGGTATAACCCCCATTTTATATGATCATCCATTGATAACGTAACTTCATTCGGGGGCCCTATCCTGTATGAGCTCGTCGAAAAGGTTTGATTGGTTAAGAACGTCTAAGTCATTATTCGTACCTGACATACTAAAAAAATGTATGCCATTTCGGAGGTCATGGTTAGCTACGCCTTTTAGTATGATCTTAGCGTTTTTCTAATGACCTCCAAGGCACCAAACAATTCTTCACTCTAAAGAATTTTTAATAGTAAAATTTAGTTGGAAATTTTCAAAGAATTGTTTAAATCGATTTTAAGAAATAATACAGGATAATTTTGGCGATAAATTCAAATTCGTTATTCTTTTATAAATGAAACTGAATAAAAAAATTTAAGAAATTAAATTGGAAATTGGAAATTTTTTCATAACGATAACTGGATAATTTCGTGTCATAGTATGAAACTTAATTTATGATGTAGATTATATTATGTCTTTCTTTGTAACATTTGGGCATGATTTATTGGATTATTTGGATTCTCTAATGGTGATAAAATGATGGGAAAATGGGCATATGGATTAGGTAACCCATTGGGTGAATTTAGAATCATATGGGTGTGATTTGGGGCTTATAAGTTAATGATAAGTTGTGCTTAATTAAAAGTACGAAAATCATATTCTAAAGTATAAGGTATCTTAGTTAGTTAACCTAATTCATTAGCTTAAACAAAACCTTAAACCTAGTAAGAGTCTAGATAGATAGATAGATAGATAGATAGATAGATAGATAGATAGAGGGGATTGGAGGCTTTAGATGTTCCATGAAAGATGAAGGGTTGGAGATCAAGTAAGAAGATGGAAGGAAAGATCATTGGGGGAAATTTAGTGTCAAAAACTACACCATAAAGGCAAGATCATTGGGGGGAAATTTAGTGTCAAAAACTACACCCTAAAGGTAAGAATTCTTCCATTTAGTCCATTTGATTGGATTAAAGTAGTTTAGAACTATCATTTAAATAATTATATTAAACAAAATGAGAAATTTATCATAGTAAAATATGATTTTAGAGATAAAATTTAGATCTTGGAGTCATATTTCTCGTTTTGGGACTTAAATAATAATTGGGATTTGAATTATAACGTTTGAGTATGCATATGATTAAGAATCGTGTTTCAATTATGAGTACACGGTTGATTATGTTAATTGGTTGAGAATGGATAAAAATATCAGGGGAGTAAAATAAAGTAGGGTTTTGTACTAATTGGGTAATTTAGACGTTTTAATAATTAGAATTCGAATTGACAATTTTTATATGTTAATATTATAATTTTGTTATCATTCAAAACTCATACTCTAAGTATTATTTTGACAACTCAATAATGTAGGTTAGTTACTAATCTCATGAAACTCATGTTGTAATTTTGTAAAATTGGGTTCATAACTATTCATTATTTTAATCGATATTATTGGAACGATATGGGGATGATGAAATTGGTAATTAGTACATCTTTGAATAAGGTATAAGGATCGAATCCCTGCTGAAATTATGCTATTCAAATCACAAGTTTAAAGTTAAATATTATAATTCATGAATCAGAGTTCTTAGAATTCATGGTGTTCTTGTGATTGCATAGGTAGGTAATTTTTATTTAGTTGTTAAATTCGTGATTTAGATTCATCTATATGTTAGTTTTGAGTCTTTAGACAATTAATAAACTATGCAGAACAAATTCACATT
Source organism: Sambucus nigra (assembly GCA_949130495.1). Lineage (NCBI taxonomy): Eukaryota > Viridiplantae > Streptophyta > Magnoliopsida > Dipsacales > Adoxaceae > Sambucus > Sambucus nigra. Next base: position 288,256,760 of record OX422208.1, read on the forward strand.
GATTGAATTTCAATTGGGTGGGAAATAGGGATAAAACTTGTAACAAAATGAGGCTGATTTTGCTTATGTCCTAGGACCGAATCTAGTAAGCAAGGAGCCGGATCTGTCCATCCATGGCACTTTTCCAATGGTTAGTTTACTCATGGTTTGGGTTCGTGTTGGTCACGCGACTTAAAAAGTGTCTAAAGTGCATGCTTATATAAGATCAAGTGCAAGACTTTCGTGTAAGTAATAAACCCAGTAAGACGTGGTCGAATCCACAAGAAAATAGGACGAACACTCGTGACGACGAACGGTAAGACGGTCAACCCTAACCTGACTCTAAAAAGAAATGAAAAATATAATCGAAGTGAGAAAATTTATATCAACTAAATGCAAATTAATTAAACTAATTATGGAACTAAACATGGAAGAGTAAGCTAATTATGGTTTACTAAGTATGAATGGGAAAATAGGTTAGAATGCAATCCCCCGATCCTAGTACGTTTACAAGTTATAAAACTAGTTATGAATTAAATAATTGATTAAATCCAGTATTTATTAATCTCAAAAGTAATAAAGCGGTGTCGTAGTAGCTACAGGCGCGTTGCGCTCTTAAGCATCCCGATTAAACGAGATCAAAAGTCCTACAACGGTCATGATCACCACATAACATGATTCAATCATTTACTTAATTCAGGGATATAATTTTACACACATGCAAACCACATCAGGTTGGGTTCATGCATCCCAATCCCTAAAAATCTAGCCTAGCATGGTGCAATTAGTGAAAATTAGGGTTCCTACGGTGCATGCACCTGAACTCGTGATGAAATTATTTCTAAAGAAGAATAAAGATGAAATATCTACTGGGAATAAACTAATTAGGAATGAATTATTGAAATCAAACAATAGAGGAGAGGGAGAAATCAACTTTCCTGAATAACTTGTACTTGAGAATTAAGAACTGAAATTTGTGAGATTCTAGGGTTCTTCTCTACTTTCTCTCTCTAAAATTAAGTAAAAAGAAGCTATCCCATGTTCTGGGATTTGTTTTGAATAAATAACCTATGAAATTACAAGAGTTTTAGCCATGAAAGATTCTAGCTAGAAAATAGGATAATTACAAAATTTAACCTCCTGACAAGTCCGACCTAATATTTTGGTTCGGTTTGGTGTATACCGGACACAGTTCATTTTCTATTTAAATCAGATTGATCCACTTCACATAAGATATATAGTGAGTTTGAGATCCCGAACTGGTTTGTTTTTTGAGGAACCCGGATCGGTCCGTTTCATTAATTTTATTTAGTAACTTCAAGGGCCCGAATCGGTTCATTTATGGTGAAATCCACATCGGTCCGGGTCCTTGGTCAATTTATCTTCATTTTCTCCTTAGTTTCTCATGATTTTCTCGTATCTTTTGAAGGCTCATAACTTTTGCTCTAGGACTCAGATTCGGACGTTGTTTCTTTTTACGTGCTCATAGACTCGAGGTCTTCAGCTTTCATTTTAGGTCCTCGTCCGGATTCCAACTGCAAAGTACTCTTTTGCCCTTTTGACTTTTCCTTTTTTCTTCTTTTCTTTTCTTTCGGTTTCTTTCTTTCTCTCATGCATTAAATGCCTGTAAAATTTATGAGAAATACACGGAACTCGGGGTACTTTTTAAAAGATATTAGTATCAAAGATATGAGATAAATCAATGCATTTTACATCACCCGAGGTGATAAAAGCCTCTAAATTAAAGGGATAAATCGAAAGAATTTATGCCTAATCAAGCCCCCCTAACTTAAAACTTTGATCTTCCCGAGCAATGCAAAAGACTCAAAATCATGGTAAAGCTCTAACTAGGGATATAATACTTCTTTCGTGGGAAAATTATTGCATTTAGCGTATGCAACAAGCCTTTAAACCCCTAGGTTTTCCTAGTAGGATGAGTTGTGTCTCGTGAGGGTTTGCAGTGAATATACCCATAAAATTCATTTTCGACTCAAATAAAATTAAAAATATCTAAAAATTGGACAATTTCAACTCCTCCCTAAAAAATAGTCAGCTTAAAATCATATTCACAAGTCTCAAATCATAGTGTGTGTATGAAGCCGAAAATCAAATCGCAAATTTCCACCGATTGATCATTACGTTACTTTTTGAAAATTCACTTTGATTTCAAAATCTCGCGGATACTCTCACAAACGAATCACTCAGAATGTGGCTAGTTCTCTCGGTATGCGTTATATAAGGAGTAAATGCATTCGACACGAATTCATGCACACAAAATTGAAAGACAAAATATTTGAGGTGAAAAGATCTCTTAATTGGATTATGGTTATTGGGAAATGGGACACATCATCCCTTTTTTGCGCAATGTAATCTCTTTTATTATCATTTATGCCTTAGCTCTCCACGCGATAATCAGTTTCACAATATGGACTCGGTTAGAACTTTCTTTGGTTTAAGGTGTATTGGGATAAAATGGGAATGGTTGGATAATTTGCAATATGTCCTTATTTTGTCCGTTAGTGCTTTTTTCTGGGCTTTTGCTCATTTTTCTCTTCTTTTTCTATTTTTTCTAGTTTCACCTTTTTTTCTTGCGATTTTTGCTGAGCATACTTATATTTTTTCTTGCCCCTTTTTATCGTACTATTTGGACTTACATTCTGACTTTTGCCTTTATCACAATTCCGGGCTGTTTGAGTTTTTCGGGTTTTCAAACAAAAAGAGAAATTTTTTATTCGGCTCAATTGGGGTTGTAAAAGGGGTGAATTTTTTTCATTACTTTTTCTGCTCAATATTTTTGGGTGTCAAACGAGCCCCTACTTCATTGTCCAAATTGCTAAATGCTTTACCATATGCATCTCAAGATTAATTAAGTTTAGAGATATATTTAACTCGTATTTTAAGACAACATCTCACACATTTCCCGTAATCGTTCAAAACAAAGGTATTGAGATCCTCAACGACTTTTTAACATGCTAAAATGAACTTTGAGTTAACCATTAACTCGGATTGATTTAAAAACTCTCAAAAAGTGCTAGGCTCGAATTCCAACCGGGTTTGTTAATCTCCACACTTATTCGTTAAGTCGTCAATTTTTGCTCAATTTTCATCTTTGTTTAATTTCGGCCTTGTGCATTTGAATTTTTACAACTTGAGACAAAAATTTGTGACATTTTTGAAGCTTTTAAATTCCAATTTTCATTTATTTTGAAGAAAAATATTTTTGGCCTTTTTAAAAAAATTTCAATTTTTCTGGAAATTTTTGAAATTTTCTAATTTTTTTTTATTTTTGCCATTTTAAAATTTTGTGAAGTTTTAGAAATACGCACTTGTCATCCCCCTAACTTAGACTTTTGCATTGTCCTCAAGAAAAAGGACGAAAATCCAACTAAGGGCAAATTAAAAGTGCGAAGAAATAAAAAGAACAAATAAAGAAAATGCATATTTTTATATTAAGAACAAGCATGTGTGACAAGAGGATAGGAAAACAAACAACCATCCATGACAAACCAATTCGAAAAGTAATAAAAACAACCAATACATCAAAAACACTAAACAAGGGCTTCACTGGGACGGTGGGTTGGATCTATCGAGCGCATTCGGGTTATATGGGTCGTAAAAGTAAGCCAGTGGTGGAGTGCCCATAGTCATACGATACATCTCAGCTTGAAGTAGATACATCATGCTGGTGTTGCACTAGTATTGCATGAGGAAATCGTCTAAGCGTATCTCCACCGAAGAAAGGCGTCTGTCAAAATCTGCACCTGCTCGCTCAAAATCTAAGTCGGCTTCCTCATCATACTCTTCCTCACCATCCCCTATCTCAATATTTGCAGCCTCCTCTTCTGCTTCGTCACTCTCATCATCATCATCTAATTCATCATCATCACTCTCTTTGTTATCCGATTCATCCTCAGCAGCCCTTCGTTCCCATAGAATCTCCCGTTGCTTCTGACTTTTAGTACGTGCGCCTTGCCCAAGAGGGTTGGGAAGGTGAGGAAAATCGGTGGGAGGCTCAATGCCGACATCCTCTAGGATGAACGTGATGAGTCGGTCATATAGAATAGGGTCTTTACCCCTTTGGTCTACAATCGAAAAGAATATGTATTTATAAATGGTTTGGTCCAGGTGGATCGGGTGTTGGGGTCAAAGAGGTGATACACAAGAGTGGCTTGACACAAGCACATGGCCGAGTCATTGGAGGTTTGGAGTATGTTTACGCAGATAATTTGAAAAGTTAGGTGTGCTTTGTTGCTTAGTCAACCCACCGAGAATGTCTCGATAGCCCATGGTGTGCCGGGAGGAACACGAGACATATATACTTTGTTATCAAGGGGAGGGAGGTTGTTGGGATATGTGTATGGGAAAGGGATTGTGAAGTCTTTGGTTGGGAGTTTCTCAATGAGAATTTCCAAGGAGAATGGGACGTGAATACCGACCACATACGCCTCAGATACATTATGCCTGGTTCGGACAAGGGAGCCATAAAAATCCTAGACTTGGGGTGCCCATACTGCCCCGTGTGGCTCAGTAAGGAAACGACACCAACCCTTTGCCATGAATAGGTTGGTGATGGAATTGGGCATCTCGATCCACATAATTTCACATTCCATGTGTATTTTGTGAGATGGGCTGAAGAAACGCTCACACTGAAGTCAGGGAGCGGTGTGCAGCCCCGCCGTCGTTCAAAATTTCGATGGAGTCATATTTTTGGGGCAGAGCTTGGTTGGCCATTTGGACAAAAGAAAAATAGGGTGTATGCGATATTGAGAGTGAGAGAGTGATGAGAGAGCGGTGGTGTAAAAGGGTGAAGGGGGGTGTATTTATAATTGGGGGAGGTAGGTGAGTGGTTGGTTTTGGAGGTAAAGGGTTTTAGAGGGAAAGGACGGGGTGAATTTGGAGGAAAAATGGGTGGGGGGACGAATTAGGAGGGAGTTGGATGGATTGGGGAGCTTGGGGGCTGTACCTAGGGAAATAAAAACTCCCAGAAATTGGATTGATTCGGGTTCCCAGGATCAGACCTGTTCGTGGCTTTTTTTATTTTTGAATTCCCTAAAAATGAATCGATCTGGGTCCCCAGGAACGGACCAATCCGGTGCTTATAAAATCAGATTTCCCCCTAACTTATGAATGCTCTCTCTCTCTCTTAACTTTCAGACTGTCCACAACTATTCCTACACTATTCTGACCTTGTGTCTCCCAATGTTTACTTAGAACCCTATACGCTTTCTCGGGATGTGTGCTGGTGTTCCTACCCCTAACCTCTTGCAACTTAACCTACGGATTCTAACTACCCTAACCAACTCACATCTACTATACATAAGAATTCACCCCATATGTGTCGAGGGTATGACGAACTCTCTGTTGCAGCTCACTCGACCCCGTAAATGGGGTTCGATAACCAAATGGTGTCAACTTCATCCACACACAACTCTAAATATGGTTTTAGGCGTTTCCTGTTAACTTTGAATGTATCTCCCCCCTTTGGATCTTCCAGTTCTACAGCTCCGTGGGAGAATACATGCTTTACGACAAATGGGCCAGTCCATCTAGACCGCAATTTACTCAAAAATAAATGAAGCCTAGAGTTGTAGAGAAGCACTTTTTTCCCGAAATGCAACTCCTTGCGTCGGATAGTTTTATCATGTGAAAGTTTCATCCGTTCTTTGGAGATCTTTGCATTCTCATACACATCATTGCGTATCTCTTCCAATTCATTCAATTGAAGCTTGCGAGCTTCACCGACATTATCCAAGTTGTAGTTCAACCTCTTAATGTCCCAATAAGCCTTGTGTTATACCTTGCCATACACAAAGTGAAAAAGAGACATCCCGAGGGGTTTCTTGTATGTGGTGCGATAAGCCCATAACAAATTGGTCAATCGGAAGGACCAATCTTTCTGGTTAGTATTGACGGTCTTCTCAAGGATGTTCTTGATTTTAAGATTCGCCAACTTGGCTTACCCATTCATTTGTGGGTGATAAGTTGTTCCAATGTTGTGGACGACCCCATACTTTCTCATAAGCTTCTCAAACGGCTTGTTGTAAAAATGCTTGCCGTTATCACTAATTATCACTTTCGGAGCACCAAAATGAGAGATTATGTGTTCTTACATGAACTTTACCACCACTTTGTTGATATTTGTATTGGTAGATATAGCTTCCACCCATTTAGAAACATACTCGACCGAAAGTAGGATGTATAGGAATCCAAATGACGGGGGAAAAGGGCCCATGAAGTCAATATCCCAGCAATAAAAAATCCCAATAATGAGTATAGGGGTAAGGGGCATTATGTCTCTTCGGATAATGGCTCCCATTCATTGACACCTATCGAAAGATTTTCAACAATTGCTAAAATCCTAGAACATTGTGTGCCAATAGAGGCTTCTTTATAGGATTTTAGCGACTGTCTTTTTCGTTAAAAAATGACCTCCAAAAACTGTTGAATGACAAAATTGGATTACTTTTGGTATCTCATCATCTCATCATCCGATACACAATATTTTAATAGGAATGGATCATCATATAAAAATATGAGTGACTAAGTAATAAACCTCTTTTTCGCTTGCGATGTTCAATCGAGAGGAACGACTCCCGTGACAAGATAGTTAACTATGTCCACAACCCAGGGGACAGACGAGGTAGCAAATAACTGATCATCCAAAAAGTATTCGTCTATTGGTAAGGTATCATTAGGTACGTCGGATGAAATCCGAGACAAATGATCATCAAAGACATTTTCTACTCATTTCTTGTCTTTAATAGAGAGATTAAACTCTTGCAGGAGTAAGATCCACCTTATGAGGTGCGGCTTTGAATCTTTCTTAGCAAGGAGATATTTTAGAGAAGCGTGGTCATAAAATCATGTAACGGGAGAACCAATGAGGTATGAGCGAAACTTATCTAGGGCAAACACTACTGCTAGAAATTCCTTCTCCGTGGTGGAGTAATTGAGTTACAATCCGGTTAGAGTTAGGCTAGCGTAATAGATGACATGAGCTTTCTTGACTTTCCTTTGGCCCAAAACAACCCCTATCGCAAAATCACTTGCATCACACATTAGCTCGAATGGTAAGGACCAATCCGAAGATTGGATGATGGGGGTTAAAACAAGCATGATTTTCATTTATCAAAAGCACATTAGCATGCTTCATTCCAATCAAATGGGGTGTCCTTCATAAGAAGGTTACTCAAGGGTCTAACAGTGGTGCTAAAGTCCTTAATAAACCTTATATAAAACCCCTCATGGCCCAAGAAAGAGAACATATCTTTTAGTGATTTTGGTGGGGGTAACTTAGCTATGACATCAATTTTATCCCTATCTACTTCAATTCCTTTGGATGATACGATGTGGCTAAGAACTATTTCTTTGATGACTATAAAATTTCACTTTTCCCAATTCAGTACCAAGTTCTTTTCCACACACCGGGCGAGTACTTTCTCTAGATTCGCTAAGCAAAGATCAAAAGAGGTACCGAGAACACTGAAGTTATCCATAAAAACTTCAAGTCCTCGTTCAATCATGTTGCTAAAGTGACTCAACATACATATTTGAAAAGTCATGGGTGCATTGCACAATCAAAATGTTATACGTTTGTAGGCAAACGTTCCAAAAAGGACATGTGAAAGTAGTCTTCTCTTGGTCAAGTACATTTACCTCTATTTGGTTATATCCTAAATAACCATCAAGGAAGCAATAGTATGGGTGTCCCTCTACTCTCTCTAACATTTGGTCGATGAATGGTAAGGGTAAATGGTCTTTTCTTGTGCTCGCATTGAGTTTCGGTAATCAATGTAAAAGCTCCACCCGGTGGTGGTGCGTTGGGGAATTTGGTCACCCTTGGCATTCTTAACCACATTCATACCCGACTTCTACGGGACAACTTGTATAGGACTTACCCATTTTCTATCAACCAAATTATTTTAGCTCGCACTACCTCTTTCATGATAGGTTTGAATCTTATTTACATTTCCCTCGAGGGAATCACGTCCTCCTCGAGGTGGATTTTATGGGTAAAAATCAAAGGACTTATACCTTTCAAATCTGCCATGTACCAACCAAAAGAACTTTGGTGCTTCCTCAAAATTTCCAAAAATTTACCCGCTTGCTCTTTATCTAGGCCAGAGGAGACAACAATAGGAAATGTGTCATCCTCTCCTAAATAAGAATATTTAAAATTGGAGGGTAGTTTTTTTCATTCGAGGGTAGGAAGTTTTTCAGCGGAGGGAACCGGGCGCGACTCCCTCGATGGTAGTTCCTCGAATCTAGAAACCCAATTTACATCTCTCATATCCTCATCCGATGCTCTCTCATCTAATAACTCTCTTAACTCCTCTGTCTCCCTCTTAAAGTCGGTGTACAACCCCTTACTCTCACTACTCAATATAAGACATGCTCCTAAAGCATCTCTACTGAAATTTTCCTCTATGTGCTCGCCTACGATCTCCTCAATAAGATCCACTATGTGAAAATTTTCCTCATCACCCACATGTTGGGCGATGTTGAAGATATTTGTCTCTAAGGTCATATTCCTAAAAGTGAGCTACATTTACCCATTTCGAGTGTTAATCAAGGCATTATCTGTAGCTAAGAATGGGTGCCCAATAATAATGGGAACATGGTTACTTGAGGTGAAGGAGGGCTTCGTGTCCCAAATGACAAATCTAACGGGAAGTAGAAGGTGTCAAATTGGACTATCACGCCCTCGATAATAACTCTTGGTATCTTCACGGTATGATTAGCAAGCTGGAGAGTGATCTTTGTGGCCTTGAGGTCACCCAAATAAAGTTTCCTATAAATGGAGTAGGGGAGGATATTTACACTTGCCCCTAAATCGAGTAAGGCCTTTTCAATTCAGTTCTCTCCTATGATGCACGAAATGGTAGGTGCACTCGGATCTTTGAACCGTGGGAGATCATCGAGTAGAATGGAGCTCACATTTTGTGCTAGGAACACATTCTTCTTTACCTCTAGCCTTCTTTTCACCGTCAGTAAGTCCTTCAAAACTTTAGCCTTTTTTTCACCGTCAATAAGCCCTTGCAGAAGTAGAACTGACCGACATTATACGGGAGTAAAATGCAACCAGGGGTGACAGTTCGTTCTGGAAATAGTAAGTATTTCTTAGGACGATAAGGTGGATGTCCCTCTCCAGTGCCAAAACTAGCAGCGTCAGACATTGCTCCTTCTTAAAATGGCTCGAAATACTCACTCGGTGTCCTAAATGTGTGACTCGAGGGTTGACTTATGGTGTAATTAGCAATAGACTGCTTAAGGGTAGGAGGTGCAACCCAAAACTGTGGAACGCGAGTTGTGTGGGGGCTTTCAGCGTTATACTCAACAATTGGATTTTCATGAATTCGGGTTGGAGTATTTTGAGGAGTTTGAGTTTGTTCAAAATTTTACATTAAAGGCCTTTGAGAGATGAATTTTTCTTTTGTCTAAGATTTATATTGACTCGATTTAACCTAAGTCTACCTAATTCCCCAGCAACGACGACAAAAACTTGACGCGACCACAAATGTGTATCTAGTGTTCGTGCTAATATAGGTTCAAGTGCAAGCCTGTCATGTTAGTAGTAAACCCGATAAGTCGGGATCATCTCTATAGGGAAAAAGGATGAACGAAGTCGTAACGATGTTGGAAAGATTGAATGAATCCTAACTTAGACTCTAAAAAGAATGAAAAGGTGATTATGTGAGATGGACTAACTATACATAGAAATGATAAGAAAAATCACCTACGGAATTTAGAAATAAATGAAAATGTTTTTGACTTTATTAAGATAATTAAAAACTGTAGTGAAAATTGCAAGTGATAAAAATGAGTCAGGATACACTCCTCCAACCCTAGTTCATTTATCAATGTTAAAATCTAATTCGGAATTGAAATATCTGATTAAACCCAGTCTTTAGTACTCCCAATCATTACATATATAAGGGATCGTAGCCCGCATCATACATAATCAAGAGACAAGTAATACAGTGTCGTCGTAGCTACACGCGTGTTGCACTCTTAAGCATCCTGGTTACCTAGGGCAAATGAGATCAGAAGTCTGACAACGGCTGTGATCACCACACAACACGATTAACTCAGTTATTTAATTCAAAATCAAATTTTAAGCATTCATCAAGAACATCGAGTTGGATTCATGCATCCCAACTCTTAGAAAATTAGCCAGACATAGTAAAACAAGAAGAAAACATGATTTTAATAAAAAAAAAAGACATCTTAACTAGTAACTTAGAATTAAGAAGAATGAAATTACTAACTACTCAATTAACTAAAGAAATTATGAAAGCAAGAATTGGAATGCATTTACTTGAATTGAAGAAGATTGAATTGAAGCTAAATGAAAACTAGGGTTTTTTTATTGATCTCTCTTCAAAACTAATTAAAAAGATTCCTTAATAACTAATTAGAATCTCCCTTTTAATGTCTGGGAGGACATTGAAACATATACACTACGAAAAATATAAGAGTTGGAGTTATGCAAGACTCTAGCTTGAAGAAGATAATCACGAATCTCGAACCCCGGATCGATATGCCTAAAATTTTTGGATCGATCTGCCTGATGACCGGATCGATCCTCTAAATATGCCTGATGCAGTGAACTTTGGGGGCCGGATCGATCCCTTTTTTATGAAGACCGGATCGATCCCCTAAATATGTCCGATGCAGTGAATTCTAGAGGCCAGATCGATCCTTTTTTTTATTTCAATCAGATCGATCCCCTGAGACTGGATCGATCCTTTTATGGTGGAAACGGATCGATCCATTTTTTCTGACTCAACTTCTCCTCATTTTTCCTCAACTTTGAATGACCATAACTTCTTCACCGTAGCTCGAATTGAGGTGATATTTTTTTCCAGTGTTCTTGTAATTGAAGGATCTATAACTTTACAGTGGCCCCACATTCGGACTAAGTCTACAAAATTATGAAAATTTCCTTCAACTCTCCATTTCTTGCTTTCTTTCACTATTTTGAGTTCTCTTTTGCACTAACTTGCATGAAATATCTGTAAAACACATAAGAGATGCACAAAATATGAAATACTTGTCAAAAGGGTTAGTAGCATAAATATGAGATAAATCCAAGCTATTTACAATGCACGGGAACATAAAAATACCAAAATTAAGGTAATAAATGTGAAAAATTTATGCCTAATCAAACCCCCCCAACTTAGAACTTTGTGCGTCTCGAGCAATGTAAATGAATCAAAACATGGTCCAACTCTAAAATGGGATATAATACCTCTTTCATGGGTGAGCGATTTCATTTCGCGTATGTAAGAAGCCTTTAAACCTCTAGGTTACCCTAGTAGGACGAGTTGTGTCTCGTGAGGGTTTGCAGTGAATATACCCACAAAATTCGTTATTAACTCAAAGAAAAATCAAAATAATTAAAAATTGTACAATTTAAACTCCCCCAAAATTGGTCACTATAAATTCATATTCACGAGTCTCAAGCCATAGTGTGTGTGTGCGAAGCCAAAAATCGAACCGCCAATTTCCACTGATTGATCATTACGTTACTTTTTGAAAGTTCGCTTTGATTTCAAAATCTCATTGGATACACTCACAAACAAATCACTCTGAAGTGTGGATATTCTCTCGGTGTGTGTGATACAAGGAGTAAATATGATGGACAAAAATTCACGTACGCCATTTTGAAAGATGGAATTTTTTATGGTGAAAGGATCTCTTCATCAGAATACGGTCATAGGGAAACGGAAAACATCGTCTCTTTTTCACGCCATGTAATCTCTTTTATTATCTTTTGTGCCTTAGCTCTCCACGCGGTAGACAATTTCGCAATTAAAACTCTATTAGGACTTTCTTGGGTTTAAGGTGTATTGGGTAAAATGGAAATGGTTGGAAAATCTGGAATTGAAATTTTTTCTCATGATGTCCGTTAGTGCTTTTCCGGGCTTTTGCTCATTTTTCTCCTCTTTTTCTATTTTTTTTCTAGTTTTCTATTTATCACAATTTTCTTTTCTTGCTAGTTTTGTGGAGAATTTTTCAATTTTTTTCTTGTGCCTTTTTATGCAATTTTCGGACTTAATTTCTGGGATTTTCAACTTTCATAATTCCAGGTCAATGTGGTTTTTTTTCGGGTTGTCAAACGAAAGGAAAAATTATCTGGCTCAAATTTGGGTTACAAAGGGATGAATTTTTTACGACTTTTTATGGCTAATGTTTTTAGGTAACAAATGATGGCCTACTTGATTGTCAAAATGCGAGTTGTTTTACCATATGCATCTCAAGATTAATTAAGTTTAGAGATATGTTGGCGCTCTTTTTGAGACAACACCTCACACGTTTCCCGTAACCGATCAAAACACAGGTATTGACAACACGAACGACTTATTAAAATGCTGAAAAGAACTTTGAGTTAATCATAAACTCGAATTGATTTAAGAACTCGAAAAAATCGATAGGCTTGAAATCTTGTCGGGTTGATTAATATCCACACTTATTCGTTAAGTCGTTAATTTTCGCTCAATTTTCATCTTTGGTCAATTTTGGATTTGTGCATTTGATTTTTACAACTTGAGACAAAGTATTTGTGACATTTTTGAAGATTTTAAATTCCAATTTTTATTTATTTTGAAGAAAAATATTATTGGATTTTTCAAAAAAAATTAATTTTTATGAAATTTCTGAGCATTTTTGAAAATTTGTGAAGTTTTAGAAAGACGTACTTGTGACCCCCCCTAACTTAAACTTTTGCATTGTTCTCAATCAAAAGGACTAAAATATAAAAAAGGCAAAGCAAGAAGTGCGAAAAATAAAACAAACAAATATTTAAAATACAAAATGACACCAACACATGACTCAATAATACAACAAAAATCACCCTATACGCGTCAGGGGTGCGACAAACTCTCATCTCTCCACAAGCTCACCCGAACCCATGAACAGGGTCCAATGCTATCCTCATTTCTCCCATCTTCATATCATAAACCAATAATCAGAACAAGTTAAGACCTTTTCCATAGATAAGGGAAGGCCCGGGAGACTCGTCGTGACTACTCGGAAAGGGATCCTCGTGATGCTTACTCAAAGCGTGGCCTGCTTGCACCGACTAGGAGGAAACTTATAAGTTTCTTTTGATTTTTGGAACGCGTGGGTCGAGCTCTAAGTCGGACGAAACATAAATTTTCTCCTCAATCGCCTCCGGGAACATCAAGTGGTATGGGTGGATGGTCACAAAGAAGAAATTCATCGATTTTATCTTTCCATTCGCTTTCTTCTAAGTGACTACAAGAGCCCAATAGAAATTGTAATTCAATAGTAAGGCTCTCATCCCCCAACTTGAATTATTTTTCAAAGTCTTCAAGACTTATATCTCCTAATTCGCTCTGTCGAGAGTGTTTAGAACATTCTCTTTCACTTTCTTCTAAAGACTTCTGTGATGTGGAGGGATGGTCATTATAAAGGAATTCATCTATTGTATCTTTCCATTCGCTCTTATCCAAGTAAGTAAATGAATTCATTAAGGGTTGGATTTCCACATTCAGGCTCTCATCCACATGCCCAAATTCTATTTCAAAATCTTCCATGCTCACGTCTTTTTTGCGACGTGGAGCGCTAGTTACCGACCGTTTTCTTTTTTCGATCGTCGAGGGAGCTGACGGACAGTATGGGGCAGTGTGGGAGAATGCGGAGTTTTTTTCATAGAAAATAATACTAATAATTAAATAATTGATTAATTAATTAATCAAACATTTATTTAATTAATAAATTAAAGAATTAGTCGCAAGTGGGCAAACGGTCCTGGACGGGAAGGGTTAAGATGATAGAAAGCGCAAAACATTTTGGGTGCGATCATACCAGTACTAATGCACTGGATCCTATCAACAATCCCTAACTTTCTCTCTCGAGTAATGCCTACGTCCTCGCTTACCCTCCCAATTTCTAACTCCACTATTTTTCTCTCCTATAACCTCTCTCTCTCTCTCTCTCAATCGGGGTTACCACACACACCTCCCCCACCATTCTTTCATCATCAAAACTACCGCTCTCAGTTGATGAAATAAGGCACACCCCTAATGGATCTCACTTGTGCGACCTCTCATGCTCGTGTTCTTCCTCGATAACATCCGTTTCTCGTGGTTAGCTTTCGTCGCCCTTGTTCTTAATGTTATTAAAGAAATTTGTCTTGAGGTTCATGTTCCCAAATGTTAATTGCATTCTCCCACTTCGAGTACTGATGAGTGAATTAGCTGTAGCTAAGAATGGGCGACCCAAGATGAAGGGAACATGATTGCTCGGGAGAATGGATGGATCCTCATCCCAAATAAACAAATCTATCGGAAAGTGGAAAGTGTCAATTTGGATAATCACATCTTTGATAATTCCCCGAGGCATCTTCACGGAGCGATCCGCGATTTGGAGAGTCATAATTGTGGGCATGAGGGTTCCCAAATCAAGTTGCTTATAGATTGAATAGGGAAGAATGTTAACAGTTGCCCCTAAATCTATTAGCGCTCTTTCTATTCGATTCTTTCCCATGATGTACGAAATAGTGGGTTCACCCGGATCTTTATTTTTTAGTGGAAAATCACTCAACAGGACTGAGTTTCCGTTCTGTGTTAGAAATACATTTTTCTTTACCTTCATCCTTTGTTTCACCGTGAGTAAGTCCTTAAGGACTTTAGCATATGCAGGAATTTGCTTTATGGTCCCGAGAAAAAGTAAATCGATCTTTACTTTCTTAAGAAGACCGAGGACATCGTCCCGAGAAGTATCTTTGGATTGAGGGATCAACCTTTGAGGATATGGGGCTGCACTCAGAGGTTTTACCACCACTTCAGTCTCTCTTATTTCATCATTACTACTCTTTTTCTTGGAGATATTTCGTGCCGGGTGAAATCTCCTTTTCATTTTTATCATTGTGTGGAACAGGTGAAAGGTCAATTACTCTCCCACTACGCAGAGTGGTAATTGCACTACATTGCTCAAGATGTACTTGGGATGTAGAGCTAACACTTGATTGATCTTGGGGTGGTCTTTGCCCTTGGGACGGGAACTTACCTTTCTCTTAGATACTTAACGTCGATTGTAACTTGGATATGTTCGCATTCATGTCAGCGAGCATGCGATCATATCTAGCATTGGTTACACTCTGGGAGTTGATAAAGAGATTTATTGTATCCTCGATGTTCCTTCATAGTGGAGTAATATATGGACCTGGAGGAGGTGGTGATTGCTGGAATTAAGGAGGGGGTGGAGGTGGAATAACCTATGAATATGGGTTTATCGCAGCTTGTGGTTGTCCATAGTTAAAACTCGAATGGTTTCTCCACGAAGGGTTGTACGAGTTCCCATTCGGGGTGTAAAAATTTCCCTTGAATCCTCATATAGCATTGATAGCTAGACTTTTTTGTATGTCATTGTTGTTGAAAGCCAAGTTAGTCAAAATCCTTGATTACCTACAAAATATAACAATCTAAAGTGTAGAGTTAAGTAAGGGTATCAATCCACTTCCTAAGGAGTAAGCTAGAGACAAATTCAATTGTAATTCATTTTTTATTTTCTTTTTGTGCTTTTTCACTTTTCTAAATTTTTTTTAGCTTTTTCAATATTAAAACAATATGGTGAGGTGAGGTGAATTAAGACTAAACTGAAGTGTGAGATGAAAATAACTAACTAGAAAGTGACTAAAATGAAAACAAAGTCTAACACTAAAATAAAAGATAAAGTGAGGTAAATAATTGTGAGAACAATCAAGGAATGGGATTACACCACAAATTTTAGTTATTCTAATTAATTAATTTAATCATTTGAATTCTCCCAAATTAATATCAAAATTACAAACCAACTCTCATT
Organism: Sambucus nigra; assembly: GCA_949130495.1. Lineage (NCBI taxonomy): Eukaryota > Viridiplantae > Streptophyta > Magnoliopsida > Dipsacales > Adoxaceae > Sambucus > Sambucus nigra. The sequence goes on from OX422208.1 coordinate 288,272,570, forward strand.
GCAAGTGTAATTATAATATTAATCTTTTAGAAAATTAAGTTTAACACCCCACAACTCTAGAAAAATAGATCTACACTCCTTTTAATTAATCACCCGCTAGGATCAATCGATTAAATTCATGTAAATCTTAGAAAATAATTTTAGAGTTGAAATTCAAGTTATAACACCCCACTTAAGAAACCCCTATCTCTAGTTCGAATCTAAAATGGGTATTATAATTATAATTTCTATTTTCTCTCGAAAATCAATTACCCTCTCTCGAGGCGTAAATTTAAGGGTGAGGGATTAAAATTAACATTCAAAGGGACTTTTCAAGTAATTAAACTAATAAAATAAAATAATATCAAATAAGGGTTTTACCCCACCCCTTGAAAGGGGATTTAGCCTAACATAGTATCAAACACAATAAACAAATATTCAATAGGCATTTAATATAAAAGAGTAGAGAGGAGAATAATCAAACCAATGTTCTTGAATTCAATAAACTTCAATCCTTGAATGAGAAGCATACAACCCTTCAATTGAGAATCCAATTAATTTGAAAATAAATGAACACTCATTTAAATCTCAATCAATATTTAACCTCACAAATATCTAGAAAATAATAAAACAAAACTATTTACAAATGGTGTTTTTCTCTACAATTTTCTCTCTAGAATTTTCCTATCTAAAAGCTCTTTTGAATTGGGGTCTTCATCTTCTTTTTATACAAGGCATGGAGCTAGGGGTAAAAATGGGAATTGGCTATGGTGAACATGTGGGAGAGGTGAGAGCACATGTGCATGGGGGTAAAAATGGGAGGATAAGGGTTTATGATATATGGAAGGTATTTGGGTGAGGGTTAATTAGGAATTTAATGGAGGGTGCATTCGATATGAGTGAGGTCATGTGGGTAGTGAGGTGAGGGAATAAAACAATTCAGATTTAGTTATGGGTATTTTGGGTATTGGGTAAAATATGGGTAGTTGGGGTTTAAGGGTAAAATGGTTTTAAGGGAATAAGTTGGGTTTTATGGCATGTGGGGAATTGGGTTTATTTGTTGGTTTTATTTTGCTTTTGTTCATGTCTTGAAAGGAGATGGAGATATCGGGTAAAAGGTTTGGAAATAACATGGATCTTGAAATGGTGAAATGGGTTTTGGGGTCTAACATGGAAGTGGATTTAGGTCGCCGAGGGTATGGCTGGTGGCTGTTTCGGGTTAGAGATGGTTGAAAGGTCGGGTTTTGAATGATGAGGCGAGTACATGGGTTTGGGTCACCATGGAAGGGGCGACGGGTTTGAACAGAGGGTCGGACGAAGGTGGCAGCTCCGATCGGAGCTGGACGAGGGTGGTCTGGAGGGTTGTTAGGATAAGGGGTGGCTCGGGTAGAGATTTTGGGTTTGATGTGCTCACCGAAAGTGGAGGCAGGGGTTGGTGGGATATCGGCCAAGGGCGCCGGAGATGGAGGTGTCGGGTTGCAGGAGGGTAAGGTGAGTTTGTGGTTTTAATGGAGTTTGGATTTTTGGTGGGTGATAATGGAGGTGATGGATGATGAGAGAGAAAGGGGTGAGATGGAGGTTGCAGATAAAGTGGGGTGTGTTAGTGTGGGTGAGGGTGTATGGTATATCATAAGTGGGTGTGTTGGATATAATGTGTTTGTGTGTAGGGGTTATGGGTATTGTGTGTGTATTTAATTTGAACTCCTAAAAATAACACTAAAACTAACTAATAAAATAAAACTATAAAAAATCTAAAAATTAAATTTCTTTTCTAAATGTAAAATAAAGACTCAATAAAAAAAAAAGAAGAAACGAAATGTAAATATATTAAATTTAAAAACTAAAGTCCTAATAAAATCTAATAAAACTAAATTCCTAAAAAATAATCCTAATAAAATAAGGCTAAACTAAAAACTAATAAAAATCAAAATAAAATTAAATTATAGTAGTAAATATAAAAACAAAATAAAATCAAGAAAATACTAAATAAATCTAAAATAAATCCTAAAAATAAAAATGACTCAAACTAAAAATTTTAAAAATAATAAAAAAGTACAAAATCAACACACACATGGTTTGGGTAGGTTTAGGCTAGGCTGGGCTAGGTTAGGGTTACGGGATAAGTTAATTAACTCCATTTAACTGCAAATTGCTTCGAAATATAGATTTTGACACTGCAACTGCAATTAAGCATGCATAATAAACATTTAAGCATATAAGACCCATATTGTCGAGAATTAGCAACTAAAGTACGTCTATTTAGGGTATAAATTGTACAGTTTTGGGTGCTTATCACACCACCCCCAAACAGAGCGTTGCTAGTCCTCGATCAATAAGATAGCGAGAAAGATAAAGATAAGTAACCAAAAGTGTACCACTTTCGCGGGCATTTGCGATTGCACTTAGCATGTGCCACAAGCCTTTAAACCTATAGGTTGCCCTACATGACGAGTTGTGTCTCGTGAGGGTTTGCAGGGAATATACCCACAAAATTCTTTATTTGCAAAAAGGTAGTCAATCTCTTATTAGACATAGAATAATCTCACAATCCATCACATGAGAAAATGATTTCAGAAATACAAGCTAGAATGTGTAAAAATTTTAGCAAGTAAATACTCAAAGCACATCCTTCCTAGAATTCAATGTGTGTAGTGTGAATCAGTTAAAACGAGTCGAGTATCACAAAAGTAATTCCTAGATTGCCTTGTCGGAATCAACGCTTCAACTTCAAATCTCGCGGAGATATCTCTCTCAAACGAAATCTCAAGATTTGGGTAAGTGTATCGCTCTTGTGTGTGAGGAGGTGAGTAAATGTAAGCAAGTTCAAACGTCTCACACACACATAAGAAAGAACGAACAATAAGAAAGAAAATGATCTCATGAAAGAATGCCAATCACTATAGTGAGAATGTTGAGTTATTCACCACGTTGACTTTCATTTGCCCGAACACCTATGGGAAAATATGGATGATAATGGGTGATGGGAAAATGAAATGGGAAGTATATGATGATGTGAGGGATAATATGGATGGTGATAGTGAAATAGGATGGGGTGATGATATGATGGATGGTGGATATGTGATGTAGGATATAATGGTGATATGAATGATGATATATGAATGGATATGATAGAAGAGTGTTCTATACTTTAGGCACAAATGTCTTTATTACTAACTACAAACTCTCTTTCTTTTCTTTTCTCTCTCTTTTTTTTGCTATTTTTCTTTTTTCTATTCAGCTATTTTTATGTTTCTCCCTTTTTCCTTATTTTGTTTTTGTTTTTCTCTCACTGTTCAAACCAACAATGAAGACATTTAACATTTGGAATAACACTCTATTATTTGAAATCATGGAAGATATATGAAATGAGGTGATGGTGAGGAGAATATATATGAAATATGGGAAAACATGGGAATGTAATGAGTGAAGTGTATGGGTGAAAAATGGATGTGAAATGGAAAAGTGGTATGTGTATGGATGAACATTTGGCGACCGGGACAAATTTCAAGACACACATTTCTTACAACTCGAAAAAGATGTCATTCTTAGTGATAAAGCCAAAATTTTAGAATAATGAGATCATACAACAATTTAAAGTGCGGACCCAAACGAATTTGAATCAACTTGTGACTCGGAGATTGCGTAAAACTCTCTAAAAGGGTGAAAGGCACAAAACTCACAAGCTAAAGTCTCTACTAGTGATCCTTAAGGTTCTCTTTAGAATTGTAGTACTCCTCAACTCTAAACGTAATGATGTGATAAGTGCGCAAATTTTGTTGAGTCTAGAAATTCATGGTGCAACAAGACTGAAGCGGATGATTGGAAGTTATTTAGAAAAAATATTATCTAGCTTGATTCCTAGACTTTGAAAGATGGATGATTGAAAGTTCACATCAATGAGTGAGATGAAAGAAACTGCATGAAATTTTAAAAATCAGGTTTAAAAATCAAAATTTTTCAAAAGAGGTACGATTTTGATAAAATTCTCCACCCCCAAACAAAAAGAAACATCGTCCTCGATGCTAAGTAAAATGATTTTTAAAATAAGAGCATAAGGTAGGAAAGAGATTACCAGAATAAACCACTAATGAAGTGGAAAGATGTCGCCAATAATAAACCTAAATAAGTGATAAGAAAGAAAAAAAAGGTGTACAAGTCTATAAACAGGATAAAGAATTAGGTGATGTGAAACACCACCCCCAAATAGGATGAGACTCATACAAGAAATGCAGTCTGCCTCCCGGTAGCGCTAAGTTTAATGTCTTCAGCCAAACCGAACCATTCTCACCCTAAAGATAAGATCTCTGAAAGCGCGGGGTGGCAGAAAAATCAGGTGATGAAGATCACCCCCAAACAAGACTGAAGCGTCAGTCTTGTTGGAAACAAGCTAAAGTGGTCAATGTACCTGTATGGAAAAGTGCATCACGCAATGTAAAGCATCGGTGGACCATGGGCGGGTGGGAAAAGGGTAAGAGTGACGGTGAATAGTTATCGATAACGGGACTTATTGAGCTTAAAGGTGAGGGCAACTAGGGCCCTATAAGAATGGTGCTCCAATTGGCGAGGGAGGCGAAATGGTGTAGAAAGTGGAATGGGATGGGACTCATAGAAAGGAAACGACCATTCTATGAATGAACGATGATAATGGTCGCGCCGTGACACACCAGGGAGCTGTCGAGAAGAAAAATCAACACCATAAGGAAGTGGTGTGCATGGAGGAACAAGCTTGATGTCACGGAAGTGGAGAGTATCACCACAAATACTCTCGTGGGTGGTGGAGGATGGTTTAAGGTGAGGATCTAAAAATGTGGATGGAAACATGAACTGTGTAAAATCAAGATCCAAACCAGGTGGTGGGGTGGAAGGGATAATGGGTGGATCGGGTGGGATAAATGGTGTATCAGGTGGGATAAATGGTGTATCAGGTGGGATAAATGGTGGAGGAAGATGATCTAACTCAAGAGTGGGAGACACACACTCATTGGGAGGAGTAAAGAAATACTCACAAGGGAGTGTGGAATTAAACGAGTGAGTGATCAAATTATCCACCATTATGTCACCATCCGATGTGGTGAAAGGGTTTAACGAGGCATTAAGATCAGAGATAGAGGAATCACGAGAATAATGGGATGAAGATGAGACAAGAATGGTGGGACATAATCCATATCCGGATAGTTAGGAACTATCACGGATTCTATCTCGGGAAAATGGTGAACACTCGTAGCCGGAGCGAACCTAAAAGATATGGTCATGTCAGAGACATAGGCAATTGGGGCACAGGGTAAAAGCTCGGGCATATTTTTGGATATGACGGGAAAGTGAGTGGGAACCTCAAAGTGGGGTTCATGATGACATGGTTTGATTTGATCAGGCTCACTATCGAAAGGTAAGTCAACACAATTATCGACTTGGGACCCGGACCATGGAATGGTCTCAACTTCGATATTCTCGGGGTGGTAGGGTTGGTCACACTCAAAATTCGTGTCACAAGAGGACACATCATTGTCACACTCGGTGGCAACGATGGGTGTGGACATGGGAATATCCGACTCTCTCGCACACTCCAATTCATTTAACCTTTGTTCAAGCCTTTGGAGAGCTTGAGTTTGAATTGCTTGCTCTTGCTCAAGTATGAACGTTTGCAAGAGGGTTTCAAGAGTGGAGGTAGATTTATGGGTGGTGGTGGTGGGTGAGATGGACACAACTCGCTATAATCGGGTCAATATGGAGAATACTCGTATGAAGTGTGTGGGGTGGGGCTAAGTTCATCATACACGAAAGGATCGCTTTCTTGATGGATAATTGGTTGATACTCATGGGGTGCGTAGTGAGGGAACTGATCGTGAATAGGTGCACAAGGTTGCCATGACGACTGTTGGAAAGTGAGAGGATCCACAACATCGAGTTGGGATTTGTATTGCGTGGAAGGGTGATCAGGCCTCCACGAATATCTCTGGTACTCACACAACTCGAGATTGGGTATATAGGGAGAATAGGTCGAGGCGGGTTTCGAAACAGTGTCATATGAATACACATGGTCCGTGGTGGGTTTGTATGGATATGAAGAGTATGGGCACTCATGGGACATGTGATCGGCATAATAACAGTGGGTGCACAATAAAGGAGGAGGTACGTCAACGCTTGACACTGAGGGTGATGGAATAGGTGGTGCGTGCATAGATGGGTCAAGAGTACCAACGGTACTCGTGAGAAAGGTGAAACGAATAAGAATATCATAAAGAGACAACTCAGGAGCACTCTCACACGTGTCACATGACAATCGAAAATGACCAAAGAAGTCCCGTAAAGGACGTTCTTCGGCCATGAGGAGAAAAATATTTTTTTTTGATTTTTTTTTTTCAAAAGGAAAGAAAATATTTTTGGATTTTTATATAAAGGAAAGAGAGAAAATATTTTTGGATTTTTTATAAAAATAAGAAAAGAAAATATTTTTGGATTTTTGTGAAAAATAAAGGAAGAAACATATTTTTGAATTTTCTAAAATGAAAGAAAGAAAATTGTGGTGACAATTATTGTGCAACACGAATAAATAAGAAGAAAGCATTCACCAAGTGAGAACAAGGAATATAAAATGACAATCACATAACAAAGGATGTACGTGGTTCAGCAAAGATGTGCCTACGTCCATGGTGGTGCAGTTGATATTATTTCTATATACTCCGGAGAGTAATTACAGAGAATACAAAAATTGTCCTTTTGCCCCGGACCTAGGGTTTAATATATACATGTACATGTAGGTAAGTGGAGGTGATGGGTTCCCACACGTCTTCCATCTCCCTTACAACTTCCCTTAACGAGAACGTGGGGGGAGACCGGATCAAAATAAGAGATGAAGGGACTGGACTTTGGGCCGCCAGGACTGGGCTACTCGTCCAGGCCCATGGTCCTAATTTTGGGTACCCACAATTGCCTCTAAATTTGTTGGGCCATGTTTATGGGCTCAATAGATTTAAATGATTAGCCATAATGGCTGTTTTGCAATTCTTCAGAAACCGTGAAGTTGATTTTGGCGGCACCCGCCTCGTATCTTGTGCACTATGATTAGTAGAATTTGAAGGTTTCTTGGAATAGGTACTTCTCTATTGTCGTTCCAATTTTTTCAGCATTTTCCCATTCCTTGCGAGTTCTAGCACTTCGTACCTTCCTCTCTCAATCTCCAGTCTCATTGCTTCCTTGTCGTTTGGGCGCGTGCTTCTTCATCGTTCGAATTGGTCTTCTATCTTGTAAGTTCCCTGTATCTTTTCTCTGTGCTTTGTCTTTGAGTTTGTAGTTTTTTAGGGCTTTTCAATGGCGAAGATTGGGAATAGGTCGGTCTCTGAGTTTAGGAAGTTTTACAACATTCTCGAGTGGGTAGATATTGAGTGTTGTTCCTCCCCTCCTAGAAACGTTAGAGAGATAGATGATGCTCACTGGATCCATGTTCTGTTGCTTTCCCAGGGGGGACTCACTTTTCCTCCCAATGATTTGTTCCTGCATTTCTTTGGCTATTTCAATATTGTTCCTGCGCAATGCTCGCCCAATGTGTGGAAAATAGTAAATGGCGTCCATAGGATAAATCAATTGTATTGAACTAGGTTAGGTCTCGCCGAGGTCTGTTTCTGTTACTCCTTTTCTCGAACTAGTTCTCGTGTCCTTTACCTCAAAGCTAGGAGCCCTGACAGGGTATTGGTAGTAAATCTACCTAATTCCCATAAGGACTACTGGCAAGAAGGTTTCCTTATTAGAAATTGACAGTTTTCTCCCCAATTTGAAGGGTTGAGGTCTGAGAGGTTCTCTGTCCCCTTCTATGGGGAGGAATACATAGGTAGACATTGTACTGTTATTTTGATTTTTGTTGATTTGTAATCCTTCTAACTATTCTTTGCTTTTTCTTGCACAGCGAAGTCAAAAAACTTGGAACCTGCACTAAACGAGGTCCGTCTTTCAGAATTGGTAAAGGCTTGGAAAATCAGGGAGACCTTAGGTGATGGCGAGCACCCCAGATCTGTTGCCTTCCTACTCGAGTATAAGAACGTTGGTTCCAGCTTTATAGCAAGGCCTGTGGATAGTATCCCAGAGTTTGAGTCATCTGAAGAGACTACTGCAGGTACTATCCAATTGGACGAGGAAGAGAGTAGCTCTGAGAGTGACATTGTTGGAGCTATAAGTGATCTGCGGGGAGGGAGCTCTAGCAGTAGTAGCTCCTCTGATCGTAGGGAGGTTTCTGAATCTCGAGGATCGTCGAGTACCTCTAGAATTTTGAGTGAAGGAATGGTTCCACCCCGAAAGAACCTGATTTGGGATGATGACGATGAAGACCACATGTTCCTCGCACAGAGGTTGAAGAAGAAAAAATCTACCTCAGGGGCTATGGCTTTTGGTTCCCGATCTTCTACTCAGGAGCAGGGGAGGAAAAGGAAGGAAGAGGAGCAGGTGAGAGAGAGAGAGGGGAAAAAGGAAGAAGAGAGGAAGAAAATAGAGGATAAACGGAAGGTATAGGAGAGGAAGAGGAAAGAAAGCGAGAAGGAAGAGGAAAAGAGGGCTAATGAAGCAAGGATGAAGGCCGTACAGGCCTTAGTCCTGGTGTTTGCTCTGCCCGAGGGGACCTCCGTGGCAATTTCTCCTCAACTGGCCTCATCTTTGCTCGAGAGATTTGTCCTCCTGGTTGATCGCTAAAGGGCATTAGGGTCAGAGCACTTGGCCCTTCAGGCTAGTCAGAGACTTGCTCTGGTAAGGTTTTTCCCTTTTTCTCTTATGCTTTTCAGACTTCCTCTATTTTCCACTTCTAATGCCTTCTTTTTTCTGTAGTTTGTTACTGACTTCGCCGTGCTGTATCGTTCATGCGATGTGCTGGTGAAGAAGAATAGTGAGCTGGAGTAAGAGAACTCTGCCCTGAGCTGAAGGGTAAAGAGCTCAAGGCCAACTTCAAAGCCATTGCTGCTGCTTGGATTTCATCCGATTTGGCTCTTGCCACTTCCAACAAGGAGAAGGACACTGCAGTCCAAGATCTGAAGGAGATGAGGCAAGCGTATGACTTGGTTTGCTCGAGCAAACTTACAGTCATTGAGGAGAACAGGGCGCTCACTGAAGAGCTTAAGAAGAAGGAGTCTGAGGCTATTACTACCAAGGAAGACTCTTATAATTCTGGCTGGACCGCAGCATATGAGGATGCTGAATTTCAGATAGGCTATATTAGCCGTCTGAACTTCAAGAAAGGATGGAATGAGGCTCTCATTGCTGCTGGAGTAGATGTTGCATCTCCACTTTTTGACGAGCACTACCCAGGGCAGAGGCTAGTCATAGATGAGGACCCTGCCCCAGCCGTTGAAGGCTCTGATCCTGTTCCTCAGGCGCCCTTGCTGACGTTTCTCCTATTGAGGTGATAGAGACCACCCCTACCGAGGACAGTTCTCCTTTTGATGTTAATAAGGGGAAAGGGCCATCAACCTCTGGGCCACCTGAGGTTTCTAGTTAGTTATCTGATAGGATTGCTTTGTATTTTTGTTTTTTCCATTTGTAAACTTTTCTTTTTTCAGTTCGATGTAACTTCAATCTTCATTAATGAAAAAAGCTTCATTTCTGCTTGTACTGATTTGTCCCTTTCTCTCCCTTTTCTTTCTCTTGCGTGTAGTTAGTTGATGTGGATGATTACATTCCCGCTACTTCCCAGTTGGGTAGGACACTTGGTCCCAATGCGAGTCCCGAAGTTTGCCAGGCCTTCGTTAAGCTCTGCAAGTCCCTTAGGTCTAGAAATCAGAAGTATAAGGAGCAATCTGAGCTCGTGGCCAAGCTGAAGGACAGGCTCCAGGAGATGGAGGACATTGGTGCTTCAGTGCAAGAGGAGATCAATGTGCTGAAGGAAAAACTATTAGAGGCCTCTGATATCAACCAAGTAGGGGAGGTTCTTCAGCAGGAGAATGAAAATCTGAGGAGAAAAGTCTTACGACTCAGGGAGCATGCGCCGAAAACTGTTCGAGCAGTATTACAAGGCTCCTCATCATCGCGAGCTAGAGCTGATCATAATGTTACCCCTCCTATGTCGCGAAGTCTCACTCAACCTCCCCTTCCGCGAGCTGGTAGGAGCACCAGGAGCAGAAGCAGGGAAGGAGAAGAACTTCGCGATAGGGAAATGGTAGAACTCCGCAGTGATGTTCATCGAGCATATGTAATCACTGTTGGGCTTCAAAGGGACGTCACTCGGTTACGACACTTATTCAAGAAAGGCCCTCGGCAAGCATGGGCTGACGGTTATGATCAAGGCTGGTCGGATGCTCCAACAAGGCTATCTGAGTTCGAGGAGCATTCTTTCATCAGGGGGTGGCTAAGTGCTTTGAAGGAGCTGCAAGTCCTGAGGAACTCGGTGCTATGGTATCGTCATGATATGTCTTCCTCCATACTGATGCCTAACCCATTCCAAAGGGATGATCGATGGATCCCCATCGATGATATTCCTCGGCAATTATTGGAGTCGGATACGAATGAGGTGGTGGAAGAGTTAGCTCCTGCTCCTGATGACGGACGAAGAGCTTGAGTAGCTGATTATCTTGCTCGGAGGCTTCCATCCCATTGAGATTTTTCTAGTTATTTTTTTTTGTATTTCTGATAATGTAAATGCTTTGGGTGAGCTCGTCGACTAAACATGTATTACCATTGTTGTAAGTATGATGGATTAATGAAAAGTTTGTGTTTTGGGCAATTTTGCTGACTAAACGTGTGCATCCTACTTTTCATCTTGCTGCTCTGTAATGTTTTTTGTTTTGTCATGCAAGTGTCCCCCCAGTCCAGTATAATACCAGGATACCATTATGCACCACTTTACCTTTTAGGTTGTGTCGTCACACTCCCTTAGGCCTAAGTGGGGCAATTGGCGAGGACACACCTGGTGTTGGATGTCTTCATCCGATCAGGATTTTACTCAACCGAAGTAGGTTTGATGAACAGTATAAAATTTGGTCGTATTGCCTAAGGATCCCCTGTAGGGCTTCATATATTACCAGGGGCAATGCTAAGAGGTCTCTAGTGTTTTATGACGATGACCTAAGGAGGGGTATTCCCCTTATATAGTGATCAATGTGCTTGTTATTTGGAAAAGATGTGCGATGAATGCAGCTGTCACTAATCAGAGTGTAACCAATTAAGTAACTTTCATTAGTAATAAGGAAATGAACTTCTGTTTTCATAACAAAAGAATACAAGAAAAATATCTATAAATAGAATTTCTTGAGATTAGCTGCGTTCCATGCTCGTGGTATTTCTCTGCCCTCCATCGTTTCCAAGTAATAGGCACCTTGCAGATCGTCTTTAGTTACTTTAAAGGGTCCTTCCCAGTTTGGGCCTAGCTTACCGTCTGACGACTTCACTGTGCTGCCCAGGACTTTCCTTAGAACATAGTCCCCAACTCGGAACGTCCTCGGTCTAACCCTTTTGTTGTAACTCTTTGCGAGTTGTTGCTGATAGTTCGCTAGCTTTACCAGGGCTAGCTCTTTGCGCTCGTCGGCTAGGTCGAGTTCGGCGAGCAATGCTTCATCATTCAGGCCTTGGTCAACAAGGTTGGATCTCATTATTGGCAAACCTTCTTCTAGTGGGATGACTGCTTCAATGCCATATGTCAGCGAAAATGGGGTTTCTCCTGTTGCCCATCGAGGAGTGGTTCGGTACGCCCATAGAACATGGGGTAGCTCTGTTACCCATGTGCCTTTGGCTCACTCTAATCGCTTCTTTAATCCATCGATCACAGTTTTGTTGGAAGCTTCAGCTTGGCCATTGCTCTAAGGGTAGGACACCAAACTGAAGTGGTGTCTGATCCCGTGTTCGTTACACAAGTTCTGAAAGGGGAGGGACCACTTTTGAACTGCGTTCCATTATCGGTGATGATGGTTCTGGGGATTCCAAACCGAGTGATTATATTCCTCTATATGAACCTTATCATATCAGCATCTCGGATGTTCGCCAGGGGTTCAGCCTCAATCCATTTGGTGAACTAGTCAGTCGCAACCAACAGGTATTTGCGATTGCCGACGACGGTGGGCAGTGGTCCCACGATGTCCATTCCCCATTGGGAAAAAGGCCATGGGCTGGACAGGGACGTCAGGTCGCTGGTGGGTTGGTGGGCCATAGGAGCGTGGAATTGGCATTTCAGGCATTTACGGACATATACCGCGGAGTCCTTTTGCGTATATGGACACCAATAGCCTTTCTTCATTGCTCGAAAGGATAGAGACCTTCCTCCGATATGACTTCCACATATTCCTTCGTGAATCTCGTGTAGCACTTGCTCGACATCACCTAGGTGGACGCATCTAAGGTAGGGACCGAAGAAGGATTTCTTATAAAAGTCACCTCCTGTGGATAAGCGAAAGCGAGCAGCTTTGACTCTTATCTGGTGGGCAGTTTTCTTCTCATCTGGGAGCGTGCCATCCTTTAAATAGTCCTTTAAGGGGTCTATCCAGCTGGGGGCTGATCCCACCTGGAGTATTTGTTCCACATTTGGTAACTTGCTGTTGTAGTTAATGCTCGAACAAATGAGGAAATCGATGGGGATGACCCTTTTAAGGTCCGAGTCAACTGCCGAACTCAAGGCTGCTAAGGCATCAGCATGACTGTTTTTCCCCCTGGGAAACTACTAGTTGTTGATCTCTTTAAAGATTGACATTAATTCTCTCACTAAGGCGAGGTAGGCAGCCATTCTTTCATCCTTTGCATTGTAATCTCCACTTATCTGATTGGAGACTAGTTGAGAGTCGCCGAACACCTGTAAACATTTTGCTCCTAGAGTTTGTGCCTTTTAGATATCAGCTATTAGGGCTTCGTACTCTGCTTCGTTGTTGGAGTCTGCAAATCCAAGCCTGATTCCTTGTTCGGGGATTGTGTTTTCTGGAGTGATGAGGACAATACCTACCCCCGCCCCCTTTGAGTTGGAGGCTCCATCAACGAAGAGTCTCAAGGTTCTCTCTGTTGCTTGGTTCTTCTCTTGCCTTGTTGGTTGAGGTTGGTCGGAGAGTTCTTCGCCCGTGAATTCGTCTATGAAATCAGCAAGGATCTTACCCTTGATAGCTGTCCTTGGTTAAAATTGGATGTCAAATCGGCCAAGCTCGACTGACCACTTAGACAGTCTGCCCGACAAGTTCGCTTTCCTTAGGACCTCCTTAAGGGGATGCGATGTAAGGATGATGATAGTATGAGCTTCGAAATAATGCTTCATCTTCCTCGAGGCTATTACAAGTTCAAAGGCGAGCTTCTCTAATGGCAGATACCTTTGCTCGGCGTCTAATAAGGTCTTGCTCACGTATTAAATGGGGTGTTGGATTCCTGCAACCTCGCATATTAACGCAGAGCTGACAGTGTGATTGGATACGGAGAGGTACAGGTACAAAGAATCCATTTGCTGTGGTATGACAAGCAGCGGTGGGGAGCTTAAGTAGGACTTGAGCTCATCCAAAGCTCGCGAGCAGTCTGGGCTCCACTCTATCGGTTTACTCCCCTTTAGAAGCTGGAAAAAGGGCTTTCACTTCTCGGAGGATTTGGAGATGAAGCGATTTAAGGCGGCGAGCATTTTAGTGAGCTTCTGCACATCCCGGATTGTTCGAGGGGGTTTCACCCTGTTAGTTGCATCGATTTGGTCTGGATTAGCTTCTATGCCTCTCTTACTGACCAAGTACCCAAGAAATTTTCCTGACTGGACACCGAAGGAACACTTGCTCGCATTAAGTTTCATCCGATACTTCCTGAGGATTTCGAAGGTCTTTGATAGGTCCGAGAGGTGATTTTCCTTCTTCTTGCTCTTAACGAGCATGTCATCGATGTAGACCTCCATTGTGTCTCCCATTTGATCCTTGAACATTTTAGTGACCAGCCGCTGATAGGGTGCCCCTGCATTCTTGAGCCAAAAGAGCATGACCTTGTAGTAATATAACCCAACTGTCGTGATGAACGCCATTTTGTCATGGTCTGGGGCATACAAGGGGTTCTGGTGATATCCTGAGTATGCTTCCAGGAAACTCATTCGCTCGTGAGCTGCAGTGGTGTCTACTAGTTGGTCTATCTTTGGGAGGGGAAACTATCCTTAGAGCATGCTTTATTGAGGTCAGTGAAGTCGATGCAAACTCTCCACTTCCCATTATTCTTCGGAACTACTACTGGGTTGGACAACCACTTGGGGAATTGCACTTCCCGTATGGATCCTGCATCCAACAGTTTTTCGACTTTCTTTTCGACAGCTTTAGCCTTCTCGGGTGCAGTTCTCTGTGCCTTCTGTGTGATTGTCTTGAATATGGGGTCGACGTGCAGCTGATGACAGACCATACTAGGATTGATTCCAGGCAGCTCGTATGGATCCCATGCGAAAACATCTACGTTGTGTCTCAGCAAGGTCGTTAACTTCTTCTGTTCTTGGTCGGTGAAAGATGATCCAATCAAGAAGACTCTGCTACTGTCACCAACTTCAGCCATAACTTCTACCAGGTCCTCGACAACACGCTCGGAGGGGAGGATCCTGGTCTCCTCTACTCTAGGTCTTCCGTACTTTAATTGCTACTTGGAAGGTATCACACCTTCTTAACCTTTCTCGCTGGGTTGAACGACCTTCTTCTCTGGCTTTGGTCGGATGGATGCTATGAAGCACTTCCTCGCCATCGCCTGGTCGCCTTGGATCTCCATTACTCCTCGCTCGATTACATATTTGAGCTTCTGATTGTAGGTCGAGGAGACTGCCTTCATCGCATGAAGCCATCCCCTGCCGAGGATGGTCTGGTACGGTGAGTCGATGTCAACTAACAAAAACTCGATCATCTTGGAGACGTTTCCAGCATGCACTGGAAGTACTATCTTGCCCAGGGGCATGGTCATTTTTCCAGCAAAGCCGACCAAAGGAACAATAGTTTCCTTTAGGTCGGAGGCGCTCAACTTTAATTTCCTGAATATGTCGAGGTACATTACTTCGGATGAGCTTCCTTGATCGATGAGCAGCTTGTCGATGTTAAAGTTGGCTATCCTGAGTGTAATGACCAGGGCATCATAATGTCGGGTCCTTACTCCCACCAAATATTCATCCGTGAAAACAATATGCTTGTTATAGTTGACGTCCTCTGCTCGTCGACGCTTTCCTGACTGTGACTTTGCTGGATCGATTTGAAAAGCATGCATTACCGCTGTAAGTTTTTTTATTTCCATTCGAGCTGAGTTCCCTTGTATCTGCTTGACGTCAGATACTACGTGGATTACTGCGAACTCATGTCCAGCATCATCCTCCATTACGTTGTCGGGTCTCGCCTCTCTGTTGGCAGCCACTTTCTCTGCCCTCTTTTCCATAAAGTCATTCAAATGCCCGGACTGGGCCAACTCCTCGAGGTGAGAATTAAGAGCTTTGCAGTGCTCGGTCTTATGTCCTCCCTCTTTGTGAAAAGCTCTTATTAACGCATTGTTCCTCTTCGAGGGATCTCCTACCATTTTCTTGGGCCACTTGATGAATGGCACATCTTTGATTTTCGCAAGAATTTTGTAAATTGGTTCTTTGAAGACGGTGTTGACCGCCTGGAATACTTTTGACGCGTCATGGTTTCCTCCATTCTTGGAGCCATTTTTGCTTCCGTTCTTTCCTCCTTTCTTTTGGTTCTCAGTTTTCTCACTTCTCTTGGTAGTGAGCTTAGCTCGACCATTTTCTCCTATATTAGGGCGGGTGACATCTTCCACCTTTGCGTATTTCTCGATTCGGGCCATTAGGTCGTCAATAGTCATAGCTTCCTTCTTCGTCAGGGACTGGTATATGAGGGAAGAACTAGGGAGCCCAATTTTTAAGGAGGCCACTCATTGAATAACTCCCAGTACCTCTTCGCGTAGTCTCGGAGGGTCTCTTGAGGCATTTTCTTCATTGTTAGCAAAGCATCCATCCTTTTGGGATGGGAGCTACTGGTACTGAATCGGTCCGTAAAAAGTTCGGCTAGGGATTTGAAATTCCTAATCGACCGGTGGGGGAGCCTTTCGAACCTCTTCTGTGCTACATCATGCAGGCTCGAGGGAAAAATGCGGCACATCAGGGCATCTCGGTGATTCCAGAGGGTCATGGACTGTCGGTATTGCCTAACGTGATCGATGGGATCAGTCTTTCCATCGTAAATCTTGAACCTTGGAATGGTAAATTTTTTAGGGGCTTCCTCCTCTTCGATTTCCCTCGTGAAGGGTGACTTCATCTGGGTTTAGAGAGCTCGCCTTGCGAGTTCTCTGGTTGATCTTGTTCCGTGGTGAGCAGGATGTTGGTCCATCTCCCTGCGGACTAGATTTCGTATGTTTTCGTCACTGCGAGCAGGGTTCTGGTAGCGGCGAGCTTTTTGCAGCCGTTCGCGGAGGTCGTCGTTTGACTCGCCTCCTTCGACCTTTTGAGATTCTCGCCTAGGGCTCCTTCCTCGGCTGCGAGACTTGCTTGCCTGAGGGCTAGGAGTGCAGTATGGATGTCTCCTGTTATCAGGATGAAGTTCCCTCTCTAGTCTTTCCCATCTTCTTCTCAAGCGAGCATTCTCAGCCTCGTATCTGCGGGAAGACTCCCTCTTCTCGTGGAGCCTTGCCTCGTACGCATCAATCAATCTGGATATCTATGTGGACCTCGTTGGTCCCGGACTTTCTTCTAAGGCCGACCTTTCTAGGTGAGATCTCTGATTTGAACGTCGAACTTCAGACCTAATCCTGCGAGGAGCAGGTGGCTCTTGAATATCTCCTACCTGAGGGGCATTGCTGCTGTGACCAGACATCTTAAACTCCTTTCTTGGTGTGGGTTCTTCTCAGGGAAAGATGAACATTTCCCACAGACGGTGCCAATTGTGGTGATAATTATTGTGCAACACAAATAAATAAGAAGAAAGCATTCACCAAGTGAGAACAAGGAATATAAAATGACAATCAAATAACAAAGGATGTACGTGGTTCAGCAAAGATGTGTCTACGTCCACGGTGGTGCAGTCGATATTATTTCTATATACTCCGGAGAGTAATTACAGAGAATACAAAAACTGTCCTTTTGCCCCGGACCTAGGGTTTAATATATACATGTACATATAGGTAAGTGGAGGTTATGGGTTCCCTCACGTCTTCCATCTCCCCTATAACTTCCCTTAATGAGAACGTGGGGGGAGACCGGATCAAAATAAGAGATGAGGGGACTGGACTTTGGGCCGCCAGGACTGGGCTACTCGTCCAGGCCCATGGTCCTAATTCGGGGTACCCACAAAAATATTTTTGGATTTTTTTTTGGAAGAAAAGGGTGGGGAAAGACGTGGACTCAAGATTTGGACGAACCAACTAAAATCGACTACCGAAAAATGAATTGGACACACACAAGTCAAGAAATTTTCCTAACTAGCACATAGCCAATTTTTATCTTTAGATTTAGTGAAAGGGTAGTCAAATTTTAATTAAGTCCGCGGGCGATAAAAAATCATGGAAATCTCTTTGTGATCTCCTTTGCAAAATATTCTCCTAATGGGCTCCCTAGTTAAAGGATTTTAAATTTAGTGATGGCTAGGGTAGCACACAAATGGTAAGCGAGTGAGTCGGGTGATGAGATTCCTTCTTGTGAGTGACCGGGTGTAGGTCTTTGTCAATTAATTCATCACACCATTCGAAAATAAATGTGAGAATAAAATCACACAAGAGCACACAAAAGAATGGACTCACTAATAGGAGAGGCGCGAGTGTTCAAGAAATGTACCTCCCACGGTTTTTACGCCGTGGGGTGCCGAAAATTTGAGTCGACCGGGGGGAGATTACGCCTATCTCAGTCGTCCCCGGGAGTCCTACCGACCCAAGGTAGAGAGGCTTCTAAATCCTCGCCTTTGGACGCCCTCTCTCTACCTTGTCCGGTTTCCCTATCCTGCTTTCTTCAATTATTACAAATTTAAATGAAAAATAAATGGTGTCTCTAAGCACCGCAGTACAAGCAAAATAATAACGTCATAGTACAAGCCTTCTAAAAATATAAAAATTGTACAAAAATGCAACAAAGAATAGGAAATAAATGAACTACAAAATTGAATCCGCTCTGAGCGCTTCACGATCCCAAGAATGGCAACGACGCCATTTGATAACTAGACTTTTTTGTATGTCGGTGTTGTATGTCCTTGAATTACCTACAAAATATAACAATCTAAAGTGTAGAGGTAAGTAAGGGTATCAATCCACTTCCTAGGGAGTAAGCTAGAGACAAATTCAATTGTAATTCATTTTTTATTTTCTTTTTGTGCTTTTTCACTTTTCTAATTTTTTTTTAGCTTTTTCAATATTAAAACAATATGGTGAGGTGAGGTGAAATAAGACTAAACTAAAGTGTGAGATGAAAATAACTAACTAGAAAGTGACTAAAATGAAAACAAAGTCTAACACTAAAATAAAAGATAAAGTGAGGTAAATAATTGTGAGAACACTCAAGGAATGGGATCACACCACAAATTTTAGTTATTCTAATTAATTAATTTAATCATTTGAATTCTCCCAAATTAATATCAAAATTACAAACCAACTCTCGTTGCAAGTGTAATTATAATATTAATCTTTTAAAAAATTAAGTTTAACATCCCACAACTCTAGAAAAATAGATCTACACTCCTTTTAATTAATCATCCGCTAGGATCGATCGATTAAAATTCATGTAAATCTTAGAAAATAATTTTAGAGTTGAAATTCAAGTTATAACACCCCACTTAAGAAACCCCTATCTCTAGTTCGAATCTAAAATGGGTATTATAATTATAATTTTGATTTTCTCCCCAAAATCAATTACCCTCTCTCGAGGCGTAAATTTAAGGGCGAGGGATTAAAATTAACATTCAAAGGGACTTTTCAAGTAATTAAACTAATTAAAATAAAATAACATCAAATAAGGGTTTTACCCCTCCCCTTGAAAGGGGATTTAGCCTGACATGGTATCAAACATAATAAACAAATATTCAATAGGCATTTAATATAAAAGAGTAGAGAGAAGAATAATCAAACCAATCTTCTTGAATTCAATAAACTTCAATCCTTGAATGAGAAGCATACAACCCTTCAATTGAGAATCCAATTAATTTGAAAATAAATGAACACTCAATTAAATCTCAATCAATATTTAACCTCACAAATATCTAGAAAAAAATAAAACAAAACTATTTACAAATGGTGTTTTTCCCTACAATTTTCTCTCTAGAATTTTCCTATCTAAAAGCTCTTTTGAATTGGGGTCTTCATCTTCTTTTTATAGAAGGAATGGAGCTAGGGATAAAAATGGGAATTGGCTATGGTGAACATGTGGGAGAGGTGAGAGCACATGTGCACGGGGGTAAAAATGGGAGGATAAGGGTTTATGGTATATGGAAGGTATTTGGGTGAGGGTTAATTAGGAATTTAATGGAGGGTGCATGTGGTATGGGTGAGGTCATGTGGGTAGTGAGGTGAGGGAATAAAACAATTTAGATTTAGTTATGGGTATTTTGGGTATTGGGTAAAATATGGGTAGTTGGGGTATAAGGGTAAAATGGTTTTAAGGGAATAAGTTGGGTTTTATGGCATGTGGGGAATTGGGTTTATTTGTTGATTTTATTTTTCTTTTGTTCTTGGCTTGAAAGGACATGGAGATATCGGGTAAAAGGTTTGGAAATAACATGGGTCTTGAAATGGTGAAATGGGTTTTGGGGTCTAACATGGAAGTGGGTTTAGGTCGCCGAGGGTTTGGATGGTGGAGGTTTCGGGTTAGAGATGGTTGAAGGGTCGGGTTTTGAACGATGGGGCGAGGACATGGCTTTGGGTCACCATGGCAGGGGCGACGGGTTTGAACGTAGGGTCGGGAGAAGGTGGAAGCTCCGAACGGAGCTGGACGAGGGTGGTCTGGAGGGTTGTTACGAGCAGGGGTGGCTCGGGTAGAGATTTCGGGTTTGATGTTCTCGCCGGAAGTGGAGGCAGGGGTTGGTGAGATACCGGCCAAGGGCGCCGGAGATGGAGGTGTCGGGTTGCAGGAGGGTAAGGTGAGTTTGTGGTTTTAATGGAGTTTGGGTTTTTGGTGGGTGATAATGGAGGTGATGGATGATGAGAGAGAACGGGGCGAGATGGAGGTTGAAGATAAAGTGGGTTGTGTTAGTGTGGGTGAGGGTGTATGGTATATCATAAGTGGGTGTGTTGGATAGAATGTGTTTGTGTGTAGGGGTTATGGGTATTGTGTGTGTATTTAATTTGAACCCCTAAAAATAACACTAAAACTTACTAATAAAATAAAACTATAAAAAATCTAAAAATTAAATTTCTATTCTAAAAATAAAATAAAGACTCAATAAAAAATAAAAATAAAAAGAAACGAAATGTAGATCTATTAAATTTAAAAACTAAAGTCCTAATAAAATCTAATAAAACTAAATTCCTAAAAACTAATTGTAATAAAATAAGACTAAACTAAAAACTAATAAAAATTAAAATAAAATAAAATTATACTAGTAAAGATAAAATAGAAAATAAAATCAAGAAAATACTAAATAAATCTAAAATAAATCCTAAAAATAAAAATGACTCAAAATAAAAATTTAAAAAATAATAAAAAAGTACAAAATCAACACACACGTGGTTTGGGTAGGTTTAGGCTAGGCTGGGATAGGTTAGGGCTACGGGATAAGGTAATTAACTTCATTTAACTGCAAATTGCTTCGAAGTGTAGCTTTTGACGCTGCAACTGCAATTAAGCCTGTATAATAAACATTTAAGCACATAAGGCCCGTATTGTCGAGAATTAGCAACTAAAGTACGTCTATTTAGGGTTTAAATTGTACAGTTTTGGGTTCTTATCAAGCATCCACCTGCTCGGTGTGCATGGATTTGTCGGCGGAATTCTTCGGGCATGCCTTTGTGGAATGACCCGCCCTTTTCTTTCGCGACACGGTTGGATCCGGAGATATCTCTGAAACTGATCGAATCAACGGTCCATTAAGGTATTAATATCCAGATGGTATAGACCGGATGCAGTTGGAGCGATAGATACGTGTCTAGGCAGGTTTTGGGTATTAAGATCAGATATTTCCCACGCTTGAGTAGTCTCTGCAATATACTACAAACGGGCCTCAGCATCACTAGTGTCTAATTACCAGAATGTTCATTCACACATAGTTTTCACAAGCTGTTTGGATGTCACTTGCAGCCCATTATAGAAGAAAGAGATCAAGTGCTGTTTTGCAAAACCATGATGTGGGCATGCGCTTACAAACTCTTGAAATCGTTCCTAACATTTGTCAAAAGGCTCATTATCTTGTTGTCAGAAAGATTGGATTTGAGTCTTGCAGAGTTGGTCTTGTGCGGTGGGTAGAATTTGTAGATAAATTTGGATTGCATATCCCTACAGCAAATAACAGAGTTCGGGTGTAGAGACCATAGCCAGGTCTTGTCTTTATCCTTTAAGGAAAAAGGAAAAAGCTTTAGGCGAACGACATCCTACATCCAAGCTTGGTCACTAAATGTCTCGCACGCCTCTTCGAACTCTCTTATGTGAAGGTATGGTTTCTCCGAATCCATGCCATGGAAAGTAGGGAGAATTTGTATCATCCCGTTGCGAAAGTGGAACTGATCAACATTATACAGGAGTAAAATGCAACTAGGGGTGACATTTTGTTCTAGAAAGAGTAAGTCTTTCATGGGACGATAAGGTGGATGTCCCTCTCCAGTGCCGAAACTAGCGGCGTCAGACATTGCTCCTTCTTCAAATGGCTCTGAATACTCACTCGGTGTCCTAGATGTGTGGTTCGAGGGTTGACTCAGGGTGTAATTAGCAATAGAGTGCTCAGGGGTAGGAGGTGGAACCCAAAACTGTGGAACACGAGGTGTGTGGGGACCGTTAGAGTTATACTCAACGATTGGATTTTTGAGAATTCGGGTTGGAGTATTTTGAGGAGTTTAAGTTTGTTCAGGATTTTGCATTAAAGGCCTTTGAGAGATTATTTTCTTTTAATATTTTTTTGGACTATTCTTTAGATTGGCTCGATCTAACCTAAGTCTACCTAATTTCCCAGCGACAACGCCAAAAACTTGACGCGACCACAAATGTGTATCTAGTGTTCATGTTGATATAAGCTCAAGTGCAAGCCTGTTGCATTAGTAATAAACCCGATAAGTCGAGATCGTCTCCACAGGGAAAAAGGACGAACGAAGTCATAACGACGTTGGAAAGATAAATCGATCCGTTTTTTCTGGCTCAACTTCTCTTTATTTTCTCCTCAACTTCGAATGACCATAACTTCTTCACCGTAGCTTGGATTGAGGTGATATTTTTTCCAGTGTTATTGTAATTGAAAGATGTACAACTTTCCAATTGGCCCCACCTCCGAAATAAAGCTTCAAAATTATAAAAATGCCCTTCAACTCTCCATTTCTTGGTTTCTTTCACTGTTTTGAGTTATCTTTCGCACTAACTTGCATGAAATACCTGTAAAACACGTAAGAGGTACACAAAACACGAAATACTTGACAAAAAGGGTTAGTATAATAAATATGAGATAAATCCAAGCTATTTACAATGCACGGGAACATAAAAACATTAAAATTAAGGGAATAAATGCGAAGAATTTATGCCTAATCATTACACAACGACTTTAGGTTCACTAGTGTCATCATCTTCACTCTCCTTCAAGGGGGAATCTTCAGCCTATTTCATGCCGGAGGAAACCTCCTTGTCCTTGGGTGTGTCATGTGGGGGAGGTGATAAATCAACAACTCTCCCACTACGTAGAGTGGTTATGGCTTGACATTGCTCTTAATTCTATATGGATGTAGAGCTAGCACTAGTTTGAACTTGGGGAGGTCTTTGGCATTGAGATGGAAACTTTCCCTTCTCTTGGATACTATACGATGCTTGGAATTTAGAGATGTTCACATTTATGTCTCTGAACATGTGATCATACTTATCATTGTTTGCATTCCAGGCATTGATGAATTTGTGTATCGTATCCTCGAGACTTCTCCGCAGTGGAGTGATATACGATCCGAGAGGTGGTGCTTGCATATGTCCTTTCATATCTCGTGCTTGTTGAAAGTGTGGGGATGCATCCGGAACAACGTGTGAATTAGGATTCAATGCAGCATGTTGTTTCCCGTAGCTAAAACCAGAATGGTTTTTGCATGAAGGGTTGTAAGAATTCTCGTGCGGGGCACCGAAATTACCCGTAAGTGAGTTTGAGATCCCGGATCGGTCCGTTTCATAAATTTTATTCAGTGACTTCAAGGGGTCGGATCAATTTGTTTATGGTGAAATCCAGATCAGTCCGGGTCTTAGATCAATTTCTCTTCATTTTCTCCTTTGTTTCTCATGATTTTCTCGCATCTTTCAAGGCTCATAACTTTTGCTCCGGGACTCGGATTTGGATTTTGTTCTTCCTACGTGCTTGTAGATCGGGGTATTCAACTTTCATTCTGGGTCCTCGTCCGGATTCCAGTTGCAAAGTTCTCTTTTGCCCTTTTTATTTTTCTTCTTTTCTTCTGGTTTCTTTCTTTCTCTCATGAATTAAACCCCTGTAAAATTGATGAGAAATAAAAAAAACTCGGGGTACTTATTAGAAGATGTCAGTATCACAGATATGATATAAAACAACGCATTTTACATCACCCGAGGTGATAAAAGTCTCTAAATTAGAGGGATAAATCGAAAGAATTTATGCCTAATCAAGCCCCCCTAACTTAGAAATTTGATCATCCCGAGCAATGCAAAAGACTCAAAAGCAAGGTAAAGTTCTAACTAAGGATATAATACTTCTTTCATGGTAAAAAGGTTGCATTTAGCACATACCTAGTTTTTATTATATTGGACACAGGCAATAAATATTTGAAAAATGACATACTTGTATTTCTAATATGAACCATGACATTAAAAATAAATAATTTTCAAATATTACCGATGTTCAAGTGTTTTAGAATTATTGTAATACAACGTTTCTGATATATATATTAAATTACATAATTTTAAAATATCACGAAATTTATTACTCTCGGTAAATTTATTTTAAGTTAAATTACACCGAACTTCGTGAACTATCTCGACTTTATGGATCAATTCTTTGAAATATTTTACCCAAAAGACTTACCCCCTAAACTATTAACCCGTTACAAATAAGTTCAAAAATTGATTTCCATCATTTTTAAAATCTAAATGGATAAAATACCCATCTTCTCAAATTAAAAGAAATTAAAAAAAACTCACCATCTATCCCTCTCTCCCCACACACCCATTTCAAACCAATCCAAACCCTCCCCCAACTTCTCACCACCGTCACCGTTAACCACATACCATAAAGTTGGCACCATAAAAAGTCGTCATCCCCTCTTGTTGGAACCAACACCCAAAGCACCTGAACAAACCCAACACTAACAACCACCTGCTATCAAACCACAACCCTTCAGTCCACCATATACCTCCCACCAAACTACCAGTTATTACCACCACAAACATCCCAATATATCAATTCGAATGAAACCCACCGAGAACCTCCACCACCACCCACTGCCTTCAACTTGTGTCAACGCTACCCAAGTACCACAGTGAGAAATTTCATAACAACCCAACTCCCTAATCGATTTGAGAACAAAGAGAGAAATATTTTCAATCGTCGGAGCCTACCTGAATGATGGACCACTTGGTAGTGGTGTTTTCCAGTGTAAATGGGGAGATGCGATAAGGAGGTCTAATCCCCTCTATATTTTGATGATCCTATCAAGAAACAATTAACACACAAATTAGGTTATACACATTTTGGGTTATAAGAGCAGTGGGAGTAGTGACTAGCATTATAGGTTGTTAGGCAGGGGGCTATTTTAGGTTTTAGGGCCTTTGGTTAAAATTGGTGTGTGTTGAGAGAGAGGGTGAGTTTTTTATTTTTATTTATTTTTTATTTTAGCTTTTGGGTTTTTAAATTTGTTCTGAAGGGTATTATTGTCCATGTTGATACCAAAAATTATCCATCTATGTGAACCAATCAGAAATGGACACTTGTCTCCTTACGTGACAACAATCCTAGTTAGTGGACACTTAATTAGTCCCAAATATAGTTGCTCGGTAGGCAGGCCGACCAATATGAAGAACGCGGATCATCAAAATAGATAAATAGTCACCACTTGGGAAACCACCAAGGGTCTCTCCACACGTGGTCTATACTATCAACCATCGCATTCAT
Source organism: Sambucus nigra (assembly GCA_949130495.1). Taxonomy (NCBI): domain Eukaryota; kingdom Viridiplantae; phylum Streptophyta; class Magnoliopsida; order Dipsacales; family Adoxaceae; genus Sambucus; species Sambucus nigra. Next base: position 288,297,703 of record OX422208.1, read on the forward strand.
TATGTATGGGTGTAAATGATTAAATATATAAAGGGATTTCAATCCTTGATCTGTGGGTCACTATAAATACATTTTATTCCTTTCATATATAAATGGCAAGATATAACGGATGCTAGGTTATTCCTCCTGTAGCAAGAGCACCTAGATTTCTATAATCACTCAAATCAATACAATAACAGTGGACGTAGGTTTTTCTTCGCAACCGAACAACTTTAAAAACTCCTTGTATCATATTTGATTATTTTATTACATCTTATATTTTATCTGTAATTAGAAAATTGGATCTAGTGCATTTTTTGACATCAACATTTGGCGTCGTCTGTGGGAAACGTGTGTCTATTATCGTTCTCTATCTTATACGTCTTTGTTTAGGGGAAAATAAATGACCTTGAAAGTAGTACCAGAAATGAATGCAACACTATCGTCTCATCTTCCCCGCCTACATCAGCCAACTTGAAAGGAATCTTACCAGTATTGCCAAGGGTCAAGATGCCATGCAGGAAACCATGAGGCAATTGGCTCAATCATTATAAGCTAGGTCTCAAGCTCTTTCTAGGTAACATACAGTTCCTTCTCTGAGTAGATAAATTCCACCTCCACCACCTAGGCATAGCCGACTTAGCTATTCTAGGTCTTCACGTGATAGGTCTTATCGTTAGGGAGTAAGATCATCTCTCAGATCCACGTAATTCTATGACGGCTATTCTTTTTCTCTTGAAAGGCCAAATATTTTGTAAAGATTGACCAGAGCTTCGGCTTTTGATTGTTTGGTACCCCAAGAAAATAGGAATCATCTAAGAGAGTTATACAAAACCAATGAACACCCAGTCAAACATCGTGAAGCCTCAATTAGGTCCAGATCAAGCATCTGACAATTTGTGCACGCCGAGCAAACATCTCAGGGTGAGAGCTCAGCATAAACACATGCTCGGGACGGCTGAGCTGCTTTAAATAAATCCAATGCAGGCAATCCTTCATGAAAAGGATCAATCCATCGATTGGAAGATCAGCTGAGACAAATGGCCAAGGCAAAGAATCCATTGCAGCAGAATTTTATTAAGGGGTCTCCTTTTATTCAGACAATTATTGATTTCCCACCTCCATCCAAGTTTAAATCCCCAGTGGTTACCCCTAAATATAATGGTAAAACTGACCCAATTTTGTACATTAAACAGTATTAGGCTGCAACTAACATATATTATGTTCCTGATGAAATGAGATGTAAAGCTTTTTCAAGCACCGTTACTAGTTCAGCCCAAATATGGTACAACAGCTTGACCTAAGGACAATATACCAACTTCAATCAGTTTTTCAAGTTGTTCATCAGTAACTTATTTTTGGGAACCAAACTTGTTAAGAGAGTAGCCCATCTCCTGAGTGTCTGGCAACGAGCAAAGGAAATTACCAGAGAATACATCACTTGCTTTAACAACTAGAAACTAGAAGTGGTTAGTTATGAAGAGAAAACATCCATCACCATTTTAATGAGCGGATTACTTCCAAAAAAGCTATATTACGCTTTAGCAAAAGATCCCCCCCAAAAAGCTCATGACTAAGGCAGGAAAAATTATGAATGCCGAGGAAGCAATGGATGCAAAGAAAAGTCCTGCCACTAAGTCTAGGACGAAGGAGCAGAAATAAAAGAAAGATAATAAGCCCAAAAATTATGGAGCGTATACTCCATTAATGGTTAGTATTCACCATATCTTGGATAAAATTAAGCATAATAAAGATTTACAATGGCTCAAGAAGTTAAGGGAACCACCTAACAAGAGGGATAAATCTAAATATTGTGAGTTCCATATGGATCATGGCCACCCGATGGATAACTGTATTTCTTTAAAGACCAAAGTGGAATCCTTCATCTGCTGAGGAAAGCTAAACAAATTTATTGACCAATGTGAAAGTCGAGAAATCAAAGGAAGGTCAAGTTCTCCTTATAAACCTAGAGATGATAGGAAGAAACACCATGAAGATGGTTATGAAGATGATCCTGACCTGTTGAAGAAGACCAAACAACTAAAACTTGAAGTAGCTATGGTACATTTTGGCTCTTTTGATTGCCATGTAATTATAGGTGGAGATGCATGAGGGGGAGATCAGATAATAGAGAGAAAGACCTACCTGAATAAAGCACAAGCCTATTCCTATATACAACAAATCAATCAGAATATATATGATCGGCCCAGGAAAATCAATAAGACAAACTGTTTATCGTTTTTTTAAAAAAGGATCTCTCTGGGGAAATATATCCCCATGATAATCCGTTTATCGTCAACTTTAGAATTCAAGAAGCCATCCTCATCGGGGTTCTGATAGATAATGGGAGCTGGCTGATATCATATTCTACCCCTACTTTTAGAGTTAAGGACGGGAATATAGTCAACTGGAACCATACCACAGACCCTTGATATATTTTTCAGGAGAAAAAGTCTATCCCGTTAGGACAGTTAAGCTAGAAGTATTATTCGACACTTAGCCCACAAGTCGTACTGAAAAGATATGCTTCTTTGTTATGGATAAAAATGTTTAGTCTACTTACAATGTGATCTTCGACATAGTAGGATGAAATGAATTTGAAGTTTTACCATCCATCGTCCATCAATGCTTAAAGTTCCCAACTCATTTTGGGGTTGGTGTCGTAAAAGGTGATCAAAAGGTGGACAGAGAATGCTATTACTCCTCAGCCAGGCAAGAAGATTTGGTTGATTTGAAGAAGAACACCACCACTTACCATGGAGACATAACGGAGCCTAATAGTAAATCAGAAGTTAATACTCTAGATCCTCGAGATGAAACAGAGCTATTCAAAGGGTAGATTGTGAAATCCACTGAAAACTTAATCTTGGATGATGACAAGCCAGAGAGAACCACCTAGATCGGCTCCACATTGGATCGACTCCTCAAAAAATAATTGATCGCATTCTTAAGAGAGCGAAGGAATGTATTCTCTTGGATCCATGAGGATATGCCTGGGATTGATCCCAACTTCCTCTGGCATGAGCTCAACATTAATAAGGAATCCAAGCCGATCCAATAAAGGTGCAGTGTGTTTAGTCTGGAGAAAAACCAAGCCATACAGGAGGAGGTGGAGAAACTAGAAGAGACCAAATTCATTAAGGATTTTAAATATCCAGCATGGTTGGCCAATGTTGTGATGATCAAAAAGAAAAATGATAAATGGGGAATGTGTGTAGATTTTACTTATCTTAATAAAGCTTGGGCCAAAAACCACTTTCCTCTGGACATAATTGATCAATCAATTGATGCCACAGATGGACATGAGTTGTTGAGTTTCATGGACGCTTATTATAGATATAACCAAATCAAAATGAAACTAGAGGATAGAGAAATCACCTCTTTCATTACCAACCAAGGTTCTTATTGATGCAATATAATGCCCTTCGAGCTAAAAAAGCTAGAGCAACATACTAGAGGTTGGTCAATAAGGTGTTTGAAGAGAAAATTGGGAAAAATATGGTGGTTTATGTAAATGATATGTTGACTAAAAGCAAAAAAGTTCCAGATTATATCAAGGACCTCAGTCAGACTTTTGATCATCTGTAAAAGCAACAAATGAAGTTAAATCCGACCAAGTGTGCGTATTGTGTGCAAGAGGGAATGTTCCTCGTCTTTATAGTAAACCAAAGAGGAGTTAAAGTTAATCCTGCCAAAGTCAAAAATCTGATAGAGATGCAGTCGTCGACCTATAAAAAAGATGTTCAAAAACTTACTGGTAGAGTAGTTACCTTAAATCGGTTTGTTTCTCTAGCAATATATAGGTGTTTACCGTTCTTCAAGGTTCTTAGAAAGACCTTTGAGAGGAATGAAAAGTGTGAAAAATAATTTCATGAATTAAAAAAGTATCTAGGATCTCTACCATTGTTGTCCGAACCAGTTTTGGGAGAAAAATTGTACTTGCATTTAGCTATTTCTGAGTTCGTAACTAGTTTGACATTAGTTCGATTAGTGAATGGGATCTATAAACTAGTCTACTACACCAGAAAATACTTCCAGATGAAATTAGGTATCCACGCTTAGAAAAATTGGCCTTAGCACTCATTGAATCCTCCAAGCGAATGAATTCTTATTTCCAAACATACACCATAGTAGTGTACATTGATATACCTCTTCGGTAAGAACTCCACAAACCTAAAAACTCAGGTATGTTGAGGTATTAGGCAGTAGAGCTGGGAGAATATGACATTGATTAGGCTCAAATTCTTCCGAATTTATCCCTTTAATTTTGGGACTTTTATCATCTCGAGTAATGCAAAATGAGTAGAATTATTGCATTTCCTTGATACTGATTCCTTCTAATAAGTACATCTAGTTCGTGTATTTCTCATGAGTTTTGAAGGTATTTAAAGCATTGAGGAAAGAATAAATTGGAAAAGCAGAGAAAGAAATCAAAGAAAGAAAGTCAAAGGGCAATTTCATAATTCTATAGCCTTAGTCCGGAGTCGAGGCTAACTGGAGAGTTAAAAATATTTCAATTAAAAAAACATTGGAATAAATGGCACATTAATTCAAAAAGGATCTGTACCGCATGGAAAAAAAGTCCCTGAATGAAAAAGGGGTGCGATCCGGACCTTTTATACAAAAAGGATCCGGACCGCCCTTGTCTAAGATTCACTGTTTGAAATAAAGAGGGGGATCCGGACTACCTTTCCCTATGGATTCGGACTGCTTGGGATTTCCTCAAATTTTCTTTTCTTTTTCTCAGAGATTTAAATGGGGGAATCTCTTGAAAATTTCATTGCTATTTATGCCAAGTTGTTACACAATAATAGAGGTTCGATTTTTTTGGTTTCTAATTAGGAGTAGAGGGTTTTTGTAGAAAAAAAACCCTAGTTTGATAATAAGGAAATTTGTTGTATGGATTTCAATTTTTCATTCTTCAATACAAGTAATATTCTTCATTTAATTGTTCAATGGCTAATTAGTTTGATAGTTGGTTTGATTATGCACTTCTCTTTTTCTCAGTTTTCTTCAGATTTGATGTTTGATCTCTCAAGAACCACGTTTTTCTCCACTTTAATCATGTCCAGCTAATTTTCTAAGGGTTGGGAGGCATGAATCCAGCCCGATGTCTTTGACAAATGCTTAAAATTAATTTCTGAATTAAATAATTTATTAAATCGTGTTGTGTGGTGATCACAATTGTTGTAGAGATTTTGATCTCATTTGCCCTAGGTATTCAGGATGCTTAAGAGTGTAATGCGCATATTTCTACAACAACGCCACTTTATTCTTGCTCTTGATTATATATGATGCAGGCTTGAACCTCATATATATAATGCTTTGGATTAGTAAAGACTGGGTTTTATCAATTATTTCAATTCAAGATTTGGTTTTAACATTGGTAAATAAACTAGGGCTGGAGGAGTGTATCCTAACCTGTTTTTCTCTTTTGCAATATTCTCATTTAAAAGTCTAATTTCATAAGTAGTTTAGAAATCACTTCATTAGTTAATCGCATGTTTAGTAGCTAGATTTTTATATTCCTCTTATTTGTAGATATTCTCTGTTCCAAATCATCTTTTTCATTATTTTTAGAGTTGATTTTGGGTTCTCAATCTTTCCAACGTCGTCACGATTTCATCGTCCTATTTCCTCGTGGAGACGATCCATATTTACCGGATTTATTACTAACGCCATAGGCTTGCACTTGACCCTATATCAGCATGAACACTAGATACACATTTATGGTCGCATAAAGTTTTTGGCACTGTTGCCAGGGAATTAGGTAGACTTAGGCTGGAGTGAGTCAATCTAAAACTTTGACCAAAATAAAAAAATAAAAATAAAAAATAAAATAAAATAAATATAATTTATCTCTCAAAAGCCCGTTCATGCAAAATCCTAAACAACCTCCTCAAAATACTCCAACCATAATTCACGCAAATCCAATCATTGAGTATAATCTTGACAGCCTCCATACCCCTCGTGTACCACAATTCTGGGTTCCACCTCCCATACCACCAAATTCACTGTCCAATTACACTTCAAGCGACCCATCTGGTTACACTTCATGTTACACATATAGTGCACTGAGTGAGGATATTGTGTTGTTAGAAGAGAGAAATGTCAGACATCGCTAGTTTCAATATTGGGGTGGGAAATCCACCATATCGTCCCATGAAAGAACTCATTTTTCCCGAGAGAACTTTCACCCCTAGTTTCATTTTACTCTCGTATAATGCCGGTCAGTTCCACTTTCACAATGGGATGATACAAATTCTCCCTACTTTTCACGACATGGATTTAGAGAAACCGTACCTTCACTTACGTGAGTTCGAAGAGGCGTGCGAGACATTTATTGATCAAGATTGCACATAAGATGTCATTCGCCTGAAGCTTTTACCTTTTTCCTTAAAGGATTTAGCTAAGACCTGGATGTGGTCTCTACTCCCAAACTTCATTATCTCATTGAAGGATATGCAATAGAAATTTCTCTCAAAGTTCTGTCCAACTCACAAGACTCACTCGATCAAGACTCAAATTCAAGTTTTCTGACAAACAGATACTTAGTCTTTCGTTAAGTGTTGGGAATGCTTTCAAGAATTGATTAGCACTTGCCTTCATCATATATTCAAAAAACACCACTTAATCCCTTTCTTCCATAATGGGCTAACAATATCTTCTAAACAACTTGTGCAAACTGATGATGATGTAAATAGCACCACCAGGTAAGGTGTTGACAAGCTCAAGCAAGTGATAACAATGGCAACACAAGAGTATATGTATATATAATAGAATGAGATGAGGAGAATAGGATGAACACTTGAATGTAAGTGGTTCAGCCAATCTGGCCTACGTCCACTGTGAGTGTGTGAGTAATATCACTAGATGAAGGCACTAATGGCCATAGATACAATCTCTCAAGCTTTCTCTCTCTTACTGTGTAAAATGACAGTTTCAGCTAGGGTTGTAATTATGTCTCCCTTTACAAGGTAGAGGATGACCTCTATATATAGTGTTTGGGGGGCTGTAGTGTACCCCCAAGCATGCAATGAGCATGTATAAGAGGATCGAACCAGTATGAGAATGACACCTGGTTGATCTTATATAGATAATGATGACCTCAATATTCCCTCAAGTGGAGGGAATAATTCAGTTACAACAGATTTATCCACGTGTTCCAAACCATACATGCGCGTGTAAATGCCTGACCCTGTCTTTGATTGGTGAAACCTCGGCCTGGAAGAGTACAAGGTTGGTGAAATTTCTTTGCTCGAGGTCAATATCCATGAGGACCTCAGCCAGGTGGGCTGGATGAGGTTAGGTATAAAGTAGATGTAACGTCATCTTGGCCGATGATGACGTTGCCAGATGATTGATCCCGTGAAACATTACTGATCTCGGTTGACGACTGTAACATCGACCGGGGCCAATGATGATGTTGGTAGATGATTGAGGGAATGAGACCCTACTGCAACGTCGGTTAGGGCCGACCTTATGAGAGATGATACTACTAATGTTTATCATAGTCTTCTGGTCACCTCGGCTGTGAGACTGGACGAGGTTAGTTACTCTGAGTAAGAGGGTGCACTTTGGGCATATTAATCACCCCTATCCCTTAGTTACCTATGTGATTAGGTTATTTAGAGGTATGTAAGGCCGAGGTTGATTTTCCTTTATGTGAGAAATTCTCTTGACACATGTCACTTGCTGAAGTGAAGCGTGTGTCCCAAGGTGATGTGATTTTGGCTTGCCCTTTGGGTTACCCAGGGAAATGATGGGCATTGGGACTCGTGCCCCATCATTTTTTATGTTTAAAAGCCTTATTCTCTCTCCTCATTCCATTTCTTTCTTCTATTTTCTCGCCTGAGTTCTCTCTCTGCAATTCCAACTACAATCCTTCATCTTTGGGTGTCGTTGAGGGCTTTCCTTGCCTCTAAAACTTCTTCATATCTATTTTGTGATTAGTCAGGTACCATCTTCATCCTCTTTCTTCCATTTTTAGTTACAATCATCATTTATGAGTTTTCGGTGTATTTTTTTGCATTTTTCGTCAATGGTTTTTGCATTTTTCGACAAATCTGTTCTTGAGTGTTCTTGGTTTGAAAACCTTTCACCTTCCTATTTGATCCTTAGTTTAGATTGAATTAAGTTGTTTGCCTGTTTGTGATCTTGAGTCCAAGTGTAGTGTCATCTCACTTATGCTCAAACCCTTATACCAATTCATAGAAGAGTTCATACCTCTTCGTGAGAAGACCTTTAAGAAAATTAAGCAAATAGAGCTAACCCAAGAGGAAGCTTATAGGGATGAGGACTTTCCTCTCAGGCCCATCTTTCCTCCTCCTCCTCTGAAGGTTATCAATCGTGAGTCAGCCGAACCTGTTGAGCTTCTTGTGGACCCAAAACCAATGTCTGTGTTTGAGTCATCCTCCTCAGACCCCATGTCTGTAGACTCTTTCAAGAGGATATGGATTACTCTCCTGGGCAGGGTGAGGTCCCTGAGGAGGTCGAGGTTTTAATTCGTGTCTCATCTCAGTAGGGTGCTAGCACCTTACATAGGTCTTCAGATGTTGGAATCATAGGGCCAAGTGTGGTCATTCCTCCCATAATTGATGAAATTCCTCTATCTGCCTCCATCGGGGTTGAATTTTCTCAGAGTTTTCCTAGCGGTGTTCCTGCACCTACTTAGGCCGATGCTGCTGGGGATGATGATGATGGTCAAGAGAGTGATATAGATACATCTGAGGCAGCTAAGATTGAGAGCGCCATCAGTGAGTACGACCTTCTATATTTTAGGCGCCTCTATTCGATAAGCTCATCCATTATTCTTAGGAAACCACTGGGGGGTGAGAGGGCCTTTGATGTCCGACATGGAGAGATCTGCGTCTACGAGCAGATGTTCAAGTTGAGTTTTCATCTTCCTATCCACCCTTATATCAGAGCCATTTTAGACCACATAAATCTATCCCCTTCACAATTATCCCCTAACTCCTGGAGGGTTATGATTGGGGCCATCATCCTTTGGAGGGTTGTCCACCACTCAGACCTTCCAGTTAGGGTTTTAACAAGTTGTTATGTGCCCTCCTCTTCCAAAAACCACCCTAGTTATTACCACTTCTTAGCTAGGAACTCAGAGTAGAAAATGTTATTGGTTACCCAGACTTAAAACCACAACTGTAAACCTCAGTATTTATTTTCATTTGAGGCATGGGAATTTGGTTCCCATGAGGCTTCTGTAACGTCAGTTCCTAGGACTCCTCTAAGATAGGGGAAGGTCTCCCTTGCTGCCAAAGTCGACCCTGGACTTAGCCAGGAAAACTCCCAAAAGGTTGAGGATCTTCGCAATCAAGGGGAGCAGGGTCATCTTGTAAAGTATGAGCATTTGATAACCCCCTATTACCTCTCTCAGACAGGCTTGGGGGTGGTCCTTTGACAGAGCTTCGTAAGTCTTAATTTTTCATAAGTTACACCTCTTACTTTTTTTGTCTCTGACTTATTAACTCAGATATGTCTTTTTTCAGAGCGCCCTGAAGGTATATCGAACGACCTTTAGGAAATGTCTTCTCCCAATCTTGTAAAGTTGATGAATAAGAAGGCTGGGAAAAATGTACCCCCTCCTATCACCTAATAGAATGTCGGCACATCCAAGGCTGATGTTACAAAAAAGAGGAAGACCACTACGGTCCCGGAGCATCAGAGGCCGGGTGAAACTCAGAGAGGGGATCGTGGTATCCCCATGTCTTCAGACGATACCCTGAATGCTCGTCTTGCTCAGTTGAAGATCACTGATAGCCTCATTGGCCACAGTTTGAAGGTTGCTGATGCTATCAGCGCAGTGATGACTGAAGAGGATAAGTGTTTCTTGCGCTCTTTGGACGTCCCTTTGCTGGCCAAGTTTACTATCCATAGATTAATTCAGGTATTAGTTTTTGTTCATTTCCTCTCCTCAAGTGTAACCTCGAATCCTTTTAAAAATTATAGCTCATATGATCATACGTACGACCTTCCACTACATGGTATCTTGTTCATGCATCGTTTTATTGATTGGACCCTAAAGAAAATGCCCCTTATAGAGAAGGGTCAAGAAGTTGTGAAGGTTCAAGCCTCTTTAAATGTAGAGGTTGAATGTCTGACGAAAGAGATGAAAGAGGTTGACGAGCTGAAGGACATTGTTAAGCAGAGAAATAGGGAAGTGGACAAGAACAAAAAGGACCACAATATAGCTCTAAAAGATAAAGATTATTCCCTTCAGGCTAAGGTGGATGCTGCAGTCAAGGCTGCCTTAGAGGATGCTGCAGAGAAGATCGTTGAAGACTATAAGGTCTCTGATGAGTTTGTCAGTTTTGTCTTTGAATACCTTGAAAGAGGTATCAAAGCAACTGGCAAATGGTCAGCCTCTAAGGAGAAAGAGTTAGGGAGTCTAACTACCTCAGACTTTAAGGGTCTTGGCTTTTGTGACCCCCGATTTACTCAGGCCCTGCAAGATGTTGATGAAGTCGATGCTGCTCCAGTAGCGATTGCTCCCCTGGACGTCCCCGAGACTAAAGATACTAATCCTCAGGATGATGGGGCCGAGGTGACCAACATTGGACATGAAGACACCACTGTAGCTGCAGAGACTTAGGCCTTTTCCTTATGAAGCTTTAAAAGTTGTAATTTTGTTTTCCTTTATTCTATACCCCTTAACTTTTGTGAACTCTGATAACACCTTGGTACATCTGATTTGTAACTCTTTTGAATATTATTCGATGATAATCATTAATCCCATCTTCTTCATATTATATTGCTTCTTTCAATGTTATGCTTGAAATGTCTTACCTCATAAATTTCACCAAACTAAATGTTTAAGGTCTTTGGTCACCAAAGTATGATGTTTACCTCATAATTTCACCATGCTAATGATGTTTAAGGTCTGAGGTCACCATAATATGATGTTTACCTCATAATTTTCACCAAACTAATGATGTTTCAGGTCTGAGGTCGCCATATAATGATGTTTATCCTCATATTTCCACCAAATTAATGGTGTTTAAGGTCTGAGGTCACCAAATTATGATGTTTACCTCAAATTTCACCGAATTAATGATGTTTACCCTCATAAACTATCTCCAAGCTATTGGTTTTTAAGGTCTATGGTCTTCAAATTATGATGTTTCACCTCATACTTCACCAAATTAATGATGTTAAAGGTCTAAGGTCACCAATTGTGATGTTTACCTAGTAATTTTCACCAAGTTAATGGTGTTTAAGGTCTGAGGTCACCAAATTATGATGTTTACCTCGAAATTTTCACCAAGCTAATGGTGTTTAATTTCTGAGGTCATCAAATTATGATGTTTTACCTCATACTTCACCAAATTAATGATGTTAAAGGTCCGAGGTCACTAACCTATGCTGTTTACCTCATAATTTTCACCAAGCTAATGGTGTTTAAGGTCCGAGGTCACCAAATTATGATGTTTACGTCGTAATTTTCACCAAGCTAATGGTGTTTAAGGTCCGAGGTCATCAAATTATGATGTTTCACCTCATACTTCACCAAATTAATGATGTTAAAGGTCTGAGGTCACCAAATTATGATGCTTACCTCATAATTTTGACCAAGCTAATGGTGTTTAAGGTATGAGGTCACCAAATTATGATGTTTACGTCATAATTTTCACCAAGCTAATGGTGTTTAAGGTCTGAGGTCATTAAATTATGATGTTTCACCTGATAATTCACCAAATTAATGATGTTAAAGGTCTGAGGTCACCATATTATGATGTTTCACCTCATAATTCACCATAACTAATGATGTTTAAACATAATGTAAAAAATTATTGAAACAGAAATTAATCTTTTCATTGACATCCTCTTCCTAAAGTGATACATGTATTACAAAGAAACAACGGTAACATCATATGTAATATTTCTTCAAGTGGTCGGCATTCTAAGGGTTGGAGAAAGGTTCCCTTTCGAGATTTTCTAGTAGGTAGGTACCAGGCACAACCTCATCGAATACTCTATAAGGACCATGCCAATTTGGGTGGAGCTTATTTGACTTTTGTAACGTCTTCTTTAGGACTAGGTCTCCCACAGTTATTGGCCTTGATTTCACCCTTTAGTTGTAGAACCTTACAATTCTTTACTGGTAGGCTATTTGCCTAATCTATGCGTCTTCCCTTATCTCTTCAATCAAATCCATATCAAGTCTTATTTCTTCCTCATTCCTCTGAGGGTCATAAGTCTGAACTCAATGATTGGTAAGTCCCACCTCTGTAGAAATGGAAACTTTTGAGCTATGGGCTAACATAAATGGGGTCTCTCCCGTTGGTGTCCCTATTGTCGTCCTATAAGCCCATAAAACTACATATACCTCCTCTATCCATTTCCCTTTGGCCTCTTCTAATCTCTTCTTTATCCCATCAAGGATTGTTTGGTTCATGACCTTGATATGACCATTTGTTGAGGGTCGGCGAGGAGAAGAGAAGAAGTGCTTGATCCATACTCTTTCGCAGTATTTTTCTAAGGAAGCATTCTTTAACTAGGTTTCATTGTTTGAGATGAGGGTGTTTGGAAGACCATACATGCATATGATGTTCTTCTAAATGAACTGGAAGGTCTTCTGTTCTATAATTGTGATCATTGGCTTAACCTCTACCCATTTGGATAAATAATAAATTGCCACGATCAAGAATCGATAATTATTCACAGCTCTTGCTAGGGGTCCTACCAAATCAATGCCCCATATTGCAAATGGCCAAGGAGAGATGATTGACATCATAAGTTGATGAGGTTGATGAGGGATGGTGGAGAATATCTGCCACTTACCACACTTCTTCACATACGCAGCAACATCTTTGGCCAAGGTCGGCCACCAGTACCCCTGAGTGATTATCCTCTTAGCTAAAGGTATTCCTTCTATGTGGCTGGAATAAGAGCCCTCATGTACATCGTGTAAGATATGTGGAACCTCTGAAGGGTGGACACATCTGAGGAGTGGGAGTAGGAACCCCTTATTATAAAAGACATCTCCCACAATTGATAATTTGGCTACCCTGAACCTCAACTTTCCCATTTTTAACTTTGATTCTAGAAACTCTCCCCTTCTGATGTATCTGATAAGAGGGTCCATCCATGAGGCTCCCATATTCAAATTGAGGCACATTTTGTAACCCCTTCTTCTTCTTCTTTAATGGTTTGTTTAAGTAGAATCTTAACTGGTACAGTTCTTCTTATGTAGGTCCTTGTTAATAAGGCCAACCTTACTAGTGCATCAGCTCGACTATTGTCTAGCCGAGGCATCCTCTTCAATTTTACTTCCTTAAATCTTTCAAGCATCACTCTTACCTTCTTCAAGTATTTGTCCAACCTTTCATCCTTGGCCTCATACACTCCCAGAATTTAGTTGACGACCAAGCTTGAGTCACTGTGGACTAGGAGTTGGCCAACACAAAGGGCTTTGTCCAACACAAAGGGCTTTGTCCAACGAGAGACCTACTATCAATGCCTCATACTCTTCCTCATTATTTAAAGCTTTGAAGTTGAACCTCAGTGCATATTCAATATCGGTGCCATCCGATGATGACACTATCAGTCATGCTCCACTTCCACATTCACATAAGGACCCATCAATGAAGAGGTTCCAAACGAAGTTTCCCTCTTGTAGGGTCCCTTGACTAAAGAGGTACCTATCTTACTCATTCTCAATTACCCTTTTTCTGGCTTGGCTTGACTCATCGTTGTCCATATTTTAGAAGACATTTTTGTCTGGGTCATCGATCGATAGCCTTTTGATTATTTTCAACCTCATCCTCTTCCCAGGTAAATTCAGCTTTAAAGTCTGCAAGTTCCTGCCCTTTGATGGCAACCTTGGGTTGATAGACAATGTCATATTCCTCCAGTGGACTAGGCCATCAGCCTGCCTAACTTCTCAAGCTTATGTAGGACCTGTCTGAGTGGGGAATCAATGAGGATGACCATAAAGTGGGCTTGGAAGTATGGCTTCATCTTCTTAGAAGCATGTATCAGAGCATAGGCTAGTTTTTCCATCCGAGGGTACTTCTGTTCAGACCCTTGAAGAGCTTTATAATTAAAGTATACTTGATTCTGTACTCCGTTATTTTATCTTATTATGGATGCACTAATGGCTGACTCTAAAATAGCTAGATATACATATAACTTCTCCCCCAGAACGGGCCGAGATAGGAGTAGGGGGGGTCCGAGGTAGGACTCGAGTTCCTTAAAATGTTTGTCTCATTCCTCATCCCATTCGAAGGCTTTTCTAAGCACTTTGAAAAAAGGAATACACTTATTTGTAGCTCTTAAGATGAGCCTATTAAGGGCAAAAACTCTTCCGATTGACCTCTGAACGTGTTTAATAGATCTGGGTGTCTTCATTTTAAGTAAGGCCTTGATCTTCTGAGGGTTAGTCTCTATTCCCCTTAGATTGATTATTAACCCCAGGAACTTTCCTGCTCCTACCCCGAAGACACACTTGGATGGGTTGAGCTTCATCTTGTATCTATCCATTGTGTCAAAAGTTTTTTCAAGGTCGGCCACATGAGTGTCGGTCTTCAGACTCTTCGTCAACATGTCATCCATATATACCTCCATAGACTTGCCTATCTGATCTTCGAACATTTTATTTACAAGACGTTGATGAGTAGCCCCTGTATTCTTCAAGTCGAAGGGCATGACCTTGTAGAAATAGATTCCCTTGTCTGTGATGAACAAGGTCTTCTCAGAGTCTTTCGGGTTTATGAAGATCTAATTATATCTGAAATAGGATCCATGAAGCTCATAAGCTCATAACCTGCTGTGGCATCCACCATCTGATTAATTCGAGGCAGGGGGAAACTGTCTTTTGGACAAGACTTGTTCAAATCAGTGAAATCTACGCATATCCTCCATTTCCCATTAGCTTTTGGCACGATGAAGGCGTTAGATAACCACTCAGGGTATATGACCTCTCTGATGAACTTGACCTCTTCAAGTTTTTTTACCTCTTCCCTAATGACATCATATTTTTTACTTGAGTAAACTCTTCTTCTTTGCTTGATGGGCTTAGCGTCTTCTAAAACATTGAGTTTGTGGCACATAACTTCAGGGTTAATACCCGGCATGTCTACATGGCTCCAGGCAAACCCACTTTGTCTCTTCCTCAAAAACTTCACCAGCTATTCCTTGATCTCAGTTCTTAGGGCTTTGCCAATTTGGATGGTTTTTTCCGTCTCAACCTCATTGAGGACGATGGATTCTACCTCTTCTGCGGCTTCTCCCTTCTTGAGCTTTGTCTCATCTCTAGGATCAAGTGTGTCGATATTGTATGTGGTTGTTTCCCTTTTATGAGCCTATCTCTCTTTTGCAGAGTTGAAGTATCATTCACGTGACGATGTTTTGTCACCTTGCACTTCCCTTACCCCATAGGGAGTCAGGAATTTTAGTATTTTGTGAACCGTTGAAGGCACGACATCGAATTCCTTGAGGGTTACTCATCCTATGATGAGGTTGTATACTAAGAAGACATTTTCATCCATCATAAAGAAATTTATTTTTCTGGTCAACCTCTTAGGCCACTTATCTCCCATTCTTACATCCATCTCATACATGCCCAATGGATGAACCTTTTCAGTGCTGAAGCCGATCAAGGGGTGATGATAAGGGATAGGCCTAGATCTTCCGAGGCCTAGGATCTTAAATAGGGATAAAACATCACGTCTGCTGAACTACCCCTATCAATGCGGATCCACTGAACTTCACACCCATGCACCCTTGTGGTGATTACCATCGGGTCATCGTGAGGAGCTAAGATACCTTTAAAATCTAGTCGTGAGAAGCCAACTATGAGGGTATCCATATCCACCTTCTTTCTTTTCTCGTATTTTACCTCTGTAGATGCCAAGTTCATAACATCGACTTTGGTAACTGACTTGGCCTTTGCCACGTGAGCTTTGCGATTGGCTACCTCTAAGCCACCCTCTTCTAGTCCTCCATAGATGGTGTTCACACCAAAAGAGATCATACCAACCCTCTTCATTGGGACATTGTCATCTTTTAGTGGGAGGTCAGGGTCATCGTCATCATCATCTGAGTCCTCGGCTCTTCTGGTAGGGGCATCTTCCCGGCATCTGTCATTTCTTTTCTTTTTAGGGTCTTATCTTCCCCCCTTAGAAGCTCTGCCATCCACATACCTTCTGAGCTTACCAGACTTCAACATTTTCTCGATCTCAATCTTCAGGGTGAAACACTTATCGGTCAATTGTCCATGATGTTGGTGGAACTCACCCCATAGGTTCTTGTTCCTATTATGTGGAGGAGCCTCAAGCTTTTTCGGCCATCTCAAGGACCTGTCATTCTTTATCTCAATTAGGATGTGTTTGTAGCTCACAGTTAGAGGAGTGTAGTGTGCAAACTTATTGTCTGCATCCCTATTCTTTCCATCCTTCTTCCTTTGAAACTTCAAACTGTTACTTCCATTCTCATCCTCATACATTGTAGCCATTGCTTCTTCAACGTTCATGACCCTATCGTCTGTTGCTAACAGCTCGACCATTAACTTAGGAGGGTCTTCAGCGAGCTTCCAAAGTAGCTTTCCCTTCTTAAGTCCTCCAATGTGGTATGTCATAGCAATATTCTCTTCGTAATCTTTAACCTCTAATTTTTCCTTATTGAATCTTTCAATGTAGTCTCTGAGGCTCTCGGTCTTGCCTTGTTTTACATAAAGCAGATGTGTTGTCTTCTTCTGATGTCTTACCCCAAAATAGAAGTTGTGTATAAACCTCTCGACCAACCCTTTAAAGTTCTCAACAAAATTTTTGGTAAGGGAAGTGAACCAAATGTGTGCATCTCCCGTCAAGGTGCTTAAAAAAGCTTGATACCTCATCTCATCTGGGATCGAATAAATATCTGTTACAGACTGGTATATCGTAATATGATGTACGGGGTTAGTACTTCCATCATACTTGGGAGACACAATTGGTGGTTTAAACTTGGAAGGGATTGGAAAATTAATAATCCTTTCCATAAATGGGGAGCCCTCTGAGAATCCCCTTTATAGTGGGTCTCGGCTTTTGATGAGGTTCTCTATCTTCTCTTCCAGCCATTGGATGGAATCATTCCATAGTTTAGTAATGTCGACCTGACCGAGGTTATCCCCATCCACCTCCAAGGGGTGGACTGAGGGTCCCCATCAACAGCACAACGTCGGCTATTGACCTCTTCTTGCTCCCTATCTTGGCCATATTGGGGCCGGCCATGATGGGGTAGTCCATGATTTGGCCAATGTTCCCCACCTTCCCTCTGTGAGACAGCTACACTTCTTGACCTGGATAACCTCTGCCCTCTGATCATTAATGGGGCCGAGCCTTTCAAAGGCCGACCCTCTACTCAAGTGATCAAAAGTTGATCCTCTTATATGGTCATCACCAACCTCGACTCGTTTTTCTCCAAAACCTCAGCTCTGCTATATGGGAGGTACTGTGTTATTTGAAACTTCATATGGCTCCCAACAGTCTTTCGAAGCATCCTCTGCCTCAATATCGCCATACCTATCCTCAGGGCAAGGGTTTCCTTGCCTCCCCATACGTAAATGCCTAGGGTTAGCAACATCCCTCCTCCGTTGGGGAGTAAGTTGGTCTTTTCGCGGTGCATGGGTTGGTCCCCTAGCGTCAGGATGGGGTTGAATAGCTATCAGAGTAATCATCTCCGGCGAGACCCAAGGTGGTCTTATCATATTCTGGCTGAGCTGGGCAAATTTCTCCTTCATCACTTGCTGTGTTGTAGCCAAGGACCTCAAGGCTGCTTCCACCTCAGCCATTTCGGACTGGGGTGGTGCCAGGATGGGACTAGGTTCTCAAGCACCAGATGGTGGAGGAGGTGGTGGTAACTCCGGTGCCATATGATGAGACTAGAGAGTTTGTAATAAGAGTGTTAGAGAGCTTGATACCTTAAAGGACCTATTTCAATGGAGACACAGCTTCACACGAGGGGTGAGTCCAGGTTCACCACCAGAGTCTCCGGTGAGGTCAAGCTGCAAAAAGGAAGAGATAAATCTTCTCGTTCCCATAGATGGCGCCAAAATGATGATGTTGTAAATAGCAACACTAGGTAAGGTGTTGACAATACCAAGCAAGTGATAACAATGGCAACATAAGAGTATATGTATATATAATAGAATGAGATGAGGAGAAGAGGATGAACACTTGAATGTAAGTGGTTTAGCCAATCTGGCCTACGTCTATTGTGAGTGTGTGAGTAATATCACTAGATGAAGTCACTAATGTCCATATATACAATCTGTCAAGCTCTCTCTCTCTCTTACTGTGTAAAATGACAGTTTCAGCTAGGGTTGTAATTATGTCTCCCTTTATAAGGTAGAGGATTACCTATATATATAGTGTTTGTGGGGTGTAGTGTACCCCTAAGCATGCAATGAGCATGTATAAGAGGATCAAACCAGTATGAGAATTACACCTGGTTGATCTTATGTAGATAATGATGACCTCAATATTCCCTCATGTAGAGGGAATGATTCAGTTATAACAGATTTCAGTTATAACATATTTGTCCACGTGTTCCAAACCATACATGCGTGTGTAAATACTTAGCCTTGTCTTTGATTGGTGCAACCTCGGCCTGGAAGAGTACGAGGTTAGTGAAGTCCGACCATTTCCTTATTCGAGGTTAATATATATGAGGACCTTGTCCAGGTGGGCTGGCCGAGATTAGGTATGAGGTAGTTGTAACGTCGGATTGGGCCGATGATGACGTTGCTAGTTGATTGATCCAATGAAACATTACTGATCTCGACTGACGACTGTAGCATCGGCTGGGGTCGATGATGGTGTTGGTAGATTATTGAGGGAATGAGACCCTGCTACAACGTCAGTTAGGGCCGACCTTATGACAGATGATACTACTGATTCTTGTCATAGGCTTTTGGTCACCTCGGGTGTGAGACTGGCCAAGGTTAGTTACTCTGAGTAAGAGGATGCACTTTGGGCATATCACAAACCATTTACGAAAGACCATTCTAGGAATTGGATGCAAGTGATGTTGAGGCCCATCTTAAGTATGTCGCCAAGACTACTCAAGCATGGGACGTATCTGATCCTAATGCCCAACCCTACCTAGGCAAGTATCTACCACTTTGACTGCATACAGTCTATACCAACTAGATAGTAATACTTTACTAAATTATCGATTTGATCAGTTTGAGAAAGTAGTGAGAGATCTACTTGAAGTTCGATTGAGAGATATTTTTGGATCCAACCGTGTTGTAAAAGAAAAGGTGGGCGCTATCTGTGAGGCGGACCATTACACAAAGTCATTCCCAACGATTTCCACCTACAAGGCTATGCATACCGAGCAGGTGGAGGCTATAGAAGGATTTAAGGGAAAATTTAATACCCCACATGGGAACACGTACAACCCTTCGTGGAGAAACCATCTTAGTTTTAGCTATGGGAAACAACAAGTTGCTTTGAATCCTAATTCACAGGTTTCCCCACCTCCACCCCTCCTCAATTTCACCAAGCACAACGTCCTCCGACTCCATATATAGCTCCACCCTAGAGGACTCTTGAAGATACAATACACAAATTTATCAACTCCCATAATGAAATAAACGCTAGATATAATTGCATGTTTGCCGACATAAATGTGAACATTTCAAAGTTGCAATCTTCTTTGAGTATCCAAGAGAAGGGAAAGTTTACTACCCAGGGCCAAAGACCTCCCCAAGGTTAAAATAGTGTTAGCTCAACCTCTATAAAACATTAGGATCAATGTCAAGTTGTAACCACTCTACGTAGAGGGAGAGTCACTGATTTATCACCGACCTCACACAATGTACCAAAAGATAAGGATATTTCGCTCGGCATGAAAGAGGCCGAAGATGTCCCCTTAAAATAGAGTGATAGTAAAGACACTAGTGAGCCCAAGGTATTTATGAAACCACCCTCCGCAATGCTATTTCCTCAACGTCTGGTTCCGTCTTAAAAAGGAACCCCCTGTGATGAAGTGCTAGAAGTGCTAAAGCAAGTAAAGGTAAACTTACCTTTCCTCGATGACATCAAGAAAATTCTAGGTTATGCAAAAGTCATTGAAGACTTAATGACAGTGAAGAGGTGGATGAAGGTAAAGAAAAATGTATTTCTAGCACATAATGTGAGCTCTGTCTTGCTTAACGATCTCCCACCAAAATTTAAGATCCCAGTGCACCCATCATTTCATGCATTATTGGAGATAATAGAATTGAAAAGGCATTACTCGATTTAGGGGTGAGTGTAAATGTCCTCCCCTATTCCATTTATAGGAAACTTGATCTGGGTGACCTCAAACCCACAAAGAACACAATCCAGTTGGTGGATCGTATCGTGAAGATACCTAGGGGTATTATCGAGGACTTGATAGTCCAAGTTAACACCTTCTACTTCCCCGTAGATTTTGTCATTTGGTACATGGAGCCCTCCTTCACCTCAAGTAATCATGTTCCCATTATTCTTGGGAGACCATTCTTAGCTACGACACGTACTAATTAATACTCAAAATGGGCGGATGAAACTCACTTTCGGGAACATGACTTTAGAGACTAACATCTTCAATATATCCCAACAAGTGGGGAAAGAAGGTTATCTTCATGCGATAAGCCTTGTAGATGATATCGTAGAAGAATACATAAAGGAAAACTTTTGTGGACATACACTAGAAGCATGCTTAGTGTCGAGTAACGAGAGTAAGGGAGCTTACACAGACTTTGAAAAGGAAGTAAAGGAGCTGAGGGAAATTCTGAATGAGAGAGCGTCAGACGAGGACGTGAGAGATGTGAGTTGGGTTTCTAGATTTAAGGAGCTTCCACCGAGGGAATCAGGATTGGTTCCCTACAGTGACAAATTCTTGACCCTCTAATTAAAGAAACCACACTCCAATGTTAAATATGCTTACCTAAGAGAGAATGAGACATTTCCTGTTATTGTGTCCTCTAGCCTAGACGAAGAGCAAGAGCGAAAATTACTAAAAATTTTGAGGAAGCACCAAAGTGCTTTTGGTTGGTGCATTGCGGATTTGAAAGGGATAAGTCCTTTGATTTGTACCCACAAGATCCACCTTGAGGTGGATGCGAAGCCTTCGAGGGAAATCTAAAGAAGGTTGAACCCTACTATGAAAGAGGTAGTGAGGGCTAAAATCATTAAATTATTGGATGCCGTCTACCCAATATCGAATAGCATGTGGGTGATCCCCATTCAAGTTTTCCCAAAGAATTCGGGCATGAAAGTGATTGAAAATGCTAAGGGTGAGCTATATCCCCAATGTACCACCACCGGGTGGCGTGTTTGCATTGATTATTGGAAACTCAATGCAGTAACTAGGAAAGATCATTTCCCTTTACCATTTATTGATCAGATGCTAGAGAGAGTAGCATATTACCCATATTATTTCTTCTTAGATGGTTATTCTGGATATAACCAAATTTAGGTAGATGTACTTGACCAGGAAAAGATGACTTTCACTTTCCCCTTTGGTACGTTTGCTTACAAACGTATGCCATTCGGCGTGTGTAATGCACCCGCAACCTTTCAAAGGTGCATGTTAAGTCCCTTCAGCGACATGATAGAGAGAGGACTTGAAGTGTTCATGGACGACTTTAGCTTTTTTGGCACCTCTTTCGACCTTTGTTCAGAAAATCTTTAAAAAGTACTTGCCCGATTTGTGGAGAAAAACTTAGTGCTGAATTGGAAAAAATGCCATTTTATCGTAACTGAGGGAATTGTTCTTGGGCACATTGTGTCATCCAAAGGGATTGAGGTTGATAGAGCAAAAATAGATGTCATAGCTGACCTAACCCCACCAAAATTACTAAACGAAGTGCACTCTTTCTTGGGCCAAGCGAGATTTTATAGAAGGTTCATTAAGGGCTTTAGCACCATAGCTAGACCCTTAAGAAACCTTCTTATAAATGATACCCCATTTGAGTGGAATGAAGCATGCCAAAGTGCTTTTGAAACATTGAAAAGCATACTTGTTTCCTCTCCCATCATGCAAGCCCTGGATTGGTCCTTACCATTCCAGCTCATGTGTGATGCAAGCGATTTTGCGATAGGGGCTATTTTGGGCCAAAGAAAAGACAAAAAGGCTTATGTCATCTACTATCCTAGCTGAACTCTTACTGGACCACAACTTAATTACTCCACCACGAAGAAGGAATTGCTAGCGGTAGTATTTTCTCTAGATAAATTTCGATCCTATCTCATTGGTTCCTCCATCACTTGTTTCACCGACCACACATTTTTAAAATACCTCATTGAAAAGAAATACACAAAATCACACCTCATAAGGTGGATCCTACTCCTACAAGAGTTTAATCTCTCAATTAGAGACAGTAAAGGAGTAGAAAACGTCGTCATCGATGGCTTTCGTCCGACGTACCTAGCGATCCTCTACCCATAGACGAGTATTTCTCGGGTGAGCAACTTTTTGCCACCTCTTCTTTACCCTGGTTTGCGGATATAGTTAATTACCTTGTCAAGGGAGTCGTCCCTCCCGAGTGGACATCGCAAGATAACAAGAGGTTCATTACCTGGTCGCTTATGTTTTTTTATGAAGATCCATTCCTTTTTAAATATTACGCTGACCAAATCATAATACGGTCCATACCAGATGACGAAATACCCAAAGCCATCCAATTCTGTCATTCAAAGGCATGTGGAGGCCATTTTTTGACGAACAAGATAGCCGCTAAAATTCTCCAAAGCGATTTCTACTGGCCCACCATGTTTCGAGATGTAATCAATTATTGCAAATCTTGCGATAGGTGTCAATGGATAGGAGCCATTACCCGGCGAGACATGATGCCATTATCCCTGATACTCATTATTGAGATCTTTGACTGCTGGGGTATTGACTTCATGGTCCCTTTCCCCATTTTTTTTGGATACCTATACATCCTTATTGCGGTAGACTACGTTTCTAAATGGGTGAAAGCTATAGCTACTAAGATAAATGATAATAAAGTGGTGATACGTTTCCTGCAGGAACACATACTTTCTCGCCTCGACGCTCCAAAAGCAAAAATTAGTGATAATGGCACACATTTTTGCAATAGGCCATTCGAGAAGATTATGAAGAAGTATGGCATCGTTCACAAGGTTGGAATGAATTATCGCCCACAAACGAATAAGCAGGCCGAGTTGGCGAATCGAGAAATCAAGAACATCCTCGAGAAGACCGTTGATCCTAACTAGAAAGATTGGTCCCTTCGATTGAATGATTCTCTATGGGCTTACCGCACTGCATATAAAAATCCACTCGAAATGACCCCATCCCACTTTGTGTATGTCATCATTTATTTTTGGGTAAGTTGCGGTTTCAGTGGACCGATCCATTCATTGTGAAAAGCGTATTCCCCCACGGAGCAGTGGAATTAGAAGATCCAAAGGAGGAATTACGTTCAAAGTCAATGGTCAACTCCTAAATCCATATCTAGAGGTGTTCATAGAGGATGTCGACACCATTTGTTTGTCGGACGCCATCTACGAGGTCGAGTGAGCTAAAATTGAGAGGCCGTCGCACCCCTAACGCATATGGGGTGATTCTTGTGTATAATAGCTATGTGTCAGTTATGATAGGTGAAGTAGGTCAATAAATAGGTGTGGACCACATTAAGTACGTAGGAAGAACGAATTGTGAGCAACCCCAAAATTCGAAGTGAGGATTGAGCGATAATAGGTTCATGGTAGAGTTGTTATCAAGGTCGAAGAACCTTTAGAGTACAAGATCGGAGTAAAAATCAAGATAGGGGAAGTTCTGTCAAAAATTCAGCAGCGATCTGGACCGCCTTCGAAGAAAAAATAAAGCGACAATCCGAACTGCCCCTAGGCACCCGATCCGGACCGCCCTCTGGTTTTCTTCGACACTTCCTTAGGTGAAACCCTCCTTCCCCAATTCCTTCACTTCCCTCCACTTCATTTTTCTCCACCATTTCCCTCCCAAAATTCATCCCTTCTTCCTTCCTTCCTTTTTCCCTCTAAATCCACCCTTTCCTACCTAACACCCACCTATAAATACACCCCCTACTCCCCCATCTCTCCCACAAAAATTATTCTAAGTCATTCTCTTACTTAAACTATAAATTTATTTTACCCATCCACTCTCTCCCTCCATGGCTGACCAAGACAGACCCACCAAGTACAACTCCATCAATATCATCGGCAACAATCGCTACGACTATCGCTCCGATCAAGAAATGCGATGGTGCAAGGAATTCTTTGGGCAAACGCGCAGTCTCCAAATAAAATGGGCCATTAATTAGGATGAGCTGCCCAATTCCGTCACCAACATGTTCCTCCTAAAGGTTGGTGCGGCTATCTTAATGACCCTTACAACAAAGTTTGGGCGGTTACGGTCCGGGAGTTTTATGGCACACTCGTATGCACTAGTGAGTTTGTCGTCTAGGCAAGGGTGCGGAGACAACGTACCCACTTTCTATTAGGACACTTGTCGCAAAGCTAGCAGAGAAAGACGTCCCAAACCCGTCCAGTTACATCTACTCGAATACTCTTCCACCCATAGATAAAGCGGTGTGCATTCAACGTCTGCACCCGGGGAAGTTTGGGCCACAAGCATTTTTTGGGTCGATCGGATGACCGAAAAGGCGTGCCTCACATTCCAAATCATATGCGTGAATATCCTGCAAAATTAAAATGTTTTCGGCATGCAATCTCGGCAAGCCACCCTTGTTTACCACCTCTTCGATCGCAACTCTTCCACTAATCTTGCTCACATTATATGCCGAGACATCTATTTTGCCGCGTTAAATGAAAAGGGCACTACTCCCCTTCCTTACGCATGGCTCATTACATCCATTCTCGTCGACCACCTCATCGCTCCACCCGCCGGGTCTCTTCGCCTCCCAATCCCTTTTGGGCAGGCCACTCGGACCAAGAATGAGCGCCAAAGAGACACTTTATGAGCGCAAGAAGATGATAATGAGGACTTGACCGAAGAGGAAAGTTGCGAAGAAGAGGAGGCAGACATGGCAATGGGAGAGCAAGGGGGAGATTCTGATGAGGATGAGGAGGATTATGATTTTGAGCTTCCCAACAATGACATTGGTGCGTGCATTGGAGCCTTTGAAACAAAATTTGACGAGTTCCTCACGCAATACACAAGGGATCAGGAGGCCAACCAACGCGCTTACCAACGGGATACGAGCATGATGCATCGTCTTCAAGCTCATATGTATCAACTCAATTTTGGTGGGGCCCCTCCAAGCTTCTTTTATGATCCATATGATCCAAGCGCGCCCGGTAGGTCCAACCCCCACCCCAGTGAAGCTTTTTATAGTTTTTTGTGTTGCTTGTTGTTTTCTTTGCGTGATATATATATATATATATATATATATATATATATATATATATATAAATCCACATTTTCTCCATTTGTTTGTTTTACTTATTGCACTCTTATTTTTCCTTATTTAGATTTTAGTCCTTTTGATTGGGGACAATGCAAATGTTTAAGTTAGGGGGGTGACGAGTACATATTTATAAAACTTCACAAATTTTCAAAATACCAAAAAGAATTAGAAAATTTCAAACTTTCCAAAAAAAATGAAAAATTCTGGAAAAAAAAATCCAAAAATATTTTTCTTCATTAACTCGGATTGATCAATATTTTTCTTCATTAACTCGGAATTGGGAAGACTTTAAATCCAGAAATTTAGTCCCAATGGTGTGATAAAAAGGGGCAAGAAAAATAGAAAATGCTCAACAAAAATCGCAAGAAAAAGAAAACTGTGAAAAATAGAAAAAAAATATAGAAAAGAAGAGAAAATGAGAAAATGCTCGAAAAAGTACTAATTGGAATTTTAAGAATATTTTCCCATTCCAAATGTCCCAAACCATTTCCCATTACACGTTATAACCCGATAAAGTTCTAACCGAGTCCAAATTGAAAAATTGGTTACTGCGTGGAGAGTTAAGGCACAAAAGATAATAAAAGAGATTAAATGTGTGAATTAGAGGCGATTTTTCGATTTCCTCATAACCGTAATCCGATGATGATGTCCATTCACCATAAATTTTCGTCTTTTCAATCTTATGTGCGTGAATTCGTGTTCCATTTCATTTACTCTTTATATCACGCACATCGAGAGAAAATAGACACATTTTCTAGGGATTCGTTTGTGAAAGTATTCCGTGAGCATTTGAATCAAAACGAATTTTTGAAAAAGTAACGTAATGATTAATTGGTGAAAATTCGCAGTTAAATTTCTGGCTTCAAACACACACAGACACACACATACACTATGATTTGAGACTCTTGAACATGAATTGATGATGACTAATTTCTGGGAAAATTTAAATTATACAATTTTTTTATATTTTGAATTTACTTTGAGTCGAATTTTGTGGGTGTATTCACTGCAAACCCTCACGAGACACAACTCGTCCTACTAGGGTGACCTAGGGTTTTAAAGGCTTATTGAATACACTAAATGCAATCGCTTTCCTGCGAAAGTGGTACTCTATCCGAATAAAATGAAAATTTTGAGAGTTGATCCATTGTTAAATTCTTTTACATTGCTCAGGACGGGCAAAGTTCTAAATTAGGAGGATTTTGATTAGGCTCAAATTCTTTCGAATTTATCCCCTTAATTTAGGGACTTTTATCATCTCGAGTAATGCAAAATGAATTGAATTATTGCATTTCCTTTCTACTAACCCCTTATAACAAGTACATCTAGTTTCATATATTTCTCATCAGTTTTGCAGGTATTTAAAGCATTGAGGATGAAATAAATTGGAAAAGATGAGAAAGAAATCAAAGAAGGAAAGTCAAAGGGCAATTTCATAATTTTAGAGCCTTAGCCTAGAGTCGAGGCCAACTGGAGGGTTGAAGATATTTCAATTAAAGAACATTGGAAGAAACGGTACGTTAATCCGAGCTACGGTGAAAAAGTTACGAGAATTTTAAGATGAGAAGAATCAAGAAAAGATCTCCGCATGAATTTCATAAGCGATTCGGGCCTTTTATTCAAAAAGGATCCCGATCGGTCTTCAACAAAATCTATGAATTAAAAAGGCAGGCGATCTAGACCTTTTATTCAAAAAGGATCCGACTTGCATGGATAAAAAGACCTGAATGAAAAAAAAAATGATCCGGACCTTTTATCCAAAATGGATCCGGACCGCACTTGTCTAAGGATCATTGTTTGAAATGAAGGGGGGGGGGGGGGATTCGAACTACCTTGTCCGATGGATCCGGACCACTTGGGATTTCCTCGAATTTTATTTTTTTTTTCTCAGAGTTTTAAGTGGGGAATCTCTTGAAAATTTTGGAGCTATTTATGCTAAGTTGTTACACAATAATAGAGGTTCGATTTTCTTAGTTTCTAATTAGGAGTAGAGGGTTTTTGTAGAAAAAACACTAGTTTGATAATAAGGAAATTTGCTGTAAGGATTTTAATTTTGCATTCTTCAATACAAGTAATATTGTTCCTTTAATTCTTTAATAGCTAATTAGTTTGAATGCTAGTTTGATTCTGCACTTCTCTTTTCCTCTGTTTTCTTTAGATTTGGTGTTTTATCTCTCAAGAACCATGTTTTTCTCCACTTTAATCATCTCCAGCTAATTTGTAAGGGTTGGGATGCATGAATCCAGCCCGATGTCTTTGACAAATGCTTAAAAATAATTTCTGAATTAAATAATTGATTAAATCATCTTGTGCTTTTGTTCTCATTTTCCCTAGGGAGCTGGGATGCTTAAGAGTGCAATGTGCGTGTAGATACAACGATAGCGCTTTATTCTTGATCTTGATTATATATGTTGCGGGCTTGAACCTCATAAATATAATGCTTGGGATTAGTAAAGACTGGGTTTTATCAATTATGTCAATTAAAGATTTGGTTTTAAAATTAGTAAATGAACTAGGGCTGGAGGAGTGTATCCTAATCTGTTTTTCTCTTTTGCAATATTCTCATTTAAAAGTCTAATTTCATAAGTAGTTTAGAAAGCACTTCATTAGTTAATTGCATGTTCAGTAGCAAGATTTTCATATTCCTCTTAGTTTTAGATATTCTCCGTTCCAAATCATCTTTTTCGTTCTTTTTAGAGTCGAGTTATAGTTCTCAATCTCTCGTCACGATTTCATCGTGCTATTTCCCTATGGAGACGATCCCGACTTACCGGGTTTATTACTAATACGATAGGCTTGCACTTGAGCCTATATCAGCACGAACACTATATACACATTTGTGGTCACGTCAGACATCATTTACGAGCCAAGGTCATCGTTGAAAAGACAAGCTTTGACAAATTTCATTACAGAGTTCACTTATTCAGAGGTTACCGATCAATCAAACTCGCCTACCGAGCAAACTTATTTAGAAGAGTGCTCAGTTAAAAAGCAATCGAAAGTCATAGATGGCCTACCTAAATCGTCCCACACTCAAGAGATGACTAAGAAGTATGCTGAAGAAAGTAAGAAGATATTCCTCCATGGAGTTCTGTTTGTATAAAGCTTTAGCCGTGATATTCCATTGTGGAATTTATATGTGGATGGATCTTTATGCGCAACTGGTATTGGAACATGTATCATACTTAATACTCTTGATAATATATATGTTGAATATGCCCTTGGATTTTAATTAAAGGAATTAAACAATGAAGTTGAGTACGAGGATTTGATAGTCATACTAGAATTAACCCATTAATTAAGCCTCGAGCAAGTAGTGGCGTACAGTGATTCACAGTTAGTTGTTAACCAAGTTCTTCATCTGTACGGAGTCAAGGGAGAGTTGATCACCACATACTTGACAAAGTCAATGGAAGTAATTTCTGAATTTCCAGGCATGCAAATGAACAGGATATTAAGGATAATAAATGCCCGAGCTTATGCACTTGCTCGACTTGCTTCAGCAACAAGAATAGAACTCGGGAAAAGCATTCCAATTGATATCTTGGCAAGCATGAGCATAGATGATGATCCAAAGATCAGTTTTATTACTATAGATTTGGACCTTCCTAGATGGATACGAACAGAGATTACATCAAAGAAGGAACCCAACTAGCCAATCCAAAAGAAGCAAAGAATCTCCAATATAAAGCAGCCAGACATGTGTTGGATAAGGAGTTTTATACAAAAGAGGATTTAATATTTCTTTACTAGGTTGTGTCCATCTATTGGAAGTTGATGATTTAATTAAGGAGGTGGATTAAGGTTCTTGTGGTTCTCATTCAATTGGTCAATCATTACTTCAAAGAATCAACACCCAAGGATACTGCTAAGCAACTATGAAGGCAGATTGTAGGGAATTTACAAGAAAGTGTGATAAGTGGCAGAGGTTTTCTGTAATTCATAGAGCACCCAATGTTACTCTAGAACTGATTACTTCTCCTTGGCCATTATCTATTTAGGTAATTAACTTCGTCGGCTCACTACTAACCACCAGAGGCAGATTCAAGTACCTGGTAGTTGTTGTTGACTATTTTACAAAATGGGTGGAAGCAAAGCTATTGATAGACATGCCTTATGAGAAGGTATACAAATTCATCTGAAAAAACATCATATGTAGGTATGGCATTCCTTATGCCTTCATTACTGAACATGGAAACTAGTTTTATAATGATGAATTTGAGGCATACTGTGTTCAGTACAAGATCCAAAAACTCCATTCTGTACCAGGCCATCCACAAAACAATGGTTAGACAGAAGTGACAAATAAAACCTTGCTTAATGGTCTAAAGAAGAGACTTGGTGCTGCTACAAGAAACTGTATTAATGAATTTCACAATTTTCTTTGGGCTTATAGAACAACGCTGAGGACAGCAAATAGAGAAACACCTCATATGCTTACGTTTGGGATAGAAGCCATGGTACCAGCCGAGATAGGCATACCAACTCACAGAGTGCTGAACTTTGATTCTCCCAAGAGTAACTTGATAAGACGATTGGATGTGGACATGTTGGAAGAAGTCTGAGAAGATGATGCCCTAAAAAATGTTGCATACTAACAAAGGACAACTTGCTTTTATAATAAAAGGGTCAAGCTGACAAACTTAAAAGAGGAAGATTATGTGCTCAAGAGAGTCATCAAAAAGGGCAATAAGATTGAGGCGTATAGCCCATATCGTATTTCAGCGGTCATCCGACCAGGGACTTTTCGATTGGAGACACTTGATGGGGAGGAATTCAAGAACTCTGTGAAAGCCAAGAACAGTCGCAGCTATTATCAGTGAATAAATGCATCAACATATTGTATATATTTTTACTTTATGCTCAACAAAACTATCTTTCAAGTTCAATAAAATAATTGATTTTAATTCTGTCAATTTTTTCAATTTTTTAGGGTGTACAGTGATATACACCCCCCCTTGAAACAACAAATAAGTAATGTCTCCTGGTCTTCAGCTCTTGCCAATCAATATCACATACTTAATCAGGTTAAACTTATAAAATTCAAGATGCAGCAACAAGTTAATGCACAGTCTTGTCTCGCCCGACTAAGTTATTGCTTAATATATGAATTCATATTAACAAGTCACGAACAAGAAGTCTTACCTGACCAAATTGAATACAGGGATATAATTAACTTCATGTATGACTTCGTCTTTGGCAGGTCAAGAAAAAGAAGTCTGTAAAACTTCGTATACAACTCAAACAGTTAAAAATAAGTTCTATCCGACTGCATTAAATTTAAGAAGACATGTATACATTCCTAACCACTAGAATACAAACATATATTCCTCATACACTTTGTCTCCAATAGTAATTAATGTCAAACTTAGATCAACAAAACTATTTGTAGTTTCATCTAAGTGCATTAGTAGAATCTATGGTCTTACAATTACAGTTTAATAATTCATTATTAATGATAACTTAGTTTACTGATATATTAACTAATCATAATTTGACAACACAAAAGAATATATTTTTATTCAAATACTAACTGTATTACATTAAATATCAAATAAGAATTATTTAGCTGCACGTTTTCCTTGAGCTTTAGAAGTTTGTGGCACCCTCTCTTGTTACACCCTCTCTATCCCAGCAGGAGGATCATATAGAGTATAAGGGGAATTAATGTGGTTAAAATCCCTCAGCATTTTCCTATTATCGTTGCTCGGTACATTGATCAAATGAGGAGGATTTATTATTTCATAGACATCATGAATATCGTAATCTCCCATGTATTTGGTGATTAAACACCGGGGAATAGCATTAGGAGGAATCCATGATATGTCCAACTTAAATGTGGGCTTGTCAAAATCTATCAAACTAGGATCATTCAAGTACCATAGCTCACTATTTTGGTCATTGTTGATGTAAAAAACTAGATTACTCTAATTATTTAATCACAGATAAATAAATGAGACAAAAGATTTTAAAGTGGTTCAGCCTTATATGAATGGCCTACGTCCACTGTTATGTTATTGCTGAGTGTTTGGGAATTCTCGATTACAAGTGCTATCAAGAAATTTCGATCCACTTGAATGAGGGTGATACAAGGTATTTATAGCCTTTAGGCTATACATGAAAGGGTGTTACATTAAATGATACACATATGAAAGGGTAATACATTTAATGCAGCGTGTGCGTCAAGGTAATAAGCATTCAATGAATAGTTGAACTGTTGATTATCTGGCAATCAATGCTGGGGCCGAGATGCAGTTCGGACCGCCTTAGTTTCTCGTCGTCCAAGATTTCTTAGGAGCATTGGAGTTCCTCGGAGGATAAGAGTTCCTCGGAGGGCTGGTGTTCCTCGAAAGACTGCAGTTCCTCGGAATATATCTGTTGCTCGGAGTGAATATGTTGGTTGGGGTAATAATCTTCCTCATTGCTATTGTGCCACGTAGATTGACACGTGTCTTCTTATTATTCGTCCACATCAGCATACTAATTTTGGTATCAACAGAAGCCCCCAATGTTTCATATTTCGAACTTTGAGGAGTATGGAACATTCTTTCTCGGTATATGGTAATATTAAATGACCTTCCTGGGTTTTAGGAGCCTTTTATTCATATTTGAATTTCCTTCCAAATTCGCAGAATCCGCCTTTTTGCATTTTTATAGGCGCTTCGATCTTCATGCCCTTTTTGTCCTTTTAGCCGCCGGTAGCGTAATAGTTTCTTTTTTGTAATCATTTCTTTCGCCGTTTCCCAAGACAAAGTATTTAAGCTTCAGAGGCAATCCCATCGTCTTCTACCTTTTTAATTTCTGCTTTCGAGTTTTCTAAAGCTTTTCTCTCTCTTGTGCGTTCATTCCCTCATTCGTTTGTTTGTCAACATATCTCCTTTTTCCCTGTAAGCTCTTCTTCCTTCTTTTTCATTTCTTTTTATTCACCATAGTTTATATTATCGAATCTCTTGAGAAGTTCCGTTCTGACTTCTCTATTCCTTCTTAGGTAACCTTGGAGAGTCTTTATGAACCTTCAAGTTATTTTGATTTGGCTGAGGGGCACTGGTTCCCTAGCCTATTTATTGCTGAATGTGGATTTTCTTTCCCACCAAATCCGTTGTGTTTAGAGTTCTGTCAGTACTTCGATGTTGTCCCTGCAAAAATAGCCCCCAACACATGGAGAATAGTTAATGGGGTACATAGGTTAAATCAAACTCATGGAACTCGTATAGGAATTCCTGAGATTATGTACTGTTACAGATGGGCTGTTTTAGATAATGTTTTTTTATTTAAAAACTAGGTTTTTGAATAGGGCTTTAGTAGTCAACCTCCCTGATGCAAACATGGATTACTTTGAACACGGGGTAGTTATAAAAAATTGGCAACATGCCCCTTTGGTTGGAGATGCAGTATATGAGGGTCCCAGATGCCCCCCATATGGCAATGGGATAGGTTATTTTCATCTTATTTTATTTTTGAAATTTTGATTTCATTGTATTTGATAAAATATATGACTGATATTTCAATATGTTCTTGTTTGCAGTTGACAGCAAGAGAAAAACTCCAAAAGAGTCAAAAGTTAATATAAAGCAATTGAAACATATCTGGAGTTTGCATCAGAGGGTTGCAGATGAGCACATCAGGTCTACTTCATATTTGTTGCAGTACAGGAGCTACACATCATCCTTTACTGCTCCTCCTGTGGTCAACATTAGTGACCCATTTCCAGCTTCTGAGGAATCTTCACCAGAATCTCACATTCCCCTAAGTCAGAATATGGGCAAGAGAAGAGTTCCTGCTATCTTCGAGGAGACTTCCTCTACCGGAGATGGAAAGAGGAACAGGGCTGAAGTCCCAAAGAGGACCAAGAAAATTGATGCTGTTCCTTCTGTTGCTGTTCAGAAGGCTGCCGAAAAGCCTCCAATGGCTCCGAGCAAGAGAAGTACTTCTGTGGAAGTGGTTACTATTTCCCCCACCAAAGGTTCTTTGGCTGAAACTGCTGAAGTTCCACTGAGGAGATTGAAGAAATCCTCCTCGATTAGTTTTTCTGAAGCCATTCCCCAGCTCCAAACTAGTGGAGCTGGTGTTCCAACCATCATTCCCTCGAGCTATGCAATGAGCTCGGTAAAGACTTGGATTATTCCTGAAGTCCAAGGAATCGAGGAAAACATGCCTATGGATATGCTGACATCCCTAGCTACTCGTCACATTGCTTCAGTAAGTTTCTTTTTATCTTGAATTTTTCCTTCTATCAATATATGTATCTCGGCACCAACTCATCACTACCTTCTTTTTTCAGCTGGTGAGTTGTTTTAACACCATTGTGAAGAAAGATGAAGTGCTCAAGGCTTCAAGCTCCTCTTTTGGAGTAGAGGATGCATTCCAGGGTTTGGCCCAATCTCTGATGAAATCTATTCAGAAGTACAATGAGGATAAAGGTGAATGGGAGAAGAAACTGGCTGCATCTGAAGCAGAGAAGGTGCAGTTGGGAAATAAAGTGAAATATTTGGAGAGGGAGAATACGAAATACTCCGAGAAGCTCACTACCTTTGGTGAGCTTGAAAATAAGATGAAATCAGCTGAGGAAGAACTGACACTTCTGCGTGAAGCAAATCGTTAGAAGGAAGAGTTGGAGGCCAAGCTGAAAGCCTCCGAGGACCTTCTATCCGAGAAGCTCTCCTCGGAGAAGATGAAGAGAAAAACATCTGTGAAGAAATCCTTTCGAACAAGTTGGGATAAAGGATGGGATAGGGGGGTAGCAGCAATGATGACCCAAGTGAATTATGGAAGTTTGAAATACTTCCATGATGGTTGGGTTGCTACCTTGCAGGAATTGAAGGTGAGCGAGGATTCCGAGCTATTTCAACAACATCTCCCTGGTCCTCCTCCAGATATTGAAGACGAAGATGAAGATGAAGACGAAGCTGCATCTGAAGAATCTTCAGTGATTGTGGGTGATCAAATCCTTGCTCCTCAACCCAACCAGACATGTGCTGAGGAGATTTCTTCTTTGCCTGCTCCTCTTGAACAAATCCCAACTCCAGCCGATCAAATCAATACTCCCATCGAGCAACCAAGCTCCTCGTCCCAACCTCCCAAGAAAGTCTTGGGAGACAAGGAAAAGGTGTGAAGTTGTTCGGTACTATCTTTCTATTTTTCTTCTTACTTGTACTTTGTATCTCAGATCTTTGTAAATTTTCCTTATGATCTAATAAAATTTGAGTTCTTTTCTTCCATATGATTGTCTCTTCTTTATCTGCACTCTGTCTTGATTTTCTTTTTCTTTCTCTGTTAGTTTCTGGCCAGGATGGATCTTTTGTCTGCTAATGACACAAAGTTGATGCAGCAATGCCATGAATATTATAAAGCTGGTCATACAGACTTAAGTGCATCCGAAATTGCCGATATCCTTGGCCATGGTGCTTCAGAGCAAGCAATCGAAGCTTATCGGTACCTGAAGGACTTACTTTATAGAGCAGTGGCCAATAACGTGGCTTACTATGACATGATCAAGGAGCTCCAATATACCCTAGAAGATCTTCAGACTCAGTACAAGGAATCAAATGCCTTGTTACATAAGGGGTATGAAAAGAAATATCAAAATCTTTCTGCCGAGAAGGGCTACGATAAACTCCTTGCTGGGTATGATATCAGGGAGAGGAACCTGAGGGGAGAAGTTGAAGCTTGCAGTCAAATTGCTGAACTGCTAGAGCAAGAGAATAATAATTTGCAGGAAGAACTAGCACAATACAAGTCTGCAGCCTCTTCTTCAACAGCGGTAATCCCAGTGACCGATGAGGGATTTTCCTTCTTAGAGGTTGAAAATGCCAAATTAAGGCAAGAGTTGGATGTCTTGCGAAGATCTGGTACTTCTACTTCTACTCGGGGATGAGGAAGAGGTTCTCGTGGGCGAGGAAGAGTTGCCCAGGATGTTAACGAGGAACGAAGTACTCCAGCTGCTCGGGGTCGATCAAGAACTCCTCGTAGTATTGAAGAAGCTCGTACTCTATCAACACTGGAAACCCAAGCGTATCAACTGAATGCCAAAGATAGGGCTTTGTCTGAAATGTCCAAGAAAATCCTAATTCTGGAGGATCATCTTGCATCTACCAAATCTGCTCTGGATAATAAGGATGCTCTTGCCAAGAACTTTCATGAGCAATTAGAGAAATTAACTTTCCAATTCCACAAACAACCTCGTGAGTTATGGATGGCAGGCTATAATGAAGCCCTTTATCACTTGGATGCTCGCATTGAAAATGCCAATAATGAAGGTTATAAGCAGGGATGGTTGAACGCCCTGGGTGTATTAAAATGGGAGCAAGGGCATTATTTATGGGATTATCATACTCTTGGGCTATTAGACTTGCCTGTGCCACCTTATAAATTGGACATGGAATGGATCCCAGCTCGTGCCATTCCTCGGAGCTTAATTGCAAAATACCTCGGCGACTATAATCTTCATTCACAAATCGAGGTATCTCGTCCCGAGCATCTTCTGGATACACCTTCTGTGATGAACGTCAGAATGCTCAGAGATATTAACTTCATTAATTCTCCTCTTTGCCTGGAAGATCCTCCTGCTGGCGAGGAGCCTATTTCAAAAGCTAAGGGAAAGAAACCAATAGAGTAGGAATCTAAATGTAATAGTTAGCACACATGTAATTTGTAATTCGTTTTGAATTTTAATGAAAGACTTTCATTTTCTGTTTGCAAATATGTATTGCTATTGTTTTGTACTTGTCTAACACTTTTATATTTGTGATTTCATAACAATTCTTTGTGGTTCATCGACCAATCTAGTAATAAAATATTACAAGTATAAAAATGTTGCTCGATCACTTAATAACAAAGTAATGAGTATAAAAAATGTTTAAATATTTTCCAAACAACAAAGGTTGTTAAATTGTGCTCGTCGACCAATTATAATTAGTGAGAGTTTTTATCCCCGACTAACCATACTTGGCAATTTTTTTTCATAAAATGTGTCCGACCAACCAAGGTCGATCATTTTATCCTCGTCGTCCAAATACAATTAGTGGATTTTTATCCCCGACCAACCATACTTGGTTCAATTTGGAATATTTTGTATTTTCTAGAATAGTTTTAGCTTCCGACCAACATAAGTTGGCATATTTTGTTTCTTAACCAACCGAAATTGGCATTTTTAAGAATGTTGTTCTTACCCTTTTACCAACCAGAGTTGGTCATGGGTTTGAATTATCATGTCCACTAGTTATTTTACCAACCGGAGTTGATCACATTAGTGTAAGCCTCCTAACCAAAGGAGTATAGTTTGTTCTCTCTATTTTACCAACCGAAGTTGATCACGCTCGAACTATCATATCCACTAGTTATTTTACCAACCGGAGTTGGTCACGCTAGTGTATGCCTCCTAACCAAAGGAGTATAGTTTGTTCTCGCTATTTTACCAACCGAAGTTGATCACGCTCGAACTATCATCTCCACTATTTATTTTACCAACCGGAGTTGGTCACGCTAGTGTATGCCTCCTAACCAAAGGAGTATAGTTTGTTCTCGCCCTTTTACCAACCGGAGTTGGTCGTGGGTCTGAACTATCGTCTTCTTTTTGCTGTCGAGCAGCGTAGTGTACAACACTAGTATTCCCCGAAAAACTTTCAATAAAAAGAGAGAAGATGGTGAAACATCATCGTTTTATTCATATTGATAGAACTGCTTTACATTTTACATTACTGATAATACTTGCGTAGGTGTTCAGCATTCCATGCATTCTTGAATTCCTCTCCTTCTAGAGTTGCTATTCGGTGAGTTCCTGGTCGAAAAACTTTTGTAACTCGATAAGGTCCATGCCAATTTGCTTCCAATTTATTGTGCTTCTGAATGACCTTCTTCAGCACGTAATCTCCTTCTTTTAAATCGCATTTCTTCACCCTCTTGTTGTAAAACAGAGCTGTTCGTTGTTGATATGCAGCATTCCTAATGGTTGCCTCTTCTCTAACCTCCTCGAGCATGTCCAAATCTAATCTTCTCATCAAGTCACTGACTGGGGAATTGAAATTCAGCACTCTGTGTGTTGGTAGACCCAACTCGGCAGGTATTACAGCCTCACTTCCAAATGCCAGCATATATGGGGACTCTCCTGTTGTTGCTCGGGGAGTTGTTCGGTAAGCCCACAATACTGACTGTAGCTCATTAATCCAATTTTCTTTAGCCTCATTTAGCCTCTTCTTCAAACCATTTAGTAATGTTCTGTTCGTCACTTCAGTCTGCCCATTGCTTTGAGGATGGCATGGTGCTGAATGAACCTTTAAAATGTTTGATTGATGACAATTGGCGGCAAATTCCTCGTTATCAAATTGTGTTCCATGGTCTGTAATGAAGGCATGAGGGAGACCATATCGGCAGATGATATTCTTCCAAACAAACTGGTACATATTCTCGTATGTCATATCAATAAGTGGCTCAGCTTCTACCCACTTAGTAAAATAATCCACTGCAACGACGAGGTACTTGAATCTTCCTCGGGTCGTTGGCAGTGGTCCGACTAAGTGAATTCCCCACATGGAAAATGGCCAAGGAGAAGTTATGGGTGTCAACAATGCTTGTGGAGTTCATCGGATGGAGGAAACACGTTGGCACTTGTCACACTTCTTGGCATATGCTATACAATCAGCCCTCATCGTCGGCCAGTAATATCCTTGCGTCATCACCCATTGCAAAAGTGTTCGACCTGCTACATGGGCTCAACATGACCCTTCATGGATCTCTTCAATCAATTCTTTCACCTCGGAGGGATGTACACATCTTTGCAAACCTGCTATAATTCCTCGTCTATATAAAACACCATTCGTTAGTACATACCGAGCAACTTTAAACTTCAATTTCCTGGCAGCAATCTTATCCTCCGTTAATTCTCCTTCCTCGACATATGCCCTGATGGGATCCATCCAAGATGGTCCTAAATCAAGGGAAATAACATTCATCGTCAGGCTTTTATCTATGCTTCGACTTTCTAACACCTCAATTGGTATCGTTCTTCGCAACTCGGTACGAGTAGCTGATGCTAGTCGGGCCAGTGCGTGTGCTTGTGAATTCTTCATTCTTGGTATTCTGATTAACTGAATGGCATCAAATTGTGCCAACAACTCCATCTCCTTTGCATGATACTTAACCATTATTTCTCCTTTAACTGCATACGTTCCCATCATCCGATTCACAATTAGTTGAGAATCACTGAATACCATCACTTGTTATGCTTCCATAATCTTTGCTAAATTAAGACCTTCTATTAAGGCTTCATACTCAGCCTCATTATTGGAAGCTTTGAATTGGAATCGTAAGGCATATTCCATGTCAATCTCGTCTGGGGTGTTCAAAACAATCCCTGCTCCACAACCTGTTGTACAAGATGACCCATCTACATACAATCTCCACGTAGGTAACTCGTCTTCAAAATTCTTATCTGACAGCGTTCCTCGGTGAAATATTTGTTGTTTTGTTTCATCCTCCCCTGGTATTTTTCGCTCCTCGTCGACCATCTCTTCTCGCCCTTTTACCAACCGGAGTTGGTCTGAGTTTGAATATGATGATATTTCTACATCCACAAGCCCTTTTACCAATCGGAGTTGGTCTGGACTTATGTCTGTTGATCCTGTAACATCCACAGGTTGGTTAGCGAGCAACTTTTGTTCCTCGGGGGTATCAGGATATGTAAACTCTGCTATAAAGTCTTCTACAGCTTGCCCTTTTAAGGATAATCTGGGTTCATACACAATATCATATTCACCGAGCTCTATTGCCCAGTACATCAGTCTCCCTGACTTTTCTGGCTTATGAAGGGCTTGTCTTAATGGCATGTTGGTATACACGATGATGGTATGGGCCTGGAAATATAGCCTCATTCTTCTACTTGCTTCAATTAATGCCAATGCCAATTTTTCTAACTTTGGGTACTTGATCTCTGCACCTCGAAAAGCCTTACTTGTGTAATAAATTGGCTTTTGGACTCCATTCTCCAATCTGATCAATGCCGAGCTGACTGCATTTTCTGATACTGCCAGGTACAAGTACAACTTTTCTCCCATTACTGGTCTAGACAGCAGTGGAGGTGTTCCCAGATATTTCTTCAAGTCTTGAAAGGCTTTTTCACATTCATCATTCCATTCGAAAGTTTTTCGGAGTGTTTTGAAGAATAGAAGGCACCTATCAGTTACTCCAGATACAAATCTATTGAGCGCTGCAACTCGTCCTGTAAGACTCTGCACTTCTTTCTTCGTCGTTGGAGATCGCAACCCTAAGAGAGCTTTGATCTTTGCTGGATTTTCCTCAATGCCTCGCTAATTGACGATGTACCCGAGGAACATTCCTTCTCGTACTCCAAAGGTGCACTTCTTCGGGTTGAGCTTCATCTGGTATTTATCCAGTTGATCAAAGGTCTGACCTAAGTCAACTAGATGCTCAGCAGCTTTCTTGATCTTTGTCAGCATATCGTCGACATAGACTTCCATGTTGCAACTGATTTGTTCGGCAAAAACCTTGTTCATCAACCGTTGATATGTTGCTCCTGCATTTTTCAAACCAAAAGGCATAACATTATAACAATAAGTTCCCCTAGGGGTAATAAAAGAAGTGTTTTCCCTGTCTTCAGGTTTCATTTTGATCTGATTGTAACCAGAGTAAGCATCCATGAAGCTGAGCAGCTCGTGCCCTGAGGTAGCATCTACTAGTTGGTCAATTCTGGGCAATGGGAAGTGATCCTTTGGGCAGGCCTTATTGAGATCAGTGAAATCAACACACATTCTCCATTTATTGTTTTTCTTCTTTACCATCACCACATTTGCCAACCAGTCCGGATACTTCACATCTTCAATGAATTGGGATTTCTGGAGCTTGTCGACCTCCTCTTGAATAGCTTGATTCTTCTCGGGGCTAAATACCCTTCTTCTCTGCTTTACAGGCTTGACCTCCCTATTCACATTGAGCTCATGACATAAGAAGTTTGGATCTATTCTTGGCATGTCCTCATGACTCCATGTAAAAGTTTTCTTCCTATTTCTCAAGAAAGTTATCAACTCCTGTTTTATTGAAGCATCCAACGATGAACCTATCTGGGTTACTCGCTCAGGGTGCTCATCGTCCAGAATAACATTTTCTGTAGATTCCACCACCTATCCTTTTACAAGCTGGGATTCATCTCTCGGATCGAGAGTTTCAATCTCTGTATCTTCTTCCACCTGGTAGGTAGTAGTCTTTTTCCTTGATTCTTCAAGCTCCTCTTGTTCGGCAGATGAATAATAGCACTCCCGAGATACTTTTTGATCACCTTTCACAACTCCTACTCTGAAGTTTGTTGGGAATTTTAAGCACTGATGTACTGTAGATGGAACTGCTTCGAACTTCTTCAAACCAACTCTTCCCATGATGATGTTGTAAGCTGACTACACATTTTTTTCCATCACAAAGAAGCGTATTCTTTCTTTTCGGCAAGCAGGCCAAGTTCCAATGAATATATCCAACTTGATCGTTCCAAGTGGAAAAACTTTCTCGCAAACAAAACCCAGAAGGGGTCTGTGATAAGGTTCCAATTGAGATAATTTCAAATTCAAGCTGTCAAAGCATGAATAGTACATGATGTCTGCCGAACTACCATTGTCTACCAAAACCCTTGAAATCACTACTTCTTTCATCCTCATTTTGATCACCAAAGGGTCGTCGTGAGGGTAAAGAACACCTGTCAGGTCATTTTTTGAAAAGCCAATAACCAGCTTCTCTTTGTTTACCTTCCTCGGACGATCCTCCTCGGCCAGATTTATTCGCTGAATGTACGAGCAAGCTTGTTCCTCTCCGAGGTAAGCTTTTCTTTCTGCAGTAAGATCTCCTCCTCCTGCATCTCCTCCTGTAATGACATTACAATAAAATGATCCAAAGCGTATTGAAAATACCTCTCGTTCTGGCTGCCTTGGTTTCTTGGGAAGATCGGGGTCATCCTCTATATCATCTTCATAATCCCTTTTCTTTTTCTCCTCTGCTCGACGAAGAGATCTAGATCTTTCTCTAGTTCGGTCATTATTTCTTCTTTCGCCTCCCCGATCAACATACTTTGCTAGTTTTCCTCTTCGGATGAGTGTGTCAATCTTGTTCTGAAGAGCTATGCAATTTTTAGTCATATGGCCATGATCTTTGTGGAACTCGCAATATTTATCCCTGTTCCTCGCATGAGGGTTTGACCTCAATTTCTTCGGCCACTTTAGCTCCTCACTATTCTTGATTTCTTCCAAGACATGATTAATACCCATTTTCAAAGGAGTATAATTATCGAATTTCTTCAGGACTTCCCATGATGACTTATTATTTCTGGAACGCTTGTCACCGCCATTTCCCTTATGCTCTTTATTTTTAGACTTATCGACGTCCCCCTTGGTGTCTTTATCTATATTCTTCTTTGCAGCCATAGCTTCCTCGGCATTCATGATTTTGGCCGCTTTTGCCATCAACTCTGACATAGTTTTAGGTGGATCTTTCGCCAAGGTGTAATACAACTTATTAGGCAACAACCCACTCATCAAGGCGGTGATTGCTGTCTTCTCCTCGTAATCTATGACTTCCAGCTTCTCGTTATTGAAACGAGTTATGTAATCTCTAGTACTTTCACCAGATTTTTGTCTAACATTTAACAAGTGTGCTACTCGTTTTACTGGCTTTGCTCCGAAACAGAAATTACCGATGAACAACTCGGCCAACTGAAAGAAAGTTGAAATCTTACCCCGAGGAAGATTTTTGTACCATATCTGGGCAGCTCCTATAAGAGTTCCTGAGAATGCTCTGCATCTCATATCGTCGGGGACAGCATAGATATCGGCGGCAGCTTGATATTGCTCTATATGAAGAACAGGATCTGTCTTTCCATCATATTTAGGGGTCACTACTGGTTCTTTAAACTTTGATGGTGTAGGAAAATTCACAATGGCCGGGACAAAAGGTGTCCCTTGAACAAAAGTTCGTTGTAGGGGATTCTTCGCCCTAGCCATTTCTCCCAATATATCCTCCAATCGCTGAAGGGACCCTTTCCACGCTTCGTTTCCTTCCTCGGGCCTATTGGTTCGAGCAATAGATCGTTCTGAAGTAGCCTCTTGAGATCTATCTTGATGAGCAACTAGTCGTGATTGTGCTGATCCTTCTCTTAGATCTGATGGTTGTCGAAAACTCCTCGACATGGTCTTAGGTGGACTCCTATTCCTCCTAGGGCCTAATCGACTGAAATGAGACACCCTACTCAGTCTTTCTAAGGCACTGGGTCTTTCTGGAGAGAGAGTGATACGTTGATCAGTATCTGTAGCCCTTATTTACGAAGTTCGCCCAGGTTGATAAGAGAAATCATCAGACTCCTCATTACGATATGACTCAGTACGCCTGGATCGTGAAGAAAGTAAATAAGTTTGCCTCTGACCACTTCGCTGTCCTGAACGTGCAGGTGCACCGCCATGAAGGGTTTGTATGAGTTGCCTCATTGTGTCTTGCATGGCGGTTTATCCTTGAGCCAGATTCGTCATAATCCAGGCCATATCTGGAGGTGCAGAGGGATTGGGAGGATTTCCAGCATTTCCAGCATTTCGGTTTCTAGATTCTGGATTATCCGCCATTGATGATGAATGATTTTTGGTGAATAATGATAATAACAATCGATTCCCACAGACGACGCCAATCTGTTGATGTAAAAAACTAGATTACTCTAATTATTTAATCACAGATAAATAAATGAGACAAAAGATTTTAAAGTGGTTCATCCTTATATGAATGGCCTACGTCCACTGTTATGTTATT
Organism: Sambucus nigra; assembly: GCA_949130495.1. Lineage (NCBI taxonomy): Eukaryota > Viridiplantae > Streptophyta > Magnoliopsida > Dipsacales > Adoxaceae > Sambucus > Sambucus nigra. Next base: position 288,340,850 of record OX422208.1, read on the forward strand.
GTTGAGTGTTTGGGAATTCTCGATTACAAGTGCTATCAAGAAATTCCGGTCCCCTTGAATGAGGGTGATACAAGGTATTTATAGCCTTTAGGCTGTACATGAAAGGGTGTTACATTAAATGATACACATATGAAAGGGTAATACATTTAATGCAGTGTGTGCGTCAAGGTAATAAGCATTCAATGAATAGTTGAACTGTTGATTATCTGGCAATCAATGCTGGGGCTGAGATGCAGTTCGGACCGCCTTAGTTGCTTGTCGTCCAAGAGTTCCTAGGAGCATTGGAGTTCCTCGGAGGATAAGAGTTCCTCGGAGGGCTGGTGTTCCTCGGAAGACTGCAGTTCCTCGGAATATATCTGTTGCTCGGAGTGAATGTGTTGGCCGGGGTAATAATCTTCCTCATTGCTATTGTGCCACATAGATTAACACGTGTCTTCTTCTTATTCGTCCACATCAGCATACTAATTTTGGTATTAACAGTCTATTTCAACAAGGATGAGAAGTTGGTCCATCTTTATCTGTAACTTTAACGGTAGATTTGGGCAAGATGATCATTAACATGGATAAGAGCCTCATTATAACCGTCCATCCAGATTTCCCTGGGTTGTATGTGAAATTGAAAGGTTAACCTTTCAACCTGATGTTAAAGTTTCTTCAAGACACCACTCTTCACTTTCAACTGAGCGGATTGATCGGTGATGGATTTATCCATAGCTTCCAACTGGATGGACAAGTCAGTAATGGCCTGACTCTTTGATTTTAACTGGGCATCTTGGTTAGCTAATGTATTAATAATTCTTTCCTCATATACATTTGATCGGATAGCCCTCTGTTGCCTGGAAGTTTTCCCAGGTTTAGCTTTTTACAGTGCTTCAAGTTTTTCTACTAGTCTGGCATTCTCAGTTTCCAATAATGAAGCATCTTCATTAGCAGCATTGGTAGAAAACTTCTTCAAGCTATCTAACTCATATATAAGCCTATTATTTTCCTCTTTAAGCAGTTTGACTACTTCCTGAGCTTCATCCACTTCTCGATTCAACAATAATTTATTTTTTCTGTACATGGAGGCATACTCTTCAATATTTTTCTTAAATCCCCATTCTTCACTCATGGATTTATACTTAGCTTTATTGTCGACATGGAGTGAAGCCAAAGAAAACTTATGGTCTTCCTACAGATCCTCAATCATCTCATAATAAGAAGTATTATTTTCCACTTCCCTGTCCAGCAAGCAATGAATGTGAATGTATGATTCCCTAACTTGGTTGGACACATCAGGACTAAGCAAGCTGACTAAGTATTTTTTGAATAAATCAACATGGCTAGCTTCTAGAAGATTTCTACTTTGCCTTAGCAGGTCAAATTCAACAGAAACTATGACCTTTTTCCTAGCATCAAATTGAAAATTGAAAATATAAGAACACAAGTATGATTAGTGAGCAAATATAATATAAGGTACATGAGTTCATGAAGATAACTCAACCAAGAAAGAAGGCATAAATATGGTAAATGCAACACATTTAGCCAAAAGGAAATATTTTCATCAATAAACCAGAAGGTGTTAAAGAATAATGATCCTATTACAAGGTAGAAGAACAAAAGAAAAAGTAAAGGAGATAAACCTTCTCCTTATCATAAACATTAATTTCATAAGGAAGCTCGATAGAAGGGGTGGCTTCACTAGTTAGCTTTAAGGCAGACTCAACAGGTTTAATGGAAGATTCTCCAGACCTTTCCTTATTATCAAAGTCTTCCTCCAAGTTTAGAGGATTACCTGGATAATGCCTCTGGAATAGCTCAGAGTCTTAAGCAGTGCTAACCTCCTTAAGTGCCACCGACCATCCATCCTTAAATGATTTCTTCCTGACATACTCAATCTGTGCAGAGGAAGCCAAAAATGCTCTGTTCCAACCCTTATTAAAGGAATCTTCCTTTATTTTATTATTCTTATGATTCTCTGGAATCAGGTCAGTAGTCAGACCAACTGTTTTCTCATTGGCAAATTTGAGGAGCACTTAATTTTCCACCAACTTGTCTTCGTCCACCTTAGCCCTGTCATTAGCAGTTGTCAAATTGGTCTCAGTAGTCTTTAACTTCCCCTTAGCTTTTATTACTCTGTCATTAGCCTTTTGTAACTCTCCTTCCCAAAATTTCTTCTTGGACTCCAACACTTGTCTTGAAGTCTCCAAAGATTTCCTTAAACCTTCAAAGGCCTCTTCTACATCTCCTCCCGAAGAACACATTTGATCGTCCTTCTACATAAATTGGTTGAAGTTCACCAAAAATTGCACAAAGGAAAAATATAAGATTATAACGAGAAAAATAAGACAGTAAGGACAAGTAGCAAAGGGGAAAGAGTTACCGAATCCAAACTCTGGGAAGCATTTTCTGTCAACTTTAATCGTGGAAGGGAAACAACAGTTGCTCTATCATCAGAGCGAGTACCATTTTTTATCAATTTCCTAGTCGAGATAGGATTGATAATTATATAGAATGGCCCTATAATAGCCATGTCTTCTTGAATTTTCTCGACCAACTCTTGGTTGGCATCACTCTTCTCAACTTACTTCTCAGAAAGATCTTTTCTTAACCTCTTGAATTGAGGTGCAACAGTATCAATTTCCTCACTAGTGATGACCTGAGGAACTTTTTCAATAGCTTTTGATGTTTTCTCTCTCTTCTTGGTATCATCGGCATTGCCAGTTTTCTTAGTAGCCCTCTGGGCAGTGGGAAACAAAGATCCAGTCATCAAGTCAAAAAATTTCCTTTTTCCCATGATACCAAGTGGGGAGGGAGGAATAGTAGAAATGTCCAAAGATTCAAAGGAGGATAAGGTGCCAAAATCCTTCTCTACTCCTGCAAACTCCTCAACAAAATATGGGAACTAGTTCCTCTTCTAGATTAATGGCAGCTAAAGCTGAAGCAGTGGTAGGCCTAGAAACAAAGGAGGTAATCGATCTCCAATGTTATAATAAGTAGGAGGCTGATTTGGGGTGTTCCTCGCTCATCCTTTGATGAATGCTCCATAGTAATTTCAACTCTTAAAGATTGACGTCCTCTTCTTTAAGACACTTTTTCTTTCTCTTAACTATGTCAAACAAGACAAAAAACATTAGTTAACATATCATCATAACCAACATTAATCAAAATCAATGACCTATGCCATGTCCTACTTGGGGGCATATAGGCCCATAATACACTCCTCCTCTTTGAAGAGGAGCATGTTGACAATTCTTTACTATTAACCTATAATCAAAGTAGTCTTTGTTGGAATCTGGTAAATTGGAGACTAAGGCTCTATTGACAAACCTAGTTTTTATATAATAGGTAATTTCACTAGTAACCCATTTGTAACAAAACATCAACTCAGGGATACTAATGTGGGTACCGTGTATTTGGTTAAGCCTATGTATCCCATTCCTTACTCTTCAAGTATGGGGCGCTACTCTAGCAACGGAGACATCAAAATATTGATATAATTGAAGAAAGAAATGATTGGGGGGGGGGGGGGGGGAATGAAATCACACTCAACTATGAACAATGAGGGAATCCAGTGACCCTCTGGTACTGATAACACCTCTACTGGTGTGGGAATTTCTAAATTTACCCAATTAGGGATGTTTCTTTCCCGCTTAATTCGTCCAAGGCATCCCAATGAACTATGTAAACCATGATAAAATCAAAGAAAGAAATAGAAAAGAAAGGGAAGAAGAAATCTTACAGAAAAAATGGTGGCAGAAGTAACAGTAGGATGCAAAGGAAAACTCAAAGGCAGAAAGCTTGGAGAAGAAATAGAGTTTGAAATCTTGAAAAATTATGGGGAAAAAATGGGAAAACTTTCGTCTCTTATAGCTTAGCTAGAAAACTGTGAAGGTGATGATTACTTGTATCGACGATTGACGTTCTGACAGCTATACATCTTTAAAGGCATGAAAATACCAATATACCCTTTGGCATTTCGTTAACTTTCAAATTATTCACAAAATTCTTACAACATAATCAATGCATGGAACATTTTCACAAGTCCCACAAGTCAGCTTACATCGACCAACTTTGAAGAAAACATACTCCATCCTTTCAATATAACATCAAGAATGAAGGGGCTTCTGTTGAAACCAAAAATCATCCATCTACGCGGACCAATCAGAAATGGACACTTATCTCCTTACGTGAAAATAATCCTAGTCAGTGGTCACTTAATTAGCCCCAAAGATAGTTGCTCGACAGGCAGGTCAACCAACGTGAAGAATTCGGATCATCAAAGTAGATAAATAGTCACCACTTGGGAAACAACCAAGGGTCTCTCCACACTTGGTCTATACTATCAACCATCAGATTGATTATGTATGGGTACAAATGCTTGAATATATAAAGTCATTCCAATCCTTGATCTCCGGGTCACTATAAATACATTGTATTCCTTTAATAAAAGGCAAGATATAACGGATTATAGGTTATTCTTTTTATAGCAAGAGCACCTAACTTTCTGTAATCACTCAAATCAATACAACAACAATGGACGTCGTCTTTTATTCACTGCTGAACCACTTTAAAAACTCCTTGTATCTTATTTAATTATTTCATTACATCTTTTATTTTATCTGTGATTATAAAATTGGATCTAGTCCATTTTTTGACATCAACAGTCCATTTAGACTGAAAATGGATGGAACCCAGTTTTTAATCCTATTCGTAACGGGTTGATAGTTAAGGGAGTGAGTTTTTTGGGTAAAATATTTTAGGGAATTGATCCATAAACCCGAGATAATTTAGGGGGTTTGGTGTAATTTACCTTTTATTTTACACGTAGCCTCATATTGAGATGTTTGTCATCATGAGAAAAAATGAGTGAGCGACTAAGTTGTCTTTAGTATAAAACTAAAGTTTGTGCACCTATTCCCGTATGTACACGTGGAGCTGTTAATCTTGCATGTTTCCTCTCCACCAAAACTCTACTTCCTAATCAATTGGACCCCAACTAAAATCCCATTGTTCCATTTTCTACACAAATGAAAAACCCCATTATTTTCCTCTTTTGCATTCTAATGCCTTATCTACCTATCACACTATCCAAAATATTACCTCCCTCATGGACTCCATTATTGCACCTCTTTCTCTCCCCGACTTTCTCTACCCAACATGTTTTGGCTTAAACAGTTCATCTCACCTCCATAAACCTTATGCGATTAATACGAAACCAATTGGAAAGCATCATGCATATGCTATTTATAGGTAAAAATGATGAATTCCCTACAAAATTATTTCAAAGTAAGCATCTACACAGTATGCCATTTGGATACTCCTTTTTTAAGATTTAGTTACTGTTTTGTATTATTTTGGTTCGCATTTTCATGATTCGTGTGACTTGATGATGAAATTTCCCCTAATGTTTAGTTTCTTGGACCTATTTTATTTGAGTTTTCTTTTAACATAAACATAGTCCCATTTTAATTTTTCCTAATGTTTTCATTTCTTGAATGGTTTGATTTTCACATAGACAATGTCCGATTTGGAATTTTTCCCAATTTTTTCATTTGTTGAATGGTTTGCTCATAAAAATAGACAAAATTTTGTTTGATTATTTAGACTGGACTTATACATATTTTTTTCCATGCGATAAATAATTATTCCAAAATTTGGGTGCATTTGCACTCTTCATTTTTCATTTTTTCTAGTATAAAGAAGACTACTTGACCATTTAATTGAACCGAAAAATCTTTATGAAACATGTCGCAATTTACATACCCTCTTACTTCATGATCCATTTATATTTTATAATAATCTATTTCTATTCTCCTGTGAGACAGATTTTGTAGATGTTTGAGCCAATCTTTAGTATATTATTGTATGTATTTATGTTCACACTTATGGTGTTGTACACTTATGGTGTTGTGTAACAAGTAAATAACACTGGTCTTTATAATATTCCATCCTTAGTATATCTTTTTTTTTATTAGCCTCCTTGGGTAATAGCATCGATAAAAAAGAACTCCGAGTGTTCATTACAGTACATATTTGCACATGGCTTAAACCTTTAATTTTTTTGGAACATATGGAGTTGTGGCTCAAACGTTTTTCCTAAAAATAATTTTTTCCCATTGTGTGATATGTTTCACTGCAGTGATGGAGATCGTGAGAATGTCCAGAATTTTTGGGTGGGCTATCTTGTAAAGGTCATGACTAGTGACATCAAGTTCAGTACTGCTGCGAAAATACATCACGGGAAATGAGTTTTAAGTGAGGGAGTTTTAGGCATTTCTCCTTTCCATAAATAGAAAATTTTAGGTCTTCTAAATCTTGTTTTGAGCACCATTACTTTGTATTATTTGCTCTTGCTCCCATGTTAGAGAGAGAATTCGATATTCTCTTCCTGTGTTCCAAAGAAGAGAATTTATGAGTGAAACTTAAGTGCTCACATTTGTTCAAGATTGGTTGTTTTGAGAACCAATTTTGGATATTCTCTATTGAGGATTTAGGAAGAATATAGGAGCATTACGTGGTGAGATTAATCATCGTGTGAGTTTTTCAATATTTATGAGAGGGTTATTTTATTTGTGAGAAGAAAGATTATTAGTGTATGAGGAAGGAATATATTATCCTTCCATTTGTAATCTTCTTCTATTAGTGATGCAGACACCTATGGACGTAGAAAAATTGGTAAACCACATATATTTGTGTTCTTTCATCTATTTCCTATTTTCTATTTTCTTTATTTGGGTGATTGTTTATTAATGACGGCGCCTTGGTTTATAACTACACATCGCGTTCTAGCACAACAAATTGGTATCAGATCCTAGGTTGAAAGTTATGGAATGAAAGATAAGGTTTGATGTGGAAAAATTTTATGGTAGAAATAATTTTGGCCTTTAGTAAGTGGAGGTGATGGACACCCTTATAAAAGAGGGCTTGATCCATTCTTTAGAAGGAAAATGAAACACAGTGAAGGATGACGAATAAAAGAAGATAGACTGGGAGGCTTGTTCCATGATTCGGTTGTGTTTGTCTAAGGAGATTAAACACGACGTTATGATAGAGGCTTCAGCTAAGGTGATTTGGGAAAATCTTGACAAGCTTTATTTGGAGAAATCGTTGACAATCGGATTAATTTTAAAAAACATTATATCGATTTAGTATGGGCCCGTGTACTTCATTGCAATAACACCTCAATGAGTTTAATAGTATTCTCATGGAACTATTGAACATGGAGGTGAAGATGGTGGGAGAAAGCAAGGTTATGATTTTTTTTGTCTTCTTTTATCGAGAGATACAATCATTTGGTGACTATGATTATGTACTGGAAGAAGATTGTTCATAGTCGACGTAAATTGTGTGTGTATATAAGATATGTCATTGGGTGTTTATGCCTCTACACAAATAAATACCAAGACTTGGGATAATTGGGGCCCAATCATAGTTTCATAGCTAACGATATAAAAGGACGATTAAGATTAGCTTAGTTCATTCTTGACATTTTAGAGAGAAAACCTGAAGTCTAAGTGAGGCTAGAGAAAGAAATACTTGGAGAAGAAAAAATTGGAGGAAAGTGGACATGGAGAAGAAGGACTTGGGATAATTGGATTATCATATCACGTACATGTTCAGGGCTTGTTTATTTAGTATAATTGTCTAATTGATATTATGTTATAATATGATTATTCATTGGATTCTAAACCTAAACCAATTAATTTGAAATTTTATAAAAATCCCTCAACTAATTAGGTTATTAGCCATGGTATTGACATATTCTGAAATTATGGAAATTACTTATATATTTAGGTTGAAATTTATTAAGAGTTGTTAGAATAAGATTAGGTACTAAAATTTCATCATAAACCATGCTAATTTTACAAAGATATGTAAATCTTCATTCAATTTTAGAGATTTGATGAATTGTTGTCCTTGATAGCTATTTGAAGATATGCCCTTGAATGATGATTGAAATCCTATAAAATCTTTTTCGGTATAGATTAGAACTATATATTGTTAATGAAAAATATGTTTAGATAAACTTAAATTGCTGGGCTAAATCTTGGACGAATAATCACAGAGGTTTGGAGAAAGAAAATTAGTTTTTGGTGAAAATGAAGTGACATGGGTTCGTCGGACATATCCGATTTTATTTCGGATCGATCCCATACATGAAGTTATAGAAAATTAAATTATGATATCGTGGGTGCTTGTTTCGTAATTTTTTTTGAATTTCTTATAAATATTTTACCAAGAGTGCACAAAACTAAAATTCTGGATTGGTGATTTATTTTGGGCTTTGTGTTATGATTGGGTTATTAAAATTTGGAACATGGGGTTAGGATAATTGACCATGTGGTTGAGTTTGGGATAACTTAGGTAACCTATAACTTAGTTAAATTACTCTAGGGATATATTAATGTTATGGATTGGAGGTTGGGACCTTGTTGATTGATGTTCAGACACCTAATTAATGAGATGTAAGCTATAGGTAATTTAGTTAAGACTTGTAACCCTTATATGTGTAGGCTTACTTCTTTTGTGTATTACGTATAACATACCGAGTTTGTTTACTCATGGGATACATACTAAAGAGGATATCCTTATAGGGGGAGTGGGACAGAGACGGGTACCCTTATGCGATGATGACGGATTTTACTTGGTTATGATTACCCCGAACACTAAGTGCTGAAATTCTCGTTGTATTTTGAGTAAGATGCATGGGTTGATCCTTTCATATAGCTTTGGGTATGGGATTATATGACTCGTGTGAAGGTGTAGTGATTATCCCTTTGGATATAATTTAATGGTTATAGGTGTAGGACAACCTCTAACTATGAATAGTACACACGAGTGATACCCGAAGGCATTAAGACAGGCCTTCGTTATGTGAGAGTTTGTGGTGGGGCCCTTTTATGAGGTACGAGTGTTGGACCATGCGTGTAATATGTGGATATAGATGTACCGAATACTTTTAATGAGATATTATGCAATTTATATGTATAAGATGATTTAGTAGCGAATACTTCTATTAAGATAATTAGTGCATGAAAGTCTATAGCGATGATTAAGACTTAATCACAAGAAACATATGGGCTTGGGTGTAGACGCATGTGATGTTTAGGGTCGTTTTGGGTTGGTTTAACTTAAATGTAACTAAAAGATTAGAAGAAGGTGTGTACTTATGTTGTAACCCTAAATTAATTATATTATTATGCTACTTAGACTTGTTGTTAACGTCACTTATTAACATTTTTAGGACATAGTCAGTTGTGTTGCCTCCGCCCTGAGATCATTTTAGTACTTCGATTTACGTTGATACAATTGTTATTACACGTGGTACTAGTACTGTTGGTTAGTTCAGTATCATAGTTATATGGTTCACCTATGGTATGTTTCAGTTATTTATTTTATGCATTTAGTTTTCATTACAATCATGCTTAGAATGATATTTAATTGTTTTATTCATATGAGTTTGTATTAGACCTGGTCAATCTATTATCAAATTTAGGGGGTGTAACAGTTGGTATCATAGCATTTCAGGTTCTGGAGTCCTAGGGATCTTGAGTGCATCCATCACTTTTTCCCGTTGTGTTCTCTAATTACTTTAAAACTTTAGCATTTAGGAGTTGTATTCTTTATAGTGGCGACCATTTTGGAGGTTTCACACCATTGTCCCATATGAATGATTTGTAGAAGATCGAGTGTATCCAGAGGGTGTGACACCCCGCCTAATTAAATACCGGATGATTAGTCTTTTATTAAATTAAAATCAAGGTGAACGGTCGGTTCATTTTTAACATCATTGTCGTAAAATAAAATTTCCAATTTAAACACCCTAAATAATTAAACTAAGTGTCAAAACAATTTTAAACCTTATTTCCACTTATAAAAATCCAGATATGAAAACCTTTTTAATAATAAATAGATTTAGAATCCAAAAAAATTATTGAGGATGGCAATTAACACGTAAGAGTTTAACCATTCAAAAAATACAATATTAAGTTTAAAAACTATAAATGCAATCATCCTGACAAGAACTAAATCCCAAAGAGTATATAATAATGGAAGTAAATGAACATAAATCTCTCACAAATCCAACTGAATAGGGAAACGGGCGACACATGCCCTAACAAATCAGAACTAAAATAAGAGTAGAGTCAACAGCGAGGTCGTCTAAGCAATGGCCTGCAACTCCCACATAAGCTGCAACGTGTCTGTTCCAAGGAATCTAAGCATGACACCCCTGTGACTGGGAACCTTTAATATATACATATATATACAAGAGAAAAGAAATAAAAGGAAACAGGTCAGAGCCCGAGTGTAAAACAGTTTAAAAATTGTTTAGCAAGTATTTAAAATGCTTACCGGCTAATGAAACAACCATGTTATTATGCGAAACTCTCTTGAGAAATTCTCACCTCTCATCTAGTGTGCGCGCCTACCGTACTATTAATCTCAAAAGTTTATTTTAACTTAACTTTCCCATAAGGTTTCATTCTGATAAATACTATGGCTAAGATAATTAATTTCTGAAAATTAAGCTCTCTCATACATATTATGTTATTTAAAATAACCCAATGATGTCACAAAATTTTCAAACAGTTATAATAAAGTTGGAGTATTTATTCATTACTTAACTACTTTTATGCACAGTAGAAAGTTTCCATACTTAAGTATATATATACATTAGTCACTCATACAATATATATACTATCGGCAGCCCACATAAAATCTATGGTGCTGGCATACTCTGCTATCAAGTCCCCGTATCACTCGTACTAAGGGAAATACTAGTTCGGAATCACTCTCGAACTGTATTAACACAAAACACATACAATTGGAGGCGAAGTATAGATCCGAGTCACTAAGAGGTCAGTACATACCCTCATGTCTCTTAGGATCATCTGACTATCACTCAAATAGCCTACATCAAGGATACTATCTTCTAGGGTACAAGTCATTATCCCCCATAAAGGCCCAATCGAGATAAGACTATCCCGGCGTGAAAACCCTGTGATAGCAAGTAGCTCGGGTATGATTTTTACACAGATATATAATATATGCACAATCACACAATCATATCAATATATATATATATATATATTCACATTTCTAAATTAGGTGCGCCCGCGACCCATAATTATAATTATCCGTTCTTAGCACATTTTACTCGATTATCTCGCATAACGGACTCGTCACTTTTATTCTCAATATAAGTTACTCCATACTTACTTCTCATCCCTCGAAGTATTTTATCTCCCTTATTATAATTTCAGTAGGCACTCTCACTTATCTTCTAGTATAACTTACTCACGAGTCTCGATCTTTTATTAGACGTACGCATGATTTCGTATATGTGAATAACTCCCCGTTAACCCCGAATTTCATACTACATTAAATTTTCACTCAACGGAGTACACCTAGACCCTATTGGTCTTCTCTATATCCTATTATGATCTAAAATTAATAATCAAGGGTTCCTACGCATTTTTACCGGATTAAACGAAAAGAAGAAAAATACGTAGTTTTCCAGGAGGGATCGATCGATCGAGGAATGGGGTCGATCGATCGATCCAGCAGTTATGACGAAACCTGCCATTGTCCAGTTACGGGTTTACCTCTCCAAACTCCACCAAATCTCCACTAACGATCCCGAAACTCCTGAAAAACATTAATGCAAGTACTATATACCTAAATACATGATTTTGTATGTAAAATATGTCTGATTTCATAAAGTATAAAGATTTAATGGAGTAAAATTGACATAAACTTCAAGAACCCTAATTGTTCCTTTAATTTCCATTCTTCCAATTCTTTTCCAGATTACTTGCTTCTAAATCCATTTGAATACCTGGATTATCCTCTACATGTGATTTAGATGTCCAGAATATGTCTACTTCCTCTACAACATATGATTTTAAGTCTAAAAAATATAAATTTCTTCCATGAAACATGTTCTAAACAACCCTAGACTGACATGATTGAAACATTAACTAAAATAAAGAAATTTAGATACTTTCCTGGAATTTGAGTTTCTGATTTGTGGACGAAAGAGGTATGGTTGCGTTCCTTGTCACGCGATCTACGTTTTGGTGGTGGTGGTGGTGCGAACGGGTGAGTCTTTGACCTTGTGTTGCTTGGAAAGCTCTCCAACTTCATCCCTAATGGACGTTCTTTGATTTTGGGTTTGTTAACCCTAGAAGACAACTTCTAAAGGCTGATATGTCCTTAGGAAATTCGTGAGTTTAATTATCCAAAAATACAAAATGTCTATAATGCCCTCCCGGGATGCCAATTATGCTTGAAAATGTCCCGAGACCAAAACTAAACCTCCGGGTACATTATTTTGACTATCTCGACCCTTACGAACACATTGGCACACTGGAAATGACCATAAGGGTGACTTATAATTTACTCACTTTTAATAATAATAATTTAATCCCGATACGACACAGGCGCGTCCCGATTTAATTTCCATAATTATCTATCAAATTATACACTCATGATAATTTTAATAAATTTGATTATACATATTACTTTACCCATTAAGTACTATTCAAAAAATTCCCAATAATTACTAACTCTCATCACGCTAGTAAATATTTAAAATAATTTCCGAATTAATATTAAATTAATATCTCAATTTAAATTTAATAAATCACCAAATTTAAAAGTCATAAAAATACAGGGTATTACAGAGGGTTCCTTATTTGGATTTCCTTTTTGAGATGTCCCACACATGAAGTTGACAATGGTTAAAAGTTAGGGACTTTGGGCATGAGACCTTTAACAAGTTCTTAGTGTATGTATCGTGGAGAAATGTTTTTTTTTATCACCATTCATAATGAAATTAGAAGTATGATTTTGAAGAACTCAACTGCGTGACCACATGGTAGTCAATATGAGGATGAATTCAACTATCTTTGTCTTTCCCCACGTGGAGATATTGATACGAAAATTTCAGTACGAGAAGATTTTGTTTTAAGTTAGCATATACCTTACGAGGAGGTTTTGGCAAATTTCATCTGGAAAAATCTTTAGTCACCACTTATGTTCTAATGGTGAGAGTTACCTTATTACAGCAATATGACTTTTTTAATTATCTAAGTAATAGAGATCTTAATATTAAGAATACTGAGGCCAAAGTAGGCCCAATGACTAAAGATAATGTAGCGTGGACTCAAGTAGGGAAGACCACACGAGTAAAAAGGTATCGCATAAGTAGATAACACCCCAAGAGGTTCTAGGAGTAGACAATATGATCCTTTACGACCAGTAGACCGAAGGAAATTATGACCAATGGGATCATGGTCAATTATATCATACCCAACGAGGTAAGAGTTAGTAGTGACGACTATAGAGGCCGAGTCAATAGAGTCGCTTGTACAACCACCATTTCTATAGTTCCTTCAGAGGAAATTGTACACTTGTGGGGGGTGAGGCCACTTATTTAGTAGAGGTCGTAGAGAGACATGTGTTACTGAGAATAGCACCAGGTGATGGGTATGATTATATTTATGGATCACGTGCATGAGTCTGACTTAGACATCGAGAAGTTGTCATTCTTTGCTAGTAGTGTGTTTAATACGATTATGAGATATATAGATGTTATCACTAGGATTTATTTATATGTAAATACACAATAAGAAAAAAACCTTTTTATGACACTGGAAAAAATAATTTAAAGACATTTATTACAAAAATGTCATTTAAAAGTTAATGCTATTATTAATGTGACATTTCTAATATACAATGTCATTTTATACATATTAGTATTATTTTTTATGACACTTTAAATGTAAAAATCATATTTTATTATAGATATTATGAACTTTTTCTATGAATTTCTAATATAGGTGTACATATTATGACCCTTTTTTTGTCCTCCAAAATTTAGAAACAGAGTTTTTCCCTCTAATTTTTGTTTACTTTGACGATACCCGCTCCTTCCAAATTTAGCTAACCGCAAGACTCCGTCTCCCTCACGTTCTCCTCTCCTATGCTCTCTCCTCTCCCTCATGGTTATCCTCTCCCTCGTGCTCTCTCCCTCACGCTCTCACGATGTAGGTACGTTTGTGGTTTTCCTACTCTGTTTCTTACGATTGTGGTTTATTACTCATTTTCCTACTCTGTTTATTATGATTATGGTTTATTAAGATTGTGGTCTTCATACTCTGTTTCTTACGATTTTGGTTTATTACTCGTTTTCCAACTTTGTTTATTACGATTCATACTCTGGTTCACGTTGTGATTGATTGTGATTTCTTACACTAATTATGTTCTCATTTTTGTACTTTGTTTCATGTAAATTCTCATTCACTGATTATTTTCTCATTTTTTTCGCGGATACTTTAGTTTTCCCTCTCATGTTGTAACTCATTGTGTTTAAAAGTTTCATCAAGCTTTCAATAGATTTACACGCGTTGTGCTGCATCGTCCTTTTCATATGTCATCAACTATTGTGTTTAAAAGTTATCATTTTCAATAGGTTTAATTTTTTTTGGTTTGATTTCACTACCTAAAATCTTTTTTGATTAAGTTTTCATAGATTAGGAACCTGTGATAGCGTTTCAATAAGTTTACACCTGTTGTATTAAGTTTGGCATCTAGATATGATAAAATGGATGGAACACTGTTGTTTTTATTAACGAGTTAGTGTGTCTTCTAATTGAAATGTTGCCATTTTATTTTATTAATTGGCCAAGTAATGTTAGATTAGGTTCTAACAAGTGAAAGGTTCAAAAGTCATCTCATGACGTAGGAGGAAATCTAAATAATGTCATATCAAATTTGGAATCCGTTCACAAGCGTTGTTGATTTAATTACTAAGATATAGTGTCTTCTCAATAAAACGTTGTCATTTTTTGTTACTAGTATTGTGTTTTGATTGGCCAATTAATGTTTATGTGGAAAACTATGTTGTAACAAGTGGGTTTTTGATAGATCGATTGTAGAACCCATTCAATGCTTCCATCTTGGATGATTGTTTTTTAATAGATCCAATTCTTGATATTTTTTGTTCTCATTGCCACCTCCTCCCCCCCCCCCCCCCCCCCCCGCATGCTCTTGTTTTTATCCACAAAGAAAATTTTGCATTGACGTAATATTTTTTATAATAAGTTCTATAATGCTAATTTATCACAAATTATGATTAAATCACAAGTATTTTGGAGTATGTCAAGTCTGCTTGACTGTATCACACCACTATACAACACATATTGGGTATCTCATACATTTATTAGGTTGCCTTAATATTCCTACGCGATAAAAGATATTAGGGGTACTATTTTTCTCTCGCGTTGGTATGGTTTAAAAGTTACAATTTTCTCACTGAGTTTCAAAGAAAATATTGGGCATATTCGTATATGTAATAATGCATCATCAAAATAATACAAATCTTTTATAATAAAATAATACTGTGTACGTCACCTGTTTAAATATAATTAATTTTGTTTAGATTGCTTGTTTTATGCCTCACTTGTGTACGACACCAGTTTAAATATAATTGATTGTGTTATGTCCTCGAAATTTAGTTTAAATTGGTTGTGTTATGTCTCACATGTGTTACATCATATTAATAAGTTTAGTTTAGATTGATTAATCAGTTTAGATTAATTGTGTTATGTCTCACGTTGTGTTACGTCATATTAATCAGTTTAGTTTAGATTAATTCATTAATCGATTTAAATTGATTAATCAGTTTAGTTTAGATTGATTGTGGTACGTCATATTGAGTGATATGTCTCACGTTAATACGTGTTTCATGCGTCCCCTTCTCTCTCTATCTCACGAGTTTATAACGATCCATGATGTTTAGATTTATTGTGTTTTGGTTTAAGGTTTTGAAGCTTATTTATTTTGAATTACTTCTATGTGAAGATGATTGATTTGGATTAACTTTTGCAAAGTTTGAATTTTTATGAAGAGATGTTTAGATTGATTGAGTTCAGGTTTTGAATCAAATGATTTTATATGATAAATAAATACAAAAGACACTCATAAATTGTTGTTTTTCCACCAATGCAAAAGACTTGGCAACTTAAGATTTTATGACACGTTTATTAAGCAATTTTTTATTCGGTAAAGTGATTTGTGTGTTTTTAAAGATTTTGATTGATTTGAGTTTAGGTTTAGACGGTAATGAATTTGATTTTGAAATATTCAGTTTCTATGATATTGTTGACAGTTTATTTTAGTTTAATCTGAATCTGAATCGGTCTATGAAATATTAATCGATAAATAATATTAGTAGACAAACATTTTATTTCTCTTTCTCCGAAGACACTTATATTTGGTAATATATTTTTTGAATTACAAATAGTTTTTGGTGGATTAAAGACATCTTTTATTTCGCTCATTGTGGTTTGAAGATTCCATTAACTTCTTCAGGTTTCAACTCTTCTTGATTATTTATTTAAGCTTGCATTAACTTATTGTCATTATATTTTTGTTCTTGTCGTCAATTGCTTACAAATATTCATCCATAAGAGTGATGCCAGGGTTTAATTATTTTTTTGTTGTATTTGATTAGTGATAAAATGTAGTAGTGAACTTAGAAGTTAACAATTTATTATCTCATTAACCCATGAAATCAATACTTTCCACTTTAACCCATGATAAAATAATTATTTAGTCGATCTTAGTATTAAAATTCATGGCAATGATCTTAATTACCTCATATATGATGACCATTCGATGTTATTAGGCATTAGGGATGATAATCGGGTTGTGATGCTTTGGGTTCACGTACTAACTTTTAGTAACAATAAATCTTAAAAAATCTTGATTAATGAATTGTGTCAACTGTCGTGTCATACTAGGGTTGTCTAAACATTATCGAGTTTTTTTAGTAAAACGTGTTGTCCTGTCAAAAAACTTCACATGGGCATTTCCTTTTGTTTGATTTTGAATGTTTTGCATAAAAATTCTTACTTATTTTTGTTTGTATATGTGATTATGCACCTCAGAAGCTTGAGTTAAAATGCATCCATTATGTCATTTATCTTTGGTAATAAAGTTAACGTGTGTCGGTCGTGTTAGTATTACATCATTAATCATATTATTTGTGAATTACACTAAGATGAATCATATAAAACACATGCATACTTTACGAATTAGAAAATGAAAAATTAATATGATTTTAGGATTGTGTTATTTTATACGAAAATCATATTTGTACAACTAATATTTACAATCTTACTATAGGTACAATTTGAGAAATGAGAACATACAAGTCATGGATGTCTATGTATAGATTATCAAATGAGTACTTTCAAGGGGTTGAATATTTTCTTAAAGTTGCAGGGACGATTGTGGTAAATAGCGAAGTTGTACGGTGTCCATGAACATCTTGTGGAAATTATTTTAAATGGAGCTTAAAATATATTAAAGGTCATTTATATGCTAACGGTATTGATCAAAGTTATTGTGTATAGATATGGCAAGGGGAAGTTTCTCCTATTTCAACTTTCTCACATGTCAACATGGGTGACCCCATCCATCACGATAATTTGGTCAAAAACCCAGAAGATGCTGATGATGTGGCAGAGATGTTTGAGACGATAAATGAAGACTTTATTGGGGATCCTAAATCATTTGAGAAGTTTCTAGAGGATGCCAAAAATCCCTTTTACAAAAGGGTGTAAAAATTTTATGAAGATGTCTTCACTGGTGAGTCTACTCAATTTGAAAGTAAAGAGTGGGTGGACTGATACGAGTTTTCAAATAGCCTTCAACTATTTGCCCAATTGCTATCAGAAGAAAATGAGCTGCCTTTATCTATGAAAAAGTCCATACAAACATTGTCCATATTTGGGATGGGGTATGAAAAATACATGCATGCCCTAATGATTTCATACTCTATAGAAAAGAGTACAAATATTCAACTGAATGCTCTACTTATGGAACACCGAGGTATAAGTTAAAAAAAATACAACCGAGGTGATGGTGGGAGTGCCTGCAAAAGTATTATGGTATATTCCACCCATTCCTAGGTTCAAAAGGTGGTTTCAATCTGTAGCATGCAAATGAAAGATAGGTTGATGGTAAGTTACGTTACCCCGCGAATTCCCTTGTATGGAAGTTGATGGATGACAAGTGGATGGAGTTTGGAAACGAATCTAGAAACCTTCGTTTAGCAGTTTCAGTAGATGGAATTAATCCATATAGTACTCTTACTAGTAAGTATAACTCTTGGCCAATTATGTTAGCAACTTATAACTCTGAGCCGTAATTGAGCACAAAGAGAAAAAATTTTATGTTAAAAATATTGATATCGGGTCCGCGATAGTCTGGAAATGATATCGATATTTATTTGGCACCATTAACTGAGGACTTGAAAATTTTGTGGGAGGAAGGTGTGAAGGCTTATTATGCTTACCTCCAAGAATATTTTACTTTGAAAGTCGTATTATTATAGATCATTAATGATTTCCCTGCATACAGTAATTTGTGTGGTTGTGTTGTAAATGGGTATTATGCTTCTCCAATTTGTAGTGAAGAAATAGATTCTATTCAATTAAAACATTTTAGTAAGAATGTATATACATCTCATAGAAGATTTCTTCCACAAAATCATCTGTTTCTAAAGAAAAAGAAAGATTTTAATGGTAAGCAAGAGTTTCGTAAACAACCTAATCCATTGAACTGAGAGCAAATACTAGAGCAGGTTGAAAATATTAATGCATGTTGGGGGGAAAAGATGGATCATTTTGAAGGGAAAATAGCAAAGGGAAAGGATAAATTGAAACAAAAAATGAAGCATGTTGAGTAGAATATGGATGAGCCTAATATCTCCAAATGTTGGAAGAAAAAATCAATATTCTTTAGGTTGGGTCATTGGAAACATTTGCTTGTTCGAAAAAATTTGGATGTTATGCATAATGAGAAGAATATTTGTGACAGCATAATAGGGACACTACTCAACATTCCCGGTTAGATAAAAAATGGAGTCAAGAGTGATCGTTATCTTATAGAATTGGGTTTAAGAGGGGAGTTAGCACCATAAGATAAGGGAAAACGAACGTATTTACCACCTACATGTTATATATTGCCTAGAGATGATAAGAAAAGGGTATGCGAGACGTTGTTTTGACTTAAAGTTCCTGATGGATACTCATCAAATTTTAGTAACCTTGTTTCGATGCAAGAGTTAAAATTATGTGGTCTCAATTCTCATGATTGTCACATGCTCATCCAGCAAATACTTTCGGTGGCCATTTGATCCTTAATCCCAAATAATATTAAATTTGTAATCATAAGGGTGTGATTTTTCTTTAATGCTCTTTGTGCAAAAGAAGTGAATGTGAAGAAGTTGAAGAGTATTCAAGATGATATTGTGATCACATTGTGTTTATTGGAAAAGTACTTCCCTCTGGCATTATTTGATATAATGGTGCATCTAATGGTACATCTTGTTAGGGAGGTTGAACTATGTGGTCCAGTTTTCACTCGGTGGATGTATGCTTTTGAAAGGTTTGCACATGCTTAAAAAAATATGTCATTACTTTATAAGGTTATAAGTGAACATTATTAACATTTGTTTTATTTAAAATGTTTGTAAGAACATGACATTCTTAAAGGGCCATGTAAACAATTGAAATCATCTAGAAGGTTGCATCGTCCAACACTATATTGTCGAAGAAGCAATTGAATTTTGTACGAAACTTTTACATGGGCTCGATGTCGTTGGGGTTCCATTAGGTATAAATACAACAAGTGATGACAATGATATAATATGCAATGGCTACTAATAGGGGGTGGTACAATAATTGAGGTCGACGAAATGTCATGGGAGCAAACACATAGTTATGTATTGCAAAACATAGATGATGTTCATCCATATATCGAGTAATTTCTCTTTTAGTTGCTTTTGTAACAAATCATATACTATATTGTATTTTATTTTAATGGTTAAAAGAGATTTATTTATTAACACCCTTATAGGGAGCATATGGAGAGCTTGGAACAAAAGTATCATCAAAAGTGCAAAGATGAAAAATGGTTACAAGATGAACATAGCAAGACCATTATTGGTTGGCTTCGTTAAAGAGTATGAGTAATATCAATATGTGATGATTTAATATACTATTAAAATTGTAACTAACATTTAAGAAAAATCAGGTTGAAAAGGAGATAAATCTCCCCAACAATAATGTTTCAGACATCTTAAAGTGGATAGCTCGAGGACCTTGTCGAGACGTGATAAAATAGCAGGGATATATCATTAATGGTTGTTGTTACCATACGAAAGAACGTGATGTTGAATGAGTTACCCAAAATAGTGGAATTAGCATCACGACCACAACAATGCAAGTTGCTAGTGCAAAGGATAAGCATCCCGTGGTTTCAAATTTGAGTTTTTATGGTGTCATTAGTGAAATATGGATGCGTGATTATTTCTGTAGAAGGGTGTTATAAACAAAAAAAAAAGAAGCAAAATAAAATAAATATGCTTTTTTTTTATTAAATAACATCCGAGAGGTACCCGCGAGGCCACCCAGAAGTCCAAAAGCCACCGCAAGTGTCAGCACCGCGGCGAGTCCCTACGCCACCGCAAGGGTCAGTGCTACCTCGGGCGTCAACGCCACTTCGAGTGTCGGCGCCACCTCAAGCGTCAGCGCCATTTCGAGCGTCAGCGCCACTTTGAGCGTCGGCGCCGGGACAAGGGTCGGCGCCACTTCGAGCATCGGCGCCACTTTGAGCGTCGGCGCCACAACAACGGTCGGCGCCGCAACAAGGGTCGGCGCCGCCTCACCTGTCAGCGCCGGTTCAAGCATCAGCGCTACCTCAAGCGTCATCGCCATTTCGAGCGTCGGCGCCGCAACAAGGGTCGGCGCCGCCTCACCTGTCAGCGCCGGTTCAAGCATCAGCGCTACCTCAAGCGTCAGCGCCATTTTGAGCGTCGGCGCCGGGACAAGGGTCGGCGCCACTTCGAGCGTCGGCGCCACAACAAGGGTCGGCGCCGCCTCACCTGCCAGCGCGGATTCAAGCCTCGGCGCTACCTCAGGCGTCAGCGCCACTTCGAGCGTCGGCGCCGCAACAAGGGTCAGCGCCGCCTCACCTGTCAGCGCCGGTTCAAGCATCAGCGCTACCTCAAGCGTCAGCGCCATTTTGAGCGTCGGCGCCGGGACAAGGGTCGGCGCCACTTCGAGCGTCGGCGCCACTTCGAGCGTCGGCGCCACAACAAGGGTCGGCGCCGCCTCACCTGCCAGCGCGGATTCAAGCCTCGGCGCTACCTCAGGCGTCAGCGCCACTTCGAGCGTCGGCGCCGCAACAAGGGTCAGCGCCGCCTCACCTGTCAGCGCCGGTTCAAGCATCAGCGCTACCTCAAGCGTCAGCGCCATTTCGAGCGTCGGCGCCGGGACAAGGGTCGGCGCCATTTCAAGCGTCGGCGCCACAACAAGGGTCGGCGCCGCCTCACATATCAGCATCGATTCAAGCATCAGCGCTACCTCGGGCGTCAGCACCACTTCAAGCGTCAACGCCACTTCGAGCGTCGGCGCCGCAACAAGGGTCGGTGCCGCCTCGCAGCATCAGCGCCACTCCGAGCAACGGCGCCAGGACAAGGGTCGGCGCCGCTTCAAGCGTCAGCGCCACCACAATCGTACTACAGAAACGTTATTCGAGAAGCGCTGCTACAGGAGTTTCCATCATGAAACAGCAGGCTCTAAATAAACAACAGCACTAACACTTTACTTTTTTGCACAGGTTGCCCAGTCGAGCAAGCAGGGCTCGAACAGGCGCGTCGGGACCTCCTGGGAGTTTTGGCTTGGCGGCTGAGGGACAAGGTATGTTGAGCAAGCTCAACCACTTAGCACTATAGGAATGAGAGAATACTAGTAGGAAGACCCAGAAGCCACTCGAGGCTATGCACAAAAAATAAACTCTTTACAAGAAAAATGACTTTTCCAGAAGAGGGGGTCCTCGAGGTCTCTCTCAAGAAAAATAACACTTTTTAGAGGGAGTGAGGCCTTAAGGTCCTCTCTCTCAAAGATTTGCAAAATTGCACCACAAGTTACCGTTTCAAAAGATAACTACCAAATCTGTTATTTTGTCTCCATTAGGGGACATATGTGCTTTTTGAGTTTTGGTCGGTGCCAGGTGGCGCCTGCAGAGGGGACAGGCAGCTGCCTGCAGGTAGGGACAAATGGTACACTTCAGACATTGTTCCCCACCAACTCTCTCAATTTTGGCGCCCAAAATCGCCAGCTCATCCCTTACGCCCATGTATAAATAGACCCCTGGGCAAGGTCAAAACATAGACAAGAAAAATTGCACTGTTACTCTGCTAAAATATCACCAGACCTACCTAGTATTCTCTCCCTGCTCATTCTCTTAGTGCTAAGTGCCTTGTTCCTTCACTCCCCACTGACAGCCATCACTCTCAGGTGTTTCCCTTGAGAAAATTACTATTTTTGCTGTGAAAGTTCATCTTCTTGCAGGGAGTGAGTTGAAGCTTGAGTTCCATTGTTACCAGAAGGAGAAGTTTTCTTCAGAAGTTGCACAGGAGACCTTGAAGACTTGCAGACAGTGTCCATTGGAGTGGGTCACGCCTCACCCTTTCCAGTTATTCATAGACCCCAGTCTCACTACCCTCCTACATTTGGCGACTCTGCTGGGGAGGTATTCTCATTTCCATGGACAAAGAAGGTTTCAATGTCTCCAAGCAGTTGGTTTTTGAGGACATTCCATCCGGTAATGGAGCTCACAGTGACCAGACTACTCAGGAAGACGTGGTGGTGACCGGAGCTAAGGCGCCAGCGCCTCAGGGAGGCCAGACCAGTTTGCCAGCAGTGGCTCCAATGGCAGGTATGAACCTTATGGCAATGTTTTTTGACTTTTTAAAGCAAAACAACGTGGATCTATCAAGCTTGGGTCAAGGTTGTGTGACACCTGCTGCTGCCCCTTCTGGAGGGGTAGCCACTCCTATTACGATTCCGGCAGAGACGATTCCGTCTCGGAAGGAGGCGCCGGAGCATGTCCTGGCGCCAACAGGTTCTCCAGTTCCTAAAACCACATGTTTGGAGGAATCACCCTCCAAGGCTGTTACTATGGAAGAAGTGAGGAAGCTCCTCTCCTCCTCTCAAAGAGAGGGTTCCTACCTATACGAGGAATTACAAGACCCCTATCCACAGGAAGTAAGTGAGAAGCCATACCCTGAGGGGTATATTCCACCAAAATTTATCAAGTTTGGCGGTAGGGGGGAGAACCCTCGAGAACACGTGAAGAGGTTCGTCGAGTACCTGGGAGTACACGCTGGCGACAAGAGCCTGAGATTGAGAGAGTTCTCTAAAACTCTCACTGGGAAAGCCTATACATGGTATTCCCACTTGGCGCCTAACAGCGTCCCTAGTTGGGAAGAGATGCACAGGCAGTTTCTCCAGAAGTTTTTTGTAGCGGAGGATGAATTTACACTGAGGCACCTGGCGCAAGAGGTCCAGAAGCCAGGAGAGGAATTGATGCACTACATCAAGCGATTTCGCGAGAGGGCCTTAGATGTTCACGAGGACGTGGCGGAGGCCAGGTTGCTACAAATATGTGTGGAAGGACTCTCGGAAGAGTACAAGCTTCATTTGATCAACGAAACTAGAGATGGGACTTTCAGAGAATTCACCAGGGCTGCCAGCAACATCGCTATGATAATCAAACCGAGAACCCCGGGTTGGAGGACACAAGTTCCACCGACTCCTGGGAGGTTTCAAGTTACAAGGAGGCAGGCGGTTAACTATGTGGACGGGAGTAACAAAGGGAAGAAGGGAGGTCCCGGGGCCAGGACTGACAGTCCCGGCAACAAGAGAAAGTTCGGGGAGGATGTCCCGCCGCCACTACCGTGCAGCGTAGCGGAGGCCATGGATTGTTACCGCACCTTGGTGCGAGAAGGTGTAACAGGACCCGCCAACCTAAAAGTAGAGACCCCCACTGCAGCTGACAAGGCCAACCCGAAGTACTGCGAATTGCACCAACGAGTGCAGCACTCTACCAAAGACTGTTACTACTTGAGAAGGATCATTGGTGAGCAGATGGCCAGAGGTACCTTGCAGATACCCCCCGTGGACGTTAACGAGAACCCCCTCCCTACGCATCATTTTGGAACTGCCAACATGGTAGTTGCCTATGACGAAGAAGCTGCGAGAAGTCTTGCGAAACGGGAGGACGGCGAGCAGTTATGCGAGGAGTTAGAAAATCTGTCACTAAGCAGACTTCAGCTGGAAAGAAAGCAAGAGGAGTGGTTCTTCACTCCGGAATATGAAAGCGGGAGCGGGGAAGCTGAGGAAGTCGGTCTCTCAGAAGGCGAGGTAGACGTCATCCTCGCTCTAGACGAGGGAGGGACCTCTGAAGCGGAGTATGTTTGCAGTGCCCAGACGTACGAGGTAGACTTAGATTCTGAATGTGAGGCCATAGCAAGGAGCCCCAAGTTCAAGTGGTTTTTCGACCAGATAGGGGTGAAGTACGACACGAGGGTGTCCATCACGAGGAAAGTCTTGGAGGCGGTGCAGCAGCATGGAGACCCTTCGCTAAATTGGCAGGGGCCAATGGGAAGGATGATTAAGAAGTATACCTCTGAAGTGGTGTTTTCAGAAGCGGATAGGGCAGTGCCTTACTTCCACAATCGCCCATTATACGTCACAGCCATAATTAATGGAGTCTCGTTTCCTAGGGCGTTGATGGATGGAGGAGCATCCATTAACATTATGCCCATCAGTACGTTATATGAAACGGGAATTGACCAGGAGAAGGTGGTCCCGGTACCGCTAGTAATCTCCGGATTCGACAACGCCGGAATGCAGTCGATCGGATATGTGAATGTGGGAATTAAGCTGGGAAATTTCACCTCCCACATCAAATTTCATGTTATTAACGCTGACACCAGCTACCAATTACTCATTGGAAGGGTGTGGATGCACACTCATGGCGTAGTGCCTTCCACCTACCATCAGTGCGCGAAGGCAAATATTAGAGGTGCAGAGATAGTGATCAAGGCCACGCAGAGACCCTTCGCAGTTGAGGAGGCCCACCTGGTAGATGCCGCCTTTTACACCGAGTTGGACGAGGAAAGAAAGGTCTCTACGAGAAAGCTAGCAGGAAGCGAGATAGCTGAGGGAAGGGTCCCGCAGAAAAAATCCGTCCATGATCGTCTAGGGGAAAGAATAATTCCCCACATAGAAAAAGGCAAGAGGAAGGTAGAGGAGATAGCTAGGCCTCCTCGAACTTGCAAGAAAGTGGTTTTGCCCAATGGAAAAGTCATTTACCGTTTATAACGGTCTGCGCGGGCGATGTTCTGGGACGAGAGCATCGACCCGGCGCCCGAGTGTTTTATTGTTGATGAATCCCATATTGTTGAGCATGTGGAAGAACCAGAAGAGGCACCGGAGTGCATGCAAGACGGACCCAGAGAGCAGCTGCAGGAGTTAGAGGAAATCAAGTTGGGGTCGGAAGAGGGCGAGAGTAGACCCATCCTAATTTCCAAGTGCCTGGAACCGAAGCAGAGGGAAGAGCTCATTGAGCTACTTAAGGAGTTCACTGATGTATTTGCTTGGAAGTACACGGAGATGCCGGGAATAGACGCAGAAGTGAGCTCTCATAGATTGAACATCCTTCCCAACGCCCTTCCGGTAAGGCAAGCCACACGCACATATAAAGCAGACCTTGATTTAAAAATAAAGGGTGAGGTGGAGAAATTGTTAGCGGCAGGGTTCATCAAGCCTATTCAGCACCCCATATGGCTGTCCAGCATAGTGCCAGTGGCAAAGAAAGATAAGACCCAAATCAGAATCTGTGTAGACTTTCGCGACTTGAATAGGGCGTGTCCTAAGGATGAATTCCCACTACCCAGCATAGACAGCTTAGTGGATTCCACCGCGGGACATGAGATGTATAGCTTCATGGACGGGTATGTTGGATATAACCAGATTAAGATGGACCCCGCCGACGCAGAGAAGACCGCCTTCCGCACGCCGTTAGGGAACTTTCACTATACAGTCATGCCCTTCGGATTGAAGAACGCTGGGGCCACATACCAGCGGACCATGATGGCAATCTTTCACGACTTATTTCATGACATACTAGAATTCTATGTAGATGATTTGGTAGTGAAGTCTAGGAAAGAAAGCAAGCACATTCAAGATCTCAGGAGAGTATTCGAGAGGTGTCGTCGGTATAAGATGAGAATGAACCCCTCAAAGTGTGCCTTTGGGGTTACTGCAGGGAAATTCTTAGGTTTTGTGGTAAATAGACAAGGGGTGCAAGTGGATGCAGAGAAGATGAAAGCCATTGTGATGATGCCACCGCCCAAGAGTCAGAGACAACTTAAGAGCTTCCTGGGAAAGGTATCTTACCTACGGAGGTTTATACCTGCGTTGGCAGAAGTAACTCATCCGTTCGCGCCTCTACTAAAAGACAAAGCCAAGTGGGTTTAGGGAGAGAGGCAAGAGAGTGCGTTCAGAAAGATTAAAGAAATCCTAGCCTCTCCGTCCACGATGATTCCCCCCGAAGCCGGAGCGCCATTGCTGCTCTACCTCACTTCTACAGAGAGGTCGATAGGGGCCCTCTTGGCGCAAGAGAAGGAAGGAATGGAAAGGCCGGTTTACTACCTATCAAGAGTAATATCCGGGACAGAATCGAGATACACCAGTGTTGAGAGGCACTGCCTGGCGCTGGTATTTGTAGCCCAGAAGTTGAGACACTACCTTTTAGCCTTCACCATTCACATAATCACTAAGTGTGATCCCATCAAGTACCTCCTCGCGCGGACTATACTCGTGGGACGAGCAGCAAGGTGGTTTTTGATTTTGTCAGAGTATGATCTAAAGTGCGTAGTACCTAAAGCCATCAAGAGCCAGGCGGTAGCAGATCTGCTGGCCCACTTCCCGAGTGGGGTTTTCGAACCACCTAGTGAAGAACTACCCGGAGAAAGTTTCCAAGCATGCATGGCGGAGGAGGTGAAGAAGTGGTTTATGGAATTTGATGGTTCTAGTGCACAAGGAACAGGTGGGGCTGGCGTCATACTGTCAGATGGGAAGGAGAAGATTACCCTCTCTTTCAAGTTAGATTTTAAATGCTCAAATAATGAAGCTGAGTACGAAGCCCTCATTCTAGGGATGTTGGAAGCGCTCAGAAGAGGGATCAGGGTACTGTGTATACGAGGAGACTCCAATCTGGTAGTAAGGCAGATCAATGGAGAGTTTTCCCTCAAACATGCCAACTTAGCGCCGTACAGACACATCATCCAACGACTGCTGAGACAATTCTTGGAAGTAACTGTGGAGAGGCAAGCGCGAACGATGAACAGGCACCCTGACGCGCTCGCCACCATAGCACAAAAGTTGGACATGGAGGAGTCAGAAGCAACCATCACCGTTAGGCGGAGAACAGTGCCTACTACCGTAAAGTCCCTATTCCCAAGTGACGAGCCGGAAGACTGGAGGCGTCTGGTGGAGAGGCAACTGGAAACCAGAGAAGGGGCAATGAAAATTTTGGAGTTAGCCAACTATCATGTGCTGCAGGGAACTCTCTATTTCAAGAGTCCCGGAGGGTTTCTGGCACGGTGCGTAGGGGAGCAGGAAGCCAAAGAGAGGTTAATAGAAATGCACCAGAGGCACTGTGGAGATACAGATATCCCCCTTTACAGAAGACTGCAGCGAAGCGGGTATTTTTGGCCCTCCATGAGCGTAGAAGCGGCCCGCTTGCAACAAAGCTGTCTAAAGTGCCAAGCTAATTTTGACCAGCCGACGGAAGCTAACTTCGTGGAAGCCTTCGAAGATTGGAAACAGCCGTACCTAGCGTATCTGAAGAATGGGGAGCTGCCCGCTGAGAGAGCGGATGAAATCTACCTTAGAAAAAGGGTAGCACGTTTCTACTTGGTCAAAGGAGAGCTGTATAGGAAAGGGTATAATGAGAAGGCGTTAAGGTGCGTAGCCAAAGAGGAAGTGGAAAAGGTGCTGAAAGAAGCTCATGAGCCCTCCCACATGGGAGGCGCCAAGCTGTATGATCAGCTGATGACGTTGGGATACTACTGGCCGACTATGGAGGCTGACTCCATTGGATACGTGAAAAAGTGTAGAGCATGCCAGGTGCACGGAAACATGGTGCACGCTCCCTCCGTCAGCCTACAAAGCTTGGCAACCCCCTATCCCTTCCACACATGGGCGTTCGACCTGGTGGGTAAGATCGCCCCAGCATCTCATGGAAAGACCTTTATCATTGTGGCTACAGAATTGTATACCAAATGGGCGGAGGCCATTCCTTTAAGGAGGGTCACTGCCCAAGTGGTAACCCAGTTTATAAAAGAGTATATCATATGTAGGTTTGGTATACCCAAAGTGATCCTAACGGATAATGGGAAGCAATTTGTATGCAAAGAGATGGCTCTCCTCACGGACAAATATAAGATTGTGCATAATAGCTCAACCATATCCTACCCCAAGGGCAATGGCCAGGCGGAAGCTACTAATAAGACCCTGATAAATATTCTGAAAAAGATGCTAGAAGACATGCCGGGGGCATGGGATGAGAAGCTGCCTATGGTGTTATGGGCCTATCGTACTTCGAAGAGAAAGCCAACAGGTTTCACTCCCTTCTCTCTAGTGTATGGGACCGAAGCTGTCCTACCAGTGGAACTGGCGGTACCTTCGGCCAGAATTTCTCTTAGCAATGGGCTCATTCCAGATCCTAGGCATGTGCAGCTGGAGGCACTAGATGAGCACAGGGACAAGGCGAGAGAGAATTTCAAAGTCTACACTCAGCAACTGTCCAGAGCCTATGAAAATTTGGTTAAGCCTAGGGAATTCCAGGTGGGAGATCTAGTCCTACGAGCATCAACCCACCATCTCCGTAGCATGTCGGCGTCCAAATTCAAACCTAACTGGGAAGGCCCTTTTGTTGTCAGAGGAGTGGGGAAGTCGGGCTACTGCCAGATATCAGAACCTGAGAGTGATTGCCTCCAGTCCATCAACTGCAAGTGGCTGAAGAAGTACTATGCTTAGTATCAACTAACAAGTTTTGTTTGTATTTTGCATGTCGGCAACGGATGTCAAGGATTGCTCCTACACCAGAAAAGTTTTTGTTTTTTTTGAAGCAATACTACACTGTAAACGATAGACAAAAGTAAAAGAAATGAAATAGCAACGTTTTTGGTCATTTTGACGTTTATTTCGCTTACTTATTTATACATACATATACGCTCTCTATTAAGTTAGAAGCGAGTAAAAAAAGAGAGGTCGGGAACTTTGCTCACTACACTTGGGAGGTAAGTCCATCCTAAGAGAGTATACTGAGCAAAGTCCCCCAGACATAAATTAATATAGTCTTATGATAAAATCAGGCTTCCTGAAAGGGGAGGGGGTCACCCTCCTCCCCAACCCAGCCTCTATGACTATAAGCAGTAATATGTAGGAATACCCCCACAGACAGAGGGGCAACCCAAGAAAGTCACATGCCAACACCTCACAGTTATAAGAGGTGCACTAAAAAAAAAATGTGTACAAAATGATAATACATAATTTTTCACATCAATGCAAATACCCCGCAGTATATGGGGTAGCCACCAGCAGACTAAAGGCTCACAGAAATTAGAGCAAGTCATGTACAACAAACACCCACAACATAAAGGGAGAACAAAAGAAAAAGAAAGCGCAGAAGAAACAAAGTGCCTCATACGTGAATGATAAGTGATGTACATATAGAATTCTGAGCACTACAAAGCAAGAAGTAGCCTATCGGCTAGAAACCACAAAAAATAAATCATCGCGCGCGATGGCGCCAGCATATGACGGACCAGCCTCCCGTAGAAACTCTTCCTCCAACCGGACGGATTTAGCATCATCCTCCTCATCGCCAGACTCAAGTCTGGCAAGCTTCACCTGCAGTAGGGCGATCTGATTCCGGATCCTCGTAGCCTCAGCGTGTCGTTGCTCAACCCGGGACTGCCGGGACATGTGAAACCTCACTATCTTCCGGAAAGGAACACTCAGGAAGGGGCGAACCCCTGCGTCAAGCCAATCCAAACGAAAATGATAGAACTGCTGTAAGTCGCGGAGAGCATCCAAGAATACCAAGATAGAAGAGCTAGTCAGCTTAGCAGGGGAGGTAGCCAAGAACTCATGAACATGGCTGGCAAGAGCCCTCAGGTTGAAGGCCGTAAGACTGTCAACCTGGAGTATACTCTGAGAAGTGAACGTCTCGGGGTGGTGCTCCAAGATGAGATCCAAGAGCTGACGCTCGTGTACCCTAAAGCGGCCTGGTAGCTCCTCACGCCATAGCCTACTAGAAATAGTCGCAGCGTCCTCTGTTTCATCATCGCCCTCAGAATGGCGAGACCCCGCCTCAGAGGGAAGAAAAGAAGACTCCCCACCAGAATCAGCATCACCAACTAAGGGAGTGAACTCAGAACTGTGATCTCCCTCCGCACTTGCCCCACTACCAGTCTCCGCAGTCATCGGAGTATCCTCATACACCTGGAAACAATGAGACAAGGGTGTTATAGGAATGCTTGCACAGTATACGCAAGAATAAAAGAAAAGGGGAATAGTAAAAAGAGGGGGTACGCCAGTCTAGTACCTCTCTCACAGCTACCCCACCGCCAGTCTCCACAGTCATCGGAGTATCCTCATACACCTGGAAACAATGAGACAAGGGTGTTATAGGAATGCTTGCACAGTATACGCAAGAAGAAAAGAAAAGGGGAATAGTAAAAAGAGGGGGTACGCCAGTCTAGTACCTCTCTCACAGCTGCCCCGCCGCCAGACTCCACAGTCACCGGAGTATCCTCATACACCTGGAAACAATGAGACAAGGGTGTTATAGGAATGCTTGCACAGTATACGCAAGAAGAAAAGAAAAGGGGAATAGTAAAAAGAGGGGGTACGCCAGTCTAGTACCTCTCTCACAGCTGCCCCGCCGCCAGACTCCACAGTCACCGGAGTATCCTCATACACCTGGAAACAATGAGACAAGGGTGTTATAGGAATGCTTGCACAGTATACGCAAGAAGAAAAGAAAAGGGGAATAGTAAAAGAGGGGGTACGCCAGTCTAGTACCTCTCTCACAGCTGCCCCGCCGCCAGACTCCACAGTCACCGGAGTATCCTCACACACCTGGAAACAATGAGACAAGGGTATTGTAGGAATGCTTGCACAGTATACGCAAGAAGAAAAGAAAGGGGGAATAGTAAAAAGAGGGGGTATGCCAGTCTTATACACGGTACCTGAACAATGCCCTCCGCAACGGACATAGAAGGAGGAGCAGGGGCCCCCGTAGGGGCAACAACACTGATTGATGCTCCAGAAGAGGTTGCCTCGGTAACCAATACTTCCGAAGAAGCTACCTCAACCTCAGGCACCGTAGAGATAGCTACCTGAGGAGGCGCAACAACAGGACAAACCAGCTCGTGTATAGGGGCTGCTGAAATGGCAGTAGCAGGAGCCGCACTCGAAACAGCGCCCAGAGATAACTGCGACAAAGTAAAAGAGGGCTACGATATATGCAGGCTGGACAGATAAGAAAATATAACTAAGAGAATAAAAGAATACCTGAACCCCATCCAAGGGGGAAGCACGAAAAAGGACAGTCGGCGCAGTAGGGGCTGTACTGATAGCCTGTAAGGAATGAAAATATGTTGTTTATTGCATGTTCGAGGAAAAGGAGATCCCATTCCTTTGACAGAAAAGACTGACCTGAAGTGTAGGCTCACTGGTTGAGGCCACGGTAAATATGGGGCCCCGAGAAATCGCCTGAACCAAAGGTCTGCCGTCCATAGATACGCGGACCCTAGGGATGGAAATCCTCCCC
Source organism: Sambucus nigra (assembly GCA_949130495.1). NCBI lineage: Eukaryota > Viridiplantae > Streptophyta > Magnoliopsida > Dipsacales > Adoxaceae > Sambucus > Sambucus nigra. The sequence goes on from OX422208.1 coordinate 288,372,605, forward strand.
GAAGAGGATAAACTCGGGGCGATAACGCCAGCTAAGGGAGGAGCCCCTTCCTGAGAAGAAAATCCAAGAGCCATTAAGACTCCTGCGGAGAGGAAATGAATATTCAAAAAAAAAAAATAAGTACTACCTCATATGAAGAGGCCTCCAGGGGCTCAGCTGCAGAAGCACCCACCGCCGAGACAAGAGAGGACAATGTGGCAACGCCCGAAGACACAGCTCTCTACGCATGATAAATGGGTAAATAAAAAGACGGAATACAAAAGGAAATGACGCTATGAAAGTTTTGAAAATAACGAGGCATACCTGAGGAGAAGGGGAAGCCACAGGAGTGGTCCGAGTGACGGTAAAATGCACGGACGAAAGCTGCGAGGAAGCGACAGTATACGCAACCAAAAGGCAGTTAGGAGATGAATAAATTACAACAGATGTTAAATGAACTAAGGAAACAGCAAACCTCTCTAAATAGTCCCCGGGAGGAAATGAGCATGGAGTTCCTCTCCCGCTGAAAGGGCGTCGGTCGTAGTGGGGGAAGAGGGGAACCACCTGCCTCGATGGAAGTGGCCTGCACAAACATAACCGAATGCTTTAAATGAAAATGTATCCATATATATGGTGAAGGGAAGAAAGAAAAATCATATGCAAAAAAAATATAGACAAGTGAAGGGAGAACGCTTACAGTAACAGGGCGCGTAGTCTGGCTATAAGGGAGATGGGTGGGGCTGACCCCCCCAGGAGAACGGGAGGCCTCATCATCGCTAGAAGACTCTCTGGAGACTGATAACAAAGTATAAGTGTCAGTAGTGCTTTCGCTATGGAAACCCAGGCCGCCCATATCACCCGAAGAAGAACTATGGTCGTCATAGGAAGGGGTGCTTCCATAATCAACTAGTTCCTCTTCCAATGAAGGGGAGGGAGATGAAAGAACTCCGCAAGAACTGGTTCCACTAAGTAAAGGAGGCTGTAATATAGTACCTTCTGCAATAGGAATGGACGCGACCCGTGTCTCCTGGGAAGTAAGGCTCGGCGAGGAGTAACCTTGGTCCACCGTAGAGGAAGCAGCTATGCCAGCGCCACTTCCTTTCTTTTTCTTCGCAGCCCGGGTCCTCACAGGAGAAGAAGGAGGAGAAGCAGTAGTAGCAGGAACAAAATTGGAAACATCGGTGTCAGGATGCTTCCTTTTGCTGGCAGTAGAGATGCCCGCCTTCCCTTTGCTTTTCGGTTGGCTTTTAGACTTCACAAGGGGAAGATCAGTCGACGGAGGCGGAAGTGACTCGTCAATGAGAGGTTTGACTAAAATAGGGATGGCTTGCTCCAAGGGTGGCGTAGAAGTGGTACTGAGAAACCAAGGCTCTTTCTGCGTTCGCCTGACCAAAAACTGAGCTCTGGTATATTTAATGGGGTTAGTCTCATGAGGAGGGCCAACTACACATTCTTGAATAAGACGAACCTGCTGCTGCCAAAGAAGGAACCAGGATGAAGTGAATGAAGGCTGATAATCACTGGTAGGCACATAGAGACCACCCAAACCACTGACCCTGCGGAATAACCCCTGAAGAGTAAAGCTCGCGCAAGCCTCGGAGAATGCCTCAGAATGACTACTGTAGGTAGGAAGAGGAGGAGTGTGGACACCCTGATCATAACCAAACTGTCGTCTTGCCCTCTCGGAATGGTAAAATTCAGCACGGGGGCCTAACTCGGTCCAAGAAGGAAGGTGACATGGTAAGAGCATCGTCATCACATTAATATGGGGACACGTGGAAACCGACCCCACTGCGGAAGGACAATAGAAGGTTCCACCATCACAAGGGAAAGAAAGCCAGCTGAAAGTACCCCCTGGGCGCTTGGTATAAGGCCGAAACTGAAATTCCTCGATATCATCAATCAACATTCCCAAAGACTGCTTGGGAGTTTTCTTATGCCACCGAAGAAGCCTCGCAGCGTCGCTATGACAAGCGTGAGCCCCTGAAGTAAAGTGGGGGAAATGCTCAAACAAAAAGGCCATCAAGAAAGGGCCGTTGACATGATTAGCAACATCATACCGACCGCAGGACCTCTCTACATCTATGTGTGCTCGGTCTATCCAGGTGTAAAGAGAGCCCAAGGTCAGGGCAGCTATGGGTACTGGTCTACCGCGAGACAATCGCACAGCCAACCTAAAAAGAAGTTCGCGGGGACAGTCTTCAGGCTTACCTGGAAGAAGGAACCGAGTCAGGAACGTAACAAGGAAAGCGGCTAAATGTGCAGGGGAGTGAAGCTTAGGACCATCCTGGGATCTGGGCGCTACACGAGAAGTCTCCCCCTTTGGCAACTGCTCAAAGTCTCTGAACCAATATCTTTGCCATTTGGCAAAGGAATGCTTGGAATGACCCGTTACATTTATGGCCACATATCTCGAGCACTCCCCGAGAGATGACCGTAACTCCCCCACCAACTCCTGCTCTAGGGAGTCCTCGCAGTCATCAGTAAAGACCTGTTGCCCAAAGAAAGGAAGGGCGTATAACTCACATATATCTTCGAGAGTAACAGTAAATTCTCCCCAGCCCGTAACAAAGGTGTGAGACTCCATACTCCACCGGGACAATAAGAGATTGAGCGAAGAACCGTGTTTAAAGAGGGTGCAGGACTTCAGACTGCTGACGGCGGTGAAGAGCCCCACCTCCCTGAGAATAGCCACGTAATCAGGAACGCTCAGAACGTAGTCAACCCAACTGGCCCACTCCTCTGTAGGTCCTCCGGGGGTTTTAACCTCAACGTTGGAATAGGGAAAGTCGCCTCGGTCAACTCGGATTCGGAGAATTGAATCCGGAGAAATAGTAGGAAGATCAGCAGACTCAGTTAACCCCACATGAGACCGATCGAGAACAGCACCCGAAAATTTTTCCCCAAAGTCGGAAAGTGAAGTCATGAAACTGTCAGCAGGACCAAAAAAGGGAGCACGACGGTAAATACCGAAGTCCCGCCCTTGACGAATGTGCATATAATCCTTCCATGCCTGAGAGGAAGTTGGCGTAGCTGATGAACCACCCAGAGCCATTGGCTCAAGAAAAGAACTCACCCTAGTAGGGACTCCGAGCGAGAGGCCCCCGGAGTCCCCTGTCGCAAAAAAAGAAGTAGAGGCAGAAACCCCAGCAATATCAGGCGAAGAGCCCCTGGTCAGTAGCCTGCCCTCCGTAACACCAACAGTCAACGAGACACCCGGGGTCACGGAACCCCCGTGGTGACGAAATGTCGAGACACCCCCTTCTACGAATGAGAGACCCGTAGACGCGAGGCCAGGTCGCGAGACCCCCAACTGCTGACAAGAGGTCACTATACCATCATGGGGCGAGACCCCTTCTTCAAAAAAAATAATAAGGGTGTCGAAACCTCCAAGGTCGAGATACCCCCACGGACAGAATCGACGTGTGTCGAGACCCCCAAGGTCAAGACGCCACCAGGCGCCAACGACGGAATGTGCGTAGAGGAATCGCTGTCAGCGCTATGGCGCGTTAAGGCATGTGTAGAGGACTTTGTCGCGACCCCCACACGCGGAGGACTCCTAACAAAACTCGTCATGGGCGAGAGACCCGCGGACGAGAGGATCGTTCGCCCCGGGCCCTCGCCATCAGCGCTGCTCGAGATACCCTTAGCCAAATGTAAGGGATAAATTTCTTGAGCCGAGTTCGAGACATGCCCCCTAACGCGACTGAGTTGTTTATCATAGCCCAAATCAACGGGCGAGAGACCCGCGGACGAGAGGACCATTCGCCCCGGGCCCTCGTCAACACTGCTGCTCGAGATACCCCCCAATAGCAGTACAGCTTTGGTCGAGACATCTCCCTCAACGCTATCGATTTTCCCATCGGAGCCCAAGCCAGCAGGCGAGAGACCCGAGGACGAGAGAACCGTCCGTCCCGGGTCCTCGTTGACAACGTCGCCCGAGATACCTCTTTCCGCGGTAGAAATTTTTTCAGCAACCATCTCAACCAAAAAACCTGACCCCACGCTCGAGACACCCCCCGCCATCAGCGGAGCCTCGGGCGAGATGTCCCTACCTGAAGAACCCAAATCGCTATCCGCATACGCCAAGGGCAAGGGCGAGAAACCCACGAGGGTTCTCGACCCAAAATCTGAAGAGATGAGTACCGAGGACAGTACGTCGACGCCGCTAGTCGGGCGGAATGAGGGACCGCCGGCGATGGGTATTCCGGCCATGGAATCGTCAGAAACGATTGACAAAGTGGGTATAGAGCTTGGAATGTTGGGGGTTTTAGAATTGCTTACATTTGGAGACATATTCTTTGGTTGGAAATCCATGGATGAGAGGATATGATAGTTGGGAAGGTTGGAGTGAAAAAGGAGATGGGTGGCTATGGGGTTTTAAAAGAATCCCTCTCTCATTTTCTCTCACTACAAACCCAAAGATGCTTATGTTTTGGTTGAAGAAGATGAAAGACCCCAAGATAAGGGGCTTATGTTTTTTTCACCAAAATGGAAAAACGTGCAGGAAGGCCAAAAGTTGATGATCTTTTTTTTCCAAATGATGGGGTGACAGTTCCCACACTGACGCGTGGGTTCTCAAAAAATTAAATACCTCGGATAGAGGGACACAGAATTTAATGATCCTAGGATACCTCAAAAAAAAAAAATATATATATATATATATATATATACATATATATATATAATTGTTGAAACCAGATTTATAGCGTACAAAGTTTTTTTAGTCTACCCAACCAAAAAATCTTTGCACGAGGGGCTAATGTAGAAGGGTGTTATAAACAAAAAAAAAAAGAAGCAAAATAAAATAAATATGCTTTTTTTTTATTAAATAACATCCGAGAGGTACCCGCGAGGCCACCCAGAAGTCCAAAAGCCACCGCAAGTGTCAGCACCGCGGCGAGTCCCTACGCCACCGCAAGGGTCAGTGCTACCTCGGGCGTCAACGCCACTTCGAGTGTCGGCGCCACCTCAAGCGTCAGCGCCATTTCGAGCGTCAGCGCCACTTTGAGCGTCGGCGCCACTTTGAGCGTCGGCGCCACAACAACGGTCGGCGCCGCAACAAGGGTCGGCGCCGCCTCACCTGTCAGCGCCGGTTCAAGCATCAGCGCTACCTCAAGCGTCAGCGCCATTTCGAGCGTCGGCGCCGCAACAAGGGTCGGCGCCGCCTCACTTGTCAGCGCCGGTTCAAGCATCAGCGCTACCTCAAGCGTCAGCGCCATTTTGAGCGTCGGCGCCGGGACAAGGGTCGGCGCCACTTCGAGCGTCGGCGCCACAACAAGGGTCGGCGCCGCCTCACCTGCCAGCGCGGATTCAAGCCTCGGCGCTACCTCAGGCGTCAGCGCCACTTCGAGCGTCGGCGCCGCAACAAGGGTCAGCGCCGCCTCACCTGTCAGCGCCGGTTCAAGCATCAGCGCTACCTCAAGCGTCAGCGCCATTTTGAGCGTCGGCGCCGGGACAAGGGTCGGCGCCACTTCGAGCGTCGGCGCCACAACAAGGGTCGGCGCCGCCTCACCTGCCAGCGCGGATTCAAGCCTCGGCGCTACCTCAGGCGTCAGCGCCACTTCGAGCGTCGGCGCCGCAACAAGGGTCAGCGCCGCCTCACCTGTCAGCGCCGGTTCAAGCATCAGCGCTACCTCAAGCGTCAGCGCCATTTCGAGCGTCGGCGCCGGGACAAGGGTCGGCGCCATTTCAAGCGTCGGCGCCACAACAAGGGTCGGCGCCGCCTCACATATTAGCATCGATTCAAGCATCAGCGCTACCTCGGGCGTCAGCACCACTTCAAGCGTCAACGCCACTTCGAGCGTCGGCGCCGCAACAAGGGTCGGTGCCGCCTCGCAGCATCAGCGCCACTCCGAGCAACGGCGCCAGGACAAGGGTCGGCGCCGCTTCAAGCGTCAGCGCCACCACAATCGTACTACAGAAACGTTATTCGAGAAGCGCTGCTACAGGAGTTTCCATCATCAAACAGAAGGCTCTAAATAAACAACAGCACTAACACTTTACTTTTTTGCACAGGTTGCCCAGTCGAGCAAGCAGGGCTCGAACAGGCGCGTCGGGACCTCCTGGGATTTTTGGCTTGGCGGCTGAGGGACAAGGTATGTTGAGCAAGCTCAACCACTTAGCACTATAGGAATGAGAGAATACTAGTAGGAAGACCCAGAAGCCACTCGAGGCTACGCACAAAAAATAAACTCTTTACAAGAAAAATGACTTTTCCAGAAGAGGGGGTCCTCGAGGTCTCTCTCAAGAAAAATAACACTTTTTAGAGGGAGTGAGGACTTAAGGTCCTCTCTCTCAAAGATTTGCAAAATTGCACCACAAGTTACCGTTTCAAAAGATAACTACCAAATCTGTTATTTTGTCTCCATTAGGGGACATATGTGCTTTTTGAGTTTTGGTCGGTGCCAGGTGGCGCCTGCAGAGGGGACAGGCAGCTGCCTGCAGGTAGGGACAAATGGTACACTTCAGACATTGTTCCCCACCAACTCTCTCAATTTTGGCGCCCAAAATCTCCAGCTCATCCCTTACGCCCATGTATAAATAGACCCCTGGGCAAGGTCAAAACATAGACAAGAAAAATTGCACTGTTACTCTGCTAAAATATCACCAGACCTACCTAGTATTCTCTCCCTGCTCATTCTCTTAGTGCTAAGTGCCTTGTTCCTTCACTCCCCACTGACAGCCATCACTCTCAGGTGTTTCCCTTGAGAAAATTACTATTTTTGCTGTGAAAGTTCATCTTCTTGCAGGGAGTGAGTTGAAGCTTGAGTTCCATTGTTACCAGAAGGAGAAGTTTTCTTCAGAAGTTGCACAGGAGACCTTGAAGACTTGCAGACAGTGTCCATTGGAGTGGGTCACGCCTCACCCTTTCCAGTTATTCATAGACCCCAGTCTCACTACCCTCCTACAATTTCACTTTCAAAATTCCAGTTTTCAAGTATGATTGGGTCGACAACAGTAATGGTATTAAAGTAGACGAGCTTGGATTTCAATTTGTTAATCTTTGTACCGTTGGCCATAAGAATGAGCCCTTCATATTAGCTTCTCAAGTTAACCAGGTTTTTTATGATCAAGACCAACTTGGTCCTAAAAGGTCAATCGTTCTTGTGACGCCACAAAGAGTTTATAACTACGGGTGTGATGATGATGACTACACAGCTGGATGCACTGAAAATCATGTCGTCATCAACGGATTGCCAAACATTGAGTTGATTAATGAAAGTGAAGATTCATGTGGACGTTTAGACTACGAGGGAATTTGGATTGATAATGAAAATAAATAGAGTGTTAGTTATGTTTTGCTTATGCTTAGAGTTATCTATGTTTAGTCTACATTTTATACTTCATATTTTAATGGTTGATGGTGATGATCGTTTATGGCGAATATATTTTGGTATACATATGAGATTTGCCATGGAAAATCTTAAATGATAATATTACATATAATATATTAGAATGGAAAAGGAGAATCCATGTGGACGACCCTATATGATGGGATTAAGACAAGGGTGATGATGATGATTCAATCTAGAGTGGATAAACAAAATTGGAGTATATTCCAATACCTATTATGGGATTGTAGTCAACTCTAAAGATGCAATATAACATAATTTGTATATACTCTCTCCAAAGATGAATCTATATATCATTATAGGAATATATTGCTTATTATTTTTTTGCCATGCATAATACGTGCTAAAACAGGGGGTTCTGGTGTAATTTCTCAAAGAGTTAATGTGCAACAAGGTGGGGATGAATAATTTGTAATTCAAGTCCCTAACAACAAGTTAAAGTTATATTTGTGTTTCGACTTCCCTTTCCATTTTGCTTGTTGAACAAATTTGAATCAAATTCTTTGTGTGAATCTAAATATTAATATGATTAGAAGAATAGTGCATACTTTTGTGGTTGAGAACTTCAAAGTACTTTGTTTCATATATTATCTTTGGTTTCCATCTAAATAAATGCTTCTGCTAGTTTGTTTGCTAAAGATGGAGATGAATCAACGCAGGTTATGTTTCAATGATTTGAGTGTTAGTTTGAAGCCAGATGATTGAATCTTAATATGCTACAACAATTACCCTAACATTTGAATTTGTTTTAAATTGAATTTCATTTGATTTGAAATTATCACTACCAATAGTTAACACAAAGTTTGGTCTTAGTATTTTTGTTATACTCTTGTTATGTATTCTTATTAGGTAATCAAAACTATTTTTTCCTTTGACATATTACCATTGTTTCTGATGTTGTCTTAATGATTTTTGTTAGATATGTTTGTACTGTGTGTGCGATAATGCTTTTCTTTGTTCTCTCAAAGAACAAAACTCAATGTGATAGTTTTGGGGTGATAAGTATTACTGGATTCTAGTTTTTAGATTCTTACATTACGAATAGTTTAATATCTTAAAGAGATTTCCTCGAAGCATAGGATTCAACATGAAATAAAGCTCGCATGCTTATGATATTTGATAAAAATGCAATGATTTCAATTGTCTCTGTGTTATATACAACAAAGAATGAAATATGGTTATCAGCATTTCTCGAGACCCGTCCATTGACACTGCCAAATCTGATTAGCAGGTGATGCCTATCCAATAATTGTACCTTTCAGATAATAAAATCCACATAATCATGAAAAAATTATAAAACTTCTTCTTCAGGCACTGGATTCTCATGTTGTGATCAATTTCTTCATTTCATATTCCTTATAAGATGAATAAAAACAACTGTTCCTTTATTCTAATCAAGTAATAATTATTTGGATAATGATTATTTAGATACAGAACATTCCGAACATGATTCGCAGGCCCCTAAGCATTAAAATTCATAAAACGTTCATCATCTACATGATAAAAATACATAATTTCTTGTAAATAACAAGATTCACAGAGTCTAATTTTGAGGATGTGTTCCTTGAATAGCACGTCCGAAAGTAGGGGCATTATGAATTTGTGAAGTTGATGTTGCAGATAGTCCAAATTGGTTACTCTCCATATAGGGGTTGAAGTCCTTATAAATGAACACACTCTTATGAGCGAGTAAAACACAATATAACTGATTAAAGAAGCTCTCAAATTTTTGGGCCTTTAATGGAAGATATTGAGTGTCACAATCTTCTTCTTCGCATGAAAATTATAGCCATGATGGTCTATAAACAATCAGTCCCTGATTATTTTTGCTAAAACTAATGAGGTAATGGCCATTATCAGTGAATTTGTGAAATGAATGGTCAGGACATTCAATGTCATCTATGGTACAACTTTGGACTATATTCTCATAAAATCACATTTCACAAAGAGTAATCTACTAGAAGCACTTGATTGGAAACTCATGCATGAGACAGATTCGTAGCATTTACATGAGGACATATTCAACATTTTCAGTTCATTATGAACATGGTGCTTATAGAATTTACACGAGGACATTTAATAGCGAGCGTAGCTCCATCGATTTTTCTTTGTTCCCTGTAAACTGTCCATAACCACCTGAACCTTCTTCCTCTACAATAAAGATTCAAACTTTGGCAGTACTTTTGATTCTGGTTGAGGAAGAGTAATATATTTACTTTGGCAGTACTTTTGCTTCAACTGTTCTTTTGAAATTTGTCAAAAAAGAAAATCATGTATTTGAATTTGTGCAGTCATGGTCAAACAATATATTGATTATGAGAGACGACTCTTGGAGTTGAAAACACCACTCAAAGTGAGGGAATAATAATTGTATTAGTACACACATAGCAAAAAGTCATAGTTTTTGTTCTAAACATGTGAATAATAAGATCTTTACACACAATTGCATTAAACAAGTGGAAACTTTGAGTTGTATTGTCTGTTTGGTAAAGTCAAAACCTGAATACAAGTTCTAGTAGTTATGTTTAGTCTTTTTGTGTGGAAGATTTAGTTGTCCACATCCCATACTGACTAAGACATATCCCTATGTGTCTCTCAAAAATAGTTGACAATATAGAAGGTGCATTGAAAGGAAAGTTAACACTTTTATTCTAATATTTTCTAATTTGATGTATAATTTTAGAGAAAATCAACTTTGATACTATTATTTAGGTATGACTTTCCTCACTTATTTAACAAAGTCGAGGTTTGATGCTAATTGTCGGGTGTCTCAGCTAGTTTATGTTTTAAAAGCCTATGATATTTCAGATTCAGACCATATCAAGTAGGAAACGAAAAAGTTTCATCCTCATATATATTTTAAGTTATATTTGTCTGATTTTAGTTGAAAATGATTCAGGCATTCCAATATTTTGTGATGCAATGGGAGAATCCAGTTTACTCAAGAAGAATTTCAATAATTTTTCAATCCTAAAGAAGTAGTTCCCCGGGATCCAGGGATCAGGAATCCAATGAATATGGGATTCCCTCAAACAATGAAATATTTATAAATTCGTTACTTACAGTGATGCTTACAATTATAAATAATAATTATATGAATAGCATATGTTTTAATCACTTAGTGCCTTTAGCTATTCCTAAAAGTTGATTTTTTTAATCTCATAAAATTGCGACTGTTCTTGAAGTTGTTAGGTAGTTTAGAAATAATCATTCCTTGAATTTATGTATTAATTTTAACATATATAGATTTTTTAAATGATGTGCGATAGATGTAAGCATTAATTAGGGGATGTTTAGATTATGCCATCACCTCTGATTCGTGTTACCAAAATACACTATTCATTATCCTCTTCCTTGCAACCCATAGAGGCACATTATGTCCCCCACCCCAAGTAAAGTATCTAGTGGGTTGTTATACATTGGACCTAGTGTTGGATTCACAATGTATTGTGGCTTTAAATTAGATTGGGTTGCCTTTGTTTGATTCGGCTCAACAACATTTGGGGTTCAATTTTTTGACTTTCCGGAATCTAAAAAATTATGATATCACCCCAAATTTTAAATTGTTCTATAATTTAATTTTTGGGTCAAGTAAATATGGAAAAACTCATTTTTGGACAAATTTTAAAAAATATTATTTTTATAGCACGAGCTTCTAAAATATTCATCGAAAGCTTGTGGACGAGAATTCTTAAGGAGGGGAGAATAATATACTATGAAGCGGTGACACTTTTCCAGAGGTCATGTGTGCGTGTACGATACATGTTGGATTTAAACACTCGTGGACTGTTAGTACACAGTTCAAACACACAGCCTTAAATTTTCTTTTATTTATGACATGCTTGGGCACACTGGGACATTCTCAAATCCATATCAGGACTACAGTGTAATTTCCCTCAACAAAAAAATGGTCACAAATTGTAATCTTTGTTATCTAAAAAAAATGTGCTTCTAATTGTTTATTCTTTAATTTCTACTTTAATTGTTCACATCATTAATGAAGGCCCTTTTACACTGTATCCACACACCCCCTTCTATCATTTTTAGTGAAATTTACTTACCAAAAGTTTAGCCTTCTTCTGATGACTTTTAAAGTTGTTTAAGGTTGTGCACGAAAGGGATCGATAATTGGTTACAGCACTATGAGATTCTTTAATTGAGACCTAAAAAGTCTTTTCCAATATTCATGCTGGAACAATTCGTCATAATTCTAGGGACCAATTTTTTATTTAGTTGTTAATCGATTGCTTACATTTACTATTTCACCTTTTTATATCGTTTTAATTCTTAATCTCTTTCATAAAATTCACCGTGCCTTGAACCAAATATGGAGTATAACACTTGATCTCCACATCAATCATACTGCCAGACTTGAATTTCTAAACGTTTTTTTTTCACATAGGGTGATCTTACTGGAATAAGAGATAGAATTGTCAATCCTTCAAATGCTTTCTCCAAATCTGCGTCTCATTTAGTTTCACAAGGTGACGTATATAACCTTTATAGTGTAATAATGTGTGGGAAGCTCTTTTGTATTTGACTATCTGTTTTTCAGCAGAGCATGAATTTTCCTTTTCACCGAACTTGTTTCCAAATGGATTTTTTGTTGGAAAAGTGAATTAGGTGAGAAATCTTAGCTCTTAAAACTCAATTACTGTTCGTGTGACACCCCGACTAATTGAATACCGGGTAGCTACTCCTTTATTAAATTAATTCAAAATGCCAAGTTGGCTCACACTACACCAAAATTGGCGATTAGTCACGACCAAAATCCCTGACCAAAACTGTGGGTCGCGCACTTGGGCCGTGACCATTTCGGGCATGACCATCTTCGTCAATTTTCGTGGGTTGCGGCCCAAGTCTGTGACAAAAAAATGGTCACGGCCGAGAGGGGTCACGGCAGATGGTCGCGGGCTTAGGACGTGACCCATGTCGTGACGGGTCGCGACCCTCATCCGTGACCCACAACCGTGACAAATTGGTCACGGAATTTGGCCGCGACCCACGACCCACAAAAAAATTAAAAAACAATTGGTCGCGGTCCTAATCCGTGACCCACAACAGTAACAAATTGGTGGCGGTCAAAGTCCGCGACCCATGACCGTGACAAAAAAATTAAAAAAAAATTGGTCACAGCCCTCATCCGTGACCCATAACCATGACAAATTGGTCGCGGCCAAAGTCCGCGACCCATAACCGTGACAAAAAAATATAAATAAATGGTCGCGGCCCAAGTCCGTGACCCACTACCATGACGAAAAAAATGGTCGCGGCCAAAGTCCGCGACCATTTTTATGTGTGGTGAAAAAAAAATGTATTTTTTTGCTCCAATCCTAAAATTGGGGGTCCTGTGAGTACACCGTGTGTTGCTACGTGTAACGTTGGACAGGTACGAGGTGTTAGAAATATTTATTATTGGCAAAACAATAAAAAAAATCACAAATTGAAAATCGAGAACGTTAATAAATAAATATATATACAAACTTAAAAATATTACACATCTTAATAATTCACAGACTAAAAAAAATAGGGCATAATTTCCTCTATTTTCTTGACATTCCAAAACCTGTAAATGTAAAACCTGCTTATTATAAAGCCCTCACGGCCATAAAATTCAACAATCAAATTATAAAAGCCCGCACGGCCATAAAACTAAACAATAAAAGCCCGCACGGCTGTAACACATAAAAAACAAAATCCTGAATGTCCACAACATATAAACAATCTTCACGTTGTAGACCATTGCCATCTTCGTTTGTTTCGGGTGAAAAAATCCTACAAATGATAGGATACATAAAAAAAAATATCAGTAACCAAGTAGTTTTACAAAAAAAATAATCAAGCTGAAAAATTGCATATATGAGTCAAAATTATCACTAACCAAGTAGAAATATGAAAATTATCATCATTTTGAGTCCCGCGGCTGCGGGGTCAGTTCCTACGAGTTACATTGGTCCCATGGGAGGTGTCGGTGCCACCCACGGGGACGTTCGGGGGCTGTTTCGAGTTTTCACCCTCTAACGCCATGTTTTTAAGCCTAAGTCAAGAAATATACAAATTATTTTCGTATTCTCAAACCGGGAGTCCCACGGCTACGGGGTCAGTTCCTACGAGTTACGTTGGTCCCGTGGGAGGTGTTGGTGCGACCCACGTGGCCGTTCGGGGGCTGTTTTGAGTTTTCGCCCTCTAACATGATGTTTTGCTTAAGTCTAGAAATACGCAAATTACAGTCCTATTCTTAAACCGGGAGTACCGTGGCTGTGTGGTCAGTTACTACGAGTTACATTGGTCTCGTGGGAGGTGTTGGTGCCACCCACGTGGCCGTTCGGGGGCTGTTTCGAGTTTTCACCCTCTAAAGCCATATTTTCCTTAAGTCTATAAATACGCAAATTATCGTCGTATTCTGAAACCGAGAGACCCGCGGCTACGGGGTCAGTTCCTACGAGTTACTTTGGTCCCGTGGGAGGTGTTGGTGCCACCCACGGGACCGTTCGGGGGCCGTTTCAAGTTTTCACCCTCTAACGCCATGTTTTTAAGCCTAAGTCTAAAAATATGCAAATTACCGTCGTATTCTCAAACAGGGAGTCCCGCGGCTTCGGGGTCAGTTCCTACGAGTTACATTCGTCCCGTGGGAGGTGTTGGTGCCACCCACGGGGACGTTCGGGGCTGTTTCGAGTTCTCACCCTCTAACGCCATATTTTTTAGCCTAAGTCTATAAATATGCAAATTATCACCATACTCTCAAACTGGAAGTCCCGCGACTACGGGGTCAGTTCCTACGAGTTACATTGGTCCCGTGGGAGGTGTTGGTGCCACCCACGGGGCCGTTCGGGGGCTGTTTTGAGTTCTCACCCTCTAACGCCATGTTTTTTATCCTAAGTCTAGAAATATGCAAATAATCGTCGTACTCTCAAACCGGGAGTCCCGCGACTGCGGGGTTAGTTCCTACGAGTTACATTGGTTCCGTGGGAGGTGTTGGTGACACCCACGGGGACGGTCGGGGGCTGTTTCGAGTCTTAACCTCTAACGCCATGTTTTTAAACCTAAGTCTAGAAATATGTAAATTACTATCCTATTCTCAAACCAGGAGTCCCGCCGCAGTGTGGTCAGTTCGTACGAGTTGCATTGGTCTCACGGGAGGTGTTGGTGCCACCCACGGGGACGGTCGGGGGCTGTTTTGAGTTCTCACCCTCTAACGCCATTTTTTAAGCGAAAGTCTAGAAATATACAAATTACTGTCGTACTCTCAAACCGGGAGACCCGCGACTGCGGGATCAGTTTCATACGAGTTACATTGGTCCCGTGGGAGGTGTCGGTGCCACCCACGGGGACGTTCGGGGGCCGTTTCGAGTTTTCACCCTCTAACGCCATGTTTTTAACCCTAAGTCAAGAAATATACAAATTATTGCCGAATTCTCAAACCAGGAGTCCCGCGACTTCGGGATCAGATCCTACGAGTTACATTGGTCCCGTGGGAGGTGTTGGTTCCACCCACGGGGGCGATCGGTGGTTGTTTCTAGTTCTCACCCTCTAATGCCATGTTTTTAAGCCTAAGTCTAGAAATATGCAAATTACTATCGTATTCTCAAACCGTGAGTCCCGCGGGTACGTGGTCAGTTCCTATGAGTTACATTGGTCTCGTAGGAGGTGTTGGTGCCACCCACGTGGCCGTTCGGGGGCAGTTTCGAGTTTTCACCCACTAACGCCAAGTTTTGCTTAAGTCTAGAAATACGAAAATTAGCTTCGTATTCTGAAATCGAGTGACGTGCGGCTGCGAGGTCACTTCCTACGAGTTACCTCGGTCCCGTGGGAGTTGTTGGTGCCACCCACGGGGTCGTTCGGGGGCTGTTTCGAGTTTTCACCCTCTAACGCCATGTTTTTAAGCCTAAGTCTAGAAATAAGCAAATTATCATCGTACTCTCAAACCGGGATACCCGCAGCTACGGGGTCAGTTCCTACGAGTTACTTTGGTCCCGTGGGAGGTGTTGGTGCCACCCACGGGGACGTTCGGGGGCTGTTTCGAGTTCTCACCCTCTAACGCCATGTTTTTTAGCTTAAGTCTAGAAATATACAGATTATCGTCGTACTCTCAAACCAGGAGACCCGCGACGGTGGGGTCAGTTCCTACGAGTTACATTGGACCCGTGGGAGGTGTTAGTTCCACCCACGGGTCCGTTCGGAGGCTATTTCGAGTTCTCACCCTCTAACGCCATGTTTTTTTAGCCTAAGTCTATAAATATGCAAATTATCGTCGTACTCTCAAACCGGGAGTCCCACGACTGTGGGGTCAGTTCCTGCGAGTTACATTGATCCCGTGGGAGGTGTTGGTGCCACCCATGGGGACGATCGAGGGTTGTTTCGAGTTCTCACCCTCTAACTCCATGTTTTTAAGACTAAGTCTAGAAATATGCAAATTACTGTCCCATTCTCAAACCGGGAGTCCCGCGGCTGAGTGGTCAGTTCCTACGAGTTACATTGGTCTCGTGGGAGGTGTTGGTGCCACCCACAGGGATGATCGGGGGCTGTTTCGAGTTCTCACCCTCTAACGCCATTTTTTAAGCCTAAGTCTAGAAATATGCAAATTACCGTCTTTTTATCAAACCGGGAGACCCGCGGCTGCGGGGTCAGTTCATACGAGTTACATTGATCCCGTGGTAGGTGTTGGTGCCACCCACGGGGACGTTCGGGGGCCGTTTCGAGTTTTCACCCTCTAACACCTTATTTTTAACCCTAAGTCAAGAAATATAAAAATTATTTCCGTATTCTCAAACCGGGAGTCCCGCGACTGCGGGATCAGTTCCTACGAGTTACATGGTCCCGTGGGAGGTGTTGGTGCCACCCATGGTGACGATCGGGGGTTGTTTCGAGTTCTCACCCTCTAACGCCATGTTTTTAAGACTAAGTCTAGAAATATGCAAATTACTGTCCTATTCTCAAACTGAGAGTCCGACAGCTGAGTGGTCAGTTCCTACGAGTTACATCGGTCTCGTGGGAGGTGTTGGTGCCACCCAAGGGGACGGTCGGGGGCTGTTTCGAGTTCTCACCCTCTAACCCCATTTTTTAAGCCTAAGTCTAGAAATATGCAAATTACTGTCTTTCTATCAAACCGGGAGACCCGCGGCTGCGGGGTCAGTTCATACGAGTTACATTGGTCCCGTGGGAGGTGTCGGTGCCACCCACGGGGACGTTCGGGGGCCGTTTGAGTTTTCACCATCTAAAGCCTAGTTTTTAACCCTAAGTCAAGAAATGTAAAAATTTTTGTCGTATTCTCAAACCGGGAGTCCCGCGACTGCGGGATCAGTTCCTACGAGTTACATTGGTCCCGTGGGAGGTGTTGGTGCCTCCCACGGTGCCGTTCGGGGGCTGTTTCAAGTTCTCACCCTCTAACGCCATGTTTTTTTAGCCCAAGTCTATAAATATGCAAATTATCGTCGTACTCTCAAACCGGGAGTCTCGCGACTGCGGGGTCAGTTCCTACGATTTATATTGGTCCCGTGGGAGGTGTTGCTGCCACCCATGGGGACGGTCGGGGGCTGTTTCGAGTTCTCACCCTCTAACTCCATGTTTTTAAGACTAAGTCTAGAAAAATGCAAATTAATGTCCTATTCTGAAACCCGGAGTCCCGCGGCTGCGTGGTCTGTTCCTATGAGTTACATTGGTCTCATGGGAGGTGTTGGTTCCACCCACGGGGATGGTCCGGGGCTGTTTCGGGTTCTCACCATCTAACGCCATTTTTTCAGCCTAAGTCTAGAAATATGCAAATTACCGTCTTTCTATCAAACCGGGAGACCCGCGGCTGCGGGGTCAGTTCATACGAGTTACATTGGCCCCGTGGGAGGTGTCGGTGCCACCCACGGGGACGTTCAGGGGTTGTTTCGAGTCTTCACCCTCTAACGCCTTGTTTTAACCCTAAGTCAAGAAATATAAAAATTATTGTCGTATTCTCAAATCGGGAGTCCCGCGACTGCGGGATCAGTTCCTACGAGTTACATTGGTCCCGTGGGAGGTGTTGGTGCCACCCACGAGGACGGTCGGGGGTTGTTTCGAGTTCTCACCCTCTAACGCCATGTTTTTAAGTATAAGTCTAGAAATATGCAAATTACCGTCGTACTCTCAAACCGGGAGTCCCGCGGGTGCGGGGTCAGTTCCTACGAGTTACATTGGTCCCGTGGGAGGTATTGGTGCCACCCACGGGGTCGGGGGCTGTTTCGAGTTTTCACCCTCTGACGCCATGTTTTTAAGCCTAAGTCTAGAAATATGCAAATTATCATCGTACTCTCAAACCGGGATACCCGTTGCTGCGGGGTCAGTTCCTACGAGTTACCTTGGTCCCGTGGGAGGTATTGGTGCCACCCAAGGGGCCGTTCGGGGGCTGTTAGGATTTCTCACCCGCTAACGCCATGTTTTTAAGCGTAAGTCTATAAATATGCAAATTAACATTGTACTCTCAAACCGGCAGTCCCGCGGCTGCGGGGTCAGTTCATATGAGTTACATTGGTCCCGTGGGAGGTGTCGGTGCCACCCACGGGGACGTTCGGGGGCCGTTTCGAGTTTTCACCCTCTAACGCCATGTTTTTAACCCTAAGTCAAGAAATATACAAGTTATTGCCGTATTCTCAAACCGGGAGTCCCGCGACTTCGGGATCAGTTCCTACGAGTTACATTGGTCCCGTGGGAGGTGTTGGTGCCACCCACGGGGACGATCGGGGGTTGTTTCGAGTTCTCACCCTCTAATGCCATGTTTTTAAGCCTAAGTCTAGAAATATGCAAATTACTGTCGTATTCTCAAACCGTGAGTCCCGCGGCTAGGTGGTCAGTTACTATGAGTTACATTAGTCTCGTGGGAGGTGTTGGTGCCACCCACGTGGCCGTTCGGGGGCTGTTTCGAGTTTTCACCCTCTAACGCCAAGTTTTGCTTAAGTCTAGAAATACGAAAATTACCTTCGTATTCTGAAATCGAGAGACTTACGGCTGCGGGGTCAGTTCCTACGAATTACCTCGGTCCCGTGGGAGGTGTTGGTGCCGCCAACGGGGTCGTTCGGGGCTGTTTCGAGTTTTCACCCTCTAACGCCATGTTTTTAAGTCTAAGTCTAGAAATATGCAAATTATGATCGTACCCTCAAACCGTGCCACCCGCGTCTACGGGGTTAGTTCCTACGAGTTACCTTGGTCCCGTGGGAGGTGTTGGTGGCACCCACAGGGACGTTCAGGGGCTGTTTCGAGTTCTCACCCTCTAACGCCATGTTTTTTTAGCTTAAGTCTCGAAATATGCAAATTATCGTCGTACTCTCAAATTGGGAGACCCGCGACGGCGGGGTCAGTTCCTATGAGTTACATTGAACCCGTGGGAGGTGTTAGTTCCACCCACGGGGCCGTTCGGGGGCTATTTCGAGTTCTCACCCTCTAACGCCATGTTTTTTTAGCCTAAGTCTATAAATATGCAAATTATCGTCGTACTCTCAAACCGGGAGTCTCGCGACTGCGGGGTCAGTTCCTACGAGTTATATTGGTCCCGTGGGAGGTGTTGGTGCCACCCATGGTGACGGTCGGGGGCTGTTTCAAGTTCTCACCCTCTAACTCCATGTTTTTAAGACTAAGTCTAGAAAAATGCAAATTAATGTCCTATTCTAAAACCGGGAGTCCCGCGGCTGCGTGGTCAGTTCCTATGAGTTACATTGGTCTCGTGGGATGTGTTGGTGCCACCCACGGGGATGGTCCAGGGCTGTTTCGGGTTCTCACCATCTAACGCCATTTTTTCAGCCTAAGTCTAGAAATATGCAAATTACCGTCTTTCTATCAAATCGGGAGACCTGCGGCTGCGGGGTCAGTTCATACGAGTTATATTGGTCCCGTGAGAGGTGTCGGTGCCACCCACGGGGACGTTCAGGGGCTGTTTCGAGTTTTCACCCTCTAACGCCTTGTTTTAACCCTAAGTCAAGAAATATAAAAATTATTTTCGTATTCTCAAACTGGGAATCCCGCGACAGCGGGATCAGTTCTTACGAGTTACATTGGTCCCGTGGGAGGTGATGGTGCCACCCACGGGGCCGTTCGGGGGCTGTTTCGAGTTCTCACCCTCTAACGCCATGTTTTTTTAGCCCAAGTCTATAAATATGCAAATTATCATCGTACTCTCAAACCGGGAGTCTCGCGACTGCGGGGTCAGTTCCTACGAGTTATATTGGTCCCGTGGGAGGTGTTGGTGCCACCCATGGGGAAGGTCGGGGGCTGTTTCGAGTTCTCACCATCTAACTCCATGTTTTTAAGACTAAGTCTAGAAAAATGAAAATTAATGTCCTATTCTGAAACCGGGAGTCCCGCGGCTGTGTGGTCAGTTCCTATGAGTTACATTGGTCTCGTGGGTGGTGTTGATGCCACCCACGGGGATGGTTGGGGGCTGTTTCGGGTTCTCACCCTCTAACGCCATTTTTTCAGCCTAAGTCTAGAAATATGCAAACTACCGTCTTTCTATCAAACCGGGAGACCCGCGGCTGCAGGGTCAGTTCATACGAGTTACATTGGTCCCGTGGGAGGGGTCGGTGCCAACCACGGGGACGTTCGGGGGCTGTTTCGAGTTTTCTCCCTCTAACGCCTTGTTTTAACCCTAAGTCAAGAAATATAAAAATTATTGTCGTATTCTCAACTCGGGAGACCCGCGACTGCGGGATCAGTTCCTACGAGTTACATTGGTCCCGTGGGAGGTGTTGGTGCCACACACGAGGACGGTCGGGGGTTTTTTCGAGTTCTCACCCTCTAACTCCATGTTTTTAAGTCTAAGTCTAGAAATATGCAAATTACCGTCGTACTCTCAAATCGGGAGTCCCGCGGTTGCGGGGTTAGTTCCTACGAGTTACATTGGTCCCGTGGGAGGTATTGGTGCCACCCACGGGGTCGGAGGCTGGTTCGAGTTTTCACCGTCTAACGCCATGTTTTTAAGCCTAAGTCTATAAATATGCAAATTATCATCGTACTCTCAAACCGGCAGTCCCGCGGCTGCGGGGTTAGTTCCTACGAGTTACATTGGTCCCGTGGGAGGTGTTGGTGCCACCCACGGGGCCGTTCGGGGGCTGTTTCGAGTTCTCACACTCTAACACCATGTTTTTAAGCCTAAGTCTAGAAATATGCAAATTACCATCGTATTCTCAAACCAGGAGTCCCACGGATGAGTGGTCAGTTCCTACGAGTTAGATTGGTCTCTTGGTAGGTGTTGCTGCCACCCACGTGGCAGTTCGGGGGCTGTTTCGAGTTTTCACCCTCTAACGCCATGTTTTGCTTAAGTCTAAAAATACACAAATTACCTTTGTATTCTGAATCCGAGAGACCCGCGGCTGCGGGGTCAGTTCCTACGAGTTGCCTTGGTCCCGTGGGAGGTGTTGGTGCCACCCACAGGGGCCGTTTGGGGGATGTTTTGAGTTTTCACCCTCTAACGCCATGTTTCTAAGCCTAAGTCTAGAAATATGCAAATTATCATCGTACTCTCAAACCGGGATACCCGCGGCTACGGGGTCAGTTCCTACTAGTTACCTTGGTACCTTGGGAGGTGTTGGTGCCACCAACGGGGCCGTTCGGGGGCTGTTTCGATTTCTCACCCTCTAACGCCATGTTTTTAAGCCTAAGTCTAGAAATATGCAAATTACCGTCGTACTCTCAAACCGGGAGTCATGCGACTGCGTGGTCAGTTCCTACGAGTTACCTTGGTCCCATGGGAGGTGTTGGTGCCACCCACGGGGCCGTTCGGGGGATGTTTTGAGTTCTCACCCTCTAACGCTATGTTTTTAAGCGAAAGTTTAGAAATATGAAAATTACCATCGTACTCTCAAACCGGGAGTCCCACAACTGCCGGGTCAGTTCCTACGAGTTACATTGGTCCCGTGGGAGGTGTTGGTGCCACCCACGGGGCCGTCTGGGGCTGTTTCGAGTTCTCACCCTCTAACGCCGTGAATTTAGGGCTAAGTCTAGAAATATGCAAATTACCATCGTACTCTCAAACTGGGAGTCCCGTGGCTACGGGGTCAGTTCCAACGAGTTACATTGGTCCCGTGGGAGGTGTTGGTCCCACCCACGGGGCCGTTCGGAGGCTGTTTCGAGTTATCACCCTTTAACGCCATGTTTTTAAGCCTAAGTATAAAAATATGCAAATTACCATACTATTCTCAAACAGGGAGTCCCGCGGCTGCGGGGTCAGTTCCTACGAGTTACATTGGTCCCATGGAAGGTGTTGGTGCCACCCACGGGGCTGTTCGGGGGCTGTTTCGATTTATCACCCTCTAACGCCATGTTTTTAAGCCTAATTCTAGAAATATGCAAATTACCATCGTACTCTCAAACCGGGAGTCCCGCGGCTGCGGGGTCAGTTCCTACGAGTTACATTGGTCCCGTGGGAGGTGTTGATGCCACCCACGGGGCCGTTCGGAGGCTGTTTCGAGTTCTCACCCTCTAACGCCATGTTTTTAAACCTAAGTCTAGAAATATGCAAATTGTCGTCGTACTCTCAAATCGGGAGTCCCGCGGCTGCGGGGTCAGTTCCTACGAGTTACATTGATCCTGTGGGAGGTGTTGGTGCAACCCATGGGGACGGTTGGGGGTTGTTTCGAGTTCTCACCCTCTAACGCCAAGTTTTTAAGCCTAAGTCCAGAAATATGCAAATTACTGTCCTATTCTCAAACCGAGAGTCCCCGGGCTGCGTGGTCTGTCCCTACGAGTTACATTGGTCTATTGGGAGGTGTTGGTGCCACCCACGAGGACGGTCAGGGGCTGTTTCGAGTTCTCATCCTCTAGCGCCATTTTTTAAGCCTAAGTCGAGAAATATACAAATTACCGTCGTACTCTCAAACCGGGAGACCCACGGCTGCGAGGTCAGTTCATACGAGTTATATTGGTCCCGTGGGAGGTGTTGGTGCCACCCACGGGGACGTTCGGGGGCTGTTTTGAGTTCTCACCCTCTAACGCCATGTTTTTAAGCCTAAGTCTAGAAATAAGCAAATTATCATTGTACTCTCAAATCGGGAGTCCCGCGACTGCGGGCTCAGTTCCTACGAGTTACATTGGTCCCGTGGGAGGTGTTGGTGCCACCCACGGGGCCGTCTAGGGCTGTTTCGAGTTCTCACCCTCTAACGCCATGAATTTAGGCCTAAGTCTAGAAATATGCAAATTACTATGCTTTTCTCTAACCGAGAGTCCCGCGGCTGCGTGGTCAATTCCTACGAGTTACATTGGTCCCTTGGGAGGTGTCGGTGCCACCCACGGGGACATTCGGGGGCCATTTCGAGTTTTCACCCTCTAACGCCATGTTTTTAACCCTAAGTCAAGAAATATTCAAATTATTGTCGTATTCTCAAACCGAGAGTCCCGTAACTTCGGGATCAGTTCCTACGAGTTACATTGGTCCCGTGAGAGGTGTTGGTGCCACCCACGGGGACGGTTGGGGGTTGTTTCGAGTTCTCACCCTCTAATGCCATGTTTTTAAGACTAAGTCTAGAAATATGCAAATTACTGTCGTATTCTCAAACCGGGAGTCCCGCGGCTGAGTGGTCAGTTCCTACGAGTTACATTGGTCTCGTGGGAGGTGTTGGTGCCACCCACGTGGACGTTCGGGGGCTATTTCGAGTTTTCACCCTCTAACGCCATGTTTTGCTTAAGTCTAGAAATACGCAAATTATCATTGTATTATGAAACCGAGAGACCCGCGGCTACGGGGTCAGTTCCTATGAGTTGCCTTGGTCCCATGGGAGGTGTTGGTGCCACCCACAGGGGCCGTTCTGGGGCTGTTTCGAGTTTTCACCCTCAAACGCCATGTTTTTAAGCCTAAGTCTAGAAATATGCAAATTATCGTCGTACTCTCAAATCGGGAGTCCCGCGACAGCGGGGTCAGTTCCTACGAGTTACATTGGTCCCGTGGGAGGTGTTGGTGCCACCCACGGGGACGGTCGGGGGATGTTTCGAGTTCTCACCCTCTAATGCCATTTTTTAAGCTTAAGCCTAGAAATATATAAATTATCATCGTACTCTCAAACCGGGAGGCCCGCGGCTGCGGGATCAGTTCATACGAGTTACATTGGTCCCGTGGGAGGTGTCAGTGCCACCCACGGGGAAGTTCGGGGGCTGTTTCGAGTTCTCACCCTCTAACGCTATGTTTTTTAGCCTAAGTCTAGAGATATGCAAATTATCGTCGTACTCTCAAATCGGGAGTCCCGCGACTGCGGGCTCAGTTCCTACGAGTTACATTGGTTCCGTGGGAGGTGTTGGTGCCAACCACGGGGACGGTCGGGGGTTGTTTCGAGTTCTCACCCTCTAACGCCATGTTTTTAAGCCTAAGTATCAAAATATGCAAATTACTATGCTTTTCTCAAACCGAGAGTCCCGCGGCTGCGTGGTCAGTTCCTACGAGTTACATTGGTCCCGTGGGAGGTGTCGGTACCACCCACGGGGACGTTCGGGGGCCGTTTCGAGTTATCACCCTCTAACCCCATGTTTTTAACCCTAAGTCAAGAAATATACAAATAATTACCGTATTCTCAAATCGGGAGTCCCGCGACTTCGGGATCAGTTCCTGCGAGTTACATTGGTCCCGTGGGAGGTGTTGGTGCCACCCACGGGGACGGTTGGGGGTTGTTTCAAGTTCTCACCCTCTAACGCCAAGTTTTTAAGCCTAAGTCCAGAAATATGCAAATTACTGTCGTATTCTCAAACCGAGAGTCCCCCGACTACGTGGTCTGTCCCTACGAGTTACATTGGTCTCTTGGGAGGTGTTGGTGCCACCCACGAGGACGGTCAGGGGCTGTTTCGAGTTCTCACCCTCTAACGCCGTGTTTTGCTTACGTCTAAAAATACACAAATTACCATTGTATTCTGAATCCGAGAGACCCGCGGCTGCGGGGTCAGTTCCTACGAGTTGCCTTGGTCCCGTGGGAGGTGTTGGTGCCACCCACAGGGGCCGTTCGGGGGATGTTTTGAGTTTTCACCCTCTAACGCCATGTTTCTAAGCCTAAGTCTAGAAATATGCAAATTATCATCGTACTCTCAAACCGGGATACCCGCGGCTACGGGGTTAGTTCCTACGAGTTACCTTGGTACATTGGGAGGTAATGGTGCCACCAACGGGGCCGTTCGGGGGTTGTTTCGAGTTATCACCCTCTAACGCCATGTTTTTAAGCCTAAATCTAGAAATATGCAAATTACCGTCGTACTCTAAAACCGGGAGTCCTGCGACTGCGTGGTCAGTTCCTACGAGTTACCTTGGTCCCATGGGAGGTGTTGGTGCCACCCACGGGGCCGTTCGGGGGATGTTTTGAGTTCTCACCCTCTAACGCTATGTTTTTAAGCGAAAGTTTAGAAATATGCAAATTACCATCGTACTCTCAAATCGGGAGTCCCACGGCTGTCGGGTAAGTTCCTACGAGTTACATTGGTACCGTGGGAGGTGTTGGTGCCACCCACGGGGCCGTTCGGGTGCTGTTTCGAGTTCTCACCCTCTAACGCCATGTTTTTTATCCTAAGCCAAGAAATACCCAAATTATCGTCGTACTCTCAAATCGGGAGTCCCGCGATTACGGGGTCAGTTCCTACGAGTTACATTGGTCCCGTGGGAGGTGTTGGTGCCACCCACGGGGCCGTCTGGGCTGTTTGGAGTTCTCACCCTCTAACGCCATGAATTTAGGCCTAAGTCTAGAAATATGCAAATTACTATGCTTTTCTCTAACCGAGAGTCCCGCGGCTGCGTGGTCAGTTCCTACGAGTTACATTGGTCCCATGGGAGGTGTCGGTGCCACCCACGGGGACGTTCGGGGGCCGTTTCGAGTTATCACCCTCTAACGCCATGTTTTTAACCCTAAGTCAAGAAATATACAAATTATTACCGTATTCTCAAATCGGGAGTCCCGCGACTTCGGGATCAGTTCCTGCGAGTTACATTGGTCCCGTGGGAGGTGTTGGTGCCACCCACGGGGACGGTTGGGGGTTGTTTCGAGTTCTCACCCTCTAACGCCATGTTTTTAAGACTAAGTCTAGAAATATGCAAATTACTGTCGTATTCTCAAACCAGGAGTCCCGCGGCTGAGTGGTCAGTTCCTACGAGTTACATTGGTCTCGTGGGAGGTGTTGCTGTCACCCACGTGGCAGTTCGGGGTCTGTTTCGAGTTTTCACCCTCTAACGCCATGTTTTGCTTAAGTCTAAAAATACACAAATTACCGTTGTATTCTGAATCCGAGAGACACGCGGCTGCGGAGTCAGTTCCTACGAGTTGCCTTAGTCCCGTGGGAGGTGTTGGTGCCACCCACAGGGGCCGTTCGGGGGATGTTTTGAGTTTTCACCCTCTAACGCCATGTTTCTAAGCCTAAGTCTAGAAATATGCAAATTATCATCGTACTCTCAAACTGGGATACCCGCGGCTACGGGGTCAGTTCCTACGAGTTACCTTGGTACCTTGGGAGGTGTTGGTGCCACCAACGGGCCATTCGGGGGTTGTTTCGATTTCTCACCCTCTAACGCCATGTTTTTAAGCCTAAGTCTAGAAATATGCAACTTACCGTCGTACTCTCAAACCGGGAGTCCTGCGACTGCGTGGTCAGTTCCTACGAGTTACCTTGGTCCCATGGGAGGTGTTGGTGCCACCCACGGGGCCGTTCGGGGGATGTTTTGAGTTCTCACCCTCTAACGCTATGTTTTTTAGCGAAAGTTTAGAAATATGCAAATTACCATCGTACTCTCAAACCGGGAGTCCCACGGCTGCCGGGTCAGTTCCTACGAGTTACATTGGTACCGTGGGAGGTGTTGGTGCCACCCACGGGGCCGTTCGGGTGTTGTTTCGAGTTCTCACCCTCTAACGCCATGTTTTTTATCCTAAACCAAGAAATACCCAAATTATCGTCCTACTCTCAAATCGGGAGTCCCGCGATTACGGGGTTAGTTCCTACGAGTTACATTGGTCCCGTGGGAGGTGTTGGTGCCACTCACGGAGCCGTCTGGGGCTGTTTCGAGTTCTCACCCTCTAACGCCATGAATTTAGGCCTAAGTCTAGAAATATGCAAATTACCGTCGTACTCTCAAACCAGGAGTCCCGTGGCTGCGGGGTAAGTTCCAACGAGTTACATTGGTCCCGTGGGAGGTGTTGGTGCCACCCACGGGGCCGTTCGGAGGCTGTTTCGAGTTATCACCCTTTAACGCCATGTTTTTAAGCCTAAGTATAAAAATATGCAAATTACCATAGTATTCCCAAACAGGGAGTCCCGCGGCTGCGGGGTCAGTTCCTACGAGTTACATTGGTCCCATGGAAGGTGTTGGTGCCACCCACGGGGCCGTTCGGGGGCTGTTTCGATTTATCACCCTCTAACGCCATGTTTTTAAGCCTAAGTCTAGAAATATGCAAATTACCATCGTACTCTCAAACCGGGAGTCCCGCGGATGCGGGGTCAGTTCCTACGAGTTACATTGGTCCCGTGGGAGGTGTTGATGCCACCCACGGGGCCGTTCGGGGGCTGTTTCGAGTTCTCACCCTCTAACGCCATGTTTTTAAACCTAAGTCTAGAAATATGCAAATTATCGTCGTACTCTCAAATCGGGAGTCCCGCGGCTGCGGGGTCAGTTCCTACGAGTTACATTGATCCCGTGGGAGGTGTTGGTGCCACCCACGGGGACGGTTGGGGGTTGTTTCAAGTTCTCACCCTCTAACGCCAAGTTTTTAAGCCTAAGTCCAGAAATATGCAAATTACTGTCCTATTCTCAAATCGAGAGTCCCCCGGCTGCGTGGTCTGTCCCTACGAGTTACATTGGTCTCTTGGGAGGTGTTGGTGCCACCCACGAGGACGGTCAGGGGCTGTTTCGAGTTCTCACCCTCTAGCGCCATTTTTTAAGCCTAAGTCGAGAAATATACAAATTACCGTCGTACTCTCTAACCGGGAGACCCACGGCTGCGGGGTCAGTTCATACGAGTTATATTGGTCCCGTGGGAGGTGTCGGTGCCACCCACGGGGACGTTCGGGGGCTGTTTCGAGTTCTCACCCTCTAACGCCATGTTTTTTAGATTAAGTCTAGAAATATGCAAATTATCATCGTACTCTCAAATCGGGAGTCCCGTGACTGCGGGCTCAGTTCCTATGAGTTACATTGGTCCCGTGAGAGGTGTTGGTGCCACCCACGGGGACGGTCGGGGGTTGTTCAGAGTTCTCACCTCCTAACGCCAAGTTTTTAAGCCTAAGTCGAGAAATATGCAAATTACTGTCCTATTCTCAAACCGGGAGTCCCGCGGCTGCGTGGTCAGTTCCTACGAGTTACATTGGTCCCGTGGGAGGTGTCGGTGCCACCCACCGGGACATTCGGGGGCCGTTTCGAGTTTTCACCCTCTAACGCCATGTTTTTAACCCTAAGTCAAGAAATATTCAAATTATTATCGTATTCTCAAACCGAGAGTCCCGCGACTTCGGGATCAGTTCCTACGAGTTACATTGGTCCCGTGAGAGGTGTTGGTGCCACCCACGTGGACGGTTGGGGGTTGTTTCGAGTTCTCACCCTCTAATGCCATGTTTTTAAGACTAAGTCTAGAAATATGTAAATTACTGTCGTATTCTCAAACAGGGAGTCCCGCGGCTGAGTGGTCAGTTCCTACGAGTTACATTGGTCTCGTGTGAGGTGTTGGTGCCACCCACCTGGACGTTCGGGGGCTGTTTCGAGTTTTCACCCCCTAACGCCATGTTTTGCTTAAGTCTAGAAATACGCAAATTATCGTTGTATTATGAAACCGAGAGACCCGCGGCTACGGGGTCAGTTCCTATGAGTTGCCTTGGTCCCATGGGAGGTGTTGGTGCCACCCACAGGGGCCGTTCGGGGGCTGTTTCGAGTTTTCACCCTCAAACGCCATGTTTTTAAGCCTAAGTCTAGAAATATGCAAATTATCATCGTACTCTCAAATCGGGAGTCCCGCGACAGCGGGGTCAGTTCCTACGAGTTACATTGGTCCCGTGGGAGGTGTTGGTGCCACCCACGGGGACGGTCGGGGGTTGTTTCGATTTATCACCCTCTAACACCCAGTTTTTAACCCTAAGTCCAGAAATATGCAAATTACTGTCCTATTCTCAAACCGGGAGTCCCGCGGCTGCGTGGTCAGTTCCTACGAGTTACATTGGTCTCGTGGGAGGTGTTGGTGCCACCCACGGGGACGGTCGGGGGATGTTTCGAGTTCTTACCCTCTAATGCCATTTTTTAAGCTTAAGCCTAGAAATATATAAATTACCGTCGTACTCTCAAACCGGGAGGCCCGCGGCTGCGGGATCAGTTCATACGAGTTACATTGGTCCCGTGGGAGGTGTCGGTGCCACCCACGGGGAAGTTCGGGGGCTGTTTCGAGTTCTCACCCTCTAACGCTATGTTTTTTAGCCTAAGTATAGAGATATTCAAATTAGCGTCGTACTCTCAAATCGGGGGTCCCGCGACTGCGGGCTCAGTTCCTACGAGTTACATTGGTCCCGTGGGAGGTGTTGGTGCCAACCACGGGGACGGTCGGGGGTTGTTTCGAGTTCTCACCCTCTAACGCCAAGTTTTTAAGCCTAGGTATCGAAATATGCAAATTACTATGCTTTTCTCAAACCGAGAGTCCCGCGGCTGCGTGGTCAGTTCCTACGAGTTACATTGGTCCCGTGGGAGGTGTCGGTGCCACCCACGGGGACGTTCGGGGGCCGTTTCGAGTTATCACCCTCTAACCCCATGTTTTTAACCCAAAGTCAAGAAATATAAAAATTATTACCGTATTCTCAAATCGGGAGTCCCCCGACTTCGGGATCAGTTCCTGCGAGTTACATTGGTCCCGTGGGAGGTGTTGGTGCCACCCACGGGGACGGTTGGGGGTTGTTTCGAGTTCTCACCATCTAACGCCATGTTTTTAAGACTAAGTCTAGAAATATGCAAATTACTGTTGTATTCTCAAACCGGGAGTCCCGCGGCTGAGTGGTCAGTTCCTACGAGTTACATTGGTCTCGTGGGAGGTGTTGCTGCCACCCACGTGGCAGTTCGGGGGCTGTTTCGAGTTTTCACCCTTTAACGCCGTGTTTTGCTTAAGTCTAAAAATACACAAATTACCGTTGTATTCTGAATCCGAGAGACCCGCGGCTGCGGGGTCAGTTCCTACGAGTTGCCTTGGTTCCGTGGGAGGTGTTGGTGCAACCCACAGGGGCCGTTCGGGGGATGTTTGTAGTTTTCACCCTCTAACGCCATGTTTCTAAGCCTAAGTCTAGAAATATGCAAATTATCATCGTACTCTCAAACCGGGATACCCGCGGCTACGAGGTCAGTTCCTACGAGTTACTTTGGTACCTTGGGAAGTGTTGGTGCCACCAACGGGGCCGTTCGGGGGCTGTTTCGATTTCTCACCCTCTAACGCCATGTTTTTAAGCCTAAGTCAAGAAATATGCAAATTACCGTCGTTCTCTCAAACCGGGAGTCCTGCGACTGCGTGGTCAGTTCCTACAAGTTACCTTGGTCCCATGGGAGGTGTTGGTGCCACCCACGGGGACGTTCGGGGGTTGTTTTGAGTTCTCACCCTCTAACGCTATGTTTTTAAGCGAAAGTTTAGAAATATGCAAATTACCATCGTACTCTCAAACCGGGAGTCCCACGGCTGCCGGGTCAGTTCCTACGAGTTACATTGGTACCGTGGGAGGTGTTGGTGCCACCCACGGGGCCGTTCGGGTGCTGTTTCGAGTTCTCACCCTCTAACGCCATGTTTTTTATCCTAAGCCAAGAAATACCCAAATTATCGTCGTACTCTCAAATCGGGAGTCCCGCGATTACGGGGTTAGTTCCTACGAGTTACATTGGTCCCGTGGGAGGTGTTGGTGCCACCCACGGGGCCGTCTGGGGCTGTTTCGAGTTCTCACCCTCTAACGCCATGAATTTAGGCCTAAGTCTAGAAATATGCAAATTACCATCGTACTCTCAAACCGGGAGTCCCGTGGCTGCGGGGTCAGTTCCAACGAGTTACATTGGTCCCGTGGGAGGTGTTGGTGCCACCCACGGGGCCGTTTGGAGGCTGTTTCGAGTTATCACCCTTTAACGCCATGTTTTTAAGCCTAAGTATAACAATATGCAAATTACCATAGTATTCTCAAACAGGGAGTCCCGCGGCTGCGGGGTCAGTTCCTACGAGTTACATTGGTCCCATGGGAGGTGTTGGTGCCACCCACGGGGCCATTCGGGGGCTGTTTCGATTTATCACCCTCTAACGCCATGTTTTTAAGCCTAAGTCTAGAAATATGCAAATTACCATCGTACTCTCAAACCGGGAGTCCCGCGGTTGCGGGGTCAGTTCCTACTAGTTACATTGGTCCCGTGGGAGGTGTTGATGCCACCCACGGGGCCGTTCGGGGGCTGTTTCGAGTTCTCACCCTCTAACGCCATGTTTTTAAACCTAAGTCTAGAAATATGCAAATTGTCGTCGTACTCTCAAATCGGGAGTCCCGCGGTTGCGGGGTCAGTTCCTACGAGTTACATTGATCCCGTGGGAGGTGTTGGTGCCACCCACGGGGACGGTTGGCGGTTGTTTCGAGTTCTCACCCTCTAACGCCAAGTTTTTAAGCCTAAGTCCAGAAATATGCAAATTACTGTCCTATTCTCAAACCGAGAGTCCCCGGGCTGCGTGGTCTGTCCCTAAGAGTTACATTGGTCTCTTGGGAGGTGTTGGTGCCTCCCACGAGGACGGTCAGGGGCTATTTCGAGTTCTCACCCTCTAGCGCCATTTTTTAAGCCTAAGTCGAGAAATATACAAATTACCGCCGTACTCTCAAACCGGGAGACCCACGGCTGCGGGGTCAGTTCATATGAGTTATATTGGTCCCGTGGGAGGTGTCGGTGCCACCCACGGGGACGTTCGGGGGTTGTTTCGAGTTCTCAACCTCTAACACCATGTTTTTAACCCTAAGTCAAGAAATATACAAATTATTACCGTATTCTCAAATTGGGAGTCCCGCGACTTCGGGATCAGTTCCTGCGAGTTACATAGGTCCCGTGGGAGGTGTTGGTGCCACCCACGGGGACGTTCGGGGGCTGTTTTAAGTTCTCACCCTCTAATGCCATGTTTTTAAGCCTAAGTCTAGAAATATGCAAATTATCATCGTACTCTCAAATCGGGAGTCCCGCGACTGCGGGCTCAGTTCCTACGAGTTACATTGGTCCCGTGGGAGGTGTTAGTGCCACCCACGAGGACGGTCGGGGGTTGTTCAGAGTTCTGACCTCCTAACGCCAATTTTTTAAGCCTAAGTCGAGAAATATGCAAATTACTGTCCTATTCTCAAACCGGGAGTCCCGCGGCTGCGTGGTCAGTTCCTACGAGTTACATTGGTCCCGTGGGAGGTGTCGGTGCCACCCACGGGGACATTCGGGGGCCGTTTCGAGTTTTCCCCCTCTAACGCCATGTTTTTAACCCTAAGTCGAGAAATATTCAAATTATTGTCGTATTCTCAAACCGAGAGTCCCGCGACTTCGGGATCAGTTCCTACGAGTTACATTGGTCCCGTGAGAGGTGTTGGTCCCACCCACGGGGACGGTTGGGGGTTGTTTCGAATTCTCACCCTCTAATGCCATGTTTTTAAGACTAAGTCTAGAAATATGCAAATTACTGTCGTATTCTCAAACCGAGAGTCCCGCGGCTGAGTGGTCAGTTCCTACGAGTTACATTGGTCTCGTGGGAGGTGTTGGTGCCACCCACGTGGACGTTCGGGGGCTGTTTCGAGTTTTCACCCTCTAACGCCATGTTTTGCTTAAGTCTAGAAATACGCAAATTATCGTTGTATTATGAAACCGAGAGACCCGCGGCTACGGGGTCAGTTCCTATGAGTTGCCTTGGTCCCATGGGAGGTGTTGGTGCCACCCACCGGGGCCGTTCGGGGGCTGTTTCGAGTTTTCACCCTCAAACGCCATGTTTTTAAGCCTAAGTCTAGAAATATGCAAATTATCGTCGTACTCTCAAATCGGGAGTCCCGCGACAGCGGGGTCAGTTCCTACGAGTTACATTGGTCCCGTGGGAGGTGTTGGTGCCACCCACGGGGACGGTCGGGGGTTGTTTCGAATTATCACCCTCTAATGCCCAGTTTTTAAACCTAAGTCCAGAAATATGCAAATTACTGTCCTATTCTCAAATCGGGAGTCCCGCGGCTGCGTGGTCAGTTCCTACGAGTTACATTGGTCTCGTGGGAGGTGTTGGTGCCACCCACGGGGACGGTCGGGGGATGTTTCGAGTTCTCACCCTCTAATGCCATTTTTTAAGCTTAAGCCTAGAAATATATAAATTACTGTCGTACTCTCAAACCGAGAGGCCCGCGGCTGCGGGATCAGTTCATACGAGTTACATTGGTTCCGTGGGAGGTGTCGGTGCCACCCACGGGGAAGTTCGGGGGCTGTTTCGAGTTCTCACCCGCTAACGCTATGTTTTTTAGCCTAAGTCTAGAGATATACAAATTATCGTCGTACTCTCAAATCGGGAGTCCTGCGACTGCGGGCTCAGTTCCTACGAGTTACATTGGTCCCGTGGGAGGTGTTGGTGCCAACCACGGGGACGGTCGGGGGTTGTTTCGAGTTCTCACCCTCTAACGCCAAGTTTTTAAGCCTAAGTATCGAAATATGCAAATTACTATGCTTTTCTCAAACCGAGAGTCCCGTGGCTGCGTGGTCAGTTCCTAGGAGTTACATTGGTCCCGTGGGAGGTGTCGGTGCCACCCACGGGGATGTTCGGGGGCCGTTTCGAGTTATCACCCTCTAACGCCATGTTTATAACCCCAAGTCAAGAAATATACAAATTATTACCATATTCTCAAATCGGGAGTCCCGCGACTTCGGGATCAGTTCCTGCGAGTTACATTGGTCCCGTGGGAGGTGTTGGTGCCACCCACGGGGACGGTTGGGGGTTGTTTCGAGTTCTCACCCTCTAACGCCATGTTTTTAAGACTAAGTCTTGAAATATTCAAATTACTGTCGTATTCTCAAACCGGGAGTCCCGCAGCTGAGTGGTCAGTTCCTACGAGTTACATTGGTCTCGTGGGAGGTGTTGCTGCCACCCACGTGGCCGTTCGGCGGCTGTTTCGAGTTTTCACCCTCTAATGCCATGTTTTTCTTAAGTCTAGAAGAACGCAAATTACCGTTGTATTCTGAAACCAGGAGACCCGCGGCTGCGGGGTCAGTTCCTACGAGTTGCCTTGATCCCCTGGGAGGTGTTTGTGCCACCCACGGGGGCCGTTCGGGGGCTGTTTCTAGTTTTCACCCTCTAACGCCATGTTTTGAAGCCTAAGTCTTGAAATATGAAAATTATCGTCGTACTCTCAAATCGGGATACCCGCGGCTGCGGGGTCAGTTCCTACGAGTTACCTTTGTCCCGTGGGAGGTGTTGGTACCACCCACGGGGCCGTTCGGGGGCTGTTTCGATTTCTCACCCTCTAACGCCATGTTTTTAAGCCTAAGTCTAGAAATATTCAAATTACCGTCGTATTCTCAAACCGGGAGTCCTGCGACTGCGTGGTCAGTTCCTACGAGTTACCTTGGTCCAATGGGAGGTGTTGGTTCCACCCACGGGGTCGTTCGGGGGATGTTTCTAGTTCTCACCCTCTAACGCCATGTTTTTAAGCGAAAGTTTAGAAATATGCAAATTACCATCGTACTCTCAAACCGGGAGTCCCACGGCTGCCGGGTCAGTTCCTACGAGTTATATTGGTACCGTGGGAGGTGTTGGTGCCCCCCCACGGGGCCTTTCGGTTGCTGTTTTGAGTTCTCACCCTCTAACGCCATGTTTTTTATCCTAAGCCAAGAAATACCCAAATTATCGCCATACTCTCAAATCGGGAGTCCCGCGATTGCGGGGTCAGTTCCTACGAGTTACATTTGTCCCGTGGGAGGTATTGGTGCCACCCACGGGGCCGCCGGGGGCTGTTTCGAGTTCTCACCCTCTAACGCCATGAATTTAGCCCTAAGTCTAGAAATATGCAAATTACAATCGTACTCTCAAACCGGGAGTCCCGTGGCTGCGGGGTCAGTTCCTACGAGTTACATTGGTCCCGTGGGAGGTGTTGGTGCCTCCCACGGGGCCGTTCGGAGGCTGTTTTGAGTTCTCACCCTTTAACGCCATGTTTTTAAGCCTAAGTATAAAAATATGAAAATTACCATCGTATTCTCAAACAGGGAGTCCCGCGGCTGCGGGGTCAGTTCCTATGAGTTACATTGGTCCCATGGGAGGTGTTGGTGCCACCCACGGGGCCATTCGGGGGATGTTTCGATTTCTCACCCTCTAACGCCATGTTTTAAAGCCTAAGTCTAGAAATATGCAAATTACCATCGTACTCTCAAACAGGGAGTCCCGCGACTGCGGGGTCAGTTCCTACGAGTTACATTGGTCCCGTGGGTGGTGTTGATGCCACCCACGGGGCCGTACGGGGGCTGTTTCGAGTTCTCACCCTCTAACGCCATGTTTTTAAGCCTAAGTCTAGAAATAAGCAAATTGTCGTCGTAATCTCAAATCGGGAGTCCCGTGGCTACGGGGTCAGTTCCTACGAGTTACATTGGTCCCGTGGGAGGAGTTGGTGCTACCCACGGGGCCGTTCGGGGGCTGTTTCGAGTTCTCACCCTCTAACACCATGTTTTTTGGCCTAAGGCTTGAAATATGCAAATTGTCATCGTACTCTCAAATCGGGAGTCCCGCAACTGCGAGGTCAGTTCTTACGAGTTACATTGATCCCGTGGGAGGTGTTGGTGCCACCCACGGGGACGGTCGGGGGTTGTTTCGAGTTCTCACCCTCTAACGCAAAGTTTTTAAGCCTAAGTCCAGAAATATGCAAATTACTGTCCTATTCTCAAACCGGGAGTCCCCTGGCTGCGTGGTCTGTTCGTACGAGTTACATTGGTCTCTTGGGAGGTGTTGGTGCCACCCACGAGGACGGTCAGGTGCTGTTTTGAGTTCTCACCCTCTAATGCAATTTTTTAAGCCTAAGTCGAGAAATATACAAATTACCGTCGTACGCTCAAATCGGGAGACCCGCGGATGCGGGGTCAGTTCATACGAGTTACATTGGTCCCGGGGGAGGTGTCGGTGCCACCCACGGGGACGTTCGGGGGCTGTTTCGAGTTCTCACCCTCTAACGCCATGTTTTTTTGCCTAAGTCTAGAAATATGCAAATTATCATCGTACTCTCACATCGGGAGTCCCGCGACTGTGGAGTCAGTTCCTACGAGTTACATTGGTCCCGTGGGAGGTGTTGGTGCCACCCACGGGGAAGGTCGGGGGTTGTTTCGAGTTCTCACCCCCTAACGCCAAGTTTTTAAGACTAAGTCCAGAAATATGCAAATTACTGTCCTATTCTCAAACCGGGAGTCCCGCGGCTGCGTGGTCAGTTCCTACGAGTTACATTGGTCCCGTGGGAGGTGTCGGTGCCACCCAGGGGGACGTTCGGGGGACGTTTCGAGTTTTAACCCTCTAACGCCATGTTTTTAACCCTAAGTCAAGAAATATACAAATTACTGCCGTATGCTCAAACCGGGAGTCCTGCAACTTCGGGATCAGTTCCTACGAGTTACATTGGTCCCGTGGGAGGTGTTCGTGCCACCCACGGGTACAGTTGGTGGTTGTTTCGAGTTCTCACCCTCTAACGCCATGTTTTTAAGACTAACTCTAGAAATATGCAAATTACTGTCGTATTCTCAAACCGGGAGTCCCGCGACTGAGTGGTCAGTTCCTACGAGTTACATCGGTCTCGTGGGAGGTGTTGGTGCCACCCACGTGGACGTTCGGGGGCTGTTTCGAGTTTTCACCCTCTAACGCCATGTTTTGCTTAAGTCTAAAATACACAAATTACCATTGTATTCTGAAACCAAGAGACCCGCGGCTGCGGTGTCAGTTCCAACACGTTGCCTTGGTCCCGTGGGAGGTGTTGGTGCCACCCACAGGGGCCGTTCGGGGGCTGTTTCGAGTTTTCACCCTCTAACGCCATGTTTTTAAGACTAAGTCTAGAAATATGCAAATTATTGTCGTCCTCTCAAACCGGGATACCCGCATCTGCGGGGTCAGTTCCTACGAGTTACCTTGGTCCCGTGGGAGGTGTTGGTGCCACCCACGGTGCCGTTCAGGGGCTGATTCGATTTCTCACCCTCTAACGCCATGTTTTTAAGCCTAAGTCTAGAAATATGCAAATTACCGTCGTAGTCTCAAACCGGGAGTCCTGCGACTGCGTGGTCAATTCCTACGAGTTACCTTGGTCCCATGGGAGGTGTTGGTGCCACCCACGGGACCGTTCGGGGGCTATTTCGAGTTCTCACCCTCTAACGCCATGTTTTTAAGCCTAAGTCTAGAAATATGCAAATTACCATCGTACTCTCAAACCGGGAGTCCCATGACTGGGGGGTCAGTTCCTACGAGTTACATTGGTCCCGTGGGACGTGTTGGTGCGACCCACGGGGCCGTTCGGGGGCTGTTTCGAGTTCGCACCCTCGAACACCATGTTTTTTATCCTAAGCCAAGAAAAATGCAAATTATCGTCGTACTCTCAAATCGGGAGTCCCGCGATTATGGGGTCAGTTCCTACGAGTTACATTGAACCCGTGGGAGGTCTTGGTGCCACCCACGGGGCCGTCGGGGGCTGTTTCGAGTTCTCACCCTCTAACGCCATGTTTTTAGGCCTAATTCTAGAAATATGCAAATTACCATCATACTCTCAAACTGGGAGTCCCGTGGCTGCGGGGTCAGTTCCTACGAGTTACATTGGTCCCGTGGGATGTGTTAGTGCCACCCACGGGGCCGTTCGGGGGCTGATTCGAGTTCTCACCCTCTAACGCCATGTTTTTAAGCCTAAGTCAAAAAACATGCAAATTACCGTCATTGATAAGAACCCAAAACTGTACAATTTATGCCCCAAATAGACTTACTTTAGTTGCTATTTCTCGACAATATGGGTCTTATGCGCGTAAATGTTTATTATGCATGTTTAATGTACGTTGCGGTGTTCAAACGCGTATTTCAAGGCAATTGTGCATTTTACGGAGCTAAATACCAAATTCCCTGACCTCATCCTACCCAAACTTAGCCTAAACTGTCCCAAACCCTCTGTGTGTTTAGTTTGTGTCCTTTTTATTATTTTTTAGATTTTTAGTTTGAGTCTTTTCTATTTTTAGGATTTATTTTAGATTTATTTTAGAATTTTTAGATTTTATTTTCTATTTTATTTTTATTAATATAATTTTATTTTATTTTGATTTTTATTAGTTTCAAGTTTTATTTTATTTTATTAAGATTTTAATTTTTAGGATTTCATTAATTTTTTTTAGTTTATTAGATTTTATATTTTTAGGACTTTAGTTTTTAAGTTTAATAGATTTACATTGTTATTTCTTTTTAGTTTTATTTTTATTGAGTCTTGATTTTAATTTTTAGTATAGGAAATTAATTTTTAGATTTTTAGTTTTTATAAGTTTTATTTTATTACTTAGATTTTAGTTTTATTTTTTAGTTTTATTTTATTAGGGTTTAAATTAAATACACACATCACCCACATAACCTATCCTACACCTAAACCTAAACCTCACCCTCACACTAATCCCTTACACCCTCACCCACCTAACCACTCCACTTCATCTTCCTCACCACAACTCTCTCTCTCCTCACCAACCCACCATCCATTAACAACCTCCATTACAATGAAAACTAAAACCCATCTCTCTCTCTGAAAACCCCAACAAATCCGGATCCGACCCCTCACTCTCTTTCCGACGACCCAAACTCGCAGCCTTACCTCACTCCAGTGCCCCTGCCTGGCAGCGGCCCCTTGTCCCTGCGATACCCACCGGAACCATCCCCGCGCCGTGACCCACCGCCTCCGACCGCAACCTCTCCGACGGCTCGCCAGCACCATTTACCCTTACCCCGTCATGCCTCTCTCCACCTGCCCTCACCCGCGGCGGTGTCCAGCTCCGACCGTCGGCTGCTTGGCTCCCTTGTGACCCGGACCCATTTTCAGATCTGCCCCATTCTCTAACCCGGATCCGATCTCAAACCCCAAACCATCTCAATACCCATATCACAAAACCCATTTCAAAACCCATACTCTAAAGCCAAAATCGTGACCTGCTTCTAAAATCCCAAGCCAAGACCAAACTAATTACCCCACATGCCATTAAACCTTTCTCCCAATTTTACCCATAATACCCCCTAACTAACCACCCAAAATTACCCCTCAATCCAAAACAGATTTTTTCCAAATATCCTCACACCTCCATGCACATGTGACCTCACCCATTTCCACATGCACTCCCTACCTTTTTACCATTATACCCCTTTGCTCCATTGCATATAAAAAGAAGATGAAGACCTCATTTGAATGGGAATTCTAGATTAGAGAGAGGAAATTGTAGAGAGAAATTTTAGGGTTAGAAATAAATAGTAGATTAGAATTAGTTTTTTTTTATTTTCTTCTTTTCAATTTAAATTGAGTGAAAGTAATTCTAGTGAGAATCAATTTGTGTGTTAGTGCTTCATGTGTATTTGTTGATCATTCAAATTGAGAGGTGTATGCTTCAAATTGGAAGACTAGAGTTCAACTTTCTCAAAGAGATTTGGTTTGCTTGTTCTATTCTCTTCTCTTTTATTTTAATAGCCTTGATTATTAATTTGTCATATTTCATATCATGTTAGGCTAAAACCCCTTTCAAGGGGTGGGGTGAAACCCTTATTTGATAATATTTTAGTTTAATTAGTTTGTTTACTTGAATTATCCCTTTGAATGTTAATTTTGATCCCTCACCCTTAGATTTACGCCTCGAGAGAGGGTAAATGATTTTCGAGAGAGAATCGAAATTCTAGTGATAATACCCATTTTAGATTCGAACTAGAGATAGGGGTTTCTTAAGTGGGGTATTATCATTTGAATTTCAACTCTAAATTTAATTTCTAAGATTGACATAAATTCTAATTGATCGATCCTAGCGGGTGATTAATTAAAAGGAGTGTAGATCTAATTTTCTAGAGTTGTGAGGTGTTAATTTTAATTTTCTAAAAGATTACTATTCTAATTACACTTGCAACGAGAGTTGGTTTGTAATTTTAATATTAATTTGGGAGAATTCAAATAATTAAATTAATTAATTAGAATAACTAAAATTTGAGGTGTAATCCCACTCCTTGATTCTTCTCACAATTATTTTCCTCACTTTATCTTTTATTTTAGTGTTAGACTTTATTTTCATTTTAGTTACTTTCTAGTTAGTTATTATCATTTTACATTTAGTTTATTTTAGTTTAGACCTCACCTCACCCTTTTGTTTTAATATTGAAAAAGCTAAAAAAATTAGAAAAGTGAAAAAGCACAAAAAGAAAATAAAAAGTGAATTACTATTGAATTTGTTCCATTTGCTTTACTCCCTAGAAAGTGGATTGATACCCTTACTTACCGCTACACTTGAGTTTATTATATTTGTAGGTATGTGAGGTTTTGAATAACTTGGCTTCAAACAACGACCACACGCAAAAAGCAAGTTATCAGTCGTACTCTCAAATCGGGAGTCCTGAGGCTGTGTAGTCAGTTAGTACGAGTTACATTGTTCTCGTGGGAGGTGTTGGTGCCACCCACATGGCCGTTCGGGGGCTGTTTCGAGTTCTCACCCTCTAACGCCATGTTTTTAAACCTAAGTCTAAAAATATGCAAATTACCATCGTATTCTCAAACAGGGAGTCCCGCGGCTGCGGGGTCAGTTCATACGAGTTACATTGGTCCCGTGGGAGGTGTCGGTGCCACCCACGGGGACGTTCGGGAGCTGTTTTGAGTTCTCACCCTCTAACGCCATGTTTTTTAGCCTAAGTCTAGAAATATGCAAATTATCGTCGTACTCTCAAATCAGGAGTCGCACGACTGCGGGCTCAGTTCCTACGAGTTGCATTGGTCCCGTGGGAGGTGTTGGTGCCACCCACGGAGACGGTCGGGGGTTGTTTCGAGTTCTCACCCTCTAACGCCAAGTTTTTAAGCCTAAGTCCAGAAATATGCAAATTACTGTCCTATTCTCAAACCGGGAGTCCCGCGGCTGCGTGGTCAGTTCCTACGAGTTACATTGGTCCCGTGGGAGGTGTCGGTGCCACCCACGGGGACGTTCGGGGGCCGTTTCGAGTTATCACCCTCTAACGCCATGTTTTTAACCCTAAGTCAAGAAATAAACAAATTATTGCCGTATTCTCAAATTGGGAGTCCCGCGACTTCGGGATCAGTTCCTACGAGTTACATTGCTCCCGTGGGAGGTGTTGGTGCCACCCACGGGCACGGTCGAGGGTTGTTTCGAGTTCTCACCCTCTAACACCATATTTGTAAGCCTAAGTCTAGAAATATGCAAATTACTGTCGTATTCTCAAACCGGGAGTCCCGCGGTTGCGTGGTCAGTTCCTATGAGTTACGTTGGTCTCGTGGGAGGTGTTGGTGCCACCCACGTGGCCGTTCGGTGGATGTTTTGAGTTTTCACCCTCTAACGCCATATTTTGCTTAAGTCTAGAAATACGCAAATTACCATCGTATTCTGAAATCGAGATACTTGCGGCTGCGGGGTCAGTTCCTACGAGTTCCCTTGGTCCCGTGGGAGGTGTTGGTGCCACCCACGGGGGCCGTTCGGGTGCTGATTCGAGTTTTCACCCTCCAACGACATGTTTTTAAGCCTAAGTCTAAAAATATGCAAATTATCATTGTACTCTCAAACCGGGCTACCCGCGGCTGCGGGGTCAGTTCCTACGAGTTACCTTGGTCCCGTGGGAGGTGTTGGTGCCACCCACGGGGGCCGTTCGGGGGCTGTTTCGATTTCTCACCCTCTAACGCCATGTTTTTAAACCTATGACTAGAAATATGAAAATTACAGTCGTACTCTAAAACCGGGAGTCGCACGGATACGGGGTCAGTTCCTACGAGTTACATTGGTCCCTTGAGAGGTGTTGGTGCCACCCACAGGGCCGTTCGGGGGCTGTTTGGAGTTCTCACCCTCTAACGCCATGTTTTTATAGCCTAAGTCTAAAAATATGCAAATTATCGTCGTACTCTCAAACCGGGAGTCCCGCGACTGCGGGGTGAGTTCCTACGAGTTACATTAGTCCCGTGGGAGGTGTTGGTGCCCCCCATGGGGACGGTCGGGGGCTGTTTCGAGTTCTCACCCACTAACGCCATGTTTTTAAGACTAAGTCTAGAAATATGCAAATTACTATCCTATTCTCAAACCGGGAGTCCCGCGGCTGCGTGGTCTGTTCCTACGAGTTACAGTGGTCTCGTGGGAAGTGTTGGTGCCACCCACGAGGACGGTCATGGGCTGTTTTGAGTTCTCACCCTCTAACGCCATTTTTTAAGCATAAGTCTAGAAATATGCAAATTACCGTCTTTCTATCAAACTGAGAGACCCGCGGTTGCGGGGTCAGTTCATACGAGTTACATTGGTCCCGTGGGAGGTGTCGGTGCCACCCACGAGGACGTTCGGGGGCTGTTTCGAGTTTTCACCCTCTAACGCCTTGTTTTTAACCCTAAGTCAAGAAATATAAAAATTATTGCAGTATTCTCAAACCGGGAGTCCCGTGACTGCGGGATCAGTTCCTACGACTTGCATTGGTCCCGTGGGAGGTGTTGGTGCCACCCACGGGGACGGTCGATGGTTGTTTCGAGTTCTCACCCTCTAACGTCATGTTTTTAAGTCTAAGTCTAGAAATATGCAAATTACTGTCGTATCCACAAACCGGGAGTCCTGCGGCTGCGTGGTCACTTCCTACGAGTTACATTGGTCTCGTGAGAGGTGTTGGTGCCACCCACATGGCCGTTCGGGGACTGTTTCGAGTTCTCACCCTCTAACGCCATGTTTTTCAACCTAAGTCTAAAAATATGCAAATTACCATCGTATTCTCAAACAGGGAGTCCCACGGCTACGGGGTCAGTTCATACGAGTTACATTGGTCCCGTGGGAGGTGTCGGTGCCACCCACGAGGATGTTCGGGGGCTGTTTCGAGTTTTCACCCTCTAACGCCATGTTTTTTACCCTAAGTACAGAAATATGCAAATTATCATCGTACTCTCAAATCAGGAGTCCCACGACTGCGGGCTCAGTTCCTACGAGTTGCATTGGTCCCGTGGGAGGTGTTGGTGCCACCCACGGGGACGATCGGGGGTTGTTTCGAGTTCTCACCCTCTAACGCCAAGTTTTTAAGCCTAAATCCAGAAATATGCAAATTACTGTCCTATTCTCAAACCGGGAGTCCCGCGGCTGCGTGGTTAGTTCCTACGAGTTACATTGGTCCCGTGGGAGGTGTCGGTGCCACCAACGGGGACGTTCGGGGGCCGTTTCGAGTTATCACCCTCTAACGCCATGTTTTTAACCCTAAGTCAAGAAATATACAAATTATTGCCGTATTTTCAAATCGGGAGTCCCGCGACTTCGGGATCAGTTCCTACGAGTTACATTGGTCCCGTGGGAGGTGTTGGTGCCACCCACGGGAACGGTCGGGGGTTGTTTCGAGTTCTCACCCGCTAACACCATATTTTTAAGCCTAAGTCTTGAAATATGCAAATTACTGTCGTATTCTCAAACCGGGAGTCCCGCGGCTGCGTCGTCAGTTCCTATCAGTTACATTGGTCTCGTGGGAGCTGTTGGTGCCACCCACGTGGCCGTTCGGGGGATGTTTTGAGTTTTCACCCTCTAACGCCATGTTTTGCTTAAGTCTAGAAATACGCAAATTACCGTCGTATTCTGAAATCGAGATACTTGCGGCTGCGGGGTCAGTTCCTACGAGTTCCCTTGGTCTCGTGGGAGGTGTTGGTGCCACCCACGGGGTCTGTTTCGAGTTTTCACCCTCTAACGCCATGTTTTTAAGCCTAAGTATAAAAATATGCAAATTATCGTTGTACTCTCAAACCGGGAGTCCCGCGGATGCGGGGTCACTACCTACGAGTTACATTGGTCCCGTGGGAGGTGTTGGTGCCACCCACGGGGCCGTTCGGGGGCTGTTTCGAGTTCTCACCCTCTAACGCCATGTTTTTTTAGCCTAAGTCTATAAATATACAAATTATCATCGTACTCTCAAACCGGGAGTCCCGCGATTGCGGGGTCAGTTCCTACGAGTTACATTAGTCCCGTGGGAGGTGTTGGTGCCCCCCATGGGGACGGTCGGGGGCTGTTTCGAGTTCTCACCCTCTAACGCCATGTTTTTAAGCCTAAGTCTAGAAATATGCAAATTACTGTCCTATTCTCAAACCGGGAGTCCCGCGGCTGCGTGGTCAGTTCCTACGAGTTACAGTGGTCTCGTGGGAGGTGCTGGTGCCACCCACGGGGACGGTCGGGG
This sequence comes from Sambucus nigra, assembly GCA_949130495.1. Taxonomy (NCBI): domain Eukaryota; kingdom Viridiplantae; phylum Streptophyta; class Magnoliopsida; order Dipsacales; family Adoxaceae; genus Sambucus; species Sambucus nigra. The sequence continues at coordinate 288,416,235 of OX422208.1, forward strand.
GCTGTTTCGAGTTTTTATCCTCTAACGCCATGTTTTGCTTAAGTCTAAAAATACACAAATTACCGTTGTATTCTAAAACCGAGAGACCCTTGGCTGCGGGGTCAGTTCCTACGAGTTGCCTTAGTCCCGTGGGAGGTGTTGGTGCCACCCACGGAGGCCGTTCGGAGGCTGTTTCGAGTTTTCACCCTCTAACGCCATGTTTTTAAGCCTAAGTCTATAAGTATGACAATTATCGTCGTACTCTCAAACCGGGATACCCGCGGCTGCGGGGTCAGTTCCTACGAGTTACCTTGGTCCCGTGGGAGGTGTTAGTACCACCCACGGGGCCGTTCGGAGGCTATTTTGATATCTCACCCTCTTACGCCATGTTTTTAAGCCTAAGTCTAGAAATATACAAATTACCGTCGTACTCTCAAACCGGGAGTCTTTCGACTGCGTGGTCAGTTCCTACGAGTTTCCTTGGTCCCATGGGAGGTCTTGGTGCCACCCAACGGGGCCGTTGGCTTTTTCGAGTTCTCACCATCTAACGCCTTGTTTTTAAGCCTAAGTCTAGAAATATGAAAATTACCATCATACTCTCAAACAGGCAGACCCACGGCTATGGGGTTAGTTCCTACGAGTTACATTGGTCCTGTGGGAGGTGTTTGTGCCACCCACGGGGCCGTTCGGGGGCTGTTTCGAGTTCTCATCCTCTAACGCCATGTTTTTTAGCCTAGGCCAAGAAATACGCAAATTATCATCGTACTCTCAAATCGGGAGTCCCGCGACTGCAGGGTCAGTTCCTACGAGTTAAATTGGTCCCGTGGGAGGTTTTGGTGCCACCCACGGGGCCGTTCGGTGGTTGTTTCGAATTCTCACCCTCTAACGCTATGTTTTTAGGCCAAAGTCTAGAAATATGCAAATTACCATCGTACTCTCAAACCGGGAGTCCCGTGGCTGTGGAGTCAGTTCCTACGAGTTACATTGGTTTTGTGGGAGGTGTTGGTGCCACCCACGTGGCCGTTCGGGTGCTGTTTCGAGTTCTCACCCTCTAACGCCATGTTTTTAAGCCTAAGTCTAAAAATATGCAAATTACCATCGTATTCTCAAACAGGGAGTCCCGCGGCTGCGGGGTCAGTTTCTACGAGTTAAATTGGTACCATGGGAGGTGTTGGTGCCACCCACGGGGCCGTTCGGGGGCTGTTTCGATTTCTCACCCTCTAACGCCATGTTTTTAAGCCTAAGTCTAGAAATATGCAAATTACCGTCGTACTCTCAAACCGGGAGTCCCGCGGCTGCGGGGTCAGTTCCTACGAGTTACATTGGTCCCGTGGGAGGTGTTGGTGCCACCCACGGGGCCGTTCAGGGGCTGTTTCGAGTTCTCACCCTCTAACGCCATGTTTTTAAGCCTAAGTCTAGAAATAGGAAAATTACCGTCGTACTCTCAAACTGGGAGTCCCGCAACTGTCGGGTGAGTTCCTACGAGTTACATTGGTCCCGTGGGAGGTGTTGGTGCTACCTACGGGGCCGTTCGGGGGCTGTTTCGAGATCTCAACCACTAACGCCATGTTTTTTAGCCTAAGTCTACAAATATGCAAATTATCGTCGTACTCTCAAATCAGGAGTCCGGCGACTGCGGGGTCAGTTCCTACGAGTTACATTGGTTCCGTGGGAGGTGTTGGTGCCACCCACGGGGACGGTCGGGGGTTGTTTCGACTTCTCACCCTCTAACGCCAAGTTTTTACGCCTAAGCCCAGAAATATGCATATTACTGTCCTATTCTCAAACCGGGTGTCCCGCGGCTGCGTGGTCAGTTCGTACGAGTTACATTGGTCTCGAGGGAGGGGTTGGTGCCACCCAGGGGGATGGTCGGGGGGTGTTTCGAGTTCTCACCCTCTAACGCCATGTTTTTTTGCCTAAGTCTAGAAATACGCAAATTATCGTCATATTCTGAAACCGAGAGACCCGCGGCTGCGGGGTCAGTTCCTACGAGTTACCTTGGTTCCGTGGTAGGTGTTGGTGCCACCCACGGGGCCATTCGGCGGCTGCTTCGAGTTTTCACCCTCTAATGCCTTGTTTTAAAGCCTAAGTCAAGAAATATGCAAATTATCGTCGCACTCTCAAACCGGGATACCTGCGGCTGCGGGCTCAGTTCCTACGAGTTACCTGGGTCCCGTGGGAGGTGTTGGTGCCATCCACGGGGCCGCTCGGGGGCTGTTTCGATTTCTCACTCTCTAACGCCATGTTTTTAAGCCTAAGTCTAGAAATATGAAAATTACCGTCGTACTCTCAAACCGGGAGTCCCGCGGCTGTGGGGTCAGTTCCTACGAGTTACATTGGTCCCGTGGGAGGTGTTGGTGCCACCCACGGGGACGTTCGGGGGCTGTTTAGATTTCTCATCCTCTAACGCCATGTTTTTAAGCCTAGGTCTAGAAATATGCTAATTACCGTCGTACTGTCAAACTGGGAGTCCCGCGGCTGCGGGATCAGTTCCAATGAATTACATTGGTCCCGTGGGAGGTGTTGGTGCCACCCATGGGGCCGTCTGGTGGTTGTTTCGAGTTCTCACCCTCTAACGCAATGTTTTTAAGCCTAAGTCTAAAAATATGTAAATTACCATCGTACTCTAGAACCGAAAGTCCCGCGGCTGTGGGGTCAGTTCCTATGAGTTACATTGGTCCCGTGGGAGGTGTTTGTGCCACCCACAGGGACAGGCGGTGGCATTTTCTGGTTCCCACCCTCTAACGCCATGTTTTTAAGCCTAAGTCTTGAAATATGAAAATTACCGTCGTACTATCAAACCGGGAGTCCTGCGACTGCGTGGTCAGTTCCTACGAGTTACCTTGGTCCCGTGGGTGGTGTTGGTGCCACCCACAGGGCCGTTCGGGGGTCGTTTCGTTTTCTCACCCTCTAACACTTTGTTTTTATGCCTATGTCTAGAAATATGCAAATTACCATCGTACTCTCAAACCGGGAGTCCCGCAACTATGGGGCCAGTTCCTACGAGTTACGTTGGTCCCGTGGGAGGTGTTGGTGCCACCCACGGGGCCGTTCGGGGGCTTTTTCGAGTTCTCACCCTCTAACACCATGTTTTTTAGCCTAAGTCTAGAAATATTCAAATTATCATCGTACTATCGAACCGGGAGTCCCGCGGCTGTGGGGTCAGTTCGTACGAGTTACATTCGTCCCATGGGAGGTGGTTATGCCACCCACGGGGCCGTTCGGGGGATCTTTCGAGTTCTCACCCTCTAATGCCATGTTTTTAAGCCTAAGTGTAGAAATAGGCAAATTATCATCGTACTCTCAAACCGGGAGTCCTGCGGCTGCGGGGTCAGTTCCTACGAGTTACATTGGTCCCGTGGGAGGTGTTGGTGCCACCCACTGGGTCGTTTGGGGGCTGTTTTGAGTTCTCACCCTCTAACGCCATGTTTTTAAGCCTATGTCTAGAAATATGCAAATTACCATCGTACTCTCAAACCGGGAGTCCTGCGACTACGTGGTCAGCTCCTACGAGTTTCCTCGATCCCATGGGAGGTGTTGGTGCCACCCACGGGGCCGTTCGGGGGCTGTTTTGATTTCTCACCCTCTAACGCCATGTTTTTAAGCCTAAGTCGAGAAATATAAAAATTGTTGTCATATTCTCAAACCGGGAGCCCCGCGACTGCGGGGTCAGTTGCTACGAGTTACATTGGTCCAGTGGGAGGTGTTGGTGCCACCCACGGGGACGTTCGGGGCTGTTCGAGTTCTCACCCTCTAACGCCATGTTTTTAAGCCTAAGTCAAGAAATATACAAATTGTTGTCGTATTCACAAGCCAGGATTCCTCTGACTGCGGGGTCAGTTCGTACGAGTTACATTGGTCCCGTGGGAGGTGTTGGTGCCACCCATGGGGACGGTCGGGGCCTGTTTTGAGTTCTCACCCTCTAACGCCATGTTTTTAAGCCTAAGTCTAGAAATATGCAAATTACCGTTGTACTCTCAAACCGGGAGTCCTGCGACTACGTGGTCAGTTCCTACGAGTTACCTTGGTCCCATGGGAGGTGTTGGCTTCACCCACGGGGCCGTTCAGGGGCTGTTTCAATTTCTCATCATCTAACACTATGTTTTAAGCCTAATTCTAAAAATATGCAAATTACCGTCGTAATCTCAAAACAAAAGTCCCGCGGCTGCGGGGTCAGTTCCTACGAGTTACACTGGTCTCGTGGGAGGTGTTGGGGCCACCCACGGGGACAGTCGGGGGCTGTTTCAAGTTCTCACCCTCTAACGCCATGTTCTTAACCCTAAGTCTAGAAATATGCAAATTACCGTCATTCTCTCAAACCGGGAGTCCTGCGACTGCGTGGTCAGTTCCTACGAGTTACCTTGGTCCCATGGTAGGTGTGGATGCCACCAACGGGGCCGTTCGGGGGTTGTTTCGATTTCTCACCCTCTAATGCCATGTTTTTAAGCCTAAGTCTAGAAATATGAAAATTACTGTCGTACTCTCAAACCGGGAGTCCCGCGGCTGCGGGTTCAGTTCCTACGAGTTACATTTCTCCCGTGGGAGCTGTCGGTGCCACCCACGGGGATGTTCGGGGGCTGTTTCGAGTTCTCACCCTCTAACGCCATGTTTTTAAGCCTAAGTCAAGAAATATACAAATTTTTGTCGTATTCACAAGCCAGGATTCCTCTGACTGCGGGGTCAGTTCGTACGAGTTACATTGGTCCCGTGGGAGGTGTTGGTGCCACCCACAAGACGTTCGAGGGTTGTTTCGAGTTCTCACCCTCTAACGCCATGTTTTTAAGCCTAAGTCTAGAAATATGCAAATTACCGTTGTACTCTCAAACCGGGAGTCCTGCGACTACGTGGTCAGTTCCTAAGAGTTACCTTGGTCCCATGGGAGGTGTTGGTGCCACCCACGGGGCCGTTCGGGGGCTGTTTCGATTTCTCATCATCTAACGCCTTGTTTTTTAGCTTAAGTCTAAAAATTTGCAAATTACCATCGTAATCTCAAACCGAAAGTCCCGTGGCTGCAGGATCAGTTCCTACGAGTTACACTAGTCCCTTAGGAGGTGTTGGGGCCACCCACGGGGACAGTCGGGGGCTGTTTTAGGTTCTCACCCTCTAACACTATGTTTTTAAACCTAAGTCTAGAAATATGCAAATTACCGTCGTACTCTCAAATCGAAAGTCCTGTGAATGCTTGGTTAGTTCCTACGAGTTACCTTGGTCCCATGGCAGGTGTTGGTGCCACCCACGGGGCCGTTCGGGGGATGTTTCTAGTTTTCACCCTCTAATTCCATGTTTTGCTTAAGTATAGAAGAACGCAAATTACCGTTGTATTCTGAAACCGGGAGACCCGCGGCTGCGGGGTTAGTTCCTACGAGTTACCTTGGTCCCATGACAGGTGTTGGTATCACCCACGGGGCCGTTCGGGGGTTGTTTCGATTTCTCACCCTCTAACGCGATGTTTTTAAGCCTAAGTCTAGAAATATGCAAATTATTGTCGTACTCTCAAACCGGGAGTCCCGCGGCTGCGGGGGCAGTTCCTACGAGTTACATTGGTCCCGTGGGAGGTGTCGGTGCCACCCACGGGGACGCTCGGGGGCTTTTTCTAGTTCTCACCCTCTAACGCCATGTTTTTAAGCCTAAGTCAAGAAATATAAAAATTATTGTCATATTCTCAAACCGGGAGTCCATCGACTGCGGGGTCAGTTCCTACGAGTTACATTGGTCCTGTGCGAGGTGTTGGTACCACCCACGGGGACGGTCGGGGGCTGTTTCATGTTCTCACCCTCTAACGCCATGTTTTTAAGCCTAAGTCTTGAAATATGCGAATTACCGTCGTACTCTCAAAACGGGAGTCCTGCGACTGCGTGGTCAATTTGTACGAGTTACCTTGGACCCGTGGGAGGTGTTGGTGCCACCCATGGGGCCGTTCGAGGGCTGTTTCGAGTTCTCACCCTCTAACGCCATGTTTTTAAGCCTAAGTTTAATAATATGAAAATTATCATCGTACTCTCAAACCGTGAGTCCCGCGACTGCGGGGTCAGTTCCTACGAGTGACATTGGTCCCGTGGGAGGTGTTGGTGCCACCCATGGGGCCCTTCAGGGGATGTTTCGAGTTCTCACCCTCTAACGCCATGTTTTTAAGCCTAAGTGTACAAATATGAAAATTACCATCGTACTCTCAAAACGGGAGTCCTGCGGCTGTGGGGTCAATTCCTACGAGTTATATTGGTCCCGTGGGAGGTGTTGCTGCCACCCATGGGGACGTTCGGGGGCTGTTTCGATTTCTCACCCTCTAACGCCATGTTTTTAATCCTAAGTCCAGAAATATGCAAATTCCCATCGTACTCTCAAACCGGGAGTCCTGCGACTGCGTGGTCAGTTCCTACGAGTTACATTGGTCCCGTGGGAGGTGTTGGTGCCACCCACGGGGCCGTTCGGGGTTTTTTTCGATTTCTCACCCTCTAACGCCATGTTTTTAAGCCTAATCTAGAAATATGCAAATTACCATTGTACTCTCAAACCGGGAGTCCTGCGACTGCGTGGTCAGTTCCTACGAGTTACCTTGGTTTTGTGGGAGGTGTTGGTGGCACCCACGGGGCCGTTCGAGGGCTCTTTCGAGTTCTCACCCTCTAACGCCATGTTTTTAAGCCTAAGTCTAATAAATTGAAAATTATCATTGTACTCTCAAACCGTGAGTCCCGCGACTGCGGGGTCAGTTCCTACGAGTTACATTGGTCCCATGGGAGGTGTTGTGCCACCCATGGGGCCGTTCAGGGGATGTTTCGAGTTCTCACCCTCTAACGCCATGTTTTTAAGCATAAGTGTAGAAATATGAAAATTACCATCGTACTCTCAAAACGGGAGTCCTGCGACTGTGGGGTCAGTTCCTACGAGTTACATTGGTCCCGTGGGTGGTGTTGGTGCCACCCATGGGGACGTTCGGGGGCTGTTTCGATTTCTCACCCTTTAAAGCCATGTTTTTAAGCCTAAATCTAGAAATATGCAAATTACCATTGTACTCTCAAACCGGGAGTCCTGCGACTGCGTGGTCAGTTCCTACGAGTTACCTTGGTCCTGTGGGAGGTGTTGGTGCTAGCCATGGGGCCGTTTGGGGGCTGTTTCGATTTCTCACCCTCTAAAGCCATGTTTTTAAGCCTAAGTCTAGAAATATGCAAATTACCATTGTAATATCAAACCGGGATACCCGCGGCTGACGGATCAGTTCCTATGAGTTACCTTGGTCCCATGGGAGGTGTTGGTGCAACCCACGGGGCCGTTCGGGGGCTGTTTCGATTTCTCACCCTCTAACGCCATGTTTTTAAGCCTAAATCTAGAAATATGCAAATTACCATCGTACTCTCAAAAAGGGAGTCCTGCAACTGTGTGGTCAGTTCCTACAAGTTTCCTCGGCCCCATGGCTGGTGTTGGTGCCACCCACGGGGCCGTTCGGGGGCTGTTTTAATTTCTCACCCTCTAACGCCATGTTTTTAAGCCTAAGTTAAGAAATATACAAATTGTTGTCGTATTCTCAAACCGGGAGTCCCGCGATTGCGGGGTCAGTTCCTACGAGTTACATTGGTCCCGTGGGAGGTGTTGGTGCCACCCATGGGGACGTTCGGGGGCTGTTCGAGTTCTCACCCTCTAACGCCAATATTTTAAGCCACAGTCAAGAAATATAAAAATTGTTTTCGTATTCTCAAAATGGGAGTCCAGCGACTGCGGGGTCAGTTCCTACGAGTTACATTGGTCCCGTGGGAGGTGTTGGTGCCACCCACGGGGACGTTCAAGGGTTGTTTCGAGTTCTCACCCTCTAACGCCATGTTTTTAAGCCTAAGTCTAGAAATATGCAAATTATCGTCGTACTCTCAAATTGAAAGTCCCGCGACTGCGGGATCAGTTCCTACGATTTACATTGGTCCCTTAGGAGGTGTTGGTGCCACCCACGGGGACAGTCAGGGGCTGTTTCAGGTTCTCACCCTCTAACGCCATGTTTTTAAGCCTAAGTCTAGAAATATGCAAATTACCGTCGTACTCTCAAACCGAGAGTCCTGCGACTGCGTGGTTAGTTCCTACGAGTTACCTTGGTCCCATAGCAGGTGTTGGTGCCACCCACGGGGCCATTCTGGGGTTGTTTTGATTTCTCACCCTCTAACGCCATATTTTTAAGCCTAAGTCTAGAAATATGTAAATTACTGTCGTTCTCTCAAACCGGGAGTCTTGCGGCTACGGGGTCAGTTCTTACGAGTTACATTGGTCCCGTGGGAGGTGTCGGTGCCACCCACGGGGACGTTCAGGGGTTGTTTCTAGTTCTCACCCTCTAACGCCATGTTTTTAAGCCTAAGTCAAGAAATATACAAATTATTGTCATATTCTCAAGCCGGGAGTCCCGTAACTGCGGGGTCAGTTCCTACGAGTTACATTGGTCCCGTGGGAGGTGTTGGTACCACCCACGGGGATGGTCGGGGGCTATTTCGAGTTCTCACCCTCTAACGCCATGTTTTTAAGCCTAAGTATAGAAATACGCAAATTACTGTCGTATTCTCAAACCGGGAGTCCCGCGGCTACGTGGTCACTTCCTACGAGTTACAATGGTCTCGTGGGAGGTGTTGGTGCGACCCACGTTGCCGTCCGGAGGCTGTTTCGAGTTTTCACCCTCTAACACCTTGTTTTGCTTAAGTCTAGAAATACGCAAATTACCATCGTATTCTGAAATCGAGAGACTTACAGCTGCGGGGTCAGTTCCTACGAGTTACCTTTGTCCCGTGGGAGGTTTTGGTGCCACCCACGGGGTCGTTCGGGTGCTGTTTCGAGTTTTCATCCTCTAACGCCATGTTTTTGTGCCTAAGTCTTGAAATATGCAAATTATCATCGTACTCTCAAACTGGGATACCCGCGACTACAGGGCCAGTTCCTACGAGTTACCTTGGTCCCGTGGGAGGTGTTGGTGCCACCCACGGGGCCTTTTCGGGGGCTGTTTTGATTTCTTACCCTCTAACGCCATGTTTTTAAGACTAAGTCTATAAATATGCAAATTATCATCTTACTCTCAAATCGGGAGTCACGCGGGAGCGGGGTCAGTTCCTACGAGTTACATTGGTCCCGTGGGAGGTGTTGGTGCCACCCACGGGGTCGTTCGGGGGCTGTTTCGAGTTCTCACCCTCTAACGCCATGTTTTTCTAGCCTAAGTGTATATATATTCAAATTATCGTCGTACTCTCAAATCGGGAGTCCCGGGACTGCGGGATCAGTTCCTACGAGTTACATTGGTCCTATGGGAGGTGTTGGTGCCACCCACAGGGCCGTTCGGGGGCTGTTTTGAGTTCTCACCCTCTAACGCCATGTTTTTAAGCCTAAGTCTAAAAATAGGCAAATTACCATCGTATTCTCAAGCCAGGAGTCCCGCAGCTGTGTGGTCAGTTCCTACGAGTTACATTGGTCTCGTGGGAGGTGTTGGTGCCACCCACGTGGCCATTCGGGGTCTGTTTCGAGTTTTCACCCTCTAACGCCATGTTTTGCTTACGTCTAGAAATACGCAAATTACCATCGTATTCTGAAACCGAGAGACCCACGACTGTGGGGTCAGTTCCTAAGAGTTACCTTGGTCCCGTGGGAGGTGTTGGTGCCACCCCTGGGGGCCGTTCGGGGCTATTTCGAGTTTTCACCATCTAACGCCATGTTTTTAAGCCTAAGTTTAGATATATGCAAATTATCGTCGTACTCTCAAACCGGGATACCCGCGGTTGAGGGGTCAGTTCCTACGAGTTACCTTGGTCCCGTGGGAGGTGTTGGTGCCACCCACGGGGCCGTTCGGGCGCTGTTTCGAGATTTCACCTTCTAACGCCATGTTTTTAAGCCTAAGTCTATAAATATGCAAATTATCATTGTACTCTCAAACCGGGATACCCGCTACTGCAGGGTCAGTTCCTACGAGTTACCTTGGTCCCGTGGGAGGTGTTGGTGCCACCCACGGGGCCGTTCGAGGGTTGTTTTGATTTCTCACCCTCTAATGCCATGTTTTTAAGCCTAAGTCTTTAAATATGCAAATTATCATCTTACTCTCAAATCGGGACTCGCGCGGGTGCGGGGTCAGTTCATAGGAGTTACATTGGTCCCGTGGGAGGTGTTGGTGCCACCCACGGGGCCGTTCGGGGGCTGTTTCGAGTTCTCACCCTCTAACGCAATGTTTTTTTAGCCTAAGTCTATAAATATGAAAATTATCATCGTACTCTAAAATCGGGAGTCCCGGGACTGCGGGATCAGTTCCTACGAGTTACATTGGTCCTGTGGGAGGTGTTGGTGCCACCCATAGGGCCGTTCGGGGGCTGTTTTGAGTTCTCACCCTCTAACGCCATGTTTTTAAGCCTAAGTCTAAAAATATGCAAATTACCATCTTATTCTCAAGTCGGGAGTCCCGCTGCTATGTGGTCAGTTCCTACGAGTTACATTGGTCTCGTGGGAGGTGTTGGTGCCACCCACGTGGCCATTCGGGAGCTGTTTTGAGTTTTCACCCTCTAACGCTATGTTTTGCTTAGGTCAATAAATACGCAAATTACCATCGTATTCTGAAATCGAGACACCCATGGCTGCGGGGTCAGTTCCTAAGACTTACCTTGGTCCCGTGGGAGGTGTTGGTACCACCCCTGGGGGCCGTTCAGGGATATTTCGAGTTTTCACCCTCTAACGCCATGTTTTTAAGCCTAAGTCTTGAAATATGCAAATTATCGTCGTACTCTCAAACCGGGATACCCGCGGTTGAGGGTTCAGTTCCTACGAGTTACCTTGGTCCCGTGGGAGGTGTTGGTGCCACCCACGGGGCCGTTCGGGGGTTGTTTCGATTTCTCACCCTCTAACGCCATGTTTTTAAGCCTAAGTCTAGAAATATGCAAATTACCGTCGTACTCTCAAACCGGGAGTCCTGCGACTGCGTGGTCACTTCCTACAAGTTTCCTTGGTCCCATGGGAGGTGCTGGTGCCACCCAAGGGGCCGTTCGGGGGCTGTTTCGATTTCTCACCCTCTAACGCCATGTTTTTAAGCCTAAGTCTAAAAATATGAAAATTACAGTGGTAATCTCAAACCGAAAGTCCCGCGGCTGCGTGGTCAGTTCTACGAGTTACAATGGTCCCGTGGGAGGTGTTGGTGCTACCCATGGGGACAGTCGGGGGCTGTTTCACGTTCTCACCCTCTAACGCCATGTTTATAAGCCTAAGTCTAGAAATATGCAAATTACCGTCATACTCTCAAACTGGGAGTCCAGCAACTGCGTGGTCAGTCCCTACGAGTAACCTTGGTCCCATGGGAGATGTTGGTGCCACCCGCGGGGACGTTCGGGGACTGTTTCTATTTCTCATCCTATAACGCCATGTTTTTAAGACTAAGTCTAGAAATATGCAAATTACCGTCGTACTCTCAAACCGGGAGTCCCGCGTTTGCGGGGTGAGTTCCTACGAGTTACATTGGTCCCGTGGAAGGTGTTGGTGCCACCCACGGGGACGTTCGGCGGCTGTTTCGAGTTCTCACCCTCTAATGCCATGTTTTTTAGCCTAAGTAAAGAAATATACAAATTATTATCGTATTCTCAAACCGGGAGTCCCGCGACTGCGGGGTCAGTTCGTACGAGTTACATTGGTCCCGTGGGAGGTGTTGGTGCCACCCACGGGGACGGTCGGGTGCTGTTTCGAGTTCTCACCCTCTAACGCCATGTTTTTAAGCCTAAATCTAGAAATATGGAAATTACTGTCGTATTCTCAAACTGGGAGTCCCGCGGCTGCGTGGTCAGTTCTTACGAGTTACATTGGTCTCGTGGGAGGTGTTGGTTCCACCCACGGGGCCGTCCGGGGGTTGTTTCGAGTTCTCTCCCTCTAACACCATGTTATTAAGCCTAAGTCTAAAAATATGCAAATTACCATCGTACTCTCAAACAGAAAGCCCCGCGGCTGCGGGGTCAGTTCCTACGAGTTACATTGGTCCCGTGGGAGGTGTTGGTGCCACCCACGGGGACTGTCGGGGGCTGTTTCAGGTTCTCACCCTCTAACGCCATGTTTTTAAGCCTAAGTCTAGAAATATGCAAATTACCCTCGTACTCTCAAACCGGGAGTCCTGCGACTGCGTGGTCAGTTCCTATGAGTTACCTTAGTCCCATGGGAGGTATTGGTGCCACCCACGGGGCCGTCCGGGGGTTGTTTCGAGTACTTTCCCTCTAACGCCATGTTTTTAAGCCTAAGTCTAAAAATATGAAAATTACCATCGTACTCTCAAACAAAAAGTCCCTCGGCTGCGGGGTCAATTCCTACGAGTTACATTGGTCCTTTGGGAGGTGTTGGTGCCACCCACGGGGACAGTCGGGTGCTGTTTCGATTTCTCACCCTCTAACGCCATGTTTTTAAGCCTAAGTCTAGAAATATGCAAATTACCATCGTACTCTCAAACCGGGAGTCCTACGACTGCGTGGTCAATTCCTACGCGTTACCTTGGTCCCGTGGGAGGTGTTGGTGCCACCCACGGGGCCGTTCGGGGGATGTTTCGAGTTCTCACCCTCTAACGCCACATTTTTTATCCTAAGTCTATAAATATGCAAATTATCATCTTACTCTCAAATCGGGAGTCCCGCGGGTGCGGGGTCAGGTCCTACGAGTTACATTGGCCACGTGGGAGGTGTTGGGGCCACCCACGGGGCCGTTCGGGGGCTGTTTCGAGTTCTCACCCTCTAACGCCATGTTTTAAGCCTAAGTCTAGAAATATGCAAATTACCGTCATACTCTCAAATATGGAGTCCCGCGGCAGCGGGGTCAGTTCCTACGAGTTACATTGGTCCCATGGGAGGTGTTGGTACCACCCACGGGTCCGTTCGGGGGCTGTTTCGAGTTCTCACCCTCTAACGCCATGTTTTTAAGCCTAAGTTTAGAAATATGCATATTACTGTCCTATTCTCAAGCCGGGAGTCCCGCGGCTGCGTAGTCAGTTCTTACGAGTTCCATTGGTCTTTTGGGATGTGTTGGTGCCACCCACGGGGACGGTTGGGGGTTGTTTCATGTTCTCACCCTCTAACGCCATTTTTTAAGCCTAATTCTAGAAATATGCAAATTACCATCGTACTCTCAAACCGGGAGACCCGCGACTGCGGGGTCAATTCCTATGAGTTACATTGGTCCTGTGGGAGGTGTCGGTGCCACCCACGGGGACGTTCGGGGGTTGTTTTGGGTTCTCACCCTCTAACACCATGTTTTTAAGCCTAAGTAAAAAAATATAAAAATTATTGTCGTATTCTCAAACCGGGAGTCCCGCGACTCCGGGGTCAGTTCCATCGAGTTACATTGGTCCTGTGGGAGGTGTTGGTGGCAACCACGGGGACGGTCGGGGGTTGTTTCGAGTTCTCACCCTCTAACGCCATGTTTTTTATGCCTATTTCTAGAAATATGAAAATTACGGTCGTATTCTCAAACTGGGAGTCCCGCGGCAGCGTGGTCAGTTCCTACGAGTTACATTGGTCCCGTGGGAGGTGTTGGTGCCACCGACGGGCCGTCCGGGGGCTGTTTCAAGTTCTCACCCTCTAACGCCATGTTTTCAAGCCTAAGTCTAAAAATATACAAATTACCATCGTACTCTCAAACAGAAAGTCCCGCGGCTGCGGGGTCAGTTCCTACGAGTTACATTGGTCCCGTGGGAGGTGTTGGTGCCACCCACGGGGACTATTGGGGGCTGTTCCAGGTTCTCACCCTCTAACGCCATGTTTTTAAGCGTAAGTCTAGCAATTTGTAAATTACCATCGTACTCTCAAATCGGGTGTCCCGCAGCTGCGGGGTCAGTTCCTACGAGTTACATTGGTCCCGTGGGAGGTGTTGGTGCAACCAACGGGGACGTTTGGGGGCTGTTTTGAGTTCTCACCCTCTAACGCCACGTTTTTAAGCCTAAGTCTAAAATATGCAAATTACCGTTGTACTCTCAAATATGGAGTCCCGCGGGTGCGGGGTCAGTTCCTAGGAGTTACATTGGTCCCGTGGGAGGTGTTGGTGCCACCCACGGGGCCGTTCGGGGGCTGTTTCGAGTTCTCACCCTTTAACACCATGTTTTTAAACCTAAGTCTAGAAATATGAAAATTACTGTCCTATTCTCAAACCGGGAGTCCCGCGGCTGCGTGGTCTGTTCCTACGAGTAACATTGGTCTTGTGGAAGGAGTTGGTGCCACCCACGGGGATGGTTAGGGCCTGTTTTGAGTTCTCACCCTCTAATGCCATTTTTTAAGCCTAAGCCTAGAAATATGCAAGTTACCGTCGTACTCTCAAACTGGGAGACCCGCGGCTGCGGGGTCAGTTCCTACGAGTTACATTGGTCCCGTGGGAGGTGTTGGTGCCACCCACGGGGACGGTCGGGGGCTATTTCAGGTTATCACCCTCTAACGCCAAGTTTTTAAGCCTAAGTCTAGAAATATGAAAATTACAATCGTACTCTCAAACCGATAGTCCTGCGACTGAGTGGTCAATTCCTACGAGTTACCTTGGTCCCGTGGGAGGTGTTGGTGCCACCCACGGGGCCATTCAGGGGCTGTTTCGAATTCTCACCCTCTAACGCCATGTTTTTTATCCTAAGTCTATAAATATGAGAATTTTCATCTTACTCTCAAACCGGGAGTCCCGCGTGTGCGGGGTCAGTTCCTACGAGTTACATTGGTCCCGTGGCAGGTGTTGGTGCCACCCACGGGGCCGTTCGAGGGCTGTTTCGAGTTCTCACCCTCTAACGCCATGTTTTAAGCCTAAGTCTAGAAGTATGAAAATTACCGTCATACTCTCAAATATGGAGTCCCGAGGCTACGGGGTGAGTTCCTACGAGTTACATTGGTCCCATGGGAGGTGTTAGTGCCACCCACGGGTCCGTTCGGGAGCTGTTTCGAGTTCTCACTCTCTAACGCCATGTTTTTATGCCTAAGTCTGTAAATATGCAAATTACTGTCCAATTCTAAAGTCGGGAGTCCCGCGGCTGCGTAGTCAGTTCTTACGAGTTACATTGGTCTTGTGGGAGGTATTAGTGCCACCCACGGGGACGGTCGGGGGTTGTTTCGAGTTCTCACCCTCTAATGCCATTTTTTAAGCCTAATTCTAGAAATATGAAAATTACCGTCGTACTCTCAAACCGGGAGACCCCCGACTGCGGGGTCAATTCCTACGAGTTACATTGGTCCCGTGGGAGGTGTCGGTGCCACCCACGGGGCCGTTCGGGGGTTGTTTCGATTTCTCTCCCTCTAACGCCATGTTTTTAAGCCTAAGTCTAGAAATATGCAAATTACTGTCGTACTCTCAAACCGGTTGTCCCGCGGCTACGGGGTCAGTTCCTACGAGTTACATTGGTCCCGTGGAAAGTGTTGGTGCCACCCACGGGGACGGTAGGAGGGTGTTTCGAGTTATCACCCTCTGACGCCATGTTTTTAAGCCTAAGTCTAGAAATATGAAAATTACTGTCGTATTCTCAAACTGGGAGTCCTGCGACTGAGTGGTCAGTTCCTACGAGTTACATTGATCCCGTGGGAGGTGTTGGTGCCACCCACGGGGACGTTCGGGGGCTGTTTCGAGTTCTCACCCGCTAACGCCAAGTTTTTAAGCCTAAGTCTAGAAATATGAAAATTACAATCGTACTCTCAAACCGATAGTCCTGCGACTGAGTGGTCAATTCCTACGAGTTACCTTGGTCCCGTGGGAGGTGTTGGTGCCACCCACGGGGCCATTCAGGGGCTGTTTCGAATTCTCACCCTCTAACGCCATGTTTTTTATCCTAAGTCTATAAATATGAGAATTTTCATCTTACTCTCAAACCGGGAGTCCCGCGGGTGCGGGGTCAGTTCCTACGAGTTACATTGGTCCCGTGGCAGGTGTTGGTGCCACCCACGGGGCCGTTCGAGGGCTGTTTCGAGTTCTCACCCTCTAACGCCATGTTTTAAGCCTAAGTCTAGAAGTATGAAAATTACCGTCATACTCTCAAATATGGAGTCCCGAGGTTACGGGGTCAGTTCCTACGAGTTACATTGGTCCCATGGGAGGTGTTAGTGCCACCCACGGGTCCGTTCGGGAGCTGTTTCGAGTTCTCACTCTCTAACGCCATGTTTTTATGCCTAAGTCTGTAAATATGCAAATTACTGTCCAATTCTAAAGTCGGGAGTCCCGCGGCTACGTAGTCAGTTCTTACGAGTTACATTGGTCTTGTGGGAGGTGTTAGTGCCACCCACGGGTAGGAGTGTTCACGGGTCGGTCGGTTCGGTTTTGACCGGGTTTTTTGGGCCGAACCGACCATGTCGGTTTTTGGAGGAGGAGAACCGAACCGAACCGAAAATGCTGAAAAACCGAACCGAACCGAACTGAACCGAATCGGGTCGGTTTTTGATAGGGCCGGTTCGGTTTACCCGTCGATTTTTGACAGGGCCGGTTTTATACAGGGCCGGTTCGGTTTTTTCCTTTATTTTAATAAAAAATATATATTTTTAATACCTAATATAAATATAAAATTAAAAAATATAATATAATATGTCAACACTAATATAAATATAATATAAAATATAAAATTAAAAAGTATAAAAATTAAATCGGTTCGATTCGGTTCAAAATCGGTTTTCTTATGCCAAAACCGAAAACTGAACCGACCCTGTCGGTTTTATACCTGATTAAACCGAACCGAACCGACCCTAAAAAAAAACCCGGCCCGAAAATTTTCGGTTCGCCTCGGTTTTGTCGGTTTGGTCGGTTTTTTTGCACACCCCTACCCACGGGGACGGTCGGGGGTTGTTTCGAGTTCTCACCCTCTAACGCCATTTTTTAAGCCTAATTCTAGAAATATGAAAATTACCGTCGTACTCTCAAACCGGGAGACCCCCGACTGCGGGGTCAATTCCTACGAGTTACATTGGTCCCGTGGGAGGTGTCGGTGCCACCCACGGGGCCGTTCGGGGGTTGTTTCGATTTCTCTCCCTCTAACGCCATGTTTTTAAGCCTAAGTCTAGAAATATGCAAATTACTGTCGTACTCTCAAACCGGGAGACCGCGGCTGCGGGGTCAGTTCCTACGAGTTACATTGGTCCCATGGAAAGTGTTGGTGCCACCCACGGGGACGTTCGGGGGCTGTTTCGAGTTCTCAACCTCTAACGCCATGTTTTTAAGCATAAGTAAAGAAATATATAAATTATTGTCGTATTCTCAAACCGGGAGTCCTGCGACTGCGGGGTCAGTTCCTTCGAGTTACATTGGTCCTGTGGGAGGTGTTGGTGCCAACCACGGGGACGGTCGGGGGCTATTTCAGGTTCTCACCCTCTAACGCCAAGTTTTTAAGCCTAAGTCTAGAAATATGAAAATTACAATCGTACTCTCAAACCGATAGTCCTGCGACTGAGTGGTCAATTCCTACGAGTTACCTTGGTCCCGTGGGAGGTGTTGGTGCCACCCACGGGGCCATTCAGGGGCTGTTTCGAATTCTCACCCTCTAACGCCATGTTTTTTATCCTAAGTCTATAAATATGAGAATTTTCATCTTACTCTCAAACCGGGAGTCCCGCGGGTGCGAGGTCAGTTCCTACGAGTTACATTGGTCCCGTGGCAGGTGTTGGTGCCACCCACGGGGATGGTTAGGGCCTGTTTTGAGTTCTCACCCTCTAATGCCATTTTTTAAGCCTAAGCCTAGAAATATGCAAGTTACCATCGTACTCTCAAACTGGGAGACCCGCGGCTGCGGGGTCAGTTCCTACGAGTTACATTGGTCCCGTGGGAGGTGTTGGTGCCACCCACGGGGACGGTCGGGGGCTATTTCAGGTTCTCACCCTCTAACGCCAAGTTTTTAAGCCTAAGTCTAGAAATATGAAAATTACAATCGTACTCTCAAACCGATAGTCCTGCGACTGAGTGGTCAATTCCTACGAGTTACCTTGGTCCCGTGGGAGGTGTTGGTGCCACCCACGGGGCCATTCAGGGGATGTTTCGAATTCTCACCCTCTAACGCCATGTTTTTTATCCTAAGTCTATAAATATGAGAATTTTCATCTTACTCTCAAACCGGGAGTCCCGCGGGTGCGGGGTCAGTTCCTACAAGTTACATTGGTCCCGTGGCAGGTGTTGGTGCCACCCACGGGGCCGTTCGAGGGCTGTTTCGAGTTCTCACCCTCTAACGCCATGTTTTAAGCCTAAGTCTAGAAGTATGAAAATTACCGTCATACTCTCAAATATGGAGTCCCGAGGCTACGGGGTCAGTTCCTACGAGTTACATTGGTCCCATGGGAGGTGTTAGTGCCACCCACGGGTCCGTTCGGGAGCTGTTTCGAGTTCTCACTCTCTAACGCCATGTTTTTATGCCTAAGTCTGTAAATATGCAAATTACTGTCCAATTCTAAATTCGGGAGTCCCGCGGCTGCGTAGTCAGTTCTTACGAGTTACATTGGTCTTGTGGGAGGTGTTAGTGCCACCCACGGGGACGGTCGGGGGTTGTTTCGAGTTCTCACCCTCTAACGCCATTTTTTAAGCCTAATTCTAGAAATATGAAAATTACCGTCGTACTCTCAAACCGGGAGACCCCCGACTGCGGGGTCAATTCCTACGAGTTACATTGGTCCCGTGGGAGGTGTCGGTGCCACCCACGGGGCCGTTCGGGGGTTTTTTCGATTTCTCTCCCTCTAACGCCATGTTTTTAAGCCTAAGTCTAGAAATATGCAAATTACTGTCGTACTCTCAAACCGGGAGTCCCGCTGCTACGGGGTCAGTTCCTACGAGTTACATTGGTCCCGTGGAAAGTGTTGGTGCCACCCACTGGGACGGTAGGAGGGTGTTTCGAGTTCTCACCCTCTGACGCCATGTTTTTAAGCCTAAGTCTAGAAATATGAAAATTACTGTCGTATTCTCAAACTGGGAGTCCCGCGGCTGCGTGGGCAGTTCCTACGAGTTACATTGGTCTCGTGGGAGGTGTTGGTGCCACCCACGGGGCCGTCTGGGGGCTGTTTCGAGTTCTCACCTTCTAACGCCATGTTTTTAAGCCTAAGTTAAGAAAAATACAAATTATTTTCGTATTCTCAAACCGGGAGTCCCGCGACTGCGGGGTGTTAGTTCCTACGAGTTACATTGGTCCCGTGGGAGGTGTTGGTGCCACCCGCGGGGCCGTTCGGGAGCTGTTTCAAGTTCTCACCCTCTAACGTCATGTTTTTAAACCTAAGTCCAGAAATATGAAAATTATTGTCCTATTCTCAAACCGGGAGTCCCGCGGCTACATGGTCAGTTCCTACGAGTTACATTGTTCTTGTGGGAGGTGTTGGTGCCACCCACGGGGACGGTCGGGGGTTGTTTCGAGTTCTCACTGTCTAACGTCATTTTTTAAGCCTAATTCTAGAAATATGCAAATTACCATCGTACTCTCAAACCGAGAGACCCGCGACTGCCGGGTCAGTTCCTACGAGTTACATTGGTCCCGTGGGAGGTGCCGGTGCCACCCACGGGAACGTTCGGGGGTTGTTTCGAGTTCTCACCCACTAACGCCATGTTTTTAAGCCTAAGTTTAAAAATATACATATTACCGTCGTACTCTCAAACAAAAAGTCCCGCGGCTACGGGGTCAATGTAACACGGGGACGTTCGGGGGCTTTTTCGATTTCTCACCCTCTAAGGCCTTATTTTTAAGTCTAAGTCTAGAAATATGCAAATTACCGTCTTACTCTCAAACCGGGAGTCCCGCGGCTGCGGGGTCAGTTCCTACGAGTAACATTGGTCCCGTGGGAGGTGTTGGTGCCACCCACGGGGACGTTCGAGGGTTGTTTCGAGTTCTCACCCTCTAACGACATGTTTTTAATCCTAAGTATAGAAATAGTCAAATTACCATCGTACTCTCAAACCGGGAGTCCCGTGGCTGCGGGGTCAGTTCCTACGAGTTACATTGGTCCCGTGGGAGGTGTTGGTGCCACCCGCGGGGCCGTTCGGGAGCTGTTTCAGATTCTCACCCTCTAACGCCTTGTTCTTAAACCTAAGTCTAAAAATATGCAAATTACTGTCCTATTCTAAAACCGGGAGTCCCGCGGCAGCGTGGTCAGTTCCTACGAGTTACATTGTTCTTGTGGGAGGTGTTGGTACCACCCACGGGGACAGTCGAGGGCTGTTTCGAGTTCTCACCATCAAACGCCATTTTTTGAACCTAATTCTAGAAATATGCAAATTACCATCGTACTCTCAAATCCGGAGACCCGTGACTGCGAGGTCAGTTCCTACAAGTTACATTGGTCCCGTGGGAGGGGCCGGTGCCACCCATGGGGACGTTCGGGGGCTGTTTCGAGTTCTCACCCTCTAACGCCATGTTTTTAAGCCTAAGTAAAGAAATATACAAATTATTGTCATATTCTCAAACCAGGAGTCCCGCGACTACGGGGTCAGTTCCTACGAGTTACATTGGTCCGGTGGGAGGTGTTGGTGCCACCACGGGGACGGTCGGGGGTTGTTTCGAGTTCTCACCCTCTAACGCCATGTTTTTAAGCCTATGTCTAGAAATATGAAAATTACTGTCGTATTCTCAAACAGGGAGTCCCGAGGCAGCGTGGTCAATTCCTACGAGTTACATTGGTCCCGTGGGAGGTGTTGGTGCCACCCACGGGGCCGTCCGGGGGCTGTCTCGAGTTCTCACCCTCTAACGCCATGTTTTTAAGCCTGAGTATAAAAATATACATATTACCGTCGTACTCTCAAACAGAAACTCCCGCGGCTGCGGGGTCAGTTCCTACAGTTACATTGGTCCCGTGGGAGGTGTTGGTGCCACCAACGGGGGCTATTGGGGGTTGTTTCAGGTTCTCAACCTCTAATGCCATATTTTTAAGCGTATGTCTAACAATTTGCAAATTACCACCGTACTCTCAAATCGGGTGTCCCGCGGCTGCGGGGTCAGTTCCTACGAGTTACATTGGTCCCGTGGGAGGTGTTGGTACCACCCACGGGGCCGTTCGGGGGCTGTTTCGAGTTCTCACCCTCTAACGCCATGTTTTTAAGCCTAAGTCTAGAAATATGCAAATTACCGTCGTACTCTCAAATATGGAGTCCCGCGGGTGCGGGGTCAGTTCCTACGAGTTATATTGGTCCTGTGGGAGGTGTTGGTACCACCCACGGGGACGTTTGGGGGCTGTTTCGAGTTCTCACCCTCTAACACGATGTTTTTAAGCCTATGTCTAGAAATATGCAAATTACTGTCCTATTCTCAAACCGGGAGTCCCACGGCTACGTGGTCAGTTCCTACGAGTTACATTGGTCTCGTGGAAGGAGTTGGTGCCACCCACGGGGGCGGTCGCGGGCTGTTTCGAGTTCTCACCCTCTAACCCCATTTTTTAAGCCTAAGTCTATAAATATGCAAGTTACCGTCGTACTCTTAAACTGGGAGACCCGCGTCAGCGGGGTCAGTTCCTACGAGTTACATTGGTCCCGTGGGAGGTGTTGGTGCCTCCCACGGGGACGGTCGGGGGCTGTTTCAGGTTCTCACCCTCTAACGCCATATTTTTAAACCTAAGTCTAGAAATATGCAAATTACCATCGTACTCTCAAATCGGTAGTCCTGCGGCTGCGTGGTCAATTCCTACGAGTTACCTTGGTCCCTTGGGAGGTGTTGTGCCACCCACGGCGCCGTTCGGGGGCGGTTTCGAGTTCTCACCCTCTAACACCATGTTTTTTATCCTAAGTTTATAAATATGCAAATTATCATCTTACTCTCAAATCGGGAGTCCCGCGGGTGCGGGGTCAATTCCTACGAGTAACAATGGTCCCGTGGGAGGTGTTGGTGCCACCCACGGGGCCATTCAGGGGCTGTTTGGAGTTCTCACCCTCTAACGCCATGTTTTAAGCCTAAGTCTAGAAATATGAAAATTACCATCATACTCTTAAATATGGAGTCCCGTGGCTGTGGGGTCAGTTCCTACGTGTTACATTGGTCCCATGGGAGGTGTTGGTGCCACCCACGGGTCCGTTCGGGAGCTGTTTCGAGTTCTCACCCTCTAACGCCATGTTTTTAAGCCTAAGTCTAGAAATATGCAAATTACTGTCCTATTCCCAAGCCGGGAGTCCCGTGGATGCGTTGTCAGTTCTTACGAGTTACATTGGTCTTGTGGGAGGTGTTGGTGCAATCCACGGGGACGGTCCGGGGTTGTTTCGAGTTCTCACTCTCTAACGCCATTTTTTAAGCCTAATTCTAGAAATATGAAAATTACCATCGTACTCTCAAACCGGGAGACCAGCGACTGCGGGGTCAATTCCTACGACTTACATTGGTCCCGTAGGAGGTGTCGGTACCACCCACGGGGACGTTCGGGGGCTGTTTCGAGTTCTCACCTTCTAACGCCATGTTTTTATGCCTAAGTAAAGAAATATACAAATTATTGCTGTATTCTCAAATCGGGAGTCCCGCGACTGTGGGGTCAGTTCCTACGAGTTACATTGGTCCCGTGGGAGGTGTTGGTGCCACCCACGGGGACGGTCAGGGGCTGTTTTGAGGTCTCACCCTCTATCGCCATGTTTTTAAACCAAAGTCTAGAAATATGAAAATTACTATCGTATTCTCAAACTGGGAGTCCCGCGGCTGCGTGGGCAGTTCCTACGAGTTACATTGGTCTCGTGGGAGGTGTTGGTGCCACCCACGGGGCCGTCCGGGGGCTGTTTCGAGTTATCTCCCTCTAACGCCATGTTTTTAAGACTAAGTCTAAAAATATGAAAATTACCGTCGTACTCTCAAACTGAAAGTCCCGCGGCTGCGGGGTCAGTTCATACGAGTTACATTGGTCCCGTGGGAGGTTTCGGTGCCACCCACGGGGATGTTCGGGGGCTGTTTCGAGTTCTCACCTTCTAACGCCATGTTATTAACCGTAAGTTACGAAATATACAAATTATTTTCGTATTCTCAAATCGGGAGTCCCACGACTGCGGGGTCAGTTCCTACGAGTTACATTGGTCCTGTGGGAGGTGTTGGTGCCACCCACGAGTCCGTTCGGGAGCTCTTTAAAGTTCTCACCCTCTAACGCCATGTTTTTAAACCGAAGTCCAGAAATATGCAAATTACAGTCCTATTCTCAAACCCGGAGTCCCGCGGCTGCATGGTCAGTTCCTACGAGTTACATTGTTCTTGTGGGAGGTGTTGGTGCCACCCACGGGGACGGTCGGGGGCCGTTTCGAGTTCTCACCGTCTAACACCATTTTTTAAGCGTAATTCTAGAAATATGCAAATTACCATCGTACTCTCAAATCGGGAGACCCGCGACTGCGGGGCCAGTTCCTACGAGTTACATTGGTCCCGTGGGAGGTACCGGTGCCACCCACAGGGACATTCGAGGGCTGTTTCGAGTTCTCACCCTCTAACGGCATGTTTTTAAGCGTAAGTAAAGAAATATAAAAATTATTGTCGTATTCTCTAACCGGGAGTCCCGCGACTGCGGGGTCAGTTCCTACGAGTTACATTGGTCCCGTGGGAGGTGTTGGTGCCACCCACGGGGACGGTCGGGGGTTGTTTCGAGTTCTCACCCTCTAGCCCAATGTTTTTAAGCTTATGTCTAGAAATATGAAAATTATTGTCGTGTTCTCAAACTGGGAGTCCCGCGGCAGCGTGGTCAGTTCCTACGAGTTACATTGGTCCCGTGGGAGGTGTTGGTGCCACCCACGGGGACGTTCGGAGGCTGTTTCGAGTTCTCACCCGCTAACGCCATTTTTTTAAGCCTAAGTAAAGAAATATACAAATTATTCTCGTATTCTCAAACCGGGAATCCCACAACTGCGGGGTTAGTTCCTACGAGTTACATTGGTCCTGTGGGAGGTGTTGGTGCCACTCACGTGGCCGTTCGGTGGCTGTTTCGAGTTCTCACCCTCTAACGCCATGTTTTTAAGCCTAAGTCTATAAATAGGCAAATTACTGTCATACTCTCAAACCGGGAGTCCCGTGGCTGCGAGGTCAGTTCCTACGAGTTACATCGGTCCCGTGGGAGGTGTCGGTGCCACCACCGGGGACGGTCGGGGGTTGTTTCAGGTTCTCAACCTCTAATGCCATGTTTTTAAGCCTAGGTCTAGAAATATGTCAATTACCATCGTACTCTCAAACCGGTAGTCCTGCGGCTGCGTGGTCAATTTCTACGAGTTACCTTGGTCCCTTGGGAGGTGTTGTGCCACCCACGGGGCCGTTCGGGGGTTCTCACCCTCTAATGCCATGTTTTTTATCCTAAGTCTATAAATATGCAAATTATCATCTTACTCTCAAATCGGGAGTCCCGCGGGTGCGGGGTCAATTCCTACGAGTAACATTGGTCCCGTGGGAGGTGTTGGTGCCACCCACGGGGCCATTCGGGGGCTGTTTGGAGTTCTCACCCTCTAACGCCATGTTTTAAGCCTAAGTCTATAAATATGAAAATTACCTTCATACTCTCAAATATGGAGTCCCGCGGCTGCGGGGTCAGTTCCTACGTGTTACATTGGTCCCATGGGAGGTCTTGGTGCCACCCACGGGTCCGTTCGGGAGCTATTTCGAGTTCTCACCCTCTAACGCCATGTTTTTAAGCCTAAGTCTAGAAATATGCAAATTACTGTCCTATTCCCAAGCCGGGAGTCCCGTGTATGCGTAGTCAGTTATTACGAGTTACATTGGTCTTGTGGGAGGTGTTGGTGCCACCCACGGGGACAGTCGGGGGTTGTTTCGAGTTCTCACCCTCTAACGCCATTTTTTAAGCCTAATTCTAGAAATATGCAAATTACCATCGTACACTCAATCCGGGAGACCCGCGACTGCGGGGTCATTTCCTACGAGTTACATTGGTCCCATGGAAGGTGTCGGTGCCACCCACGGGGACGTTCGGGGGCTGTTTCGATTTCTCACCCTCTAACGCCATGTTTTTTTAGCCTAAGTAAAGAAATATACAAATTATTGTCGTATTCTCAAATCGGGAGTCCCGCGATTGCGGGGTCAGTCCCTACGAGTTAGATTGGTCCCGTGGGAGGTGTTGGCACCACCCACGCTGACGGCCAGGGGCTGTTTCGAGTTCTTACCCTCTAATGCCATTTTTTTAAGCCTACGTCTAGAAATATGAAAATTATTGTTGTATTCTCAAACTGGGAGTCCCGCGACTGCGTGGTCAGTTCCTACGAGTTACATTGGTCTCGTGGGAGTGTTGGTGCCACCCACGGGGCCGTCCGGGGGCTGTTTCGAGTTCTCACCCTCTAACGCTATGTTTTTAAGCATAAGTCTTAAAATATGCAAATTACCATCGTACTATCAAACCGGGAATCCTGCGACTGCGTGGTCAATTCCTACGAGTTACCTTGGTCCCGTGGGAGGTGTTGGTGCCACCCACGGGGCCGTTCGGGGGTTGTTTCGAGTTCTTACCCTCTAACGCCATGTTTTTAAGCCTAAGTTTAGAAATATGCAAATTATCATCTTACTCTCAAACCGGGAGTCCTGCGACTACGTGGTCAATTCCTACGAGTTATCTTGGTCCCGTGGGAGGTGTTGGTGCCACCGACGGGGACGATCGGGGGATGTTTCGAGTTCTCACCCTCTAACGCCATGATTTTTATCCTAAATCTATAATTATGCAAATTATCATCTTACTCTCAAACCGGGAGTCCCGCGGGTGCGGTGTCAGTTCCTACGAGTTACATTGGTCCCGTGGGAGGTGTTGTTGCCACCGACGGGGCCGTTCGGGGGTTGTTTCGAGTTCTCACCCTCTAACGCCATGTTTTAAGCCATAGTCTAGAAATATGCAAATTACCATCATACTCTGAAATATGGAGTCCCGCGGTTGCGGGGTCAGTTCCTACGAGTTACATTGGTCCCATCGGAGGTGTTGGTGCCACCCACGGGTCCGTTCGGGGGTTGTTTCGAGTTCTCACCCTCTAACGCCATGTTTTTAATCCTAAGTCTTGAAATATGCAAATTACAGTCCTATTCTCAAGCCGGGAGTCCTGAGGCTGCGTAGTTAGTTCTTACGAGTTACATTAGCCTTGTGGGAGGTGTTGGTGCCACCCACGGGGACGGTCGGGGGTTATTTCGAGTTCTCACCCTCTAACGCCATTTTTTAAGCCTAATTCTAGAAATATGCTAATTACCATCATACTCTCAAACCGGGAGACCCGCGACTGCGGGTTCAATTCCTACGGGTTACATTGGTCCCGTGGGCGGTGTCGGTGCCACCCACAGGGACGTTCGGGGGCTGTTTCGAGTTCTCACCCTCTAAGGCCATGTTTTTAAGCCTAAGTATAGAAATACACAAATTACTGTCCTATTCTCAAACCGGGAGTCCCGCGGCTGCGGGGTCAGTTCCTACGAGTTACATTGGTCCCGTGGGAGGTGTCGGTGCCACCCACGGGGACGTTCGGGGGCTATTTCGAGTTCTCACCTTCTAAAGCCATGTTTTTAAGCCTAAGTTAAGAAATATATAAATTATTTTCGTATTCTCAAACCGGGAGTCCCGCGACAGCGGGGTCAGTTCCTACGAGTTACATTGGTCCCGTGGGAGGTGTTGGGGCCACCCGCGGGGCCGTTCGGGAGCTGTTTCAAGTTCTCACCCTCTAACGCCATATTTTTAGACCGAAGTCCAGAAATATGCAAATTACTGTTCTATTCTCAAACCGGGAGTCCCGCGGCTGCATGGTCAGTTCCTACGAGTAACATTGTTCTTGTAGGAGGTGATGGTGCCACCCACGGGGACGGTCTTGGGCTATTTCGTGTTCTCACCGTCTAATGCCATTTTTTAAGCCTAATTCCAGAAATATGCAAATTACTGTCATACTCTCAAACCGGGAGACCCGCGACTGCGGGGTCAATTCCTACGAGTTACATTGGTCCCGTGGGAGGTGTCGGTGCCACCCACGGGGACGTTCGGGGGTTGTTTCAAGTTCTCACCCTCTAAGGCCATGTTTTTAAGCCTAAGTAAAGAAATCTTCAAACTATTTTCATATTCTCAAACCGAGAGTCCCGCGACTTCAGGGTCAGTTCCTACGAGTTAGATTGGTCCCGTGGGAGGTGTTAGTGCCACCCACGGGGACGGTCGGAGGTTGTTTCGAGTTCTCACCCTCTAACGCCATTTTTTAAGCCTAATTCTAGAAATATGCAAATTACCATCGTACTCTCAAATCGGGAGACCCGCGACTGCGGGGTCAGTTCCTTCGAGTTACATTGGTCCCGTGGGAGGTGCGGTGCCACCCATAGGGACGTTCGGGGGCTATTTCGAGTTCTCACCCTCTAACGCCATGTTTTTAAGCCTAAGTAAAGAAATATTCAAATTATTGTCATATTCTCAATCGGGAGTCCCGGGACTGCGGGGTCAGTTCCTACGAGTTACATTGGTCCCGTGGGAGGTGTTGGTGCCACCCACGGAGCCGTTCGGGGGTTGTTTCGAGTTCTCACCCACTAACGCCATGTTTTTAAGCCTAAGTTTAAAAATATACAAATTACCGTCGTACTCTCAAACAAAAAGTCCCGCGGCTACGGGGTCAATTCCTACGAGTTACATTGGTCCCGTGGGAGGTGTTGGTGCCACCCACGGGGACTGTCAAGGGCTGTTTCAGGTTCTCACCCTCTAACACCATGTTTTTAAGCGTCAGTCTAGAAATTTGCAAATTACAATCGTACTCTCAAATCGGGCGTCCCGCGGTTGTGGGGTCAGTTCCTACGAGTTACATTGGTCCCGTGGGAGGTGTTGGTGCCACCCACGGGGCCGTTCGGGGGCTGTTTCGAGTTCTCACCCTCTAACGCCATGTTTTTAAGCCTAAGTCTAGAAATATGCAAATTATCATCGTACTCTCAAATATGGAGTCCCACTGGTGCGGGGTCAGTTCCTACGAGTTACATTGGTCCCGTGGGAGGTGTTGGTTCCACCCATGGGCCGTTCGGGGGCTGTTTCGAGTTCTCACCCTCTAACATAATGTTTTTAAGCCTAAGTCTAAAAATATGCAAATTACTGTCCTATTCTCAGACCGGGAGTCCCGCGGCTGTGTGGTCAGTTCCTACGAGTTACATTGGTCTCGTGGAAGGAGTTGGTGCCACCTACGGGTACGGTCGGGGGCTGTTTCGAGTTCTCACCCTCTAATGCCATTTTTTAAGCCAAAGTCTAGAAATATGCAAGTTACCGTCGTACTCTCAAACTGGGAGACCCGCGACTGCGGGGTCAGTTCCTACGAGTTACATTGGTCCCGTGGGAGGGGTCGGGGCCACCCACGGGGATGTTCGGGGGCTGTTTCGAGTTCTCACCTTCTAACGCCATGTTTTTAAGCCTAAGTCAAGAAACATACAAATTATTGTCGTATTCGCAAACCTGGAGTCCCGCGACTACGGGGTCAGTTCCTACGAGTTACATTGGTCCCTTAGGAGGTGTTGGTACCACGTACGGGGAAGATCGGGGGCTGTTTCGAGTTCTCACCCTCTAACGCCATGTTTTTAAGCCTAAGTCTAGATATACGCAAATTACCATCGTACTCTCAAACCGGGAGTCCTGCAACTGCGTGGTCAGTTCCTACGAGTTACCTTGGTCCCATGGTAGGTGTTGATGCCACTCACGGGGCTGTTCGATGGTTGTTTCGATTTCTCACCCTCTAACGCAATATTTTTAAGCCTAAGTCTAGAAATATTCAAATTACCATCGTATTCTCAAACCGGGAGTCCCGCAGCTGCGTGGTCAGTTCTTACGAGTTACATTGGTCTCGTGGGAGGTGTTGGTGCTACCCACGCGACCGTTCGGGGGCTATTTCGAGTTTTCACCCTCTAACGCCATGTTTTGCTTAAGTCTAGAAATACACAAATTATCGTCATATTTTGAAAACGAGAGACCCGTGGCTGCGGGGTCAGTTCCTACGAGTTTCCTTGGCCCCGTGGTAGGTGCTGGTGCCATCCACGGGGCCGGTCGGGGGCTATTTCGATTTCTCACCAGCTAACGCCATTTTTTAAGCCTAATTCTAGAAATATGCAAATTACCATCGTACTCTTAAACTGGGAGACCCGCGGCTGCGGGGTCAGTTCCTACGAGTTAAATTGGTCCCGTGGGAGGTGTCGGTGCCACCCCCAGGGACGTTCGGGGGTTGTTTCGAGTTCTCACCCTCTAACGCAATGTTTTTAAGCCTAAGTAAAGAAATATACAAATTATTGTCGTATTCTCAAACCAGGAGTCCCGCCACTGCGGGGTCAGTTCCTACGAGTTACATTGGTCCCGTGGGAGGTGTTGGTGCCACCGACGGGGACGGTCGGGGGCTGTTTTGAGTTCTCACCCTCTAACGCCGTGTTTTTAAGCCTAAGTCTGGAAATAGGAAAATTACTGTCGTATTCTCAAACTGGGAGTCCCGCGGCTGCGTGGTCAGTTCCTATGAGTTACATTGGTCTCGTGGGAGGTGTTGGAGCCACCCAAGGGGCCGTTCGGGGGCTGTTTCGAGTTCTCACCCTCTAACGCCATGTTTTTAAGCCTAAGTCTAAAAATATGCAAATTATTGTCGTACTCTCAAACAGAAAGTCCCGAGGATGCGGGGTCAGTTACTACGAGTTACATTGGTCCCGTGGGAGGTGTTGGTGCCACCGACGGGGACAGTCGGGGCCGGTTTCAGGTTCGCACCCTCTAACGCCATGTTTTTAAGTCTAAGTCTCGAAATATTCAAATTCTCGTTGTACTCCCACACCGGGAGTCCTACGACTCCGTGGTCAATTCCTACGAGTTACCTTGGTCTCGTGGGAGGTGTTGGTGCAACCCACGGGGCCGTTCGGGGGCTGTTTCGAGTTCTCACCCTCTAACGCCATGTTTTTTAGACTAAGTCTATAAATATGCAAATTATCATCGTACTCTCAAATCGGGAGTCCCGCGACTGCTGGGTCAGTTCCTAGGAGTTACATTGGTCCCGTGGGAGGTGTTGGTACCACCCACGGGGCCGTTCGGGGGTTGTTTCGAGTTCTCACCCTCTAACGCCATGTTTTTAAGCCTAACTCTAAAAATATTCAAATTACCGTCGTACTCTCAAACCAGGAGTCCTGCGGCTGCGTGGTCAGCTCCTACGAGTTACATTGGTCTCGTGGGAGGCGTTGGTGCCACCCACGGGGACGGTCGGGGGTTGTTTCGAGTCTTCACCCTCTAACGCCGTGTTTTTAAGCCTAAGTCTAGAAATATGAAAATTAGCATCGTACTCTCAAATCGGGCGATCCGCGGCTGCGGGGTCAATTCCTACGAGTTACATTGGTCCCGTGGTAGGTGTCGGTGCCACCCACGGGGCTGTATGGGGGCTATTTCAAGTTCCCACCCTCTAACGCCATGTTTTTAAGACTAAGTCTAAAAATATGCAAATTATCATCGTATTCTCAAACCAGGAGTCCCGCGAGTGCGGGGTCAGTTCCTACGAGTTACATTGGTTCCGTGGGAGGTGTTGGTGCCACCCACGGGGCCGTTCGGGGGCTGTTTCGAGTTCTCACCCTCTAACGCCATGTTTTTAATCCTGTGTCTAAAAATATGCAAATTACCGTCGTACTCTCAAATCGGGGGTCCTGCGGCTGCGGGGTCAGTTCCTACGAGTTACATTGATCCCGTGGGAGGTCTTGGTGCCACCCACGGGGCCGTTCAGAGGCTGTTTCGAGTTCATATCCTCTAACGCCATGTTTTTAATCCTGTGTCTAAAAATATGCAAATTACCGTCGTACTCTCAAATCGGGGGTCCCGCGGCTGCGGGGTCAGTTCCTATGAGTTACTTTGGTCCCGTGGGAGGTGTTGGTGCCACCCACGGCGCCGTTCGGTGGCTCTTTCGAGTTCTCATCATCTAACGCCATGTGTGTTAGCCTAAGTCAAGAAATAGGCAAATTACCGTCGTACTCTCAAACTAGGAGTCCCGTGGCTACGGGGTCAGTTCCTACGAGTTACATTGGTCCCGTGGGAGGTGTTGGTGCCACCCAAGGGGCCGTTCGGGGGCTGTTACGAGTTATCACCCTCTAACGCCATGTTTTTAAACCTAAGTCTAGAAATATGCAAATTACTGTCCTATTCTTAAACCGGGAGTCCCGCGGCTGCGTGGTCAGTTCCTACGAGTTACATTGGTCTTGTGGGAGGTGTTAGTGCCACCCACGGGGACGGTCGTGGGCTATTTCGAGTTCTCAACCTCTAACGCCATTTTTTAAGCCTAAGCCTAGAAATATGCAAATTACCATCGTACTCTCAAACCGAGAGACCCGCGACTGCGGGGTCAGTTCCTACGAGTTACATTGGTCCCATGGGAGGTGTCGGTGCCACCCCCAGGGACGTTCGGGTGCTGTTTCGAGTTCTCACCCTCTAACGCAATGTTTTTAAGCCTAAGTAAAGAAATATACAAATTATTTTCGTATTTTCAAACCAGGAGTCCCGCGACTGCGGTGTCAGTTCCTACGAGTTACATTGGTCCCGTGGGAGGTGTTGGTGCCACCGGCGGGGACGGTCGGGGGCCGTATCGAGTTCTCACCCTCTAACGCCATGTTTTTAAGCCTAAGTCTAGAAATAGGAAAATTACTGTCGTATTCTCAAACTGGGAGTCCCACGGCTGCGTGGTCAGTTCCTATGAGTTACATTGGTCTCGTGGGAGGTGTTGGAACCACCCAAGGGGCCGTCCGGGGGCTGTTTCGAGTTCTCACCCTCTAACGCCATGTTTTTAAGCCTAAGTCTAAAAATATGCAAATTATTGCCGTACTCTTAAACAGAAAGTCCCGCGAATGCGGGGTCAGTTACCACGAGTTACATTGGTCCCGTGGGAGGTGTTGGTGCCACCGACGGGGACAGTCGGGGGCGGTTTCAGGTTCTCACCCTCTAACGCCATGTTTTTAAGCCTAAGTTTCGAAATATTCAAATTCCCATCGTACTCCCACACCGGGAGTCCTACAACTGCGTGGTCAATTCCTACGAGTTACCTTGGTCTTGTGGGAGGGGTTGGTGCCACCCACGGGGCCGTTCGGGGGCTGTTTCGAGTTCTCACCCTCTTACGCCATGTTTTTTATACTAATTCTATAAATATGCAAATTATCATCGTACTCTCAAACCGGGAGTCCCGCGACTGCGGGGTCAGGTCCTACGAGTTACATTGGTCCCGCGGGAGGTGTGGGTACCACCCACGGGGCCGTTCGGGGGTTGTTTCGAGTTCTCACCCTCTAACGCCATGTTTTTAAGCCTAACTCTAAAAATATGCAAATTACCGCCGTACTCTCAAACAAGGAGTCCCGCGGATGCGTGGTCAGTTCCTACGAGTTACATTGGTCTCGGGGGAGGTGTTGGTGCCACCCACAGGGACGGTCAGGGGTTGTTTCATGTCCTCACCCTCTAACGCCATGTTTTTAAGCCTAAGTCTAGAAATATGCAAATTAGCGTCGTACTCTCAAATCGGGAGACCCGCGGCTGCGGGGTCAATTCCTACGAGTTACATTGGTCCTGTGGTAGGTGTCGGTGCCACGCACGGGGCCGTACTGGGGCTGTTTCGAGTTCCCACCCTCTAACGTCATGTTTTTAAGACTAAATCTAAAAATATGCAAATTATCATCGTATTCTCAAACCAGGAGTCCCGCGAGTGCGGGGTCAGTTCCTACGAGTTACATTGGTCCCGTGGGAGGTGTTGGTGCCACCCACGGGGCCGTTCGGGGGCTGTTTCGAGTTCTCACCCTCTAACGCCATGTTTTTAAGCCTGTGTCTAAAAATATGAAAATTACCATCGTACTCTCAAACCGGGGGTCCCGCGGCTGCGGGGTCAGTTCCTACGAGTTACATTGGTCCCGTGGGAGGTGTTGGTGCCACCCACAGGGCCGTTCGGGGGCTATTTTGAGTTTTCACCGTCTAACGCAATGTTTTTAAGATTAAGTCTAGAAATATTCAAATTACCATCGTACTCTCAAATACGGAGTCCCGCGGCTGCGGGGTCAGTTCCTACGAGTTACATTGGTCCCGTGGGAGGTTTTGGTGCCACCCACGGGGCCGTTCGGGGTCTATTTTGATTTCTCACCCTCTAACGCCATGTTGTTAAGCCTAAGTCTAGAAATATGCAAATTACCTTCGTACTCTCAAACCAGGAGTCACGCGTCTTGGTGGTCAGTTCCTACGAGTTACATTGGTCTCGTGGGACGTGTTGGTGCCACCTAGGGGACGGTCGGGGGCTGTTTCGACTTCTCACCCTCTAACGCCATGTTTTTAAGTCAAAGTCTTGAAATATTTAAATTAGCATCATACTCTCAAATAGGGAGACCCGCGGCTGCGGGGTCAATTCCTACGAGTTACATTGATCCCG
Source organism: Sambucus nigra (assembly GCA_949130495.1). NCBI lineage: Eukaryota > Viridiplantae > Streptophyta > Magnoliopsida > Dipsacales > Adoxaceae > Sambucus > Sambucus nigra. The sequence continues at coordinate 288,449,412 of OX422208.1, forward strand.
CGGGAGGTGTCGGTGCCACCTACGGGGCCACACGGGGGCTGTTTCGAGTTCCCACTCTTTAACGCCATGTTTATAAGCCTAAGTCTAAAAATATGCCAATTACCGTCGTACTCTCAAACCATCAGTCCCACGACTGCGGGGTCAGTTCCTACGAGTTACATTGGTCCTGTGGGAGGTGTTGGTGCCACCCACGGGGCCGTTCGGGTTTGTTTTGAGTTATCACCCTCTAACGCCAAGTTTTTAAACCTGCGTCTAAAAATATGCAAATTACCATCGTACTCTCAAACCGGGGGTCCCGCGGCTGCGGGGTCAGTTCCTACGAGTTACATTGGTCCCGTGGGAGGTGTTGGTGCCACCCACAGGGCCGTTCGGGGGCTATTTTGAGTTTTCACCGTTTAACGCAATGTTTTTAAGCTTAAGTCTAGAAATATGCAAATTACCATCGTACTCTCAAATAAGGAGTCCCGCGGCTGCGGGGTCAGTTCCTACGAGTTACATTGGTCCTGTGGGAGGTGTTGGTTCCACCCACGGGGCTGTTCGGGGGCTATTTCGATTTCTCACCCTCTAACGCCATGTTTTTAAGCCTAAGTCTAGAAATATGCAAATTACTGTGGTACTCTCAAACCAGGAGTCACGCGTCTTGGGGGTCAGTTCCTACGAGTTACATTGGTCTCGTGGGACGTGTTGGTGCCACTCAGGGGACGGTCGGGGGCTGTTTCGACTTCTCACCCTCTAACGCCATGTTTTTAAGTCAAAGTCTAGAAATATGCAAATTATCATCATACTCTCAAACCGGGAGACCCGCGGTTGCGGGGTCAGTTCCTACGAGTTACATTGGTCCCGTGGGAGGTGTCGGTGCCACCCACGGGGCCGTACGGGGGCTGTTTCGAGTTCCCACCCTTTAACGCCATGTTTATAAGCCTAAGTCTAAAAATATGCCAATTACCGTCGTACTCTCAAACCAGGAGTCCCGCGACTGCGGGGTCAGTTCCTACGAGTTACATTGGTCCCATGGGAGGTGTTGGTGCCACCCACGGCGCCGTTCGGGGGCTGTTTTGAGTTCTCACCCTCTAACGCCAAGTTTTTAAGCCTGTGTCTAAAAATATGCAAATTACCATCGTACTCTCAAACCGGGGGTCCCGTGGCTGCGGAGTCAGTTACTACGAGTTACATTGGTCCCGTGTGAGGTGTTGGTGCCACCCACAGGGCCGTTTGGGGGCTGTTTCGAGTTCTCATCCTCTAACGCCATGTTTTTAAGGCTAAGTCTAGAAATATGCAAATTACTGTCGTACTCTCGAACCGGGAGACCCGCGGCTGCGGGGTCAGTTCCTACGAGTAACATTGGTCCCGTGGGAGGTGTCGGTGCCACCCACGAGTTAAATTGGTCTTGTGGGAGGTGTTGGTGCCACCCACGTGGCCGTTCGGAGGCTGTTTCGAGTTTTCACCCTCTAACGCCATGTTTTGCTTAAGTTTAGAAATACGCAAATTACCGTCGTATTCTGAGATCGAGAGACTTGAGGCTGCGGGGTCAGTTACTACGAGTTACCTTTGTCCCATGGGAGGTGTTGGTGCCACCCACGGGGTCGTTCGGGGGCTATTTTAATTTCCAACTCTATAACGCCATGTTTTTATACGAAAGTCTAGAAATATGCAAATTATCGTCGTACTCTCAAACTGGGATACCCGTTTCTGCTGGGTTATTTCCTACGAGTTACCTTGGTCCCGTGGGAGGTGTTGGTGCCACCCACGCGGCCGTTCGGGGGCTGTTTGGAGTTTTCACCCTCTAACGCCACGTTTTGCTTAAGTCTAGAAATACACAAATTACCGTCGTATTCTCAAACCGAGAGACCCGCGGCTGCGGGGTCATTTCCTAAGAGTTACCTTGGTCCCGTGGTAGGTGTTGTTGCCACCCACGGGGCCGTTCGGGGCCTGCTTCGAGTTTTCACCCTCTAACACCATGTTTTTAAGCCTAAGTCAAGAAATATGAAAATTATCATCGTACTCTCAAACCGGGATACCCGCGGCTGCGGGGTCAGTTCCTACAAGTTACCTTGGTCCCGTGGGAGGTGTTGGTGCAACCCACGGGGCCGTTCGGGGGCTGTTTCGATTTCTCACCCTCTAACGCCATGTTTTTAAGCCTAAGTCTAGAAATATACAAATTACCAGCGTACTCTCAAACCGGGAGTCCCACTGCTGTGGGGTCAGCTCCTACGAGTTACATTGGTCTCGTGGGAGTTGTTAGTGCAACCCACGGGGACAGTCGGGGGATGTTTCAGGTTCCCACCCTCTAACGCCATGTTTTTAAGCCTAAGTCTAGAAATATGCAAATTACCGTCGTACTCTCAAACCGGGAGTCCTGCGACTGCGTGGTCAGTTCCCACGAGTTACCTTGGTCCCATGGGAGGTGTTGGTGAACCCACGGGGCCGTTCGACGGTTGTTTCGATTTCTCAACCTCTAGCGCCATGTTTATAAGCCTATGTCTAGAAATATGCAAATTACCGTCGTACTCTCAAACCGGGAGTCCCGCGACTGCGGGGCCAGTTCCTACGAGTTACGTTTGTCCCGTGGGAGGTGTTGGTGCCACCCACGGGGCCATTCGGGGGCTTTTTTGAGTTCTCAACCTCTAACGTCATGTTTTTTTGCCTAATTCTAGAAATATGCAAATTATCGTCGTACACACAAACCGGGAGTCCCGCGGCTGTGGGGTCAGTTCCTACGAGTTACTTTGGTCCCGTGGGAGGTGTTGGTGCCATCCACGGGGCCGTTTGAGGCTGTTTCGAGTTCACACCCTCTAACGCCATGTTTTTAAGCCTAAGTCTAAAAATATGCAAATTACTGTCCTATTCTCAAACCGAGAGTCCCGCGGCTGTGTGGTCAGTTCCTACGAGTTACATAGGTCTCGTGGGAGGTGTTGGTGCCACCGACGGGGACGGTTGGGGGCTGTTTCGAGTTCTCACCCTCTAACGCCATTTTTAAACCTATGTCTAGAAATATGCAAATTACCCTTGTACTCTTAAATCGGAAGACCCGCGGCTGCGGGGTCATTTCCTACGAGTTACGTTGGTCCCGTGGGAGGTATCGATGCCACCCACGGGGACGTTCAGGGGTTGTTTCGAGTTCCCAGCCTCTAACGCCATGTTTTTATACCTATGTCTAAAAATATGCAAATTACCATCGTACTCTCAAACAGAAAGTCCCGCGGCTACGGGGTTAGTTCCTACGAGTTACATTGGTCTCGTGGGAGGTGTTGGTGCCACACACGGGGACAGTCGGGGGCTGTTTCAGGTTCTCACCCTCTAACGCCATGTTTTTAAGCCTAAGTCTTGAAATATGCAAATTACCGTCGTACTCTCAAACCGGGAGACCTGCGACTGCGTGGTCAATTCGTATGAGTTACCTTTGTCCCGTGGGAGGTGTTGGTGCCACCCACGGGGCCGTTCGAGGGCTATTTCGAGTTCTCACTCTCTAACGCCATGTTTTTAAGCCTAAGTCTAAAAATATGAAAATTATCATCGTACTCTCAAACCGTGAGTCCCGCGACTGCGGGGTCAGTTCCTACGTGTTACATTGGTCCCATGGGAGGTGTTGGTGCCACCCATGGAGACTTTCGGGGGATGTTTCGAGTTCTCACCCTCTAACGCCATGTTTTTAAGCCTAAGTCTAGAAATATGAAAATTACCGTCGTACTCTCAAAACGGGAGTCATGCGGCTGCGGGGTCAATTCCTACGAGTTACATTGGTCCCGTGGGAGGTGTTGGTGCCACCCACGGGGACGTTCGGGGGTTGTTTCGATTTCTCACCCTCTAACGCCATTTTTTAAGCCTAAGTCTAGAAATATGCAAATTACCATCGTACTCTCAAACCGGGAGTCCCGCAGATGCGGGGTCAGTTCCTACGAGTTACATTGGTCCCGTGGGAGGTGTTGGTGCCACCCACGGGGCCGTCCTTGGGCTGTTTCGAGTTCTCACCCTCTAACGCCATATTTTTAAGGCTGATTCTTAAAATATGCAAATTACCACCGTACTCTCAGACCGAAAGTCCCGCGGCTGTGGGGTCAGTTCCTACGAGTTACGTTGGTCTCGTGGGAGTTGTTGGTGCCACCCACGAGGACAGTCGGGGGCTGTTTCAGGTTCTCACCCTCTAACACCATGTTTTTAAGCCTAATACTACAAATATGCAAATTACCATCGTACTCTCAAATCGGGAGTCCTGCGACTGCGTGGTCAGTTCCTACGAATTACCTTGGTCCCGTGGGAGGTGTTGGTGCCACCCACGTAGCCGTTCGGAGGCTGTTTTGAGTTCTCACCCTCTAACGCCATGTTTTTAAGCCAAAGTCAAGAAATATACTAATTATTTTCGTATTCTCAAATCGGGAGTCCCGCGACTGCGGGTTCAGTTCCTACGAGTTACCTTTGTCCCATGTGAGGTGTTGGTGCCACCCACAGGGTCATTCGGCGGCTGTTTCGAGTTTTTAGCCTCTAATGTCATGTTTTTACGCCAAAGTCAAGAGATATGAAAATTATCGTGGTACTCTCAAACTGGGATACCCGTTTCTGCTGGGTCAGTTCCTACGAGTTACCTTGGTCCCGTGGGAGGTGTTGGTGCCAACCACGGGGCCGTTCGGCGGCTATTTCAATTTCTCACCCTCTAACGCCATATTTTTAAGCCTAAGGCTACAAATATGCAAATTACCATCGTACTCTCAAACCGGGAGTCCTGCGGCTGCGTGGTCAGTTCCTACGAGTTACATTGGTCTCGTGGGAGGTGTTGGTGCCACCCACGCGGTCGTTCGGGGGCTATTTCGAGTTTTCACCCTCTAACGCCATGTTTTGCTTAAGTCTAAAAATACACAAATTACCGTCGTATTCTCAAACCGAGAGACCCGCGACTGCGGGGTCAGTTCCTACGAGTTACCTTGGTCCCGTGGTAGGTGTTGGTGCCACCCACGGGGCCGTTCGGGGGCTGCCTCGAGTTTTCACCCTCTAACGCCATGTTTTTAAGCCAAAGTTAAGAAATATGAAAATTATCATCGTACTCTCAAACCGGGATACCCGCGGCTGCGGGGTCAGTTCCTACGAGTTACCTTGGTCCCGTGGGAGGTGTTGGTGCAACCCACGGGGCCGTTCGGGGGCTGTTTCGATTTCTCACCCTCTAACGCCATGTTTTTAAGCCTAAGTCTAGAAATATACAAATTACCATTGTACTCTCAAACCGGGAGTCCCACTGCTGTGGGGTCAGTTCCTACGAGTTACATTGGTCCCGTGGGAGTTGTTGGTGCCACCCACGGGGACAGTCGGGGGCTGTTTCAGGTTCCCACCCTCTAACGCCATGTTTTTAAGCCTAAGTCTAGAAATTTAAAAATTACCGTCGTACTCTCAAACCGGGAGTCCTGCGACTACGTGGTCAGTTCCTACGAGTTACCTTGGTCCCGTGGGAGGTGTTGGTGCCACCCACGGGGCCGTTCGGGGGTTATTTCTATTTCTCAACCTCTAGCGACATGTTTATAAGCCTATGTCTAGAAATATGCAAATTACCATCGTACTCTCAAATCGGGAGTCCCGGGACTGCGGGGCCAGTTCCTACGAGTTAGGTTAGTCCCGTGGGAGGTGTTGGTGCCACCCACGGGGCCGTTCGGGGGCTTTTTGGAGTTCTCGACCTCTAACGTCATGTTTTTTAGCCTAAGTCTAGAAATATGCAAACTATCGTCATACTCACAAACCGGGAGTCCCGCGGCTGCGGGGTCAGTTCCTATGAGTTACATTGGTCCCGTGGGAGGTATTGGTGCCACCCACGGGGCCGTTCGGGGTCTGTTTTGAGTTCTCACCCTCTAACGCCATGTTTTTAAGCCTAAGTGTAGAAATAGGCAAATTACCGTCATACTTTCAAACCGGGAGTCCCGCGGCTGTGGGGTCAGTTCCTACGAGTTACATTGGTCCCGTGGGAGGTTTTAGTGCCATCCACAGGGCCGTTTGGGGTTGTTTCGAGTTCTCACCCTCTAACGCCATGTTTTTAACCCTAAGCCTAGAAATATGCAAATTACTGTCCTATTTTCAATCCGAGAGTCTCGTGGCTGTGTGGTTAGTTCCTACGAGTTACATTGGTCTCGTTGGAGGTGTTGGTGCCACCAACGGGGACGGTTGGTGGCTGTTTCGAGTTCTCACCCTCTAACGCCATTTTTAAACCTATGTCTAGAAATATGTGAATTACCCTTGTACTCTTAAATCGGAAGACCCGCGGCTGCGGGGTCAGTTCCTACCAGTTACGTTGGTCCCGTGGGAGGTATCGATGCCACCCACGGGGACGTTCAAGGGCTATTTCGAGTTCCCACCCTCTAACGCCATGTTTTTAAACCTAAGTCTAAAAATATGCAAATTACCATCGTACTCTCAAACAGAATGTCCCGCGGCTGCGGGGTTAGTTCCTACGAGTTACATTGGTCCCGTGGGAAGTTTTAGTGCCATCCACGGGGCCGTTTGGGGCTATTTCGAGTTCTCACCCTCTAACGCCATGTTTTTAACCCTAAGTCTAAAAATATGCAAATTACTGTCCTATTCTAAAACCGGGAGTCCCGCGGCTGTGTGGTTAGTTCCTACGAGTTACATTGGTCTCGTGGGAGGTGTTGGTGCCACCAACGGGGACAGTTGGGGGCTGTTTCGAGTTCTCACCCTCTAACGCCTTTTTTTAAGCCTAAGTCTAGAAATATGCAAATTACCATTTTACTCTTAAATCGAAAGACCCGCGGCTGCGGGGTCAGTTCCTACGAGTTGCGTTGGTCCCGTGGGAGGTATCGATGCCACCCACGGGGACGTCCAGGGGCTGTTTCGAGTTCCCACCCTCTAACGCCATGTTTTTAAACCTAAGTCTAAAAATATGCAAATTACCATTGTACTCTCAAAAAGAAAGTCCCGCGGCTGCGGGGTTAATTTCTACGAGTAACATTGGTCCCGTGGGAGGTGTTGGTGCCACACACGGGGACAGTCGGGGGTTGTTTCAGGTTCTCACCCTCTAACGCCATGATTTTAAGCCTAACTCTTGAAATATGCAAATTATCTTCGTACTTTCAAACCGGGAAACCTGTCACTGCGGGGTCAGTTCCTACGAGTTACATTGGCCCCTTGGGAGGTGTTCGTGCCACCCACGGGGCCGTCCTTGGGATGTTTCTAGTTCTCACCCTCTAACGCCATGTTTTTAAGGTTGAGTCTTAAAATATGCAAATTACCGCCGTACTCTCAAACCGAAAGTCCCGCGGCTATGGGGTCAGTTCCTACGAGTTACGTTGGTCTCGTGGGAGTTGTTGGTGCCACCCACGAGGACAGTCGGGGGCTATTTCAAGTTCTCACCCTCTTACGCCATGTTTTTAAGCCTAATGCTACAAATATGCAAATTACCATCGTACTCTCAAACCGGGAGTCCTTCGACTGCGTGGTCAGTTCCTACGAATTTCCTTGGTCCCGTGGGAGGTGTTGGTGCCACCCACGTGGCCGTTTGGAGGCTGTTTCGAGTTCTCACCCTCTAACGCCATGTTTTTAAGCCTAAGTCTAGAAATATAAAAATTATTTTCGTATTCTCAAACCGGGAGTCCCGCGACTGCGGGGTCAGTTCCTACGAGTTACCTTTGTCCCATGGGAGGTGTTGGTGCCACCCACCGGGTCATTCGGGGGCTGTTTCGCATTTTCACCCTCTAACGCCATGTTTTTATGCCAAAGTATAGAAATATGCAAATTATCGTCGTACTCTCAAACTGGGATACCCGTTTCTGCTGGGTCAGTTCCTACGAGTTACCTTGGTCCCGTGGGAGGTGTTGGTGCCAACCACGGGGCCGTTCGGCGGCTATTTCAGTTTCTCACCCTCTAACGCCATATTTTTAAGCCTAAGGCTACAAATATGAAAATTACCATCGTACTCTCAAATCGGGAGTCCTGCGGCTGCGTGGTCAGTTCTTATGAGTTACAATTGTGTCGTGGGAGGTGTTGGTGCCACCCACGAGTTCGTTCGGGGGCTGTTTCGAGTTTTCACCCTCTAACGCCATGTTTTGCTTAAGTCTAGAAATACATAAATTACCGTCGTATTCTCAAACCGAGAGACCCGCGGCTGCAGGGTTAGTTCCTACGAGTTACCTTGGTCCCGTGGTAGGTGTTGGTGCCACCCACGGGGCCGTTCGGGGGCTGTTTCGAGTTCTCACCCTCTAACGCCATGTTTTTAAGCCTAAGTGTAGAAATAGGCAAATTACCGTCATACTCTCAAACCGGGAGTCCCACGGCTGTGGGGTCAGTTCCTACGAGTTACATTGGTCCCGTGGGAGGTGTTGGTGCCATCCACGGGGTCATTTGGGGAAGTTTTGAGTTCTCACCCTCTAACGCCATCTTTTTAACCCTAAGTCTAGAAATATGCAAATTACTATCCTATTCTCAAACCGGGAGTCCCGCGGCTGTGTGGTCAGTTCCTACGAGTTACATTGGTCTCGTGGGAGGTGTTGGTGCCACCAACGGGGACGGTTAGGGGCTATTTCGAGTTCTCACCCTCTAACGCCATGTTTTTAAGGCTGAGTCTTAAAATATGAAAATTACCTCCGTACTCTCAAATCGAAAGTCCCGCGGCCGTGGCGTCAGTTCCTACGAGTTACATTGGTCCCGTGGGAGTTTTTGGTGCCACCCACGAGGACAGTCGGGGGCTGTTTCGGGTTCTTACCCTCTAACGCCATGTTTTTAAGCCTAAGGCTACAAATATTCAAATTACCATCGTACGCTCAAACTGGGAGTCCTGCGATTGCGTGGTCAGTTCCTACGAATTACCTTGGTTCCGTAGGAGGTGTTGGTGCCACCCACGGGGCCGTTCGGGGGCTGTTTCGAGTTCTCACCCTCAAACGCCATGTTTTTTATCCTAAGTCTATAAATATGCAAATTACCGCCGTACTCTCAAACCGGGAGTCCTACGGGTGCGTGGTCAGTTCCTACGAGTTACATTGGTCTCGTGGGAGGTGTTGGTGCCACCCATGGGGACAGTCAGGGGCTGTTTCGAGTTCTCACCCTCTAACGCCATGTTTTTAAGCCTAAGTCTAGAAATATGCAAATTAGCGTCGTACTCTCAAACCGGGAGACCCGCGGCTGCGAGGGCAGTTCCTACGAGTTACATTGGCCCCGTGGGAGGTGTTGGGGCCACCCATGGGGCCGTTCGGGGGCTGTTTCGAGTTTTCACCCTCTAACGCCATGTTTTTAAGCCAAAATCTTGAAATATGCAAATTACTGTCCTATTCTCAAACCGGGAGTCCCGCGGCTTCGTGGTCAGTTCCTACGAGTTACATTGGTCCCGTGGGAGGTGTTGGTGCCACCCACGGGGACGGTCGGGGGCTGTTTCGAGTTCTCATCGTCTAACGCCATTTTTGAAGTTTAAGTCTTGAAATATGAAAATTACCGTCGTAGTCTTAAATCGGGAGACCCGCGGTTGCGGGGTCAGTTCCTACGAGTTGCATTGGTCCCATGGGAGGTATCGATGCCACCCACGGGGACGTTCAGTGGATGTTTCGAGTTTCCACCCTCTAACGCCATGTTTTTAAGCCTAAGTCAAGAAATATACAAATTATTGTCGTATTCTCAAACCGGGAGTCCCGCGACTGCGGGGTCAGTTCCTACGAGTTACATTGGTCCCGTGGGAGGCGTTGGTGCCACCCACGGGGACGATCGGGGGTTGTTTCGAGTTCTCACCCTCTAACACCATGTTTTTATGCCTAAGTCTTGACATATGAAAATTACTGTCGTATTCTCAAACTGGGAGTCCCGCGGCTGCGTGGTCAATTCATACGAGTTACATTGGTCTCATGGGAGGTGTTGGTGCCACCCATGTGGCCGTTCGGAGGTTGTTTCGAGTTTTCACCGTCTAACGCCATGTTTTGATGAAGTCTAGAAATACACAAATTACCGTCGTATTCGGAAATCGAGAGACTTGCGACTGCGGGGTCAGTTCCTACGAGTTACCTTGGTCCCGTGGGAGGTGTTGGTGCCACCCACGGGTCCGATCGGGGGCTATTTCGAGTTCTCACCCTATAACGCCATGTTTTTAAGCCTAAGTCTAGAAATATGCAAATTACCGTCGTACTCTCAAACCAGGAGTCCCGCGGCTGCGTGGTCAGTTCCTACGAGTTACATTGGTCTTGTGGGAGGTGTTGGTCCCATCCACGGGGCCGTTTGGGGCTGTTTCGAGTTCTAACCCTCTTACGCCATGTTTTTAAGCCTAAGTCTAGAAATAAGGAAATTACTGTCCTATTCTCTAACCGGGAGTCCCGCAGCTGCGTGGTCAATTCCTACGAGTTACATTGGTCTTCTGGGAGGTGTTGGTGCCACCCACGGGGACGATCGGGGGCTGTTTCGAGTTCTCACCCTCTAACGCCATTTTTTAAGCCTAAGTCTATAATGCAAATTACCGTTGTACTCTTAAATCGGAAGACCCGCGGCTGCGGGGTCAGTTCCTACCAGTTACGTTGGTCCCGTGGGAGGTATCGATGCCACCCACGGGGACGTTCAGGGGCTGTTTCGAGTTCCCACCCTCTAATGCCATGTTTTTAAGCCTAAGTCTAAAAATATGCATATTGTCGTCGTACTCTCAAACATAAAGTCCCGCGGCTACGGGGTTAGTTACTACAAGCTACATTGGTCCCGTGGGAGGTGTTGGTGCCACACACGGGGACAGTCGGGGACAGCTTCGAGTTTTCAACCTCTAACGCCATGTTTTTAAGCCTAAGTCTAGAAATATGCAAATTATCATCGTACTCTCAAACCGGGATACCCGCGGCTGCGGGGTCAGTTCCTACGAGTTACCTTGGTCCCGTGGGAGGTGTTGGTGCAACCCACGGGGCCGTTTGGGGGATGTTTCGATTTCTCACCCTCTAACGCCATGTTTTTAAGCCTAAGTCTAGAAATATGAAAATTACCATCGTACTCTCAAATTGGGAGTCCCGCGGCTGCGGGGTCAGTTCCTACGAGATACATTGGTCCCGTGGGAAGTGTTGGTGCCACCCACGAAGTCGTTCAGGGGTTGTTTCGATTTCTCACCCTCTAACGCCATGTTTTTAAGGCTAAGTCTAGAAATATACAATTTACCGTCGTACTCTCAAACCGAGAGTCCCACTGTTGTGGGGTCAGTTCCTACGAGTTACATTGGTCCCGTGGGAGTTGTTGGTGCCACCCACAGGGACAGTCGGGGGCTGTTTTAGGTTCCCACTCTCTAACGCCATGTTTTTAAGCCTAAGTCTAGAAATATGCAAATTACCGTTATTAACTCCCAAAATTCGTAGGTTTTAATTCCCATATTTTTAAAATTACCAAAATACCCCTCTAGGTTGCTGGTATGGCACAAAAATGCCCCGGGGCCCAAACTAAACCCCCGGCTAGTGTTTTCTGACTATTTCGACCCTTCCGGACACGTTGGCGCACTCAAAATGACTATTCGGTTGATAAAAATAAAATTCACTTTTTAATTCAAATAATTACATTTTTGACGCGACTGACACGCGCGTCCCAACTAAATTTTCCAAATTGTCGTATTGCTATCTCGTGACAATTTAAATATTTTCAATATTCATATATTACCATATGTACGCATCATAATCAAATACCAACTCACATTTCGCTAGTATTTATATCCGAATTAATTTCTAATTAATTCTCATTTAATTTAATGAATCCCATAATTAAAAATCAATAAATATACGGGGTATTACATACTTCCCCCTAATAACAGAAGTTCGTCCCGAAATTCGGAACTAAAGAGTACCTGATAAAAACAACTCTGGATAACGTTCGCGCATCTCCTCCTCGCGCTCCCATATGGACTCCTCGGCATTATGATGCCACCACTAAACATGTAATAATGGTACTATCTTCGACCTCAGTTTCCGCTCGCTGTGGTCCAGAATAGCAATCGGTCCCTCCTCGTAGGAACTATCGGGCTGGAGGTCGATGTCCTCCAAAGCAATGTGAGTATAGGCCAAATCATCCCTAAGATATTTCCTTAGCGAGGAAATATGGAACACATCACGAATCCTATGCAAGTGCTCCGATAACCCAAGTCTATACGCAACTGTCCCAATCCGTTCGATGATAGGAAATGGCCCCACATATCTCAGTGCTAGTTTCCCCTTCTTCCCAAAACGCATGATCCCCTTCGTAGGAGATACTCTGAGTAAAATCTGGTCCCCCACTTTGAATTCTCTGAAGAACCTCTTGTCATCGTCATAGCTCTTCTGTCGGTCCTGAGCTACCCGTATGTGACTCCGTATCATCTCTATCCTTGCCGAAGTATCCTGAATCACTTTCGGCCCAAGGATTTTGTTGTCCCCCACTTCTAACCAACATGCTAGGTAATGACAAGGTCTACCATACAAGGCCTCAAATGGATCCATACCAATGGTGAACTGATAGGAGTTATTATAAGCAAACTCCACCAGTGGAAGGTATTGCTCCCATCCACCCCCAAAATCTAGGATACACATACACAACATGTCCTCCAACATCTGATTTGTTCGCTCAGTCTGCCCATCGGTCTGCGGGTGATAAGATGTACTCAACGGCAATTCAGTGCCCATAGCCTCCTGTAAACTCTCCCAAAACTGTGAAACAAATATCTTGTCTCGGTCAGACACGATATTTAGAGGCACACCATGAAGTCTCACTATTTCCTCAATGAAAATCTGGGCATACTGTCCCGTTGTGTAGTCTGTCCTCGCGGGTAGAAAATGAGCAACTTTGGCCAACCGGTCCAAATTTACCCAAATGGAGTCGTGACCCCTCAGTGACGTACGTAACCCAGTGATAAAGTCCATGGATATGCTCTCCCATATCCACGTCGAAACCTCTAATGGTTGTAGAAGTCCTGGCGGTCTCTGATGATCCACCTTTACCAGCTGACAAGTGGCGCATTTAGAAATAAACACGGCAATATCTCTCTTCATCCCGCTCCACCAATACTGACGTCTCATATCTTGGTACATCTTATCCCCACCAGGGTGTACCGCGAACCGTGAGCCGTGCGACTCTGTCATCACCTCGTGTCACAAGTCTTCCCCTTCCGGAACGACCACTATCCCATTAAAGCGTAATCCCCCGTCCGAGCTAACAGTATAGGACTCGGCTCCCTCTGCTAGTAATCGAACTATCTGCTCCTGAAAGAACGAGTCATTTGCCTGGGCCTTTACCACTCTCGTAACAATCCGAGGTGTAATCGTCATCATAGACATGAAAGATCGGGCCACTGCATCCTGGTGTCCCAACTCCTTCCACTTAGCTTTCCACACCTCGGCCACCTTATTTACTAGCCTACGGCTCATCGCGTCTGCTACCATGTTAGACTTCCCTTGGTGATATTGGATATCAAACTGATAATCCTTCACAAACTCAAGCCACCGTCTTTGACGCATATTCAACTCCTTCTGCATGAAGAGGTATTGTAGAGACTTGTGATCCGTGAACAACCGAAACTTCTCCCCCAGGAGACTTGTGAATAAAACGTCACAATACGAGTATAAATATTCAAATAAAATGCGAATCTCATAAGCAATTATATCAATATAATTTCTTAACAATACATTAACCGGATCACCAGGCCTCACCACCGTACCACGCCTATGCATTTTTCTAGCATATCCGAAAAAAGGAATATTGGCGGATGTCCAACTTCAGTGCCACATTAAAATCTCATGACAACATGCTCAACACCAAAATATAATACCACATGAATCGAAATTAGATTCCCACAAATACTTTCAGATTTCCAAAATTTATAAATTCAAATATGAGTCAATAATCACAAGAAAACAACGAGAATAATACTCGTGAGATTAAGGAGCATATTGTGTAAAATCCCATATCTTAAAATCATCACATAATTTCAGCCTCAAAATCTAATCACATCATCACCTGCCTCTCGTGAAAATAATCCAATCAAGTTCTACCCAAACTCGAGAAAACACCAAATAAGCCTTATAATCTAAGGTTGAAATCTTGAATAAGTTTGGGGCTATGGTTTGTAGATGAGAGGGAGTAATTTTGGAGAGGACTTCTAGTTCAAAAGTTTGAGAAAAAGTTATTTGAAAATCCAGGCCACGATTTAGTTGATATATAAAGGATTAAGAGTTTTATTAAGAAAGGAGTTCTAGTTAGATACAAACGATAAAATTTTTATTCCGGACGATCGGACCATTGAAATTGGATGAAATTTTCAGGAGAATTAGTTGAAGACGAGAGGAAGCTGTCAAAAAAAATTCAGCTCGATCGGGGCATTTAATATTTTTAAATATTTTTTTTGCTATAGAGTTTTATGTTTTGAGGGCTCTTAGAGAGTTTATATTTTGAGGACTCTTCTATATAATAAAAATTCAATTAAAACTCCATTTTAATTCCGATTTCAAAACCGTTTGAAATTCTCTCCTTTAAAAATAAAATCCAACATATTTGAGCAATAAAAAGAATTTTACCAAAAACTTTATTTTCCCTTATATTTTGAAAATACCCCAAAATTACGTGGGTTGTTACACTTCCCCACTAACAATGGAATTTCTCCCTCGAAATTCGCCGAATACCTAACTCTCAAAAATCAGGCCAACAATCTCCAAAAATAATCTCGTCACCAAAAAAATAATTTACTCACATCTAATCTAGATGCCTAATGCAAAACGATTCTCTAAAAATTTCTATCTCCAAATTCGCTCCATAAAAACGCAACAGACCTAAAACCCAAGATCCGAGGGTGGTCATACACCTAAGCTCTGATACCATTCTGTAACACCCCGCCCGTCTGGGGAGAGAGAACGGAGCGATACTACGATAAACTAAATCAATTCCACAATTTAACAAGGTATAGAGCATCTAAATCCCATAATAGAAAAGAAACCGCTAATATCAAATCTCTTGAAATAAATACAATAATTCTCTCGAATAAATTACAGGATCTAACTCGAAAATAAAATGCAAATCTTCAATGCTCTATACATCAAAATAATACAATCTTCTTATTGTATTAAAAATCCTTCCCAATAATAATCCAAGCTAAAAATCATCCCATTTGGTCCATAGCACTCAAATCCGCGCTAACCTGCCAACTAAAAGAAAATATGGGGAAGTATGCAATACGACAGGAAAGATGCTCAACAAATATTAGTGGTGAATAAAACGTCACAATACGAGTACAAGTATTCAAACCAAATGCGAATCTCATAAGCAATTATATTAATATAATTTCTCAACAACACATTAACCGGATCACCAATGCGAATCTCATGACAACATGCTCAACACCAAAATATAATACCACATGAATCGAAATTAGATTCCCACAAATATTTTCAGATTTCCAAATGAATTTATCAATTCAAATATGAGTCAATAATCACAAGAAAACAACGAGAATAATACTCGCGAGATTAAGGAGCATATTGTGTAAAACCCCATACCTTAAAATCATCATATAATTTCAGCCTCAAAATCTAATCACATCATCACATTCCTCTCGCAAAAATAATCCAATCAAGTTCTACCCAAACTCGATAAAACACCAAATAAGCCTTCTAATCTAAGGTTGAAATCTTGAATAAGTTTGGGCTATGGTTTGTAGATGAGAGGGAGTAATTTTGGAGAGGTCTTCTAGTTCAAAAGTTTGAGAAAAAGTGATTTGAAATGCCAGGCCACAAATTAGTTGATATATAAAGGACTAAGAGTTTGATTAAGAAAAGAGTTCTAGTCAGATACAAACACTAAAAATTTTATTCCGAAGGATCGGACCGTTGAAATTGGATGAAATTTTTAGGAGAATTAGCTGAAGACGAGAGGACGCTGTCAAAAAAAAATTCAACTCCATCGGGCCGTTTAATATTTTTCAATATTTTTTTTTGCTAGAGAGTTTTATGTTTTGAGGACTCTTAGAGAGTTTTATAATTTGAGGACTCTTCTATATAATAAAAATTCAATTAAAACTCCATTTTAATTTCGATTTCAAAATCGTTTGAAATTCTCACCTTTAAAAATAAAATCCAACATATTTGAGCAATAAAAAGAATTTTACCAAAAACTTTATTTTCCCCTATATT
This sequence comes from Sambucus nigra, assembly GCA_949130495.1. NCBI lineage: Eukaryota > Viridiplantae > Streptophyta > Magnoliopsida > Dipsacales > Adoxaceae > Sambucus > Sambucus nigra. Next base: position 288,465,485 of record OX422208.1, read on the forward strand.
TTGAAAATATCCCAAAATTATGCGGGTTGTTACACCCCCCTCATGCGCCTCATATTACCCCACAACGAAGAAGTTTGGAGTACACTCTAAATCAATTTGTGCAAACTCAGTCAGCCCTGAACGCTCAAAATGCCCCAAATTATGTCGACTTAAAGGCATCATTGTCTAAGTTTCAATGTTCCCTAAGTGTCTAAGAGAAGGGAAAGTTTCTCGCCCAAGGCCAAAGACCTCCCTAATGCCAAAATTATGTAAGATGTATTATCGACGAGAACAAAGATCAATATAGTGCGATAACCACTCTGCGTAGTGGATGATTTGTTCACTTATCACCTCTTCGATAACGTACATAATGATAAGGAGATTTCACTCGACATGAAAGAGGTTGAAGATGTCCCCTTAAAAAAGAGTGGTAATGATTACACAGTTAGGCACGAGGGGGTTATGAAACCTCCCATTGCTGGTCTATACCCTGAACTATTAGTATCCCACTCTAAAGAGACAAATTATGATTGTATTATAGACATTCTTAAGCAAGTAAAGATTAATTTACCTTTCCTTGAAACCATAAAGTAGCTTCCCATGTATGCTAAGTTTCTTAAGGGCTTGTTCATAATAAAATTAAGGTTAAAGGTAAAGAAAAATGTTTTTTTAGAATAGAACGTCAGTTCAGTACTCTTAAGCAATGTTCCAAATATAAAGATATGGGTGCACCAACCATTTTGTGCATTATGGGGAAGAATTGAATCGAGAGAGCGCTAATAGATTTAGGCACGAGTGTTAACATTATTCCCTACTCCATCTATAAGAAATTAGATTTTGGGGGACCTTAAGCACATAAATATTACTCTCCAAATCGTGGATCATTCCATGAAGATACCTCGGGGGATATTTAAGGACGTGATCATCCAAGTTAACACTTTATACTTCCCTATATATTTTATCATTTGGTATGAGGAGCCGTTTTCCTTCCTGAGTAATCATGTTCCCATGATGCTTGACCGCCCATTCTTAGATATGTCTAATGCATTGATTAATAAACACAATGGGAAAATGCATCTCACATTCAAGAACATGACTCTCGAAACAAATATCTTCAACATCACTAAGCAAGAGGGTGATGGGGGCGAATTGAGAGAGATGGATTTTATGGAAGAGACAGTTCACAAGCACATTGAGAGGAATTATATGAGGGAGCTATTAGGGGTATGTCTTTTTACATAAAGTGAGAGAGATAACTCTGATGTTGAGCGAGAGGTAGAGAAGGCTAATCATGCCTATTGAGACGAAAAGTGAGCACGTAGAAGTGAGAGGGATAGAGAGTTTTGATGAGAGTAATAGTGGGTATTCGGAGATTGAGAAAGAGAGAGAGTTAGGAGATATGACCCTAGAGGAATTTAAGAAAGAATTCAGGCTGGTGGATATGAACCTTAATGTCGAAGTCCAATTGTTAATGGACTCTTTTTGTCATTTAGAGGAGAACGACTGGAAAAATTGGATATATAAATTCCTTCTTTCTGATCATCCACCCATGCCACTTGAGTTCTCGGATGTGATCGAGGAGAAGACTAGTGTTTTGTCCGATTTAAAGTTCCATCCAAGCAGTATCATATGTAAGGGGAATCTAGGTTTAGCATGTCCTTCCAATTTTCATCGAGATATCCTCTCTAAGCCGGGACAAGTATGCTGCAATTCGATCGGGCACCACAGTCATCCTATTGAGATCATTCATCATGAGCCTCGAGGTTTCCATCATACCTATGCGGATGATCCCCAATTATTTCGATTCTTGGTTTACGATATGAGGAAAATGGAGAAGAAGAGAGCATCAGACCCCGTTCACGGGGTCAGGAGAGTTTTAGGAGAAAGAGAGAGGTCGTCGTACCCCCGACGCGTATGGGGTGATTTTTATTTTACACTGTTGAGTAGAGTTAGTTTTAGGGTAGTTTAGAGGCACGTAGAGGTCATGATTTAAAAAGGTTAAGACCACACATTGGCTTTTCACACACGAGAGAGCATACATTAATATTTTTGGATTTTAAAAGATGGCTAATATTTTTGGATAACAAACGATTGCCTAACTTCATCCCGAAGGTTTGAGGTGCAATGGAGAGGAGAGATATGGGGTAGGAACACTTAGACTCTGAAAAATCATGAAGAAAAATTGATTTAGGGTATAGGGCAATCGTTGGACCGCAGGCCGAACTAGTTTGGATGGGAACTGGTTCGGATGACCTCCTGCAGATTCTCCCCCCCCCCCCCCCCCCCTCCTTTTTTATTTTTCCCACCTCTCCCCTTCCATTTTTTTTACCATTTCACATTTTTCCATGTACCTCCCCTTTTATCCGTGATCATACACCACCGGCCCCTCGCATTAGCTCTTACGTTGTAATGTTTTTATTGCTATTTCTTTATGTAGTTCTTTTATGCTTTATTGTTTCATCATTGCAAGAACTATGTAATTTATCCTTTATCGTACTGTAATAAATTATAGTGGAAATAAAAGTTTTGCATTTTGATATTTGTTACTTTTTATTTTGTACTCTTCTTTTATTTTAGATTTTAGTCATATTCATTAAGGATAATGCAAAAGTTAAGTTTGATGTGTGTGTGTGTGTTTGTGTGTTTGTGTGTGTATGTGTGTGTATGAAGCACATCTTTTAAAAATCTTACAAATTTTAAAATGCCTCCACCCAAAAATGAAAATTTTAAGTCAAAAATATTTTTCTTCAAAATAAATAAAAATTGGAATTGAAATTTTTCGAAAATATCACTAAATTTTTTGTTTGAAGTCTCAAATTGTAAAAACTAAATGCACAAAGCCAAAATTGATCAAAAATGAAAATTGAGCGAAAATTGACGACTTAACGAATAAGTGTGGAGATTTATTAACCCGGTGAGATTTCGAGCCTATCACTTTTTCTGAGTAATTAAATCAACCTGAGTTAATGGTTAACTCAACGTTCGATTCAGTGTTTAAAATAAGTCCTTGAAGATCTCTAAGTCTTTGTTTTGATCAGTTATGTGAAACAAGCGAGATGTCATCTTAAAAACGCGCTAAAAATACCTATAAATTAAATGAATCTCAAGACGCAGATGGTAAAATAATTAGTAATTCGGATAAATGAAGTTAAGCCATCGTTTGTTATCCAAAAATATTAGCAATAAAAAGTGATGCAATTCAAGGAGCTGAATATGAATGTGGGGCTGATCATACACATGGGAGTGGAGCTAAATTTGCACAAGAACCTTTGTCACTTTCTAGTCGTCTAATTACAAGACTTAGGTCCAAACATTTTAAGGAAGCACTTATTAGGCTAATCCAAGAGAATTGAGCTGATTCTAAAAAGATGAAGACCAAGATGGGCCCACTTGATAATCAAGGCTTAGTCCACGTCATTAAAGCAACTTGGGGAGCTAACTAGCATGAAAAAATGTGACCATTATGTTCACACCATAAATGGGCATGAATTTATCTGTTTTCAAGGTTAATAAATGAGGGATGGATCTAGTCTTGGTTGATTATCTTTAAATAAATTGAACCTAGTCATTTAGTCATATTTTGTGGTTTTTCAAGTCCAAGTGGCCTAAAAACGTGGGGACTTGTTTACTTTTACAATTGTGTTGTTTTAATGTTGTATTTATTTCTTTTCCAATTCTTGGAGGGTTGTTCCAAGTATAAATCATAGGAGCTATGAATTTTGTAAGCATCTTTTGGACATTAACTAATATTATTGTGAGATATTTTGTTCCTTTTGGTTCTTAAGAAAGCTTTCTGATCTTATCAAGTTAATCTTGTGGCATTCAAACAACCAAACTTATCACCTTGATTTGTTAGAGATTCTTGGGTTTCTTGGTGTGGAGTTTTTAATCCTTCGTAGTCTTGGTTCTTATCTCGCTAAGTAACGAGTCAAGGCTCAACAAAATTTGTCTATACGATCTTAGGGTTCTTTAACCATCATTGTTATTGGGTTTCATCACAATTGTTGGTGGGGTTCATATCATTTGGTATGAAAGCCTATTTCTAAACCAAGTTTGACTATTTTTTTTTTTTCTTGTTTACTCCTTCAGAAAAAAAAGAAAAAAAAAAGAAAAGTGGTTTTAGGAGGTGAGAAACAAGATTGAAACAAAAAAGTTGTATGAGTTCTTTTCTTTTCGTATTGCTTAAACTGTAGAAACCATATTATTCATTCATTTTTTCTCCTACAATCAAATTCCTTACCTTTTGATGAGTTCTGGTTGCTCCTCAATCTAAATTTGTACTGGATAATTTGAATTTGTTTATTAAGTTCGATTAAGAACTAAAGAGGACAAAAAAGAGTGGAAAAAGGCAAGAGGGTATGAGATCATAAGAGGGTGAAAGACATTTTGAGTGAAAATACAAGTGTGAGTGAAACACGCGAGGAAACGTATGCGGGGTTTTTAATCTTATTTTGTACATCTAAATGTGTCCAATATTCAAGAAGAATACACAACCGAAGAAGTTCAATAACCAGCCATTCCAAACCTTCAAGTGCAAGCATTGTTAGGGGAGATGAGGCATATGTTAGGGCTAAATTAGAACCTATTCAAGAGAGATTAGATAGGGTAGAAGTGGAAATGCCTAGGAGGCAGAAACAAGACATTTCCAAAGGCAACAAGGCGGGCGTGTTCCATGGGGAAATGTTGAGGAAGAAGTGGAGTTGGAGGAGTTTGATGTGCCATATGTGAATCGGGGCAGGTTTGGGCGTGGTTATGAGAATAGAGATGTTATGATGGCTAGACCTAGGAGGGATAATGATTTAGGAAACATAAAGATTAAAATCCCATCTTTCCAAGGTAAAAATGATCCTGAAGCTTATTGGGAGTGGGGAACTAAAATGGAGATGATGTTTGATTGTCACAACTATTCAGAGATGAAGACGTTTAAGTTTGCTCCAATTTAATTCACTGAGTATGTCATTATTTGGTGGGATAAATTACTGATTAATATGAGGAGGAATAAAGAGCCACCCATTGACACTTGGGAGGAGAAGAAAATGCTTGTGAGGAGGAAATTTGTACCCAACCACTACTATAGGGATTTGGTTAAAAAAGTGTAGAGATTAACTCAAGGTTCCAAGTGTATGGATGAGTATTACAAGGCGATAGAGGTAGACATGATCCGAGCTAATGTGGAAGAGGAATGAGAAGCCACCATGGCTAGGATTTTGTATGGTTTACATCATGAGATTACTGATATAGTCGAGTTGTAGCACTATGTTGAGTTGTCGAATAATGTTCATCAAGCCATAAAGGTGGAGTAACAGCTCAAGTGGAAGAGGTTAATAAAGAAGGGACAAATTGTGGATACCAACAACACATGGAAAACAAACCCTAAAAGGGATGAGAATATACCAAATAAGCCAAAATTTGAACCTTTTAAGAATGCCAAGTCAGCGATAACCCCAACTTTAGGTAATATCGATACTTATACTTCTAAAACACGTGATATTAAGTGTTTTAAATGTCAGAGATGAGGTCACACAGTCAACCAGTGTGTAAATAACAGGGCGATGGTGATTAATGCGCAAGGAAAGCTTGAGTCGGAGAATGAAGAAAAAGTAGATGATGACATACCACCTTTGGAAGACGCTGATGATGAGTAAAATGTTGTTATAGGAGATTTCTTAGTAGCAAGGCAATTTCTCAATGTGTAGTTTAAGGAGGAATAATGTAACCAAAGGGAGAACTTGTTCCATACTAGGTGCTTTGTAAATAACAAAGTGTACAGCATTATTATAGATGGGGGGTTGCATAAATGTGGTCAGCAATGATTTGGTGGAGAAGTTTCATTAACAACCTTGAAACAACCTCTCCCTTATCGACTTTAGTGGCTGAATGAATGTAGTAAAATCAAGTTGACGATGCAAGTGTTGGTGGCATTATCTATTGGCAAATATGAGGATGAGCTTCTTTATGATGTGGTTCCTATGCATTTATGACATTTATTGTTGTGGAGGCCATGGAAATTTGACCGAAAGATAACGTATAATAGGTTCATAAATAAGTATTTTTTTACTCTTAAAAATAAATTTATCACTCTTGTGCTATTAACACCAAAAGAGGTTATGGAGGACCAACTAAAGTTGCAAAGGTCAAATGAAAAGAAGAGAGAAAAATAAAGGAAGGCTGAAGTTGAGAAAAAAGAAAATTAGAGAAAAGAAGTTAAGAAAAAATAAATTGAGAGAAAAGAAGTTGAGAAATAAAGAGAGAGAGAATAAATTCAATTACATTGCAAAAAATAGTGAGATCAATAGAGCATAATTTTCACATCAACCTCTTATTGTACTCATATACAAGGAGGCTCTTTTTTCTACTAATGATTTGCATGGTTCATTATCGAGCAGGAGTTTGAAGATGTCTTTCTCGAAGAGGTACCTCATGGCTTGCATTCAATTAGAGAAATTGAACATCAAATTAATTTCATACCTAGTGCATTAATTACAAACCTACCTATCTATAGGAGCAATCTAGAAGAAACAAAGGATATGCGAAGGGAAGTAAGTGAATTAATGGAGAAAGGATATGTGAGGAAAGTATGAGTCCTTGTGCATTTTCGGTGCTGCTAGTTCCTAAGAAGGATGGGACATGGAGGATATGTGTTGATTGTTGAGCCACTAACAACATAACAGTAAAGTATCGTCATCCTATTCCTAGATTAGATGATATGATGGATAAATTGCACGCTTCTTTTGTTTTAACAAAAATTGATCTTAAGAATGGATATCATCAAATTAGGATGAAAGAAGGTGATTAATGGAAAATTGCCTTTACACTAAATATGGCTTGTATGAGTGGTTAGTAATGCCTTTTGGTTTAACTAAGTCTCCTAACACTTTTACGCATTTAATGAACCATGTTTTGCATGCATTTATTAGTAGATTTATAGTTGTACATTTTGATGATATTTTAATTTACAACAAAAACATGGAAGAACCTGTAGTGCATTTGAAATCTTTTTAGATGTGCTAAGGAAAGAAAAGTTGTTTGCTAACCTCAAAAAGTGAACCTTTTACATGGATAAGTTTGTGTTTCTTTTCTTTGTTATTAGTTCTAAAAGAATTTAAGTGGATGAGGAAAAGGTAAAAGCAATTCAAGAGTGGCCAACGCCTATAACAATAAACCAAGTGAGGAGTTTCCACGGCCTAGGTAGCTTTTATATATGATTTGTGCATGATTTTAGTAGCTTGGACACACCTCTCACTGAAGTCACCAAGAAAAATATGTCATTTGATTAGGGAAAGAAAAAAGAAAATCCCTTTAACCTGATCAAAGAAAATTTAACTAACGCACCTTTACTTATTTTACCTAACTTTACTAAAACAATTGAAATTGAGTGTGATGCTTCAGGTATTGGAGCTATCTTAATGCAAGAAGGTCATCCAATCACCTATTTTAGAGAAAAGTTGAGTGGCGCAGTTCTAAACTATCCCACTTATGATAAGGAGATGTATGCTCTGGTGAGGGCTTTGGAAAATTGGTACCACTATCTATAGACAAAGGAATTTGTGATTCACACATCATGAATCCTTGAAGCATTTGAAGGGACAAAAAAAATTGAACAAACATCATTCCAAGTGGGTGGAATTCATTAAGACATTTTTTTATGCGATAAAAAATAAGTAAGGTAAGGAAAATATGGTGGCTGATGCATTATCCGGAAGGTATGCTTTACTTTCCATTATAGACACAAAATTTCTTGGTTTTAAATACATTAAGGATTTGTATGCACAATATATCAATTTTAGTGGTGCGTTCAATGCATGTGAAAAAGTGGAGTTTGGAATGTTTTATAGGCATGATGGATTTTTGTTTCGAGAAAATAAATTATGTGTGCCTATGTGTTCTTTGCGTGAATTGCATGTGAGAGAAGCTCATATTGGTGGTTTAATGGGCCATTTTGGTGTAACTAAGAATTTTGAAATTTTACATGATAATTTTTTTGGCCTCATATGAAATGTGATGTGGAAAGAATCTGGGAGAAATGTATCACCTGTAAATAGGCCAAGTCAAAGTTGAAACCCCATGGTTTGTACCCCCCCCCCCCCTTTGCTTATACCTAATGAACATTGGACTGATATTTCTATGGATTTTGTTTTGGGTTTACCTAGGACTAATATGGGGAGAGATTCAGTTTTTATGGTGGTAGATAATTTCTGTAAGATGGCACACTTCATTGCATGTCATAAAATCGATGATGCATTGCATATAACGGGTTTGTTTTTCAAAGAAATTATTAAGTTACATGGCATGCCTAGGATCATTGTTTTTGATAGGGATGTAAAGTTTTTGAGTTACTTTTTGAAGACATTATGAGGAAGTTGGTAACCAAGTTATTGTTTTCTACTACTTTTCATCCACAAACTGATGGCCAAACTGAAGTAGTGAATGTAACTTTATCTTCTTTGTTGCATGCTATCATCAAGAAAAAATTAAAAACATGGAGGATTGTTTGCCACATGTTGAATTTTCTTAGAATAGAAGTATACATAATGCATCTAAGTTTTCTCCATTTGTAATTATTTATGGGTTTAATCCATTGTCACCTTTGGATTTAATTCCTTTACCTTAGAGTGAACCGATAAACTTAGATGGAAAAAAAGGCTGAATTTGTAAAGAAGATTCACGAAAAGTCTAGGATGAACATTGAAGGGAGGACTGAATAATATTTCCATCAATCCAACAAGGGAAGAAATAAGGTAGTGTTTAAACCGGGAGATTGGGTTTGGTTTCACTTAAGGAAGGAATGTTTTCCAAAAAAACGACATTCAAAACTCCTACCTCGGGGTGATGGACCATTTCAAGTTTTGGAATGCATCAAAGATAATGCATATAAGCTTGACTTACCAGGTGAGTACGGTGTTAATACAAGCTTTAATGTTGTCATTTTATCTCATTTTGATACATGTGATGATTTGAGAACAAATCCTTCTCAAGAGGGGGGAATGATGCAATTCAAGGAGTTGAATATGATGAAGATGAACATGGGGCTGATCATACATGTGGGAGTGGAGATAAATTTACACAAGATCCTTTGTCACTTTTTAGTGGTCTAATTACAAGACTGGGAACCAAACATTTTAAGTAAGCACTTATTAGGATAATCCAAGAGAATTGCGCTGATTTTGAAAAGATGAAGACTTAAATGGGCCCAAATGATAATCAAGGCTTAATCCATTCCATTAAAGATTTTTGGGGAGCTAATTAGCATGAAAAAAGTTAAATAAGTTATGTGAGTTCGAAGTCGAGAAGAGAATCCAGGGGAAAAATAGAAAATTTAGAAAAGTTAACCCGCGAACCGGTTCAGATTCTGAGGGAACCGATTGACATGAGCGTGAACTTTTAATTTATTCTGAATTTTTACTAAGAGTTGTATGGGTTTAGGATTCTTTCAAAAATGATTTAATGAGTTGTAACTTAACATTAGGAATATCTTACATTATCTTAACCACTTTAATATGCATATTACAATGTATAATGTATATAAATTTTATGCATAATATACTATCGAGTTGACAAATTTGTAATAGACTTATATTAGAATATGATATTGAACCTATTAAGGTATATGCATAATACATATTTCGAGTTGAAAAACATGAAATATGTTTAATATCATATTCAATTGTAATATGCATATTACAACTTATAATGTATATGGAACGTAAAGCCTTAGCCAACAAATTAGACTTGTATTTAAAGAAGTTGAACTTCCATTGTAGTATCACCAATAGTTCTACAAAAATTTGGTTCCTATGGAATTGTGAAGTCCAAGTGATTGTGATTGAGAGTGAAGATCAGCTATTTGTCAAATAATTTGATTTACAGTCCCTGAACAAAAAAATTTATATTGTTATTATGTACGCAAGTGTTCTGCTATGGAAAGGAGATTGTTTGGGATAACATTAAAAAGATAGTCCTCCCCACCACTCTTCATTCTCCTATGGCGATTAAGGATTTCAATATGGTTATAAGTGCATTCAAAATTTCAATGATATGATTGCTACTATCTCTTATGGACGTAGGATTCTCTGAATCTAGAATCAGTTAGACAAACAATAGGGTGAATGGTATCATATTCAATAGACAAGATAGAGGTCTAGCTAATCACCAGTGGTTGATGGATTCCTAATTCCAATATTTCTCATCTTCATAGAAACTGCTCAGACTATAGTACATTACTTCTCTCAGTTAAAACGGTTACGGATGATTGTCCTAAGCTATTAAAGATGATTGATACTCTCTCTCTCTTGTGGGCTTAGGATTCTCTAAATATGGGAGAAATATTATGAAATTTGATTAAAGTTAAATAATAATCATGATTCATAAACATGCCATCCATTACCACGTCACCATTCAATAGAATTAGTGATTAAACGTTCCTAAAATTAGCTTTACCACTGCCTTAAAAAGGTCATAAAGGCTTTCAAGAAAAAGCTCTTTTGACTTGGTTGATTACTCCAATTAGATTTGACAAATTTCTAAGTTACAACAAACATGATGTTGGGAGAGAGATACTAAGGTAACCAGGTCCAATTGAAAGAGAACGCAGTACCAGATATCATAAACTTGATGAAGAAATAAACTTCTTACGTTCTAACCTCCTTTTCTCCCTCTAATTGACTGAGGGGTTGTTTCATGTCTAGGATAGGATGCTTTGTCATGTTCATATCATATGATTCCTATTCCTAGGTTGTACCATTTGTATCATTATTTTTTGCTTTTTTTATTTTTTTGAAAAATCCAAAAAGATTTTCTTTTTATAAAATTTTTAGAAAAGCACAAAAAGATTTTTTGTATTTTATTTTCACCTTTTATGGATGAGCATTTAAGATAGCCGAGTCACAAATTTCATTCCATTTATCCATGTGACTGTTTGATAGTGATATGAGACGCTAAATCATTGCATCCATGTGCTTTACATTGTTTGGAGTCTTTAAGATCTGATTAGTGATATCTTTCAACATGTTTGGCTCCTTATCTCCTTTATTGCACTCATTCACGGTTTTATTTGATTATTGTACTTGTCTATTACATATTGTCTTGAGTGTTTCCATCTCAATTATGTCTATACAACGAACCATATGCGATAAAACTTGACAAGATTGGAATACATGTAAAAAAAACGTTTGGTGAGATTGTTTTTTTTAAAACGGTGAAGGGCTACGAAAGGTAATTATCCATCCTTTGCGATTAAGCCACCATTAAATCGGACCTAAAAAATTGAGGAATTTTATTATCCGGGGTCCAAAGAGGTTAAAAGAGCCCGAAAAAATTTAAAGCAATAAAAAGCAATACATGTCAAATATGGTCCATTTAGGTTTCACCATCTATTCTCCAAAGTTTGAGAATTTAGATCACCTCTATTCAATATATAAATCTGAGGGAGTTTGGTTGGAGAATTTAAACGGGTTTGCACTTACTTGAAAGTCCTAAAAAAGCATTAAATCGTTTTGGACGTTATTGGTGTAGAAATCATTTTGAGCTTTGATTTGTTAATTTGATTGAGTCAATGTCTCATATTTCCATCTTTTTACACCTAAGATGTTGAGTGCATTCGTTAGGAGTATCCGATATTCATCGTGCACATATGTCATGTTTGTATGCATTGATTTTCCTATCAAATTTGATCACACCCCTACATTTACGCTATCATCGACTTGGATGTTTTTGTGTTTGTTCATGGTGTGATTTTTTGTTGTATATTTTGTATAAAAAATTTTGAAAAATTCAAAAATAGATTTTTTCTTACCATGTGACCTTTTCTATATTTATGCTTCTCATTTCTGTCTATTTGGGGACAACATAAAAAGTGGGAGAATGAATTATGGGGGAGATGTGTTTGGTTGATTTATCAATGATTTTCTTAAGCTTAATTGATCAATGATTTTAGCATATCATTATATTTCAAACTGTTTCTTGTCACGAGTATCTGCTTTATCTCATGTGTGTAGGTACAAAGTTGATTTATTGGATTGCACACCCTGATGAGAAAAGCTTTAGGAGTTTGCTTTGGGAGTTTCTGAAGAGCTGAATATTTGAAGATTTGAAGACATGTCATGTAGTATTCTCAGTTTGAGGGTTTAATGGGGATATTATATTATATGTCATTTGTTTTAGGGAGATTGCATGATTCGTATTTTTTATGTATGTACGGGCATAGACATAGGGGGAGATTTGCAAGGATATAATTTTATAAATATCCGGGGTAGAAACTAGGAATTTTCTGTTTTCCCTAGATCACAGTTTGTATGTCTGATACCGCTACAGTCGGCACGTCAACAGGATAATCCACGACGACCTCTATCCAAATTCATGCATCCATCATCTTCACATGTGCATCATGCTACATGCGATGTGCTGCTCAACTGTTTCCCACTACTCCACTACACATTATTGGTAAAATTATTTATTGGAGTTGTTTATATTCGCATAAATATATGGGAAATTTTTTAGAAATTTTCTTTTCGAAGTCTGATTTATTTTTATAAAAAGAAAAAAAATTCTTAGTATAGAAGCGGAGTGCCTCGATTGAAGAGCTCGTTCAAAAGAGACTGCATTGTCGTTCGAGCGAGATCAGCATCTTGTGCGAAGTCGTTTGAGCGACACGTGTCCTTCGTTCGAGCGATGCTGCCACCTCAATTTTTGTATAAATACCAGTGTACCTTCTACACGTTTTCCCAAGTCTTTTTTGCACACACAAATTCTGTAAAAACATTATAGAATCAGGCTTCACCTTTTAAGGTTTTCTTAAGCCTTTTTTTATTCACATAATCACTCCCATTTATATGTGTGAATTGTTAAAATTTCAAGAGGATCATTTACTCTTCTGGAGTACTTTGTGGAGGAGCCGTCTTCTTCTCTACTTCTGCCCACCTGGAATTCCTGCGGGAGATTCCAGCCGACGACATCAGAACCGACACCTGCGGGTATTTGTGTGTCACACTTATTTTCATTTTAATCCGCGTAACCATATCTTAAAAAATTATAGTGAAAATAAAAGGTTTTGCCCCTTTGGGGGATTTTTCCTCACTTGTGTGTGTTTGAATATTCTTGCACGATTTCATTATTTTCAGTCACACCAAGATGCATGTTTAGGATTTAATTAAAAAACTGAGTTTAATTAAATAATTTCTAAATTTGAACGCAAGTGCACTCTTCACCTTCAAAGATTCAAAGATATATATGTAGACATCACATTCTAGGAACCCGAAGTCTCTCCTTAGGTCCCTAGCACCTCCCATTTTCACTACAAAACCTAGTTTATACTTCGAGTACTGATCTAGACGCCAACGGGCACTCTCGGGACCCGTTGAACTCTATCAACTCTTCCATCAGAGAAAAAGCCTTTGAATATTCTAAGGGCTTTGAATCTACTTTTCAAAGGTACGCCCCGTGTATGAATCGGCATAACGGTTTAGATGAACGGACCATTTTACCACCAAAAATTGATCTGGAGGTCACCGGGAGCTCTTAGGCCCCCATTTGACCCTAGTCAACTTCATCTTCAGAGTGTGTGTGGACGCAGGTAAACCCTATTCACCGTGTGGCATGTAGTGGACACTGCCTCTACCCAAAATCTCCTAGCAACTTTACAACCTAGAAGCATAGATCTAGCTATTTCCTGGATCGTCCTATTCTTTTTCTCAACAATCCCATTTTGCTGAGGAGTCTTCACAATAGAAAACTCATGTTTGATCCCAAGGCTATCACATTAAATATCTACCTTTACTTCCTTAAATTCTGTGTCATTGTCACTACGTATTCTGTTAATAGTGACTCCGTGTTGGTTTTGCAGGACACGGCACTTGGTCGTTAAAAACTCTACAGCGTCGATTTTCTCTCTTAGAAAACTTATAATCGAATATCTAGAGAAATCATCTACCATCACGAGGATATACCTCTTACCACCCAGACTCTCAGTTCGAGTAGGACCCATAAGATCCATGTGAATCAACTCAAGTACACGGGAGGTGGTAATGGAATGCAACTTCCTATAGGGGCTACGGATTTGCTCTCCCAACTGACAGGGTCCACAAACTGTGGAAGTCGGCTTTCCAAGTGATGGTAAGCCACGTACTAGGCACTTTTTAGCTAAGCGAGTTAAATCTCTAACGTTCACATGACATAGACATTGGTGCCACAGATCCATAGGAGTGATCGTGGCACTATTGTAGATAAGTGAGGATGTGGGAACAGTCCCATAACAATTATTCTATGTCCTCACCCCTTGCACCAAAAGTTTACTGGCTTGATTATAGACATTACACACTTCCCGGTCAAAATTTATTGCAAAGTTAGCGTTGCACAGTTGGCTAATGCTGAGAAGGTTTGCTTTCAAACCTTTTACGTACAAAACATTCTCTAGCTTAGGAAATCCTGGTAACTCTACATTACCTCATCCTACAATGCTAGACTTGCTCCCATCTCCAAAGGTGACTCTACCTTCCTTATACTCCTCTAGGAAGGTAAAATATGAGACATCACCTGTCATATGTCTAGAGCACCCACTATCAAAATACCATTGTGAGGTATTATGTGCTTTGAGAGCGACATGAAAAATAAGAGACTTTTTATCTTTCTTAGGCACCCAAGAAGTGGTAACCTTTTGTTTACCCTTGTTGTTATTGGTTTTAGCTGGGATGCGAGAAGCATTCACTAACGGCAAAGACATCCGTCGAAATTCCTCCATCAAGCTCTGTGATGTGGCAGCTAAAAACTCAACACGCTCTCTCAGACTAGCAAAGCCATCAGTATGATGGATGGAGCAATAGTACATCGTGTCCAACCCAAACTATAGAAAAACTCCCTGAGGTGGCCTTTTCTTTTGCAGTACGTACAAAAGAACGCAGTCTTAGGCGGACCTGGATTTATTTTTCTTGGTCGAACTCTCCTTCGTGGTTTTTCACGATGGACATATGGAGTCATAGTAAACTTAGGAACTGGTCCAGGTGCAATTTGGGACTTGGAGGCATCATCATAACCTATTCCCTGCCTGTCACCGAAACCTAAATCGGGGCCATGGAGCATCTTTCCCATCTTTTCTGGTCTGTTCTCGATTTGAACCTTAACTTCCCGTGCTCTCTCAAGATCATGAGTAAGCTGGGCAATAAGGGCTTCTAGTTTCTTCCGAGTCTCCAGGGAGGACTGGAGCTCACTCGTAAGACTAGACACTTATTTAGTCAAATCCCCTTTCTCTTTC
This sequence comes from Sambucus nigra, assembly GCA_949130495.1. Lineage (NCBI taxonomy): Eukaryota > Viridiplantae > Streptophyta > Magnoliopsida > Dipsacales > Adoxaceae > Sambucus > Sambucus nigra. The sequence goes on from OX422208.1 coordinate 288,480,705, forward strand.
TCAAAACCACTCTCCCTCTCTCCAAACAGTCTCTCTCTCTCTCTAAACAAACATTCTTTCTTAACACAGGTTGACTCTCTCTCTCGCTTCTTCTAAATCTTCCTCTAATGCGGTGATCATAAGAACTAACGCTTTGTTACACTTTTGGTTTTAAATGACTCATTATATAACTCAGCGTAGGCACATTGAAGATTACTCTCGCTCTCACTTGCATTATCCTCCCCCTCTCTCACATCGCTCTCACTGTCGAGGTATCCCTGTGAAGCAGCATCCTTATTTTCGTGAGGAGCACTAGAACTATTCACGACTAGCCATGAATGCGATGAAGTTACACTCATGCGGTGACTCGTCTCTAGGGTCCACCGACTCGACCTCACTGTCGTCACTAAGGGTAGCATTAAGGATAACTTTGCCATTTTCTCTGTTCAGCCTAGTAGCACACTCAAAAGCTCTATGACCCCTACCGTCGCACTCATAGAATCTCTCACTCTATTTCTTATGAGGATATTTAAAATCTTTTTCATTTTTATTTTCAAACTTATTTTCCTCAAACTTTTTTTTATCTTTGAAATTACCATTTTTCTTGAATTTGAAAATTCTCTTGAAATTTTTAGCAATCAGGGCCAAATCATCTAAATAAAAGTCACACTCAGAATTTGATGTATCTATCTCTCTTTTCTAGATGACACTCCCCTCTTTCTTGCTGACCCCTCACTCTTTCTCTCCTGGGCATTAAGTGCAATTACTTTATCTTTAGACTTGACAGATTTAGGAAACATATTAACTTCATACGTTTGCAAGTCTCCTACAAGTTCCTCCAATTTAAGCGTATTTAAATTACCCATAGAATTTAACACATTGACTTTAGGGATAAAACGCTTAGGTAGTGATCTAAGAGTATTTTTAACAACTCTAGCATTAGGAATGTGTTCACCAAGATTAAAGCTAGTGTTAACAATATCAGACAGTCTAGCATAAAATTCATCAAAACATTCAGAGTCAAGCATGGCGATTGTTTCAAATTGAGTTGTTAAATTTTGCAGTTTAGACTCTTCCACAGCATTAGTTCCTTCATGGGTAAGTGGCAAAACATCCCATGCCTCTTTTGATGTGATGCACGTCATTATCCGTTTGAACTCATCAGGTGTGACGAATCTAAAAATAGCACTTAAACCCTTAGAGTTAAAAGATGACCATTTAAATTCTTTTTCATTCGAAGTAGTGGAAGATTTTAAACTAGTTACATTCTGAATAGTAATGGAGGGAGGTGTCCACCCTCTTTCAACCAAAATCCAAACACATTCATCAATGGCTTTTAAAGCAGATTTCATGCGGGCTTTCTAGTATGCATAGTTTGTCCCGTCAAAAATTGACATTTTATTATATAATTTCTCCATTGAACACGTGCTTTTTCAAAAAATCAATTTTTCAGAAAAATTGATATCTTTAGAAAATTTTGCAGAAAATTACATGGTATAATTGTGTAATTGCCTTTGATACCAATTTGAAGAGTGAGCTTGCGTTCAAATTAAGAAATTATTTAATTAAACTCAGTTTTTCAATTAAATCCTAAACATGCATCTAGGTGTGATTGAAAATGATGAAATCATGCAAGAACATTCCAACACACACAAGTGAGGAAAAATCCCCAAAAGGGGCAAAACCTTTTATTTTAACTATAATTTTGTAAGATACGGTTACACGGATTACAATGAAAATAAGTGTGATACAGAAATACTCGCGGGTGTCGGTTCTGATGTCATCAACTGGAATCTGCCGCAGGAACTCCAGGTATGCAGCAGTAGAGAAGAAGACGTCTCCTCCACAAAGTACTCCAGAAGAGTAAATGATCCTCTTGAAGGTTTAACGATTCACATATATAAATGGGAGTGATTATGTGAATAAAAAAGGCTTAAGAAAACCTTAAAAGGTGAAGTCTGATTCTGGGTTATTTTCACAGAATTCCTGTTTGCAAAAATACTTGGGAAAACGTGTAGAGAGTACACTAGTATTTATATGAAAATTGAGGTGGCGGCGTCGCTCGAACGAGATAGGCATCTGGCTCAAACGAAGGACAAGTGTCGCTCGAACGACTTCGCGCGAGATGCTGATCTCGCTAGAACGACAGTGCAGTCTCATTTGAACGAGCTCTTCGACCGAGGCACTCCGCTTCTACACTTAGAAAAAAATTTACTTTTTATAAAAATAAATTAGACTTCGAAAAAACATTTTCTGAAAATTTTTCCATATTTTTATGCGAATATAAACAACTCCAATAAATCATTTTACCAATAATGCGTAGTGGAGTAATGGGAAACAACTGAGCATCACGTCGCATGTAGCACGATGCACGTGTGAAGATGATGGATAAATGGATTCAGATAGAGGTCATCGGGGATGATCGTGTTGACATGCCGAATTTAGCGGTATCAGACATACAAACAGTGATCTAGGGAAAATAAAAAATTCCTAAATTCTACCCCGAACATTTATAAATTATGTCCTTACGGAAAGTACCTAAAACCCTTTTCCAACGGTCTGCCCCGTGAACGAAACGGTATAACTGTTCGTACGAACGATCCGTTTTCCCTCAAAAATTGATCCGGAGGCCACCAGACGCTCTCGGGCTCCATTTGACCAAGGTCAACCCTTCATATTGAATGAGACTGAATGAATCTTTCAAGGACAATGCATACCCTTTCCAATGGTCCACCCCGTGTGCGAATCAGCCTTATAGTACGGACGAACGACCTGCTTTACTCCGAAAGGTAATAGGGAGCTTCTGGGCCCCGATTGACCAAAGTAAACATTCCAAACCAAGAGAATATATTTATAATGTCGAATTACCTTGCATAAAATTTCCAATGGTCCACCCCATTTGCAATTCTGACTTACCGTTTGGATGAACGATCTGTTTCCGTCCAACGATCTCCCGTTCAAAGGACCGACGGGAATTTTTGAGACCCCTTTGACCTAATGTCAACTCGCAGACCGAAAGCATACCAAAGGACACTTAATGGTATCTGAATTATCTTTCTAACGATATGCCCCATGCACAATTTGGATTTACATATTGCATTCTACGAGTTTTTCTAGAAAAAATCTGCACGAAACAGCCAATTGGCAAGTCCATTTCCCTGCCTATCGACAATGTGACTAGGGTTACCTATCGATTGACAAAGCTATGTCTATGCCTATCGACACCCCCTTTCCATATAAATAGATGGCATGATCTCACTCCTAGACCACGCCTTAGATACATCAATATCAGTGATCTAAACAACATTCTCTTGCAATCAGTGAAGTTTTCTTGTGTGAGATTCCTTTCAATCTTTCATTCCCATACTTTTTATACCTAAGTTAGCAAAGTCTCATTCTCTCTCATCCAATATTTATCTTAACACTCAAGGGATCTCATCAAGGATCCTTCTCTCTCTCTTTAATTTCTCTATTTTTGCATTAGTAACAGAAATTCTTAATATTGCTTTTACTTTAGTTCATACACATTAACATCTCACCTTTTTATTAATTATATTTCACATACTTTATTTTCTTTAAAAAATCCCAAAACAAACAAAAAGAGGGTCACACCAATAAATTCCAATGAGAATATGCATCACAATTTTTCAAAACTAAAATATGTTTTCTACACACATATAATAAATTACAGTTCAAATCTACGGGATAAAACCCACCCCTATGCTGCATAAGAACTACGTGAACTTTGATGCCTTTATAGGCTACATAGGCGTCTCAAGCTAAAACCCGTGACTCGAGTTCAACTTCTTCAATTTTCCAATTTCTTAATTCTCCATTTTCCCCATTTTTACATTTGTTACCTTTTCTTTAACACATTATTTTAATACATATTACATTTGTCACCTTTTCAACCAAGCCTCCGAGGTCATATTTTACTCTAATATATTAAAAAATTTCCCCAAAAGACACTTTTATACTCTTTATCAAAAAAAAAACTCTGCAGCAAATGAAAGTGCATGTAGAATAAGCCATTAAATCAAGATAATCAAACAAAATATACATCTCTTTTTTCCTTGTTTGAGTCTCTTTTCAGGTATAATTCCGCTACATGAAGCATGCAATATGATCAAATTCCAAGCTCCCACAGTAGCGAGGAATGTCCAAGAAAATCTTGAGGAGCCATCCCTCAACGATAAAAGGTCACCTTCAAGATCCCCAGCGGAAAATCAATATATGAAAATGACATCGAAGAATAATAGTCTCAAGAGGAAAGAAGATTTTCCCGATCGCTCGTCAGGCCTGCCCAACGTAATCCAAAAGACTGTGCCACTACCGTTTGTCACCCCCTACACCTTATCGATCGGCACCTCCCAGAAATTTTGAACAAAAATTCCACAAAAAGTACAAGAAAATCTCAAAAATTCCCCAGAAAAAATCCTAAAATTACCCAATGAATTTTAGAACCTTTTTCCATAAGAAAATATTTTTTCAAACCTCTCAAATTCCCAACTTAATTAATACCACATTTTCCCCCTAGAATTACTTCCCCAGAGGAATTCCCAAATCCAATTGGGTATCTCCCCAGTAACGTCTTCAAGGGGCACTACAAAAATCAAAGGGTTACCCTGCAGGGTTGCACCAAATTCTCGAATTAATATCTTTCCCCGGTGGATTATTAAAACTTTCCCAAACAAACTATGTAACTTACTTAGGGCCTAAAAATTGACCTCGACCCTTAAAATTGGTCACCTCTACTTAAGCCCTCGGAATTAGCCTCAACCCTCGGAATTGGTTACTTCTAGTTATGCCCCCAGAATTGGCCTCGACCCTCAGAATTAGTCACATCAACTTAAGCCCTCAGAATTGACTTCGACCATTAAAATTGGTCACCTCTACTTAAGCCCTGAGAATTGTCTTCGACTTAACACCCTGAGAATTGGATTCGACCCTCAGAATTGGTCACCCCTAATTAAGCCCTCGAAATTGGCTTCGACCCTCAGAATTGGTCACTTGTACTTAAGGTCCTCATAATTGACCTCGGTCTCCAGCCCTCAGAATTGGCTTCGACCATCAGAAATGGTCGCTCCTACTTAAGGCCCTCGGAATTGGCTTCGACCCTTAGAATCGGTCACTCCCTACCCTAGGTGCTCAGAATCGACCATCCCCCAGAATTACCTTAGGTTCTCAGAATTGGCCTCGACCCTCCGAATCGGTGATCCTCATCCCTTAAGTCCTCAGAATCGACCTCCACCCTTTGAATCAATCATCCTTATCCCTTTAGGTCCACAAAATTGACCAATTTCTAAAACATCATGTGGTGTCTATTCGACGGTTTTCACTTGTTCCAAAATCAACCATCGAGGGGCTCTGAGTCACCACTTTCTAGGACCCCCTAAGTATCTCCTTAGGTCTCTAGCACTTTCCTATTTCACTACAAATCCTAGGTTATACTCTGAGTACCGATCTAGAGGCCATGTGGGGCTCCTGGACCCCATTTGACTTCGGTCAACTATATCGTTTGAGAAAAATCTCTTTGAATCTTCAAAGAACTCTGAATACCCTTTCCAACAATCTTCCCCGTGCATGAATCGGCATAATGGTTCAGACAAATGAACCATTTTACCAATAAAAATCGATCTGGATGCCAGTGGGTGCTCCCGGGCCCCGATTTGACCCCAGTCAACTTCGTCATCAGAGTAAAATCTCTTTTACTCTTATAAGGTCACTGAAATACCTTTCCAATGGTCTTCCCTATGCATAAAATGGCATAACCGTTCGGACGAAGGATCCGTTTTCCCCTGAAAATTGATCCGTAGGCCACCAAGTGCTCCCGGGATCCGTTTGACCAAGGTCAACTTTTTAGCTCGAATAAGACTCAATAAATCATCGAAGGTGACATAATAACCTTTACAACGGTCTTCCCCATGCGTGAATCATCCCTATGGTACAAAAGAACGACCTATTTTACATCGAAATGTCATATGGCACTTCCGGACCCCGGTTGACCAAAGTAATTTTTCTGAACTGAGCGAAGCTCTATGGAATGACGAAGTACCTCATATAACTTTTCCAACGGTCCATGCCTTGTGCAATTCAAACTTATCTTTCGGACGAACAATCCATTTTCGTCTGACGATCTCCCATCCAAAGGGCCGATGAACATTTTCGATCCCCATTTGACCCAAAGACAACTCCCAGACCTGGGAGAAGCCAAAAGGACTAATTAAGTTCTCTAAATTACCTTTCTAATGGTATTCCATGTGCATAATTTGGATTTATAGATTGAGTTCTACGATGTTTTTCTCGAAAAAATCTTCACGAGATTGTCGATTGGCACATCCATTTCCCTGCCTATTGGTAGCGTGCCTTGGGTTACCTGCCGATTGGAAGGGCTACGAATATGCAGGTCGATACCCCCCTTACCCTATAAATAGAGGGCATGGACTCACTTCCCAAGAACACCTCAGATCCATTTATATTAGTGATCTCAGCAACATTATCTTGCAATCAACAAAGTTTCCTTATGTGAAATTCCTTTCAATATTTCATTCTCGTCCTTTTCATACCCAATTTCTCTCTAGTCCAACATTCATCTCAACACTCAAGGGAGCTCATCAAGGATCAAGATGAAGCCTCAATTTTCCAAAGAAGGTCTAAAATCTTTCTCTCTCTTTAATTTCTCAATTTTTGCATTAGTTACATAAATTCTTAATCTAGCTTTTACTTTAGTTCATACACATTAGCATCTCACCTTTTTATTAGTTATATTGAACATAATTTATTTTCTATTAAAAAACCCATAACAAATAAAAAGAGGTTACGTGTATAAATTCCAATGGGAATATCGATCACAATTTCTCAAAACTAAAATACATTTTCTACACAAACACATATAATAAACTCCCCATTGAATCTATGGGATAAACCCCACCCCTATGCTGCATGCGAACTATGTGGAATTTGATGCCTTTTTAGGCTACGTTGGCGTCTCGGGATAAAACATGTGACTCAAATCTAACTTTGCTAATTTCTTAATTCTCCAATTTTCCCATTTTTACATTTGCCACCTTTTCATTTACACATTATTTTAATACATATTATATTTGTGCTCCTTATTGACATTTTATCCAACATATATTATCGTTTTATCATAACGATCAATATCTTGATAAATGCATACATCATATTTTCTAAATATTATTTCGAGAACATTCTTATGGAAGACCTCAATCTACCTTTTCCATGGTACGAGTTAGGAGATTTCGATCTCTATTTATATATGCACGGATACACACTTCACGAAGAAATAAAGGAAAACAGTAACACAAGCCCACGAGAGACCGAAAGGGAGGGATGGGTTCCTAACACCTTCCCATTTCGTAACTTAGCCCCCGAACCTTGGAACTATTGGTTTCGTAAGCAACAGTTCTTCATCTCTCTCTTGAAGCAGCGACATGTTCTTTTGCCTGTTTTGTGCAAAATAAGTTAGCGACTCCATCTCTTTACATTCACCTCACACCGACGAGGACTGAAGCGATCATAGAGAAAGCTGGCGTGAGACCTTTTTTCCCCCTCTTTTTTTCCCGCACAAGAAAAGAAGGGAGAGATGAAATCCCGGGATGGTCACAATGGCGACTCCGATGGGGAGTTTTATTCATAAGAGGGATAGACTCTAAATGCGTGGATGTTATGGTTGTCTACTCGTGTGCGTATTCACCTACCTGTATGCTTCTTTTTTTCTTCTCTATTATTTCTTGCACATATATACCTCATGATTATATTACTACTCGCGCACGCACTTGTAAATACTTCTCTTGTACACTTCGCACTACTTACATATATGATCACTTATATCCACATGTTGCGCTTAGAATATCCATGATTAGGTGTCACTAACCCACACACCTCCACTTATCACACTTGTATATATCCATGCTCACTCACACTCGTCACACACCACTTGTAGTTACTCCATGATTAGGTTCACTACCACACACTCACTTGTAAACATTCACACATCACTCACTCGCAGATATCCATTCTTAGTATAATCTTTATGCTCCATGTTAGATTTACTTTTTATACTTGTACATTTTTCCCTATGAGTATAGTGCTCATCATGCTAAATAAGATACTCTCTCCATAATATGCTAATCAAGAATCATGCATTTTGCACACTACATCACCAAAAGAGCATAGCTATTGACCCAATTTTGTCCCATAACTGGGGGGGTCACTTCGTGATGGGCATTGGTCCGGCAAGTCACAGTTAGCCTAAGAAATATGACTCTCACTTTCCATTGGACAAGTACCTTCGTGGGTTTCATTCATGTGATCGAATATCCCACATGGTTAGCCAACATCTTAACCTGTTGAAATTTGAAGGAAAGGTTCGCATGTGCTTTGACTACTGAGATTTGAACAAAGCCTCTTCAAAGGATGATTATTCACTACCCAATATCGACATGATTGTGGATAACACATCCAGTCACGATCATAAGTCATTACTTGATGGGTTTACAAAATACAATGAGATTAAGGTGCACCCGGATCATCAAGATAAAATCACGTTCATCAACCCTTGGGAAACCTTGTATTACACCGTTATACCGTTTTGTCTAAAATATAGGGGCTACTTACCAGAGGACTGCCACAACCATCTTACACGATCTTATACATAAAGAAGTCGAGGTCTACATGGATGATATGATTATCAAATCTAAGACTAGAGAAGGTCATTTTCCCGTTCTTTGGAAGTTTTTTGATCAACTAAGGTAATACCAAATGCGACTTAACCCATAAATGTGTTTTTAGAGTTTCCAAAGGAAGGATCTTAGGATTTATGAATAGTAAAAATATGATTGAAGCAGATCATGTCAAACTGAAAGCCATACTCGAAATTCCACCCCCTGAATGGAGAAAGAAGTCCGAGGATTCCTTAGAAAATTACAGTATATCAATCGGTTCATAAGCCAGTTGACTTATATTTGTGAAACTCCTCCTGAAGGATTCAACCAAATTTTGAAAAGAAGCTTTCCAGGAGGCCTTTGACCAAATCAGGAAATATCTAACCCAACCTCCGGTACTCATACCATCACAACCTCGTTTACCCCTACTCCTATACCTGACTATAACGGATACTGCAGATGGGGCTTTGTTGGATCGATACCTTGAAGAGTCTCGCAAAGATAGGGCTATCTACTATGCCAGTCGTAAGTTCACTTGGTATGATTTTAACTACAATGCCTTGGAGAAAGCGTGCATCGCCCTTGTCTAGGTGATAAAAAAATTATGGCACTATATGCTCGCTTTTCCCATCAAACTTATGTCCCATATAGATCCTATCAAATACCTGCTTGAGAAACCTGCCATGTCTAGCTTAATATCCCGATGGTTGATGCTTCTAGCTGAATTTGATATTGTGTATGTCACATAGAAAGCCATGAAAGGAAGAGCCATATCTAACTACCTCGCTAGCTACCCTGTGGAAGAGGCCGATGTTTGGATCTCCGAATTTCCAGATGAGAATATCCTTTGTACCTCCCAAGAAGACCTCTAGTGGAAAATGTTCTTTGACGATGCCGCTAACAAGAAAGGGTATGGCATTGGGATACTCCTAATTTTTCATAATGACTCCCACACTCCCATTGCCACCAAGCTAGTTTTCCCTATACCAACAACATAATCGAATACGAGGCATGCACTGCAGGACTCAAAGTCGCTCTTAGGAAAGGAATTTGATGTCTAGATGTCTATGGGGATTCAGCCCTCGTCATCGTTTAAGTACTCAGAATATGGAAATTCATACAAGAAACTCTTACCCTCCCATGCCCACCTAGAAGAGATAGCATCCCAATTCTAAGAAATTAACCTCCATTACGTGCCCCAAGTAAAGAATAACTTAGCCGATGCCCTTGCTACCTTAGCCTCCATGGTTGACATACCCGAAGGAATAATAATGGCACCCTTGAGCTAGTCACAGAAGAAGATCCTGATATAATCGATTGCTGTTACTATGACATACGATGCCTCCTCAAGCACGGTAGATACCCCCAAGATTCTAACAAGAATGACTAAGAAACCTTTGGAAAACTAGTTATCCAATACATTGTCTGTGATAAATCACTGTTCAAGAGAAACTTCGATAGAACCCATTTACACCGCATCGCAAGGGCTGGAATTAAGGAGATGATGCAGAAAATCCACAGTGGGGAGTGTGAACCCCATATGAATGGCCATCTCGCCAAGAATATCATCCGATAGTGTTACTATTGGAATACCATGGTTTAGGATTGAACCGCCTATATTTGGAGATGTCTTAAATGCCAGAATTTTCCGACCACCAACACTTGCCTCCATGGGAATTATTCAACATGACTTCTCCCTAGCCATTCTCCATATGGGGCATCGATATCATAAGGAAATTTACACCCAAGGCCTTCAACGGGAATGAATTCATCTTGGTTGCCATTGATTACTTCACAAAAGGGATCGAAGTTGAGTCATACGCGGTTCTAAATGCCAAAAAGGTGACCAAATCTATTCGAAAAATATCATCTGTTGATATGGGGTCTCGTACGAGCTAGTGTCAGATAACGGATTACATTTCGAGGCCGAAGTCATAAAATTGATTGACGAGTATGGTATTCAGAGACATAAATCTTCTTTATACCGGCCTCAAACCAACGGTTCAGTCGAAGCCGCTAATAAGAACCTCAAAGCCATCATCAGCAAGATGGCTGAGAGTTATCGAGATTGAGTCGATCGGATCCCTTATGCACTGTAGGGATACCTTACTTCAGTTTGAAAATATATTGGGGATACCCTTTACTATATGGTATACGACATGAAAGTAATCCTACCCGTTGATCTATAAATTCCTTCACTACACGTCATGCCTGAAAGAAAAGTCAACGAGGAAGACTACCGTCGAAGCCATCTTGACGAGTTATCACTCTTGGATGAAAGGAGACTAAAAGCCCTATATCATATACAAGGGTACCATTAACGAAAACCATGATCATTCAATAAGAGAGTCAAGGACTGTGCTGTACGAGAAGGGGATTTAGCTCTTAAAAAAATATTAGAGCCCATCTAGGACCCCAGAGAGAAATTCAATCCCAATTGGAGTGGCCCCTACATTGTGAAGAAGATCCAATTCAGTGGCATCGATATGCTCTCTTTCTTCAATGGGGAAGAGATGGCATGTCCAGTCAACCTCGACCGTCTCAAGAAATGCTACCCTTAATCTTAGTGCGCTACGACTCTTCTCATTTCCCTTTAATTCTAAAAAAGAATCCTTCATTTCCCTCTACTCAGAACTACGTGGGGCTTGATTCTCTAAAGATATTTTTATTTTAAAAAATGGAACTCATAAAATTTTCAAAACTCTCAGAGGTATGTAGGCACCTGATACCCTTCACATGAACATGACCCGCCTTCTTTTTCACAAAATGCTATTATTTTCTTATTTTCGAGAACAATGGTTCATTTTTTATCATGTACATAAACAAAAGGATTACACATGCCTTAGTGATTGGTATAGATAATTCAAATGCAAAAATCATCAAGAGGAACAATAATATAATTAAAATTTTCTTTATTCCATTGATGAAAAATTCCATGACAATTACATGTAACACCCTATATTTTTATTAATTAATTAAATTAATTAATTGGAATATTCGAGAAAAATAAATTTTTGGATTTAATAATTTTTATTAGTTAAATATGTTGATCTTAATATTAGAAGAATAAAACTTTAATCGAAATTAAAATCGAAGTCATAATGGGATTTTAAAATTAAAATAAAAATAAAAGGGCGTTTGTCATGGATTTAGGTCGTGACTAATATGAAATATTTTTTTTAGTTAAATAGAAATAAACTAGGGGCTTTGGCAGAGGCAACCTACTTGATCGATCGATTGACTATGCCCAGTTTGAGGCGGTTCGTTGATTTTATTTGTAGAGTTTGAGTTGGTTTAGGATTTTTCATTGGTATTTAACCATTTTAATTTGTGGGGGGACTTCTCATAATCACTTTTTCCCAAGTTTTTCACCAGAGAGCTCTTCCAAAAGTTTTTCCTCTCCTCCATAATCATCAACCTCCAATATAATCAAGTTTTTGTCACAAGTTTTGAAGGCTTAATTAGGGTTTAATCAAGTTTGTCCAAGAACAACTATTTGTTATTTTTTCGAGAGGAATCTAGATTTCTAATCAGATTTTCAAATCGATCTTCACTCAGTCATGAATACTCTATTCATTTCCTTTGGTCTTATGCGTTTTAAGTATTACCCAAACTTTTAATCATGTTTTTCTTAAAAGAAAGTAGTGACTTAATTAGGAAAAGTGGACACTAATTATGGGATTATTTTTATTAAATCTTTTAATTTGTATAATATTCATAACCCTTGATTACGTAGTATTGATGAGTAAATGTTGGAAATTTATCTTATACGTAGGATAGGACATATATGTACCTTGGAAACCCTTAGGTATAAGACTAAGGGGTATTTTGAGAATCTCACATCGATTAAAAGGGTGGGGTAAGTTGTTAATTATGAAATTGGGAAATTGAGAATTTAATACCTAAGATAATAAAATGGGTATTAAGATATATTGGTGACATAATCAACGAGGGCCGATAGTTTAAACAGGACAACCGGTGTTTTATATCGTGTCGTGTGTGGAACCTCGTCATGTAGCTGGGGTCGACAGTTTAAACGAACCAGCAGGCGTTTTGGCGAGGGGATGTGTATTTTAGTGGAGAAATCAACTGAGGCGGGAGGACCGCTATTCTTAAGTGAAATAAATTGAGAAAATGATAATTTGGGCTAATTTAATTAAATTAACGTTTTGGGCTATGGGATAATTAAAATGATATTGGTGTGTCTTTATCAGAATCTTTGGAGGTGGTTAGTAATTTATCTTGTCTGCGTTTAATTATATTCATAATTAAAATATTCTATTGTGATATTTATTATGTATTGATCACGGGTGAAAAGTAGCATTGTGTCAAAACGCTAATCGTTGAATTCGTCTCACCGCGTTAATACAAAAACCTAAATTATGACTACACTTGTGATACACGTATAGTGGTAAGTCGGGTATCAAATCCATAGGGAGTGTTCGACATATGTTAATCGATTTATTATTTCAAGAATAAAAATGTTAAAGGTGTTGGGTGGTTGTAAATAAAAGACAAAAAATAAGAAGATAATTCTAAACAATATTAAATAAAACGAGGGTCGGGATCACGTATCCGTCATGGGCTAAACACGCGGGATTAGAATTTCGATTTGAAAACATTTAATCGAGCATTTTTAATTAATCATAAACATCACGCATGAAGGAATGTAAGCCAACGATGCGAGATTAAATATTTAATAAAAAATGGTGACACGCGTCTTAAAATTAGATCATCACTTTAAATACTAACATTGCATGACAAAGAAAGTTAAACACATAATAATCCCATTTTAGTACGCGAGCTTTCAATTAAATGCGATTTTACACAAAAATTAATTGTCGGAGCTCGACGCCCATCAATGGCGGACACACGACACAAACCCTATTTAACTACTCACACAACATGATTAAACTAAATTAAACAAGTAATTAATAATTAAAGCAAGAAATAAATTAATTACACTACTTTTCTAGGCATGAACAATAAATACAAAGCATAAAAATAAGGGACAAAACAATAAATAGAAGAGAGACTTACATAAACGGAGAATTACACAAAGAAAAATGAGAAGAGGGGTAGTCTCCAACAAAAATCCCCAAATAGTTTCAAACCCTAACCTAAAGAGAAAATGGGACTAAAAAATGAAGAACCCTACAAAAATTAACTAAGTGGTCCTTTTATAGTAAGTGGGAATAAAATAAGAAAAGAAAAAGAAATAATAAAATAAAAAGGGATAAGTCTATTTTAACAACCAAAAAGAAAAAGGAAAAAGAAAATAGAAAATAGAAAAAGAGGGATAACAGCAAAGAAAGTCGGTGGAAATAGGGGACCGGTCAAACGAGGTCCCAAGACCAGTTGACCGCGAAAATGGGAGGAGTTCACTGTCTACCACCCACGGAAAAATCACAAAACACGATCGATCGCGGGTTGGCCGTCAGTCGACCGCGGCAATGGGGATAGCTCACGCTCAGCACAACAATGGTGAAAACTACCCAAACCCAAAATCCATGGTTGCCATGGCTATGGCAGCAAACCGAGAGCACCAAATCGCTGCCAACCCGAGCCAAGATGAGAGAGATCAAAACCCACTACTATGCAGCCAAAACCCACTCCAACAACGCCGAGAGCAGCCACCATGGCCCAAACCATGACCTTGCAAAGCTCCACTAAAAATGGCCAAAGCCAACAAAATACCAAAGTGGGTATTCCATAAACCCAAACCAAACGACCCACAACTAGTTCCGTACGCGATCCCAGCTTCAATTTCGGACGAAAAGCACCAATTTTGGGCGAACCCAAAACCCAAGCCAAACCCGGGCAAGGCACAAAAATCGCCCATGGAAGCTTGCTGCAATTTTAGGAAGAAGGACACAGATGGAATTATTAGAATTGTTAGTTAAATAAATAAAATAATAATAAAAAGTATTCTTATATTTCTTCTCCGATTAAAGGTCCGTGTTTCCCTCATTCAGACTCCGATTTGTGTACCGCTCGAGGCCACACGAAGCTTTGCCCGAGGGCTACAACTTCCATGAAGATTTCGTGCAAAAATCCCGAAGTATGAAATTATAAAAATGCCCCCAAACGTGCGAATCGCGATGAAACTTAGTCGGAACGTCCCCAAACTTCATACTAAGCACTTTAATATCTATAATAGCTCAATTATACCTCAAATAATATTTTAGCATATAAAACAGAGGTTGTCCGATTAACGAGCATAATTATAGGCATTAAAGTACCCGAGGGGGCTAAAAACGCTAAGTTTGAGGGTAATTAAATGCATAATTCGATACGAATCAAGTATAATGCTACTGTCTGGGTTCACAGACCCTATTTGAGGGGAGTAGTGTGTATTCATGCGTTGACTAACCTTTTCAGGTATTAGTACTGGAGTAGTTGCATAGGATTTATTAAATATCGTTTGGAGGTGCAACTGGAGTTTATTCTTTTTATCGCTTTAATTAGTTAGACTTTCTTTTTAGTCATATTTATTATGAGACTTTATTTGAGGTTTTTTGGGCCATTCAATTCCAAAGTTGTTAGAGGATTTCAGTTGAATTATTCACAGTTGATTATTACTTAGTTTTAATTATATGATTTTGGAGATTAGATCTATTCGAAGTTTTAGCTCATGATGGATCTTTTATCGTTCAGTTTTTACTATCATTTGGGATTGATTCTAATATTTATCTTATGGATTGAATTTTATATTGTCTCGTATCCTTCTCATGCTAAGAATGGTATTTTATTTACTCGTACCCGATATAGTTTTGGTGGCGGCCGACGCTAGAATTAGGCGGGGTGTGACATTACATCGGCGTAGGGAGTCAAACAACTTCCCTCGCCAGCCTAACCTTTTTTTCCTAAAAATAAAAATAATCCAAACTACTCCTAAAACAACCTTCCTAAAGTTATTCCCACCCAAAAACAACCAGATACATAATCAAACACCATACAAAAGCTTCACAAATAAAACTCCCTGAGGACCCTACCCGCGACTGCCAGATGAACCAACCCTATCATCGTCTGTGGTCCCTAAAATTTTCCTGCTTATATGGAATACCAAAGGCTCTCCATGGAATGGTAAGTCCTAACTAGCCTAGGGAAAATAATAGAACCTCCCTACATGGTGTCAAACATGGTGAACCACCTTTGCCTTGTCTCCTCGTCTAGTATTTTATCCACTACCCTCCTCGACAGCCATTTCATGTAATCCCCATAAACATACCAGACTCTGCCAACAGATTGGGAAGGACGGGTCGATAACCAACGATTCTCCCATAGAGATCACATTCGCATGCACATGCGTTCTGTCAAATGCTCCACAGGAAAGAGTCTAGTGTCTGAAGTAGCAAAATCTTCTTTTAGACAAATTGACGAGGGAGCTGCTAGAGAAAGTAGCAAGAAGTCTATCGGAGGCCAACCAACTGAACATATTGGTATTCCCCCAATTCTATAATGGGCTACAACTCTCCCCACTAAGGCACTGACCAAAACAAACCTCGAGACATGTGCCCCATAAACCAGTTCCTCCAGCTCTCGATATCCAGGCCCACATTAATCAAATAGTGAGTAAAGAAGTTTGGCACAGTTGCCAAGGTATATTCAGGAGGGATCGCCAAACAAAATCTCTCCAACAACCACATGGACATCATAACGTGGCTTCCCCTCAAAAAGTTAGAACGGCCCTTCCACCAAGCATCTAGACCATTTAAGGTCTCATCCAGTATCACCGTTGCAGGATTACTATGGTATGATATCCACGCATCACCAATAGTAGCCTCGAAGATAGGCCTAAAGCAGCAGCTCGAGCAAAACTAACATTATTACAGTTTATTCAACACACCAGATTCAACACAATCCAACGAAGGTGATAAGATCCACTTTACAGGCAACCTTTTATAACCTCATCCATATACCAACCAAGCCTCCAAGGCCTTCCTTTGCTAAAAAATTCCAGAAAATTCATTTTTCTACTCAAAATAAATCCCTTCAAAAGGAAATATCCTTTTCAACCAAGCTTCCGAGGTTATCTTTTACTCTAATATATTCAAAATTTTCCAAAGAATACACTTTTTCTACTCTTTATCAAAGAAAAAAACTCAGCAACAAATTAAAGTGCATGTAGAGTAAGCCATTAAATCAAGATAATCAAACAAAATATACATCTCTTTTTTCCTTGTTTAAATCTCTTTTCAGGTGTGATTCTGATACATGAATCATGCAATATGATCAAATCCCAAGCTCCCACAATCAGCGAGGAATGTCCAAGAAAATCTTGAGGAGCCATCCCTCAATGATAAAAGGTCACCTATAAGATCCCCTGCGAAAAATCAATATCAGAAAACGACATCGAAGAATAATGGTCTCAAGAGGAAAGAAGATTTTGCCTGATCGCTCATCAGTCCTGCCCAAGGTAATCCAAAAGACCATGCCACTACCGCTTGGCACCTCCTACACCCTGTCGGTTGGCACCTCCTTGAAATTTTGTACAAAAATTCCCCCAAAAATACAAGAAAATCTAAAAAAATCCCAGAAAAAAAATCCTAAAATTACCCAATGAATTTTAGACCCTTTTTCCACAAGAAAATATTTTTTCATACCCCTCAAATTCCCAACTGAATTAATACCACATTTTTCTCCCAGAATTACTTCCCTAGAGGAATTCCCAAATCCAATTGGATATCTCCCCAGTAATGTCTTCAAAGGACACCGTAGAAATCAAAGGGAATTACCCTGCAGGATTGTACCCAATCCTCGAATTAATATCTTTTACCTAGTGGAGTATTCAAACTTTCCCAAACAAACTATGTAACTTACTTAGGTCCTCAGAATTGACCTCGGCCCTTAGCATTTGCCTCAACCCTCAAGATTGGTCGCTTCTAGTTAAGCTCTCAGAATTAGCCTCGACCCTCATAATTAGTCACTTCTACTTAAGCCCTCATAATTAACTTTGGCCCTCAAAATTGGTCACCTTTACTTAAGCCCTTAGAATTGGCTTCGACCCTCAGAATTTGTCACTTGTACTTAAGGTCCTCGGAATTGACCTCGACCTACAGAATTGGTCACCCGTACTTAAGCCCTCAGAATTGGCTTCGACCCTCAGAATTGGTCACTTCTACTTAAGATCCTCATAATTGATCGCCTCTACTTAAGCCCTCATAATCGGCTTCGACCCTTAAAATTGGTCGCTCCTACTTAAGCCCTCGGAATCGGCTTCGACCCTCAGAATTGGTTGTTTATACTTAATCCCTTAAAGTTGGTTTTAACCCTTAGAATTGGTTACCTCGTTTCTACCCCATCCCTCATAATTGGCTTTGGCCATCAAAATTGGTCGCTACTACTTAAAGCCCTTAGAATTGGCTTCAACCCTCAAAATTGATCTCTTCTACTTAGGTCCTCAAAGTTGAACTCTGCTCCCAGAATTGGTCACTCCCTACCCTAGGTGCTCAGAATTGACCTTGGCCCTCGGAATCGACCATCCCTCAGCATTACCTTAGGTCCTCAAAATTATCCTTGACCCTTTGAATCGATCATCCTCATCCCTTAGGTCCTTAGAATTAACCTTATACCTTTGAATTAGTCATCCTTATCCCTTTAGGTTCGTAAAATTGACCTTTTTCCAAAACATCATGTGGTGTATATTCGACGTCTTTCACTTGTTCCAGGATCATCCTTTGAGGGGCTTTGAGACACCATATTCTAGGACCCCTAAGTCTCTCCTTAGGTCCCTAGCACCTACCCATTTCATAATAAATCCTAGATCATACTCTGAGTACTGATCTAGAGGCCATCGGGTGCTCCTGAGCCCCGTTTGACTCCGATCAACTCTATTGTTCGAGGAAAAGCTCTTTGAATATTTGAAAGACTCTGAATACCCTTTCCAACAATCTTCCCCATGCACGAATTAGCATAACAGTTCAAACGAACGAACCATTTTACCACTAAAAATCTATCTAGAGGCCAGCGGGCGCTCTTGGGCCCCGATTTGACCCCAGTCAACTTCATCTTCAGAGTAAAATCTCTTTAATATTTGCAGGTCACTGAAATCCTTTTTCAATGGCTTTCCCCATAAATGAAACGGCATAACTGCTCGGATGAACGATCCTTTTTGCCTAAAAATTGATCCGGAGGCCACCGGATGTTCTCGGGCTCCATTTGACCAAGGTCAACACTTTAGCTCGAACAATACTGAATGAGTAATTGAAGGACACTAAATACCCTTTCCAACGGTCCACTTCATTCGCGAACCAGTCCCATACGGTACATAAGAACGACCTATTTTACTCCGAAAGGTCATTTGGCATTTTCGAGCCCCAGTTAACCAAAGTAAATTTTTCAAACTGAGCGAAGATCTTTGGAATGTCGAAGTACCTTATATAACCTTTCCAATTTTCCATTCCTTATGAAATTCGGACTTACCATTCGGATGAATGATCTATTTTCGTCTGACGATCTCCTGTCCAAAGGGTGGATTAGCATTTTTTATTCCCGTTTGACCCAAAGTTAACTCCCGGACCTGGGAGAGGCCCAAAGGACTATTTAATCTCTCTAAATTACCTTTATAATGGTATGCCTTGTGCATAATTTGGATTTACTTATTGCGTTCTACAATCGTTTGTCCGAAAAAATCTGCACGACACTATCGATTGGCAGGTCCATTTCCCTGCCTATTGGTAGTGTGCCTAGGGTTACCTGCCGATTGGAAGGTCTAGGGATATGTCGATTGGCACCCCCTTACCCTATAAATAGAGGGCATGGCCTCACTCCCAAATCACACCTCAGATCCTTGTGTTAAATTCCTTTCAATGTTTCATTCTCATCCTTTTCATACCCAATTTCTCTCTAATCCTACAGTCACCTCAACATTCAAGGGAGCTCATCAAGGATCAAGATCAAGCCTCAATTCTCCAAAGAAGGTCTAAAATCCTTCTCTCTCTTTAATTTCTCTAATTTTGCATTAGTTACATAAATTCTTAATCTAACTTTTACTTTAGTTCATACATATTAGCATCTCACCTTTTTATTAGTTATATTTCACATACTTTATTTTCTATAAAAAAAACATAACAAATAAAAAGAGGGTACACCTGTAAATTCCAATGGGAATATCTATCACAATTTCTTAAAACTAAAATACATTTTCTACACAAACACATATAATAAATTCCCCTAACAATCTATGGAATAAACCCCACTCCTATGCCGCATGAGAACTACGTGGACTTTGATGCCTTTATAGGCTACGTAGGCATCTTGGGCTAAAACATGTGACTCAAGTCTAACTTCTCCAATTTTCCAATTTCTCAATTCTCCAATTTTCCAATTTTTACATTTGTCACCTTTTCATCTACACATTATTTTAATACATATTATATTTGTACTCATTATTGGCTTTTTATCAATCATATATTATCGTTTCATCATAATGATCAATATCTCGATAAATGCATACATCGTATTTTCTAAATATTATTTTGAGAACATCCTATGGATGACCTCACTTTATCTTTTCCATGCTATGAGTTGGGCGATTCCGATCTCTATTTATATATACAAGCACACACACTTCACGGATAAATAAAGTAAAACAGTAACGTAAACCCATAAGAGACTGAAAGGGGGGGATGGGTGCCTAATATCTTCCCATTCCGTAACTTAGCCCCCGAACCTTCGAACTATTGGTTTCGTAAGCATCAGTTTATCTTTGATGCCGCTCTCTCAAGGCGTCAACTTGTTATTTTTCCTGTTTTTAAAAAAATAGGCTAGCGACTCCATCTCTTTACATTCACCCCACACCGATTACAACCAATGCGCTCTTAGAGAAAGTGGGCGTGAGACCTTTTCTCCCCCTCTCCCCTCCCCCCAAAGGAAAAGAAGGGAGAGTGGAAGTCTCGAGATGTCCACTATATGCACGTTACAACTTGAAATATACACTATAATATGCATATTATAGTTTAATATGAACTGTAATATGCATATTATAGGTTCAATATACATTATACGTTGTAACATGCATATTAAAGTTGAAAAACTCTGACCAACATAAAATAAAAACTCCAAGGCAAATCAAAACATTTCAGTATAGGAGTTAAAATATGTCCAATGGGGCGCTCTATATTGGTGCACTTTACTTCAGCTTGATTATGAATATGTTCAATGGTTTTGCTGAAATATCACTTATTATACAGAGACTTCATGAGTTCTACAAGTATAGGGACCTCCTCTTCAACCCATCAGGGACTTTTACCTTCCCAACATTCCTGATTAGAGTACTCATATCCCTGTTCGAATCTATTTTTTAAATGATCATAACGTATTGCACCTTCGGGATTGCACCTGAAGTGGTACTTCAATGTGATCATAACGTTATGTTACAATTTTGTAACCATTACACGGTATAACCTCTAACTGAAATTTTGTAAAAGTCATACGATGTGATCTACCATTACTGGTCTATTAAGTTACATGAATTTTGTTCTTTTGATCATCCACCGCTCCTAGTCTAGTATGATGTAATAATTTCATGAAATCTACTTTTATTGACAACCATATAATTGAAAGTTAACCCAACAAAACACACACAAACATATACACTTAAAGTTTATACCATAAAGTGATGAATATAATTCCATATAAGTCACAACTCATACGGTCCAGAATAAAAGATAACTCATGCAATAACCAGAAGTTTGATTCATAGACAGTAACTCATACAATAGCCAAGAGTTTGATTTGCAGACAATAATATAATAAAATATTAATTGAGGTATAAAGTAATTAAAAATAATGCAACTCACTAATTCAAATTCAAACTGTTGTCAAAGGACAATCATGAAAAAATGATATTTTGAAGTGCTTAGTCACCAATTAGTTCATGCCCCATTTCAATTTTTGTTCCATTAATGATTTTACTTGGTTTTGTATATTTATGTGCATATTATTTTGTTTAATGTCCAATTTATTCAAAGACTTGATTTAAATCTCAATGGATTTAACCTTATAAAAATGAAGCAT
Source organism: Sambucus nigra (assembly GCA_949130495.1). Lineage (NCBI taxonomy): Eukaryota > Viridiplantae > Streptophyta > Magnoliopsida > Dipsacales > Adoxaceae > Sambucus > Sambucus nigra. The sequence goes on from OX422208.1 coordinate 288,502,391, forward strand.
CTAAGCGTATTCCAATTGAGAGGGGTTTCGAGGATAACATGGTCTAACTTTGTTAACATGGTCCAACTGCAATAAATAAGACTAATTGCGTGTTTGTCAAATGAATAAGACTAATATGGAGCTATATTATGTGTCTACAGGACCATATGCGTGACGTGTTATTCTGCATAATTTGGGTTCTGTCATAGAGTTTTGAGTTTTGTACTGACACAATTCTGCATAATTTGGAATATCTAATACAATTTGTTACCTTTGATAATTTGGGAACAAAACAATTAATTTATAAGCACTTCTAATTTTAAGTTTAATAAATATTAATATATAAATTATTTTTTGTTAGAGGGTAGAAGTAGGAGAGCATGTTGATGATATCATCATGTGGCAAGCCCTTCTGGCTCCGAATAATAAACCTTTCAATGTTGAAGATGGATCATAAGATAGAGTAGTAAGTATATATGTTAACTAAAGCCATTCATTAATTTTTATTATATGTTAAATTAAATTAACTAGTTTCTAATGTATGTTTATTAGTAGGCAATGTTTGAGAGACGTCTGAATGACCTACCTTATAAATTTTAAATGATCCAAAAGCGAGGAATGAGATTTTTAAGGATGTGATAGGACAAGGAGGCCATGGTTATACTTTACTAAAAGGAGTAGGTATTAGGCCAACATCTGCAGGAAAAAATTCCTCTCATGCATTACTAGAGGATATTAATCGGCTAAAGAAAGACATTGAAGATCGAGAGGCTAGACACAGACAAGACGCTGAAAATTGAGATGATCGGCATCAACACGAGCTTGAAGAATTAGAGATTCGCCACCAACAAGCACTACTAAAGATAAAACTAACATGAGAAGAGAAATGTAGAGTTTGTTTCAGAGAATTATTCTTCATCATGCTTCCATTACCTCAACGGTCCATATCGACTAGGTAATAACACATTATTTTATTTATATATATATATATATGTGTGTGTGTGTGTGTGTGTGTGTGTGTGTGTGTGTGTGTGTTTGTGTGTGTGTGTGTGTGATAGAGTCTTGGTAGGATATATGTTATGGATATTCCGTCCCTTAGTTGTTTACAATGTTGTGGCTATTTCTATCATTATTTTTTAATTAATTTTTATGTTTAAATAGGTTGGTTTCATGAATAAACAAAGGAGACTCCACCGATTTTTTTTTAAAATATTCAGTGTTTTTAAAAGTAATTAATATGAAGATATACAAATTTGATAATGTTTTTAAGTATTGTCATCTATAGGAACTATTAAAAAAGATTACTTCTTTGTTTAAGGTAACTAACACGAAATAAATTTTATTACAAATGGAAATCTTTTGTGGACAAGGCATGTCATGGAAGTCGTTTTGTTGCAGGTTTACTTTGCTTACATCATTTTATGATAGAAGTAGATGATTTTTTATGCATTTTTTCTAGTGACACGAGTGAAATTGTGTATAAAGATTTAGGTTGGTGGCACGGCATTGGAACTATTGATTGCGTAGAGAGATTTTACTTGTAAGAATTATAATTATAAATGAATGAAAAATTGTATGTTATATATGTTGAAATGGGATGCCAAACATGCAATATTTTTTTAAGTAATTTTATTTATAATTATATATAATATATTATGGAATGGATGAAATTCTAATTTTGGTGCTAAAATTATTAAATACTGCTTCTTTTTCGTCTCAACAAGGTCCCATAAACGAGGACTTTTTTAGACGGCTAAGTTACCGTCTAAAAACTCCTTTTGGGACTATTGTTGTTGTCTCAAAAAATAGGTTTAAAAGACAAATTTTTTGCCATCTCAAAAGGGTCCTATAAAGAATGACCTTTTGAGACGACTTATTTTCGTTTCAAACAATCCTTTTGATACGGCTATTTTTGTCTCAAAAAGCTTTTAAAATTGGGGTCTAATGTAATCCCCCTTTGTCGTCCCAAATGGCATCCTAAAAAGCTTTCGAGATGGCCAGAGTACCTTTAAAGATGGTCGGAGCACCGCCTAAAAGAAAGACTTTTTGTAGTGCAATATATATGTTCATGTGAGTTCTGACCTATGCCTTAGTCTTTCTGAGGGCAGCGAGATCCAATGTAATCTTCACCCTCAGGAAGAGCGGTGAATTGTCAATCCTTCACTATCAGACCATGATCCCAATAGTCATTATTTAAATCTGAAAAATTCATGATAAGGGATTTGTTTGAGAATCTCGTCTTCAAGTAATAAATGTTCTCATTTGTGGTTTCCCAACTGTAACAATACATTAATTCCTTTATCCATATATTTATCCCATACTGCTCATTAATGCAGTCTACTTCATTTATAACTCTCCAAGTGTTTAAAGTCACTTGAGCAGGGACCACATCAAAATATTGATAAAACTCCAGAAATAAATGATTGGGAGGAAATGTGACACCACATTCAGCAATAAATATCGTAGGTATCCAATGACCCTCTTCTAACGTACAAAGATCATAAGGACCTGTTAATAACTCTGTTTTTACCCACGGAGGGATCCTATGGGTAGTCATATAGATATCCAATGAACTGTCATCAATAATGTACACCATATTTTTGCCAAAGAATAAAGAAATACAAGGAGGGAGAGATTCTTACGGTGAAAAAGATAGTAAGGAGGAACAACTCTCATAAATGGTGAAAGAAAATCTTGAAAGAGAAGAAAGGGATTTGAAATTCAAGGTGAAGGGAATAGAGAAGGGAACTGGCATTTTATAAAACTCAGTGATGTCTCCTGAGTTGCACAAAATGGTATAATTAAATGTACCCAATGCTTCATCTTTCAACGACGTGTTAGTTCTCAAGAAACAAAATTACCAGCATACCCCTAGACGGTTCTTTATTTTAGCCATTATTTACAAAACTGCCACTACTTCAAGGAGCGAAACCAAAAATTTACAAACTGCCAAAGATCGGCAGCCGACCAGAGCTTTAATAAATACTCCTAATGGAGTATACTCCATCCTTTCACACTGCGAGTCACCACACACTTCAATCAAGAAGGAATTTTTTATGGCTTTTGTTGTAACCTAAAATAACAATACTACATGGAACAGTGATAATATTACATCTTTCATCATAAAGTGGACCCAATCCTATGATATTAATGTGATCGTCTTATTATCCCCTCCTATCAGCAGAATGGTCGACCATGTTCAGGAATGGGAACCATCAATAAAGTAAAACAGACAGGAACATGTGGGAATTTCTACAGTCACCCATGCATATTACCCATACATATGAAATACATGCTAGCTCTTTCTTAGTTATTATCCCTAATGTAAAAGGGGTGTAAATACCTGATGAGTAAAAGTATTCCGACTCTTCTCCTTCCCACTATTATAAATAACTTACTATACCCCTCAGTTGGGGGAAATTGAAAAATCACATATACTTAACCCTAGAGAGTTCTTAAGAGCTTGTACTAAACCTTAATCCCTAGTGACTTAGTACCCATGGATGTAGGCACCTTTTTGGGCTGAACCATGTAAAAATCTTCGTCTCATTCTTTGCCTCTTATCTCTCTCAAGCTCATAATCCTGATTCTTTATCCGTGGTAGATAAATTATTGGTATAATCAAGCTAAGACTTATTATAAACTCCATACCAAATTTAAACACCAACACTCATATTACATTTATCTTATCGATTGTTTAAATTTGTTAAAATTAGCTAATACAAGCGAAAGAGGATTTGAAAATGTTCGAAATATTCCAATATTGTTTCCAGTCATAAGTTTGTCAAAATGGTGTTTCCTTAAAAACTTTTTTTATATCGAGAAGTTTTGAGCTCATTAGTGGGAGTGTAATAAGAGTGGCGCTATAAAAAAATTACAAGTTTAAATAAAAAAATACAAAAAATGATATTAACACCATGATAATAACATTTCCAAAATTAAGAATTTTTAGTTAAATCAAATTATTACACGATATCTTAAATATTTTACCCCAAACATATGAAAGTAAAATTTCCAAGAGATTCCAGAACCTCAACTAGCTTATTCAACTCAACAACATGATGTAATAATTTTAAGTGTAGATTGACACGACACCTCATCTTTTTGCATTGTGATGTGTGCAATGATAATAAATGTTAAAAGAGTAAGACCAGGGAGACCTCCTAATTGTACCCAATTTTGGGACCCTTAAATAAGACAAAAATAAGTACAAGTTTTTAATGCATTGGTTGATGCCCTGGCGGGACCAAAAGTAATAAGGTATAAGCTTGTAATGTAGGGGGTCTACGAAATGGGTACAATTAGGGGGTCTCCCTAGATTTATCCATGTTAAAAACTTAGAAGTATAAAAATTATTTTTTTACGTATAATTAATAGCTGCAAATCTATCTATCTATCTATCTATCTATCTATCTATATATATATATATATATATATATATATATATAACTTTAATGTTTATAGTTGTGCCACGTGTTAATGAAATTTAATTAATCGGGTTCAAAATGAGTAGACAAATTTTCATCCTCTCCTCTTCTTTGCTAAATAATTTTCAACTCGAAGAATCATTGAGATGTTGAAAAGACAGTTTTGATTAGACTTCTCTAATAGGCAAAGGCTCCACCTTTTAATAAAGTTTCTCTACATCCGTCTAATATCTTGATCTCCTATTTGTAATTCGAGCGATTCTAGATGGCCTGCTTGGTAACCGACAGGCGGCCGCATTTCAACTTTATTTATTTATTTCTTATTCTTTTGTTATAAACAAATGCTATAAAAACAATTTTTTAACACTTTTTAATTTATAAACAATTTTTTATATTAAACAGTTTTTTTTATAACAATATAAAAAAAATTGTTTAATGTGGGTCGACGTCAGCGCCACTAATTAATCGCGATATTTTTTCAAAAAAATATCGCGATTAATTAGTGGCGCTGGCGCGGGATCCACATTCAACAAATGATGTGGGTCGGCGACAGCGACACTAATTAATCACGTTTTTCAATAAAATATCGCGATTAATTAGTGTCGCTGGCGCGGACCCACATTCAAGATATGATGTGGGTCAGGGATGTGGCTCCGTGATAGCGACACTAATTAATAGCGATATTTTTTTCAATAAAATATCACGATTAATTAGTGTCGCTGGCGCGGACCCACATTCAACAAATGATGTGGCCCGTGTAAGTGGATCCGCGCCAGCGGCACTAATTAATCTCGTTAGTTTATTCTAAAAATATCGCTATTAATTGGTGTCGCTGGTGAGGACCCACATTCAACAAATGACATGGGTCCAGGAATGTGGGTCCGCGCCAGCGGCACTAATTAATCGTAATATTTTATTAAAAAAATATCGCGAGTAATTTGTGTCACTGGCGCGGACTCACATTCAACAAATGATGTGTGCGCGAGAATGTGGGTCTGCGCCAGCGGCACTAATTAATCGTGATATTTTATTAAAAAAATATTGCTATTAATTAGTGCCGCTGGTGCGGATCCACATTCAACAAATGATGTCGGTCCGAGAATGTGCGTCCGCGCCAGCGACATTAATCAAACCCAATATCATGTTAATAAAAAAATTATGAAAAATATATATTTTTTAATTTTAATAAAAAATTGTTTACTTAAAAAAACTGTTTTTTTTATATTAATAGAAAAACCGTTTTTTTATATAAAAAATAATTTGTGTATTAATTGTTAGAAACAAAACACTAAAAAAAAAAGATGATGCGGTCCAAAGGCCGTATCTTTTGGCGGTTCCCCTATAATTTCCCTTGTAATTTTTCCTTTTTCTACCCTCGGGAGCGTTTCATCATTCTCTATTTTATCGAAGAATCATCTCCCATTTTATTTATTTTCCCATCTTACATGTCAATGATTCTCATCTCTCTCTCAACGTGTATGTATCTTATCCTCAAAAATCTTTTGGAAGCATAAATAACTTCGTCGCAGGAAGGGTCCGCTCAACCTTTGGACAAGATAGGCATTAGCTTAAGACCCCAAGGTGGGTAGTCGCCCCAAATCCTATGTACAAATAGATTACTTACTTTTATTTCCTGTTATGGCAATTAAAGCTTCAAACGGAATTAAGGAATTTTCTGGGTATTTTTTAGCTTCCAGGAGATAAGGAACGATAAGGGTATAATGTGATTGTTGAAAAAGGCAAGTATGATGAATATGTTGGGTATTATTATTACTATATATATTTATTTTGAATGAAGTAAATAAGTTAGTGGGAGTATCCAAGTGGTAAGTTAGTGGGTGTGTGTGCATGAGGTCTTGGGTTCAAGTCCTAGGGAGCACACTAATTATTAAGGGTCAAAGATTGGGCCTTGGGCTCTTGGGGATTTCTAATGTGCATTAAATCTTTTCAAAATCGTTTTAATTTTAAACCGTTTTAAGTCTTTGACTGTTTCTTCCAATATAGATGTTAGTGGAGATATTAATGGGTTAGTTGGCTAAAACCTCCACCCACGTTTTTTACCATTTTTCTTATATAAGAAAAGGCTACAGAGTCAAAAAAGATAGAAAAATCTCTCTCACGTTATCTGCAAAAATTCTTTTGCTATTTTCTGAAAATCACTTTCTGTACAAAAATTCTTTTGCTATTTTCTGCAAATACATTTATGTTCGTCACTTTTTTGGGAGTGCTGGAGTATCCTGAGAGTTCGAAGATTTAACACAAAGCTAGTGTTTAAATCTGATCGTTGAATCCTGGGAGGTGCATGCTCACGAGGCTGAAAACTACAAATATCAGCGAGCAATTTCACCTTTAGGACTTTGTGTCAAACACAAACCTCGATCGATAAGTCCTTTTAATTTTATCTACTTCGAACTTGGGTTATTTCGTTTATTCTGCAATTACTATTTCCAACAATCTAAAGGTGAAATTTTGTTGTTATTCTACAACCTACTATGGCAAATTCTAATGCAAAATACTCTGAAAAACCTGAAATTTTTGATGGAAATAATTTTAAGAGATGGCAAATGAAACTGTAATTTTACCTAACAACTCTTATGGTCGTTGATGTTATTGCATCTGATAGACCTTCTAAACCTGAAGAATTGGTTATTTGGAAACAAAGGGATTATATGTGTAGGAATTATATACTGAACTGTCTCTGCCTTGAATTGTATGATGTTTATTGGTCATGTCCTACTGCTAAAGAATTATGGAACTTACTGGATAAAAAATATGCAACTGAAGATGCTGGGTCTAAACAATTTGTGGTTGGAAAATTTTTAGATTTTAAAATGGAAGATAATAAATCTGTTGTGTTGCAACTGGAAGAACTACAAATTATTATTCATGAAATTCTAGCCGAGGGTTATAATATATGTGAGGGATTTCAGGTGTCTGCTATAATTGAAAAACTGCCACCTTCTTATAAAGATTATAAAAACGGTCTGAAACATAAGAAAAAATAGATGTCACTAGAAGATTTGATAGTTTGTTTGAGAATTGAGGAAGATAATAGGAATGCAGAACTTAGGGAGAAAAATTCTGAATTCAGTTCTAAGGCTAACTTGGTAGAGGGAAAATCAAATGGTAACCAAAAATAGAATCAGTCCAAGCCTAACCATTCAAACTAGAAACATGGGCACCATAAACCAAACCAGAATTCGAGGTCCAACCATAAATTCAAACCTAACGATAAGAATAAAAATTCTAAATCTCAGTTTAAATCTAAACCTGCAGGTCAATGCTATGTATGTGGAAAACCAGGTCATTACGCTAAAGATTGCAAGTTTAGAAAGAGTCAAGATGTGAAGCCTCAAGAAAATGTAACCGAGGAGGGTAAATTTTCTGCTGTTGTGATCGAGGCAAACATTGTGAGTAACATGACAGACTGGTGGCTTGATTCTGGTGCCACCAAATATATTTGCGGTACGAGAGGTGCCTTCACTACCTTCACTGCTGTGGGTGGGGATGAACGTCTGTACATGGGAAACTCCTCTTCGTCTAAGGTTGAGGGAAAGTGAACCGTAGTTTTAAAGTTCACTTCGGGAAATGTTCTCACAGTAAAAGATGTTTTGTATGTCCCTGAGGTTAGGAAGAATCTGGTGTCCGATTTTGTCTTAGTTAAGAAGGGTTTTAAAATTGTTCTAGAGAGTGATAAGGTAGTTGTGACTAAGGGAGGTACGTTTGTGGGGAAAGGTTACGTTCATGAGGGTCTTTTCAAACTAAATGTAATCGTGGCTGATAATAATAAAATATCTACTTCTTCTGCTAATTTGATTGACTCTTGTGATATGTGGTATTTTAGACTTGGTCGTGTAAATAAGGCATCCATTAAAAAATTAATGTATTGGGGAAACATACCAAAATCTGATATTTCTACCAACTCTAAATGTGAAATATGTGTTGAATCAAAATATGCTAAAAAACCTTTTCCAAGTGTCGAAAGAAATTCAATTGTTTTAAGTTTAATACATTCTGATCTTTGTGATTTAAAGGGTTATGTGACACGTGGTGGAAATAAATATTTTGTTACTTTTATTGATGATTACTCTCGAACTTGTTATGTTTATCTCCTTACAAGTAAAGATGAGAGTTTCTCAAAACACTATTTTTGAGTCAAGAGATGTTGAATTTTATGAGGACAAATTTCCTTTTAAAGTGAGAAGTGAGGGAACTAGTAGTTCTGTTCCAGTGGGTCCTAGTGTTAGAAATGAATCTCCAAATTCAGAATATGTTGAAATTAGGAGAAGTAAAAGACCTAGAATAGATACTTCTTTTGATACTGAATTTTTAACGTACTTAATGGAAAATGACCCCGTCACTTTTAGTGAGGCAATGTCCTCACCCGATTCTATTTTTTGGAAAGAAGCTATTAATAGTGAATATGATTCTATTATTCTAATAACACGTGGGAGTTAGTTGGCTTGCCTAAAGGATGTAAAACTATTGGATACAAATGGATTTTTAAAAGGAAATTAAAACTTGATGGTTCTACTGATAAATTTAAGGCAAGATTGGAAGCTAAAGGCTATAGACAAAAGGAAGGAATTGATTTCTTTGACACTTACTCTCCCGTTACTAGAATTACATCTATTAGGCTATTAATTGCTATTGCTTCATTAAATAATCTGATAATTCATCAAATGGATGTTAAAACGGCTTTTTTAAATGGAGATCTTGAAGAAAAAATTTATATGGATCAACCCGAGGGGTTTGCAGTCCAAGGCCTAGATAAAAAAGTGTGTAGACTTAAAAAATTATTATATGGACTGAAACAAGCTCCTAAACAATGGCATGAAAAATTTGATCAAGTAATGATCTCTAATGGTTTTAACATTAATGAAGCGGATAAATGTATTTATAGCAATTTCAAGGATAATTCTGGTGTGATTATTTGCTTATATGTGGATGATATGCTTATTTTTGGAACTGATATGGATGTAGTTAATAAAACTAAAAGTTTCCTTAATAAGCAATTTGATATGAAAAATTTGGGCCTTGCTGATGTTATACTTGGAATTAAAATCATAAAAAATTCTGAAGGAATTGTTTTAACCCAATCTCACTATGTAGAGAAAGTTCTTAGAAAATTTGAACAATTTAATTGTATTCCTGCTAAAACACCTTATGACCCTAGTTGTCACTTAAGGAAACATTCGGGTCCTGGTGTATCATCATTAGAATATTCTAGAGTTATAGGTAGTCTAATGTATCTTATGAACTGCACTAGACCTGATATTGCATATGCTGTGGGTAGACTTAGCAGATACACTTGTAATCCTAATAATGAACATTGGGATGCTTTGATTAGAGTTTTGAGATATCTTAAATACACAATAAATTATGGTATTCATTATATCAGATATCCTGTTGTAATTGAAGGCTTTTGTGATGCTAATTGAATTTTTGATAATGATGAATGTAAGTCTACGAGTGGCTATGTTTTTGCCTTGGCAGCAGGCGCTATATCTTGGAAATCTACCAAGCAAACATGCATAGCTAGATCCACTATGGATTCAGAGTTCATAGCATTGGATAAAACAAGCGAAGAGGCTGAATGGTTAAGGAACTTCATATTAAATATTCATTTGTGGCCTAAACCAGTTCCAGCCTTGTCCATTCACTGTGATAGTCAAGCAGGGATCGTAAGAGCACATAATAACTCCTACAATGGAAAGTCTAAACATATCAGGAGGAGACACAACACAGTGAGACAATTATTAAAATATGGAGTTAAAGCAATCGACTATGTCAAGTCAAAGGAAAACCTGACGGATCCATTGACTAAAGGGCTAGCTAGAGAGCTAGTTTATCAAACATCGAGGGGAATGGGACTAAAACCTATTAATATCTAAATCACCTATAATGGAAACCCAACCCATATGACTGGAGATCCTAAGATCTGGGTTCAATGGGATAACAAAGTTATACGAGTGATTTGTGGGGGTACAAATTTAAGTTTTACTTAAAACCCATTCCTATGATGTAAGTACCTCTGTATCGATAGAGGATGATATTTAATCTCTTAATGCTTTCTATAGATGTTATTCAGTGGGGTGTGAGATACAGTACACTCTTGATAGAAGCACCTATATGAGTGTGGTAGTGGGGCCGCTTCCTATGAGAATTAAGGTTGATTCTCTAGAGCACTCAAGAAACCTGTGCATCCTCAAGGCCGAAACGAGCACAACTGTGGGAACTCGATGATGATTTTTGGGAGTCACGTGTGTGTTCTATTGACTTAAGTTTACAACAACGGTGAAATAGTTCAAGACATTAGTTCACTATCAACCGGTAAACTCAATAGATCAACACAAAGTAAAGGTTCAAGTCAAATGACACCTTTGCCTTATACGTCACTCCTTATGATACTCCAGAGCGTCGTTTTATTTTACTTATTTATTTATTTCATTCATGTGGGGGATTGTTGGGTATTATTACTATATATATTTATTTTGAATGAAGTAAATAAGTTAGTGGGAGTGGCCAAGTGGTAAGTTAGTAGGGGTGTGTGCATGAGGTCTTGGGTTCAAGTCCTAGGGAGCACACTAATTATTAAGGGTCAAAGATTGGGCCTTGGGCTCTTGGGGATTTCTAATGTGCATTAAATCTTTTCAAAATCATTTTAATTTTAAACCGTTTTTAAGTCTTTGACTGTTTCTTCCAATATAGCTGTTAATGGAGATATTAGTGGGTTAGTTGGCTAAAACCTCCACCCACGTTTTTTACCATTTTCCTTATATAAGAAAAGGCTACAGAGTCAAAAAAGATAGAAAAATCTCTCTCACGTTATCTGCAAAAATTCTTTTGCTATTTTCTGAAAATCACTTTCTGTACAAAAATTCTTTTGCTATTTTCTGCAAATACATTTATGTTCGTCACTTTTTTGGGAGTGCTGGAGTATCCTGAGAGTTCGAAGATTTAACACAAAGCTAGTGTTTAAATCTGATCGTTGAATCCTGGGAGGTGCATGCTCACGAGGCTGAAAACTACAAATATCAGCGAGCAATTTCACCTTTAGGACTTTGTGTCAAACACAAACCTCGATCGATAAGTCCTTTTAATTTTATCTACTTCGAACTTGGGTTATTTCGTTTATTCTGCAATTACTATTTCCAACAGAATATGGCGATGACAAGAGTTTTCCTCAGCATATTCATGCTTTAATGGCTCTGTTGGGGTTTGTTGTTCTCTTTACTATTTTTTGCCTCATTATATGGGGCTATTATATCCATTATTGTCCTTTCTCCATTTTATATCAACTTTTGTTACAAAATAAGTTACTTTTCAGTACCTGCAACACATTAACAGGTAACTTAGATTACATCTCCCCTAATTATTATTTTTTCATTAAGTTATGTTATAAATTATAATACATGTTTTTATATAATTTGTAAGTTTTGAATGGACATTTATTTTTATTTTTAAGAAAATCTTGAGTTTGGGTTGATTTATCATTACTCGACGTTATTAGGTTCAACGTAATTATTTTATTTTGTGTTAAAGTTAAAAATTATGTATACTTAATTATTAGTACAAATTGTCTTCTAAGTATTTAGTCCCGTTTTATAAGATTCATTTGTACTCACTCGCATACTTTCATTTTTGGGGGTTTTGAGAAAAGGTCCTTATATGTATAAAATTAGGACTCTCCATATAATTTTATAAATTTAGTCCTTGTACTAAAAATTCCATGAAAAATGGTGAAAAATAGTGCCGCTGGCACGGACCAAAAAAATAAATGTTATTGTACCACACGGACTAGATTTATAAATGCTATTGTACCACAGGGACTAGATTTATAAACTTGAAAAACATTGTCCTAAAAATTCAAATAAAGGAAGGAACATGATCTTTACCTGAATTCTCTATTAATTTTTTTAGTTGCTGGTCCTATTTTAATCACTATGAGACAAATGTCATTATCTGAGGAAAGAGAGTGGCGGTTATAAAGTGGTTATGGATAGTTTTGGATAGTTATGAGACTTATTACAATTTTAAAAACTCATTGGATGGGAACCTGACAAATCTTAGTAGATGAGACTATATATATATATAGTCTCATCTACTAACATGTATATAATAATAATAATAAAAATTAATATAATATTAAATTTTTTATCCATTTAAGGGCCCAAATTTCATGTTTGGCGTAGGACCCCATTATAGCTTGAGCCGTCCCTAATAGCAGACACCAATCTCTTTGGTTTTCTTCGTATTGGCTAGCAAAACACTCAATTCCTCTGTATTGGGAAGGGGACATCCACCAATATATCATAGCACGCAATTTCAGCAGGACTATTTCTCAAAAACTTGATCTTATGCTCCAAATGTATAGGCTTAGGATGAGACAGGCGATGCGATATCTTATGTGAAACCATAGTGAAGTTCATCTTTTCTTCTCCAAATACCTTTTGAAGTGGTGGTTCGCAATTAAAATAAGACTAGCCATTTGGATTCTGTATTTTTATCACCTTGACATAATGCCAGATTGCAACAATAATATGTATGTCTCAATGTAAGTTCACACTTTGCTAAATGTTCACTCTAAGAGATGCTAGAGTGATTTGGGCCCAATAATTGTAATGTAATTTTACAACTTAAACCAGAGATTTTTAGTTAAGTGTTACATTGTTTAACACACGCGTTTTGAATTTAACTTCGCTATGCGTATGGCTCAATGTAAACAATCTATGTCTAACAAAAATTTGATCAACGAATCTCGGTCTAACCAAAATTTGATCACAATAAAGAGATTTAGCTATGCATACAAGATAATGTACAGGGGTAAGAACACCTGCAAGGATAGCTTAGAATAGTAATCGGATGAGTTTGGATAGTAAGCTATGGAGTTGTTTTTACCTTCTTCATTTTTTGTTAAATGGGTTTTGAGTGTTTGTTATTTTGATTGATTAGTTGGAGCCTAAGGTTTTAATTTGTTTTTATGTGGTGATATATGAACCCCTCTCTCTCTCTTTTCTTTTAATGAAAAACATTTTATCATTCATCTTTTCAATTTATATAAGATTTAAAAAGGTTCAATTCACTAGCTTAAAAATGTTAAGTTCATTTTCTATCTTTTGATTAAATTTAGTTTTCATAGTGCTTATTAAATGATTAAATTATAGATATCACCACACTAAAAATGATTATGATGCTACTCACACACACACACACACACACACACACACATATACACCGACTAATGGAATATGGATCAATAAAGTAGAGTAATTTTTTAATCGTCGATTTTACATTTTGTTGATCCCAACTAAACCTAAATACAATAACAAAGATTAAAATTTCCCATATATGTATAATATATATTAGATTGAGGTTCTAAGATACAGTTTTAGGTTGCCAAGATTTATTTTTTTTTTGAAAAATATATATATTAGAGTAGATTTCTTCTTACATTGTATTCAAACATTCATTGGATATTCCAAAAAAGTAGTTAAAAATAAGTTTTTCTTTTAAAAAATAATATAATATATGTTATTTTTAATCTGCTTCAAAATTGATATATGTTTGTTCAATTTTTTCAAATAGTAAAAAAAATTATTTTTCGTTGATTAGTTTTTCTGCGATATTCCATGTTTAGATATCTGGTAAATAAAAAAAACAACTTAAATAATATTTTTTGTTATATTTTTTTAAAAAAACTCTACAAGTTAGGACCTCTCATTTTAGGTATGTATTTGAAGGGGACTATATAATATAATATAATATAATTTACTTGCGCTTTTCATCTTATGTTAATTTTAATGATATATCTTTCCAACTTTTCACAAGTTACAGGTTAATTTTGATTTGAATTTACGTTTTGTTAAAGATGGTTTGACCTATCTCTTTTAGTTTTAAAATTTGAGTGTCAAAACTGGGTATTTTTCTCGTATTTAGAAATACCTAATTAATAGTTTTTATCTCATAATTTTAGTTCTAAAAATAATTTATAATTTTAATTATTATATTAAACTCCTTCTATGATAGAAAATAATTATTTTCTTGGTTTAGTGATCATCAAACTCAATGAAAATTGAGTTATAATGCATTCTCAAATTAAAAATATCGATTGTACTTATTGAATCCCATTCACATGACTTTTGATATTAATTTAAAACTCAATTTTCTTTAATTCATATAATATATTGAACAAAATAATACCGCTTATATAAATTCAATCACGTATCGCGTGATCAACATGCTAGTTCTCATATAAAACTTTTATCCTTACTATTTTGAGATTTAAAAATTGTATTATTTTCTTTGCAATTCTACTAAAGTAGATAAAAACACAAATAATACAAAAATACACGTATAGGGAGGAATGTACGAATAAGTTGTAAACTAGAAACATTATTTGATGATTCTTATCCAAGATTATCTGACTTTGACCTTTTAAGAACCTGAGATTGAAGGATTCTTATCCGAGTACTAAATTGTCAAAACCAATTTAATGCATTTAAAGGACTTGTTACGTCGCTTATTGTCTCAGGTCAAGGCTGATAACTTCAACTCGGGTTTCGCACTATGGCGGTTGAAGCTCAATGACATTTCCAGTCAACCATTGGGAGAAAGCCCCCCAAAACATTAAAATATTACCGGCCCCTATTATCATAATCGTCAATAATACTTCATGGGTGCTTCTATCCAAAACAATTTAATTTTACTTCATCCTTACATTAAATAATTATAATACCTTTAAAATTCACTATCTCTTTTTCTTTCATTCAAAACACATTTTATCACTAATTAAAACAAATCCATTTGATAAAAATTAAAAAAAATTATTTTCAATAATAAAAAAACTACTTTTTATAAAAAAAAATTGTTCTGAATAAAATTCTATTTAAAAAATATTATTTTACCCTTTAAATAACTGTTTAAAAAATATTTCAATTATTTTTAAAATGTAAATTTTATCTATTTTTTTATTAAAAAATTGTTTATAAAACGTAAAATTTAATCCCTTAAACAGTTGTTTTCTTAAAAATGTTTATTTTGTTTACAAATTTTATTTTTTGCTAAAAACTATTTATTTTTGTACTATTTAAAAAATAATTTTTTACTGTAAAAAACGTTCCGCGTCAGCGGATATGTATAGGTTGTCCGACCACCTATACATACCGTTGGTGCGGATCATTTTTTCGTATATGTTGGTGTGTGCCAACGATATATATAGGTGGTTGGACCCTTATACATACCGTTGGTGCAGACCATTTTATTTTAAAATGATAAACATATTGCTTTGAAAATAGTACAAAAAAGGATTATTTTTGAAATAGTACAAAAAACAATATTTTTTATTAAATAAAACTTTTTTTTGGTACTATTTTGAAATTAATATTTTTGCTCTTTTAAAAAAAATGGTCCGCGCTAGCAGAATGTATAAGCGATCCAACAACCTATATATACCGCTGGGGCGTATAAACATATACGAAAAAATGATCCGTGCCAGTAGTATGTATAGGTGGTCGGACCGCCTATACATACCCGCTGATGCGGACTGATTTTTTTTTAAATACTAAATATTTTTTAAATAGTACAAAAAAACAGTTTTTAACCAAAAATAAAATTTGTAAACAAAATAAACACATTTTTAAGATATCAGTTTTTTAAGGGAACAAATTTTATGTTTTATAAATAGTTTTTTAATAAAAAATAGATAAATTTTACATTTTTAAAATAATTGAAATGTTTTTTTAAACAGTTATAAAAAATGTAAAAAAATCTTTTAAAAATAGAATCTTATTAATAACATTTTTTTAATATAAAAAGAGTTTTTTTTATTGAAAATATAAAATTTTGATTTTTATCAAATGGATTTGGTTACTTGGTGGTAAAATATGTTTTGAATGAAAGAAAAAGAGATAGTGAGGTTTGAGATTATTATAGTTATTTGGTATAAAAGTGAAGTAGGGTAAATTGTTTTAAAGTGGAAATAGAGGACCCTACTTCATCTATTTACTATATAGAATAATGTAATCTATTTATTCTGCTCTGCATTAACATAACAGGAGATTGAGAAGTTTCAAACATAATTGCTTATTCTTCTAGCAACCAGTGTAGTTGTTCTAGTGACAGCTCTTTAAGTAGCTAAATTGAAAAAAAAAATGGTCTTTTATTCTACCAAACATCATTCAAATAAGCCACTATTGAAAATGAATATCATTACACATACGCACTTTCTTACTCACTTTTCATATTCGCCTAATAAAATAAGACCATAGAGAATTGTGCTCAGTGCCCTCGCGAGACCTACAACACTAAGATATAAACATTTAGAACATTGGATATGAGATATGTGTACCAAAGTGGGTACACATATCTTTATGGATTCCTCTATTTCCACTCCAACACTAACTTCCTCCACTCCACTTTTAGGATTAAAGACTAAAATACCCTATATTTATTTTTTCTTTTCATTCATCCAAAATCTACATTTATACTCAAAACTTATATCCACTTTCTTATCTCAACTAAAACAAACATTTTAATTATTTATTAACAAAATTTTATTTATATTAAAAACTGTTTTGATTATAAAAAAAAACTGTTTATTAAAGAAAACTATTTTTAACCAAATAATTTATTAAAAAATAGTTTTTTAACTAAATAAAAAAACAGTTTTTTTAAAAACTATTTATTAAAAAAAATTGTTTAATAAAAAAACAGTATTTTTAACCAAATAGTACAAAAAACAGTTTTTAATCAAATAATTTATACAACAGTTTTATTAAATAATTTATACAACATTTTGTTTAAATAATTTATGCAATAGTTTTTTTAAAACAATATTTATTTTTTTTAACAGTCGAAATAATTTTTTTACTTTTTAAAATGGTTACATAAAGTTGAAACAATTTTTCATACAAAATTTATATTTTTATTTTTTTAAAAAAGAGTTTTTTTCAATAAACATTTTTTAAAAAGAAAATGGTCCGCGCCAACGGTATTGATAGGCGACCGACCACCTATACATACCACTGACGCGGACCAATATATATGTAAAAATGGTCCATGCTAGTGGTATGTATAGGTAGTCGGATCGCCTATACCTATCCGCTGGCGCAAACCATTTTTTTTAAATAGTAAAAAGATTATTTTTAAAATAGCACAAAAAAAACTAGTTTTAACCAAACAAAAAACAATTTTTATGATTTCTAAACAGTTTTTTAATAAAAAAAAATATATGATTCGGGTTGCTCTAGTACAATTTTTTTATATATATAAAAGATTATTTTAATAGCTAAAATGATTTATTTTTGTAATAAAATTGTCTTTTATATTATATAGAACATTGTTTTAGTTTTTATAAACAATTTTTAAAAACAACAGTTAATTTTTTTAAGACAATGGAAATATTTTTTTATATTTTAAAATAGTTATAAAAAACATTTTTTTAATAAACAGTTTTTTTTAATAAACAATTAATTTGTACAATTTTTTTAAAATAATTTTCTTTTCTTTAATAAACAATTTTTTTCTATAATCAAAATAGCTTTTAATATAAATAAAATTTCGTTAATAAATAATTAAATTTTTTGTTTTAGTTTGGATAAAAAAGTGAATATAAGTTTTGAGTATAAATGTAGATTTTGGATGAATGAAAAGAGAAAATAAATATAGGATATTTTGGTCTTTAGCCATAAAAGTGGAGTGAATTAGAGTGGGGGAAGTTAGTATTGGAGTGGGATAGAAGGATCCTATCTTTATCCATTGAAAAATAACTCTTGATATCATAGATGACGAGGAGATCTTCTACGTAGGGCTACTTCCATTAATCCATTGTATTTTAAATGACATGCACCATCACCTTGGTTTCACATGTAATTTAAGGTCCCATTTAATTCTTGGTAATATTTTAAATAAATTGTGATTATCACGATAATAATTATTAGAATTTTTTTTACCGGAAATTTAAATCTTTTCATTCTAATTGGTTAACCAATGAATTCTTAATGGGAATCAAAATTTTGTATTTGATTCATGCATGAAAAGTGATATGATAATGTATCATATTTACCAATAATACCCTTTAGTGTGTGTGTGTATATATATATATAGTCCTACTTTTATGTGGATTAGTACGCATTTTAAGAGTGCGAACCGGACATGTATCACATGGCGGTGAGCCCAGAAAAGAGAGAGTGTCCCTATAATTTAGGCGATAATTTTTAGGCGCACCGTTAGGTGACACATGTCCGGTTCGCATTCTTCAAATGCGAACTAGTCTGCACAAGAGCATTATTATATATATATATATATATATATATATATATATATATATATATATATATATATATATATATATATACACACACACACACACAAACACACACACACAGATACTCGTATACATACATAATATTACAGTTCACTATTTATAAATGTATGAACTCAAATATGTTTTTTCTAAATATATATATTTTTAATTATTTAACAAATATAATAATTTATTGTAAATATGTGTGTATTATATTGTAAGTTAATCAAATTAATTATTACATGAGTAGAAAAAAAAGCCTGAATAAAATTTGTTCGATTTTAAATTTAATACAAACCGACATAATAAAATTGTCTTCATAAAATAAATAATTAGACGTTATTGGTAGTTTTTATAATTTAATATTTTTAAGGGCATTTTTGTCTTCACAATTTTTTTTATAAGTATTTCCATGGAAAAGTAAGAATCTCACCTATATTGGATGGATTTTGATTCCACCCACTTCAAAAAAACGGATGTAATCTGATTCTATTGGGACCCACATTCTCATGCAACTTAACCTCACACCAAATGCAGTAATCTGACACTTTTTCAGGAATGTTTGGAAGGAATCATATTCCACCCAACTTTACCACGAACCAAACGAGGCCTAAGAGTTTGACAAACTTTGTTTGAAAACCGTCACCTTTTGATTTCTCATAATTTCAAATATCCCTACCTTTTTTATGGTTGTTAGTGATGGTAATTAATCATAAAATTTGAAGTAAATTTTGTTTTACGTACCGTACTGTTTACCTTATTTAAAGCAACCGGAGCGCCAGAGAAAAAACAAAGGTTAAAGACCAAGTCAACTAGGTGTAGGGGTGTTCGCGATCCCATCTGGTCCGATTTTGAGGTCTTTTTGGAATTGGACCACATTAATCGGTCTTAAAACATTATGAACCGAGACCGGACCGGAATAATCGTTCTTGATCCTATTCGATTTTCAATCGCTCTGTGTTCGGTCTCGGTCCTATTCGGTCCATAAATAATTAATATAAAAAATAACTAATATAAAAAACTAAAACCAAGAGTATACATAATTGCACCTAACAGTAGCAATTAGCACCCTGGTCATTTTGAATTTAATGAATAATATAGAGAATTGACACTACACTAAAACAGCCGAATTGTCATGGTCATTGACCGTGACAAGTCCAACTTGTCAAGGTCAATGACCGTGACAAGTCTGGGGATGACAAATTTTATTGTCACGGTCAAAGACCGTGACAAACACTACTAGAAATAGACATTTTTATGACGGGAAAAAGGGTCATAAAAGGTTATTTATGACGATTTTCGAAGCTTTAAAAATCGTCGTAAAGTTGTGTGTCATAATATAATTGACGTTGACGCAACCGTCATAACAAACCATCCTATTACAACAGTTTTTCGTACAAACCGTCATTAACAATAATATCATGTTCATTGAACCGTCATTATAAACTTCTTTAAATGACGAATGGTAATAAAACAGTCATAAAAGGTACTTGTTACGACAGTTAATTTTTTCAGTATCACTACACCAAAATAGACAATTAGTAACAGTATTGTAGTGTTACTAAAAAAATTACTAACACTAAATCACCGTTATAAAAAAGGTAACTAACACGTCCCTACTGTTACTAAATTATGTGTAACTAACACGTCCCACTGTTACTAAAGTGTTACAAATTGATTCAAATCCTAACACCTTTTACCATTACCAACATTCATAACACATTTCTAACATAAAATATGCAACATTTAGTAAGGGTATTCCGTTACTAATTTTAAAAAATTTAAAAAAAATAATATCTCAAATTGAGATATTATTACTATTTCTCGCCCCACAAGTCCCTGTACAAATGCTTCAGTTTTACACTAGTAAGGCAAAAACTTTTCCCATAAAGAAAATCTTGTATTAATATCGAAATCTATGTACAAAATAGAAAAGAAAATCATATATTAGTGTCGTAAATTTTTGTACAAGAAAGAAGTATTTCAACTTATCTACATCTCTCATTTATCTTCTATATCTAAATGGGGACCATAATACTAAAATCTTCCAAATCACATCTCCTTACAACTAAATTCATCTACCACCAACAGCTTCTTCCCCTTTTCTGGTAATTCAGTCCCCTTCACCTTCTAATATAACTCCCTAAAGCTCCTTCGCCCACCAGCTGCCCATACTTCACTTTCGAATCTAACACACCAACTAGACTTCACACGTGGCTCTGCGAAAGGTAAACAAAAATTCATATCAAAATCACACTTAAATACCAATAACACATCATTTGATAATGTTAAACTTAGTTGGCAGAGAAATATTACAATATCATACCTCGAATTTGAAGGGAAAACCATAAATTACACATCCCTAAGAAGAAACCATACATTACACATCCTCACGTCGGAATCGCTCCCGGAGGAGCTCCCTGAATCTGTATATGAAACCATTGAAACAAATATGTCAACATTGCAATCCCAAAAAGACTGTAATTATATGTTGGTTGCCAAATAATAGGTAGAAATAAAAAAATTATAATGGGTCCAATACCACTTGGTGGGGCTTCATTCATTGACTTTCAAAATAAATGCTTAATTTGTGAAGCATAAAATAGAAATATATGAAGTTCAGATATAAGTAGAGAATTCAATAGTAATACTACCAAGACTCAAGACCATATGAAGTTCTCTGCTACTCTAGCTGCTAAGTACACTTTTCTGCAAAAGCTTTGCAACTGTTAAGAATAAAGCAGGTAACTGCAGCTTTGATAGCTTTGCAACTGTCCGATAAGACGATACAGTAGTTTTCAAGAGGTAGATTCAACTGTCAAGAGAAAATCAACGCTTTGATAGCTTTGCAACTGTCAAGAGAAAACCAAACCTTTAATAGCTTTGCAACTTTCCAATAAGATGAGGGGGTATAAAGTCAAAATTGTAAAGTATCTCTTAGCATAAGACGAGGGGGTATAATTATAGAGGACAGTCCGTAAAATATCTTTGTGTCATTCTCTTAAATCTCATGTTATAAAATACTCCTGTAATAGGTAGATCATGTTAGCATTTAAGATGACTACTTAGTCTTCCATTGGAAAAAGTTATTTTCAACATATTATCAATTACAAATTCCTGAACATGAACTCGCGTAACACGATACCATTGTTATTTTCAGTTTTAGTTCTTTTAAATGCATATACCTTGCGCTTCACGGAAAATTATCGCGCCTGTTGTGGGAAAAAAGGGAGAAAGAACATTCCTCTTTTTTTGCATGACAATAATTTGATCGTTTTATAATTTACGATAAGTTGATTAAACTGATTCTCATAATCCTCAACTAAGGATATAATTTTCTGCTTTATATATTGTTTAGCTAATTTGATGACTTATTAATTGAGTATTGATTCATATCGAATATTGCATTTAATTACCCTCGAACTTATACATTTTAGCCCCCTAGGGTACTTTAATGCCTATAATTATGCTCGTTAATCAGACAACCTTCGTTTTATATGCTAACATATTATTTGAGGTATATTTGAGCTTTTATGGGTATTAAAGTGATTAGTATGAAGTTTGGGCGCGTTTTGATAAAGTTTCATCGCAATTTGCACGTTCAGGCATTTTCGTAATTACAAACTTCCAATTTTTTGCCCGAAGAATTCACGAAAGTTGTAGCCCTCGGTCCAAGCTTTGCCTGGATGTAAACGGTGCACAAATCGAAGTCCGAACGAAGGAAACACGGACCTTTAATAAAAAAAGAATTATAAGTTAATTATATTATTATTTTATTTATTCATTAACTTTCTAGTAATTACACCCATGTCTCTTTTCTCTTTCTTTTACAATTTATATAATTCCCAATATGTCCCAAACTCATTTTTTTTGCAGTTTCCATGGGCGATTTTTATGCCTTGCCCGGGTTTAGCTCGGGTTTTGGGTTCATCCCATTTTGGTGCCTTTCATCCGAAATTGGAGCTTAGGACGGTGTGGCTATGGTTGTGGGTCGTTTGGATCGAGTTTTTGGAATACCCACTTTGACATTTCCATGGCTATGGCCATTTTTACTGGTGTTGGAGGTTTTGGGCCATGGGTTTTTTTTGGCACATTTTGTGGGTCTCGATCTGTACACGGGTTGGCAGTCGGGTTTTACTCTCGGGTTTGTGATCGGTTCTTGATGAAACACCATGGTTTTAAGTTGTTAAGAGAAATGCTTTTTGGCTTGAGCTGCGATTTGTTCAGCAAAAAATTGGAGCTGGTTTGCTGATACGCCCGATCGATCGGTGAAATCGATTTTGCCTTGGTGCTTTGACAGTGTGCCTCCCCCCCAATTTTGCGGTCGACCGGTCACCACCCCCGGTGGATCGGGACTCTATTTTTGGCCGACCCTTTTTTTCTGCCACTATTTACTATTCCTTTTTTTATTTTATTTTTTATTTTTCTTTTAATTCTTTATTTGTAACTTATCCCCCTTTATTTTTTTTCTTTTCTTTTTGTTTCCTTTTTCTAACTTAGTATAAAAGGAAGACTTGTCTCATTTTTTTAGATCTCTTGTAATATATGTTTTTTAGGTTAGTTTTAGGATTTAGAGCTCATTTAGGGATTTTTGTGGAGTGTTTCCCCTCTCTTACCACTTTGTGTCCATTTTGATTAAGGGTGAAAAGTAGCGCGTGTCAAAACGCTAATCGTTGTTTTCTTTTTGCCTACTCAATACAAAAACCTAAATTACGACTGCACTTGCGATACAAGTATAACGGTAAGTTGGGTATCGAATCCACAGGGAGTGTTCGACGGATTGTAATCGGTTTATTAATTCAGGAATAAAATTGTAAAAGGTGATGGGTGGTTGTAAATAAAAGAAAAAAAGAAGAAGTTGAAACTAAACAATAATTAATAAAACGAGGGCCGATATCACGTACCCGCTATGGGCTAAACACACGAAATTAGAAGTTCGGTTCGAAAACATTTAATCGATCATTTTTAATTAATCATAAACATCACACATGATGGAATTTAAGCCAACGATGTGAGATTAAATATTTAATTCAAAATTGTCACACGCGTCTTAAAATTGGATTATCGCAATAAATACTAATGTTGCGTGACAAAGAGAGTTATAATAATCCCATTTTAATACGCGAGGTTTCGTGTAAAAGTAGTTTCCCCTCTCCTACCAAGTTAAAGAGAGGAAAAGAGCGATATTACCCACAATGGAACGATCTCCGGAAAGTACGATGCCAAAGATTCTACAAAACATGTTAGTACCAAAGCATAAAAAAAACAAATAACAAAAAAACTTAACGAATTACACTAGACAAAAAGTAAGAAAAAATAAAACTAACTATCTACAACCTACAATTTTAACTTCTAACTAACTATACACTAGAAGTTGAAATTTTTGAGGGTCCACCCAAAAGACGATTTGTCTTTGAAAGATCCACGACGGACCCTCCCTCTCATGCATGCCTCCCGAAAAATAAGAATTTTGTTTGAACAACAGAAGGCATGTGTATGGCGTAAGAAAGGAACCATCGCCAATTAAAAGTTTTTTGGGGACGATGGGGGATTTGGATAAAACGGGTGACAAAAACATGGAAAGCAACTCGAACAAGTACTCCCCGTCGGTGAATGGGTTAAACGTTTTAAAGTTCGGCAGCGATTCATCGGGTACTTGTGACGGTGTGATAACGGAGAATGAAAAGGGGGAGGAAAGAAATTGAAACTCAAGAGATGAGTTATCATCACTCAACGTTGGAATTTCAAAGGAGATATGATCATTTTCAATGAAACTTTCTTCTTTGGGATCCAAAGACGAAATCATTTCATTGAAAATGGATACTACATCCATTTCATCCTCACTTTCATTCTCTATTAAACCATGGGCCAAGTCAAGAATGGTTTGTTTCAAAATAGGCAAAAAATTCTCATTTGGTTCAAAACATTTCTTGACTTCAAAAGTTTCGGAAGAAAAATCATCGTCGGATTCAAATAATAAATCCAATTCATGTTCCCACAAACGATTTTCTTCCCGATAACGTTCTTCATACCTCTCATTATCAAGCATGAGCAAACCCTCGCCGAAAGTCATAGGCCGAGGTGCGGATTCTTGGAAATGAGAAGTTTGAAAATTATTATCAGAACTATACTCAAACTCATTATTATAAGAATTTTGAAACCTATAGCTTTTAGTTTCAAAATTCCTATTATAAGGAATTAAAGGCCCAAAATCGTTATCATCATCCTCAAAATACACGCACTCCAAAGCTTGACTTTTGTAATACTCACCCAAAGTCATTTTTGAATTTGCAATTTTTTGGGACTCTAAGTATTGACCAAAAGTCATAGGTTTATGGGAATTTTGAGAATTATCACAATGATTACCAAAAGGATTGGAATAAGACATGCTTACCAAAAGGATTGAAATTTAGTTGAGTATAGCTTTTAGTGTAATTAGTCAATTTTTTCTTTATTTTTTTTGCGTATGCTTGGTCCTAAAATTTTTTGTAGGTTCAACATGTTTGAATTTACGGAGATTGTGCGCCTCGGATGTGCTGTTGTTAAAAAGTTAAAAAAAATTAACTTATAAAAATCTTTTCTTTATTTTGCACTCATACTTACTTATTTGCTTATATTTTTTCTTAGTTGTGTGTGTCTGTGTGTGTCGCCCTTTGTAAATTTTATACGTATATTAATATTTTAGTGCATATATATTTTTTTTGTATATATAGTAATTTTTATAAATATTATTGAATTATTCATTTATAGCTTTTCTTTAATTTTTTTTTTAATCCCCCACCTTATTTCCCATTACATAGTAGAGAATGTCTTAAAAAAATGTTAGCAGGTCTTGGGCTTAAAGAAAATTGTAGCTGGTGTATGCTATACAAAAAAAAAAAAAAAGAAGTAAGTCTTGGATTTAAACAAAACAAGGAGGGTGGTAACAGGTGTATGTTGGCAAAACAAATAGAAGGCAAGTCTTTGGCTAAAAAAAAGGGGGTGTGGTCTTTGGCTGGAAAAAAAATACAAGCAGGTCTTGCAAGCTTAAAAAAAACATCAGGTCTCGACAAATTGAGAAACCGCGGTCGACCTGTCCTTCATGCACAGTCGACCGGTCCAAGCTCCATGCGCACACTGTCTCAGCTCCAAAGAAATTTCATATTTTGCGGTCGACAAACCCTTCATGTCGCGGTCAACCGGGGACAGGGGTAAGTGCGATGCTGCTTCATTTTTTTGGGACAACACATTCTCTTCTAATCTCTCTCTTGCTCCTCTACTACACCTCACCCCATTTTGTGCCCTCATTTTTTCCCCACTCTTTCAACACCAAACTTCAACCCAATTCCACCATTGTTATACACTCAGGGTATAAATTCTTCCTATTTAACTTGTCAAATTGTTGTTGTTGGTTGATTATTGTCATGATTCAAGGGTTTTGCACATTTTTGACAATTTTGGAAGTTTTTGTGTGGGTGTGTCCCAATTGTTATTCCAACTTGATGTTATGCTTAATTGTTGAATGATATCCATTCATGAACACAATTGTTTTTGGATTATTGTGTTTGTTCATGAATGGGGCTTGTTGTTGGTTCAAATGGAATTACACATCCACATACCACATTGTGCACACCAAGTGTTTGTTAAAATGCCTAAACCAATTTTTTTCAAGATGTTTAGCATACACTTGCATTTTTTCACTCGTTGTCACACGTTGACACATTTTGTCGCAATGTGGTAGGTTTTCACCCGGTTTCATGCACTTGCACACACCATTTTAACTCGTTCGCCGACTAACTTTAATTACGCTTTACAATTTTTTTGTCTTGCCTAATTATTATTTTGTAGGTTGAAATGGCCACAAAGTACGATTTGACCAAGTGTGTTCCCTCCCGGGGTGTCTAGGGATTCCGTTGTGAAAGGCGAATCATCTTGCGTCGCCACAACTGGACTCATTATTCTTGCCAAGAATGGTCGCTTCAATGAGAACTTTGTGCATATTTTTCATGCGACATTCGTGGTAGTGGTGAAAGAGAGGCGGACGATATATGAGACTATGGTGGGGGTGTAGATATGCGCGGGATCCTCTGGTGGTCCCGGTTTAGGAGTACTACTGTTGTAATGGGAAATATTCTTTTTATTTTTTTTCTTCCTTTCTTTCTTTCCAATTTTAGTATATTAACTTTTTAGTATTGTATTGTATTGTATTAAGTTGTTTTGTGGAATTATGGAATTTGAAATGATACTGCAGTTGTTGGTTATCTATTGGATTTTGATGTGTGTGACCCCCCCCCCCCCCCCCACATTTTTATAAAATCAAATGTTCACCATCAATTTATCTATTTGCACTTTAGCCCCTCTACTCATTGTGACTTACGACATGATTTCTTTTAACTTAATTTTTGTGCAAATATTTTTGTTTTTCTTTGGTGTGTATAGGGCTCACATCGACTACCTCGGGGACCGCTTCAATTGGGGTGATTTATTTCTATCCCTCGCCTTTTCATAGCGTCTTTAATCTCATTGAGGACAATGTCAGGTTTTAAGTTAGGGGGTTTGGGATATTCTATCCATTCATTGGTAGTTTCTTTGATTTGATTACATGTTATTTCCAAGCATGCTTTTCTTGTAAAAAATTTAAAATTTTCAAAAAGATTTTCTTTCTTTTTTCTCCTTTTTTGGGCATTTTCCCTTTGTTTTCGATGATAAATTTTAATAATTGCCCGATCCAATAGACAACTTAATGATGCATGTTCTCGATTTTAGAAGTTATTAGACTTTAGTCCTCAATCTTTGATATTATGAATAACTTCATGAATTAAACTTTAATCCCATGAGCACATGCACTTTTCTTGATTTATTGATTTGGTTTAAGATTTTTATAACTCGATAATCTTTTGTTGCATTGTATATACTTGCACAGAGTAAGATTTGTACCTTTCGTTGTTTGTGAGTGTATACACTATTCTTTACTCATTGAAAACGTTGAATTCGTTGGTAATCTCACTATTCTTTCATTTGATCGTTCATTAATTGAGTTCATATATGAAATGTATTACTTGAGCATGATTTTCAAAGTTTGTTTTGACTCGAGAATTGTGTAAACTTTAGGAAATGATCATAGGCAATCTTTGTTATATCACCCATATTCCCCTTGACATCACCTTATATTTTTCCCTCGTCAACCCCTTTGAGCCTAAATATAGCCTTTCGTTTCATAACCCAAATCCCAAAACCAACTCCAAACTGGAGTTATATACCATACATACACCTTCCATGCCTTTGTTTAGAATGTTGCTTGGGATTGAATGATGTTGTCGCGTCGTTGAAATTTAGGCATGTGAGAGTGAGAAAAGTAAAGAAGAAAGAGATGTGAAAAAAAGAGAAAAAGAGAAAGTAAAAAGAAAAAGAAAATATAAGAAAAAGTGAGAAAAAGAAGAAAAGAAAAGAAAAGAAAGAGAAATTTGTATATATTGTGTATTTAGTGTTCAATAAGCTTTGTTTACTCTCCCGGTTGTTATATTCAATGCCTTTTATGGAAGTTATTTTTCAATTTTTGAAATTTCTCGCATTTTCCCATTATCCCGAGTTTTCATCTCCGAACACTTTGAATCCGTACATACATATATCCTTAATTTTGTACCCTAGCTTAGCCTACATTATAACCTTATACAAGTCCTATGTGATCTTAGGGTGCATTTAATTTAAAAGTTGAAATAGTTGCGATAATCTGTGAAAATACATTTAACCTTTTTAACGAGCGGTATCTTTCATTGAGATTACAATTTTTCATTTTATATATTGCGTTCTTCATTTGTGACATGTGCATGGCCTAGTTTCCATTTACATCTACTCTTTATGCCCACATGTCCCATGTTTTACCTCCCTGTTTCGAGTGAATTCATTTGATGAGTGTAATGCCCGTGAGGACTGAATATATGCTTGCTTTATTTAGTATCTGATTTATTTAAGTTTTTGCCAAATCACAGTTTTCATGTGCTCGCTCCCCTCCCACATTTTAAGGTTTCAATTCTATTAGGTTCATTCTATAATGTTAATAATACGGACTTTTGTTTGAAGTCATTCATTGTGTTAATAATGCGTATGAAATCCTTTTCGATATTGTTGGGCTTGTCGCATGTTGGTTTGGGCATATATTAAGGAAATCATATGATGTTTGTGGGTTTCATCCCTGAAAACCCTCACGAGATGGCAGTCGTCCACTGGGATAACCTAGGGATTTAACGACTTATTACATATACTAAATGCAATCGTGTTCCCTAAGAAAGTGGCATTTATATTTCGATGCATATATACATGTTGTGATTTTTTTATAGTTCTTCTTTCTTTGAATTTCATTACTAGGGACTAGCAATGTGTAAGTTGGGGGTGTGATTCGTATCAAATATTGCATTTAATTACCATCGAACTTATGCATTTGAGCCCCCTCGGGTACTTTAATGCCTATAATTATGCTCATTAATCAGACAACCTCTATTTTATATGCTAACATGTTATTTGAGATATAATTGAGCTTTTATAGGTATTACAGTGCTTAGTATGTAGTTTGGGCGCTTTCCGGTAAAGTTTCATCGCGATTCGCACGTTCAGGGGCATTTTCGTAATTTCACACTTCGAAATTTTTGCCCGAAGAATACACGAAAGTTGTAGCCCTAGAGACAAGCTTCACGTGGCCATGAACGGTGCACAAATAGAAGTCCGAACGAAGGAAATACGGACCTTTAATCGAAAAAGAATTATAAGTTAATTATATTATTATTTTATTTATTCATTAACTTTCTATTAATTACATCCATGCCCCTTTTCTCTTTCATTAACAATTCATATAGTTCCCAATATGTCCCAAACTCATTTTTTTTGCAGCTTCCATGGGCGATTTTTGTGCCTTACCCGGGTTTGGCTCGGGTTTTGGGTTCGTCCCATTTTGGTGCCTTTCATGAGAAATTGGAGCTTGGGACACGTGTGGCTATGGCTGTGGGTCGTTTGGCTCGAGTTTTTGGAATACCCACTATGTCCATCCTTGATCCTCGTTGCGGGCGGGTAGAGTGAGGATCCTAGGTCCCGCGCATCCCTCTCGGGAGCGATTCGGTCGGCGTCGTTGATGAGGTAAAAAATATACAGAGATGGAGTCGCCAGTCTATTTTACTCAAAACAGACAAAAGAAAGGGAGCCATCCCAAAGGACAGCATCCAAGGACATACTGATACATACGAAACCAAAATGATTCGAGAAGGGTCCGGAGGCTAAGTTACGAAATGGGAAGGTGTTAGGCACCCATTCCGCCCTTACGGTCTCTCATCGGTTTTTGCTATTTTCCTTTATTTTCCCTATGATATGTGTGCATGTGTATATATGGAAATAGGAATCCTCGAACTGTATCATCGAAGAGATAAAGCGAGTCATCCATAGGAAGGTTCATAGAAATAATATTAGAAAATAGGATTTACGCGATTATCCTTGCGTTGATCGTTATAATGGAACGATAACGTATGTGGAATAATACGCCACTAAGAACAGATATATGCATATATAAATATATGTAATCTGAGAGAGTTGAGTTTAGAGAAAATAGAAAATGAAAGAAAAAGTGAGAATAGGACTCGAATCTCGGGTTTTATCCCGAGACACCTAAGTAGCCTATAGAGGCATCAAAGTCCATGTAGTTCGCATGCAAAACGAGGGGGTGTGGTTTATCCCATAAATCCAAATGGGAACTTCTCTTATTTGTGTGCTTGTGTGTAGAAAAGTGTTTTAGTTATGAGAAAAGTGTAAGAATTCCCGTTTGGAATTTATAAGCAAACCCGTTTTTTCTTATTATTGGGGTTTTTATTTGTATGAAAATAAGAGATGTGCAATAATACTAAATAAAAAGTATATTAGGATATGTGAGACGATAGAATAAAAGTTCTAAGTAATAAAACAAGTTAATGCGAATTTATGAGAGTTTAAGGTGAGAATTGATAAAATTGGACCTTCTTGAAGATCTTGAGCTTGATCTTGAGTGTTGGAGAGCAGCCCTTTAACTTGGATGATGATGGAGGGTAATTAATTCACCAAGTTTGATGAAAAGGATGATGAAAAGTGAAGGTTGGAAAGGGATTTGGATGTGGAAATCACGCTGACTTCGAGAGAGGTTTTCTGGATTTGCTGGGAGTGATGTCTATCTGATCTGGGATCCTCTTGCAATGCGGTCAATGCCTCCTTTTTATAGGCCCAGGGCATTGCTGATCGGCATAGCCCTGGCCCTGCCAATCGACAGGTGTGTTTAGGCACACTGTCGATAGGCAGGGTCTCAGACCTACGTTTGGCAGTGTCTTTCCGGCCTTTTTGGAAAATTGATCGCTGAGCGAAAATCGTTGATCCGAATCACGCACAGGATGGACCATTGGAAAGATAATTTAAAGACCTTCTAAATCCCTTAGACTTCTCCCAATTTCGGGAGTTGACGTTTGGTCAAATGTGGCTTGAAAGCGCTCGTCGGTCCTTTGGACGGGAAAACTTCAGACGTAAACAGATCATTTGTCCGCATGGTAAGTCATAATCACGCATGGGGTGAACCGTTGGAATGGTTGGGAGATGTACTTCGACATTCCAAAGAGTTTGACCCAATTTGGGGAGTTGACTTTGGTCAACGAGGCCCTGGAAGCATTTGGTGATCTCTCGGAGTAAAATGGATCATTCATCCGTACCATAAGTCAGCATCGTGCATAGAGCGGACCATTAGAAATGGGTTTCAGTGACCTTTGAAGATTCATTCTGTCTCGGTCGAGCTAAAGAGTAGACTTAGGTCAAATGGAGCCCGAGAGTGCCCAGTGGCCTCTAGATCAGGTTTCGGGGGGAAATGGGTCGCTCATCTGCATGGTAAGTCAGAATCGCACATGGGATAGACCGTTGAAAAGGGGTTTCAATGCCCTTTGAAGATTCATTCAGTCTCAGTCGATCTAAAGAGTTTAACTTTTGATCAAATGGAGCCTGGGAACGTCCGATGGCCTCTAGGTCGATACTCGGGGTATGACCTGGGTTTGCAGTAATGAAGGGAGGTGCTAGGGACCTAAGAAGAGTTTAGGGGGTAACATAATAGGGTGTCTATAGAGCCCCTCGATGGGTGAGTTTGGAACAAACGATAACCGTCGAATAGACACCGTATGATGCCTTTGGGAGAGTATGACTAGAGGTTCGAGGTCGATTCTGAGGACCTAGGGATGAGGATGATCGATTCGGGGGGTCGAGGTCATTTATAAGGACCTAAGGATGAGGATGACCAATTCGAAGGGTCGAGATTGATTCTGAGGACTTAAGGAGCATGCTAATGATGACCAATTCTGCGGGTCGAGGTCGATTATGAGGACCTAAGAAAACAAGGATGACCAATTTTATGGGTAGAAGATAATTCTGAGGGCCTGAAGATGAGATGACCAATTCTAAGGATCGAAGCCAATTCTGCGGGCTTAAGGAAACAAGGATGAAAATTTCTACGGGTCAAAGCCAATTCTGTGGGCTTAAGTAGGGATGACCAATTCTGTGGGCTTAAGTTGGGGTGACCAATTCTACGGGTCAAAGCCAATTCTGCGGGCTTAAAGATGAGATGACCAATTTTGTGGGTCGAAGCCAATTCTGCGGGCTTAAATATGAGATGACCAATTCTGTGGGCTTAAGTGGGGGTGACCAATTCTACGGGTCGAAGCCAATTCTGCGGGCTTAAGGTGAGATGACCAATTCTGCGGGTCGAAGCCAATTCTGAGGGCTTGAAGATGAGGGTGAACTATTCTGCGGGTCAAAGCCAACTCTACGGGTTTTGAAGAGATGACCAATTCTGTGGGTCGAAGACAATTCTACGAGCCTGAAGATGAGATGGCCAATTATGTGGGTCAAAGCCAATTCTGTGGACTATAAGGTGAGATGACCAATTCTGCGGGTCGAAGCCAATTTTGCGGGCTTAAGGCGACAATCCAAGACCGAGGTTAATTCTAACCTAACTAAGGTGACGACCGAGGATCGAGGTCAATTCTGACCTAACTAAGGTGACAATTCAAGATCGAGGCCAATTCTGACCTAACTAAGTGTATATTTCCTTCAGGAAAATCAGGGATTCTGTTGGGGATAAAGATTTGATTTTGGGTTTCGTTGGGGACTAGTGAATGAGTTGATTATTGGGGAATTCCTGTGTCTTTTGGATAATTTACCTAGGGAGAATGATTATTTGGAATTCTCCCTGGGAAAATTACCTTGTGATCTTGATTTAAGGTGGGGAGCCGATGGTCGGGGAAATCCTTGTGAGTTTGGAGATTCTGTGGTGGAAGGGAAAATTTGATGCTAAAAACTCCGCTACGGGAGTGATTAGGTGGTCCAGGTATTGGGCGTATTGTTCGAAAGGTTTGAGACCTTTGGGATATAGGAGGTGATCCTTAGAGATTCTCCTAGGATGTTGCCCAGAGGGAATTCACTTGACCTTTTAGAGCTCCGCTGGGGAAATAGGGTTTTTGCTTGAGGTAGTGTGGAATTCTCTTGGTGAAAATGTTTTAGATACTTCCTGGGATTTTTAGGAATTTTTTGAGGATTTTTCACGATTTTCTGGTATTTTCTAGGAGTTTTTGTACGAAATTTCAAGGGAGGTGCCGGTCGTCATGGTATGGGGGGTGCCATTTGGTAGTGGCATGGACTTTTGGACTGCCTTGGGAAGGTAAAAGGGTAGTGCCGATCGGTGGTTGGGGGGTCAGTGCCGATCAGAATGACCCTTCGCATCCTATATAAAGGGGGCAAATTCCCTTCATTTTCATAGCTTTTTTCCATCTCTCTTTCTATGATTTTCCTCTGCGAATCGTTCTAACATTCTGATCTCTAAAAAATGTCCACTTTCGTGAGCACTGCTGTATATAGGGAGTGGTTGATAGTTAATGACTTGGAGAACGTGGAATGGAGGGACAGGGAGCCTCGTGTTTTGGGGAGCGAGAACTCCTTTGACACATTCGAGCCGGTTGCGGATTCTGATCTCTAAAAAATGTCCACTTTCGTGAGCACTGCTGTATATAGGGAGTGGTTGATAGTTAATGACTTGGAGAACGTGGAATGGAGGGACAGGGAGCCTCGTGTTTTGGGGAGCGAGAACTCCTTTGACACATTCGAGCCGGTTGCGGATGAGCGAACCTTACTGCGGGAGCCATCGCGTCATCGCTCTTCGAGGGTAGTGAACCCTGGCGGTTATGTAAGTAACCTGACTTTTGGCATTCTTTTCTTTTTGGTGATTTTTCTTTTTCTTTTTGAATTTTGACAAGGTTTTTTTCTTTTGACAGTCTGACATCTTTGTGAAAAACATGCGTGCCCACGGGATGATGGGGATTAAGGATGTTTGGGATCATCTTCCACCTATGGTGCGTTGGCTGGTATCCTCAGCGGGTTTTGGGGGGTTGGCGTCTGCGCTGGACGAGATGCCTCGCATGACAGCGGTCTTGTGCGGTTTAGGGGAGAGATGGTGGGATACTACCCAGACCTTCCATTTCAGTTTTAGGGAAATGACCGTGACTCCCATAGATGTGCAGTAGCTAATAGGGCTGGATTATGATGGGGAGAAGATAGAGGTGGATCGTTCTCCGCGGGTGAGGTCGAAGGCGGTGCACGCGGAATTTGGTGACGTAGGGAGGATATTGTCTGGGTATTCTATTCGATTGCCCCTGCTGAAGGATATTTTACTGAGTAGGGTGGTTAATGTTGAGGATGGGCTGCAGGTGAGGCAGATGGCCAGGTTGTTTATCTTGCTGGTGCTTGGAGGCTTCATGGTGGCGGCGAGCAGCAACGTCGTTCATTTGTGATTTTTGTCGTACATGAGGGTGTTTTTGAACATCCCTTTCTACGACTGGAGGACCCTGACTTTGGGTACCCTCTATTTTTCTATGGATGTATTCAGCCGGTGCTGCCGGCAAACTTTTACTGGAGCCACGTATCTCCTTGAGGTATTCTTCAATTTGCGCACTTTCCTTTTATGCATTCGCACTTTCCTTATGCATTTTTTTTATTGCAACTTCTTGTCTTTGGTAGATGTGGTTGTATGAGGTGATTGGGTGTAATACCTAGTTGATCGTTCTAAAGGATGAGACTATTAGGGACCTCTGCCAGTTGTACCGGTGGTGAAACGCCAATCGACAGTCGAAGGGATCTCTTTCTCTGGAGGCAGTGCATCAAATCTTGAATGGCCTGACCAGTGGTAGGGTAAGACTGTTTCCTTTTCAGTCTTGGTCTTTTGCATGTTCTGATTCTATATTGACTTATGCCTGGTGGGGATTTTTAGGAGACCTTTTGCCCTTGGGGGACGGACATTCAGGACACGGGGGTGACTAGGGTGAACGTGCATATGAGGTATTTGTTGGCGTATGAGTTTAGCCACTCTTGGTATCTCGGGGGAGGGTGGTCTGACAGATTACTGAGGAAGTGGTGGTGCCACCTGCGAGGCCTCTTATCTCTATGAGGCAGGAGCGACTACTGCCGGAGGACACGAGGATTGTGATGATGATCGGCGAGTCCTACATGTTGTACATTGATACGGCTGCGACGTATGACTATATGGACTCTGTGACGAGTTGGCTGATGGCGCCCAACATATATAATGCCTTGCCTTGCCTTTCCCTCCTACGGGTTTGAGTTGGGAACTAGGGTCCTCCCACAGCGACGGTGGTCCGTCGACGTCTGCGACGACGACGACTTTAGAGGTTCCTTTTGTACGGTTGCATACCCCTTCATACAACATTCAACGAGATTATGGGGGGATGGTGCTTATGTTGTACCGTCCTCATGCGATGGATTCGAAGGAGTTGGTTTGATAGAGGAGGTCCTTTATCCTACGGTATATCTTTCTATGCTTTTCCTCTTTTTGGTTTCTTTTCTGTTTTGATCTATCTGCTTGATACTGATTTTTCCTTTTCCTCGTAGAAAGTCCGGGTGTCGACCACTTGGCTAAGGGACATCAGAGATTGAATATCTTCGGCGACTACCCATATTCGGGATGTGGTTGCTATTCCTTGTTGCTTGGTTCTGTCTACTTTGTCTAGGGAGGACTATGGCTCGGGTAGTGGTGGTGCATCGTCTCATCGTAGGGGAAAGAGAGCGCGTCACAGGGGTGGAAGCTCTTAGAGTGAGGGGTGAAGGGAAGGTGAGAGAGAGAGAGAATGTGGGTTCGGGGGCTGAGTCCCGTTGTTTTTTTACTTTTCTTTTATTTCCTGCAACATTGATGTAACACAAAACACTAATATATGCAATGGACTTTTTTTATTATCTTATGTTAAAGGTGAATGAATGCATGCACATGCGCTTTTTACTTTGCTGCTGAGACCGTAAAAGAGATATTTTTAGAATTTCGAAGGATTTTTTTTAAATGAGAGTTTATACAAGGGTGGAAGGGGATTTTTGAAATTCTATTGAGAATATCAATTTATTTTTTGTGACTTTCTAATTTTGACAAAAGAGGAAAAAGGAAAATTTCCAAAAATAGGGGGTTGCCGATCGGCAAGCCCCTTGCCCTGCCTATCGGCAGTCAAGTCCAGTCCCATCGATTCAAAGTTTTGATTTGGTACCCTCTTCAGCCTTTTGTACTTTGTGGGGTAGGATTCCCTCCGATTTTTGCAGGATTTATGTCTTTTGTGAGGGTTTGCAAGTATAAAGAAGGGGTAAGGGTGGAGTATTTTCATCACACCTTCACATTCTTACTTACTTGCCTACTATATTTTAGTCTTACAAGATGTCTCTCCCTAGTAGGCATTGAGTTTGATAACTACCTCGAAGCCCTGGAAGCAATGTGCTCTCATAATGTTGATTACGATGCTTTCAACATGCGTCGAGTCTCTTTGTGGCACAATCGGCCCATAGAATGGAACATGCTGATGGCGGCGGTACAATTTTGGTACCTTGAAGACCATGTATTCCATTTTGGGTTGGATGAGGTTTGTCCTACCTACGAGGAATTTTCTTCCATGCTGGGGATAAATCCCAGTGTTGCCGCGTCTCTGCCTGAGTTTTCCCGTTCTCCTAAGGATTTATTGGCCGATCTTCTTTGTATTTCACCTTCGACGGCTAGACCACTAGTTGCTGGAGGAATGATCTCTCTTTCGGCGGTGTTACAATTCGTGCATTTGCAGGAGGTTGGCGATGCTGGATATGCCAGAGACGTTGTTCTGGGCTTGGTTTCAAAATTGTTACTGGTGACTGGGGAACTGTTGGCGGACCCACAACTTGAAGCCATTACTTATTGGATGTCATACCCTCGCAATCCTATGGCGGTGATACTGGCAGAGACTTTAAATGGCTTGGATGCCTAGCGAGAAGGTCGTTCTGACTTTCTGAGGGGTAGCCCCGTTATGCTGTTCTTGTGGTTGTCTGAAAGACTTCGCCTGGTAACTCCTCCAGAGTAGCCTTTATCGACTGTACCGAATTTCTTTTAGCAACATTTCATCAGTGTTGGCTTGAATATTGAGAGCTGGGAGAGCTGGTTTGTGGAGCATGGGGCTCTGAATCTGTATTGGTCAGTGCCTTGGTGGGGACAGTTACTGCTTATCCTGGAACTGGGAGAATACCCGTATGTCCGGCTGGTTGGTCTCAGACAGACCTCTTTCTATTTTCCTTGGCGGCTTCTGTACCAATTTGGATGGGAGCAGGTCGTGCCACCTCGGACACTAGATTTCTTTCCGGTAGAAGAATTGACTGAGCATCTGCGCATGCGTCTTGGCTCTTTGTGGGAGAGTCGGCGTCCATCGACCCGTCCCTCTCAGTCTGTTGGAAGAGTTTGGAATATCCATGGGGATTATATGAAGTGGTTGTGGAGGAGAGTAGTCAGCAACATGTTGGCAGTGGAGACTGGACAAAGGTGGCTTGTCTTATTAAATACCGTAGAAGGAGGAGTTGTGGTTTTTTCGAGGCTGGTTCGGGCCTAACGATCAATGGAGCGTCTGCAGCACTCGATTCAGGTAGGGTAAGCTTGGGGACCCCAGGATGTAGATGATGATGACAGAACGGGCTCCTCTGGTAGCTGTGGACAGGGCTCTTGGAGAGTTTATTTTGTAATGGGGAATAAATGTGGGGATTTTATTTGGCTTGTTAGGAAAGTAGGGGGAAGGGAGTTATCCGTTCCTTTTCTTATGTAATTGGTACTGTAATTTCTTATTAGTAAAATAAACAAGTTTTTCATCATCCAGCTGTGCCTTTTGACGAGTTTAATATTTTTGAATTATCTATACCGATCGCTAAGGCATACTTAATCCTTTTGTTCAAGTATGTGTTAGAATGAACTGTCGTTCTCGGAGATAAGAAAAAAATAGTTTTTTTTTGTGAAAAATAAAGGGTTGTGCTCATGTAAGATGTATGAGCTGCCTACGTACCTCTGGGGTTTTAAAATTTTTTAATTTTTATGAGAAATATTTTTGCAAAGGATCAGGCCCACATATTTCTGAGTAGAGGGAAGTGAAGATTTTTTTTAGAATAGAATGAAAATGAGAAGAGTCATAGCGCGCCGAGACTTTGGACTAGGGGTAAAATTTCTTGAGATGGTCTAAGTTGACTGGACGAGCCATCTCCTCCCCATCTAAGTTAGTGAGTATGGCGGCACCACTATACAAGATTTTCTTTACAATGTAGGGGCGTCTCCAATTGGGCTTGGATTTCCCTCTGGGTTCCCAGATGGGCTCTACTATCTATTTGAGGGATAAATCCCCCTCTCGGACACCACGGTCCTTGACTCTCTTGTTGAATGAATGCGCTATTCGGTGATGGTACCCTTATATGTGGTATAGATATTTCAATCTCTTTTCATCTAGGAGGGTCAGCTCGTCAAGACGGCTTTGGCACCAGTCTTCTTCATTGATTTTGCTTTCAAGCATGACGCGTAGCGAGGGTATTTCCATCTCCACGGGTAGGATAGCTTCCATGCCGTTGACTAGAGAGTAAGGGGTAGCCCCAGTAGAGGTTTGAATTGAGGTTTGGTATCCCCAGAGGGCGTATGGGATCCGATCAGCCTAGTCTCGATAGCTTTCGGTCATCTTACTGATGATGTCTTTGAGGTTCTTATTAGTGGCTTCGACTGCACCATTTATCTGAGGTCGTTAGGGTGAAGATTTGTGTCTCTGAATCCCATATTCGTCGACCACTTCTGTGACTTCTGCCTCAAAATGCAACCCGTTATTTGACACTAACTCGTGAGGGACCCCATATCGACAGATGATGTTTTTCTTGATGAATTTAGCCACTTTCTTAGCGTTCAGCACTGCATATGACTCAGCTTTGACCCATTTCGTGAAGTAATCAATGGCGACTAGGATAAACTCATGCCCGTTAGAGGCCTTGGGTGTAACCTTCCCTATAATATCGATACCCCAGATGGAGAATGGCCAGGAAGAAGCCATGTTGTATAATTCTCGCGCAGGAAGGTGCTGAAGATTGGAGAACTGATGGCATTTGAGGCATCTCCGGACATAGGCAGTTCAATCCTGGGTCATGGTGGTCCAGTAGTCGCCTTGTCGGATGATATTTTTAGCAAGCATATGACCGTTTATGTGAGGTCCGCATTCCCCTCTATGGATTTTCTACATTATCTTTTCAATATCATCCCTTGCGATGAAGTGTAGGTGAGTTCCATCAAAGTTACTTTTGAGCAGTGCTTTATGATAGATGATGTACTGGGCGAACAGTCTTCAGAGGTTTGCTCGGTCTTTCTTATTGGAACCCTCGGGATACCTACCATGCTTG
This sequence comes from Sambucus nigra, assembly GCA_949130495.1. NCBI lineage: Eukaryota > Viridiplantae > Streptophyta > Magnoliopsida > Dipsacales > Adoxaceae > Sambucus > Sambucus nigra. The sequence continues at coordinate 288,541,823 of OX422208.1, forward strand.
AGGAGGCGCTAGATAACATAGTACCAACAATTGGTTAGATCTGGATCTTCTATAGAGACAAGCTCAATGTGGTAGCACTGGGTTGGTTTGTATTGCTTTTGAATCTGGAAGGGGGTCATTGTTATTCCTTCGGGTATGTCTACCATGGAGGCCAAGGTAGCTGGGCATCGGTTAGGTTATTCTTTGCTCGAGGTAGGTAATGGAAGGTAATATCTTGGAATTGGGAGGCTAGCTCTTCTAAGTGGGCATGGAAGGGTTGGCGCTTCTCGTCCTTGACTCTCCACTTTCTGAGCACTTGACTGATAATGAGGGAGGAATCCCCGTGGAAACTTAGGCATTAAATACCTGTCTTGAGAGAAACCTTGAGGCCAACTGTGCATACCTCATATTCAGTCATGTTGTTGGTGCAAGGGAAATCCAATTTGGTGGCGATGGGAGTGTGGGAGTCATCTAGGGTGATGAGAAGTATCCCAATGCCATATCCGTTTATATTCACAGCGTCGTCAAAGAACATTTTCCATCGGAGATTGGCCTGGGCAGTGCAGAGGAGGTTTTCATCTGGGAATTTGGAGATCCAAACATCGGCTTCATCCATGGGATAATCAGCGAGGTAGTTAGAGATGGCTCTTCCTTTTATGGCTTTCTGTGTGATGTACATGATATCGAACTCGGTTAGGAGCATCAACCATCGGGCCATTTAACTGGATAAGGTGGGTCTCTCAAGCAGGTATTTGATGGGGTCTATTCAGGATATAAGTTTGACGGGGAAGGCGAGCATGTAGTGCCGTAACTTTTGGGTGACCCAGACAAGCGCGATACATAACTTTTCCAAAGCAGTGTAATTGAATTCGTATCCGACCAATTTGTGACTGGTGTAACAGATGAATCTTTCTTTGTGGGAATCTTCAAGGTATTGGGCTAACAAAGCCCTAGGTGCAGTGTCGATTATGGTTAGGTATAGTAGCAAAGGGATACCAGGCCGTGGTGGCATGAGTACCGGGGGTTGAGTCAGGTATAGTTTGATTCGGTCGAAAGCTTCTTGGCAGGCCTCGTTCCAAACCTTGGTTAAATCCTTGAGGAGTAGTTTGAAAATAGGTCCGCAAATGGAAGTTAATTGGCTGATGAACCGGCTGATGTATTGCAATTTCCCAAGGAAACTTCGGACTTCTTTCTCTGTTCAGAGAGGTGGCATCTCAAGTATGGCTTTCAGCTTGGCGAGATCTTCTTCTATCCCTTCCTCACTGACCATGAATCCCAAGAGTTTTCCTTTTGTAACGCCGAAGATGCATTTTTGCGAATTGAGTCTCATCTCGTACTATCGTAGTCATTCTAAGAACTTTCGTAAAGCGGGAACATTACCTTCTCTAGTTTTGTATTTGATAATCATATTATCCACATAGACCTCAACCTCTTTGTGAATTAGATCATGTAGGATGGTTGTGGCAGTCTTCTGGTAGGTAGCCCCAGCATTCTTGAGACCAAATAGCATGACAGTTTAGCAAAAGGTTCCCCATGGAGTGATGAACGCGGTCTTTTCTTGGTGATCTGGTGTATTATATTTGGTTGTATCCGATAAACCCGTCAACGAATGACTTAAGAGCATGACTAGCTGTGTTGTCCACGATCATGTCGATATTGGGTAGCAAATAATCATCTTTTGGAGAGGCTTTGTTTAAGTCCCGGTTTTACACACATATGAACCTTCCCTCCTGATTTCGGCACAAGCACTATGTTGGCTAGACATGTGGGATATTCAATCACACAAATGAAGCCTACGTATAGCTGTTTGACCACCTCTTCTTTGACTTTGAGCGACCATTCGGTGCATAGCTCTCTTAGCTTTTGTTTAACCGACTTGTAATCTGGAAGAGTGGGGATCTCATGTTGAGCAATTTCAGGATCAATGTCGGGCATATCATCATAGGACCATGCGAAGACATCCACGAATTCCTTCAATAATTCTTCAGTTTGTGCTCGCTCATGCTCGTCAAGGGTAGCCCCTATCCTAATCTCGCTCAGTTGGCTACTAGAACCGAGGTTAACAACAACAGTCTCTTCTTCATTAACTTAAACGCGGTTATGTTGTTTATTATTAACCTTATTTAGATCAGTTAAGAATTGTTCATTTGCAAAATCGTCATCATCAAAAGTTTGATTGGAATCTAAACAGTTAATGTAAGGCACAACAAGATACTCAAAATCTTCGTTTATTTCATTGATAGGAAAAACAACATTGAGAACCTCATTAAAGGAGGTCCTGATTACATTTGAGTAAGGATAGATAACAGAAGAAGAAATGGGGTAAACATTGGGGTTAGGTGAGATTTGAACGGGTAGAACCGGCGCAGCATGCCAATTGAGGAGAGGTGTATCAACATCTTTAATCATGTGGGATGGATCGAGTGATGTAGTGCCTGAGTGAACCATGCAGAGTGTCAGCCCCAGTGTTCATAAATTGAACGAGTCCTCGGAGTCACCTCCCTCAGAATCTTTGGTATCTTTGATGAGCGGTTGTACACGGTGTTGGAAACTTTTGGCCCATGGGTAGCTATCTTGGAAAAATATCTCCATTCTAGGCTTTATCTTCTTGTCTGCCATGGTTCCGGAAAGCCGCAAAGGGGAAGTATTTACCCTCTTTGATGAATCATCCATTCAAGGAGTCACCTGGGATAGTCTAGATGCAGTCTAGTCCTCTCTTTGGTCGAGTCTGGTGGATCATTCTGAGCTCTTGTTCTAATGGTTGATACCCCAAACCACAAGAAGGGAAAGCTTTCTTTAGTTCAATAAGCTCAAGCATCCCTTGCTGTCTTTGTCCTAGCCCCAGTCGGGGCATGAAGTGCATGTTTTTGAATATCTGAATCACATTGACGTTGCCATGAGGGTCGTATTCTGGATAAACCCTTTCTTTGAAGTCGTCCCCTGCCGGGAGTAGAAGTGGTTCAACTCAAAATCCTGATAGGAGCGTATCATTTTACCCGTGCTGTATCTCAAGGATCAGACTTCTCATACTTGCACCCTCGGCATTGTCTTCGTAGCCCAAAATGGTGATGACTCATCCGTTGGCGAAGAACTTCAATTTTTGATGGAGCGAGGAAGACACACCCTTGATACTGTAAAGCCAAGGTCGTCCTAGCAATAAGTTGAAACAAGACGGGATGTCAATAACTTGTAATTCGACGACAGGGTTTATAGGGCAAACCCCTATTACAAGCTTTATGGATCCCATCACCTCTCGACGGGTATTATCATAGGAACGTAGAACAACTGAAGTTGGAGCGAGGTTACTTTTTTTCAGTCCTAAGCATCTGAAGGTTCTTAGTGGGAAAACATTCAAGGCAGATCCATTATCGACAAGAGAGAGTGGTACGACATTCCCTATAACTTCAACAGTGATGTTGAGTGCATGATTGTGGCTTGGACTAATTATGGGGATTTCTTCTTCAAAAATAGATAGCATTCGGGTAGAGGTCAAGTATCCGACCAAATTTATCGCTTCTTCTTGTGTGGTAGAGGGAGGAACTGTGGGTCCAGTGAGCAACTTGATCAGAGAATTTTTGTGCAGCTGAGAAGACATGAAAAGCCCCCATAGAGTGATGTTAGCTTGAGTTTTCTTCAGTTGATCGAGGATCTTGCTCTCCTCAAGGGTTATCTCTCGCATAGGGAGGTTTTCAATGCCCTTTTCCTTGTCATTTGCTGGTAATGAGCTTGGTATCTGGTAGTGCCTCCCTGATCTGGTCATGTGATTTACTTAAGAAGGGAAGAATATGAATCCCGTTTCCTCATCTATCTCGGGTTGTTCTGCCACCTTGTTTATTTCTCCGAGGAGTTCTTCAAATGATATCATCCCACACATGTCGGCTACTGGGCTAGTTTTCTCTGAAGCTTGCTCTTCATTCGAATCTTCGAACTCTTCCCCCCATCTGGTGGAAATAATTCTATCTTTCCATGCAAAGTCAAATTCATTCCACAACTTCAATGGCTTTTTCATACAAGTCTTCCCATGCTGTGGGAATATGTGAGGGTGAAGGAACCAGGCGCCTTTGTAATTTTAGAGTATTAAGTAACTCGGTTATACTGCAGATATTGTTGGTTTACCTGAATAATTCTGTCATGATCTGGACAACATCATCTACGCTGAATTCATCGGTCGGTACTACCCAACGGTCTGATTCTCGGGCCCTTTTCTTACTTCCAAGAACAACATGCTGAACCCCTGCAATCAATGATCATCAGTGAGGGCAATTTCAGCCCAAACTCCAAGAGTTGGTTTAACACTTCTGATAATTCCATGCCTCTATTTTCAAAAGCGGGTACGAACAACGATGCATGCTCTGGTAAGGAGTGACAGCGCCTGATCAGCGAGGCTAGTAGGGTGTAGGAGGAAATATGGGCAGGTTTGGAGAGGTTTAGGAGAGTATATGGGTGTTATTTGTGTTGAAGGATCAAATTCTGGGTTTTCTTCTAAGAAGATGGCATTGGCATGATTTAGGAGTGGGTTATAAGTAGTGTTTGGCTTAGGATTAGCTGGTGGGGCAATGGTACCCCGATCAATTAGACGTTGGATTACATTTTGAAGGTGAAAGCATTGGTCGGTGGTATGGCCAGCAGTTCGGTGAAAGGCGTATTGAGCATCTGCCTTGAAGCTTCTTGGGAGTGGATTTAGCAAAGGACGGGGGTCCAAGGGTTTGATAAGGTTTTGTCTTAACAGGCCTGGGAAACTTTGGAGAGGTGAGCATGGAGCTCGGTGTATTCCTTTCAGACTGGGACATGGCGACTTTCTGGTGCCTATGATGTGGTTGGTTGAAAGATGTTGTTGATGGCTGAGACTGCAGCACCGACAGGTTTATTATATTTTATGGGGTTGAATTGTTCGGACACCTTCTTTGGTTCAATTTCTGTTTTAGCCATACCTTCCTCTATTTATACTCCTGCTTCTCTGAGAGCTCAGAAATGAGGATAGTATTGTCCTCCCGTGGTTGCTCGGACTTGGGATAAGAAGTTCTTCTTCACTATGTTGACTTGTTCTTCCTCGGAAGGACGATTGGTCATGGTAACTGCTTTTTCCCTCCAGCGAGCAATGAAGTTACTGACTGATTCCCCAGAGTTCTGTTTAACCAGCTCTAAATCACAATGGGTGACCTCAAACTCTTCATTGTATTTGTACTGTGACATGAATTCTCGATTTACATCCTCCCAGCTACGAATTCTGGATTCTTCGAGAGATAAAAACCATTGGATGGCGCTATCCTTCAAAGTTTGCTGAAACATTTGGGCCATCACTTCTTCAGAAGACCCTAGTAGAGTCATGGAATGCTGATAACTACGGATATAAACAATTGAGGGTCCACTTCCTCTAAATTTCTCGATATTTGGCATCTTGAACTTCTCAGGTAACCTCGCTTTAGGATAAGGAGACATGTGGGGGTAGTCCATGTAATTATCAGAGATTCTGACTTGGTCAAACTTCTTAGTGAGCATCTTGAGGTCTTTTTTGACCTTGTTCAACTCCTCCTCTTTCGGATCAATGATCATAGGCAAGTTGGCCCCATGCTGGGTAAGGTTTGGTATTGGAAGCTGGGCAGGCGGCGACCCATTAACAGGAGGGGAACGTGGAGTGTGCTGATATTCTTTGGGAATCCAGATAGGCTCGGGTTGACCCATAGAGTATAGGAATAGGGCCTTGGGTTATTGAGGAATAGGAACCTGGTTTTGTTACATCTCTCGAACCTCAGTTTGGAGGTTGGAAATCTTGGACACGAGATGAGCTAGGACTGCCGTCAGATCCAACTTCACAATGGGTACTTGATCTGTGTTCTCCATAGAAAGTGGATGGATACCAGACTCGAAAGAAGTAACAGGGGAACAGATAGAACTCCGGGGTGATTTGACTGAAGACCGAAGCCAGTAAGGAGCCAGGCCAAGGTCATGCGATCGACCTGAGAAGGTGTAAAATGGGATTTATTTTTGAGAAAAAGGGATGAAAATATTTTTGACATTTTTTTGAGGTTGGAAGACAAAATATTTTTCGATTTTTGATAAAGAAAAGGAGAAATATTTTTGGATTTTTGATAAAGAAATGATTTTTTTTGGAGACGGTCTCAGCATGATTATTATGTTCTCACTTATATTAAATTCTCCTAAATGCAAACTGAAATACCGGACGGGGCCCGAGCCTGGAAAAGTTAGGTTTGTAATATATGCAAAGCTATGACTAGACTTGTGACCAGGCTCATGGATAGGGTCCTGTTTTAAAAATGTGCAAAAATTTGGGCGGCATGTCAACCCGAAATTTTGGCAGAGTTTCGGGTTGAAACCGACAATCTAATGTGTGTCCTAGGCTTGGCACCTATTTGCGTGTATGCAGCTGGTTAGTTGAATCGAGAAGGGTTCCTCCTTTGGCGTGACTTCCACGATATACGTCTTGATCTCGCGGGCAATCGATACGTGTGGACAAGCCATTTGATATACCTGAGTGTAGATGAATTGCCTCACTATATACCTTGTGGGGAGGGTACATGTGAGAGCAAATTCGATAAACTCGACGTACGTGAACGAGTTCCCTGCGATATACCTCCCGTCATGACTTCGGTTAAGCGGTACGATGCGGGGGAAACGTTCGATATACGTCGAAGGTACTTGGCCAATGGAAGGTAAGAGTCATATCGCTTAGTCTAACTGTGCCCTACCGGACCCGTGCCCATCACGAAGTGACCCTCCAGTTACTGGACAAAATTTAATCAATTATAATGCTCTTTGGTGATTTCGTGTGAATCATGCATGATTCTCTTATTAGTATCTTATGATGAGAGTGTCTTTCTTGATCATACCCAACGGGGATCAAAGTATGAGTACCAATGGTACACCAAGTATGGGTGATGCGTGCAACATGAGGATATATGTGATCCTAGGTGCACGTGCTGTGAAGTGTACATGGAGAATTTTGTACAAGTGTGCGAATAGGAGCATAAGTATGGGGGACACATGGAAAAGGGGAACATGTGAAAATGGGGAAATATAAACAAACATAACACCCATGTAAATAGAGTCTAGCCCTCAAAATAATATCCCCCAGCGAAGTCGCCACTGTGGCCATCCCCAATCCTCGTGGAGGGCGGGTAGAGTGAGGATCCTAAGTCCCACGTGTCCCTCTCGGGAGCACTTCGGCCGACGTCGTTGATAAGGTGAAAAATGTAGAGAGATGGAGTCGCCAGTTTATTTTACTCAAAACAGACAAAAGAAAGGGAGCCATCCCGAAGGACAGCATCCAAGGACATACTGATACATACGAAACCAAAACGATTCGAGAAGGGTATGGAGGCTAAGTTACGAAATGGGAAGGTCTTAGGCACCCATTCCTCCCTTATGATCTCTCATGGGTTTTTGCTATTTTCCTTTCTTTTCCCCGTGATATGTGTGCTTGTGCACTACACCAAATCTGTCGAATTGTCACAGTCATTGACCTTGACAAGTTCAACTTGTCAAGGTCAATGACCGTGACAATTCTGGGCGAGACAACTTTTTTGTCACGGTCATTGACCATGACAAGTTCGTTAAAATTATCACTATTATGTCACGGTCCCTGACCGTGACAAGCCCATGATAGTTTATAAAAAAAATTATCACGGTCATTGACCGTGAGAAGTCCGTGACAACTTCCTTTGTTACGGACTTGTCACGGTCAATGACCGTGACAATTCTGGACAAAATTAAAAAAACATCTGCTGGGCAGTATGGCCATTGCCACTGCCCAATAATATATTTGTACCTGTTATAGCAACGTTGTACCTGTTCAAACATCATATATCCAAATAAACTAGAGATAATGCAAATATACATTCAAAATAGAAACAATATGCAAACGGGACAACTTCGCGTCATGCTATATTTTTGTCGTTTCAATGTTCTTATTAATTTACTTATTTTACTAATCATGTGCTTTGAACATTTTGGAAGCTTTAATTGTTCAACACCACCTTCATCTTTATTGTAGTCTTCTCCAAAACTTTGGAATTCTCCACAAAGTACCTCGACTGTTCAACTCCATTGTTCGACTCCAATCCCGTAATTTCGATTGTCTTTAGGCATGATCTCAAACAATCAGGTACATACCATTCCAACCACGATGTCCCGATTTGTTCACAACAAAATAAGAAACCCTAATATAAGAAGAAACAACATCATCATCAATTATCTCAAATCTACAAACTATTTAGCTGGAAGTGGTGTTATGAACCCAGGACGTACCTCAAAGATAAGAACCTCTAGAAGAGGATGACTTTTGAGAAAATCCATCACAATTTCCAGTTTCAGTTCCACTATAAGAATCATCCACTGCAAGACAATGCACAAGAGAGATTTTATAAATGAATTGAAAAGTAATAAATCTAAAAAATATAGTGATTTATTCCAGGAACAATAGCATAGATATTATAGCTTACCAACATGGTAGAACATGATAATGAAAAAGACTTTACGTTAGAAATCCTTCGAAGAAGCTTAAATAAACATGCGGCATAACCAAGGGCGGAGCCAGGATTATCATAAGGGGTTGGCTAACAACAAGAAAATTGAAATCAGAATAATATAATGTAAATATAAAATGAAATTGAAATTGAAATCGAAATTGAAATTGAAATATTTATATAAATATAAATACATTACCTGTAGTGCCACCCAAACAACTAACTTGAGCTCATATGGCACCTCCTTCCAACTAATGCACCCCGGGAAATCGTGTCAAATATAATTCCCTTCATATCTGAACACTAAGAAATGCAATAATCCTATGGAGTTATGCTCTGCAAATTCCTTCCAATCGTTGTGTAGCCAAACATTACCAGTTAAAGTTGTCAATTCCACTTTCCATATTTTCCCTTCTTTTGCTAGAGGTTCCAAGTGGTGGGGTATGGAAAGTGGAATTGACAACTTCAACTAGTGATGTTTGGCTACACAACGGTTGGAAGGAATTTGTAGAGCATCACTCCATAGGATTATGTCATTTCCTAGTGTTAGAATATGAAGGTAATTCTCGCTTCATTTTTTGAGATAAAGGATAGACGAAGAGATTCTGTCTCCTTTCCACAAATAGGACACCCCAAATAACTATGTACTAATAACCTATTAAAGGTAGGAAGTGTATATTCATGGATTAGTACTAATCACCAATTTATAATAGAAAGGTCCTCAAAAAGTAACAACTTTAAGCCACTAAGAATATCATACGGAAATTATGCAGTCCCAAACTGTCCAAACGCATTGGAATATTTCGGTACAAATTGAAATATTTTATTACAAATTAAAAAATTATTTAAAATTCGGGTTATTATAAAAAATGGATTGATATTCGGTAGGAGCAACCAAGTCATCCACACTACTATTTAGACGTTTTGGTGCGTGTTGGACAATTGACCACAACTCGTTGTTGATATACTCCGAGTAAAACACTTGGTTAACCTTTTCAAATGCACAAAAAAATGGCTCATCGCTCACGTGGTCGTTGCTCTTCAACTTGGACAAGTTAACCATGATCAAATTGGTGACAGGATCAACTTTACAAGAATTTTTATCTTCAACTCTTACCCAGTCACAATAAAATACAACCTCTTTGAACCTTATATAATCCAATTCAAATATATTTTGGATTACACCATAGTAAGTCATTTGAGCTTCACCGAGGTTTTTATCTTTTGTGCTCGCTCGAAAGAAAGTAAGAGCCTTATATGAAATGCCCGAGTTCTGTACATTTGTACTTTCCTCGTACACTTTAGTGTTGAAAATGTAACCGTTCAATCGATACTTCTTGCACTCTAGTGCCACGAACAAGGGTCTAGTGGCTAGACGAGCAAGCCTTGATGTCGCGTCACCCGTATTTAAGAGATGAGAATATAGATAAATTAATTATATTAGTTGTAAAATTTGAGTGTAATATAACGTTATATAACAACCATTTTCATTATAATTACATCTTGTGTAAACCACATCCTAAATTCTCTATCTGATTGTACCATTATTTTTCATCTTTTATTGTTCTCATAGGGTTCATATTTTCTGCATATTACAAAATTAATCATGTATAAAATAATCTAAAATAATGTTAAACATTATAATAATCGAAACTTACTTTTTCCATTCTTTGACATCTTCATGTGTGTCAAATAGATAACGAGCTACTTGTTCATGTTGCAAACTCGTTAAATTTACTCGTTTTCCCATCACATAACCACCATCATCAACGAACTCATCAGTGTCATCAACGCTAGTCGAGTCAGGCATATATTCCCGAGTATATATTGATGACTCCACAGTTATGTATTCCTTTGCAATTGATCCTGCAATGCAACGCGTATTCTTGACATAATCTTTAAAAACTTTCATCAATCTTTCAAGCGGATACATCCACCGATATCTAACTGGACCACAAAGAAGTGCCTCATCGCATAAGTGTACCAACAAGTGAACACTTTTGTCAAAGAATGCTGAGGAAAAGTACTTCTCCAACACATAAATCGCTTCTGTCACAACCAATTTTACGGCCACTATGTGTTCTTGATTGACTACCTTCTCACACAAGAGTGAGAAGGTAATACTAATTTTCATAATAGCCCTCCGCAAATCCTTGTGCTTGGAGAAATAGTGCTTAAACAATAGAGGAACCAATTGCATGATCACATGCCAATCGTGGGACTTACACTTACGTAAATCATGAGTAGCATAATTCACAATCCTTTGCAAGTTGGATGAAAAAGTAAATGGTCCCTTCAAATTATATATTGTGTCTAAAAGAACCTTCCTTTCCCCACTCGTCAAGGTAAATGAACCAGGGGGAATTATTGTCCTTCACCTACTATCTTCTTTCAACCATAGTTGTGGCTTAAGTTTAAACGATTTAAGGTCTTTTCGTGACTTTTCTCCATCCTTCGAATGACTCCCCCCAAGGCAAGTGCCCACAATGTGTTCAGTGAAGTTATTCTCTACATGCATCACATCCAATACATGGTGCACCGGGTTATTCTTCCAATAAGGCAAGTCAAATAAAATTGACCTCCTAGACCATACCTTTCTTGTCTCAGTTTCATTCCCAGTTGGGGTCTTCTTATGCTTGACATTCTTAAATTTGGGATTCTTACTTGTCATATTAGGGTCACATTAATAAGATTTACTTTCAATTTGTGGACTCGAAAGTTGTCTCGACGGTAGCCTATGTTCAACCCCGCCCAATAAAAAATTAGAACCTTTCTCAAATCTGAAACTATGAGCCGGGGGTAAAAACCTCCTATGGTAATGGTATACATTTTTTGAGCTAAAGGATAGACGAAGAGATTCAGTCTCCTCTCCACAAATCGAAAACCCCAAATAACCATGTACTACACAACCGGATAATGTCCCATAAGCTAGAAAATCACGAATTGCCTACATCAACATAACTTTTAACGTAAACTCTTCTTTTCTAAAAGAGTCAAATGATTGAACAACCCCTTCCCACAACTCATTTAATTCTTCTACCAAAGTATCCAGGCAAACGTCGATGTCATCACTTGGTGCCTTTGGCCCAGGTATCAACAAAGCCATCACAAAAAATTCAGGTCTCATACACTGTGAAGGAGGGAGATTAAGTGGGCCTAGGATCACTGGCCATACACTCTGATTGGTGCTTACATTTCCACATGGATTGAAACCATCTATTGATATAGCCAAATGAATTTTGCATTGTTCTCGAGAAAAATTGGGATACTCATAATTCATCCTCCTCCAGGTAGTAGAATCAATAGGATGACACATGATATTTCCCCTACTTCTGCCCTAGCATGCCAAGTCATTGCCTCCGCTATCCATAGTACTGTGAAAAATTGCTTTAATCTAGGCCCAACGGAAAAATATTTCAATACTTTTTGAGTCACTTTTGAGCTTGTGTCTTCCTTACTAGTAGATTGGACATATCTAGGTTCATCGTATACCGAACAATGATCAAGATTTTCATACTCCTTTCGGTATAGTATGCAGTCATAAACACAAGCATGAATCGATTTATACTTCATTCCCAAACCTTTCAAACTGTTCTTCATAACAGGATTGTTATTTGGAAGCATATTCTCCTTGGGTAGTAACCCCTTCACCAGTTTCAGAATTCCTGTCACGCTATTGCCAGACAAACCCTATTATATCTTCAAACTGTGCAAACCAACCATGGTATGTAAAGTTGTTTGATCTTTCTCACAGCCAGAGTATAACGGTTGGATCACCTTAAATTTTAAACTTTGGTAGTCATCGTCAAGTTTAATCGTGATATCTTCACGAGCACTTGAACCTTCTACATCATCAGTAACTTCATTCTCTTCTGCTTCATAAACTCTGTACGCATCATCAACTAAATCCTCTAACATATTATGATCTACGTCGTCCCCTTCTACATCTATCCTACTTGTTGAAGGTTGTTGTGAAGGTTGATCAGGGACAAAAGGAACTTTTAATTCACCATGAAAACTCCAAAATCGATAACTATCTTGCATACCTGATCTTAACAAATGTAGTTCAACTGTTTTCCATTCAAACACCTTACCATTCTTACACCTAGCACACGACACGGAAACTCTTCATCATTATGACATCTCTTTTCATATTTCACAAATTCGTTAGCACCTATGCGAAACACATCCCCCATTCTATTTGTCTCACCCATCCACTCTTTGTATTTCGGATATCCCATCACAGCTACCACAACTAATCACCTATTAAAGGTACGAAGCGTATATTCATGGATTAGTATAAACAAAACTTAGATTTATAGTATGTTTCATTTAATTATGTCTTATTTATATTCAAATTCAATTTATATTAGAAATTTCTATTTCCTCCATATCCTCTAAAGGGTGAGTGGTCCTATCCCATTCAAGACCGCATTTTTCTGTAATATACTTAACAACTCATGCACATTGTTACGATTTGAAAAAAATTCGATATCATATCCCCGTAGTTCTCCAAGTACACGACGTAGATTGGAAACTGTGAGTGTTACTTCAATTGATCAATTGAAATAACAGTCACACTTGTCAATCTAGTATGTACCCAGAGAACATTATGATACGACTGCAGAACTTCCTCCAAAAGCAACAACTTTAAGCCACTAAGAATATTATATAGAAATTATGCAGTCCTAAACTGTCCATGCGGGACAATTCTAGAGATCTCATTACAGGGGTAATGACTCTCGAACAGATCTAAGGGCTATTGAATGCGTACGCATAAGAACTATAAGGCTAGTATCTACGCGTACTATATGTAATTTCAAGTATGTTTCATTTAATTATCATACTATATATATATATTGTTCGATATACAAAGTAATTTTCAAAAAAAGTTGAAAAATCCCACCCCCATATGGACAATAATCCAGTGGTCATGCCACTTTTAAAACTAACCAACCCAAAATCGATCCACTATAATCCAACAGCAATGTCAACAACAAATGTGTATCCCGTACTCCTTCTAATTCATCTACTGAATTAATTATTTTCATCAATTAAACTAACAATTAAAGTATACAATTATTAATTTACAATAAGGGGCAATCCTACTTTCATAATTAATCATAGATTAATTTACTAATTTACAATGAGGGGGCAATCATATATTAATTTACTAAAAAAATTAATAACCAATCAACTCGTTTACAAGGGACATTACGCACAAGCACGCAAATACACGCACACTACACACACATATACACACACATGCACATACACACACACACACTCGCGCACATTCATACACACACACACACACACGCAACCCCCTTCCCCCCCCACCCACCCACCCACCCATCCCTGCCCCCTCCCCCGCCCCCCCGCCCCACCCCTTCCCCTTCCCCCTTCCCCACCCCCTTCCCCCACCACACATACACATGCACACACAACACTGCACACACACGCACACACACCACATACACACACACAAACAACCCCCCCCCCCCCCCCCCACCACACACACACATGCACATATATACACACACACACACACACACACATATATATATATATATATATATATATATATATATATATATATATATATATACATACACACACATATATATAAATGGAAGATAGAGAGAGAGGGAGAGCAGCATAGAGAGAGAGAGAAAAAAAGAGGGAACAATCGACGGGGGAAAAAAGAAGGGGAAAGGGTTTTTTACTGGTACATTTGTCACGGACGTGTCACGGTTCTTGACTGTGACAATATTATACGAATTGTCACGGTCATTGACCGTGACAAGCCTTTGTCACGAGCTTGTCACGGTCAATGACCGTGATAAGGCTAGCCACTGGAAGGGTGCCAATTTACCCATTTTGGTGTAGTGGTGTATATATAGTGGAGATAGGAATCCTCGACTTGTATCATGGAAGAGATAAAGTGAGTCATCTATAGGAAGGTTCATAGAAATAATATTAGAAAATAGGATTTACGCAATTATCCTTGCGTTGATCGTTATAATGGAACGATAACATATGCGGAATAATATGCCCCTAAGAACAGATGTATGCATAAATAAATATATGTAATCTGAGATAGTTGAGTTTAGAGAAAATAAAAAATGAAAGAAAAAGTGATCATAGGACTCGAGTCTCGGTTTTTATCCCGAGATGCCTAGGTAGCCTATAGAGGCATCAAAGTCCACGTAGTTCGTATGCAAAATGAGGGGGTGGGGTTTATCGTATAAATACAACCGAGAACTTCTCTTATTTGTGTGTGTGTGTGTGTAGAAAATTATTTTAGTTGTGAGAAAAGTGTAAGAAAAGTGTGAGAATTCCCGTTTGGAATTTATGAGCAAGCCCTCCTTTTCTTGTTTTTTGGGTTTTTATTTGTATGAAAATAAGAGATGTGTAATAATACTAAATAAAAAGTATATTAGGATATGTGAGATGAGAGAATAAAAGTGCTAAGTAATAAAACAAGTTAATGCGAATTTATGAGAGTTTAAGGAGAGAATTGAGAAAATTGGACCTTCTTGAAGATCTTGAGCTTGATCTTGAGTGTTGGAGAGCAGTCCTTGCGCTTGGATGATGATGGAGGGTAATTAATTCACCATGTTTAATGAAAAAGATGATGAAAATTGAAGGTTGGAAAAGGATTTGGATGTGGAAATCACGTTGACTTCGAGAGAGGTTTTCTGGATTTGCTGGGAATGATGTCTATCTGATCTGGGCTCCTCTTGCAATGAGGTCAAGGCCTCCTTTTCATAGGCCCAGGGCATTTACGATCAGCATAGCCCTGGTCCTGCTAATCGATAGGAGTGTTTAGGCACACTACCGATGGGCAGGGTGTGCGACCTACCGTTTGGCAGTGTCTTTTATGCCTTTTTGGAAAATCGGTCGCTGAGCGCAAACCGTTGATCCAAATCGTGCACAGGGCAGATCATTGGAAAGGTAATTCGGGGACCTTCGAAAGTACTTGGACTGCTCTCGGGTTCGGGAGTTGACTTTGGGTCAAATGTGGCTCAGAAGCGCTCGTCGGTCCTTTGGATGGGAAAACTTCGGACGCAAACGGATCGTTCGTCCGCATGGTAAGTCAGAATCGCACACAGGGTAGACCATTGGAAAGGTTGGGAGATGTACTTCAACATTCCAAAGAGTTTGACCTAGCTTGAGGAGTTAACTTTGGTCAACTGGGCCCTAGAAGAATTTGGCGACCTCTCGGAGTAAAACGGATCATTCGTCCGTACCGTAAGTAAGAATCGCACTGGAGTGGACCATTGGAAATGGGTTTCAGTTCCCTTTGAAGATTCATTTAGTCTCAGTCGAGGTGAAGATTTGACTTAGGTCAAATAGAGCCCGGGAGCACCCGGTGGCCCCTAGATCAGGTTTCAGAAAAAAAACGAGTCATTCGTAAGCATGGTAAGTCAAAATCGCGCACAGGTTTGTACCGTTGAAATGGGGTTTCAGTTCCCTTTAAAGATTCATTCAGTCTCGGTCGAGCTAAAGAGTTTGAAATTTGGTCAAACGGAGCCTGGGAGCATCCGATGGCCTCTAGGTCGGTACTCGGGGTATGACCTGGGTTTGTTGTGATGAAGGGAGCTGCTAGGGACCTAAGGAGAGTTTAGGGAGTAACAGAATGGAGTGTCTACACCCACTTTGACATTTCCATGGCTATGACCATTTTTGATGGTGTTGGAGGTTTTGGTCCATGGGTTTTTTTGGCACATTTTGCTGGTCTCGATCTATACACGGATTGGCAGTCGGGTTTTGCTCTCGGGTCTTGATGAAACACCCTGGTTTTGAGCTGTTATGCGAAATGGGTTTTGGCTTGAGCTGCGATTTGTGCAGTAAGAAATTGGAGCTGGTTTGCTGAAACGCCCGATCGACCGACGACCTACTTGCGGTCGACTGGTGAAATCGATTTTGCCTTGGTGCTTTGACAGTGTGCCTCCCCCCATTTTCGCGATCGATCGGGACTCTGTTTTTGGCCGACCCTTTTGCTGACACTATTTACTATTGCTTTTTTATTTTTCTTTTAATTCTTTAGTTGAACTTATCCCCCTTTTATTTCTCTTTTCTTTTCTTTTTGTTTCCTTTTTCTAACTTAATATAAAATGAAGACTTGTCTCATTTTTTAGATCTCGTATAATATTAGCCTTTTAGGTTAGTTTTAGGGTTTAGAGATATTTGGGGATTTTTGTTGGAGTGTTTCCCCTCTCCATTTTCTCCTTGGTTGTGTTCCTCCATTAATGTAAGTGCTACTATTCATTGTCTAATTTAAGTTGTATTTGGTTTATTTTCCATGCTTATTTATTTCTTGACTAGTTAGATTAATTTGTAGTGTTAAATTAATTAGTTGGGCTTTAATTAATTAGTTAATTTATTTAATGCTTTTAATCATGCGTAGTGGCTAATTGAATTTAGGGTGCGATTAATAAAACTCACGCAAGGTTGATTTGTTGCTTCGCTTTGGTGATGGATATTTACGTATTTATTTCGAGTGCATTGTCCTAGTTTTTACACCTAGGAAATTTAACGGTGTATACCATGTGTGCGCCGTATTTACGACCTTGTGTGCATAATTTACGGGGTATTTGTTGACGCCAAATAATTATTAATCTTTTATGCGAATTTAGGGTTGTGACAACTCTTAATTTAATTAATTGACGAAACAAGATGCAATCCTAATAATTTGCAGTCCCATGTAACCATTTATACGCGTTACCTCAATTTGAGGGATATTAGTCGCATCCTATAGTTTTTATTCTCTTTGTTAATTTAGTGTAAATACACTCGCCTAGTATAATCTTTTCCTTTTGTTATCTTTTATTTTTGTTACCAAATATCTTTTACACTTTGATTTTTAGAAGTATTAAACCAAGTAAATCCTAGCAACTTGTCTTTGTGGATTCGATACCCGGACTGGCCTCTATACTCCTTTAAAAGAGTGTTGTCATAGTTTAGGTTTCTTGTATTAAGGCGGTGAACAGAAAATAACGATCGGCATTTTTACACGCGCTACTTTTCACCCTTAATCAAGTACACACGTTCTCTCCAAAAGTACACATGTTCTCTGCTTCTGAAGCCAATTTGAAGGAACCCTCGTTGATATGTCTAGAATGATACAAGTAAACCCATATAAATGCTTATAAATCAAAAGGAAGAAGATGAAGAGTAAAACGACAAAACAATGGGATCATATAAATATAATTATCATTACCTGTGTGTCTCATCCTCCTCACCTGTAGAACTTAATGCCATAGGAGATTCCCAAGAACATTTGCGTCATAGTGCTCGCAGTCTCATTATTGACTCTAGAAGAATTTGTAACCTAATTAATGTCAGGAATAATGTAATCACATTATTCTCTGAAGAGTGATTCTACTGTAACCGAATTTTCGACTGAAATTTGGTAGACATTATGACATGGTGGCTTGTTATTTGTTGGTTTTTGGTCCCACTAGCGTGGACCGCAAGAATCAACCAATAACAAGCCATCATGTTAGTGTGTTTACAAAATTTCAGTAAAAAATTCGGTCACAATAGAATTTTTGTTCTCTAAAACATAAGAAGGAAAGTTTAACAAAGAATATGGAACTTTGGACAAGTTCCTTGTGATACATATTATATTCCTCTTTTCATAGTATAAAATCATTATTGACTTCAACAGCAAAAGAATAAACAACTAGTACAAATTTCTTAAAGTTGAAATTTATGCAATAAGATTTTGTTTGAGCTGTCTCTAAGATTGAAAGGATGACTAGAGTGAATCTAAAACAAGAACTATTAGAATGTAAAAATTAGCAAGATGTCCTCATACATGAGAGTGAAAACAATCGAATCTTTATTTTGATCATCTTTTACAGAGCTCCTAAAATACCTTATTTTTAATAGTATTAGGAGAGGTTGGAATATTATACTTCCCCAAAACTCATGGAAGATTAGGTTCAAAGAAATCAACCCTATTAAATTTTTGTTTATCCCAAGAGATAGAAATTTAACTTACTGTGGATACATCAGCATGAGTAATATTAAGCACATCAATAACAACAACAACAATTCCATATGCATCAAACCATCCACATCCATAAGACAAACTATGAGAAACAAGTGTAAAAAAAACATTTTACAAACTTTCAGCCCAGTTGTGATGAAAAATTTACCTCTATCAACAACAGGAAGGTGTAAAAATTTCTTATCAGGTATAGTATATAGAGCATCAATAATGGGAGTATCAACTATTGCACATTTCGAATTTGGAGTCATCACCTATATATTATATTAAATGAATTTCACAAGATCAAGAGTATGTTTTTTTCATTCAAAAGAAAAATATGAAAATTACATAGACTCGCAATTCATGTCAATAGTTTGGATCGCAAACCACAAGCTCATTTACTATAACTATGTTAATTAGCCAATGTAGGATTAAGAAAATCACATAACACAAAACCAAAAGAGCATTAAAGTTTCAACAAATATTGATAAAAGAGGTAAGATACTAATTCTTACTATATTACTACCATTTAGTTAAGATGGTGCCTTTTTTTTTACCTTGAGGTGCATTCAGTACTAAGAGTTAGTAGATTGTATTTGTTCTTGAACTTTTAACTCTTAATGACGAATAGGTCTTAAAATTGGCAAGATGCCTAATGTTGGCACTCGAAAAAATATGAAGATTTGGGCTGACATATGGATAGGAGAACCTATAGCAAATCAAATGGGAGATAAACCAGACAATCCTTATAATATTCAAATGGTGTGTGAATGGATTAAAGAGGTTAAGTGGGATTTTTCTTGTGATTTCTCATCTAAATTCCCTCTTATTCCTGTGAAGATAGAAAAATTCCATCTGCCACTTGATAATCAAGATGACTATTTGACATGAACTTTAAGTCACATGGGGAATCTAATTTTCAACGAGGCTTATGAAGTGGCTAGAATAAAAAATCCTAGATGTGAGGAATTCTCATTCATTTGGAAAAAGTATATTCCTCCAAGAATCTCTGTTACAACATGGAAACTGCTCCAGATTCTTCAGACCAAAGGATTTCACTCGGTATCTAGATGTGAACTTTGTACGTATCATGCCGAATCTACTCATCATTTATTCAATGACTGTGAATTTGAAAAGTCTATTTGGAATTGTATCGGATATTCAAAAATATGATTTGTCACGATGACATATTATCTCATTAGAAGAAAGCCCTGCAGACTAATTTTAGCCCTAAAATGAACACATATGGATTGTTAACATATTAACATCTAGGGACCGTATTTGGAGAGCCAAAAATTTTGGAGTTCCTGCCCCCAAATCCCCAATATTTTTTATTAAATTTGACCCCCGCTGACTACAATTTCTGGCTCCATCTCTGAGACAAATTCAACAACCTATTAGCCCAACCATGTTAGCTTATTGGCATAGTTTTGAATATAAAGGAATAAAAAATAGAGGCTCAACTAAACACTCAAAACTTAAAAACTGTGACGAATAATACACACACCTACCGTTTAATTAAAGTTAACTTACAGGACCATTAACTGAAAGTAACTATAATTAATGAATAAGAACAATACTATAGATCACCTGTTATTTATCATATATATCACCGCCTCCATTTTCAACATCAAGATCCATGTTACAGCACGGTCATTGACTGAAGAAAACACCTTTACCTTCAAAATGTAACACCGGTTATATAACATACAATTAATTAAAAGTCCAATCCGCTCATAAATAATAACATCCAATACAGATAACAAAGATAACACTTCTCATTTGAAGGATTATCAACACTCAATAATCTTTTTCAATGTATTCGCAAGCTCGTAAGAACATGTGTGTGTTATGTGTCTGTGTGTGTTGCGTGTCTGTGTGTATGTAAAAACATATAAATCAGATTAACCATACCATAAAAATAAGAAATGCAATATGACAAATCATAGAAATCAGATTAAGAGATTTGGGGTGATTAATTGCTAAAGAAGAAGAAAAAAAACATAGGTTTGATATTATTTAACAACAACTAAATGTACCAAGGCTTATTTTAAGTGGAAGTAATAACTAAAAACTTCCTACTAACTATACAACATAAAAATTGATATCTTTGGGACATTATAAAACATGAGGTTTAATAACTAAAAACTCTCTACTAAGCGATACATGCAAAACTATGTATTATTGGCATGGGCATATTGAAGTATAATTGAGAAATTGTGTTTCATAGGCATCTTGGCCCTAGACAACTCCCATTTTCAAGGTATAGTAGAAAAATGGATCATATAAATCACAAAACCATAATCCAGCCAGAACATGATAGTTCCATCTAACAAATACATAAGGGCACACACTAAAACCTCAAAAAATTCCATAGTTAACTTCATTGAACTTTAAGATCCAAATTTAACTAAAAGGATCCAAATTTAACTAAAATCTTTGATCAAAATTTACAAAAAGTTGAAAAAAGAAATAAGTATACTGAAATTCAATTATATTGATAAAACCATTACCTTTTAAAGCTAATTGTAGGGTGGTCAAAAAATGAAATCAATATATTGAAATTCAATTATATTAAAATGTTAATTATGTCAACTCGCCAAAATTGCATTGGTGTTATGTGTCGGGTGTGGTCGACATGACACATCGTTTGAGCATTGGTTCTAAGACTTTCCTTGGTACATGACATCTACAAATCAGCATGCAACATCATTTGTACATTGGTTGGACTAAATTTCATTGGTGATATGTGTCAGTTGGACGTTATGAAGCATCATGTGAATATCAGTTAGCCTACTTTCCCTGGTGCATTGTGTCAGCGGACCGACTTGCAACATTGTTTGGGTGTCGCTCGGCAGGCGTGTAACGTCATTTGGATGTCGTAGGGCAGGCATGCAATGTCATTTTAGCATCATCTGGTCAAAATATCAGTGGTGTTGTGTCCTGGTTAATCGGCATGCAACATCACTTAAGCGTTGATTGGACGACTTGCCTTGGTGCATAGCATCAGCCGACCGATATGCACTATTATTTCACTACACGAAAATTGGCTAATGGTCACGACCAAAATCCCTGACCATGACTGTGGGTCATGAACTTGGACCGCGACAGTTTCAACCGCGACCAATTTGGTGGGTCGCGGCCCAAGTCCGTGACCAAAAAATGGTCACAGCTTGCAGGGGGTCACGACAGATGGTCGCGGACTGGGGCTGTGATCCATACCGCGACGGGAAAAAAATGGTCGCGTCCCAAGTTCGTGACCCACAACCGTGACAAAAAATGGTCGTGGACTTTGACCGCGACCATTTTTTGTCACGGTTGGGGGTCATGGACTTTTACCGTGATCATTTTTATGCGCGACGGAAAAAATAAAAATGGTCATGGACAAAGTCCATGACCATATTTAACTATAATTTTAAAAAAATGTCCTTTTTTTATCCAATCCTAAAATAGAGGGTCTTGTGACTGCACGGTCGGTTGCTACATGTAACGTTGGACGCGTACGAGGTGTTACAAATATTTATTATTAGCAAAACAATAAAAAAAATACAAATTGCGAATCGGGAACGTTGTTAATAAATAAATATATACACAAACTTAAAAATATTACACGTCTTAATAATTCCCAGATTAAAAAAATTGGTCACGGTTCCTCTATTTTCTGGACATTCCAGACCCTGTAAATATAAAACCTGCTTATTATAAAGCCCGCACGGTCATACAATTAAACAATCAAATTATAAAATCCTGCATGGTCATAAAACTAAATAATAAAAGTCTGCACGGCTGTAACGTATAAAAAAAGCCTGAATGTCCACAACATTATATAAACAATCTTCATGTTGTAAACTATTGCCTTCTTCATTTGTTCCACGTGCAAAAATCCTATAAATGATAGGATACAAAAAAAAATGATATCATTAACCAAGTAGTAATACAAAAATTTTATTCAAGCTGAAAAATTGCATATATGAGTTATAATTATCAACATATCAATTCCTACGAGTTTCATTAGTCCCGTGCGAGATGTTGGTGCCACTCATGGGGCCGTTCGGGGGTTGTTTCGGGTTTCCACCACTAACACCATGTTTTTATTCCTAACTCTAGAAATAGGCAAACTATCATCGTATTCTCAAAACGGGAGTCCTGTGATTGCGCGATGAGTTCCTATGAGTTACATTGGTCCCGTGCGAGCTGTTGGTGCCACTCATAGGGCCGTTCGGGGATTGTTTCGGGTTTTCACCCACTAACGCCATGTTTCTATGCCCAAGTCTAGAAATATAAAAATTATCGTCGTATTCTCAAACTGAGAATCCTGCGATCACGCAGTCAGTTCCTACAAGTTATATTGGTCCCGTGCGAGGTGTTGGTGCCACACACGGGGCGTTCGGGGGCTGTTTCGAGTTTTCGCCCACTAACGCCATATTTTTATGCCTAAGTCTAGATATATGCAAATTATAATCGTATTCCCAAATCGAGAGTCCCGTGATCACGCGTTAAGTTCCTATGAGTTACATTGGTCCCGTACGAGGTGTTGGTGCCACTCACGGGGCCGTTCGGGGGATATTTCGAGTTTTTACCCACTAACGCCATGTTTTTATGCCTAAGTCCAAAAATATACAAATTACCGTCGTATTCTCAAATCGAGAGTCCCGTGATCGTGCGATAAGTTCGTATGAGTTACATTGGTCCCGTGCGAGGTGTTAGTTCCACTCGCGAGGACGATCGGGGGCTGTTTTAGGTTTTCACCCACTAACGCCATGTTTTGCTTCAGTCCTGATATGTTCAAATTATCGTCTTATTCTCAAACCGGAAATCCCGTGATCATGCGGTCAGTTCCTATAAGTTACATTGGTCCCCTGCAAGGTGTTGGTAGCACTCATGGGGCCGTTTGGGGGCTCTTTCGGGTTTTCACCCACTAACGTCATGTTTTTATGCCTAAGCCTAGAAATATGCAAATTATCATCTTATTGTCAAACTGGGAATCCCATCATCGCGCGACCAGTTCATACGAGTTGCATTGGTCCCGTGCGAGGTATTGGTACCACTCACGGGGCCATTCGGGGGCTGCTTTAGGTTTTCACCCACTAACGTCATGTTTTTATGCCTAAGCCTAGAAATATGAAAATTATCATCATATTCTCAAACCGAGAGTCCCGTGATCTGGGGTAAGTTCCTATGAGTTACACTAGTCACGTGCGAGGTGTTAGAACCACTCACGTGGACATTCGGGGGCTGTTTCGGGTTTTCACCCACTAACGCCATGTTTTTATGCATAAGTCTAGAAATATGCAAATTATCATCGTATTCTCAAACCGAGAGTCCCATGATCGCGTGGTAAGTTTCTACGAGTTATATTGGTCACGTGCGAGGTGTTGGTGCCACTCATGGGGTTGTTCGGGGGTCGTTTTGGGTTTTTCCAACCTAGCACCATCTTTTTTTACCAAATCCTAGAAATATGCAAATTATCATCGCATTCTGAAACTGGGAGTTCCGTGATCATGCGGTTAGTTCCTATGAGTTACATTGGCCCCGTACGAAGTGTTGATTCCACTCACGGGACCGTTCGGGGACAATTTTGGGTTTTCACCCACTAACGCCATGTTTTTATGGCTAAGTCAAGAAATATACAAATTATCACCATATTCTCAAATCGGGAGTCCCGTGATTGCGCGATAAGTTCCTACGAGTTACATTGGTCCCGTGCGAGGTGATGGAGCCACTCACGGGGCATTTTGGGGGTTATTTTGGGTTTTCACCCACTACCATCATGCTTTGCTTAAGTCTTGATATCTTTCAATTATCTTCGTATTCTCAAACGGGGAGTCTCGTGATCGCGCGGTTAGTTACTACGAGGTACATTGGTCCCGTGTGAGGTGTTGGTGCCACTCACGGGGCCGTTCGGGGGTTGTTTAAGGTTTTTACCAACTAGCGCCATGTTTTGATGCCAAAGCCTAGATATACGCAAATTATCATCGTATTCTAAAACTGGGAGTCTCGTGATCGTGCGGTCAGTTCTTACGAGTTACATTGGTCCCGTGTGAAGTGTTAGTTCCACTCACGGGGCCGTTCGGGGATTGTTTTGGGTTTTTACCTACTAACGCCTTGTTTTTATGGCTAAGTATAGAAATATGCAAATTATCATCGTATTCTCAAATTGGGAGTCCCGTGATCGCACGATAAGTTCCTACGAGTTACATTGGTAACTTGCGAGGTGTTGGTGCCACTCACGGGGCCGTTCAGAGGTTGTTTTAGGTTTTCACCCACTAACGCCATGTTTTGCTAATGTTATGATATCTTTAAATTATGATCGTATTCTCAAACCGAGAGTCCCGTGATTGTGCAGTAAGTTTCTACGAGTTACATTGGTCCCGTGCGAGGTGTTGGTGCCACTCACGAGGCCGTTCCGGGGTTATTTTCGGTTTTTACCCACTACCGCCATGTTTTTATGCCTAATCCAAGCAATATACAAATTATCGTCGAATTCTAAAACTAGGAGTCCCGTGATTGTGTGGTTAGTTCCTACGAGTTACATTGGTCCAGTGCGAAGTGTTGGTTCCACTCACGGGGCCTTTCGGGGACTGTTTCGAGTTTTGACCCACTAACATCATGATTTTATGGCTAAGTCTAGAAATATGCAAATTATGATCATATTCTCAAACCGAGAGTCCCGTGATCGCATGGTAAGTTCCTACGAGTTACATTTACCCAGTGCGAGGTGTTGGTGCCGCTCAGGGGTCTGTTCGGGGGTTATTTCGAGTTTTCACTCACTAACATCATGTTTTCCTTACGTCCTGATATATTTAAATTATCGAAGTCTTCTCAAACTGGGAATTTTATGATCACGCGGTGAGTTCCTACGAGTTACATTGGTTCCGTACAAGGTGTCGGTGCCACTCATGGGGTCGTTCGGGGGATGTTTCGGGTTTTCACTCACTAGCACCATGTTTTGCTTAAGTCCTGATGTGTTTAAATTATCATCGTATTATCAAAATGGGAATCACGTGATCGAGCGATAAGTTCCTACGAGTTACATTAGTCCCGTGTGAGGTGTTGGATCCACTCACGGGGCCGTTCGGGGGCTGTTTCGGGTTTTCACCCACTAACGCCACATTTTAATGCCAAAGTCTAGAAATATGTCAGTTATCATCGTATTCTCAAACTGGGAGTCCCATGATCTCGCAGTAAGTTCCTATGAGTTACATTGGTCTCGTGCGAGGTGTTGGTGCCACTCACGGGGCTGTTCGAGGGTTATTTCGGGTTTCCATCCACTAACACCATATTTTTATGCTTAAGTATAGAAATTTACAAATTATGGTCGTATTCTCAAACCGGGAGTCCCGTGATCACGGGATAAGTTCCTACAAGTTACATTGGTCCCGGGCGAGGTGTTGGTGCTACTCACGGGGCCGTTCATGGGTTGTTTCGAGTTTTCACCCAAAAATGCCTTATTTTTCTTAAGTCCTCATATCTTTAAATTACCATTGTATTCTCAAACCGGGAATCCCATGATCGCGCAGTAAGTTCCTACCAGTTACATTGGTCCCGTGCGAGGTGTTGGTGCCACTTATTGGGCCGTTCAGGGCTGTTTCGAGTTTTCACCCTCAAACGCCATGTTTTGCTTATGTCCTAATATCTTTAA
Source organism: Sambucus nigra (assembly GCA_949130495.1). Classification (NCBI taxonomy): domain Eukaryota; kingdom Viridiplantae; phylum Streptophyta; class Magnoliopsida; order Dipsacales; family Adoxaceae; genus Sambucus; species Sambucus nigra. The sequence goes on from OX422208.1 coordinate 288,567,930, forward strand.
ATTATCATCTTCTTCTCAAATCAGAAATCCCATTATCGTGCAATCAGTTCCCACGAGTTATATTGGTCCCGTACGAGGTTATGGTGCCACTCACGGGGCCGTTCAGGGGCTGTTTCGGGTTTTCACCCACTAACGCCATGTTTTTATGCGTAGGTCTATAAATATATAAATTATCATCGTATTATCAAATCGGGAGTCCCGTGATCGCATGGTAATTTCCTACGAGTTACCTCGGTCCCGTGCGAGGTTCTGGTACCACTCACGGGGCCGTTCGAGGGCTATTTCGGGTTTTTACCCACTAACGCCATATTTTGCTTAAGTCCTTATATGTTTAAATTATCGTCGTATTCTCAAACCGGGAATCTCGTGATTGCGAGGTAAGTTCCTACGACTTACATTGGTCCCTTGCGTGATGATGCTGCCACTTATGGGGCAGTTGGGGGCAGTTTCGGGTTTCCACCCACTAACGCCATGTTTTTATGCCAAAGTCGAGAAATTTGCAAATTACCATTGTATTCTCAAACCGAGAGTCCCGTGATCATGCAGTAAGTTCCTATGAGTTACATTGGTACCGTGCGATGTGTTGGTGCCACTCACGGGGCCATTCGGGGGTTATTTCTGGTTTTTTCCCGCTAACGCCATGTTTTTATGTCCCTGTCTAGAAATATGCAAATTATCGTCGTATTCTCAAATCGGGAGTCCTGTAATTGCGCGGTAAGTTCCTACGAGTTAAATTGGTTCCGTGCAAGGTGTCGGTGCCACTCACGGGGCAGTTCGGGGGATGTTTTGGGTTGTCACCCACTAACACCATATTTTGCTTAAGTCCTGATATGTTTAAATTATCGTCGTATTCTCAAATTGGGAAACACCTTATCGCACGATAAGTTCCTATGAGTTACATTGGTCCCGTGCGAGTTGTTGGTGCCACTCACGGGGCCGTTCGGGGGCTGTTTCGGGTTTTCACCCACTAACGCCATGTTTTCTTGCCAAAGTCTAGAAATATGCAAATTATCATCGTATTCTAAAATTGGGAGTCTTGTGATCGCGTGATATGTTCCTACGAGTTACAGTGGTCCCATGTGAGGTGTGGGTGCAACTCACGAGGCCGTACGGGTGTTGTTTCGGGTTTTCACCCACTAACGCCATATTTTTATGCAAAGTCTAGAAATATGAAAATTATGATTAGATTCTAAAATCGGGAGTCCCGTGATCGCGCAGTAACTTCCAAGAGTTACATTGGTCCCGTGCGAGGTGTTTGTGCCAATAATGAAGCCGTTTAGGGGTTGTTTCGGGTTTTGACCAACTAACACCTTGTTTTGCTTAAGTCCTGATATGTTTAAGTTATCGTCGTATTGTCAAACAGGGAATACCGTGATTGCGCGGTCAGTTCCTACGACTTACATTGGTCCTTTGCGAGGTGCTGGTGGCACCCACGGGGTCGTTGGGGGCTGTTTCGAGTTTTCACCCAATAACGCCTTATTTTTATGCCTAAGTCTAGAAATTTGAAAATTATCGTTGTATTATCAAACCGGGAGTCCGTGATCGCGCGATAAGTTCCTACGAGTTACATTAGACCTGTGTAATGTGTTGGTGCCACTCACGGGGCCGTTTGGGGGCTATTTCGGGTTTTCATCCACTAACGCCATGTTTCCATGCTTAAGTCTAAAAATATGCAAATTATTATCGTATTCTCAAACAGGGAGTCCCGTGATCGTGCGGTAAGTGCCTACGATTTACATAGGTCTGTGCGAGGTGTTGGTGCCACTCACGGGGCCGTTCGGGGGCTATTTCGGGTTTTCACCCACTAACGCCATGTTTTTATGCCTGAGTCTAAAAATATATAAATTAACATCGAATTCTCAAACCGAGAGTCCCGTGATCGCGCGATAAGTTCCTACGAGTTACTTTGGTCCCTTGCGAGGTGCTGGTGCCACTCACGGGGCCGTTCTGGAGCTGTTTCGAGTTTTCACCCACTAACGCCATGTTTTGCTTAAGTCCTGATATGTTTAAATTATCATGGTATTCTCATATCGGGAGTCCCTTGATTTCATGGTAAGTTCCTACGAGTTATATTCGTTCCGTGCAAGGTGTTGGTGCCACTCACGGGGTCGTTCGGGGGCTGTTTCGGGTTTTAACCCACTAATGCCACATATTACTTAGGTCCTGATATGTTTAAATTATCGTCATATTCTCAAACTGGGAATCACGTGATCGTACGATAAGTTTCAACGAGTTACATTGGTCCCGTGACAGGTGTTTGTGCCACTCAGGGGGCCGTTCAGGGTCTGTTTCGGGTTTTGACCGAGTAACGCCATGTTTTTATGCCAAAGTCTAGAAATTTGCAAATTATCATCGTATTCTCAAACCAAGAGTCCCGTGATCATGCGATAAGTTCCTACGAGTTACATTGGTCCTGTGCGAGGTGTTGGTGCCACTCATGGGTCCGTTCGAGGGATGTATCAGGTTTTCATCCAATAACGTCATGTTCTTATGCCCAAGTCTAGAAGTATGCAAATTATCGCCGAATTCTCAAACTAGGATTCCTATAATCACGCGATAAGTTCCTACCAGCTACATTGGTCCCGTGCGAGGTTTTGGTTCCACTCACGGGGCCGTTCGAGGGTTGTTTCGGATTTTCACGCACAAACACCTTTTTTGCTTAAGTCCTTACATCTTTAAATTATCGTCGTATTCTCAAATAGGGAATCCCGCGAATGTGCGGTAAGTTCCTGTGCATGGTGTTGTGCGATAAGTTCCTATGAATTACATTGGCCCTGTGCGATAAGTTCCTACGAATTACATTGGTCCCGTGTGTGGTGTTGGTGCCACTCACGGGACCGTTCTGGGGCGATTTCGAGTTTTCACCCACTAACGCTATGTTTTATGCCAATGTCAAGAAATTTGCAAATTATCATTGTATTTTCAAACTAGGAGTCCCGTGATCGCGCAGTAAGTTCCTACGAGTTACATCGGTTCCGTGCGAGGTGTGGGTGCAACTCACGGGGCCGTTTTGGGGTTGTTTCGAGATTTCTCCCATTAACGCCATGCTTTTATGCAAAGTATAGAAATATATAAATTATCATCGTATTCTAAACCCGGGAGTCCCATGATCGCGCGGTAAGTTCCTACGAGTTACATTGGTCCCATGCTAGGTGTTGGTGCCACTCACAAAGCCGTTCGGGGGTTGTTTCTGTTTTTTACCAACTAACGCCTTATTTTGCTTTAGTCCTGATTTTTTTAAATTATCGTCGTATTCTGAAACCGAGAATACCGTGATTGCACGTTCCGTTCCTACGAGTTACGTTGATTCCGTGCGAGGTGTTGTTGCCACTAAGGGGGCTGTTCGGGGGCTATTTCAGGTTTTCACCCACTAACGCCTTGTTTTTATGCCTAAGTCTAGAAATATGCAAATTATCGTCGTATTCTTTTCCCTAAGTCTAGAAATATGTAAATTATCATAGAATTCTCATACCGAGAGTCACGTGATTGTGCGATAAGTTCCTACGAGTTACAGTGGTCCCTTGCGAGGTGTTGCTGCCACTCACGGGGCCGTTCGAGGGCTGTTTTGAGTTTTAACCCACTAACGCCATGTTTTGCTCAAGTCCTGCTATGTTTAAATTATCATCGTATTCTTAAATCGAGAGTCCCGCGATTGCGTGGTAAGTTCCTACGAGTTACATTTTTTCGGTGCAGGGTGTTGGCGCCACTCACGTGGCCGTTCGGGGGCTATTTCGGGTTTTCACCCACTAACGCCACGTTTTGCTTAAGTCCTGATATGTTTAAATTATCTTCCTATTCTCAAACTGGGAATCACGTGATCGCACGATAAGTTTCAACGAGTTACATTGGTCCCGTGCAAGGTGTTTGTGCCACTCAGGGGGCCGTTCAGGGTCTGTTTCTGGTTTTGACCGAGTAACGCCATGTTTTTATGCCAAAGTCTAGAAATTTGCAAATTATCATCGTATTTTCAAACCGAGAGTCCCATGATCACGCGGTAAGTTCCTACGAGTTACATTGGTCCCGTGCGAGGTGTTGGTGCCACTCATGGGGCCGTTCGAGGGATGTATCAGGTTTTCATCCAATAACGTCGTGTTCTTATGCCCAAGTCTAGAAGTATGCAAATTATCGCCGAATTCTCAAACGAGGATTCCTATAATCACACGATAAGTTCCTACCAGTTACATTGGTCCCGTGCGAGGTGTTGGTTCCACTCACGGGGCCGTTCGGGGGTTGTTTCGGGTTTTCACCCACAAACACCTTTTTTGCTTAAGTCCTCACATCTTGAAATTATCGTCGTATTCTCAAATAGGGAATCCCACGATTGTACGGTAAGTTCCTGCGACTTACATTGATTATGTGCAAGGTGTTGGTGCCACTCACGGGGCCGTTCGGGGCCTGTTTCAAGTTTTCACCCTCTAACACCATGTTTTGCTTATGTCCTGATATCTTTAAATTATCATCGTATTCTCAAATTAGTAATCCCGTGATCGCGCGAACAGTTCCTACGAGTTACATTGGTCTTGTACGAGGTGTTGGTGCCACTTACGGGGCCGTTCAGGGGCTGTTTCGAGTTTTCACCCACTAACGCCATGTTTTTATGCGTAAGTCTAAAAATATGTAAATTATCATCATATTCTCAAACCGGGAGTCCCGTGATCGTGCGATAAGTTCCTACGAGTTACATTGGTCTTGTGTGAGGTGTTAATGCCACTCACGGGGCCGTTCGGGGGCTATTTCGAGTTTTCACCCACTAACACCATGTTTTTATGTCTAAGTCTAGAAATTAGAAATTATCATTGTATTCTCAAGCTGGAGTCCCGTGATCGCGCAGTAAGTTCCAACGAGTTACATTGGTCCTGTGCGAGGTGTGGGTGCAACTCACGGGGCCGTTTGGGGGCTGTTTCGAGTTTTCACCCATTAACGCCATGTTTTTATGCAAAGTATAGAAATATGCAAATTATTATCATATTCTAAAATTAGGAGTCCCATGATCGTGCGGTAAGTTTCTAAGAGTTACATTAGTCCCGTTCGAGGTGTTGGTGTCACTCCCGGAGCCATTGGGGTCTATTTCGGGTTTTCACCAACTAACGCCATGCTTTGCGTAAGTCTTGATATGTTTAAATTATCGTCATATTCTCAAACCAGGAATACCGTGATTGCGCGGTCAGTTCCTATGAGTTACATTGATCCCGTGCGAGGTGTTGGTGCCACTCACGGGGTCATTCGGGGGCTGTTTCGGGCTTTCACCCACTAAGCCATGTTTTTATGCCTAAGTCTAGAAATATGAAAATTATCGTCATATTCTCAAACCGAGAATCTCGTGGTCGCGCGGTCAGTTCCTACGAGTTATATTGGTCACGTACGAGGTGTTAGTGCCACTCACGGGGCCGTTCGAGGGCTGTTTCGGATTTTCACCCACTAACTCTATATTTTTATGGTTAAGTCTAAAAATATGCAAATTATTGTTATATTTTCAAACCATGAGTCCCGTGATCGTGCGGTATGTGCCTACGAGTTACATTAGTCTACGCGAGGTGTTGGTCCCACTCCCCGGGTTGTTTTGGGTTTTCACCCACTAATGCATTGTTTTTATGCCTAAGTCTAAAAATATGTAAATTATTGTTGTATTCTTAAACCAGGAATCTCATGATTGTGCGGTAAGTTCCTATGAGTTACATTTGTCACGCACGAGGTGCTGGTGGTACTCACGGGGCCCTTTGGGGGCTGTTTTGGGTTTTCACCCACTAACGCCATGTTTTACTTAAGTCTTGATATGTTTAAATAATCATTGTATTCTCAAATCGGGAATCCCGTGATTGCGTGGTCAGTTCCAACGAGTTACATTGGTCCCATGCGAGGTGTTGATGCCACTCACGGGGCCGTTCGAGGGCTGTTTCGAGTTTTGACCGACTAATGCCATGTGTTTATGCCTAAGTCTAGAAATACAAAAATTATCATTATAATCTCAAATCGAGAGACCCGTGATCGGGCGGTAAGTTCCTACGAGTTACATGGTCCCGTGCGATGTGTTGGTGCCACTTACGGGGCCGTTCGGGTTTTTTTTCTTCTAGTTTTCACCCGTTAACGCCATGTTTTTATGCCTAAGTATAGAAATATGCAAATTATCATCGTATTCTGAAATTAGGAGTCCCTCGATTGTGCGGTAAGTTCATGTGACTTACATTAGTTCCGTGCAAGGTGTTGCTGCCACTCACGGGGTCGTATGGGGGCTGTTTCGGGTTTTCACCCACTAACTCCATGTTTTACTTAATCCTGATATGTTTAAATTACCATCTCATTCTCAAACCATGAATCACGTGATCACGCGATAAGTTCCTACTAGTTATGTTGGTCCCGTGCGAGGTGTTGGTGCCACTCACGGGGTCGTTCGGGGGCTATTTCAGGTTTTCACCCACTAACGCCATGTTTTTATGTCAGTTTAGAAATTTGCAAACTATCGTCGTATTCTCAAATAGGGAGTCCCGTAATCACATGATAAATTCCTACGAGTTACATTGATCTCGTTCAAGGTGTTGGTGCCACTTACGGGGCTGTTCTGGTGATATTTTGGGTTTTCACCAAATAACGCAATGTTTTTATGCCTAGGTCAAGAAATATTAAAATTAGCATCGTATTAGCAAACTGGGAGTCCAGCGATCACGTGGTAAGTTCCTACCAGTTACATTGGTCCCGTGCGAGGTGTTGGTGCCACTCACGGGGTCGTTCGAGCGTTGCTTTGTGTTTTTACCCACAAACGCCTTATTTTTCTTAAATCCTGATATCCTTAAATTATCATCATATTCTCAAATTGTGAATCCCTTGATCGCATGGTTAGCTCCTACCAGTTACATTGGTCCCGTGCGAGGTTTTGGTGCCACTAACGAGGCCGCTCGGGGGCTATTTTGGGTTTTCACCCTCTAACGCCATGTTTTGCTTATTTCTTGATATCTTTAAAATATCGTCGTATTCTCAAACCAGGAATCCCGTGATCACACGGTAAGTTCTTACGAGTTACATTGATCCCGTGAGAGGTGTTGGTGCTACTCACGGGGCCGTTCGGAGGATGTTTCGGGTTTTCACCCACTAATGCCATGTTTTTATGCCTAAGTCTAGAATTTTGCAAATTATCGTCGTATTCTCAAATTGGGAATACCGTTCACGATCAGTTCCTACCAGTTACATTAGTCCCGTACGAGGTGTTGGTGCCACTAACGGGGCCATTCGGGGGCTGTTTCGGGTTTTCACCCACTAACGCCATGTTTTTATGCTTAAGTCTAAAAATATGCAAATCATTATCGTATTCTCAAACCAGTAGTCCCGTGATCGTGCGATAAGTGCCACGAGTTACAAAGGTCTCGTGCGAGGTGTTGGTGCCTCTCATGGGACCGTTCGGGACCTGTTTTGGGTTTTCACCCACTAACGCCATGTTTTTATGCCTAAGTCTAGAAATATGTAAATTATCATTGAATTCTCACACCGGGAGTCCCGTGATCGCGCGGTAAGTTCCTACGAGTTAGAGTGGTCCCTTGCGAGGTGCTGTTGCCACTCACAGGGCCGTTTGAGGGTTGTTTCGAGTTTTAAACATCTAACGCCATGTTTTGCTCAAATCCTGATGTGTTTAAATTATCATCGTATTCTTAAATCGAGAGTCCCGCAATTGCGCAATAAGTTCCTACGAGTTACATTTGTTCCGTGCAAGGTGTCGGTGCCACTCACGGGGCCGTTCGGGGGCTGCTTCGAGTTTTCACCCACCAACGCCATGTTTTGCTTAAGTCCTGATACGTTTAAATTATCATCCTATTCTTAAACTGGAAATCACGTGATCATGCGATAAGTTCCTACGAATTACATTGGTCCCGTGCGAGGTGTTAGTGCCACTCACAGGACTGCTCGGGGGCTATTTCGGATTTTCACCCACTAACGCCGTGTTTTTATGCCAAAGTCATGAAATATGAAAATTATCAATGTATTCTCAAACTAGGAGTCCCGTGATCGTGCGGTAAGTTCCTACGAGTTAAATCGGTTATGTGCGAGGTGTGGGTTCAACTCACAGGCCATTCGAGGGATGTTTCAGGATTTCACACATTAACGCCATGTTTTTATGCAAAGTATAAAAATATGAAAATTATCATCATATTCTAAACCCGGGAGTCCCATGATCGTGCGGTAAGTTCCTATGAGTTACTTTGGTCCCATGCGAAGTGTTGGTACCACTCACGGGGCCGTTGGGGGGCTGTTTGGGGTTATCACCCACTAACGCCATGTTTTGCATCATTCCTGATATGTTTAAATTATCATCATATTCTTAAATCGAGAATCTCGTAATCGTGCAGTCAGTTCCTACGAGTTAAATTGGTCTCGTATGAGGTGTTGGTGCTACACACGGGGCCGTTCGGGGGTTGTTTGGGGTTTTCACCCACTAACGTCATGTTTTACTGCCTAAGTCTAGAAATATGCCAATTATCATCGTATTCTCAAATCTGGAGTCCCGTGATCGGGCGGTAAGTTCCTATGAGTTACTTTGGTCTCGTGCGAGGTGTTGGTGCCACTCACGGGGCCGTTCGGGGGCTTTTTCGGATTTTCACCCACTAACGCCATGTTTTTATGCCTATGTCTAGAAATATACAAATTATTATCGTATCCTCAAATCGGGAGTCCCTTGATTGCGCGGTAAGTTTCTATGAGTAACATTGGTCCCGTGCGAGGTGTTGGTGCCGCTCACGGGGCCGTTCGGGGGCTGTTTCGAGTTTTCACCCTCTAACGCCATGTTTTGCTTAAGTCCAGATATGTTTAAATTATTGTCGTATTCTCAAACTAGGAATCTCATGATTGCGCGGTAAGTTCCTATAAGTTACATTGGTCCCTTACGAGGTGCTGGTGGTACTCACGGGGCCCTTTGGGGGCTGTTTTGGGTTTTCACCCACGAACGTCATGTTTTTATGCCAAAGTGTAGAAATTTACAAATTATCATCGTATTCTCAAACCGCGAGTCCTATGATCACGCGGTAAGTTACTCCGTGTTGCAATGGTCCCGTGTGATGTGTTGGTGCTACTCACGGGGCCGTTCGTGGGCTATTTCTGGTTTTCACCCGTTAACGCCATATTTTTATGATAAAGTCTTAAAATATGCAAATTATCGTCGTATTCTCAAATTCGGAGTCCCGCGATTGTGCGGGAAGTTCCTGCGAGTTACATTGGGTCCGTGCAAAGTGTTGGTGCCACTCATGGGGCCGTACGGGGGATGTTTCGGGTTTTCACCTACTAACGACATGTTTTGCTTAACTCCTGGTATGTTTAAAATATCATCGTACTCTCAATCTACGAATTATGTGATCGCGCGATAAGTTCCTACGAGTTACATTGGTCCCGTGCGAGGTGTTGGTGCCTGTCACGGAGCCGTTCGGGGGCTGTTTCGAGTTTTCATCCACTAACGCCATGTTTTTATTCCAAAGTCTAGAAATTTGCAAATTATCATCGTATTCTCAAACTGGTAGTCCCGTGATCACGTGATAAGTTCCTATGAGTTACATTGGTCCCGTACAAGGGGTTGGTGCCACTCACGGAGCCGTTCGGGGGCTGTTTCGGATTTTCACCCAATAATGCTATATTTTTATGCCTAAGTTAAGAATTAGTCAAATTATCATCGTATTCTCAAACCAGGAGTCCAATGATCATGCGGTAAGTTCCTACCAGTTACATTATCCTGTGCGAGGTGTTGGTGCCCCTCACGGGGCCGTTCGGGTGTTATTTTGGGTTTTCACCCACAAATGCCTTATTTTACTTAAGTCCTAATATCTTTAAATTATCATCGTATTCTCAAACTAGGAATCCCGTGATCACGCGGTAAGTTCCTACCAGTTACATTGGTCCCATGCGAGGTGTTGGTGCCATTCACGGGGCCGTTCGGGGGTTGTTTCGAGTTTTCACCCTCAAATGCCATGCTTTGCTTATGTCATGATACCTTTAAATTAACGTCGTGTTCTCAAACTGGGAATCCCGTGATCGCGCTTTAAGTTCCTACGAGTTACATTGGTCCCGCGTGAGGTGTTAGCATCACTCAAAGGGCCTTTCGGGGGCTTTTCGGGTTTTCACCGACTAATGCCATGTTTTTATGCGTAAGTCTTGAAATATGCAATGGTATTTTCAAATCGGGAGTCCCGGGATCTCACGATAATTTCCTATGAGTTACATTGGTCCCGTGCGAGGTGTTGGTGCCACTCCGGGGGTCGTTCGGGGGCTATTTTGGGTTTTCACCCACTAACGCCAAGTTTTACTTAAGTTCTGATATGTTTAAATTATCGTCGTATTCTCAAACCGAGAATCCTGTGATTGTACTATAAGTTCCTACTAGTTATATTGGTCCCGTGCGAGGTGTTGGTGCCACTCACGGGGCCGATCAGGTATTGTTTCGGGTTTTCACACACTAACACCATGTTTTAACGCCAAAGTTTAGAAATATGAAAATTATCATCTTATTCTAAAACCGAGATTCCCGTGATCGCGCGATAAGTTCCTACGAGTTACATTGATCCCGTGCAAGGTGTTGGTGCCACTTATTGGGCTATTCTGGGGATATTTTGGGTTTTCACCCAATAATGCTATGTTTTTATGCCTAGGTCAACTCACGGGGCCGTACGTGGGCTGTTTTGGGTTTTCAACCACTAACGTCATGTTTTTATGGAAAGTCTAGAAATATGCAAATTATCATCGTATTCTTAAACTAGGAGTACCGTGATCGCGCGGTAAGTTCCTACGAGTTACATTGGTTCCGTGCGAGGTGTTGGTGTCACTCACGGAGCCATTCGGGGGTTGTTTCGAGTTTTTCGCAACTAACGCCATGTTTTTCTTAAGTCCTGATATGTTTAAATTATCTTCCTATTCTCAAACTCGGAATCACGTGATCGTGAGATAAGTTCCTATGAATTACATTGGTCCCGTGCAAGGTGTTGGTGCCACTCAAGGGACCATTAGGGGGCTATTTCGGGTTTACACCCACTAACGCCATGTTTTTATGCCAAAGTTATGAAATATGCAAATTATCGTTGTATTCTCAAACTAGGAGTCCAGTGATCATACGGTAAGTTCTTACGAGTTACCTCGATTCCGTGCGAGGTGTGGGTGCAACTCACGGGGCCGTTCGGGGGCTGTTTTGGGATTTCACCCATTAACGCCATGTTTTTATGCAAAGTAAAGAAATTTGCAAATTATTATCGTATTCTTAACCCAGGAGTCCCGTGATCGCGCGGTAAGTTCCTACGAGTTACATTGGTCCCATGTGAGGTGTTGGTGCCACTCACGGAGCCGTTCGGGGGTTGTTTCTGGTTTTCACCAACTAACGCCATGTTTTGCTTAAGTCCTGATATTTTTAAATTATCGTCGTATTATGAAACCGAGAATATCATGATTGCGCGATCAGTTCCTACGAGTTACGTTGATTCCGTACGAGGTGTTGTTTCCACTAATGGGGCCGTTCGAAGGCTATTTCCGGTTTTCACCCACTAACGCTTTGTTTTTATGCCTAGGTCTAGAAATATGCAAATTATCGTCGTATTCTCAAATCGGGAATACCGTGATTACGCGGTTAGTTCCTGCGAGTTACAGTGGTCCCTTACAAGGTGTTGGTGCCATTCACGAGGCCATTTGGGGTCTGTTTCGAGTTTTCACCGACTAACACCATGTTTTAATGCTTAAGTCTAGAAATATGCAAATTATTGTCGTATTCTCAAATCGGGAGTCCCGTGATCGTGCAGTAAGTGCCTATGAGTTACATTGGTTTGTGCGAGGTGTAGGTGCCACTTACGGGATTGTTTCGAGTTTTCACCCACTACTGCCTTGTTTTTATGCCCAAGTCTAGAGATATGTAAATTATCATCGAATTCTCAAATCGGGAGTCCCGTGATTGCGCGGTAAGTTTTACGAGTTACATTGGTCCCTTGCGAGGTGCTGGTGCCACTCCCGGGGCCGTTCGAGGGTTGTTTCGAGTTTTCACCCCCTAACACCCTGTTTTGCTTAAGTCCTGATATGTTTATATTATCGTCGTATTCTCAAATCGGGAATCCCATGATTGCGCGATAAGTTCCTGCGAGTTACATTGGTCCCGAGCGAAGTGTTGGAGCCACTCACGGGGCCGTTCAGGGGCTGTTTCAGGTTTTCACCCACTAGCGCCATTTTTTTATGCCTAAGTCTAAAAATATATAAATTATCATCGTATTCTCAAACCAGGGGTCCCGTGATAGCGCGGTAAGTTCCTACGAGTTACATTGGTCCCATGCAAGGTTTTGGTGCCACTCACAGAGTCGTTCGGGGGCTGTTTCGGGTTTTCACCAACTAACGCCATGCTTTGCCTAAGTCCTGATATTTTTAAATTATTGTCGTACTCTGAAACTGAGAATACAGTGATTGCGCGATCAGTTCCTACGAGTTACGTTGATTCCGTGCGAGGTGTTATTGCCACTAATGGGGCCGTTGGGGGGCTCTTTCGGATTTTCACCCACTAACGCCTTATTTTTATGCCTAAGTCTAGAAATATGCAAATTATCGTCGTATTCTCAAACCGGGAATACCGAGATTGCGCGGTTAGTTCCTACGAGTCACATTGGTCCCGTACGAGGTGTTGGCGCCACTCACGAGGCCGTTTGGGGGCTGTTTCGTGTTTTCACCGACTAAAGCCATATTTTAAAGCTTAGGTCTAAAAATATGAAAATTATTATCGTATTATCAAATCAGGAGTCCCGTGATAGTGCGGTAAGTGCCTACGTACATTGGTTTGTGCGAGGTGTTGGTGCCACTTACAGGACTGTTTTGAGTTTTCACACACTAATGCCTTGTTTTTATGCCCGAGTTTGTAAATATGTAAATTATCATCGAATTCTCAAATCAGGAGTCCCGTTATCTCGCGATAAGTTCTACGAGTTACATTGGTCCTTTGCGAGGTGCTGGTGCCACTCACGAGGCCATTCGAGGGTTGTTTCGAGTTTTCACCCCCCTAACGCCATGTTTTGCTTATGTCCTGATATGTTTAAATTATCATCGTATTATCATATTAAGAATCCCGTGATTGCGCTGTCAGTTCCTATGAGTTACATTGGTCCCGTGCGAAGTGTTGGAGCCACTCATGGGGCCGTTTGGGGGCTGTTTCGGGTTTTCACCCACTAACGCCATATTTTTATGCCTAAGTCTAAAAATATGAAAATCATCATCATATTCTCAAACCAAGAGTCCCTTGATAGCGTGATAAGTTCCTACGAGTTACATTGGTCCCGTGCGAGGTGTTAGCGCCACTCAAAGGGCCCTTCGGGGGCTTTTCGGGTTTTAACCAACTAATGCCATGTTTTTATGCGTAAGTCTTAAAATATGAAAATTATCATCGTACTTTCAAATCGGGAGTCCCGTGATCGCGCAATAATTTCCTAAGGGTAGCATTGCTCCCGTGCGAGGTGTTGGTGCCACTCACGGGGTCGTTCGGGGGACTATTTCGAGTTTTCACCCACTAACGCCATGTTTTGCTTAAGTCCTGCTATGTTTAAATTATCGTCGTATTCTAAAACCGAGAATCCTGTGATTGTGCGTTAAGTTCCTACTAGATACATTGGTCCCGTGCGAGGTGTTGGTGCCATTCACGGGGCCGGTCGGGGGCTATTTTGGGTTTTCACACACTAACACCATGTTTTAATGGCAAAGTCTAGAAATATGCAAATTATCATTGTATTTTAAAACTGGGAGTCCCGTGATCGTGCGATAAGTTCTTACAAGTTACATTGGTCCCGTTCGAGGTGTGGGTGCAACTCACGGGCCGTACGTTGGCTGTTTTGGGTTTTCAAACACTAACGCCATGGTTTTATTCAAAGTCTCAAAATATGAAAATTATCATCGTATTTTAAAACAGGGGGTCTTGTGATCGCGCGGTAAGTTCCTACGAGTTACATTGGTTCCGTGCGAGGTGTTAGTGTCACTCATGGAGCCGTTCGGGGATTGTTTCGAGCTTTTAGCAACTAATGCCAGGTTTTGCTTAAGTCCTGATTTGTTTAAATTATCATCGTATTGTTAAACCAGGAATACTGTGATTGCGCGGTAAGTTCCTACGAGTTACATTAATCCCGTGCGAGGTGTTGGTGCCACTCACTGAGCCGTTCATGGGCTGTTTCGGGGTTTCACCCACTAACGCCATGTTTTTATGCTTAAGTCTAAAAATATGCAAATCATTATCGTATTTTCAAATTGGGAGTCCCGTGATCGTGCGATAAGTGCCTACGAGTTACATTGGACTCGTGCGAGGTGTTAGTGCCACTCACAGGGCCGTTCGGGGGCTGTTTTGGGTTTCATCCACTAACGCCATGTTTTTATGCCTAAGTCTTGAAATATGTAAATTATCATCAAATTCTCATACAGGGAGTCCCGTGATCACGCGGTAAGTTCCTACGAGTTATAGTGGTCCTTTGCGAGGTGCTGCTGCCACTCACGGGGCCGTTCGAGGGCTGTTTCGAGTTTTAACCCACTAACGCCATGTTTTGCTCAAGTCTTGATATGTTGAAATTATCGTCATATTCTTAAATTGAGAGTCCCACGATTGCACGATAAATTCCTACGAGTTACACTTGTTCCGTGCAAGGTGTCGGTGCCACTCACGGGGCCGTTCGGGGGCTGTTTCGGGTTTTCACCCACTAACGCCATGTTTTGCTTAAGTCCTGATATGTTTAAATTATCGTCCTATTCTCAAACTGGTAATCACGTGATCGCGCAATAAGTTCCTACGAATTACATTGGTCCCGTGCGAGGTGTTGGTCCACTCACGGGACCGTTCGGGGGCTATTTCGGGTTTTCACCCACTAACGCCATGCTTTTATGCTCAAGTCAAGAAATATGAAAATTGTCGTTGTATTCTCAGACTAGGAATCCCGTGATCGTGCGGTAAGTTCCTACGAGTTACATCTGTTCCGTGCGAGGTGTGGGTGAAACTCACGGGGCCGTTCGGGGGTTATTTCGGAATTTCACCCATTAACGCCATATTTTTATGCAAAGTATAGAAATATGCAAATCCCGTGATCGCGCAGTAAGTTCCTCCGAGTTACATTGGTCCCATGCGAGGTGTTGGTGCCACTCACGGACCCATTCGGGGGCTGTTTCTGGTTTTCACCAACTAACACCATGTTTTTGTTAAGTCCTGATATTTTTAAATTATCGTCGTATTTTGAAACCGAGAATATTGTGATTGCACGATCAGTTGCTACGAGTTACGTTGATTCCGTTAGAGGTGTTGTTGCCACTAATGGGGCCGTTCGGGGGCTATTTCGGGTTTTCACCCACTAACGCCTTGTTTTTATGCCTAAGTCTAGAAATATGCAAATTATTGTCATATTATCAAACTGAGAATACCGTGATTGTGCGGTTAGTTCCTACGAGTTACATTGATTTCGTGCGAGGTGTTGTTGCCACTAATGGGGCCGTTTGGGTTTTCACCCACTAACGCCTTATTTTTATGCCTAAGTCTAGAAATATGCAAATTATCGTCATATTCTCAAATCGGGGATACTGTATTTGCGCGGTTTCCTACGATTTACATTGGTCCCGTACGAGGTGTTAGTGCCACTCACGAGGCCGTTTGGGGGTTGTTTCAAGTTTTCACCGACTAACGCCACGTTTTAATGCTTAAGTCTAGAAATATGCAAATTATTATCATATTCTCCTATCGGGAGTCCCGTGATCGTGCGGTAAGTGCCTACGAGTTAAATTGGTTTGTGCAAGGTGTTGGTGCCACTTACGGGGCTGTTTCGTATTTTCACCCACTAATGCCTTATTTTTATGCCCAAGTCTAGAAATATGAAAATTATCATCGAATTCTCAAATCGGGAGTCCCGAGATCGCGCGGTAAGTTCTACGAGTTACATTGGTCCCTTGCGAGGTGCTGGTGCAACTCAACGGGCCGTTCGGGGGATGTTTCGAGTTTTCACCCCGTAACGCCCAATTTTGTTTAAGTCCTGATATGTTTAAATTATCATCGTATTCTAAAATAAGTAATCCCGTGATCGCGCGGTCAGTGCCTACGAGTTATATTGGTCCCGTGCGAAGTGTTGGAACCACTCATGGGGCCCTTCGGGGGTTGTTTCGAGTTTCACCCACTAACGCCATGTTTTTATGCCTAAGTCTAAAAATATGCAAATTATCGTCGTATCTCATGCCAGGATTCCCGTGATAGCGCGGTAAGTTCCTACGAGTTACATTGGTTCCGTGCGAGGTGTTAGCGCCACTCAAAGGGCCGTTCGGGGGCTTTTTCGAGTTTTCACCGACTAACGCCATGTTTTTATCCGTAAGTCTTAAAATATGCAAATTATCATCGTATTCTCTAATTCAGAGTCCCGTGATCACGCGATAATTTTCTACGGGTAACATTGGTCCAATGCAAGGTGTTGGTGCCACTCACGGGGTCGTTCGGGGGCTGTTTCGGGTTTTCACCCACTAACGCCATGTTTTGCTTAAGTTCTGATATGTGTAAATTATCGTCGTATTCTCAAATCGAGAATCATGTGATTGTGCGGTATGTTCCTACCAGTTACATTGGTCCCATGCGAGGTGTTGGTGCGACTCACGGAGCCAGTCGGGGGCTATTTCGGGTTTTTACACACTAACACCTTATTTTAATGCCAAAGTCTAGAGATACGCAAATTATCGTCATATTCTGAAACCAGGAGTCCCGTGACCGCTCGATAAGTTCTTACGAGTTACATTGGTCCCGTGTGAGGTGTGGGTGCAACTCACGGGGCTGTACGTGGGCTGTTTTGGGGTTTCAAACACTAACGCCATGTTTTTATTCAAAGTCTAAAAATACACAAATTATCATCGTATTCTGAAACCGGGAGTCCCATGATCACGCGGTAAGTTCCTAAGAGTTACATTGGTTCCGTGCGAGGTGTTGGTGTCACTCACGGAGCCGTTCGGGGGTTGTTTCGAGTTTTTAGCAACAAACCCCATGTTTTGCTTAAGTCCTGATATGTTTAAATTATCATCGTATTCTTAAACAGGGAATACTGTCATTGCACGATTAGTTCGTACGAGTTACAATAATCCCGTACGAGGTGTTAGTGCCACTCACTGGGTCATTCGGGGGCTGTTTCGGGTTTTCACCCACTAACGCCATATTTTTATGCCTAAGTCTAGAAATATGCAAATAATCATCATATTCTCAAACCGAGAATCCCGTGGTCACATGGTCAGTTCCTACGACTTACATTGGTCCAGTACGAGGTGTTGGTGCCATTCATGTGGCCGTTTAGAGGCTGTTTCGGATTTTCAAACACTAACGCCATGTTTTTATGCTTAAGTCTAAAAATATGC
Organism: Sambucus nigra; assembly: GCA_949130495.1. Taxonomy (NCBI): domain Eukaryota; kingdom Viridiplantae; phylum Streptophyta; class Magnoliopsida; order Dipsacales; family Adoxaceae; genus Sambucus; species Sambucus nigra. The sequence continues at coordinate 288,585,258 of OX422208.1, forward strand.
AAATTATTTTCGTATTCTCAAATCGGGATTCCTATGATCAAGCGGTAAGTGCGTATGAGTTACATTGGTTTCGTGCGAGGTGTTGATGCCACTCACGCGGCCGTTCGGGTGCTGTTTGGGGTTTCACCCACCAACGCCCCATTTTTATGCCTAAGTCTAGAAACATGTAAATTATCATCGAATTCTCAAACCGGGAGTCCCGTGATCATGCGGTAAGTTCCTATGAGTTACATTGGTCCCTTGCGAAGTGCTGGTGCCACTCACGGTGCCGTTTGGGGGCTGTTTCGGGTTGTCAACCACTAACGCCATGTTTTGCATCAGTCCTGATATGTTTAAATTATCGTCGTATTCTCAAATCGGGAATCTCGTGATCGCGCGGTCCGTTCCTACGAGTTAACATTAATTAAACACCCGCCATAAATTGGAGGATGAGGTGCTCTTTTTTTTCTACGTGGCATAACATTAATTAAAAAATGCTCTATTTATGTGGCACATTAATATAAATGCTGTGAATTTTCAATACTTATAAATAAATGCTGGTAAAAAAAAAAATTCTCAGCATTTTTAAATAATACCGAGAAAAAAATGCCGGAAAAAAATTAGTTTTCTTGTAGTGTAAATTGGTCCCGTACGAGGTGTTGGTGCTACACACGGGGCCATTCATGGGTTGTTTGGGTTTTTCACCCACTAATGCCATGTCTTTCTGCCTAAGTCTAGAAATATGAATGGTAAGTTCCTGTGAGTTACATTGGTCCCGTGCGAGGTGTTGGTGCCACTCATGGGGCTGTTCGGGGGCTTTTTCGAATTTTCACCCACTAACGCCATGTTTGTATGCCTAAGTCTTGAAATATGCAAATTATTGTCGTATTCTCAAATCGGGAGTCCTGTGATCGCGCGGTAAGTACCTACGAGTTACATTGGTCCCGTGCGAGGTGTTGGTGCCACTCATGGGGCCGTTCGGGGGCTGTTTCGAGCTTTCACCCACCAATGCCATGTCTTGCTTAAGTTCAAATATATTTAAATTATCATTGTATTCTCAAATCAAGAATATCATGATTGCGTGGCAAGTTCCTATGACTTACATTGGTCCCTTAGGAGGTGCTGGTGGTACTCACGGGGCCCTTTGGGGGTTGTTTTGGGTTTTCACTCACTAACGCCATGTTTTTATGCCAAAGTGTAGAAATTTACAAATTATCATCGTATTCTCAAATTGGGAGTCCCATGATCGCGCGGTAAGTTCCTCCGAGTTACAATGGTCCCGTGCGATGTCTTGGTGCTACTCATGGGGCCGTTCGAGTGTTATTTTTGGTTTTCACCCGTTAACGCCATGTTTTGATGACTAAGTCTAGAAATATGCAAATTATCGTCGTATTCTCAAATCAGGAGTCCCGCGATTGTGCGGTAAGTTCCTGCAAGTTACATTAGTTTCGTACAAGGCGTTGGTGCCACTCATGGGGCCGTACGGGGGATGTTTCGGGTTTTCACCCACTAACGCCATGTCTTGCTTAACTCCTAGTATGTTTAAATTATCATCGTACTCTCAAACTGCGAATGACGTGATCATGAGATAAGTTCCTACGAGTTACATTGGTCGCGTGCGAGGTGTAGGTGCCACTCATGGGGCTGTTTCGAGTTTTCACCCGCTAACGCCATGTTTTTATTCCAAAGTCTAAAAATTTCCAAATTATCATCGTATTCTCAAACTGGGAATCCCGTGATCATGTGGAAAGTTCCTACGAGTAACATTGGTCCCGTGCAAGGTGTTGGTGCCACTCACGGAGCCGTTCGGGGGGCTGTTTCGGGGTTTCACCCAATAACTCTATGTTTTTATGCCTAAGTCAAGAAATATACAAATTATCATCGTATTCTCAAACCGGGAGTCCAATGACCATGCGGTAAGTTCCTACCTGTTATATTGGTCCCGTACGAGGTGTTGGTGCCCCTCACAGGGCTGTTCGGGGGTTGTTTCGAGTTTCCACCCACAAACGCCTTGTTTTGCTTATGTCCTGATATCTTTAAATTATCATCGTATTCTAAAATTGGGAGTCCCGTGATTACGCGGTGAGTTCCTATGAGTTACATTGGTCCCGGGCGAGGTGTTGGTACCACTCAAAGGGTCGTTCGGGGGCTTTTTCCGGTTTTCACCAACTAACACCACGTTTTTATGCCTAAGTCTTGAAAAATGCAAATTATCATCATATTATCAAATCGGGAGTCCTGTGATCTCACGATAATTTCCTACGAGTTACATTGGTCTCGTGCGAGGTGTTGGTGTCACTCAGGGGGTCGTTCGGGGGCTGTTTCGGGTTTTCACCCACTAACGCCATATTTTGCTTAAGTCCTAATATGTTTAAATTATCGTCGTATTCTCAAACCGGGAATCCCGTGATTGCGCGATAAGTTCCTACTAGTTACATTGGTCCCGTGCGAGGTGTTGGTGCCACTCACGGGGCCGATCGGGTGTTGTTTCGAGTTTTCACACACTAAAAACCAAGTTTTAACGGTAAAGTTTAGAAATATGCAAATCATCGTCTTATTCTAAAACTGAGAGTCCCTTGATCGCGCGATAAGTTCCTACGAGTTACATTGGTCCCATGTGAGGTGTGGGTGCAACTCACGGGGCCGTACGTGGGCTGTTTTGGGTTTTCAAACACTAACACCATGTTTTTATTCAAAGTCTATAACTATGAAAATTATCATCGTATTCTTAAACTGGGAGACCCGTGATCACGCGGTAAGTTCCTACAAGTTACATTGGTCCCGTGCGAGCTGTTGGTGCCACTCATGGGGCCGTTCGAGGGATGTATCAGGTTTCATCCAATAACGTCATGTTCTTATGCACAAGTCTAGAAATATGAAAATTATCATCGTATTATAAAACCAGGAGTCCCGTGACCGCTCGATCAGTTCTTACGAGTTACATTGGTCCCGTATGAGGTGTGGGTGCAACTCACGGGGCCGTACGTGGGCTGTTTTGGGGTTTCAAACACTAACGCCATGTTTTTATTCAAAGTCTAAAAATACACAAATTATCATCGTATTCTAATATCGGGATTCTCGTGATCGCGCGGTAAGTTCCTACGAGTTACATTAGTTCCGTGCGAGGTGTTGGTGTCACTCACGGAGCCATTCGGGGGTTGTTTCGAGTTTTCAGCAACTAACGCCATGGTTTGCTTATGTCCTGATATGTTAAATTTTCATCGTATTCTCAAACTGGTAATACTGTGATTGCATGATTAGTTCCTACGAGTTACATTGATCTCGTGCGAGGTGTTGGTGCCACTCACTGGGCCGTTCGGGGGCTGTTTCGGGTTTTCACCCAATAACGCCATGTTTTAATGCCGAAGTCTAGAAATATTCAAATAATCATCGTATTCTCAAACTAGGAATCTCATGGTTACGCGGTCAGTTTCTACAAGTTACATTGGTCCCGTACGAGGTGTTGGTGCCTCTCACGTGGCCGTTCGGGGGCTATTTCGTGTTTTCACCCACTAAAACCATGTTTTTATGCTTAGGTCTAAAAATATGCAAATTATTGTCGTATTCTCAAACCGTGAGTCCCATGATCGCACGGTAAGTTCCTACAAGTTACTTTGGTCCCTAGCGAGGTGATGGTGCCACTCACGGGGATGTTTCGGGTTTTCACCCACTAATGCCATATTTTTATGCCTAAGTCTAGAAATTTGTAAATTATGGTCGTATTCACAAATCGGGAATACCGTGGTTTGTGGTCAGTTCCTACGAGTTGCATTGGTCCCGTACGAGGTGTTAGTGCCACTAACGGGGCCATTCGGGGACTGTTTCGGGTTTTCGCCCACTAACGCCAAGTGTTTATGATTAAGTCTAAAAATATACAAATCATTATCGTATTGTCAAATCGGGAGTCCCGTGATCGTGCGATAAGTGCCTACAAGTTACATTGGTCTCGTGCGAGGTGTTGTTGCCACTCACGGGGCCGTTCGGGGGCTGTTTTGGGTTTTCACCCACTAACGCCATGTATTTATTCCTAAGTCTAGAAATATGTAAATTATCATCAAATTCTCAAATCGAGAGTCCCGTAATCGTTTCATAAGTTCCAACGAGTTACATTGGTCCTTTGCGAGGTGCTCGTGCCACTAACGGGACCGTTTGGGGGTTGTTTCGGGTTTTCACCCACTAACGCCATGTTTTGTATAAATCCTGATATGTTTAAATTATCGTCTTATTCTCAAATTAGGAATCCTGTGATCGCGCAGCCAGTTCCTACGAGTTAAATTGGTCCCGTGCGAGGTGTTGGTGGCAGACACGGGGCCGGTCAGGGGTTGTTTGGGAGTTTCACCCACTAACGCTATGTTTTTATGGCTAAGTCTAGAAATATGCGAATTCTCATCGTATTCTCAAATCAGGACTCCCATGATTGCGCAGAAAGTTCCTGCGAGTTACATTGGTCCCGTGCGAGGTGTTGGTGCCACTCACGGGGCTGTTCAGGGGCTTTTTCGGATTTTCACCCATTAACACCATGTTTGTATGCCTAAGTCTTGAAATATGGAAATTATAGTCGTATTCTCAAACCGGGAGTCCCGTGATCGCGCAGTAAGTTCCGATGAGTTACATTGGTCCCGTGCGAGGTGTGGGTGCCACACACGGGGCCGTTCGGGGGTATTTCGAGTTTTCACCCACTAACGCCATGTTTTGCTTAAGTCCTAATATGTTTAAATTATCATCATATTCTCAAACTGGGAATCTCGTGATTGTGCGGTAAGTTCTTACGAGTTACATTGGTCCCTGACTAGGTACTGGTGCTACTAACGGGGCCCTTTGGTGGCTGTTTCGAGTTTTCACCCACTAACGCCATGTTTTTATGCCAAAGTCTAGAAATTTGGAAATTATCTTCGTATTCTCAAATTGGGAGTCCCATGATAACGCGATAAGTTCCTACGAGTTACATTGGTCCCGTGCGATGTGTTAGTGCCACTCACGAGGCTGTTCGGCATTTTTTTTTATTTTCACCCGTTAACGCCATGTTTTTATGCCTAAGTATAGAAATATGCAAATTATCGTTGTATTTTGAAATTGGGAGTCTCGCGATTGTGTGGTAAGTTCCTGCGACTTACATTGGTTCCGTGCAAGGTGTCGGTGCCACTCCCGGGGCCGTACGAGACTTTTTTGAGTTTTCACCGACAAACTCCAGTTTTCTTTGAGTCCTTATATGTTTAAATTATCATCGTATTCTCAAACCATGAATCACGTGATCACGCGATAAGTTCCTACAAGTTATGCTGGTCTCGTGTGAGGTGTTGGTGCCACTCACGGGGCCGTTCGGGGGCTATTTCAGGTTTTCACCCACTAACGCCATGTTTTTATGCCAAAGTTTAGAGATTTGCAAATTATCATCATATTCTCAAACCGGTAGTCCCGTGATCACGCGATAAGTTCCTACGAGTTACATTGGTCCCGTGCAAGGTGTTGGAGCCACTTACGGGGCTGTTATGAGGATATTTCGGGTTTTCACCCAATAATGCTATGTTTTTATGCCTAGGTCAAGAAATATACAAATTATCGTCGTATTCTCAAACCGAGAGTCCAGCGACCACGCGGTAAGTGTCTACTAGTTACATTGGTCCCGTGTGAGGTGTTAGTGCCACCCACGGGGCCGTTCGAGCGTTGTTTCGGGTTTTCACCCACAAATGCCTTGTTTTGCTTAAATCCTAATATCCTTAAATTATCATCGTATTCACAAATTTGGAATCCCGTGATCGCGTGGTAAGTTCCTACCAGTTACATTGGTCCCGTGCGAGGTGTTGGTGCCACTAACGAGACCGTTCAGGGGCATTTTTGGGTTTTCACCCACTAACGCCATGTTTTGCTTATTTCTTAATATCTATAAAATATCATCGTATTCTCAAACTGTGAATCACGTGATCACACGGTAAGTTCCTACAAGTTACATTGATCCGGTGAGAGGTGTTGGTGCCACTCACGGGGCCGTTCGGGGGCTGTTTTGGGTTTTCACCCACTAATGCCATGTTTTTATGCCTAAGTCAAAAAATTTGCAAATTATCGTCGTATTCTCAAATCGAGAATACCGTGGTTCACGGTCAGTTTCTACGAGTTACATTGGTCCTGTACGAGGTGTTGGTGCCACTAACGTGTTCATTCGGGGGCTGTTTCGGGTTTTCACCCACTAACACCATGTTTTTATGATTAAGTCTAAAAATATGCAAATCATTATCGTATTCTCAAATCGGGAGTCCCGTGATCGTGCGATAAGAGCCTACGAGTTACATTGGTTCGCGTACAAGGTGTTGGTGCCACTCACGGGGTCGTTCGGGGGCTGTTTTGGGTTTTCACCCACTAACGCCATGTTTTTATGCCTAAGTCTAGAAATATGTAAATTATCATCGAATTCTCAAATCGGGAGTTTCGTGATCGCGCCGTAAGTTCCTACGAGTTACATTGGTCCCTTGCGAGGTGCTGGTGCCATTCACGGGGCCGTTTGGGGGCTGTTTCGGGTTTTCACCCACTAACGCATAAGTCCTGATATGTTTAAATTATCATCGTATTCTCAAATTAGGAATCCCGTGATCGCGCGATCAGTTCCTATGAGTTAAATTGGTCCCATGCGAGGTGTTGGTGCCAGACATGGGTCCGTTCACTAACGCTATGTTTTAATGGCTAAGTCTAGAAATATGCAAATTATTATCGTATTCTCAAATCGGGACTCCCGTGATCGCGCAGAAAGTTCCTGCGAGTTACATTGGTCCCGTGCGAGGTGTTGGTGCCACTCATGGGGTTATTCGGGGGTTTTTCGGATTTTCACCCACTAACGCCATGTTTGTATGCCTAAGTCTTGAAATATGAAAATTGTAGTCGTATTCTCCAACCGGGAGTCCTGTGATCGCGCGATAAGTTCCTATGAGTTACATTGGTCGCGTGCGAGGTGTGGGTGCCACTCACGGGGCCGTTCGGGGGCTATTTCGATTTTTCACCCACTAACGCCATGTTTTGCTTAAGACCGTATATGTTTAAATTATCATCGTATTCTCAAACTGAGAATCTCGTGATTGCGCGGTAAGTTCTTACGAATTACATTGGTCCCTTACTAGGTACTGGTGCTACTCATGGGGCCCTTTGGGGGCTATTTCGGGTTTTCAACCACTAACGCCATATTTTTATGCCAAAGTCTAGAAATTTGCAAATTATCATCGTATTCTCAAATTGGGAGTCCCGTGATCGCGCGATAAGTTCCTACGAGTTACATTGGTCCCGTGCGATGTGTTAGTGCCACTCACGGGGCCGTTCATTTTTTTTTTTGGTTTTCACCCGTTAACGCCATGTTTTATGCCTAAGTATAGAAATATGCAAATTATCATCGTATTCTGAAATTGGGAGTCCCGCGATTGTGCGATAAGTTCCTGCGACTTTAATTGATTCCGTGCAAGGTGTTGGTGCCACTCACGGGGCCGTACGGGGGTTGTTTTGAGTTTTCACCCACTAACTCCATGTTTTGTTTAAGTCCTGATATGTTTAAATTATCATTGTATTGTCAAACCTTGAAGCACGTGATCACGCGATAAGTTCCTACGAGTTATGTTGGTCTCGTGCGAGGTGTTGGTGCCACTCACGGGGCCATTCGGGGGCTATTTCAGGTTTTCACCCACTAACACCATGTTTTTATGCCAACGTTTAGAAATTTGCAAATTATCATCATATTCTCAAACCGGGAGTCCCGTGATCACGCGATAAGTTCCTACGAGTTACATTGATCCCGTGCAAGGTGTTGGTGCCACTTATTGGGCTATTCTGGGGATATTTCAGGTTTTCACCCAATAATGCTATGTTTTTATGCCTAGGTCAAGAAATATACAAACTATCGTCATATTCTCAAACCGGGAGTCCAACGACCGCGCGGTAAGTTCCTACCAGTTGCATTGGTCCCGTGCGAGGTGTTGGTGCAACTCATGGGGCCGTTCGAGGGTTGTTTCGAGTTTTCACCCACAAATGCCTTATTTTGCTTAAATCCTGATATCCTTAAATTATCATCGTATTCACAAATTTGGAATCCCGTGATCGCGTGGTAAGTTCCTACCCATTACATTGATCCCGTACGAGGTGTTGGTGCCACTAACGAGGCCGTTCGGTGGCCATTTGGGGTTTTCACCCTCTAACGCCATGTTTTGCTTATTTCTCGATATTTTTAAAATATCATCATATTCTTAAACTGTGAATCCCGTGATCACACGGTAAGTTCCAACGAGTTACATTGATCCGGTGAGAGGTATTGGTGCCACTAATGGGGCCGTTCGGGGGCTGTTTCGGGTTTTCACCCACTAATGCCATGTTTTTATGCCTAAGTCTAGAAATTTACAAATTATGGCCGTATTCTCAAATCGGGAATACTATGGTTCGTAATCAGTTCCTACGAGTTACATTGGTTCCGTACGAGGTGTTGGTGCCACTAACGGGGCCATTCGGGGACTGTTTCGGGTTTTCACCCACTAACGCCATGTTTTTATGCTTAAGTCTAAAAATATGCAAATCATTATCGTATTCTCAAATCAAGAGTCTCGTGATCGTGCGATAAGTGTCTACGAGTAACATTGGTCTCGTGCGAGGTGTTAGTGCCACTCACGGGGCCGTTCGTGGGCTGTTTCAATTTTTCACCCACTAACGCCATGTTCTTTTGCCTAAGTCTAGAAATATGTAAATTATCATAGAATTCTCATATCGGGAGTCACGTGATCGTGCGATAAGTTCCTACGAGTTATAGTGGTCCCTTGCGAGGTGTTGCTGCCACTCACGGGGCCGTTCGAGGGCTGTTTCGAGTTTTAACCCAATAACGCCATGTTTTGCTCAAGTCCTGCTATGTTTAAATTATCATGGTATTCTCAGATCGGGAGTCCCGTGATTTCATGGTAAGTTCCTACGAGTTATATTCGTTCCGTGCAAGGTGTTGGTGCCACTCACGGGGCCGTTCGGGGGCTGTTTCGGGTTTTCACCCACTAATGACACATATTACTTAGGTCCTGATATGTTTAAATTATCTTCATATTCTCAAACTGGGAATCACGTGATCGTACGATAAGTTTCAACGAGTTACATTGGTCCCGTGCGAGGTGTTTGTGCCACTCAGGGGGCCGTTCAGGGTCTGTTTCGGGTTTTGACCGAGTAACGCCATGTTTTTATGCCAAAGTCTAGAAATTTGCAAATTATCATCGTATTCTCAAACCGAGAGTCCCGTGATCACGCGATAAGTTCCTACGAGTTACATTGGTCCTGTGCGAGGTGTTGGTGCCACTCATGGGTCCGTTCGAGGGATGTATCAGGTTTTCATCCAATAACGTCAAGTTCTTATGCCCAAGTCTAGAAGTATGCAAATTATCGCTGAATTCTCAAACTAGGATTCCTATAATCACGCGATAAGTTCCTACCAGTTACATTGGTCCCATGCGAGGTTTTGGTTCCACTCACGGGGCCGTTCGGGGTTTGTTTCGGGTTTTCACCCACAAACACCTTTTTTGCTTAAGTCCTCACATCTTTAAATTATCGTCGTATTCTCAAATAGGGAATCCCGCGATTGTGCGGTAAGTTCCTGTGCATGGTCTTGTGCGATAAGTTCCTACGAATTACATTGGTCCCGTGCGTGGTGTTGGTGCCACTCACGGGACCGTTCTGGGGCGATTTCGAGTTTGCACCCACTAACGCTATGTTTTTATGCCAATGTTAAGAAATATGCAAGTTATCATTGTATTTTCAAACTAGGAGTCCCGTGATCGCGCAGTAAGTTCCTACGAGTTACATCGGTTCCGTGCGAGGTGTGGGTGCAACTCACGGGGCCATTTTGGGGTTGTTTTGAGATTTCTCCCATTAACGCCATGCTTTTATGCAAAGTATAGAAATATGTAAATTAACATCCTATTCTAAACCCGGGAGTCCCATGATCGCGCGGTAAGTTCCTACGAGTTACATTGGTCCCATGCTAGGTGTTGGTGCCACTCACGGAGCCGTTCGGGGGTTGTTTCTGGTTTTTACCAACTAACGCCTTGTTTTGCTTTAGTCCTGATTTTTTTAAATTATCATCGTATTCTGAAACCGAGAATACCGTGATTGCGCGGTCCGTTCCTACGAGTTACGTTGATTCCGTACGAGGTGTTGTTTCCACTAAGGGGGACGTTCGGGGGCTATTTCAGGTTTTCACCCACTAACGCCTTGTTTTTATGCCTAAGTCTAGAAATATGCAAATTATCGTCATATTATCAAACCAAGAATACCGTGATTGCGCGGTTAGTTCCTAAGAGTTACATTCGTCCCGTACGAGGTGTTGGTGCCACTCACGAGGCCGTTTGGGGGATGTTTTGAGTTTTCACCGACTAACGCCATGTTTTAATGCTTAAGTCTAGAAATATTCAAATTATTGTCGTATTCTCAAATCGAGAGTCCCGTGATCGTGCAGTAAGTGCCTACGAGTTACATTGGTTTGTGCGAGGTGTTGTTGCCACTTACGGGGCTGTTTCGAGTTTTCACCCACTAATGCCTTATTTTTATGCCCAAGTCTAGAAATATGTTAATTATCATTGAATTCTCAAATCGGGAGTCCTGTGATCGCGCGATAAGTTCTACGAGTTACATTGGTCCCTTAGGAGGTGCTGGTGCCACTTACGGGGCCGTTCGGAGGTCGTTTCGAGTTTTCACCCCGTAACGCCCTATTTTGCTTAAGCCTGATATGTTTAAATTATCATCGTATTCTCAAATCGGGAATCCCGTGATCGCGCGGTCAGTGCCTATGAGTTATATTGGTCCCGTGCGAAGTGTTGGAGCCACTCACGGGGCCCTTCGGGGGTTGTTTTGGGTTTTCACCCACTAACGTCATGTTTTTATGCCTAAGTCTAAAAATATGCAAATTATCGTCGTATTCTCAAACCAGGATTCCCGGGATAGCCCGGTAAGTTCCTACGAGTTACATTGGTTCCGTGCGAGGTGTTAGCGCCACTCAAAGGGCCGTTCGAGGGTTTTTTCGAGTTTTCACCGACTAACGTCATGTTTTTATCCGTAAGTCTTAAAATATGCAAATTATCATCATATTCTCTAATTCAGAGTCCCGTGATCATGCGATAATTTCCTACGGGTAACATTGGTCTAATGCGAGGTGTTGGTGCCACTCACGGGGTCGTTCGGGGGTTGTTTCGGGTTTTCACCCACTAACGCCATGTTTTGCTTAAGTTCCGATATGTGTAAATTATCGTCTTATTCTCAAATTGAGAATCCTGTGATTGCGCGGTATGTTCCTACTTGTTACATTGGTCCCATGCGAGGTGTTGGTGCGACTCACGGAGCCGGTCGGGGGCTATTTCGGGTTTTCACACACTAACACCATGTTTTAATTCCAAAGTCTAGAAATATGCAAATTATCATTGTATGCTAAAACCGGGAGTCCCGTGATCGCGCGATAAGTTCTTACGAGTTACATTGGTCCCGTGCGAGGTGTGGGTGCAAGTCACGGGGCCGTACGTGGGCTGTTTTGGGTTTTCAAACACTAACACCATGTTTTTATTCAAAGTCTAAAAATTCGCAAATTATCATCGTATTCTAAAATCGGGAGTCCCGCGCTCACGCGGTAAGTTCCTACGAGTTACATTGGTTCCGTCCGAGGTGTTGGTGTCACTCACGGAGCCGTTCGGGGGTTGTTTCGAGTTTTTAGCAACTAAACCATCTTTTGCTTAAGTCCTGGTATGTTTAAATTATCTTCATATTATTAAACCGGGAATACTGTGATTGTGCGGTTAGTTCCTACGAGTTACATTAATCCAGTGCGAGGTGTTGGTTCCATCACTGGGCCGTTCGGGGGCTGTTTCAGGTTTTCACCCAATAACGCCATGTTTTTGTGCGTAAGTCTAGGAATATGCAAATAATCATCATATTCTCAAATCAGGAATTCCATGGCCGCGCGGTCAGTTCCTATTAGTTACATTGGTCCCGTACGAGGTGTTGGTGCCACTCACGTGGCCGTTCGGGAGCTATTTCGAGTTTTCACCTACTAACGCCATATTTTTATGCTTAAGTCTAAAAATATGCACATTATTTTCGTATTCTGAAATCGGGATTCCTATGATCGAGCGGTAAGTGCGTAAAAGTTACATTGGTTTCATGCGAGGTGTTGATGCCACTCATGGGGCTGTCCGGGGGCTGTTTGGGGTTTCACCCACTAACACCCCGTTTTTATGCCTAAGTCTAGAAATATGTAAATTATCATTGAATTCTCAAATCGGGAGTCCCGTGATCGCGCAATAAGTTCCTATGAGTTACATTGGTCCCTTGCGAAGTGCTGGTGCCACTCACAAGGCCGTTGGGGGACTGTTTGGGCTTGTCACCCACTAACGCCTTGTTTTGCATCAGTCCTGATATGTTTAAATTATCATCGTATTCTCAAATCTATAATCTCATGATCGCGCGGTTAGTTCCTACGAGTTAAATTGGCCCTGTGCGAGGTGTTGGTGCTACACACGGGGCCGTTCGGGTGTTGTTTGGGATTTTCACCCACTAACGCCAAGTTTTATGCCTAAGTCTAGAAATATACAAATTATCATCGTATTCTCAAATTGGGAGTCCTATGATCGCGCGGAAAGTTCCTAAGAGTTACTTTGGTCTCATGCGAGGTGTTGGTGCCACTCAAGGGGCCGTTCGGGGGATTTTTAGTATTTTCACCCACTAACGCCATATTTTTAAGCCTATGTTTAGAAATATGCAAATTATTGTCATATCCTCAAATCGGGAGTCCCGTGTTCGCCCGATAAGTTCCTTCGAGTTACATTGGTCTCGTGCGAGGTGTTGGTGCCACTCACGAGGCCATGCGGGGGCTGTTTCGAGTTTTCACCCATTAACGCCATATTTTTCTTAAGTCCGGATATGTTTAAATTATAGTCGTATTCTCGAATCGGGATTCTCATGATTGCGCGGTAAGGTCCTATGAGTTACATTGGTTCCTTACGAGGTGCTGGTGGTACTCACGGGGCCCTTTGGAGGCTGTTTTGGGTTTTCAGCCACTAACGCCATGTTTTTATGCCAAAGTGTAGAAATTTATGAATTATCATCGTATTCTCAAATCGGTAGTCCCATGATCGCGCGATAAGTTCCTCCTAGTAACAATGGTCCCGTGCGATGTGTTGGTGCTACTCACGGGTCTGTTCGAGGGCTATTTCTGGTTTTCACCCATTAATACCATATTTTTATGACTAAGTCTAGAAATATGCAAATTTTCATCGTATTCTCAAATCAGGAGTCCCGCAATTGTGCGGTAAGTTCCTGCGAGTTACATTGGTTCCGTGAAAGGTGTTGGTGCCACTCATGGGGCCGTACGGGGGATGTTTTGGATTTTCACCCACTAACGCCATGTTTTGCTTAACTCTTGGTATGTTTAAATGATCATCGTACTCTCAAACTACGAATGACATGATCGCGCGATAAGTTCCTACGAGTTACATTGGTCCTGTGCGAGGTGTTGGTGCCACTCACGGGGCCGTTCGGGGGCTGTTTTGGGTTTTCACCCACTAACGCCATATTTTAATTCCAATGTCTAGAAATTTGAAAATTATCTTCGGATTTTCATATCGGGAGTCCCGTGATCACGCGGTAAGTTCCTACGAGTTACATTGGTCCCGTGCAAGGTGTTGGTGCCACTCACGGAGCCGTTTGGGGGCTGTTTCGGGTTTTCACCCAATAACGCTATGTTTTTATGCCTAAGTCAAGAAATAAACAAATTATCATCATATTCTCAAACCGGGAGTCCAGTGATCGTGCGGTAAGTTCCTACCAGTTACATTGTCCCGTGCGTGGTGTTGGTGCCCCTCACGGGGCCATTCAGGTGTTATTTTGGGTTTTGACCCACAAATGCCATGTTTTCCTTAACTCCTAATATCTTTGAATTACCATCGTATTCTCAAACCGGGAATCACGTGATCATGCGATAAGTTCCTACCAATTACATTGGTCCCATGCGAGGTATTGGTGCTATTCACGGGGCCGATCGGGGGTTATTTCGAGTTTTCACCCTCAAACGCCATGTTTTGCTTACGTCATGATATCTTTAAATTAACATCGTGTTCTCAAACCGATAATCTCGTGATCGCGTGATAAGTTCGTCATGTTACATTGGTCTCGTGCGAGGTGTTGGTGTCATTCAAAGGGCCGATCGGGGGCTTTTTCAGGTTTTCACACACTAACGCCACATTTTTTTTTGCAAATTATCATTGTATTATCAGATCGGGAGTCCCGTGATCTCACGATAATTTCCTATGAGTTACATTGGTCCTGTTCGAGGTGTTGGTGCCACTCAGGGGGCGTTCGGGGGCTGTTTCGGGTTTTCACCCATTAACGCCATATTTTGCTTAAGTCCTGATATGTTTAAATTATCGTCGTATTCTCAAATCGGGAATCCCGTGATTGCGCGATAAGTTCCTACTAGTTACATTGGTATCGTGCGAGGTGTTGGTGCCACTCACGGGGCCGATCGAGGGCTATTTCAGGTTTTCACACACTAACACCATGTTTTAACGCCAAAGTTTAGAAATATGCAAATTATCATTTTATTCTAAAACCGAGAGTCCCGTGATCGCGCGATAAGTTCTTACGAGTTACATTGGTCCCATCTGAGGTGTGGGTGCAACTCACGGGGCCATATGTGGGCTGTTTTGGGTTTTCAAACTCTAACGCCATGTTTTATGCAAAGTCTAGAAATATGCAAATTATCATCGTATTCTTAAACTGGGAGTCCCGTGATCGCGCGGTAAGTTCCTACGAGTTACATTGGTTCCGTGCGAGGTGTTGGTGGCACTCACGGAGCCGTTCAGGGGTTGTTTCGAGTTTTCAGCAACTAACGCCATGTTTTGCTTAAGTCCTCATATGTTTAAATTATCGTCGTATTCTCAAACTGGGAAGACTATGATTGCACAGTTAGTTCCTACGAGTTACATTGATCCCGTGCGAGGTGTTGGTGCCACTCATGGGCCGTTCGGGGGCTGTTTCGGGTTTCCCCCCAATAACACCATGTTCTTATGCCTAAGTCTAGAAATATGCAAATAATCATCGTATTCTCAAATCGAGAATACCGTGGTCGCGCGGTTAGTTCCTACGAGTAACATTTGTCCCGTACGAGGTGTTGGTGCCACTCACGTGGCCGTTCGAGGGTTGTTTCGTGTTTTCACCAACTAACGCCATGTTTTTATGCTTAGGTCTAAAAATATGCAAATTATTATCATATTCTCAAACCAGGAGTCCTATGCTTGAGCGGTAAGTGCCTACGAGTTACATTGGTTTCGTGCGAGGTGTTAATGCCACTCACGGGGCCATTCGGGGGCTACTTGGGGTTTTCACCCACTAACACCATATTTTTATGCCTAAGTCTAGAAATATGTAAATTATCATTGAATTCTCAAACCAGGAGTCCCGTGATCGCGCGGTAAGTTCCTACAAGTTACATTTGTCCCTTGTGAGGTGCTGGTGTCACTCACGGGGCCGTTCGGGCGTTGTTTTGAGTTTTCACCCACTAACGCCATGTTTTGCATAAGTTCTGATATGTTTAAGTTATCGTCGTTTTCCAAAATCGGGAATTTTGTGATTGCGCGGTCAGTTCCTACGAGTTAAATTGGTCCCGTGCGAGGTATTGGTACCACTCACGGAGCCGCTCGGGGGTTGTTTCGGGTTTTCACCCACTAACGCCATGTTTTTATGCTTAAGTCTAAAAATATACAAATCGGGAGTCCCGTGATCGTGCGATAAGTGCCTATGAGTTACATTTGTCTCGTGCGAGGTGTTGGTGCCAATCACGGGGCCGTTCGGGGGTTGTTTTGGATTTTCACCCACTAACGCCATTTTTTTATGCCTAAGTCTAGAAATATGTAAATTATCATCGAATTCTTATACCGGGAGTCCCGTGATCGCGCGGTGAGTTCCTACAAGTTACAGTGGTCGCTTGCGAGGTGCTGCTGCCACTCACGGAGCCGTTCGAGGGTTGTTTCGAGTTTTAACCCACTAACGCCATGTTTTGCTCAAGTCCTGATGTGTTTAAATTATCATCATATTCTTAAATCGAGAGTCCCGCGATCGCGCGGTATGTTCCTACGAGTTACATTTGTTCCGTGCAAGGTGCCGGTGCCACTCACTGGGCCGTTCGGGGGTTGTTTCGGGTTTTCACCAACTAAAGCCATGTTTTGCTTAAGTCCTGATATGTTTAAATTATCATCCTATTCTTATACTGGGAATCACGTGATCGTACGATAAGTTCCTATGAATTGCATGGTTCCGTGCGAGGTGTTGGTGCCACTCACGGGACCGTTCGGGGGCGATTTCAAGTTTTCACCCACTAATGCCATGTTTTTATGCCAAAGTCAAGAAATATGCAAATTATCGTTGTATTATGAAACAAGGAGTTCCGTGATCGCGCGGTAAGTTTCTACGAGTTACATCGGTTCCGTGCGAGGTGTGGGTGCAACTCACGGGGTCGTTCGTGGGATGTTTCGGGATTTCACCCATTAACGCCATGTTTTTATGCAAAGTACAGAAATATGCAAATTATCATCGTATTCTTAACCCAGGAGTCCCGTGATCGCGCGATAAGTTCGTACGAGTTACATTGGTCCCATGCGAGGTCTTGGTGCCACTCACGGAGCCATTTGGGGGTTGTTTCTGGTTTTCACCAACTAACGCCATGTTTTTCTTAAGTCCTGATATTTTTAAATTATCGTCGTATTATGAAACCGAGAATATCATGATTGCGCGATCAGTTCCTACGTGTTACGTTGATTCCGTACGAGGTGTTGTTGCCACTAATGGGGCTGTTCGGAGGCTATTTCCGGTTTTCACCCACTAACGCTTTGTTTTTATGCCTAGGTCTAGAAATATGCAAATTATCGTCGTATTCTCAAATTGGGAATACCGTGATTGCGCGGTTAGTTCCTGCGAGTTACACTGGTCCCTTACAAGGTGTTGGTGCCATTCATGAGGCCATTTGGGGCTGTTTCGAGTTTTCACCGACTAACACCATGTTTTAATGCTTAAGTCTAGAAATATGTAAATTATTGTCGTATTCTCAAATCGGGAGTCCCGTGATCGTGCAGTAAGTGCCTACGAGTTACATTGGTTTGTGCGAGGTGTAGGCGCCACTTACGGGACTGTTTCGAGTTTTCACCCACTACTGCCTTGTTTTTATGCCCAAGTCTAGATATATGTAAATTATCATCGAATTCTCAAATCGGGAGTCCCGTGATTGCGCGGTAAGTTTTACGAGTTACATTGGTCCCTTGCGAGGTGTTGGTGCCACTCCCGGGGCCGTTCGAGGGTTGTTTCGAGTTTTCACCCCCTAACACCCTGTTTTGCTTATGTCCTGATATGTTTATATTATCGTCGTATTCTCAAATCGGGAATCCCATGATTGCGCGATAAGTTCCTGCGAGCTACATTGGTCCCGAGCGAAGTGTTGGAGCCACTCACGGGGCCGTTCAGGGGCTGTTTCAGGTTTTCACCCACTATCGCCAATTTTTTATGCCTAAGTCTAAAAATATATAAATTATCATCGTATTCTCAAACCAGGGGTCCCGTGATAGCGCGGTAAGTTCCTACGAGTTACATTGGTCTTGTGCGTGGTGTTCGCGCCACTCAAAGGGCCATTCGAGGGCGTTTTCGAGTTTTCCCCAACTAACGCCATGTTTTTATGCGTAAGTCTTAAAATATGCAAATTATAAACGTATTCTCAAATCAGGAGTCCCATGATCGCGCGATAAATTCCTACGGGAAACATTGGTCCCGTGCGAGGTGTTGGTGCCACTCACGGGGTCGTTCGGGGGCTGTTTCGGGTTTTCACCCACTAACGCCATGTTTTGCTTAAGTCGTGATATGTTTAAATTATCGTCGTATTCTCAAACTGAGAATCATGTGATTGCGCGGTAAGTTCCTACTAGTTACATTGGTCCTGTGCGAGGTGTTCGTGCCACTCATGGGACCGGTCGGGGGCTATTTCGGGTTTTCACACACTAACACCATGTTTTAATGCCAAAGTCTAGAAATATGCAAATTATCGTTGTATTGTAAAACTGGGAGTCCCGTGATCGCGCGATAAGTTCTTACGAGTTACATTGGTCCCGTGCGAGGTGTGGGTGCAACTTACGGGGCCGTACGTGGGCTGTTTCGAGTTTTCAAACAATAAAGCCATATTTTTTTTCAAAGTCTAAAAATAAGCAAATTATCATCGTATTCTAAAACCGGGAGTCCCGTGATCGCGCGGTAAGTTCCTACGAGTTACATTGGTTCCGTCCGAGTTGTTAGTGTCACTCACTGAGCCGTTCGGGGGTTGTTTTGAGTTTTTAGCAACTAATGCCATGTTTTGCTTAAGTCATGATATGTTTCAATTGTCATCGTATTCTTAAACCGAGAATACTGTGATTGCGCGGTTAGTTCCTACGAGTTACATTAATCTAGTGCGAGGTGTTGGTGCCACTCACTGGGCCGTTCGGGGGCTGTTTCAGGTTTTCACCCACTAATGCCATGTTTTT
This sequence comes from Sambucus nigra, assembly GCA_949130495.1. Classification (NCBI taxonomy): domain Eukaryota; kingdom Viridiplantae; phylum Streptophyta; class Magnoliopsida; order Dipsacales; family Adoxaceae; genus Sambucus; species Sambucus nigra. Next base: position 288,603,776 of record OX422208.1, read on the forward strand.
GTGCCTAAGTCTAGAAATATGCAAATAATCATCATATTCTCAAACCGGGAATCCCGTGGTCATGCGGTCAGTTCCTATTAGTTACATTGATCCCGTCGAGGTGTTGGTGCCACTCACGTGGCCGTTTGGGGATTGTTTTGAGTTTTCACCCGCTAACGCCATGTTTTTATGCTTAAGTCTAAAAATATGCAAATTATTTTTCTATTCTCAAATCGGGATTCCCATGATCAAGCGATAAGTGCATTCGAGTTACATTGGTTTCGTGCGAGGTGTTGATGCCACTCACCGGGCCGTTCGGGGGCTAATTGGGGATTCACCCACTAACGCCCCGTCTTTATGCCTAAGTCTAGAAATATGTGAATTATCATCGATTTCTCAAATCGGTAGTCCTGTGATCGCGCGGTTAGTTCATACGAGTTACATTGGTCCCTTACGAAGTGCTGGTGCCACTCAAGGGGCCGTTCGGGAGATGTTTTGGGTTGTCACCCACTAACGCCATGTTTTGCATCAGTCCTGAGATGTTTAAATTATCATCATATTCTCAAATTGGGAATCTCGTGATCGCGCGATCAGTTCCTACGAGTTAAATTGGTCCCGTGCGAGGTGTTGGTGCTACACACGGGGCCGTTCGTGGGTTATTTGGGGTTTGCACCCACTAACGCCATGTTTTTCTGTCTAAGTCTAGAAATATGCAAATTATCATCATATTCTCAAACCGGGAGTCCCGTCATCGCGCGGTAAGTTCCTACGAGTTACTTTGGTCTCGTGCGAGGTGTTGGTGCCATTCGCGGGGCCGTTCAGGGGCTTTTTCGGATTTTCACCCACTATCGCCATGTTTTTATACCTATGTCTAGAAATATGAAAATTATTATCATATTCTCAAATCGGGAGTCCCGTCATCGCGCCGTAAGTTCCTACGAGTTACATTGGTCCCGTGCGAGGTGTTGGTGCCACTCACGGGGTCGATCGGGGGCTGTTTCGAGTTTTCACCCACTAATGCCATGTTTTGCTTAAGTCTGAATATGTTTAAATTATCATCATATTCTCAAATCGGGAATCTCAGGATTGCGCATTAAGTTCCTATGAGTTACATCGGTCCCTTACGAGGTGTTGGTGGTACTCACGGGGCCCCCAAAGGGGGCTGTTTTGGGTTTTCAACCACTAACGCCATGTTTTTATGCCAAACTGTAGACAATTATAAATTATCATCATATTCTTAAACCGGGAGTCCCATGATCGCGCGGTATGTTCCTCCAAGTTATAATGGTCCCGTGCGATGTGCTGGTGCTACTCACGGGGCCGTTCGAGTGCTATTTCTGGTTTTCACCCGTTAACGCCATGTTTTTATGATTAAGTCTAGAAATATACAAATTATCGTCATATTCTCAAATCACGAGTCTCGCGATTGCGCGATAAGCTCCTACGTGTTACATTGGTCCCGTGTGAGGTGTTGGTGCCACTCACGGGATCGTTCGGGGGCTGTTTCGGGTTTTCACCCACTAACGCCATGTTTTTATTCCAAAGTCTAGAAATTTACAAATTATCATCGTATTCTCAAACTGGGAGTCCCGTGATCACGTGGTAAGTTCCTACGAGTTTCATTGGTCCCGTGCAAGGTGTTGGTGCCACTCACGGAGCCGTTCGGGGGCTGTTTCGGGTTTTCACCCAATAACGCTATGTTTTTATGCCTAAGTCAAGAAATATTCAAATTACCATCTTATTCTCAAACCAGGAGTCCAGTGATGGTGAGGTAAGTTCCTACCAGTTATATTGGTCCCGTACGAGGTGTTGGTGCCCATCACGGGGCCGTTCGGGGGTTATTTCGGGTTTTCACCCACAAACGCCTTGTTTTCCTTAAGTCCTAATATCTTTTAATTCACATTGTATTCAAAAACTGGGAATCCCGTGATCACGCGATAAGATCCTATCGGTTACATTGGTCCCATGGGAGGTGTTTGTGCCATTCACGAGGCTGTTCGGGGGTTATTTCGGGTTTTCACCCTCAAACGCAATGTTTTGCTTATGTTATGATATCTTTAAATTAATGTCGTGTTCTCAAACCGGGAATCCCTTGATCACGCGGTAAGTTCCTACAAGTTACATTGGTCCCGTGCGAGGTGTTGGTTCCACTCAAAGGGTTGTTCGGGGGCTTTTTTGGGTTTTCACCCACTAACACCACGTTTTTATGCCTAAGTCTTGAAATATGCAAATTATCATTATATTCTGAAATTGGGAGTCCCGTGATCACACAATAACTTCCTACGAGTTACATTGGTCCCGTGCGAGGTGTTGGTGCAACTATCGAGGCCGTTCGGGATCTGTTTATAGTTTTCAGCAACTAATGCCATGTTTTGCTTAAGTCCTCATATGTTTAAAGTATCATCGTATTCTCAAATTGGGAATACTATGATTGCAGGGTTGTTCCTACGAGTTACATTGATCCCGTGCGAGGTGTTGGTGCCACTCACTGGGCCGTTCGGGGGCTGTTTCGGGTTTTCACCCAATAACGCCATGTTTTTATGCCTAAGTCTAGAAATATGCAAATAATCGTCGTATTCTCAAACTGGGAATCCCGTGATTGCGCGGTCAGTTCCTACGAGTTACATTGGTCCCGTACGAGGTGTTGGTGCCACTCACGTGGCCGTCCGGGACCTGTTTCGTGTTTTCACCCACTAACGCCTTGTTTTTATCCTTAGGTCTAAAAATATCCAAATTATTGTCTTATTCTCAAGCCGGGAGTCCTATGATTGAGCGCTAAGTGACTACGAGTTACATTGGTTTCGTGCGAGGTGTTGATGCCACTCACGGGGCCGTTCGGGGGCTACTTGTGGTTTTCACCCACTAACGCCACGTTTTTATGCCTCAGTCTAGAAATATGTAAATTAGCATTGAATTCTCAAACCAGGAGTCCCATAATCGTGCGGTAAGTTCCTACGAGTTACATTAGTCCCTTGCGAGGTGCTGGTGCCACTCACGGGGCCGTTCGGGGGCTGTTTCGAGTTTCTACCCACTAACGCCATGTTTTGTGTAAGTCCTGATATGTTTAAATTATCATTGTATTCACAAATCGGGAATTCCGTGATCGCGCAGTCCATTCCTATGAGTTAAATTAGTCTTGTACGAGGTGTTGGTGCCACATACGGGGGCCTTCGGGGGTTGTTTGGGGTTTTCACCCACTAACGCCATGTTTTTATTCCTAAGTCTAGAAATATACAAATTATCATCGTATTCTCAAATCGGGTGTCTCATGATCGCGCGGTAAGTTCGTACGAGTTGCATCCCGTGCGAGGTGTTGGTCCACTCATGGGGCCGTTAGGGGGCTTTTTTTTATTTTCACCCACTAACGCCATGTTTTTATGATTAAGTCATGAAATATGCAAATTATTATCGTATTCTCAAATCGGGAGTTCCGTGATCGCGCAATAAGTTCCTACGAGTTACATTGGTCCCATGCGAGGTGTTGGTGCCACTATCGAGGCCGTTCGGGATCTGTTTCGAGTTTTCACCCACTAACACCATATTTTTCTTGAGTCATGATACGTTTAAATAATCTCCCTATTCTCAAACCGTAAACCTCGTGATTGCGCAAAAAGTTGCTACGAATTACATTGGACCTTTACGAGGTGCTGGTGGTACTCACGGTGCCCTTTGGGGGTTGTTTTGGGCTTTCACCCACTAACGCCTTGTTTTTATGCTAAAGTCTAGAAATTTGTAAATTATCATCGCATTCTCAAATGGGGAGTCCCGTGATCACGCGATAAGTTCCTACGAGTTACATTGGTCCCATGTGATGTGTTGGTGCCACTCACGGGGCCGTTCGGGGGGCTGTTTTTGGTTTTCACCCATTAACACCTTATTTTTATGCCTAAGTCTAGAAATATGCAAATTATTGTCGTATTCTCAAATCGGCAGTCCCTTGATTGTGCGGTAAGTTCCTGCGAGTTACATTGGTTCCGTGCAAGGTGTTGGTGCAACTCATGGGGCCGTACGGGGACTGTTTCAGGTTTTAACACACTAACGCCATGTTTTGCTTAACTCTTGATATGTTTAAATTTTCATCGTACTCTCAAACCACGAATCACTTATCGTGCGGTAATTTCCTACGAGTTACATTGGTCCCGTGCAAGGTGTTGGTGCCACTCACGGGGCTGTTCGGGGGCTATTTCGGGTTTTCACCCACTAACGCCTTGTTTTTATGCCAAAGTCTAGAAATTTTCAAATTATCATCGTATTCTCAAACCGGAAGTCCCATGATCACGCGGTAAGTTTTTATAAGTTACATTGGTCTCTTGCAAGGTGTTGGTGCCGCTCACGGGGCCGTTTGGGGGCTGTTTCGGGCTTTCACCCAATAACGCTATGTTTTTATGCCTAAGTTAAGAAATATGAAAATTATCATCATATTCTCAAAACCGGGAGTCCTGTGATTGCTTGGTAAGTTCCTACCAGTTACTTTGGTCTCGTGCTAGGTGTTGGTGCCACTGACGGAGCCGTTCGAGGGTTGTTTTGGGTTTTCACCCACAAATGCCTTGCTTTGCCTAAGTCATGATATCTTTAAATTATCATCGTATTCTTAAACTGGGAATCCCGTGATCACGCAATAAGATCCTGCCAGTTACATTGGTCCCGTACGAGGTGTTGGTGCCACTCACGGGGCCGTTCAGGTGGTGTTTTGGGTTTTCACCCTCTAACACCATGTTTTGCGTATGTCCTGATATCTTTAAATTATCGTCGTATTCTCAAATCGGGAATCCTGTGATCACGCTATAAGTTACTATGAGTTACATTGGTCCCGTACGAATTATCATCGTATTCTCAAATCTAGAGTCCCGTGATCGCGATATAAGTTCGAACGAGTTACATTAGTCTCGTGTGAGGTGTTGGTACCACACACGGGGTCGTTCGGGGCATGTTTTGGGTTTTCACCCACAAACGCCATGTTTTGATTATGTCATGATATCTTCAAATTAACGTCGTGTTCTCAAACTAGGAATCCCGTGATCGTGTGATAAGTTCCTACGAGTTACATTGGTCCCGTGCAAGGTGTTCCACTCAAAGGGACGATCGGGGGCTGTTTCGAGTTTTCACCTACAAACGCCATGTTTTTATGCCTAAGTCTTGAAATATGCAAATTATCATTGTATTCTCAAATCGAGAGTCCCGTGATCACGTAATAATTTCCTACGAGTTACATTGGTCCCGTGCGAGGTGTTGGTGCCACTCACACGGCCGTTCGGGGGCTGTTTCGGGGTTTCACCCACTAACGCCATTTTTTATGCTTAACTCTAAAAATATGCAAATTATTATCCTATTCTAAAATCGGGAGTCCCATGATTGTGCAGTAAGTGGCTATGAGTTACATTGGTCTCGTGCGAGGTGTTGATGCTACTCACGTTGCCGTTTGGGGGCTGTTTGGGGTTTTACCCACTAATGCCACGTTTTTATGCCTAAGTCCAGAAATATGTAAATTATCATTGAATTCTCAAATCGGGAGTCCCGTGATCGCGCGGTAAGTTCCTACGAGTTATAAGGGTCCCTTGCGAGGTGCTGGTGCCGCTCACGGGGCCATTCGGGGGCTGTTTCGAATTACATCCACTAATGCCATACTTTGCATTAGTCCTGATATGTTTAAATTATCATAATATTCTCAAACTAGGAATCTCATGATTGCGTGGTAAGTTCCTACAAGTTACATTGGTCCCTTACGAGGTGATGGTGGTACACACGGGGCCCTTTGGGGGCTGTTTTGGGTTTTCACCCACTAACACCATGTTTTATGCCAAAGTCTAGAAATTTGCAAATTGTCATCGTATTCTCAAACCGAGAGTCCTATGATTGCGCAGTAAGTTCCTATGAGTTTCATTGGTCCCGTGTGATGTGTTGGTGCTACTCACGGGGCCGTTCGGGAGCTATTTCTGTTTTGACCCGTTAACACCATGTTTTTATGCCTAAGTCTAGAAATATGCAAATTAACATCATATTTTCAAATCAGGAGTCCTGCGATTGTGCGGTAAGTACCTGCGACTTATATTGGTTCCGTCCAAGGTGTTGGTGCCACTCATGGGGCCGTACGGGGGCTGTTTCGGGTTTTCACCCACTAATGCCATGTTTTGCTTAACTCCTGATATGTTTAAATTATCATCGTACTCTCAAACCACGAATCACGTGATGACGCGATAAGTTCCTATGAGTTACATTAGTCCCGTGCGAGGTGTTGGTGCAGCTCATGGAGCCGTTCGGGGGCTATTTCGGGTTTTCACGCTCAAACGCCAAGTTATGCTTATGTCATGATATCTTTAAATTAATGTCATGTTCACAAACCAGGAATCTAGGGATCGCGCGATAAGTTCTTACGAGTTATATTGGTCCCGTGCGACGTGTTGGTGCCACTTAAGGGGACATTCGGGGGCTGTTTCGAGTTTTCACCCACTAAGGTCAAGTTTTTATGCCTAAGTCTTGAAATATGCAAATTATCATTGTATTATGAAATTGGGAGTCCCGTGATCACGCAATAACTTCCTACGAGTTACATTGGTCCCGTACGAGGTGTTGGTGCCACTCACATGGTCGTTCGGGAGCTGTTTCAAGTTTTCACCAACTAACGCCATGTTATGCTTTAGTCCTGATATGTTAAAATTATCATCGTATTCTCAAACTGGGAATCCCGTGATTGCGCAGTACGTTCCGACGAGTTACATTGGTCCCTTACGAGGTGTTGGTGCCACTCACGGAGGCGTTGGGGGTTGTTTTGGGTTTTCACCCACTAACGCCATATTTCTATGCCAAATTCTAGAAAATTTCAAATTATCATTGTATTATGAAATTGGGAGTCCCATGATCGCACGGTAAGGTCCTATGTGTTACACTGGTCCTGTGCGATGTGTCGGTGCCACTCACAGGGCCGTTCGGGGGTTGTTTCTGGTTTTCACCCGCTAACGCCATATTTTTATGCCTAAGTCTATAAATATGCAAATTATCTTCATATTCTCAAATCAGGAGTCCCGCAATTGCGCGGTAAGTTCCTATAAGTTACATATATTCCATGCAAGGTGTCGGCGCCACTCACGGGGCCGTTCGGGGGTTGTTTCGATTTTCAACCACTAACGCCATGTTTTGCTTAAGTCCTGATATTTTTTAAATTATCCTCGTGTTCTCAAATCAGGAAACACGTTATTGCACGATAATTTCCTACGAGTTACATTGGTCCCGTGCGAGGTGTTGGTGCCACTCACGGGGCCGGTTGGGGGCTGATTCGAGCTTTCATGCACTAACGCCATGTTTTTATGCCAAAGTCTAGAAATATGTAAATTATCGTCTTATTCTAAAATGGGGAGTCCCGTGATCTTGGATAAGTTACTACGAGTTACATTGGTCCCGTGTGAGGTGAGGGTGCAACTCAAGGGGCCGAACGTGGGATGTTTTGGGTTTTCAAATACTAACGCCATGTTTTTATACAAAGTCTAAAAATATGCAAATTATCATCGTATTCTAAAACTGGGAGTCTCGTGATTGTGCGGTAAGTTCTTACGAGTTACATTGGTTCCGTGCCAGGTGTTGGTGTCATTTTTATGCCGTTCGGGGGTTGTTTCAAGTTTTCAGCAACTAACGCCATGTTTTGCTTAAGTCCTGATATGTTTAAATTATCACAGTATTCTCAAACTGGGAATACCGTGGTCGTATGGTCAGTTCCTACGAGTTACATTGGTCCCCTACGTGGTGCTGGTGCCACTCACGTGGCCGTTCGGGGTCTATTTTTGGTTTTCACCCACTATCGCCATGTTTTTATGCTTAAGTCTACAAATATGCAACTTATTATCGTATTCTCAAATAGGGAGTCCCATGATCGAGTGGTAAGTGCCTAGAGTTACACTGGTTTCGAGCGAGGTGTTGATGCCACTCACGGGGCCGTTCGAGGGATGTTTGGGGTTTTCATGCACTAACGCCACGTTTTTATGCCTAAGTCTAGAAATATGTAAATTATCATTGAATTCTCAAATAGAGAGTCCCGTGATTGCGCGGGAAATTCCTACGAGTTACATTGGTCACTTGCGAGGTCCTGGTGCCACTCACGGGGCCGTTCGGGGGTTGTTTAGAGTTTTCACCCACTAACGCCATGTTTTGCATAAGTCCTGATATGTTTAAATTATCATCATATTCACAAATTAGGAATCATGTGATCGCACGGTCAGTACTTACGAGTTAAATTGGTCCCGTGCAAGGTGTTGGTGCCACACACGGGGCCGTTCGGGGGTTGTTTGGGGTTTCCACCCACTAACACCATGTTTTTATGCGTAAGTATAGAAATATTTAAAATTATCATCATATTCTCAAATCGGGTGTCCGGTGATCGTATGGTAAGTTCCTATGAGTTACATTGGTCCCGCGCGAGGTATTGGTGCCACTCACGGGGCCGTTCGTGGGTTTTTTAGGGTTTTCACCCACTAATGTCATGTTTTTATGCCTAAGTCTTAAATATGCATATTATCATCGTATTCTCAAACCGGGAGTCCCGTGATCGTGCGGTAAGTTCCTACGAGTTACATTGGTCCCGTGCGAGGTGTTGGTGCCACTCACGGGCCATTCGGGGGTTGTTTCGAGTTTTCACCCTCTCGCGCCATGTTTTGCTTAAGTCGTGATATGTTTAAGTGATCATCATATTCTAAAATCGGGAATCTCATGATTGCGCGATAAGTTCCTACGAGTTACATTGGTCCCGTGCGAGGTGTTGGTGCCACTTATGGGGCCGTTCGGGGGATGTTTTGGGTTTTCACCCACTAACGCCAGGTTTTTATGCCAAAGTCTAGAAATATGAAAATTATCATTGTATTCTAAAATTGGGAGTCCCGCGATTGCGTGGTAAATTCTTATTAGTTACATTGGTCCCGTGCGATGTGTTGGTGCCACTCACGGGGCCGTTCGGGGGCTATTTCTGGTTTTCACCTGTTAAGGCCATGTTTTAATGCCTAAGTTTAGATATATGCAAATTATTGTCGTATTCTCAAATCGGGAGTCCCACGATTGTGCGGTAAGTTCCTGCGAGTTACATTGGTTCCGTGCAAGGTGTTGGTGCCAGTCACGAGGCCGTACGGGGGCTGTTTCGGGTTTTCACCCACTAACGCCATGTTTTGCTTAACTCCTAATGTGTCCATCCCCGTCGATCCCCGCCGCGGAGGGAGGAGGAATCCTTCGGGTCCCGCACGTCCCCTCTCGGGAGAGCGCTTCGGCCGGCGTCGATTTTGTGAGGTGTGAAAAATGTAGAGAGATTCAGAGTCGCCAGTCTATTTTACTCAAAGCATGCAAAAGAAAAAGAGGAAGCCACCCCGAAGGATGGCATCCAAAGACATACTGGTGCGTGCGAAACCAAAATGATTCGAAAAGGGTTCGGAGGCTTAGTTACCAAATGGGAAGGTGTTAGGCACCCATTCCGCCCTTTCGATCTCTCATGGATATTTGCTATTTTCCTTTATGTTTCCCCCCGTGAGAAGTGTTCATGTGTATATATATAGAATGGAGGTAGGAATCCTCGGCTTGTATCATGGAAAAGATAAAGCGAGTCATCCATAGGAGTATTACAAAAGAAATATTAGAAAAATAAGATTTAGGCGGTTACCCCTACGTTCATCGCTATAAAGGAATGATAACGCAGATGGAGTAATCTGTCACTAAGACTAAGGATATATATAATATAAGAAAAATGGTTTTAGAGAAAATAGGAAATGAGAGAAAAAGTGAGAGAAAGGACTCGAGTCTCGGGTTTTACCCCGAGACGCCTACGTAGCCTATAAAGGCATCAAATTACACGTAGTTCGCATACAAAGCAAAAGGGTGGGGTTTATCCCATAAATCCAAATGTGGGATCTCTTATTTGTAAGTGTGTGTGTGTGTGTAGAAAAGGTGTTTTAGTTATGAGAAAAATGTGGAAAAAGTGTGAGAATTCCTACTTGGAATTTATAAGCAAACCCTCTTTTTCTTGTTTTGGGGTTTTTATTTATATGAAAATAAGAGATGTGCAATAATACTAAATAAAAAGTATATTAGGATGTGTGAGATGAGATTATAAAAGTGCTAAGTAAGAAAACAAGTTATTGGGAATTCAAGAGAATTTAAGAGAGAGAGTTTGAGAATGTTGGACCTTCTTGAAGATCTTGAGCTTGATCTTGAATGTTGGAGAGCAGCCCTTGAGCTTTGTTGATGATGGAGAGTGGTTAATTCACCAAGTTTGATGAAAACGATGATGAAAAGTGAAGGTAAAAGAGGGATTTGGAAGTTGAAATCACGTTGCCTTCGAGAGAGGTTTCTGGGATTCGTTCAGAGAGATTTCAATCAGATCTGGGCTCCCCCTGCAAATGAGGCCAAGGCCTCCTTTTATAACCCAAGGGGACTGCCGATCAGCCCTATCATGGCACTGCTATTTGGCAGTGCGCCTCAGGCTTTTTTAGAAAATTGGCCGCCGAGGGCAAAATCGTTGGTCAGAATCGCGCACGGGGCATACCGTTAGAAAGGTATTCCATAGACCTCCGAAAGTCCTTTGGACCTCTCCCGAGTTTGGGAGTTGACTTTGGGTCAAATGTGGCTCGAAAGCGTTTGTCGGTCCATTGGACGGGGAATCGCGCGGACGCAAATGGCGCGTTCGTCTGCATGGTAAGTCTGAATCACGCACGGGGCATACCATTGGAAATGTTAGGAGATGTACTTTGACATTCCAAAGAGTTTGACCCGGTTTGGAGAGTTGACATTGGTCAACCCGGCCAGAGAAATGCTCGGTGGCTTCTCGGAGTCAAACGAATCGTTCGTCCGCATGGAAAGTCAGAATTGTGCACGGGACGGACTGTTGGAAAGGGTATTCAGTTCCCTTCGAAGATTCATTTAGCCTCGGTTGAGATGAAGAGTTTACATATGTCAAATAGAGCTCGGGATCCCCCGATGGCCTCTAGGTCAGGTTTCGGACGCAAATGGTGCATTCGTCCGCATGGTAAGTCAGAATCGTGCATGGGGCAGACCATTTGAAAGGGTATTCAGTGCTCTTAGAAGATTCATTGAGTCTCGATCGAGACGAGGAGTTTGACTTTTGGGTCAAACTGAGCCGGGGGGTGCCCAATGGCTTCCAAGTCAGTACTCGGGACGTGACCTGGGTTTATAGTGATGAAGGGAGGTACTAGGGACCTAAGGAGAGTTAAGGGGTAACAGAATGGGGTGTCTACAGATCCCCTCGATGGGTGAGTTTGGAACAAATGATAGCCGTCGATTAGACACCGCATGATGCTTTTGAGGGAGTATAACCGATTCAGAGGGTTGAGGTCGATTCTGAGGACCTAAGAAGTGTGCTAGCGATGATCAATTCGAAGGATCGAGGTCAGTTCTGAGGACCTAAGGATCTGAGGATGACCAATTCAGAGGGTCGAGGTCAGTTCTGACCTAAGAGTGGTGACGACCGAGGACCGAGGTCAATTCTGACCTAATTCAGGTGACGATCCAAGACCGGGGCCAATTCTGACCCAAGAGTAGTGACGACCGAGGTCAATGCTGACCTAACTAAGTTGACGATCCAAGACCGGGGTCAATTCTGACCCAAGAGTGGTGACGACCGAGGACCGAGGTCAATTCCGACCTAACTAAGGTGACGATCCAAGACCGGGGCCAATTCTGACCCAAGAGTGGTGAAGACCGAGGACCGAGGTCAATTCTGACCTAACTAAGGTGATGATCCAAGACCGGGGCCAATTTTGACCCAAGAGTGGATAAAGATTGTATTTTGATTCTGCTGGAGAAAGAGCTTTGTGATTCCGCTTTGAGCTGGGGAGCTGATAGCTGGGGGAAGCCTTTTAGGAGACCTCGCAGGGGAGAACAACCTATTTTGGGTGCTGTAAGAGAATTCCGCTGGGGAAGTGATCAGGTGATCCTTAGGGATTTTCCGAAGCTTTGCGGGGAGGAGATTTCACTTAGTTTTTTAGGATTCCGCTGGGGAAGAGGGGTTCCGTTGGGAATAAGAATTTGGATCTGAGATTCCGCTGGGGAATAATGAATGGGCCAGGGAAAATTTGGATTGTCCTTTGGAAGACATCGCTCGGGGCGAGTGGTTCTTCTGATTTCTGCTGGGAAAAAGTACCATGTGATAATGTATCGCACTGGGTAGCCGATGGATGTAAAGTCTGATGAGGAGGTCATTAGGTGGTTCGGGCGCCTTGCCCGAGAGGTCAATTTCTTGGATTTTGAGGGCTCCGTTGGGGAAAATGGTGTGTCGCCCGAAGGAGTGAGAAATTTCCTTGATGAAAACGTTCTAAATCCTTCCTGGGATTTTTAGGAATTTTTCGGGGATTTTTCGAAGCTTTCTAGTATTTCTGGGAATTTTTGCACGAAATTTTAAGGGGGTGATGGTCGGCATAGACTGAGAGGTGCCATTCGCCAGTGGCATGGACTTTTGGGATGCCTTGGGAAGGTGAGGAGATAGTACCGATCGGTATGGTGAGGTGGGTTGCCCATCGGCATGGCGTTTGGCCTCCTATATAAAGGGGACGAATTCCTCTCATTTTTCACAGCTTCCTGCCTTCTCTCTTTCTGCGATTCCTCTCTGCGAATCGTTCTAGCATTCCGATCTTCAAGAAATGGCCCCTTTGGTGAGCACCGCTGTCAACTGGGAGTGGTTGACCATTGATGACTGGGCGAATGTGGATTGGAGGGACAGGGTGCCCCTTGCTTTGGGGAATGAGAATTCCTTTGATGCATTCGAGCCATTTGCGGATGAGCGGACCTTGCTACGGGAGTCGTCGCGTCATCGCTCTTCGAGAGTGATTCCCTATGGTTATGTAAGTAACCTGACTTTTGGCACTCTTTCCTTTTTGGGTGATTTTTCCTTTTCTTGACCTTTGACTATTTTTTTCCTTTCGCCAGTCGGATATTTCTTTGAAGAACATGCGTGCCCATGGGACAACGGGGCTTAGGGATGTTTGGGAGAATCTTACACCCATGGTGTGCTGGATGGTATCATCAGCGGGTTTTGGGAGGTTGGCGGCTGCGCTAGATGAGACGCCTCATTCGACAGCAGTTTTGTGTGCCTTGGGGGAGAGGTGGTGGGACACTACCCACACTTTTCATTTTGGCTTCGGGGAGATGACTGTGACTCCCATATATGTGCAGCAACTGCTGGGGCTGAATTGTGATGGGGAGCAGATAGAGGTGGACCACTCTATGTTGGTGAGGCCGGAGGCGGTGTATGCGGCACTCGGTGATGTGAGGAGTATAGTCTCTGGAGATTCTATCCGGCTGTCCTTGCTGGAGGATGTTTTGCTGAGCAGGGTGGTTGATGTGGAGGACAGACTGCAAGTGAGGCAGATGGCCCGGTTGTTCATTTTGTTGGTGATGGGAGGTTTTATGGTGGCGTCGAGCGGTGACGTCGTCCATTTGTGGTTTCTGCCATACTTGAGGATGTTTTCGAACATCCCTTTCTATGATTGGGGGAGTCTGACCTTGGCGACCCTTTACTCTTCTCTGGATGCGTTCAGTCGGTGCTGTCGGCAGACTTTTACTAGAGCCACGTATCTCCTTGAGGTATTCTTTACTTTGCGCATTTACATTTCATGCATTCGCATTTTCCTTTCATGCATTCGCATTTTCCTTATGCATGTCTTTTTGCTCGTGAATTCAGGCGTGGTTTTATGAGGTGATTGGGTACAACACCCCACTGATTGCTCTGAAGGAAGACACAATCAGGGACTTCTGTCGCCTGTATCGATGGCATAAGGTGAACCGACAGTCGAAGGGATCTCTCTCCCTAGAGGCGGTGCGTCAGGTCTTGAATGACCTCACCAGTGGTAGGGTAAGACTCTTTCCATTTCAGCCTTAGTTTTTTTTGCCTCTTCTGATTTTGTATTGACTTATGTCTGCTTGGGGATTTTCAGGTGACCTTCTATCCTTGGGGCACCGCCATTCAGGATACGTGGGTGACTGGGGTGAATGCGCAGATGAGGCATTTTTTGGCACATGAGTTCGGCCATTCCTGGTACCTCAAGGAGAGGGTGATCCGTCATATTGCTGAGGAGGAGGTGGTGGTGCCTCCCGCGTAGCCTCCTACTTCTATGAGGCGGGAGAAATAATTATTAGAGGATGAAAGGATCGTGGCGATGATTGGCGAGTCCTATGCATTGTATACTGATACGGCTGCGCCATATGACTATATGGACTTTGTGACGAGCTGGTTGATGACGCCCAGTATACATGATGCTTTACCTTTCCCTCCTAGTAGTTCGAGTCGGGCGGTGGGGTCTTCCCACAGTGGTGGTGGTCCGTCGGCACCTGCGGCGACCTCGGAGGTCCCTCTTGTTAAGCTGCACACTCCTTCGTACAACATCCGGCGGGCTGATGGAGGGACGGTGCCGATGCTACACCATCCTCTTGCGATGGATCCGGAGGAGATGGGCTTGACAGACGATGTCCTTCGTCCTGCGGTAAACCTTTCGATCCTTTTCCTCTCTTTTTTGATTTCTTTTGCTTAATACTGATTCTGCCTTTCATTTGCAGAAAATCCGGGTGTCGACCACTTGGCTCAGGGACATCAGGGATTGGATATCATCGGTGACTGCCCACATTCGAGAGGCTGTCCCTGTTCCTTCCTTCTTGGTGCCGTCAGCCTCATCCGAGGGAGACTCTGGCTCCGGTAGTGGGGGCGTGTTGTCTTGCCGTAAGGGAAAGAGAGCCCGTCACCGGGATGGAAATTCTTGAGAGAGAGAGGGAGAGAGGGAGTGAAATGTGGGTTCGTGCTGAGTCCCATTGTTTTTGGCTTTTCTTTTTTCCTACAAAAATGATGTTACACAGAAAACATATATATGCAATGCAATGCGGTTTTTTGACTATCTTTTATATTAATGATGAAATGAATGCATGCGCTTTTTAATTTGCTGCTGAGACTGTAAAAAAAGGAGTTTTCTGATTTGACAAAGAAGGAATGTAGGAAATTTAAAAACGGGAATTATATAAAGAGGAAAAGGGATTTTGAAATTCTGTTGAGAATATCAATTTTTATTTTTCTGATTTTGACAAAAGAGGAAAAAGGGAGATTTCCAAAAATGGGGGGTTGTCGATCGGCAAGCACCCTGGCCTGCCTATCGGCAGTTCAGTCCAGTCCCATCAATTGAAAGCTTTGATTGGTACCCTCTTCAGCCTTTAGTACCTTGTGGGGTAGGGTTCCTTTCGATTTCTACAGGGATTATGTCCTTTGTGAGGATTTTTTAGTATAAAAAGGGGGAAAGGTGGAGTGTTTTCCTCACACCTTTTACATTTTTCATATCCACCCATCATCTTTTAGTCTTGCAAGATGGCTCTCCCTGGTAGCATCGAGTTTGCCAATTACCTCAAAGCCTTGGAAGCTATGTGCTCTTATAATGTCGACTATGATGCTTTCAACATGCGTCGAGTCTCCTTGTGGCGTAATCGACCTTTTGAGTGGAATATGCTGATGGCGACAGTACAATTTTGGTACCCCGAAGACCATGTATTCCGCTTTGGGTTGGAAGAAGTTTGTCCTACCTACGAGGATTTTTTTGCCATACTGGGTGTGAATCCTAGTGTTACCGCGGCTTTACCCGAATTTTCCCATTCTCCTAGGGATTTGTTGGCCGGGCTTCTTCATATCTCACCTTCGGCGGCTAGGTCATTGGTGGCCGGAGGAATGATCTCCCTCCCAATGGTGTTGCAGTCCGTACGTTTGCGAGAAGTAAGTGATGCTGGCTATGCTGGAGCCGTCATTCTGGGCCTCATTTCAAAATTGTTGTTGGTGACTGGGGAATTGCAGGTGGACCCATAACTTGCCGCCATTACCTCATGGATGTCATACCATCGCAATCCTGCGACGATGATATTGGCAGAGACTCTGAATGGCCTGGACGCTTGGAAAGAAGGTCGTTCAGACTTTTTGAGGCGTAGCCTTGTGATGTTGTTCATGTAGTTGTCTGAAAGATTCCGCTTGTCGCCTCCTCGAGAATATCCTTTGTCGGCTGTACCCAATTTCTTTTCGCACTACTTCATCCGCATGGGCCTGTATGTTGGGAACTGGGAGAATTGGCTTGTGGAGCATGGGGCTTGTGGGTTGTATTGGTTAGTGCCTTAGTGGGGACAGTTGTAGCCTGTTCTGGAGATAGGAGAATATTTATATGTGCGGCTGGTTGGTCTCAGGCAGACCTCTTTTTATTTCCCTTGGCATTTTTTGCGCCAATTTGGCTGGGCGCAGGTCGTGCCCCCTCGGACCTTAAATTTCTTTCCAGTAGAAGATTTGACTGAGCTCTTGCGTCTGTCGCTAGGATCTCTGTGGGAAATTCAGCGTCCGTCGACCCGTACCTCTCAGTCTGTTGGGAAGGTTTTCTATGCCCCCAAAGATTCTATGAAGTTGTTATGGAGGGAAGTAGTCAGCAAGATGTTGGCAGTAGAGACCGCTCGGAGGTGGTTTGTTTTATCTGACTCCATGGAAGGGGGTGTTGTTGTCTTTTCAAAGATGGTTAAGGCTCATCGGTCCATGAAGTGTTTGCGGAACTCCATTCAGGCAGGAGAAACTTGGATGAGGGTGCAGGCTCTTCGGGTAGCTGTGGGTAGGACTCCTAGGGAGTTTATTTATGTAACAGACGTGGGGGATTTTGTCTGGTTTTTATGGTAGTAGGGGGAAGAGAGTTATCCGTTCCTTTTTCTTATGTAATCCGTACTGTACTTTCTTATTAATGAAATAAATAAGTTTCTGATCATCCAGCTGTGCCTTTTGATGAATTTTGTATTTTGAATTATCTATACCAATCGCTAAGGCATATATAATCCTTTTGTTCAAGTAGATGTTTAGAATGAACTGTCGTTCTCGGCGGTAAAAAAGAATGGTATTTTTTGAAAAAGAAGGGGCCGTGCTCATGTGAGGAGTATGAGCTGCCTACGTACCTTTGGGGTTTTTGAAAAAGTTCTTAATAGTTTGAAAATAGTTTTTGCAGAGGATCAGGTCCACGTAGTTCTGGGTAGAGGGAAATGGAGAGAGTTTTTTTTTCTTTAGAATAGAAGGGGGATGAGAAGAGTCGTAGCGCGCCGAGAATTTGGACTAGGGGTAGAACTTCTGGAGATGGTCTAGACTGACTGGATGAGCCATCTCTTCCCCATCCAGGTCAGTGAGCATGGCAGCACCGCCGGATAAGATTTTCTTCACAATGTACGGGCCGCTCCAATTGGGTTTAAACTTTCCTCTGGGGTCCCAGATGGGTTCGATTATCTCTTTGAGGGATAAATCCCCCTCTCGGACACCGCGGTCCTTGACTCTCTTGTTGAATGATCGCGCTATTCGGCGATGGTATCCTTGTATGTGGTAAAGAGATTTTAATCTCCGTTCATCTAGGAGGGTCAGCTCATCAAGACGGCCTTGGCACCAGTCTTCTTCACTAACCTTGCTTTCGAGCATGACATGTAATGAGGGTATTTCCAGCTCCACAGGTAGGACTACCTCCATGCCGTAAACCAGGGAGTAAGGGGTAGCCCTAGTAGAGGTTCGAATTGAGGTTTGATAGCCCCAGATGGCGTAGGGGATTCGGTCCGCCCAATCCCTACAACTTTCGGTCATCTTACTGATGATGGCTTTGAGGTTTGTTTACGGACTCAACTGCACCATTGGTCTGAGTTCGGTAGGAAGAAGATTTGTGTCTCTGAATCCTATATTCGCTGACTATTTCTGTGACTTCTGCCTCAAAGTGCAAACCATTATCCGACACTAGCTCATACGGGACCCCATATCGGCAAATGATATTCTTCTTGATGAATTTGGCCACCTTCTTGGCATTTAATACTGCGTATGACTCAGCTTCGACCCATTTGGTGAAGTAATCGATGGCAACCAGGATGAACTCATGCTCGTTTGACGCTTTTAGTGTAACCTTCCCTATGATGTTGATACCCCAGGTGGAGAACGGCCAGGGAGAAGTCATGTTGTATAATTCTCGCGGAGGTAAATGTTGGAGATTGGAGAACTGTTGGCATTTAGGGCACCTACGAACATAGGTGGTGCAATCCTGGGCCATGGTGGTCTAGTAGTAGCCTTGTCGGATGATCATTTTGGCAAGCATGTGACCGTTCATGTGAGGTCCGCATTCCCCGCTGTGGCTTTTCTGCATTATCTTTTCAATGTCATCCCCTGCAATACAGTGCAAATGAGTTCCATCAAAATTACTCTTGAGTAGTGCTTTATAGCAGATGATGTACTGAGCGGCCAGCCTTCGGAGGGTAGCTCGGTCATTCTTGTTGGAACCCTCGGGATACCTACAATGTTTGAGGAGTCACCAAATATCATAGTACCAGGAATCGGCTAGTTCGGGATCTTCAGTGGAGATAAGATCAATATGGTATCAATGGGTCGATCTGTCTTATTTTTGAACTAGTAAGGGGGTTATTGTTATTCCCTCGGGCATGTCGACCATGGAAGCCAAAGTAGCGAGAGCATCGACTAGGTTATTCCTTACTCGGGGTAGGTAATGGAAGGTGATGTCTCAGAATTGGGAGGCCAACTCTTCTAATTGGGCATGAAAGGGTTGAAGATTTTCGTCCTTGACCTTCCACTTTCTAAGAACTTGACCGATTATAAGGGCAGAATCCCCATATACATCAAGGTATTGAATACCTTTCTCGAGAGCGACCTGGAGGCCCACTGTGCATGCCTCATATTTTGTCATGTTGTTGGTGCAAGGGAAATCCAATTTAATGGCGATGGGAGTGTGGGAGTCATCTGGGGCGACCAGAAGTATCCCAATGCCATATCCCTTTTTGTTGGAAGCGCCCTCGAAGAACATTTTCCATCGGTGGCGGTCTTGAGTGGTGCAGAGGATGTTTTCATCTGGGAATTTGGAGATCCAAACATCTGCTTGTTCTATAGGGTAGTCAGCGAGGTAGTCAGAGATGGCTCTTCCTTTAACGGCTTTTTGTGTGACGTATACAATATGAAACTCAGTTAGGAGCATCAACCATCGGGCCATTCGGCTGGACAAGGCGGGTTTTCGAGAAGGTATTTGATGGGATCCATTCGGGATACTAGTTTATTGGGGAAGGCGAGCATGTAATGTCATAACTTTTGGGTGACCCAGACAAGTGCGACACATGATTTTTCCGAAGCAGTGTAGTTGACCTCGTATCTGGCCAACTTGCGACTAGCGTAATAGATGGCTCTTTCTTTGCGAGAGTCCTCGAGGTACTGGGCTAGCAAAGCCCCGACTGTAGTGTCTGTTATGGTTAGATATAAGAGCAAAGGGAGACCAGGCTGTGGTGGCATGAGAACTGGAGGTTGGGTTAGGTATTATTTGATTCGATCAAAAGCTTCTTGGCAGGACTCGTTCCAAACCTTGGTTGAATCCTTTCAGAGGAGCTTAAAGATTGGTTCACAGATGGAGGTTAGTTGGCTGATGAACCGGCTGATATATTGTAATTTCCTCAGGAAGCCTCGGACTTCCTTCTCTGTTCGGGGAGGTGGCATCTCAAGTACGGCTTTCATCTTGGCGGGATCTGCTTCTATCCCCTTCTCACTAATCATAAATCCTAAGAGTTTTCCTTTCGTAACGTCGAAGACGCACTTCTGTGGATTAAGTCTCATCTGATACTTCCACAGTCGTTCGAAGAACTTCCGGAGAGCGGTAACATGACCTTCTCTAGTTTTGGACTTGATAATCATATCATCTATGTAAACCTCAACCTATTTGTGGATCAGATCATACAGGATGGTTGTGGCAGCCCTTTGGTAGGTAGCCCCAGCATTCTTGAGACCGAATGGCATAACGGTGTAGCAAAAAGTTCCCCATGGGTTGATGAATGCGGTTTTCTCTTGGTGGTCGGTATGCATCTTAATTTGGTTGTATCCGGTAAATCCATCGACAAATGACTTGAGAGCATGACTGGCTGTGTTGTCCTCGATCATGTCGATGTTGGGTAGCGGATAATCATCCTTCGGAGAAGCTTTGTTTAAATCTAGGTAATCCACACACATTCGAACTTTTCCTCCTGATTTTGGTACAGGTACAATGTTGGCCAGCCACGTGGGATATTCGATTACTCGAATGAAACCCACGTTCAACTGTTTGATCACCTCTTCTTTGACCTTAAGCGACCATTCGGTGCGGAGCTTTCTCAACTTTTGTTTAACTGGCTTGGCATCTGGGAGAATGGGGATCTCATGCTGAGCTATTTCGAGATCAATATCGGGCATGTCGTCATAGGACCATGCGAAGACATCCACAAACTCCTTTAGTAATTCTTCGAGTTGTGCGCGCTCATGCTCGTCAAGGGCGGCCCCTATCCTAATCTCGCGCAGTTGGCTACTAGAATCGAGATTAATAACAACAGTCTCTTCTTCATTAACTTGAACGCAATTATGTTATTTATTATTAACCTTATTTAGATCAGTTAAGAATTGTTCATTTGCAAAATCATCATCATCAAAAGTTTGATTAAAATCCATACAATTAATGTAAGGCACAACATGATACTCAAAATCTTCGTTTATTTCATTGATAGGAAAAACAGCATTGAGAACCTCATCAAAAGAGATCTCGATTACATTTGAGCCAGGATGGACAACAGTAGATAAAACAGGGTAAACATTGGGGTTGAGGGAGATTTCAAGAGGTAGAACTGGCGCAGCATGCCAGTTGAGGAGAGGTGTATCAGCATCTTTAAAGAATTTGGGATGGGCCCCTTGATGTAGTGCCTGAATGAACCATGCAGAGTGACAGCCCCAGTGTCTGCAGGTTGAAGGAATCTTCAGAGTCACTTTCCTCAGTTTCGTCAGTATCTTTGATAAGCGGTGTCAGCTGGTATTGGTAACTTTCGGCCCATGGGTAGCTATCTTCGAAGAAGATCTCCATTCCAGGCTTCATCTTCTTATCTGTATGGTCATACCACGGTTCTTGAAAACTGCAAAAAGGGAAATCCTTGCCTTCCTTGATGAATCGTCCATTTAAAGAATCTCCCGGGATAGTTCGGACGAAGTCTAACCCTCTCTTTGATCGAGTCTGGCGGATCATTCTGAGCTCTGGTTCTGATGGTTGATATCCCAAGCCGCAAGGAGGGAAAGCTTTCTTCAGTTCGATGGGCTCAAGTATCCCCTGTTGCCTTTGTCCCAGACCCAGTTCGGGCATGAAGTGCATGTTTCTGAACATCTGAATCACATTGACATTGCCATGAGGGTCATATTCTGGACAAACCCTTTCTTTGAAACCTTCCCCTACCGGGAGTAGGGATGGTTCAACTCGAAAACCTAATAGGAGCATATCATTTGACCCGTGTTGTATCTCAAGAATTGGACTGCTGGTGCTTGCACCCTTGGCGTTACCGTCGTCACCCAAGATGGTGATGACTCGCCCATCGGCGAAGAACTTCAGTTTCTGATGGAATGAGGAAGAGACACCCTTTATACTGTGGAGCCAGGGTCGTCCGAGCAACAGGCTAAAACAGGCCGAGATATCGATGACTTGGAATTCGACGACAGGGTTTATAGGTACAACCCCTATTATAAGTTTTTTGGATCCCATCGCCTCACGGTAGGTATTATCGTAGGCATGCACGGCAGCGGATGTTGGAGCGAGGTCACTTTCTTTCAGACCTAAACATTTGAAGGTTCTCAGCGGGCAGACATTCAAAGAGAATCCGTTGTCAATGAGAGAGAGTGGTACAACTTTCCCCATAACTTCGACGGAGATTTTGAGTGCATGATTGTGATTTGGCCCAATTTTGGGGATTTCTTCTTCAGAAAAGGATAGCATTCGGGTAGAGGTCAAGTATCCGACCAGGTTCACCGCTTCTTCTGGTGTGGTAAAGGGAGGAACTATGGGTCTAGTGAGAAATTTGATCAAAGCATTTGTGTGTAGCTGGGAAGACATGAAAAGCCCCCATAGAGTGATGTTAGCTTGAGTTTTCTTCAATTGATCGAGGATCTTGCTCTCCTCGAGGTCATTTCTGGCATAGGAATGTTTTTAATGCCCTTCCGCTTATCATTGGTTGGTAGCGAGTTTGGAATTTGGTAATGTCTCCCAGATTTGGTCATGTGATTTACTGAAGAAGGGAAAAACTTAAATCCAGTTTCCTCATCAATCTCAAGTTGTTTTGCCACCTTATCTATTTCTCCGAGGAGTTACTCAAATGATATCATCCCACATAAGTCATCTATTGGGCCATTTCCTCCTAAAGCTTGTTCTTCATTTGAAACTTCGAATTCTTCCCCCCATCCGGTGGCAAAAATTAATTTTCCCTTGTGAAGTCAATGCATTCCATAACCTCAACAGCTTCTTCATATAGGTCTTCCCATTCTGTGGGAATGTGTAAGGGTGAAGGGACCAGGTGCCCTTGCAGCTTCAAAGCGTCAAGTAACTCGGTGATACTGCAAATGTTATTGGTTTGCCTGAATGCTTTCGTCATGATCCGGACAACATCAACTAAGCAAATTTCGTCGGTTGGTACCATCCACCTATCTGATTCTCGGGACCATTTCAATGCTTCCAAAAATAACGTACTGAACCTCTGGCAGTCGATAATCATCTGTGAGGGTAATTTCAGCCCGAACTCTAGGAGTTGATTTAACACCTCAGACAATTTCATACCTCCATTTTCAGAACAGGTCCGGACAGTGATGCACGCTCT
Source organism: Sambucus nigra (assembly GCA_949130495.1). NCBI lineage: Eukaryota > Viridiplantae > Streptophyta > Magnoliopsida > Dipsacales > Adoxaceae > Sambucus > Sambucus nigra. The sequence continues at coordinate 288,626,399 of OX422208.1, forward strand.
GAAAGGAGTGACAGCGCCTGATCAGCGGGGCTAGTAGGGTGTAGGAGGAAATATGGGAAAAGTTGAAGGGGTTTAGGAGGGTATAAGGGTGTGATTTGAGTTGATGGATCGAAGTATGGGTTTTCTTCCAAGAAGATGGCATTGGTGTGATTTGGGAGTGGGTTATGAGTAGTGTTTGGTTTAGGATTGGCTGGTGGGGCGATGGTACCCCGGTCAATGAGATATTGGATTATGTTTCGAAGGTGGAAGCATTGGTCGGTGATATGGCCAGCTGTTTGGTGAAAGGCGCAATGAGCATCGGTCTTAAAATTTCTGGGAAGTGGATTGGGTAATGGACATGGATCCAGGGGCTTTATAAGGTTTCGGCTTAACAGGGCTTGGTAAACTTTAGAGAGGGGAGCAAGTAGCTCAGTGTATTCCCTTCGAACGGGAGCAAGGCGGATTTTCGGTGCCCATAATGTGGTTAGTTGAGAGATGTTGTTGACGGTTGAGACTGCGGCACTGATGGGCTTGTCATATTTTCTGGGGGTGAACTATCCGGACACCTTCTTTGGTTCAACTTCTGTTTTGGCAAGACCCTCTTAGATTTCTACTCCTGCTTCTGTGAGAGCTCGAAAATGGGGGTAGTACAGTCCTCCCATGGTTGCTCGGACATGGGGCAAGAAATTCTTCTTCACTATGCTGACTTGTTCTTCTTCAGACGACCGATTGGTCATGGTAGCCGCTTTTTCCCTCCATCGGGCTATAAAGTTACTGACTGATTCGCCAGAATTCTATTTGAGCAACTCTAAATCACGGTGGGTGACCTCAAGCACTTCGTTGTATTTGTACTGCGACATGAATTATCGGGCTACATCCTCCCAACTACGGATTCTGGATTCCTCAAGAGATAAAAACCATCGGAGAGCACTATCTTTCAAAGTTTCTTGAAACAATTGGGCCATCACTTCTTCCGAAGCCCCTAATAGAGTCATAGAACGATGATAACTGCGAAGATGAACAATCGGGGGACCACTCCCTCCAAATTTCTCAATATTTGGCATTTTTAACTTCTCGGATAACCTTGTTTTAGGATAAGGAGACATATGGGTGTAGTCCATGTAATTCCCAGAGATACTGACTTGGTCAAACTTCTTGGTGAGCATCTTGAGATCCTCTTTGACTTTGTTCAACTCCTCCTCCTTTGGATCAGCAACCAGAGGCAAGTTAGGCATAGGCTGGGCAATGTTTGGCATTGGAAGCTGGGCAGGCGGCGACCCATTAGCAGGAGGGGCACGCGGAGCATGCTGATATTCTTCCGGAACCCAGATAGGCTCAGGTGGACCCATAGCACGAGGGAACAGGGCCTCGAGCTCTTGAGGAATAAGACCTTGGTTTCGTTGCATTTCTCGGACCTCAGCTTGGAGGTTGTCAATCTTGGCCACGAGCTGAGCTAGGACTATCGGCAGATCTGGTTGTATGATTGGTGCTTGATCCGCATTCTCCATGGAAGATGGATGGATTTCGGATTCGGAAGAAGTAGTAGAGGAACGGGAGAAACTCTGGGTGATTTGACTGAAGACCTAAGCCAATAGGGAGCCAGGCCAAGGGCGTGCGGTCAACCTGAGGAGGCGTAGGATGAGATTGATTTTTGAGAAAAGAGAAGGAACTATTTTTGGATTTTTGATTGAAAGGGAGAAATGTTTTTGGATTTTTGATAAGAAAGGGAGAAATGTTTTTGAATTTTTGATAAGAAAGGGAGAAATGTTTTTTGGAGACGAAACTCAGCATGATTATTATGTTCTCACTTGTATTTAATTCTCCTAAATGCAATGCCGGACGAGACCTGAGCTTGGAAAAGTGGGGTTTTAATGTATGCAAAGCTACGATTTGGAGCTTGTAACAAGGCTCGCGGACAGAGTCCCATTTTAAAAATGCGCGAAAATTGGGCGGAAGATCGACCGGGAATTTCGGTAGAGTTTCGGGTCGAAACCGACAATCTAAAGTGCGTGTCCTAGGTTTGACACCTATATGAGGGTATGCAGTTGGTTGGGTGAATCGGCATGGGTTCCCCCCTTTGGCGTGACTTCCATGATATACGTCTTGCTCTTGCGGGCAATCGGTACATGTGGACAAGCCATTTAATATACCTGAGTGTACGTGAATTGCCTCACCATATACCTCGTGAGGACGGTACGTGTGAGAGCGAATTCGATATACTCAGTTTACGTGAACGAAATACCTACGATATACCTCCCGTCATGACTTCGGTCAAGCGGTACGATGCGGGGGAACCGTTCGATATACGTCGAAGGTACTTGGCCAATGGAAGGTGAGAATCATATCGCTTAGGCTAACTGCGACCTGCCGGACCAGCGTCCATCACGAAGTGACCCTCCCGTTACTGGGTAAAATTTGGTCAATATCAATGCTCTTTGGTGATCTCATGTGAATCATGTATGATTCTCTTATTAGTAGCTTATGATGAGAATGCCTTTCTTTGATTATGCCAAACCGGGAACAAAGTACAAGTACCCCAAAAGGTACGCCAATTATGGATAGGTGATTCGTGCAACATGGGGATATACGTGATCCTAGGTGTACGTGGTGTGAGGTGTACATGGAGGATTTTCTACAAGTGTGTGAACATAAGCATAAGCATGGGATATACATGTGAGAAAGGGGAACATGCAGATATGGAGGGGGGAAGCATAAACAAATTTAGCATCCATGTAAATAGAGTCAAGCCCTCAAAATAAATAAAATTCCCCAGCAGAGTCGCCACTGTGGCCATCCCCGCCGATCCCCGTCGCGCAGGGAGGAGGAATCCTTCAGGTCCCGCGCATCCCCTCTTGGGAGAGCGCTTCGGCCGGCGTCGATTTTGTGAGGTGTGAAAAATGTAGAGAGATTCAGAGTCGCCAGCCTATTTTACTCAAAACAAACAAAAGAAAAAGAGGAAGCCACCCCAAAGGATGGCATCCAAAGACATACTGGTGCGTGCAAAACCAAAATGATTCGAAAAGGGTTCAGAGGCTTAGTTACGAAATGGGAAGGTGTTAGGCACCCATTCCTCCCTTACCGTCTCTCATGGATATTTGCTATTTTCCTTTATGTTTCCCCTCGTGAGATGTGTGCATGTGTATATATATAGAATGGAGGTAGGAATCCTCGGCTTGTATCATGGAAAAGATAAAGCGAGTCATCCATAGAAGATTACAAAAGTAATATTAGAAAAATAAGATTTAGGCGGTTACCCCTACGTTCATCGCTATAAAGGAACAATAACACACATGGAGTAATGTGTCACTAAGACTAAGGATATATATAATATAAGAAAAATGGATTTAGAGAAATAAGAAATGAGAGAAAAAGGACTCGAGTCTCGGGTTTTACCCCGAGGCGCCTACGTAGCCTATAAAGGCATCAAAGTCCATGTAGTTCGCATACAAAGCTAAGGGGTGGGGTTTGTCCCATAAATCCAAATGTGGGATCTCTTATTTGTAAGTGTGTGTGTGTGTGTAGAAAAGGTGTTTTAGTTGTGAGAAAAATGTGGAAAAAGTGTGAGAATCCCTACTTGGAATTTATGAGCAAACCCTCTTTTTCTTGTTTTGGGGTTTTTATTTATATGAAAATAAGAGATGTGCAATAATACTAAATAAAAAGTATATTTGGATGTGTGAGATGAGATTATAAAAGTGCTAAGTAAGAAAACAAGTTATTGGGAATTCAAGAGAATTTAAGAGAGAGAGTTTGAGAAAGTTGGACCTTCTTGAAGATCTTGAGCTTGATCTTGAATGTTGGAGAGCAACCCTTGAGCTTGGATGATGATGGAGAGTGGTTAATTCACCAAGTTTGATGAAAAGGATGATGAAAAGTGAAGGTAAAAGAGGGATTTGGAAGTCGAAATCATGTTGCCTTCGAGAGAGGTTCCTGGGATTCGTTCAGAGAGATTTCTATCAGATCTGGGCTCCCCCTGAAAATGAGGCCAAGGCCTCCTTTTACAACCCCAGGGGACTGCCGATCGGCACTATCATGGCACTGCCTATCGGCAGGATCTGGGACCTGCCATTTGGCAGTGCGCCTCAGGCTTTTTTGGAAAATTGGCCGTCGAGGGCAAATCGTTGGTCAGAATCGTGCACGGGGCATACCGTTAGAAAGGTATTCCATAGACCTCCGAAAGTCCTTTGGACCTCTCTCGAGTTCGGGAGTTGACTTTGGGTCAAATATGGCTCGGAAGCATTTGTCGGTCCATTAGACGGGGAATCGCGCAGACGCAAATGGTGCGTTCATCCGCATGGTAAGTCCAAATTGCGCACGGGGCATACCGTTGGAAAGGTTAGGAGATGTACTTCGACATTCCAAAGAGTTTGACCCGGTTTGGAGAGTTGACTTTGGTCAACTAGGCTCGGTAAATGCTCGGTGGCTTCCCGGAGTCAAACACATCGTTCGTCCGCATGGAAAGTCGGAATTACGCACGGGACGGACCATTGGAAAGGCTATTCAGTTCCCTTCGAAGATTCATTCAGCCTCGATCGAGCTGAAGAGTTGACATAGGTCAAATAGATCCCGGGAGCACCCGGTGGCCTTTAGGTCAGGTTTCGGACGTAAATGGCGTGTTCGTCCGCATGGTAAGTCAGAATCATGCACGGGGTGGTCCGTTGGAATTGGTATTCAGTGCCCTTCAAAGATTTATTGAGTCTCAGTCAAGATGAGGAGTTTGACTTTTGGGTCAAACTGAGCTGGGGGGTGCCCGATGGCTTCTAGGTCAGTAGTCGGGACGTGACCTGGGTTTATAGTGATGAAGGGAGGTACTAGGGACCTAAGGAGAGTTAAGGGGTAACAGAATGAGGTGTCTACACCTGATATGTTTAAATTATCATCGTATTCTCAAACCGGGTGTCCCATGATCGCGCAGTAAGTTCCTATGAGTTACATTCGTCCCGTGCGAGGTGTTGGTGCCACTCATGGGGCCGTTCGGGTGTTGTTTATGGTTTTCACCGACTAACGCCATGTTTTTTTGCCAAAGTCTAGAAATTTGCAAATTATTGTCGTATTGTCAAACTGGGAGTGTCGTGATCATGCGGTAAGTTCCTAGGAGTTACATTGGCCCCGTGCAAGGTGTTGGTGCCACTCACGGGGCCGTTCGGGGGATGTTCTGGGTTTTCCCCCAATAACGCTATGTTTTTATGCCTAAGTCAAGAAATATGCAAATTATCGTGGTATTCTCAAACCGAAAGTCCCGCAATCGCGTGGTAAGTTCCTACCAGTTACATAGGTCCCATTCGAGGTGTTGGTGCATTTCACGGGGCCGTTCGGGGGTTGTTTCGGGTTTTCACCCACGAACGCCTTGTTTTGCTTAAGTCCTATTATCTTTAAATTATCATCGTATTCCCAATCCGATAATCGAGTAATCGGGTGGTAAGTTCCTACCAGTTATATTGGTCCCGTGCGAGGTGTTGGTGCCACTCACGGGGCCATTCGGGGTTTGTTTCGGGTTTTCACCCTCTAACGCCATGTTTTGCATCTGTCCTAATATCTTTATATTATCATCGTATTCTCAAACTGGGAATCCCGTGATCGCCCGGTAAGTTCCTACGAGTTATATTAGTCCCGTGCGAGGTGTTTGTGCCACTCACGGGGCCGTTCGGGGGTTGTTTCGAGTTTTCACCCACTACTGCAATATTTTTATGAAAAGTCTCAAAATTTGTAAACTATCGTTGTATTCTAAAATTAGGAGTTTCGTGATCGCACGGTAAGTTGCTACGAGTTACATTGGTTTCGTGCGAGGTGTTGGTGTCACTCACAGAGCCGTTCGGGGGTTGTTTCGAGTTTTCATTAACTAACACCATGTTTTGCTTAAGTCCTGATATGTTTAAATTATCATCATATTCTCAAACCGGGAATACCGTGATTATGCTGTTAGTTCCTATGAGTTACATTGATCCCGTAAGAGGTGTTCGTGCCACTCACTCGGTCGTTCGGGGGCAGTCTCAGGTTTTAACTCACTCACACCATGTTTTTATGCCTAAGTCTAGAAATATTAAAATTGTCATTGTATTCTCAAATCGAGAGTCCTATGATCAAGCAATAATTTCCTACGAGTTACATTGGTCCCGTGCGAGGTGTTGGTGCCACTCACATGGCCGTTTGGGGGCTGTTTCGGGTTTTCACCCACTAACGCCATGTTATGCTTTAGTCCTGATATGTTTAAATTTTCATCGTATTCTCAAACTGGGAATCTCGTGATTGTGCGGTAAGTTCCTACGAGTTACATTGGACCCTTACGAGGTGCTGGTGCCACTCACGGGGCCATTGGGGGCTGTTTCGAGTTTTCACCCACTAACGCCATGTTTCTATGCCAAATTCCAGAAAATTTCTGTTTATCATTGTATTCTGATATTGGGAGTCCCATGATCGCGTGGTAAGTTCGTATGAGTTACATTGGTCCCGTGCGATGTGTTGGTGCCACTCACAGGGCCGTTCGGGGGCTGTTTCTGGTTTTTACCCTCTAACGCCATGTTTTTATGCCTAAGTCTAGAAATATGCAAATTATCTTCGTATTCTCAAATCAGGAGTCCCGCAATTGCGCGGTAAGTTCCTACAAGTTACATTGGTTCCATGCAAGGTGTCGGCGTCACTCACGGGGCCGTTCGGGGCTTGTTTTCGATTTTCAACCACTAACGCCATGTTTTGCTTAAGTCCTGATATTTTTTAAATTATCATCGTGTTCTCAAATCGGGAAACCCATTATCACGCGATAATTTTCTATGAGTTGCATTGGTCCCATGCGAGGTATTGGTGCCACTCATGGGGCCGATCGGGGGCTGTTTCGGTTTTTCACGCAATAACGCCATGTTTTTATGCCAAAGTCTAGATATATGCAAATTATCGTCTTATTCTAAAATCGGGAGTCTCGTGATCTTGGATAAGTTCCTACGAGTTACATTGGTCCCGTATGAGGTGTGGGTGCAACTCACGGGGCCAAACGTGGGCTATTTTGGGTTTAGTTACACTAACGCCAAGTTTTTATACAAAGTCTACAAATATACAAATTATCATCGTATTCTAAAACCGGGAGTCCCGTGATTGTGCGGTAAGTTCCTATGAGTTACATTGGTTCCGTGCGCGGTGTTGGTGTCATTGACGGAGCCGTTTGGGGTTTGTTTCGAGTTTTCAGCAACTGACGCCACGTTTTGCTTAAGTCCTGAGACGTTTAAACTATCGTCGTATTCTCGAACCGAGAATACCGTGATTGCGCGATTAGTTCCTACGAGTTACATTGATCCCGTGCGAGGTGTTGGTTCAACTCACGGGGCCATTCGGGGGATGTTTCCGGTTTTTACCCATTAACGCCACGTTTTTATGCCAAAGTCTAGAAGTATGCAAATTATCATCGTATTCTCAAACCGGGAATACTGTGGTCGCACGATCAGTTACTATGAGCTACATTGGTCCAGTACGAGGTGTTGGTGCCATGCGCGTGGCCGTTCGGGGGTTGTTTCGGGTTTTCACCCACTAACGCCACGTTTTTAAACTTAAGTCTACAAATATTCAACTTATTATCATATTCTCAAACCGAGAGTCCCATGATCGAGTGGTAAATGCTTAGAGTTACATTGGTTTTGTGCGAGGTGTTGATGCCACTCACAGGGCCGTTCATGGGTTGTTTGGGGTTTTCACGCACTAATGCCACGTTTTTATGCCTAAGTCTAGAAATATGTAAATTATCATCGAATTCTCAAATCAAGAGTCCCGTGATCGCGCAGTAAGTTCCTACGAGTTACATTGGTCCCGTACGAGGTGTTGGTGCCACTCATGGGGCCGTTCGGGGGATGTTTTGGATTTTCACCACCAACGCCATGTATTTAAGCCAAAGTCTTGAAATATGCAAAGTATCATTGTATTCTAAAATTGGGAGTCCCGTGATCGCGCGGTAAGCTCCTACGAGTTACATTGGTCTCGTGCGATGTGTTGGGGCCACTCACGGGGCCGTTCGGGGGCTATTTCTTGTTTTCACCCATTAACGCCATGTTCTTATGCCTAAGTCTAGATATATGCAAATTATCATTGTATTCTCGAATCGGGAGTCCCCCGATTGTGCAGTAAGTTCCTGCGAGTTACATTGGTTCCGTGCAAGGTGTTGGTGCCACTCATGAGGCCGTATGGGGGCTTTCTCGGGTTTTCACCCACTAACTCCATGTTTTACTTAAATCCTGATATGTTTAAATTATAAATATAATCTCAAACTAGGTGTCCTGTGATCGCGCAATAAGTTCCTATGAGTTACAATGGTCCCGTGCAAGGTGTTGGTGCTAGTCATGGGGCCGTTCGGGGGTTATTTTGGGTTTTCACCGACTAACGCCATATTTTTATGCCAAAGTCTAGAAATATGTAAATTATCATCATATTCTCAAACCGGGAGTCCCGTGATCACGTGGTAAGTTCCTATGAGTTACATTGGTCCCGTGCAAGGTGTTGGTGCCACTCACGGGGCCGTTCAGGGGCTTTTTCGAGTTTTCACCCACTAACGCCTTGTTTTTCTTAAGTCCTAATATCATTAAATTATCATCGTATTCTCCAACCAGGAATTCTCTGATCGGGCGGTATATTCCTACTAGTTACACTAGTCCCGTACGAGGTGTTGGTGCCACTCACGGGGCCATTCGGGGGTTGTTTCGGGTTTTCACCCTCTAACGCCATGTTTTGTGTCTGTCCTAATATCTTTAAATTATTATCATATTCTCAAACCGGGAACCTCGTGATCGCGCGGTAAGTTCCTACGAGTTACATTAGTCCCGTGCGAGGTGTTGGTGCCACTCACGGGGCCGTTCGGGGGCTGTTTCGGGTTTTCACCCACTAATGCAATGTTTTTATGCAAAGTCTAGAAATTTGTAAATTATCGTTGTATTCTAAAATTGGGAGTCTCGTGATCGCGCGGTAAGTTCCTACGAGTTACATTGGTTCCGTACGAGGTTTTGGTGTCCGTCACGGAGCTGTTCGGGGGTTATTTCGAGTTTCCACCAACTAACGCCATGTTTTGCTTAAGTCCTGATATGTTTAAATTATCATCATATTCTCAAACCGGAAATACCATGATTGTGAGGTTAGGTCATATGAGTTACATTGAACCCGTAAGTGGTGTTCGTGCCACTCACTCGAACGTTCGGGGGCTGTCTCGGGTTTTAACTCACTAACTTCATGTTTTTATGCCTAAGTTTAGAAATATACAAATTATCGTCGTATTCTCAAATTGGGAATCCCGTGGTCAGTTCCTACGAGTTAAATTGGTCTCGTACGAGGTGTTGGTGCCACTCACGTGGCTGTTCGGGGACTGTTTCAAGTTTTCACCCACTAACGCCGTATTTTTATGCTTAAGTCTAAAAATATGCAAATTGTTATCGTATTCTCAAACCGGGAGTCCCATGATTGTGCGGTAAGTGCCTACTGTTACATTGGTCTCGTACGAGGTGTTGATGCCACCCACAAGGCCGTTCGGTGGTTGTTTGGGGTTTTCACCAACTAATGCCACGTTTTTATGCCTAAGAATAGAAATATGTAAATTATCATCGGATTCTCAAAACGGGAGTCCCGTGATCGCGCGGTAAGTTTCTACGAGTTACATTGGTCCATTGTGAGGTGCTGGTGCCACTCACGGGGCCGTTAAGGGGCTGTTTTGGGTTTTCACCCGCTAATGCCATGTTTTCCATAAGTCCTGATATGTTTAAATTATCATCATATTCTCAAATTGGGATTCCACTGATCGCGCGATCAGTTCCTACGAGTTAAATTGGTCCTGTGCGAGGTGTTGGTGCTACAAATGGGGCCATTCGGGGGTTGTATGAGGTTTTCACCCACTAACGCCATGTTTTTATGCCTAAGTCAAGAAATATGCAAATTATCATCGTATTCTCAAACCGGGAGTTTCGTGATTGCGCCGTAAGTCCTACGAGTTACGTTGGTCCCGTGAGAGATATTGGTGCCACTCACGGGGCCGTTCGGGAGATTTTTTGGATTTTCACCTACTAACGCCATGTTTTTATGCCTAAGTCTTGAAATATGCAAATTATCGTCATATTCTCAAATCGGGAGTCCCGTGATCGCGCGGTAAGTTCCAATGAGTTACATTGGTCCCGTGCGAGGTGTTGGTGCCACTCATGGGGTCGCTCAAGGGGAGTTTTCACCCACTAACACCATGTTTTGCTTAAGTCCCGATTTGTTTAAATTATTATCGAATTATCAAACCGAGAATCTCATGATTGTGCAGTAAGTTCCTACGAGTAACATTGGTCCCTTACGAGGTGTTGGCAGTACTCAAGGGGACCTTTGGGGGCTATTTTGGGTTTAAACCCACTAACGCCATGTTTTTATACCAAAGTCTTAAAATTTGCAAATTATCATCATATTCTCAAACCGGGAGTCCCGTGATCGGGCGATAAGTTCCCACGAGTTACATTGGTCCCGTACGATGTGTTGGTGCCACTCACGGGGCCGTTCGGGGGCTATTTCTGGTTTTCACCCGTTAACGCCATGTTTTTATGCCTTAGTCTAGAAATATGTAAATGATCATCGTATTCACAAATTGGGAATCCCGTGATCGCGTGGTAAGTTCCTACCAGTTACATTGGTCCCGTGCGAGGTCTTGGTGTCACTAACGAGGCCGTTCGGGGGCTGTTTTGGGTTTTCACCCTCTAACTCCATGTTTTGCTTATTTCCTGATATTTTTAAAATATCATCATATTCTCAAACCATGAATCCCGTGATCACACAGTAAGTTCCAACGAGTTACATTGATCCGGTGAGAGGTGTTGGTGCCACTAATGGGGTCGTTCAAGGGATGTTTCGGGTTTTCACCCACTAATGCCATGTTTTTATGCCAAAGTCTAGAAATTTGCAAATTATCATTGTATTATCAACCAGGAGTCCCGTGATCATGCGGTAAGTTTCTTTAAGTAACATTGGTCCCGTGCAAGGTGTTGGTGCCACTCAAGGGGCCGTTCGGGGGCTGTTTCGAGTTTTCACCCAATAACGCTATGTGTTTATGCCTAATTCAAGAAATAAACAAATTATCATTGTATTCTTAAACTCGGAGTCCCGTTATCGTGTTGTAAGTTCCTACCAGTTACATTGGTCCCGTGCGAGGTGTTGGTGCCCCTCACGGGGCCGTTCGGGTGTTGTTTCAGTTTTTAACCCACAAACGCCTTGTTTTTCTTAAGACCTTATATCCTTAAATTATTGTCATATTCTCAAACCTGGAATTCCATGATCGCGCGATAAGTTCCTACCAGTTACATTGGTCCCATGCGAGGTGTTGGTGCCACTCACGGGGCCGTTCAGGGGTTGTTTCGGGATTTCACCCTCAACGCAATGTTTTGCTTATGTCATGATATATTTAAATTATCATCATATTCTCAAATTAGGAATACCATGATTGCGCGGTAAGTTCCTACGAGTTACCGTGGTCCCGTTCGAAATGTTGTGCCACTCACGAAGCCGTTCATGGGCTGTTTTCAGTTTTCACCCACTAACGCCAAGTTTTTATGCAAAGTCTATAAATATGCAAATAATCATTGGATTCTAAATATGGGAGTCCCGTGATAACACGATAAGTTCCTACGAGTTACATTGGTCCCGTGCGAGGTGTTGGTGCCACTCACGGAGCCGTTCGGGGGTTATTTTTGGTTTTCATCAACTAGTGCCATGTTTTGCTTAAGTACTGGTGTGTTTAAATTATCGTCGTATTCTCAAACCGAGAATATTGTGATTGCACGGTCAGGTCCTACGTACATTGATCCCGTGAGAGGTGTTGGTGCGACTCACGGGGCCGTTCGGGGCCGTTTCAAGTTTTCACCCACTAACGACATGTTTTTATGCCTTAGTCTAGAAATATACAAAATATCATCATATTCTCAAACCAAAAATACCATGGTTGTGTGGTCAGGTCCTACGAGTTACATTGATTTCGTACGAGATTTTGGTGCCACTCATGGGGCCATTCGGGGACTGTTTTGGGTTTTCAGCCACTAACGCCATTTTTTTATGCCTAAGTCTAGAAATATGCAAATTATATTCGTATTCTTAAATCGAGAGTCTCGTGGTTGCACGATAAGTTTCTACGAGTTACATTTGTACCGTACGAGGTGTTGATCACACTCACGGGGCCGTTCGGGGGCTATTTCAAGTTTTCACCCACTAACGCCATGTTTTGATGCCTAAGTCTAGAAATATGTAAATTATCATTATATTCTCAAATTGGTAGTCCCGTGATCGCGCAGTAACTTTCTATGAGTTACATTGGTCTCGTGCGAGGTGTTGGTGCCACTCACGGGGCCGTTCGAGGGATATTTCGGGTTTTCATCCACTAACGCCATGTTTTTATGTCTAAGTCTGTAAATCTTTAAATTATCATCGTATTCTCAAACCGGTAATCCCGTGATCGCGCGGTAAGTTCCTACGAGTTACCTTGGTCCCGTGCGAGGTGTTGGTGCCGCTCATGGGGCCGTTCGGGGGCTGTTTCAGGTTTTCACCCACTAACGTCAAATTTTTTTTCAAAGTCTATAAATATGCAAATTATCATTGTATTCTAAAACTGGGAGTCCCGTGATCACGCATTAAGTTCTTACGAGTTACATTTGTCCCGTGTGAGGTGTTGGTGCCACTCACGGAGCTGTTCGGGGGTTATTTTTGGTTTTCATCAATTAGTGCCATGTTTTGCTTAAGTCCTGATGTGTTTAAATTATCATCGCATTCTCAAATCGAGAATACTGTGATTGTGCGGTCAGGTCCTACGAGTAACATTGATCCCGTGAGAGGAGTTGGTGCTACTCACGGGGCCATTCGGGGGCTGTGTCATGTTTTCACCCACTAATGCCATGTTTTTATGCCTAAGTCTGGAAATATGCAGATTATCGTCGTATTCTTAAACCGAAAATATCGTGGTTGCACGGTCAGTTCCTACGAGTTTCATTGATTCTGTACGAGGTGTTGGTGCCACCCACGAGGCCGTTCGAGGGCTATTTCGGGTTTTCACCCACTAATGCCATGTTTTTATGCCTAAGCCCAGAAATATGCAAATTATTTTTGTATTCTCAAACTGCGGGTCTCGTGGTTGCGCGATCTATTCCTACATGTTACATTTGTCCCGTACGAGGTGTTGGTCCCACTCACGGGGCCGTTCGGGGGCTATTTCGAGTTTTCACTCACTAACGCCATGTTTTTATGCCCAAGTCTAAAAATATGTAAATTATCATCGAATTCTCAAACTGGGAGTCCCGTGATCGCGCGGTAAATTCCTACGAGTTACATTGTTCCCTTATGAGGTGTTGGGCTCACTCACGGGGCCGTTCGGGAGTTATTTGAGGTTTCACCGACTAACGCACCATTTTTATGCCTAAGTCTATAAATATGGAAATTATCATCGAATTCTCAAATCGAGAGTCCCACGATTGCGCGGTAAGTTCGTACGAGTTACATTGGTTCCGTGCAAGGTGTCGGTGCCGCTCACGAGGCCGTTCGGGGGCTATTCGGGTTTTCACCCACTAACGCCATGTTTTGCTTAAGTCCTGATTTGTTTAAATTATCGTTGTATTCTCAAAATTGGAATCACGCGATCGCGCGATAAGTTCCTACTAGTTACATGGTCCTGTGCGAGGTATTGGTGCAACTCACGGTGCCGTTCGGGGTCTGTTTCGGGTTTTAACACTCTAATGCCATGTTTTTATGCAAAGTCTAGAAATTTTCAAATTATGGTCGTATTCTCAAATCGGGAGTCCCGTGATCGCGCAGTAAGTTACTATGAGTTACATTTGTCCCGTGCGAGGTGTTGGTGCACTCACGGGGCCATTCCAGGGTTGTTACGGGTTTTCATCCACTAACGCCGTGTTTTTTTGCCTAAGTCTATAAATCTTTAAATTATCATCGTATTCTCAAATCGAGAATCCTGTGATCGCGCGGTAAGTTTCTATGAGTTACCTTGGTCCCATGCAAGGTGTTGGTGCCACTCACGGGGCCGTTCGGGGGCTATTTTGGGTGTTCACCCACTAACGCCATGTTTTTAGGCAAAGTCTAAAAATATGAAAATTATCATTGTATTCAAAAACCGGGAGTCTCGTGATCGCACGGTAAGTTTCTACGAGTTACATTGGTCCCGTACGAGGTGTTGGTGCCACTCACGGAGCCGTTATGGGTTGTTTTTGGTTTTCATCAACTAGTGCCATGTTTTTTCTTAAGTCCTGATATTTTTAAATTATCATCTTATTCTCAAACCGAGAATATTGTGATTGCGTGGTCTGGTCCTACGAGTTACATTGATCCCGTGAGAGGTGTTGGTGCTACTCACGTGACCGTTTGGGGGCTGTTTCAGGTTTTCACCCACTAACGCCATGTTTTTATGCCTAAGTCTAGAAATATGAAATTATCGTCGTATTCTCAAACCAAAAATATTGTGGTTGCGCGGTCAGTTTCTATGAGTTACATTGATTTCGTACGAGGTGTTGGTGCCACTCACGGGGCCGTTCGAGGGCTATTTCGGGTTTTCACCCGCTAACGCCATATTTTTATGCCTAAGTCTAGAAATATGCACATTATTTTTATATTCTCAAACCGAGAGTCTCATGGTTGCGTGATCAGTTCCTACGAGTTACATTGGTCTCGTACGAGGTGTTGGTCCCACTCGTAGGGTCGTTCGGGGGCTATTTCGAGTTTTCACCCACTAACGCCATGTTTTAATGCCTAAGTCTAGAAATATGTAAATTATCATCGAATTCTCAAACTGGGAGTCTCGTGATCGCGGGTAAGTTCCTACGAGTTACATTGGTCCCTTACGAGGCGCTGGGGCCACTCACGGGGCCGTTCTGGGGCTGTTTCGAGTTTTTACCCACTAATGCCATGTTTTGCTTAAGTCCTGATATATTTAAATTATCATCAAATTCTCAAACCGAGAGTCCCATGATTGCAAGATAAGTTCTTACGAGTTACATTGGTTCCATGCAAGGTGTCGGTGCCACTCACAGGGCCGTTCGGGGGCTATTTCGGGCATTAACACTCTAATGCCATGTTTTTAAGGTAAAGTGTAGAAAATTTTAAATTATTGCCGTATTCTCAAATCGGGAGTCCCGTGATCGCGCAGTAAGTTCCTATGTGTTACATTGGTCATATGCAAGGTGTGGGTGCCACTCAAGGGGCCGTTCGAGGGCTGTTTTGGGTTTTCATCCACTAATGCCATGTTTTTATGCCTAAGTATATAAATCTTTAAATTATCCTCGTATTCTCAAATCGAGAATCCCGTATCCCGCGGTAAGTTCCTACGAGTTACCTTGGTCCCGTGCGAGGTGTTGGTGCCACTCACGGGGCCGTTCGGGGGGCTATTTCGTGTTTTCACCCTCTAACGCTAAGTTTTTATGCAAAGTTAATAAATATGCATATTATCATTGTATTCTAAAACTAGGAGTCCCGTGATCGCGTGGTAAGTTCTTACGAGTTACATTGGTCCCCTGTGAGGTGTTTGTGCCACTCACGGAACCGCTCGGGGGTTGTTTTTGGTTTTCATCAACTAGTGCCATGTTTTGCTTAAGTCCTGATATATTTAAATTATCGTCGTATTCTCAAATCGAGAATACTGTGATTGCGTGGTCAGGTCCTATGAGTTACATTGATCCCGTGAGAGGTGTTGGTGCAACTCACGTGACCGTTTGGGGGCTGTTTAAGGTTTTCACCCACTAACGCCATGTTTTTATGCCTAAGTCTAGAAATATGAAATTATCGTCGTATTCTCAAACCAAAAATATTATGGTTGTGCGGTCAGTTTCTACGAGTTACATTAATTCCGTACGAGGTGTTGGTGCCACTCACGGGGCTATTTCGAGTTTTCACCCACTAACGCTATTTTTTTATGCCTAATTCTAAAAATATGCAAATTATATACGTATTCTCAAACTGAGAGTCTCGTGGTTGCACGATCAGTTTCTACGAGTTACATTTGTACCGTACGAGGTGTTTATCCCACTCACTGCGCCGTTCGGGGGCTATTTCAAGTTTTCACCCACTAACGCCATGTTTTTATGCCTAAGTCTAGAAATATGTAAATTATCATTGAATTCTCAAAGTGGGAGTCCTGTGAACACGCGGTAAGATCCTACGAGTTACATTGGTCCCTTACGAGGTGCTGGTGCCATTCACGGGGCCGTTCGGGGGCTGTTTCGAGTTTTCACCCACTAATGCCATATTTTGCTTAAATCCTGATATGTTTAAATTATCATCATATTCTCAAATTGAGAGTCCTGCGATTGCGCGGTAAGTTTCTACGAGTTACATTGGTTCCGTGCAAGGTGTCAGTGCCACTCACGGGGCCGTTCGGGGGCTATTTCAGGTTTTCACCCACTAACGCCATGTTTTGCTTAAGTCCTGATATGTTTAAATTATCGTCGTATTCTCAAAATTGGAATCACGTGATCGCGCGATAAGTTCCTACTAGTTACATGGTCCCATGCGAGGTATTGGTGCCACTCACGTGGGAGTTCGGGGACTGTTTCGGGTTTTAACACTCTAATGCCATGCTTTTATGGAAAAGTCTAGAAATTTGCAAATTGTGGTTGTATTCTCAAATCGGGAGTCCTATGATCACGGGGTAAGTTTCTATGAGTTACATTAGTCCCATGCGAGGTGTTGGTGCCACTTACGGGGCCGTTCGAGGGCTGTTTCGAGTTTTCATCCACTAACACCATGTTTTTATGCCTAAGTCTATAAATATACAAATTATCATCGTATTATCAAATCGGGATTCCTGTGATCACGCGGTATATTCCTACCAGTTACATTAATCCTGTGCGAGGTGTTGGTGCCACTCACGCGGCCGTTCAGGGGTTATTTCGGGTTTTCACCCACAAATGCCTTATTTTCCTTAAGTCCTCATATCTTTAAATTATTGTTCTATTCTCAAACTGGGATTCTCATGATAGCACGGTAAGTTCCTACCACTAACATTGGTCCCGTGCAAGGTGTTGGTGCCACTCACGGGGCCATTCGGGGGTTATTTCGAGTTTTCATCCTCTAACGCCATGTTTTATTATGTCCTGATATCTTTTAATTATCATTGTATTCTCATATCGGGAATCCCGTGATCTCGGTATCGGTTCCTACGAGATATATTGGCCCCGTACGAGGTGTTGGTGCCACTCACGGGGCCGTTCGGGGGCTTGTTTCGGGTTTTCACCCAGTAACGCCATGTTTTTATGCTTAAGTCTAAAAATATGCAAATTATCGTCATATTCTAAAACCATGAGTCCCATGATCGCACGATAAGTTCCTACGAGTTACATTGGTCCCGTGCGAGGTGTTGATGCCACTCACGGAGTCGTTCAGGGGCTATTTCACGTTTTCACCAACTAACGCCATGTTTTGCTTAAGTCCTGATATGTTTAAATTATCGTCCTATTCTCAAATCAGGAATACTGTGATTGCGCCGTCAGTTCCTACGAGTTACATTTATCCCCTGCGAGGTATTGGTACCACTCACGGGGATGTTCGGAGGCTATTTCGGGTTTTCACCCACTAACGCAATGTTTTTATGCCTAAGTCTAGAAATATGAAAATTAACATCGTATTCTCAAACCGGGAATCCCGTGGTTGCGCTGTCAGTTCCTACGAGTTACATTGGTCACATACGAGATGTTGGTGCCACTCACGAGGTCGATTGGGGGTTATTTTGGATTTTCGCACACTAACACCATGTTTTCATGCTTAAGTCTAAAAATAGGCAAATTATCATCGTATTCTGAAATCGAGAGTCCCGTCATCGTGCGGTAAGTCCCTATGAGTTACATTGGTCTCGTGCAAGGTGTTGGTGCCACTCATGGGGCTGTTTTGGGTTTTCACCCACTAATGCCATGTTTTTATGCCTAAGTCTAGAAATATGTAAATTATCATCGAATTCTCAAACAGAGAGACTCGTGATCACGCGGTAAGTTCCTACGAGTTATATTGGTCCTTTGCGAGGTGCTGGTGCCACTCTAGGGGCTATTTTGGGTTTTCACCCCTAACGCCATGTTTTGCTTATGTCCTGATATGTTTAGATTATTGTTGGATTCTCAAATTGGGAATCCCGTGATCGCGCGGTCAGTTCTTACGAGTTACATTGGTCCCGTGCGAGGTGTTGGTGCCACTCACAGGGTCGTTCGAGGGTTGTTTCGGGTTTTCACCCACTAGTGCCATGTTTTTATGCCTAAGTTTAGTAATATGATAATTATCGTAGTATTCATCAACCGAGAGTCCCGTGATCATGCGATAAGTTCCTTCGAGTAACATTGGTCCTGTGCGAGGTGTTGGTGCCACTCACGGGGCCGTTCGGGGGCTTTTTCGGGTTTTCACTCACTAACCCCATGTTTTTATGCCTAAGTCTTGAAATATGAAAATTATCGTCATATTATCAAGTCGGGAGTCCCGTGATCGTGCGGTAATTTCCTACGAGTTACATTGGTCCCGTGCGAGCTGTTGGTGCCACTCACGGGGCCGTTCGGGGGGCTATTTTGGATTTTCACCCACTAATGCCATGTTTTGCTTAAGTCCTGATATGTTTAAATTATCATCATATTCTCAAATCGGGAGTCCCGTGATCGCACGGTAAGTTCCTATGAGTTACATTGGTCCCGTGCGAGGTGTTGGTGCCACTTACGGGGCCGTTCGAGGGATGTTTCGAGTTTTCATCCACTAACGCCATGTTTTTATGCCTAAGTCTATAAATATACAAATTATCATCGTATTATCAAATCGGGATTCCTGTGATCACGCGGTATATTCCTACCAGTTACATTGATCCTGTGCGAGGTGTTGGTGCCACTCACGCGGCCGTTCAGGGGTTATTTCGGGTTTTCACCCACAAATGCCTTATTTTCCTTAAGTCCTCATATCTTTAAATTATTGTTCTATTCTCAAACTGGGATTCTCATGATAGCACGGTAAGTTCCTACCACTAACATTGGTCCCGTGCAAGGTGTTGGTGCCACTCACGGGGCCATTCGGAGGTTATTTCGAGTTTTCATCCTCTAACGCCATGTTTTATTATGTCCTGATATCTTTTAATTATCATTGTATTCTCATATCGGGAATCCCGTGATCTCGGGATCGGTTCCTACGAGAAAAATTGGTCCCGTACGAGGTGTTGGTGCCACTCACGGGGCCGTTCTGGGGCTGTTTCGGGTTTTCACCCAGTAACGCCATGTTTTTATGCTTAAGTCTAAAAATACGTAAATTATCGTCATATTCTAAAACCATGAGTCCCATGATCGCACGGTAAGTTCCTACGAGTTACATTGGTTCCGTGCGAGGTGTTGGTGCCACTCACGGAGTTGTTCGGTGGCTATTTCATGTTTTCACCAACTAACGCTATGTTTTGCTTAAGTCCTGATACGTTTAAATTATTATCCTATTCTCAAATCAGGAATACTGTGATTGCGCGGTCAGTTCCTACGAGTTACATTTATCCCGTGTGAGGTATTGGTACCACTCACGGGGCCGTTCGGAGGCAATTTCGGGTTTTCACCCACTAACGTAATGTTTTTATGCCTAAGTCTAGAAATATGCAAATTAACGTCGTATTCTCAAACCGAGAATCCCGTGGTTGCGCTGTCAGTTCCTACGAGTTACATTGGTCACATACGAGATGTTGGTGCCACTCACGGGGCCGATCGGGGGTTATTTCAGATTTTCAAACACTAACGCCATGTTTTCATGCTTAAGTCTAAAAATAGGCAAATTATCATCGTATTCTGAAATCGAGAGTCCCGTGATCGTGCGGTAAGTCCCTATGAGTTACATTGGTCTCGTGCGAGGTGTTGGTGCCACTCATGGGGCTGTTTTGGGTTTTCACCCACTAATGCCATGTTTTTATGCCTAATTCTAGAAATATGTAAATTATCATCGAATTCTCAAACCAAGAGACCCGTGATCGCGAGGTAAGTTCCTACGAGTTATATTGGTCCTTTGCGAGGTGCTGGTGCCACTCTAGGGGCTATTTTGGATTTTCACCCCTAACGCCATGTTTTTCTTATGTCCTGATATGTTTAAATTATCGTTGTATTCTCAAACTGGGAATCCCGTGATCGCGCGGTCAGTTCTTACGAGTTACATTGGTCCCGTGCGAGGTGTTGGTGCCACTCACGGGGTCGTTCGAGGGTTGTTTCGGGTTTTCACCCACTAGTGCCATGTTTTTATGCCTAAGTTTAGAAATATGCAAATTATCGTTGTATTCATCAACCGAGAGTCCCGTGATCATGCGGTAAGTTCCTTCGAGTCACATTGGTCCTGTGCGAGGTGTTGGTGCCACTCACGGGGCCGTTCGGGGGCTTTTTCGGGTTTTCACCCACTAACCCCATGTTTTTATGCCTAAGTATTGAAGTATGCAAATTATCGTCATATTATCAAGCCGGGAGTCCCGTGATCGTGCGGTAATTTCCTACGAGTTACATTGGTCCCATGCGAGCTGTTGGTGCCACTCACGGGGCCGTTCGGGGGCTATTTTGGATTTTCACCCACTAATGCCATGTTTTTCTTAAGTCCTGATATGTTTAAATTATCATCATATTCTCAAATCGGGAGTCTCGTGATCGCACGGTAAGTTCTTATGAGTTACATTGATCCCGTGCGAGGTGTTGGTGCCGCTTACGGGGCTGTTCGAGGGCTGTTTCGAGTTTTCATCCACTAACGCCATGTTTTTATGCCTAAGTCTATAAATATAAAAATTATCATCGTATTATCAAATCGGGATTCCTGTGATCACGCGGTATATTCCTACCAGTTTCATTGGTCCTGTGCGAGGTGTTGGTGCCACTCACGCGGCCGTTCGGGGGTTATTTCGGGTTTTCACCCACAAATGCCTTATTTTGCTTAAGTCCTCATATCTTTGAATTATTGTTCTATTCTCAAACTAGGATTCTCGTGATTGCACGCTAAGTTCCTACCACTAACATTGGTCTCGTCCGAGGTGTTGGTGCCACTCACAGGGCCATTCGGGGGTTATTTCGAGTTTTCATCCTCTAACGCCATGTTTTGTTATGTCCTGATATCTTTTAATTATCATTGTATTCTCATATCGGGAATCCCGTGATCTCGGGATCGGTTCCTACGAGATAAATTGGTCCCGTACAAGGTGTTGGTGCCACTCACGGGGCCGTTCCGGGGCTGTTTTGGGTTTTCACCCAGTAACGCCATGTTTTTATGCTTAAGTCTAAAAATACGTAAATTATCATCATATTCTAAAACCATGAGTCCCATGATCGCACGGTAAGTTTCTACGAGTTACATTGGTTCCGTGCGAGGTGTTGGTGCCACTCACGGAGTCGTTCGGGGGCTATTTCACGTTTTCACCAACTAACGCCATGTTTTGCTTTAGTCCTGATATGTTTAAATTATCGTCCTATTCTTAAATCAGGAATACTATGGTTGCGCGGTCAGTTCCTACGAGTTACATTTATCCCGTGCGAGTTATTGGTACCACTCACGGGGCCGTTCGGAGGCTATTTCGGGTTTTCACTCACTAACGTAATGTTTTTATGCCTAAGTCTAGAAATATGCAAATTAACGTCGTATTCTCAAATCGAGAATCCCGTGGTTGCGCTGTCAGTTCCTACGAGTTACATTGGTCACATACGAGGTATTGGTGCCACTCACGGGGCCGATCGGGGGTTATTTCAGATTTTCAAACACTAACGCCATGTTTTCAGGCTTAAGTCTAAAAATAGGAAAATTATCATCGTATTCTGAAATCGAGAGTCCCGTGATCGTGCGGTAAGTCCCTATGAGTTACATTGGTCTCGTGCGAGGTGTTGGTGCCACTCATGGGGCTGTTTTGGGTTTTCACCCACTAATGCCATGTTTTTATGCCTAAGTCTAGAAATATGTAAATTATCATCGAATTCTCAAACCGAGAGACTCGTCATCGCGCGGTAAGTTCCTACGAGTTATATTGGTCCTTTGCGAGGTGCTGGTGCCACTCTAGGGACTGTTTTAGGTTTTCACCCCTAACGCCATGTTTTGCTTATGTCCTGATATGTTTAAATTACCGTTGTATTCTCAAATTGGGAATCCCATGATCGCGCGGTTAGTTCTTACGAGTTACATTGGTCCCGTGCGAGGTGTTGGTGCCACTCACGGGGTCGTTCGAGGGTTGTTTCGGGTTTTCACCCACTACTGCCATGTTTTTATGCCTAAGTTTAGAAATATACAAATTATCATTGTATTCATCAACTTAGAGTCGCGTGATCATGCGGTAAGTTCCTTCGGGTCACATTGGTCCCGTGCGAGGTGTTGGTGCCACTCACGGGGTCGTTCGGGGGATTTTTCGGGTTTTCACCCACTAACCCCATGTTTTTATGCCTAAGTCTTGAAATATGCAAATTATCGTCATATTATCAAGCCGTGAGTCCCGTGATCGTGCGGTAATGTCCTACGAGTTACATTGGTCCCGTGCGAGCTTTTAGTGCCACTCACGGGGCCGTTCGGGGGCTGTTTTGGATTTTCACCCACTAATGCCATGTTTTGCTTAAGTCCTGATATGTTTAAATTATCATCATATTCTCAAATCGGGAGTCCCGTGATCGCACGGTAAGTTCCTATGAGTTACATTGGTCCCGTGTGAGGTGTTGGTGCCACTTACGGGGCCGTTCGAGGGCTGTTTCGAGTTTTCATCCACTAACGCCATGTTTTTATGCCTGAGTCTATAAATATACAAATTATCATCATATTATCAAATCGAGATTCCTGTGATCACGCGGTATATTCCTACCAGTTACATTGGTCCTGTACGAGGTGTTGGTGCCACTCACGCGACCGTTCGGGGGTTATTTCGGGTTTTCACACACAAATGCCTTATTTTGCTTAAGTCCTCATATCTTTAAATTATTGTTGTATTCTCAAACCTGGATTCTCGTGATAGAACGGTAAGTTCCTACCAATAACATTGGTCCCGTGCGAGGTGTTGGTGCCACTCACGGGGCCGTTCGGGGGTTGTTTCGAGTTTTCATCCTCTAACGCCATGTTTTGCTTATGTCCTGATGTCTTTTAATTATCATCGTATTCACATATCGGGAATCCCTTGATCTTGGGATCGGTTCCTACGAAATACATTGGTCCCGTACGAGGTGTTGGTGCCACTCATGGGGTCGTTCAGGGGCTGTTTCGGGTTTTCACCCACTAACGCCATGTTTTTATGCCTAAGTCTAAAAATATGCAAATTATTGTCATATTCTAAAACCAAGAGTCCCGTGATCGCATGGTAAGTTCCTACGAGTTACATTGGTCCCGTGCGAGGTGTTGGTGCCACTCACGGAGTCATTCATGGGCTATTTCGGGTTTTCACCAACTAATGCCATGTTTTGCTTAAGTCCTAATATGTTTAAATTATAGTCGTATTCTCAAATCAGGAATACTGTGATTGCGCGGTCAGTTCCTACGATTTACATTGATCCCGTGTGAGGTGTTGGTACCACTCACGGGGCCGTTGGGGGGCTGTTTCGAGTTTTCACCCACTAATGCCATGTTTTTATGCCTAAGTCCAGAAATATACAAATTAACGTTGTATTCTCAAACCGGGAATCCCATGGTTGCGTGGTCAGTTCCTACGAGTTATAGTGGTCACATACGAGATGTTAGTGCCACTCACGGGGTCGTTCCGGGCTTGTTTCGCGTTTCACCCACTAACGCCATATTTTTATGCTTTAGTCTAAAAATAGTCAAATTATTGTCGTATTCTGAAATCGAGAGTCCCGTGATCGTGCGGTAAGTCCCTATGAGTTACATTGGTCTCATGCGAGGTGTTGCTGCCACTCATGGGGCCGTTTTGGTTCTTCACCCACTAATGCCATGTTTTAATGCCTAAGTCTAGAAATATGTAAATTATCATCGAATTCTCAAACCGAGAGACCCGTGATCGTGCGATAAGTTCCTACGAGTTATATTGGTCCCTTGCGAGGTGTTGTTGCCACTCTAGGGGTTGTTTTTGGTTTTCACCCCCTAACGCCATGTTTTGCTTAATTCCTGATATGTTTAAATTATCATTGTATTCTCAAATCGGGAATCCCGTGATCACGCAGTCAGTTCCTACGAGTTACATTGGTCCCGTGCAAGGTGTTGGTGCCACTCACGGGGCCGTTCGGGGGCATTTTTGGGTTTTCACCCACTAATGCTATGTTTTTATGCCTAAGTTTAGAAATATGCAAATTATCATCGTATTCATAAACCGAGAGTCCCTTGATCGTGCGGTAAGTTCCTACGAGTTACATGGGTCCCGTACGAGGTGTTGGTGCCACTCACGGGCCCGTTCGGGGGCTTTTTCGGGTTTTCACCTACTAACGCCATGTTTTTATCCCTAAGCCTAGAAATATGCAAATTATCATTGTATTATAAGGGTCGGGAGTCCCGTGATCGTGTGGTAATTTCCTACGAGTAACATTGGTCCCGTGCGAGGTGTTGGTGCCACTCATAGGGCCATTCGGGGGCTATTTCGAGTTTTCACCCACTAACGCCATGTTTTGCTGAAGTACTGATAAGATTAAATTATCATCATATTCTCAAATCGAGAATCCCATGATCGTGTGGCAAGTTCCTACGAGTCACATTGGTCCTTGCGAAGTGCTGGTGCCACTTACGGGGCCGTTCGAGGGTTGTTTCGCGTTTTCATTCACTAATGCCATGTTTTTATGCCTAAGTCTATAAATATACAAATTATCATCATATTCTCAAATCAGGATTCCCGTGATCACGTGGTATATTCCTACCAGTTACATTGGTCCTGTGCGAGGTGTTGGTGCCACTCACGCGACCGTTCGGGGGTTATTTCGAGTTTTCACCCACAAATGCCTTATTTTGCTTAAGTCCTCATATCTTTAAATTATTATTGTATTCTCAAACCGGGATTCTCGTGATAGCACAGTAAGTTCCTACCAGTAACATTGGTCCCCTGCGAGGTGTTGGTGCCGCTCACGGGGCCGTTTCGAGTTTTCACTCACTAACACCATGTTTTGCTTACGTCCTGATTTGTTTAAATTATCGGCATATTCTCAAAATTGGACTCACGTGAACGCGCGATAAGTTCTTACTAGTTACATGGTCCCGTACGAGGTATTGGTTCCACTCACGGGGCCGTTCGGGGGCCATTTCGGGTTTTAACACTCTAATGCCATGTTTTTATGCAAAGTCTAGAAATTTTCAAATTGTCGTCGTATTCTCAAATAGGGAGTCCCGTGATCGCGCAGTAAGTTCCTATGAGTTATATTTGTCCCGTGCGAGGTGTTGGTGCCACTCATGGGGCCGTTCGAGGGCTGTTACGGGTTTTCATCCACTAACGCCATGTTTTTATGCCTAAGTCCATAAATCTTGAAATTATCGTCGTATTCTCAAATCGAGAATCTCGTGATCGCGCGATAAGTTCCTATAAGTTACCTTGGTCCTGTGCGAGGTGTTGGTGCCACTCACGGGGCCGTTCGGGGGATGTTTCAGGTGTTCACCCACTAACGCCATGTTTTTAGGCAAAGTTTGTAAATATGCAAATTATCATTGTATTCTAAAACTGGGAGTCCCGTGATCGCGCGGTAAGTTCTTACGAGTTACATTGGTCCCGTGCGAGGTGTTGGTGCCACTCACGGAGCCGCTCGGGGGTTGTTTTTGGTTTTCATCAACTAGTGCCATATTTTGCTTAAGTCCTGATATGTTTAAATTATCGTCGTATTCTCAAAACGAGAATACTACGATTGCCCGGTCAGGTCCTACGAATTACATTGATCCCGTGAGAGGTGTTGGTGCTACACACGGGGCCGTTCAGGGGCTGTTTCAGGTTTTCATCCACTAACGCCATGTTTTTTTGCCTAAGTCAGGAAATATGAAAATTATCGTTGTATTCTCAAACTGAAAATACTTTGGTTGCGCGGTCAGTTCCTACAAGTTACATTGATTCTGTACGAGGTGTTGATGCCACTCACGGGGCCGTTCGAGGGCTATTTCGGGTTTTCACCCACTAATCCCATATTTTTATGCCTAAGTCTAGAAATATGGAAATTATTTTCATATTCTCAAACCGAGAGTCTCATGGTTACGCGATCAGTTCCTACGAGTTACATTGGTCCCGTACGAGGTGTTGGTCCCACTCACGGGGCCGTTCGGGGGCTATTTCGAGTTTTCACCCACTAACACCATGTTTTTATGCCTAAGTCTAGAAATATGTAAATTATCATCGAATTCTCAAACTGGGAGTCCCGTTATCGCAAGTAAGTTCCTACGAGTTACATTGGTCCCTTACGAGGTGCTGGGGCCACTCACGGGGCCGTTCGGGGGCTATTTCGAGTTTTCACCCACTAACGCCATTTTTTTATTAAGTCCTGATATTTTTAAATTATCATCGAATTCTCAAATTGAGAGTCCCGCGATTGCAGGGTAAGTTCCTACGAGTTACATTGGTTCCGTGCAAGGTGTCGGTGCCACTCACGGGGCTGTTCGGGGGCTATTTCAGATTTTCACCCATTAACGCCATGTTTTTCTTAAGTCCTAATATGTTTAAATTATCGTCGTATTCTCAAAATTGGAATCATGAGATCATACGATAAGTTCCAACTAGTTATATGGTCCCGTGCGAGGTATTGGTGCCACTCACGGGGCCGTTCGGGGGCTGTTTCGGTCTTTAACACTCTAATGCCATGTTTTTATGGTAAAGTGTAGAAAATTTTAAATTATCATCGTATTCTCAAATTGGGAGTCCCGTGATAGCGCAGTAAGTTCCTATGTGTTACATTGGTCATATGTGTGGTCTTGGTGCCATTCACGGGACCGTTCGAGGGTTGTTTCGGGTTTTCATCCACTAACGCCATGTTTTTATGCCTAAGTCTATAAATCTTTAAATTATCGTCATATTCTCAAACCGAGAATCCCGTGATCGCGCGATAAGTTCCTACGATTTACCTTGGTCCCGTGCGAAGTGTTGGTGCCACTCACGGGGCCGTTCAGGGGGCTGTTTCGGATTTTCACCCCCTAACGCCAAGTTTTTTTGCAAAGTCAATAAATAAGCAAATTATCATTGTATTCTAAAACTTGGAGTCTCGTGATCGCGCGATAAATTCTTACGAGTTACATTGGTCCCGTGTGAGGTGTTAGTGCCACTCACGGAGCCGTTCGGGGGTTGTTTTTGGTTTTCATCAACTAGTGCCATGTTTTTCTTAAGTCCTGATATGTTTAAATTAATGTCTTATTCTCAAACCGATAATACTGTGATTACGTGGTCAGGTCCTACGAGTTACATTGATCCCATGAGAGGTGTTGGTGCTACTCACGGGACCGTTTGGGGGCTATTTCAGGTTTTCACCCACTAACGCCATGTTTTTATGCCTAATTCTAGAAATATGTAAATTATCATCGTATTCTCAAATCGAAAATACCATGATTTCGCGGT
This sequence comes from Sambucus nigra, assembly GCA_949130495.1. Taxonomy (NCBI): domain Eukaryota; kingdom Viridiplantae; phylum Streptophyta; class Magnoliopsida; order Dipsacales; family Adoxaceae; genus Sambucus; species Sambucus nigra. Next base: position 288,653,799 of record OX422208.1, read on the forward strand.
CAGCTCCTACGAGTTACATTGATTCCATACGAGGTGTCGATGCCACTCACGGGGCCGTTCGAGGGTTGTTTCGAGTTTTCACCCACTAACGCCATTTTTTTATGCCTAAGTTTAGAAATATGCAAATTATATTCGTATTCTCAAACCGAGAGTCTCGTGGTTACGCGATCAGTTTCTACGAGTTACATTTGTACCGTACTAGGTGTTGATCCCACTCACGGGGCCGTTTGGAGGCTATTTCAAGTTTTCACCCACTAACACCATGTTTTTATGCCTAAGTGTAGAAATATGTAAATTATCTTTTAATTCTCAAAGTGGGAGTCCGGTGATCGCGCCGTAAGATCCTACGAGTTACATTCGTCCCTTACGAGGTGCTAGTGCCACTCACGGGGCCGTTTGGGGGCTGTTTCAAGTTTCCACCCACTAATGCCATGTTTTACTTCAGTTCTGATATGGTTAAATTATCATCATATTCTAAAATCGAGAGTCCCACGATTGTGCGGTAAGTTCCTACGAGTTACATTGGTTCCGTGCAAGGTGTCGGTGCCACTCACAGGGCCGTTCGGGGGCTATTTCAGGTTTTCACCAACTAACGCCCCATTTTTCTTAAGTCCTAATATGTTTAAATTATTGTCGTATTCTCAAAATTGGAATCATGTGATCGCGCAATAAGTTCATACTAGTTACATGGTCCCATGCGAGGTATTGGTGCCACTCACGTGGCCGTTCGGGGACTGTTTCGGGTTTTAACACTCTAATGCCATGTTTTTATGGCAAAGTCTGGAAATTTACAAATTATGGATTTATTCTCAAATCGGGAGTCCCGTGATCGCGCGATAAGTTCCTATGAGTTACATTGGTCCCGTGCGAGGTGTTGGTGCCAATTACAGGGCCATTCGAGGGCTGTTTCGAATTTTCATCCACTAACGCCATGTTTTTATGCCTAAATCTATAAATATACAAATTATCATCGTATTCTCAAATTGGTATTCCTGTGATCACGCGGTATATTCCTACCAGTTACATTGGTCATGTGCGAGGTGTTGGTGCCACTCACGCGACCGTTCAGGGTTTATTTCGGGTTTTCACCCACAAATGCCTTATTTTGCTTAAGTCCTCATATCTTTAAATTATTGTTGTATTCTCAAAATCGGATTCTCGTGATAGCACGGTAAGTTCCTACCACTAACATTGGTCCCATGTGAGGTGTTGGTGCCACTCACGGGGCCGTTCGGGGGTTGTTTCGAGTTTTCATCCTCTAACGCCATGTTTTGTTATGTCCTGATATCATTTAATTATCATCGTATTCTCATATCGAGAATCCCGTGATCTCGGGATTGGTTCCTACGAGATACATTGGTCCCGTAGGAGGTGTTAGTTCGAGGGACGTTCAGGGGTTGTTTCGTGTTTTCACCCACTAACGCCATATTTTTTTGCCTAAGTCCAAAAATATGCAAATTATTGTCATATTCTAAAACCGAGAGTCCCGTGATTGCACGGTAAGTTCCTACGAGTTACATTGGTCCCGTGCGAGGTGTTGGTGCCACTCACGGAGTCGTTCGGGGGCTATTTCGGGTTTTCACCAACTAACGCCGTGTTTTGCTTAAGTCCAGATATGTTTAAATTATCGTCGTATTCTCAAATCAGGAATACTGTGATTGCGCGGTCAGTTCCTACGAGTTACATTGATCCCGTGCGAGGTGTTGGTACCACTCACGTGGCCGTTTGGGGGCTGTTTTGGGTTTTCACCCCCAAACGCCATCTTTTTACGCCTAAGTGTAGAAATATATAAATTAGCGTCATATTCTGAAATCGGGAATCCCATGGTTACGCGGTGAGTTCCTACGAGTTACATTGGTCACATACGAGATGTTGGTGCCACTCACGGGGCCGTTCGGGGGTTATTTCGAGTTTTCACCCACTAACGCCATGTTTTCATGCTTAAGTGTAAAAATAGGCAGATTATCGTCGTATTCTAAAATCGAGAGTCCCGTGATCGTTCGGTAAGTCCCTATGAGTTACATTGGTCTCGTGCGAGGTGTTGGTGCCACTCATGGGGCTGGTTTGGTTTTTCACCCACTAATGCCATGTTTTTACGCCTAATTCTAGAAATATGTAAATTATCATCGAATTCTCAAACCAAGAGACCCATGATCGCGCGGTAAGTTCCTACGAGTTATATTGGTCCCTTGTGACGAGTTGGTGCCACTCTAGGGGCTATTTTCAATTTTCACCCCCTAACCCCATGTTTTGCTTAAGTCCTGATATGTTTAAATTATCGTTGTATTCTCAAATCAGGAATCCCCTGATCGCACAGTCAGTTTCTACGAGTTACATTGGTCCCGTGCGAGCTGTCGGTGCCACTCACCGGGCCGTTCGGGGGCTGTTTCGGGTTTTCACCCACTAATGCCATGTTTTTATGCCTTAGTTTAGAAATATGAAAATTATCATCGTATTCATCAACTGATAGTCCCGTGATCGTGCGGTAAGTTTCTGCGAGTTACATTGGTCCCGTGCGAGGTGTTGGTGCCACTCACGGGGCCGTTCGGGGGATTTTTCGAGTTTTCACCCACTAACGCGATGTTTTTATGCCTAAGTCTTGAAATATGCAAATTATCATCATATTATCAAGTCGGGAGTCCCGTGATCGTGCAGTAATTTCCTACGAGTTACATTGGTCCAGTGCAAGGTGTTGGTGCCACTCACGGGGCCGTTCGGGGGCTGTTTCGGATTTTCACCCACTAACACCATGTATTTCTTAAGTCCTGATATGTTTAAATTATTATCATATTCTCAAATCAGGAGTCCCGTGATCACGCGGTAATTTCCTATGGGTTACATTGGTCCCGTGCGAGGTGTTGGTGCCACCCACGTGGATGTTCGGGGGCTGTTTCGTGTTTTCACCCACTAACGCCATGTTTTTATGCCTAAGTCTTGAAATATGCAAATTATGATCATATTATCAAGCCGGGAGTACCGTGATCATGCGGTAATTTCCTACGAGTAACATTGGTCCCGTGCGAGGTGTTGGTGCCACTCACGGGGTCGTTCGGGGGCCGTTTCGGATTTTCACCCACTAACGCCATATTTTGCTTAAGTCCTAATATGTTTAAATTATCATAATATTCTTAAATCGGGAGTTCCGTGATCGCGCTGTAAGTTCCTCTGAGTTACACTGGTCCCGTGCGAGGTGTTGGTGCCACTTACGGGGCCGTTCGAGGGCTGTTTCGAGTTTTCATCCACTAACGCCATGTTTTTATGCCTAAGTCTATAAATATACAAATTATAATCGTATTATCAAATCGGGATTCCTGTGATCACGCGGTATATTCCTACCAGTTACATTGGTCCTGTGCGAGGTGTTGGTGCCACTCACTCGACCGTTCGGGGGTTATTTCGGGTTTTCACCCACAAATGCCTTTTTTTGCTTACGTCCTCATATCTTTAAATTATTGTTGTATTCTCAAATGGGGATTCTCGTGATAGCAAGGTAAGTTTCTAACAGTAACATTGGTCCCGTGCGAGGTGTTGGTGCCACTCACGGGGCCGTTCGGGGGTTGTTTCGAGTTTTCAGCCTCTAACGCCATATTTTGCTTATGTCCATATATCTTTTAATTATCATCGTATTATCATATCGGGAATCCCATGATCTCGGTATCGGTTCCTACAAAATACATTGGTCCCGTATGAGGTGTTGGTTCCACTCACGGGGTCATTCAGGGGCTGTTTTGGGTTTTCACCCACTAACGCCATGTTTTTATGCCTAAGTCTAAAAGTATGCAAATTATCGTCATATTCTAAAACCAAGAGTCCTGTGATCGCACGATAAGTTCCTATGAGTTACATTGGTCCCGTGCGAGGTGTTGGTGCCACTCACAGAGTCGTTCGGGGGATATTTCGGGTTTTCACCAACTAACGCCATTTTTTGCTTAAGTCCTGATATGTTTAAATTATCATCGTATTCTCAAATCAGGAATACTGTGATTCCGCGGTCAGTTCCTACGAGTTACATTGATCTCGTTCGAGGTGTTGGTACCACTCACGGGGCCGTTCGGGGGTTGTTTCGGGTTTTCACCCACTAACGCCATGTTTTTTATGCCTAATACTAGAAATATGCAAATTAACGTCGTAATCTCAAATCGGGAATCCCGTGGTTGCGCGGTCAGTTCCTACGAGTTACATTGGTCACATACGAGATGTTGGTGCCACTCGCGGGGTTGTTCGGTGGTTGTTTCGGTTTTTCACCCACTAACACCATGTTTTTATGCTTAAGTCTAAAAATAGGCAAATTATCGTCGTATTCTAAAATCGAGAGCCCCGTGATCGTGCGGTAAGTCCCTATGAGTTACATTGGTCTCGTGCGAGGTGTTCGTGCCACTCATGGGGCTGTTTTGGGTTTTCACCCACTAATGCCATGTTTTATGCCTAAGTCTAGAAATATATAAATTATTATCGAATTCTCAAACCGATAGACCCGTGATCGCGTGGTAAGTTCATACGAGTTATATTGGTCCCTTGCGAGGTGTTGGTGCCACTCTAGGGGCTGTTTTGGATTTTTACCCCCTAACGCCATGTTTTGCTTAAGTATTGATATGTTTAAATTTCCATTGTATTCTTAAATCGGGAATCCCGTGATCGCGCAGTCAGTTCCTACGAGTTACATTGGTCCCGTGTGAGGTGTTGGTGCAACTCACGGGGCCGTTCGGGGGCTGTTTTGGGTTTTCACCAACAAATGCCACTTTTATGCCTAAGTTTAGAAATATGCAAATTATCATCGTATTCATAAATTGAGAGTCCCGTGATCATTCGATAAGTTCCTTCGAGTTACATTAGTCCCGTGCGAGGTGTTGGTGCCACTCACGAGCCCGTTCGGGGGATTTTTCGGGTTTTCACCCACTACCGCCATGTTTTTATGCCTAAGACTAGAAATATGCAAATTATCATCGTATTATCAAGCCGGGAGTCCCTAATCGTGCGGTAATTTTCTATAAGTTACATTGGTCCCGTGCGAGGTGTTGGTGCCACTCACGGGGCCGTTCGGGGGCTATTTCGGGCTTTTACCCACTAACGACATGTTTTCGTGAACTACTGATATGATTAAATTATCATCATATTCTCAAATCGAGAATCCCGTGATCGCGCGACAAGTTCCTACGAGTTACATTGGTCCTTTGTGAGGTGCTGGTGCCACTTACTGGGTCGGTCGAGGGCTGTTTCGAGTTTTCATCCACTAACGCCATGTTTTTATGCCTAAATCTATAAATATACAAATTATCATCGTATTCTCAAATTGGGATTCCCGTGATCACGCGGTATATTCCTACCCATTACATTGGTCCTGTGCGAGGTGTTGGTGCCACTCACGCGACCGTTCGGGGGTTATTTCGGGTTTTCACCCACAAATGCCTTATTTTGCTTAAGTCCTCATATCTTTAAATTATTGTTGTATTCTCAAACCTGGATTCTCGTGATAGCAAGGTAAGTTCCTACCAGTAACATTGGTCCCGTGCGAGGTGTTGGTGCCACTCACGGGGCCGTTCGGGGGTTGTTTCGAGTTTTCAGCCTCTAACGCCATGTTTTGCTTATGTCCTGATATATTTTAATTATCATCGTATTCTCATATCGGGAATCCCGTGATCTAGGGATCGGTTCCTAAGAAATACATTGGTCCCGTACGAGGTGTTGGTGCCACTCACGGGGTCGTTCAGGGGCTGTTTCGGGTTTTCACCCGTTAACGCCATGTTTTTACGCCTAAGTCTAAAAATATGCAAATTATCGTCATATTCTAAAATCAAGAGTACCGTGATCGCACGGTAAGTTCCTACGAGTTACATTGGTCCCGTGCGAGGTGTTGGTGCCACTCATAGAGTCGTTCGGGGGCTATTTCAGGTTTTCACCAACTAACGCCATGTTTTGCTTAAGTCCTGATATGTTTAAATTATCGTCGTATTCTCAAATCAGGAATACTGTGATTGCGCGGTCAGTTCCTATGAGTTACATTGATCCCGTACGAGATGTTGGTACCACTCACGGGGCCGTTCGGGGGCTGTTTCGGGTTTTCACCCACTAACGCCATGTTCTTATGCCTAAGTCTAAAAATATGCAAATTAACGTCGTATTCTCAAACCAGGAATCCCGTGGTTGCGCGGTCAATTCCTACAAGTTACATTGGTCACATACGAGTTGTTGGTGCCACTCACGGGGCCTTTCAGGGGTTATTTCGGGTTTTCACCCACTAACGCCATGTTTTTATGCTTAAGTCTAAAAATAGTCAAATTATCGTCGTATTCTGAAATCGAGAGTCCCGTGATCGTGCGGTAAGTCCATATGAGTTACATTGGTCTCGTGCGAGGTGTTGGTGCCACTTATGGGGCTGTTTTGGATTTTCACCCACTAATGCCATGTTTTTATGCCTAAGTCTATAAATATATAAATTATCATCGAATTCTCAGGCCGAGAGACCCGTGATCGCGCTGTAAGTTCCTACGAGTTATATTGGTCCCTTGCGAGGTGCTAGTGCCACTCTAGGGGCTGTTTTGGGTTTTTACCCCCTAACGCCAAGTTTTGCTTAAGTGCTGATATGTTTAAATTGTCATTGTACTCAAATTGGGAATCCCGTGATCGCGCAGTCAGTTCCTATGAGTTACATGGTCCCGTGCGAGGTGTTGATGCCACTCACGGGGACGTTCGGGGGTTGTTTTGGGTTTTCACCCACTAATGCCATGTTTTTATGCCTAAATTTAGAAATATGCAAATTATCATCGTATTCTTAAACCGAGAGTCCCGTGATCATGCGGTAAGATCCTACGAGTTACATTGGTTCCGTGCAAGGTGTTGGTGCCACTCACGGGGCCATTCGGGGGCTTTTTCGGGTTTTCACCCCCTAACGCCATGTTTTTATGCCGAAGTCTTAAAATATGCAAATTATCGTCGTATTATCAAACCGGGAGTCCCGTAATCGTGCAGTAATTTTCTACGAGTTACATTGGTCCCGTGCGAGGTGTTGGTGCCACTCACGGGGCCGTTGGGGGGTTATTTCAGGTTTTCACCTACTAACGCCATGTTTTGCTTAAGTCCTAATATGTTTAAATTATCATCATATTCTCAAATCGAGAATCCCGTGATTGCGCGGTAAGTTCCTACGAGTTACATTGGTCCCTTGCGAGGTGCTGGTGCCACTCACGGGGCCGTTGGGGGGCTATTTCGTATTTTCACTGACTAACGCCATGTTTTTATGCCAAAGTCTAGAAATTGGCAAAGTATCATTGTATTCTCAAACCGGGAGACCCGTGATCGCACGGTAAGTTCCTATGAATTACATTGGTCTAGTGCGATGTGTTAGTGCCACTCACGGGGCCGTTCCGTTCGGAGGATGTTTATGATTTTCACTCGCTAAAGCCATGTTTTTAGGCCTAAGTCTAGACATATGCAAATTATCGTCGTATTCTCAAATCGAGAGTCCCGCAATTGCGCGGTAAGTTCCTACGAGTTACATTGGTTCTGTGCAAGGTGTCAGTGTCACTCACGGGGCCGTTCGGGGGCTATTTCGGGTTATCACCCACAAACGCCATGTTTTGCTTTAGTCCTGATATGTTTAAATTATCCTCATATTCTCAAATTGAAAAACACGTTATCGCGCGATAAGTTCCTACGAGTTATATTGGTCCCGTGCGAGGTGTTAGTACCACTCACGGGGCCGTTCGGGGGCTATTTCGGGTTTTCACCCACTAACGCCATGTTTATATGCCAAAGTCTAGAAATTTGCAAATTATCGTCGTATTCTGAAATTGAGAGTCCCGTGATCGCGCGATAAGTTCCTATGAGTTACATTGGTCCCGTGCGAGATGTGGTTGCAACTCGGGGGGGCGTACGGGGGCTGTTTCGGGTTTTCACCCACTAACGCCATGTTTTTATGCAAAGTCTAGAAATATGAAAATTATCATCGTATTCTAAAATCGGAAGTCCCGTGATCGCGCGGTAAGTTCCTACGAGTTACATTGGTCTCGTGCGAGGTGTTGGTGCCACTCACGGAGCCGTTCGGGGGTTGTTTTTGGTTTTCACGAAATAACACCATGTGTTGCTGAAGTCTTGATATCTTTAAATTATCGTCGTGTTCTTAAACCGGGAATGCCGTGATTTCACGGTCAGTTCCTACGAGTTACATTGATCCCATGCATGGTGTTGGTGCCACTCATGAGGCCGTTCAGGGGCTGTTTCGACTTTTCCCCACTAACGCCATGTTTTTATGCCTAAGTCTAGAAATATGCAAATTGTCATCGTATTCTCAAACGGGGAATCCCGTGGTCGCGCGGTCAGTTCCTACGACTTACATTGGTCCCGTACGAGGTGTTGGTGCCATTCACGGGGCCGTTCGGGGGCTGTTTCAGGTTTTCACCCACTAACGCCATGTTTTTATGCCTAAGTCTAAAAATATGTAAATTATTATCGAATTCTCAAATCGGGAGTCCCGTCATCACGCGATAAGTTCTTAAGAGTTACATTGTCCCCTTACAAGGTGCTGGTGCCACTCACGGGGCCGTTCGGGAGTTATTTCGGGTTTTCACCCACTAACGCCACGTTTTGCTTGAGTCCTCATCGTATTCTCAAATAGGAAATCCCGTGAGCACGTGGTCAGTTCCTAGGGGTTAAATTTGTCCCGTGCGAGGTGTTGGTGCCACACACGGGGTCGTTCGGGGGCTGTTTTGGATTTCCACCCACTAACGCCATGTTTTTATGTTGAAGTCTAGAAATATGCAAATTATCAATGTATTCTCAAACCGGGAGTCGCGTGATCGCGCGACAAGTTCCTATGAGTTACATTGGTCCCATGCGAGGTGTTGGTGCCACTCACTGGGCCGTTCGGAGGCTTTTTCGGATTTTAACCCACTAACGCCATGTTTTTATGCCTAAGTCTTGAAATATACAAATTATCATCGTATTCTCAAACCGAGAGTCCCATGATAACGCGGTAAGTTTCTACGAGTTACATTAGTCCCGTGCAAGGTATTGGTGCCACTCATGGGGCCATTCAGGGAATGTTTCGAGTTTTCTCCCACTAACGCCATGTTTTGCTTAAGTCATCATATGTTTAAATTATCATCGTATTCTCAAACCAAGAATCTCGTGATTGTGCAGAAAGTTCCTACGAGTTACATTGGTGCCTTGCGAGGTTCTGGTGCCACTCACGGGGGCCATTAGGGGCTATTTCTAGTTTTCACCCATTAACGCCATGTTTTATGCTAATGTCTTGAAATTTACAAATTATCATCGTATTCTTAAATCTAGAGTCCCATGATTGCACGGTAAGTTCCTACTAGTTACATTAGTCCCGCGCGATGTGTTGGTGTCACTCACGAGGCCGTTCGGGGGTTGTTTCTAGTTTCACCCATTAACGCCATATTTTTATGCCTAAGTGTAGAAATATGAAAATGATCATCGTATTCTAAAATCGGGAGTCCCGCGATTGCGCAATAAGTTTCTACGAGTTACATTGGTCCCGTGGAAGATGTTTATGCCCCTCACGGGGCCGTTCGGGGGCTGTTTCGGGTTTTCACCCACTAACGCCATGTTTTACTTAAGTCCTTATATGTTTAAACTAGCGTCGTATTCTCAAAACGCAAATCACGTGATCACGCGATAAGTTCATACGAGTTACATAGTTCATACGAGGTGTTGGTGCCACTCACGGGGTTGTTCCTGGTTTTCACCCACTAACCCCATATTTTTATGCCAAAGTCTAGAAATTCACAAATTATCGTCGTATTCTCAATTCGGGAGTCCCATAATCGTGCGGTAAGTTCCTACCAATTACATTGGTCCCGTGCAAGGAGTTGGTGCCACTCATGGGGCCGTTCGGGGGCTGTTTCGATTTTCACCCACTAACGCCATGTTTTTATGCCTAAGTCTAGAAATATGCAAATTATAAATCGGGAGTCCCATGATCGCGCGGTAAGTTCCTGTGAGTTACATTGGTCCCGTGCGAGGTGTTGGTGCCACTCACGGGGCCGTTCGAGGGTTGTTTCGGGTTTTCACCCACAAATGCCTTGCTTTGCTTAAGTCATGATATCTTTAAATTATCATCGTATTCTCAAATCGAAAATCCTATGATCGTGCGGTTAGTTTCTACCAGTTACATTGGTCCCGTGCGAGGTGTTGGTGCCACTCACGGGGCTGTTCGGGGGTTATTTCGGGTTTTCACTCTCTAACGCCATGTTTTGCTTATGTCCTGATATCTTTAAATTATCATCGTATTCTCAAAACGGAAATACCTTGATCACGCAGTCAGTTCCTTCGAGTTACTTTGGTCCCGTACGATGTGTTGGTGCCACTCACAGGGCCGTTCGTGGGTTGTTTCGGGTTTCACCGACTAACGCCATGTTTTTATGCCTAAGTCTAGAAATATGCAAATTATCGTCCTATTCTCAAACCGGGAATCTCATGATCACAAGGTGAGTTCCTACGAGTTACATTGGTCCCGTACGAGGTGTTGGTGCCACTCACGGGGCCGTTCGGGGGCTGTTTTGGGTTTTCACCCACTAACGCCATGTTTTTATGCAAAGTCTAGAAATATGCAAATTATCATCGTATTCTAAAACCGGGAGTCCCATGATCGCGCGGTAAGTTCCTATGAGTTACATTATTCCCGTGCGAGGTGTTGGTGCCACTCACGTAATCGTTCGGGGGCTATTTCGAGTTTTCACCAACTAACGCCATGTTTTACTTAAGTCGTGGTATGTTTAAATTATCATCGAATTCTTAAATTGGGAATACCGTGATTGCGAGGTCAGTTCCTACGATTTGCATTGATCCTGTGTGAGGTGTTGGTTCCACTCACGGGGCCATTCGGGGGCTGTTTCCTGTTTTCACCAACTAAAGCCATGTTTTTATGCCTAAGTCCAGAAATATGAAAATTATCAGCGTATTCTCAAACTAGGAATCCCGTGGTCGCATGGTTAGTTCCTACAAGTTACATTGGTCTCGTACGAGGTGTTGGTACCACTCACGGGACCGTTCGGGGGATGTTTCCGATTTTCACCCACCAACGCCATGTTTTTATGCTTAAATCTAAAAATATGCAAATTATTGTCGTATTCTCAAACTGGGAGTCCCGTGATCGTGCGGTAAGTGCCTAAGAGTTACATTGAGGTGTTGGTATCACTCACGGGGATGTTCAGGGGATGTTTCGGGTTTTAACTCACTAACGCCATGTTTTTATGTCTAAGTCTAGAAATATTTAAATTATCATCGAATTCTCAAACCGGGAGTCCCGTGATTGCGCGATAAGTTCCTACGAGTTACATTGGTTCCGTGCAAGATGTCAGTGCCACTCACCGGGCCGTTCGGGGGCTCTTTCGGGTTTTCACCCACTAATGCCATGTATTTCTTTAGTCCTGATATGTTTAAATTATTGTCGTATTCTTAAATTGGGAAATACTTTATCGCACGATAAGTTCCTACGACTTACATTGGTCCCGTGCGGGGTGTTGGTGCCACTCACAGGACCGTTCGGGGATTGTTTCGGATTTTCACCCACTAACGCCATGTTTTTATGCCAAAGTCTAGAAATATGAAAATTATCATCGTATTCTAAAATGGGAGTCCCGTGATCACGCGGTAAGTTACTACGAGTTACGTTGGTCTCATGCGACATGTTGGTGCCACTCACAGAGCCGTTCGGGGTTGGTTTCGGGTTTTCACCAACTAACGCCATGTTTTGGTTAAGTCATGATATGTTTTAATCATCGTTGTATTCTCAAACTGAGAATACCGTGATTGTGTGGTTAGTTCCTATGAGTTACATTGATCCCGTGCGAGGTGTTAGTGCCACTCATGGAGCCGTTCGGGGGTAGTTTAAGGTTTTCCCCCACTAACGCCATGTTTTTATGCCTAAGTATAGAAATATGAAAATTATCATCGTATTCTCAAATAGGGAATCCCGTGGTTGCGTGGTCTGTTCCTACGAGTTACATTGGTCCCGTACGAGGTGTTGTGCCACTCACGGGGCCATTTGGGGGTTGTTTCCGGTTTTCACCCACTAACACCATATTTTTATGCCTGAGTCTAGAAATATGTAAATTATCATCGAATTATCAAATCGGGAGTCCCATGATTGCGTGGTAAGTTCCTACGAGTTACATTAGTCCCTTGCATGGTGCTGGTGCCACTCACGGGGCCGTTCGGGGGCTGTTTCAGGATTTCACCCACTAACGTCATGTTTTACTTAGGTCCTGATATGTTTAAATTATCATCATATTCTCAATTCGAGAATCTCGTGATCGCGCGATCAGTTCCTACGTGTTAAGTTGGTCTCGTGCGAGGTATTGGTGCCACACACGGGGCCGTTCGGGGGCTGTTTTGGGTTTTCACCCACTAACGCCATGTTTTTATGTCTTAGTCTAGAAATAGGAAAATTATCATCGTATTCTCAAACCGAGTGTCCCGTGATCGCGCAGTAACTTTCTATGAGTTACATTGGTCCCGTGCGAGGTGTTGGTGCCACTCATGGAGTCGTTCGGGGGCTTTTTCGGATTTTAACCCACTAATGCTATGTTTTTATGCCTAAGTCTTAAAATATGCAAATTATCATCGTATTCTCAAACCGGGAGTCCCGTGATCACCCGATAAGTTTCTACGAGTTACATTGGACCCGTGCGAGGTGTTGGTGCCACTCACGGGGCCGTTCGGGGGATGTTTCGAGTTTTCACCCACTAACGACATGTTTTTCTTAAGTCCTGGTATGTTTAAATTATCATCGTATTCTCAAATCGGGAATCTCATGATTCCATGAAAAGTTCCTATGAGTTACATTGGTCCCTTGCGAGGTTCTGGTGCCACTCACGGGGACCTTTGGGGCTGTTTCGGGTTTTCACCCACTAACGCCATGTTTTTATGCCAAAGTCTAGAAATTTGAAAATTATTGTCATATTCTTAAATCGAGAGTCCCGTGATCGCGCGGTAAGTTCCTACGAGTTACATTGGTCCCGTACGATGTGTTGGTGCCACTCACGGGGTCGTTCGGGGGCTATTTCTGGTGTTCACCCGTTAACGCCATGTTTCTCTACCTAAGTTTAGAAATATGAAAATTATCATCGCATTATAAAATTGGGAGTCCCGTGATTGTGGGGTAAGTTCCTACGACTTACATTGGTTCCCTGTACGGTGTTGGTTCCCCTCATGGGGCCGTTCGGGGGATGTTTCGATTTTGACCCACTAACGCCATGTTTTGCTTAAATCCTGATATGTTTAAATTATCATCGTATTCTCAATCCGAGAATCACGTGATCGCACGATAAGTTCCTACGAGTTTCGTTGGTCCCGTGTGAGGTGTTGGTGCCACTCACGGGGCCGTTCGGGGGCTGTTTCGGTTTTTCTCCCACTAACGCCATGTTTTCATGTCAAATTATAGAAATATGAAAATTATCATCGTATTCTCAAAGCGGGAGTCCCGTGATCATGCGGTAAGTTCCTTCCAGTTACACTGGTCCCTTGCGAGGTGTTGGTGCCACTCACGGGGCCGTTCGGGTTTTTTTTCGAGTTTTCACCCACAAACGCCTTGTTTTGCTTAAGTCCTGATATCTCTAAATTATCTTCATATTCTTAAATCGGGAATCCCATGATCGTGCGGTTAGGTCCTACCAGTTACATTAGTCCCGTGCGAGGTGTTAGTCCCACTCACGGTGCCGTTCGGGGGCTATTTCAGGTTTTCACCCTCTAACGCCATGTTTTGCTTATGTCCTGATATCTTTAAATTATCATCGTATTCCGAAACCAGAAATATCATGATTGCGCAGTCAATTCCTATGAGTTACTTTGGTCCCATACGAGATGTTGGTGCCACTCACAAGGCCTTTCACGGGCTGTTTCGGATTTTCACTGACTAGCGCCATTTTTTATGCCTAAGTCTAGAAATATACAAATTATCGTCCTATTCTCAAACTGGTAATCCCATGATCACGCAGTCAGTTCCTACGAGTTACATTGGTCCCGTGCGAGGTGTTGGTGCCACTCACGGGCTGTTTCGAGTTTTCACCCACTAACGCCATGTTTTTATGCAAAGTCTATAAATATGCAAATTATCGTCGTATTCTAAATCGGGAGTCCAGTGGTCGCGCAATAAATTCCTACGAGTTACATTATTCTCGTGCGAGGTGTTAGTGCCACTCACGTAGCCGGTCGGGGCTGTTTAGGGTTTTCACCAACTAACGCCATGTTTTGCTTAAGTCCTGATATGTTTAAATTATCGTCGTATTCTCAAACTGGGAATACCGTGATTGCCCGGTCAGTTCCTACGATTTGCATTAATCTCGTGCGAGGTGTTGGTTCCATTCACCGGGACATTCGGGGGATGTTTTCGGTTTTCACCCACTAACACCATGTTTTTATGCCAAAGTTTAAAAATATGAAAATATCATCATATTCTCTAGTTTCTACGGGTTACATTGGTCCCGTATCAGGTGTGGGTGCCACTCACGGGGCCGTTTGGGGGTTGTTTCGGGTTTTCACCCACCAACGCCATATTTTTATGCTTAATTCTAAAAGTATACAAATTATTGTCGTATTTTCAAATCGAGAGTTCCGTGATCGTGCGGTAAGTGCCTACGAGTTATGTTGTTCTCGTGCAAGGTGTTGGTGCCACTCACGGGGACATTCAAGGGCTATTTCGGGTTTTAACCCACTAACGCCATGTTATTGTGCCTAAGTTTAGAAATATGTAAATTATTATCGAGTTCTTAAACGAGGAGTCCCGTGATTGCGCGGTAAGTTCGTACGAGTTATATTGGTCCCTTGCGAGGTGCCGGTGCCACTCACAGGGTTGTTTCACGGTTTCCCCCACTAAGGCCATGTTTTGATTAAGTCCTGATATGTTTAAATTATCATCGTCTTCTCTAATCGGGAATCTCGTGATCGCGTGGTCAGTTCCTACGAGTTACATTGGTCCCGTGCGAGGTATTGGTGCCACTCGCAGGGCTGTTCGGGGGTTATTTCTGGTTTTCACCCAGTAACGTCATGTTTTTATGTCTAAGTCCATAAATATGTAAATTATCATCATATTCTCAAATCGTGAGTCCCGTAATTGCGCGGTAAGTTCCTACGAGTTACATTGGTCCCATACGAGGTATTGGTGCCACTCACAGGGTCGTTTGGGCGTTGTTTCGAGTTTTCACCCACTAACGCCATGTGTTGCTTAAGTCATGATATGTTTAAATTATTATCGTATTCTCAAACCAAGAATCTCGTGATCACGCGGTCAGTTCCTACGAGTTATATTGGTCCCGTGCGAGGTGCTGGTGCCACTCATGGGACCATTCGGGGGATGTTTCGGGTTTTCACCCACTAACGCCATGTTTTTATGCCTAAGTCTTTAAATATGAAAATTATTATCGTATTCTCAAACCAAGAGTCTCGTGATCGTGCGGTAAGTTCCTACGAGTTAGAGTGGTCCCGTGCGAGGTGTTGGTGCCACCCACAAGGTCGTTCGTGTGTTGTTTCAAGTTTTCACCCGCTAACGCCATGTTTTGCTTAAGTCCTGATATGTTTAAATTATCATCGTATTCTCAAACCAGGAATACCGTGATTGCGCGGTAAGTTTCTACGAGTTACAATGGTCCCGTACGAGGTGTAAGTGCCACTCACGGGGCCGTTCGGGGGTTATTTCGGGTTTTCACCCACTAACGCCATATTTTTATGCCAAAGTCTAGAAATATGCAAATTATCATTTTTTTCTCGAATTGGGAGTCCTGTGATCGCGCGGTAAGTTCCACGAGTTACATTGGTATCGTACGAGGTGTAAGTGACACTCACGGGGCTGTTCGGGGGCTATTTCGGGTTTTCACCCACTAATGCCATGTTTTTATGCCAAAGTATAGAAATATGCAAATTATCATTGTATTCTCAAACCGGGAGTCTCGTGATCACGCATTAAGTTCTTACGAGGTGATGGTTCCACTCACTAGACTGTTCGGGGGCTGTTTCAGGTTTTCACGCACTAATGCCATATTTTTCTTAAGTCCTGATATGTTTAAATTATCATCGTATTCTCAAATCAGGAATCGCATGATTGCGCGGTCAGTTCCTACGAGCTACATTGGTCCTGTGTGAGGTGTTGGTGCCACTCACGGGGCCGTTCGGGGTCTGTTTCGAGTTTTCTCCCACTAACCCCATGTTTTTATGACCATGTCTAGAAATATGCTAATTATAAACGTATTATGAAATCGGGAGTCCCGTGATCGCGCCGTCAGTTCCTACGAGTTACATTGGTCCCGTGCGAGGTGTTGGTGCCATTCATGGGGCCGTTCGGGGGCTGTTTCGGGTTTTCACCCACTAACGCCATGTTTTGCTTAAGTCCTGATTTATTTAAGTTATCGTCGTATTCTCAAACGAGTAGTCCCATGATCATGCGGTAATTTCCTACGAGTGACATTGGTCCCGTGCGAGGTGTTGGTGTGACTCACGGGACCGTTCGGGGGTTGTTTCGGGTTTTCACCCACTAACGCCATGTTTTTATGCCTAAGTCTAGAAATATGTAAATTAACATTGAATTCTCAAACCGAGAGTCCCGTTATCGTGCGGTAAGTTCCTACGAGTTACATTGGTCCCTTGCGAGGTGTTAGTGCCACTCACGGGGCCGTTCAGGAGCTATTTTGGGTTTTCACCCACTAACGCCATGTTTTTCTTAAGTCCTGATATGTTTAAATTATCGTCGTATTCTCAAATAGAGAGTCCCGTGATCGTGCATTAAGTTCCTATGAGTTATATTAGTCCTGTGCAAGATGTTGGTGTGACTCATAGGACCGTTCGGGGGCTGTTTCGGATTTTCATCGACTAACATCATGTTTTTATGCCTAAGTCTAAAATATGTAAATTAACATCGAATTCTCATAATGGGAGTCCCTTGATCGTGCAGTAAGTTCCTACGAGTTACATTGGTCCCTTGCGATGTGTTGGTTCCACTCACGGGGCCGTTCAGGGATTGTTTTGGGTTTTCAATCTCTAACGCCATGTTTTGCTTATGTCCTGATATCTTTAAATTTTCATCATATTCTCAAATCGGAAATCCCGTGATCGCGCTATCAGTTCCTACGAGTAACATTGGTCCCGTGCGAGGTATTGGTGCCCCTCATGGGGCCGTCTCGGGGGATGTTTCTGGTTTTCACCCACTTACTCTCTTCATCATTATGACTTCTCTTTGTGTATTTCACAAATTTATTAGCACCTCTACGAAACACATCCCCCAATCTATTTGTCTCACACATTCACTCATTGTATTTAGGATATCCCATCACAGGTACTACAAACAATAACTTATTAAAGGTAAGAAGCGTATATTTGTGGATTAATATAAACAAAACTTAGATTTATAGTATGTTTCATTTAATTATGTCTTATTTATATTTGATTTTTAAATTTCAAATTCAATTTATAATAGTAATTCATATTTCCTCTATCTCCTCTAAAGGGTGAGTGGTCCTATCCCATTCAAGACTGCATATTTCTGTAATATACTTAAGAGCTCATGCACACTGTTACGTTTTGAGAAAAAGTCGGCAGCATATCCCCAGAGTTCTCCAAGTACACGACATAGATTCGCAAGTGTGACTGTTATTTCAATTTATCAATTAAAATAACACTCACACTTGCCAATCTAGTATGTACCCAGAGAACATTAGGATACGACTGCAGAACTTCCTCCAAATGTAACGAGTTTAAGCCACTAAGAATATTATTATACAAATATTATGCAGTCCTTAACTGTCCAAACGGGACAATTCGAGAGATGTCATTACAGGGGTAATGACTTTCGAACGGGTCTAAGGGTTATTGAATGTGTATGCATAAGAACTAGAAGGTTAGTATCTATGCGCACTATATGTAATTCCAAGTATGTTTCGTTTAATTATCATAAATGAAATGTACTATATATATGAATTAATAATATATTGTCTGTGACACAAATTAATTTTAGAAAAAATTAAAAACTACCCCCCCCCCCCCCCCCCCACCAATTTGGATAATAATCCAGTGGCCATTCCACTTCTAAAATTAACCAACCCAACATCGGTCCACTATAATCCAACAACAACAACAATAGCAAACCAACAAATGTGTATCCCGTACTCCTTATAATTACTCTACTCAATTAATTCATTTCATCACGTCCTATAAATATATCATCATTGAAGCTATACAATTAAAGTTATAATTAAAGCTATATTTTATTAATCAATTTGTTTGTTTCAACTGTCACGGTATAATATCAATGTTTAACAACTTAATTTTGAATTCCAAAACAACAACATCTAACCCATAATATGTATTATTACTAAAAATCCTAAACATCAACTCAAACTAACTACTTACTAATTTAAAACCAACTATTAATAAAGGGAATCTAAAGGCTCCTAACTTATTTATATCTAATTAAAGTCATAATTAAATTAATACTAATAGTTATAAGTCCCAATTCCAATTCCTATTATGACTATTCCGTGAGAAAAATCTCAAATTTCAACTTTAAGTCTCTTAAACATGGGGAGAATAATCATTTACATATTTACGTATGAAACCAATAATGGGGAGAATTTAATGGGTTAATTACTTATCATTATGTATTAGCCAACAATATTTGGGTATTTATACTTATGGGTACAACATATATTTTGGTATTTACACATTTATGTATGAATCCCTAATTGTTCCATTACCCACACACATGGACACTACACACAGATTACACACACACACACCCTGACACCACCCTTATCGCCCACACACACGCACACTACACACACACTACCCCCACTCCCCCCACCCCCATCCCTACTGCCCCCTCCCCCCAACACACACACACACACTGCCCCCACTCCCCCCACCCCCATCCCAACTGCCCCCTCCGCCCAACCCACACACGCACACACACTTGCGCACACACCCACACACACTGCCCCCACCCCCTCCACCCCCCATACACCCACACGCGCATCACACACACACGCACACCACACCACACACACATGCACACATATTCATATACACACAAAGGAGAAAGAGAGAGAGAAACGGACCTGAAAGTAGAGAGAGCATCGCCGTAGAGAGAGAGAGAGAGAGATAGAGAGAGAGAGAGAGAGAATGTAGAAAAATAAAACGGTGGGAAAAAAAGGGAAGGGTTAATTTTACTGAAAAAGTTGTCACGGACCTGTCAAGGTCTTTGACCTTGACAACTTTCTAAGATTGTCATGGTCATTGACCGTAACAAGTCTGTGACATGTACATTTGTCACGGATAACAACCATGACAAAAAATGCCTATTTTTTTGTCACGATCAATGACCGTGACAACGGTGGCCACCACAAAGGTGGCAATTTGGCCTTTTTGGTGCTGTGATATGGCTTGTGAATCATATAAATGTTAAATGGGCAGACCTAATTATTCAATGATATGAGTCTTTTTATTTCTAATGAGATTTTTATAACCGGTGAGGATTAACAAATTTCAGTTCAAACAAGTTTACCACTAGTCTAATTGGGGTAGTGAGTGACATAAGAAAATCACACCACACACATATAAATGAAAAGACAACTGGTCCTTAACCATGTGATAAGTTCCTTAATAATTGGATTAGAAGCTTACAAATCGAATCTAATAATAATAGTTTACTAAACTAATTAAATATATGAATTTGCATATCTATATAAATATATCTCAAGACTAGGAGCATAACATAAAAGTTCAGAGAATTTTTTGTTCCTCAGCAAAATATATCTCAAAACTATCCAGAAAAGCAGTACATAAGCCGTCGTATTAAATTATTATATGTCTTAAAGACATTACATTATTATACATCACCCTATGCAAAAAACAGGAAGAAAGAGATGAGATGATATTAACTCACTCAAATACCATCTCACCGGTCGTATATTTGTGATTCCCTGAGATCGATTGGGTTGGGGATCTTGCTGGGTTAGGGATCTTGAAGGGTTGGGGACAGCCATATATATATATATATATATAAAATAATAGAGGAGGGATTTTTTTGTCTCCCCCAACTGATGGCTGAGATTACATCTTCGGAGACTTGGTCTTTATCAACTGATGGCTCAGATTTAATCTTAAGTTTGTGTCAAATGAATATATTAATCAATCGAATACAAGGTCTGCCTGCCAAGCTAAGTCACTAAAAGTACAACTACAGTGCATTCATTAAATGTGCCTAGCCTTTTTTCTTTTCGGGTACTACTAGGGTGGATGGATTGGATACATGGGTGGATACTTACGTTACGTTCTCTTCCGTTTTCATTTCCTGCAACAAAAATTTTGAGAGACATCTCTTCCGTTCAGCAATAAAATGTTATTTTCTCATCTTCTCACATGTAGGTTTCTTCTAATATTTTTTCCCTTCTTCTTACTATTATGGGTTTTACGTTTACTTTTTTACGAGGACTGCCTTTTGTTCCTTCTAACTTTTGTATTCTCACCTCTGAACTTTTGTACGAGGACTGCGTTAAATTTTTTATGAGGACTGCATTAAAACATGCGTGCTGAACATACTGCCTTTTGTTCCTTCTAACTTTTGTATTCTCACCTCTGAACTTTTGTATGAGGACTGAGTTAAAAGATGCGTGATGAACATACCTGGGTTTTGCGTCTACTCTTTTATTCTCAGATCTGAGACCATACATGGGTTGAAATAACATATGTTCGAGGACTGTAAAACCCATTCGTCCCTGTTATGGGTTTTGCGTCTACTGTAAAACCCAGTTCCCAAGTATATAACCCAGTTCCTAACTCTAAAACATGAGTTAAAATGCGTGTTGAACTGAACTTAAAAAAAGGGTACAAAATGTGAGAAGACCATTTTTTGTTACTCAAAACTGATATTACGTGTTTGTAGTAGCGGTAGAAAACTAAGCTTCTTAGTTTAAGGTACATAGAGATGTTTGTAGTAGTTTTTTATTTCATATGTGGAGATGTTTTTGGCACTCAAAACTGATATACATTATAAAGGAATGAGATGAGTTTGTTCACTATGTACATATCTCAGGTGGACTACTTTGATGTTTAGTTACATGATATCTCGAGCTATATCCTTAACACCACGATGAACTAATATACCTTAGAAGTAGGAGCAAGAGGTGGACTACTTTGATGTTTAGTTGCATGATATCTGAAGATATATCCTTAGCACCACGCTGAACTGATTTATTGAACTGAACTCCCAAAAAATGGAATATGCATTGTTATAAAATGGTATAAAACCAAAAATGGTATTGGCACATTTACTGATGTCACGTTATATGTTAATCGCACCATTTTTTTGGCACTTAAAACTGATATTACGTTAAACATGTGTTAAAATATAAGACCAGACATTACTTGAGGAGTATAAAAAAACATGTTGAAATAACATAAGTTTCAGGACTGTAAAACCCAGTCATGCGTGTTGAACCAACTCCAAAAAATGCTATAAAATGGTATATGAACTGCTATAAAATGGTACCAAACACTGAACTATGACATATGCATGAGAAGACCATTTTTTTGCACTCAAAACTGATATACATATATGATTATAAAACTTTCTACACTTCATTATGAACTGCTATAAAACTCTACATTATTTATGTGGGACTCAAAACTCATACCTTCACAGAACTGAGTGTTCCACGTTTAACTGCTATACATTACTTTGGCACTCAAAACTCATACCTATGATATGTACTTTCTAAATATCTACACACAATCTCAAGCTACACACAATCTCGAGGACAAGAGACCTGTTGCATGAAGAGTTTGGAGTTTGGGAGAGGACAATCTCAAGAATTTTGAAGCTAAAGAGTTGTACACTAACTTGAACTTACGGTGAGTTATCACAACTGTATAACACTCTTTGAAGTTTTCTAACACTCTTTGAAGTTATCTTACAGTGAGTTATCATAGTTGTATAACTGTATATCACATAACTTCATCCTTAATAAATGAATATGTATAACAAAATAACACGAACAAACCCGTTAGTTTGGTAACTTAAACTCCGACCAGCTATGTGATATATTATACATAAACAACTCTGTCCAGCTAACTGTATATAAACAGTTAGCTGTATATAAACCCGTTAGTTTGGTTTACATCATCTTGAGATACTATGTGATATAAACTCCGGCCAACTATGTGATATACTGTATATAAACTATGTGATATATTATATATAAAATAAATATCTATAACTGATGATGTAAACCCGTTAGTTTGGATGAGACTCAAACCAAAAAAACTCAAACTTCGTCCAGCTAAAAACAGTTTGGTTGCAAATCAAACTCAAACGAACAAATGATGATGATGTAAACCCGTTATTTTAGTGGAGAGTCAAACTCAAACAAACCAATGATGATGATGTATAACTGAAGAAGGAAACAAAATATTGAAGCATTTTTTACGTTTTTTTTTTCAAACAGTTTATTATTACTGAGTTTTTTAACAGCTAAAACTCTGGCCATCTTGGTTGAGAGTTTAGCACCTTTAGTTTAGTTGAGATTTTATTATAACCGAGTTTTTTTTTATAGCGGGGATGTATAACTTTGGTCATCTTGAGAGTTTAGCACCGTTAGTTTGGTTGCGAGTTTAGCACCATTAGTTTGGTTGACAATTTATTATAACTGAGTTTTTTTTTTATAACTGATTATGTATAACTCCGGACTAATTGTTTGAGAGTTTAACACCGTGTGATACAAAATCATGAAATATGCAATTTTTTTCATGAAAAATGGTTTAAAAGATTTTTTACGTTTTTTTTAAATAGTTTATTATACTTTTATTTTGTTGTTCATTTGAAGTTTTAAAAAAATTACAGTGTTTCATGTGTGTCTGAATTTATGAATGCAATCTTATTTTCAGTGTTATATCCATGTGCGTCTGTATAATGTACTCATGTTTGTTTTTATTTTTTTGTACGCATGCGTGTGTTTTGGTTATTATTCATTTCTACATGTTTTGGTTACTTTTTATCTTTTAATTTAGTTAGTAGTTTTAATGGTTAGTACTAAGCTTTTGGTTAGTTTTGTTTTAATAACAGTTGAAACATGGTTTTAATAATAGTTGCAGCATGGCTAACAAGAGTGTATATCAGATAAAACTATTGATTTAGAGATAACTGCATAGATTTATACGTGCATAGCTTACATGTGTTTGCAAATATCAAGGCGTCAATTCCCTGTGTGCCTTGCATTCGCAATGATAATTAATAAATCTAAGGATCAATCGGTAAAGTATGTTGGGATTGATTTGCATACACCAGTGTTTAGTCATGGGCAATTATATCTTACACTTTCGAGATGCAGTTCTTCAAATAGACTAAGTGTTCTTCTACCACAAGACGAACCTAACTCTACAACTAAAGTTGTTTATCCAGAAGTTCTATTATAATGCATGTCCATAGTTCATTGATACCATTCCTTATTCAATAAGGTAAGTTCAAATTTAAATATTTTATTTTATTTTATCCAATAAGAACCGTATGTAACATGAACCTAAAATTACGTTATTGATGTACTTTTATAGAATTGGGACTGCCACATTGAAGAATGGAAAAAGTGGAACGAAGGAAAAGGCCGGGTCTAGGGTGACAGAGTATGCAATGAGGTAACATTTCTTCTTTGTAATTTAAAATGCATGGTCTATATTTAGAATAGGATACTAATTCAGTGTTTTTTATATTTAAATTGCGGTGATTTTTCATCCACACTCGATGCGCATACGCATTTTGTCATCGACTTTTAAACAGGTTATGTTGAACAAGTATGGACATACATATGGAGACAAATGATATCATTCACTTGATCGTTGTACATCATTCATGACAAAATGCTTCATCTTTTTTTGTAATTCAATATTAAATATGGATGCCTGGATTTTGAATTATGTCTTATTTTGGGGGGAGGGGGAATGGAAGCAAATCATCATTTTTGTAATTCAATAGTAAACATGGTTATTTGGATTCAATATTGATTTATGTTAAATTTATTTTGACATTTCGAATCATATATATTTCAATGAATTGTAAAGGTATTATTACACCTACGAGTGTTAGTGTGGCATAACAAAACCAGTGTTTAGTCATGTTATGTTACAAAACGTGTAGCTAAAGAATGTTATAAAAGGTTTGTAACATCATTATTTATCACACCTATGAGTGTTAGTGTGCCATAACAAAAAATAATCAGGAGCAAATTTATCACCGTGCCTTCGGCACGAGTACACTCTGTAATTGGCAATAATGCTTGAAAGCAATAATTTTTGTCTTGCTAAATACATTTTTTTACCGCTCCAATCACATGGTATACCTCTATTAAATAAGAATAACTCAATAAATGTCTTTTGAAATGTTAATTTCAAATCAATGTGTCGATTTTCCTTTCATGTATAAAATTAATAGCTACTATAGAACAATTAAAATTAATAAATTTGAAGAATAGTAAATCATTAAAATATTATCACCGTGCTACCCGTACGGGTATGAGTGTATGATAAACATTTTACTTTTTATAAATATCTTTATTAATTATGTTTTACTTTTAGCATGTTAATATGAGTGTGTAAGTATTAAAAGGTGGTTTTGTCATTCTTTCTTAAAGTGACATTAATATGTTCATACGTACCATACATGGGAGTGTGAGTGTTCTATAATCATAAACATTCGAGAGAAAAATTTTCATCGTGCCATCAGTATAGCTATAAGTGTGATAACCACAAATATCTGTGAACAAATTTCTCACCGTGCCATCGGCACGGGTACACCCTAGTATATATATATATATATATATATATATATATATATATATATATATACAGAGAGAGAGAGAGAGAGAGAAAGAGAGAGAAGAAGAGATTTAGGTTTGTTGATGACGACCGGTATAGAGAGAGAAGAAGAGCTTTAGCATTTAGGGTTGAGTTGGATAGTGTTAAAGTGTGCGTGGTTTTTTTTAAGAAGATTGAATGTTAGTTTTTTTTATTACTTATTCTTTTTTAGCTAGGTACAATATGTGTTTTAACGAATATAAATTTTTTTAACAAAGTGTTAAAGTGTACACTATTTGTTACAAAATACTTGTACTTCACAAATTAACTCGGCCGGCCAAATTGTATTTTTGAGGAACATATTTGTCTAGCAATCAACTAACATAGAAAGTATTTCCAAATTATAATCAAATATGTTGAGTAAAAAAGAGAAGGGGTTAGGATAATGTTTTTTGGGAGGTTATTCAAGTTTTAAAATATGCATTGATGATAAGTATAAAAGTCCTAAATGTGGTGTAATTTGAGCTTACTGCTCGCGTTGTGTATGTATTGCATAGTGCCTATCACACGCCCAACATTTGCGGAATTCTTTTTGCAGTAATGCCAATGAGAAGGATATAATACTTATAGTTTATAATTTTAGATGTACAAATATATAACCTTTTGATCAACTGAACCTTGGGAGGTTTTCTCTTTCAGCTGGACAAAACATCACTTATCTGTCCATTCCTCATGAACACACCCTCAAATTTCATCTCCATCTCCATGAACAACCCTCCCACCCCTCTCTCCTCCATGATCTGCCCTTTTTTCTCCCTCTCTCACCCTCTACGCAAGGCCACCCTTCACCCTGACCTCAAATCCAACAAAATGTTGGCTACAATTGTAAGTATTTTTCCAAATTCTAGAATTTTTAAATAGGTTCTTAGGTTTTTAAATAGGTTCATTATTAAATTATTTGAGTTACCCTTGATTTTCATAGGGTTTTTAAATCGGCCCATTTTAAAGATGAAATACTGTTAGTCCATTTTCTTAAATATGTTCATTGGTTATTTGGATGAGATTTTTCTACTTACCTTTCATTTTAATTAAGGTTCGGTTTTTAAATTGGAGTATTCCCTAATTCTGAAATGAATTTTGTCTACTATTTTGATTATTGAATTTTTTATATATTTGCTCTGAATTAATTACTCTTGCAATTCTTAATTTCTTTAGTTTCTTTGGGTTTTGAAATGGATTTTGTGTTTGTTGTATTTAAATTGGATCATTGTTTCGATTTGAAATGGATTTTGTATATTGTTTTGATGTTTAATTATTTTTATATAACAAGGTTTGAATTAATTACTGTTGCAATTCTGATTTAATTTGAGAGTTTTAACCTTAGTGTTTTTTTAATAATCACTAGTGTATATTTACTTTGTATCTTTGTAAGTATGTATATTTGCATTTTGAAGATTTTTGTCTACATTAATCATCATCTTAAGGATGAAATTATGTTCTCTTTACTGATTAGTTTCAGTTTAACTGTTTGGTGTATGTAATTTGGTTTTGTAAACACTGAGACACATTGTAATTTAAAGTTAAAAGGTCATTATATGCTGAAATTAATTGCTTTGATTGGATTAATTTTAGAGTTCTGACTTCAATTTTTTTCTTACTAATTCATTTGTATCTCTGTATATTTGTATTTTTGGAGGTTTTATCTACATTAATCATCATCTTAAGGATGAAATCTTATTCTATTTGTTAATTAGTTGTTAAGTTGCTCGGTGTATGTAATTTGATTTGGTAGGCAGTGAGCTACATAATAATTTGAGGTCAAAAGGTCATTATATACTATAAATTGGTTAATTAATTGAATCTCTTTGGTTAATTTGAAAGCTTTGATATTAATATTGATTTTTCATGATCAAAGCGAGTATTTATTTCATTTTTACTAATTTCTTTGAATCTTTGTACCTTTTTTTCATGCGAGTTGACAGTGTTATTTGGAATTTTTAATGTACAATAATTCTCATATTATGGCTAAAATTTTATGCCGTTTTTATATGCATTAATCATCATATTAGGATGAAATCACATTCTTTTTGTTGCTTAGTTCACGATTATCAGATTAGTTGTTTGGTGCATGTAATTTGGTTTGGTAGATTATGAGACACATTGAAGGTGGTAAAGTCTACGATCGGGTTCTATCGGTGTACGTTATAATAGTATTTGATTTAGTTAAAAAAATAATGATTCCAAAGTTGTGGTAGCAATGCAAATATTGTAAATTAGGAACAAGCACATGAAATTTTAATGTGACCTATCCATATACTTGTGTTGAAACTACTATTGGTTATTTAGAAAATATTTATCATAAAGATAACTATATTTCAATCTTAAGATTTAATCCATAAACCATCACTTTTATTCTTATTGAGATAATGAGTTTGACAACATCTATAATGAAAAATTATTTGCATAGAATTCAAAATATGTACTCTATTAAAGATATCAAAACAAGAAAAAAAAAGTCAGAGTTAAAATCCTAAATATGAAAAATTACATTTTATAATTAGAGAAAGTGAATTACTCTAGTTTCAACATTTCACCATAACATATGAATTTTTATCTGCTTGTCATAAAATGTGGCATCCTTCAATTTGGCAACATCCTGAACCTAAAAATTAGTATAACATCTTAGTCCCATTTTTTAGATAATATGTAAACATGGCATTGATCAACATATTTATGAATAATAAAATTATAGGTAAGAGTTATAATGTGTGGAAAATAATTAACAATGTTTATATGTGTAATCTTGATTTACTGTTCCTTCCTCGTGGTCGAAATTTTCTTACTTCACTCATATTACATTTGTCTTATCGATTGTTTAAATATGTTAATATTAGCCAAATAAAAGCGAAATAGAATTTCAAGATGGTGGAAAGTTTCCAATATTGTTTTCGGTCATAGGTTGGTCAAAATGGTATTTCCTTAAATACCTTTTTATATTGAGATGGTTTGGGACCATTAGTGAGAGTGTAATAAGAGTGGGGCTATAAAAAAAATTGCAGGTTTAAATAAAAAAAACACAAAAGGTGATATTAGCACCACGATAATAACATTTCCAAAAATAAGAATTTTTACTGAAATCAAATTATTTACATGATATCCTAAATATTTTACCCCGAACATATCAAAGTAAGATTGCAAAGAGATTCCAGAACCTTAACTAACTTATTCAACTTAACAACACGATGTAATAAATTTAATTGTAGATCAACACCACGCCCCCTCTTTTGCACCTTGATGTGTGCAATGATAATACATGTTAAAAACTTACGAATATAAAAAATAAATTTTATATATATTTAATAGCTGCAAATTATCATATAAAACTTTTGTCCTTACTATTTTAAGTCTTAAAAATTATGGGCTCGTTTGGTTCTCTATTCAGAAAATTCGATTTAAATGTTGTTTTTAAATACAATTTTAAAATTCAATTTTTTGTGTTTATAATTATTGATACGCGTTTGGTAAACTTATTTTTAAATACAGTTTTTTGAAATTTTTACAAAATTGACAAACATATATATTTATATTATACATATGTGTGTGTGTGTGTGTGTGTGTGTGTGTGTATATATATATATATATAGTCTTGCTCTTGTGCGGATCAGTCCGCATTTAAGAGTGCGGACCGAGCATGTGTCACCTGAAGGTGAGCTCAGAAAAGAGAGAGAGTGCGCCTATAATTTAGACGATAATTTTTAGGTGCACGGTTAGGTGACACATGTCCGCTCCGCATTTTTAAAAGGCGGAGTAGTCCGCACAATAGCATTATTATTATTATTATTATTATTATTATTATATAATGATATTGCATGTATAATTCACTATAAAATTATATATATACATGAATTGATAATATTTTTTAATACATATGCACTATATGTCTAATTTATGTTATTTCATACATTAATAATATATGTATAAAACTATGTATAAGTGTCATGTATCTATTGATAATATTATCTAACTTTATACTATTTCATACGTAATTTTTATTTATAAATATTACACTTATATTAATGTATTATGTATGTACATTATATATTAAGATATAAATGTATTAAAATATTAAGAATGAATAATTCTGAATTGACAAATAAAAAACATAAATTATAAAATATCGTAAACATATTTTCTCAAAAACTTGATTATAACATAAAAATATTATAATTCAGTGTTTAAAAATAAATTATTAAACATAAATTTTTAGGAAAACTATATTTTAACAGAAAAAATAAAATTATAATTGTAAATCAAAACATACCTTATGTATTATTTTATTTGTGATTCTATCGAAGTAGATAAAAACTCTAATAATATAAAAAATACAAGTATAGGAAGGAATGCACGAATAAGTCGTAGACTAGAAATATTATTTGATGATAAAGCAGTACTTTAAGCACCTGAGATTGACAGATTCTTATCTGAGTACTGAATTGTCAAAACAAATTTAATGCATTTAAAGGACTTGGTTACGTCGGTTGTTGCCGCAGGTCAAGGCTGATAACTTCAACTCGGGCTTCGCACTGTGGCAGTTGAAGCTCAATGACGTTTCCATTCAACCATTACGAGAAAGCCCCCAAAACATTAAAATACGAGTCCTTCAATTTTAATTGAATTTTTGACATAATTTTTAAACAAAAATATATGTGATGACATATTATTAATTTATTTTCTGATTTTCTCATAAAAAAATTAATAGAAACCTTCTACTTCATTTGATAATTTCACTTTCAATAAAAAATTTAATTCTAATATCATTTTTCTTAAAATATTCGTCTTTTATCATTTATGGTTACCATCACAAGTGCCCCTATTATCATAATCGCCAATAATACTTCATTGTCACAAATCACGTAACCTATTTATTATATAGAATAATGTAATCTATTTATTCTGCTATAAATTAACATAACTGGAGATTGAGAAGTTTCAAACACAATTGCTTATTCTTCTAGCAACCAGTGTATTTGTTCTAGTGACAACTCTTTAAGTAACGAAATTGGAAAAATAATAAGAGTATATATCAAATAGTTTTTTGAATTTTTTTTAATATACGTTTAGTTCAAGAGTTTTTATTTTGCATCAAAAAGTCATTTATCATGTTAAAAAGGTTTTACCATGCCCTTGGCGCGGACCTTCAAAGATAAAAGAATAAGAGACTTTTTTGTACAAAATAAAAAACTTGAACTAAATGTATAGTAAAAAATATTTGAATTTTTTTAAAATATTTGATCCAAAATAATATGGTCTTTTATTCTACCAAGCATCATTCAAATAAGCAACTATTGAAAAATAGCTCTTGATATCATAGATAACGTGGAGATCTACGTAGGGGCTACTTCCATTAATCCATTGTTTTTTTATATGACATGCACGTTACCAAGTACTGCACCTTGGTTTCACATGCGACTTCAGAGTTTGACAAACTTTGTTTGAACACCGTCACCTTTTGATTTCTGATAACTTCCAATATCCCTTACGTTTTTATGGTTGTTAGCGATGGTAATTAATCATAAATTTTGAAGTAAATTTTGGTTTACGTACTCTACCGTTTGCCTAATTCAAAGCAACTAGACCGGCAGAGAAAAAACAATAGATTATGTAATTTTATGATTTAAAATAATATTGATTATGGAAATAGAACAATAAATATTTCGTTTTCATTTTTAGTCCCTATTTTCAAATTAAAGGGACATGTGACATGCTGTGATTGGTTGACGTTTTATGAATATGAGTCCGTGCCAGCGGCTTTATTCAAAAATAGGAACTAAAACTATAAATAAAATATTTATTGTCCTATTTTCAAAATACATATTACAATAAGTCCTAAATTTATAAAGTCCCAAAAACAAAGGTTAAAGTCCAAGTCAACTAGGTGAGCCAAAACTAGAGTCAGGAGACTTGGACAAGCTACGCAGCGATTATCACACCCGCAAGCTCACCCGTCGCCGTCGCCTCTAATACTCGCTAAAGCAGCTGCGTCATTCTACCTAATCCCATTTCAAAACTTTATTAAAATTTTAAATGTATTATGTACCCATCAAATCTTTCTCTAAATTTGCTCCCACCTGACTATTTGTTACAAAATATTTGTACTTCACAAATTAACCGGCCTGGCTATATTGAATCTTTGAGGAACGTATTTCTCTAGAAATCAACTAATATAGAAAGTATTTCCAAATTATAATCAAATATGTTGAGTGCAAAAGAGGAGGGGTGAGGATAAAGATTTTTTGGAACGTTATTAAGTTTAAAAATATGCATTGATGACAAGTATAAAATTCCTAAATGTGGTGCTTGCGTTGTGTATGCTTTGCATAGTACTTATCACACCCCCAACATATGCGGCATTATTTTGCAGTAATACCCATGAGAAGGATATAGTACTTATAATTTATAAATTTAGATGTAGAAATATATATTTTTAATCAACAAAACATAGGGAGATTTTCTCTTTCAGTTAGACAAAACATCACTTATCCGTCTCCAGAGGCGGATTCAGAAATTTATTTTAGGTGGGACATAAAGCATTGCCGGGGGTTCGGGAGTGGGAGCCCCCGAATTTTTTTTAGGTTACAAAGTTTTTAGGGGTAAAAATTTGAATTTTTTTCGCTTTTTTGGGTGAGGCACACCTCTAAATTTTAAAATTTTAAGGGTAAAATTTACGATTTTGAGATTTAGGGTGGGGCACTTGCCCCACCTCCATTCCACATGGATCCGTCCTTGTGTCCGTCCGTCCTGAACACACCCTCAAATTTCACCTCCCTCTCCATGAACAACCCTCCCACCCCTTTCCTCCAGGGTCCGCCCTTTCTTCTCCCACTCTCGCACTCTACGTAAGGCTACCCTTCACTCCAACCTCAAATCTAACAAAATTTGGGCTACAACTGTAAGTATTTTTTCAAATTCTAGGGTTTTTAAATAGGTTCTTAGGTTTTTAAATAGGTTCATTCTCAAATTATTCGAGTACCCTTGATTTTCATTAGGGTTTTTAAATCGGTCTATTTTTAAGATGAAATACACTCAGTCAATTTTCAAAATTTAGGGTTTTTAAATACGTTCATTGGTTATTAGGATGAGATTTTTTTACTTACCCTTCATTTTAATTAAGGTTCGGTTTTTAAATTGGAGTATTCCTTAATTCTAAAATGGATTTTGTCTACTATTTTGATCCTTGATTTTTTTTATATATTAGCTCTGAATTAATTACTCTTACAATTTTTAATTTCTTTATTTTCTTTGGGATTTGATATGGATTTTGTGTTTTCTACATTTAAATTGGACCATTGATAAGGTTTGAAATGGATTTTGTGTACTTTTTTTATGATTAATTATTTTTATATAACAAAGTCTGAATTAATCACTGTTGCAATTTTGATTTAATTTGAGAGTTTTGACCTTAGTTTTTTTTTTAATAATCAATAGAGAAGTTAATTGCATTTATTTATTTATTTATTTATTTATTCATGTCTTTATTTTATTCATCTCCATGAGAGTCGACTGTGTATTTAATTATTGGAGTTTTTATTTGCAATAATTCTCATATTATGGATGAAATTATATTCTAAGTTTTGAGAAAAATTATTCGGTGAATTTATTCTGGTTTCATAAACACTAAGATTCATTATAAATTAAGGTTAAGAGGTTATTCTATATTAGAAATTGGTTAGTTGATTGATTTTTTTAGGTTAAGTTGAGATTTTTGACATTAATGTTATTTTTTACATTTTTAACTATAGTATTTGTATCACTGTTCATTTACTTTGTATCTTTGTATGTGTGTATATTTCCATTTTTGAAGGTTTTTGTCTAAATTAATCATCATCTTAAGGATGAAACTATTTTCTCTTTACTGATAAGTTTTAGCTTAACTGTTTGGTGCATGTAAATTGCTTTTGTAAACACCGAGACACATTGTAATTTGAAGTTAGAAGGTCATTATATGCTGAAATTAATTACTTTTATTGGATTGGTTTAAGAGTTCTGACAAAATTTCCACCCAACATAAATCTAGTCAAAACAAATAGGTACATAGTTACATCATCTAGCCTTGTATGGATACACATCTATCTCATATATAAGTCGGCGAAATTTTGATCCCAAACGTCCGCCCAATTAAACGGAGAAGCCATCTCATGACTCGTACGCGGTTCACATTCAGTGAACCTCTCCTCCTTCACAGCCTTGGGTTCAATTTCTAGTTCGAATTCTCTGCTTCGTTTACGACAACCAGTGGTTTTAGTGTGGCAAGATTTTGCAATATCGAGCGGGAAGTTGACAATGGCTTTGCTACCACGCATGTTAAAGGCGGCTCTATCGTATGCTTTTGCTGCTTCAACAGCGGTGCTGAATGTTCCCAACCATACCCTACACCCGCGGCGGTTGGGATCTCGTATCTCCGCAGCGAATTTTCCCCAGGGTCTACGTCGGACCCCTCTGTAGTGTGCCCTCTCCTCTGTTGTACTCGCGGGCACCGTTTCTGGTTGCTGAGTCGACGCACTGATTTTCTTGGGTGAAGGTAAATTCACCTGCAGTGAAGGCCTTGGATCGCTGGAACTGGACCCAGAACTAGATGTAGAGCTGGAGGTGATATCGAATATGTTTAAATCCATAGAATCGGAGATTATACTTTGTGTCCATGAACAACTGGAAGTGGAAACCTCTGGTTTTAGGGTGCTGCTGCAATCTTCAATATTGAAAGTCGAGGTCTCAAAAGGAGATAATTCGTCTAGAAGATGCCGCCTGATTAGTTCTAAGGCTGAGATTTCTTCGGGTGTCGCCATACTAAATCTCAAACTCGACTTACTAGATTTCTGAATATCAAATGTAGAGCGAGAATAAATTGTTGAAATTGTTTTGATGAGAGTAGAAGGGGAGAGTTGACAGGTATATATAGCAGTGACTTTCAGAGACTAGTTCTACCCTATGGCAAGAAGCCTCCAAAATGCTAGAATGAATAGATCCACTTGACTTTTCGACCCTTAGGAATCAAAATGGATTGTTTCAAGTCGCGTTCTACTTTATTTGTTAAAATAAGGTCAATGTTTTATCCGTACAAAAATACAGCATTTCCTAGATGTTTCATATATATGCACGTTTGTACAAAGTCGAATTACTTCGATTTTGTAATTCTATTAAATATTAAATTTTGAAATTAATGAAAGACTTTTAAATTAATATGGTCCTAAATCAATTTGAATTTGAAGGCTTTTATTGACGTAATGAAAGATTTTATTGGGATACTTCAAGAGTTATGACTCTTGAACTAATTTCACTAAAGTCAATTTGATGACTAACTACAACTAAAATTTAATGAGGAGTCTATTGTGTCTTCTCTCTCCCTACAAATTGAGTGCTAAATCCTCCATCAATCTTACACTTTGGCAACACACGAATTTGGAGGGCAAGCGGGAGAAATTTGATCCTCCATTCCAACAGATTTCGAAAGCACAAGATGAATTCAAGATCAGACCTAGTTCAGGAATAATTTCAAAGGATTAAAGCTAAGTTCAAGAACAAGACATGAGTCGTTATGGATCAAAGTATATGCCTTCCTTTTATCCCTTAGATTCGACAAATTTAATCGTGAACATATATAAGAGTAAAGATCTTGAAAATAGTGCATAACTAGTTATGATTTAATTCTAGATTAATGTTTATGACTTATAGAATAATTAACGTTCTTAATTATGTTTACATGTGGTATAAGAACCTCCATTTTAATTTCATATTGTTTAGTTTAAATTATGCCATTAAAGAGAACCATAAAATCATGAAAAGATGAATTATTAATTTTTAGTGACAATTTCAACGGCATTTTCCGACTTTTTTTATGTATAAGAATTTATCAAAACTGACATGGTTTGACTAATATGGCCTTCTATGAAAAATTATTTTTTGACCATTCGAGGTCGTTTAGGCATTTGCAAATCAATTTTTCTTGTCGTATGATGACATATTGTTGATAAATCATTCTTATTTTCATATATTTAGTTGTTGAATATACTTATTATGTCCAAAATGATTTATGGAGTATTAGAAGCATGTCTTGAGGTTTTCATTTCAGTATTTATATCTTGATTTGATTAGGATTCCAACAAAGTGGCGTAATCTAAAAAATGTAAAAGCAATATTTTATGAATACATTCAAAACCTATGTTCGGGTTGCTCAAAGTTTCAAATACAATTTTGAGTGTTCGGATTATTAATGGTTTCATTATGTTGATCGATTAAGCTACTTTGATTTGGTTGCTTAAAGTTCCACTTGCAATGATTAAATTAATATTAAAGGGTAATATGTTTGTTAATTAAGGTTAATATAGATTGCTCAAATGTCCATTATTTTGTTAAATTTATAATCACACGGCCCATTTATGTTTGTTGAAAACATTAACAATTCATAAAATCCATCCCTTGAAATCCCCATTAGCCTTTTTAATATAGCTTCGTCCACTCTAAAGTTTGATGGCACTAACTTTACTAATTAAAGTGAACACATGCAGCTCACCTTGTGGGTCCTTTACCTGGATATCTCCTTTCTTATTTAATGACCCGATGCCATTACAAATTAGAGCAGTGAGACTAAAAATGAGGTGATCGAAGTATGGGAAAGGTCCAACAGACTGAGCCTAATATTTCTAAAGCTGACTGTTATCCCCTCAATTAAAAACTCTCTACCCTAGACTGATAGTGCCAAGGGATTTCTGAATAATGTCAAGCAATATTTCAGCAGGCTGATAAGTCCCTAACAGGGACACTGATTACTATCTTATCTCTAAATGTACTTGAGATTAAAATAAGCACGCAATACATTATGAGACATGTTACCAGGAACACATCATCCAAGTAACCATGAAATGATATCCATGTAATAAAATGAAATCATTCAACAAAGAAATTGAAGACCATAACCAAGATAATGAAGATTATAATCTATTAAAGTTGACTTAAATCTTGCATCAAAACTTAACTCTAAAGCCTAATGTGTTGTTCAGACATCAACCAGCCAAACATGAGAGTTCACCATCATCCCACAAACTATGATGATCAAACTCAAGAAAACATTACATCACAAGCCCACAATTGATGATTCAAGCAAGTTAAAAATGCTCAAAAGCCTTGATGATTATTAATTTATTTTGATGTAGTTTAGGAACCATTATACAAAAGTAAAGTAAAATAATTTTATCTTGTATGTGATCAAAGCCTACACACCTAAACCCACACTAGTTCTCCCTAAATCTAACATCCTCTTGCCTAAAACCTGAGAGGCTTAGTAGACTAAATCTTTATTTTAGTCGACTAAAACTAGTTTATCTAGCTAAACGTTTTGAAAAATAACTAAACCTCTCCAACCAAAAAATCACAAGGAGTTTTAGTCGACTACAATTCATTTTTAGTCGAGTAAAAGTGTCAAGATTTCAAGAATCAATTTTGGTAAAATCTTCCAATCTTTCATCCTATACCCTAACTTTTCCAACTTGATTATTAACCTTTTACCAACATTTTGTTGCATCCTAACACTATAAATAGAGCCCCTCACTTCTATTTTAAAACACACAAGCATACAAAACCATCTCCTTGAGAAAATCTCCATCATCCTAGCTTATGCAATTCTATCCTTGAGTTTCTAGAGAGAAATTAAGATAACCCACTTGCGAGTTTTAAACCCCAAAACTCCATTAAAATCATAGCTTCAAGAAAACCCACTTAAAGCTATATCCATATCCCTTATCCCTCTTTAGTAAAGTTACAAGCCAAAACTTACTTGTGCTAAAACCATAACTCAAAAACCCACTTGAGTAATATACTTGTGATACTTGTTTACTTATTTTTTTTTAGAGAAAAAGTAAATCCATACTCCCTTTTTTTGTATAGCAACTTTGATTTACATTTTGGTTACGGATCTTATTGTTAGGACTCACGATTAACGTCATTGTATCTTATCGGTCAGTAGTGTCATTGCTGCGGGTAATCAAGTCATTTAAAGTCCTTGGCCTATTATATGGATATCCCTTGGGAAAGGACTAGGGTATCGTCTTTTTAGTTGTAGTTTGCAAGGTAGAGTTCCTTTTAAGGTTTTGGTTCCATCGTTTGGAGATAGTGGAGTCCTCGAGCACCGTTTCAAGCGTGGACATAGGTAGTGGATAAACCACATTAAAATCTCTATTTGCATAGTTTTATTAATCTCTCTCTTTATACTGCTTATAATTACCATTGATTAAATGATTAATATTAAATTTATTTATCATATTGCAATTAATCTTTACAATATAGCTAAGAAAGTTTAAAATTGCCATTAAACCCATATACCCAATACAACCCCCTCTTGAGTGTATTTTCGGGCCAAATATTGGTATCAAAGCCTAACTCATAGATATTTTCCTTAATATATGTTGAGTTTAAATATTGAAAAGTTAATGTCAAGCCATCTAATTTTTTTAAAAAGAAATGACATACCCATGTTTTCAAGAGAATATTTTAAACTCTGGAAAGCTAGAACAACGTACGTGATTCAATCTCTTGATTATTTTTTTAGAAAATAATTAGTGACAAGAATTGAGCACTCTTGGATATATTAAGTATCTCAAAGAGAACTGAATTGAATAATGAAATTATGATAATATTACACTCTTCTATAGATAACGTTGTTGTAAGAAAACTAGTACACTACAAAGAAGCAAGTGAAATTTGGGATATTCTTATAAAAAAATATTCAAAAGAAAACACATTAAATCACACTAAAGTTATTATAAAGGAAGCCAACACATCACTAGCTTTGTTTAACCAAATTCAAGAAAGTGAAGAAGAATAAAAATCCTTCTTTTACCAGCAAATAAAAAAAACATCAAGAACTCCAGATACCACAAGGAATGAAATTATCAGTGAAGAAAGTTCATGTTCTTCCTCTCACCACAATGATGCTACAGTCAATGAAAAAGTTGAATGTTTGTCGTCTTCTAAAAATAAAAAAATCAACGATCCCCATAAGGTTAATATCTCATTTATCGATTCTCTCAATACTGACCAACTCTCCAAAGAAGACATAAAAGAAGCATATTATCACCTTCATAATTTTTACCAAAGAACAATAATTAGCCATAAAAAATTAGCTGATATCCATACAAAAATGCAAAATAATAATAAGTTTTTTCATCCAAAACAAAAACATGTATTTAGAAAAATTAAAAACTCAAAGAAGAAAACATAAATTTGACATAAAAAATTGATACTAAAAAAACCAAAGCACCTCAAGACATATCCCTAAGGGAAAAAAATTTAAAATTAAAAGAAGAAGTGAAATAATAAAAACACGCCTTCTACAAATATGAATCAATTGATCACACTTTAAAATCAATAATTGAACAATCAGAAAATAGGCCAGGTAAAGAAGGTCTAGGTTTCAGAGGAGAATCTATAAATAAAAACACAAAAATAATTTTCATAAATTAAAAACTTGTAAAATAATGTAAATAAAAAGAAAATAAACTTAGAACAATTCATAGGCAAAATCAATACTAAAAAATGAAATATTTGCCACATTGACTTCAATGAATAAAATATTAAGTCAAGTCAGTTATCAAATATACCAATACATAAAAAGATCATCTTTTCTATTAAGTGTAAAAAGAGATACCACACGTATATCAATTATTCAATCAAAATACCAATGATTCTCCATAAGGAAAATGTTCTTCTCAATAAAATTCAAAGGAATACTCCATATTGGAAATGCAAAAAAGTCCAAATTATGAATCAATTAAGTCCCCCCAAAGAAATTCATTTCAATATCAATTCAAAAACTCAAATAAAACCAAAGGATAGTACCATACTTTATATGATTTTGTCCATTATGAACGTATGAATTTAAAAGGTGAAAGATGGAATAAAAACAAGAAAAAGATATATGAATAATTTTCTTCCCAAATAAAGAAAAACCAAAGTGTTTCTCTAAAAATAAAAGGGGTCCCACTTACTATATTATCACTTAAAAGAAAATATATCGTATATCCTGTTTGGTCTTACCTATCAATATACTATTTAAGCTACGATGGAAACTTTATGTTTTGTTTATAGACTTTAAAGTACACTCATCATCTCCTAAAATTCATTCCTTAATTCCAACAAAGAAAGAGAGCCCTATTAACACTACAAATGAATAAAACCCATTTGCAAACATCCTTATCACCACATTTAAAAGTCATCATCATACGAAACAAAATAAAAGAAAATAATCTTACCATACCTATCATAAAACATAACTCATTGTCAATTATAAAAGGAGCCTTCAAAGAATATCCATCGTAACCCGTAATACCACACTTTTTGAAATAAGCAAGTTAATTAAAAAGGAAAATATCTGACATTTTTAGTTCACTAAAAGTAGGCTTTAGTCGACTAAACCTGAAAACTAAAGTTAAATTCTTGCTTAAATCTTTAAATGATTCCTCATATTCAAAACGTATGTAACACCTCGTAGAATTGGACCATTTAAATTTAAATCATTGTATATATAAAGTGGAGAAAATATTTTTTTATTTATTGTTCAAAGTATTTTTCGTATTTAAAGTGTTGGTTTGATTTTTAGAAAATGAGAATTTCGATCGGAATTAAAACTAGATTTAATTTGGAGACTTTAACTTTTTTTCTAAAACCGTGGCAAAACTGGGTCGCTTAGGACATCTGAACCGGTTTAGATGGATTGGCAAACCGGTTTGCCCAGGTCGGTAGTTGATAATTGTTTTCTTTTTTTCCGTTGTTGTGTGGGATTAAAACTCTTTATTTTCCTTAAATAAAAAGGAACCGGTTTAGGATTTTCAAAACACTTTATAGCCTTCTCAAAAGTTAGTAGCCTCTCATAAAATTCATCATCTCTTTTCCCTAAAACCTAAATCCATTTTAAACAACCTTTAACCCAATATTTAGAGGACAATACCCAGTTTTCTCAAGATCATCCAAGAACATAATTTTGACATCTTCTCGAGAGGAACGCGACCATCAATTCAGAATTCTCACATGATTTTTCTAAGGCATGGATACTTCTATTCGTTCTCTTTAGTATTATATGCATTTTAAATATCTCCTAAACATTAATTTACATGTTTTTCTTAAAATGAACTAAAAATCTTAATTAGATAAAGTGAAATCTATACTAGGACTGTTTGTATGAAAAATCTTAATATGAATTAAGACTTATAACCCTTGTGTGCTTAGGGTAGAGGATAGATTTTTGTTAATGGATGTAGATTTATATGTTAGAAAACCATAGTAGCCTTACTAATTGAAAGTGACTTGTGAAATCATATAAAATTATGTAGGTGTGGTAAAAGAGAAATTATTGTTGTGTGCATAGTAAACTTCCTTGATGATGAAATCATATTAGTTGCATAAAATAAGTTTCTTAATTATGAAGATGGATTGAATGGATGAAGTTATATTAATTTGTGATCTTATGAGAAATTTGTAGAATTGTTGATAAAATGTCTTATGTGATTCAATGCTATTTGACACTGCGGGGATGACATGATTTTTGGGTAGTTATGCTCTCACCTTAATTTTAAGAGATCTTGCTAGTTATGAGACTAGTAAGTATGTCTTAGTCGTGGTTGACAATTTCTAGGTATGGGACTAGTTAATCTAGATTCCTACGGAGGTAATATTACGGGGTGGGGCTGATTTTTGTGTCGTTCCGTTGATTTTGAGGATTTACACTCGATAAAATGGTGGAGCAAATAGAAATTGCAAATTAATTCCTAAGATAATAAATGGATATTAAAATGGGTTCACGTCTTCAATAATTGCATGATTGAAAAAATACGAGTTGACTGGATATAGGGACGTGGGTGTCTGTTGGCATCATCAATAAGTGCAGGGCTAACAGAATACGGGCTAACTGACTATTATGGCATGATGTGCGTGGAACCTCGTCAATAAGTGAAGGGCTAAAGAAATTGGGCCGTTGGCTATAACGAGGGGAATGAAAGTGGTGAAAAGCTTTAGGCGGGCTCGAATAAGTGTAGGACTAATAGGAAGGTCGGTTGGCTGTAACGGTGCCGCTGTAATCATAATTTGATTAATTGAATTAAATGGGATTAATCACTTAATATAATTAAATGATAGAAAAATAATTATTGAACTTATAAAATGGTGATCGGTTCATGTGGGCAATTAGTGGTAATTTATTTTACTCGTATCGCTAATATATATCTCATTTGTTTAAAATACTCTGTTGTGATGTTTATCGCGTATAATGCTACTGTCTGGATTCTTGTACCTTAATTCGAAAAAGTAGCTAGTATTCATATGGTGGGTTCTGAACCAGTGCGTTGACTAACATTTCAGGTTTAACACTAGAGTAGTTGCATAGGAGTGATTGGGGATATTTTGGGATATGCATTTGGAGATTTATTTAAGATGCTTTAGTAATCTAGGATTACTTTCCATTTCGTCACTTTTATTTATGGACTTAGTGGGACAATCGGTTCTACAATGGTTTACGGATTTAGTAAGATATTTATAGCTAGACTATTTCATTTTGGTTTATTTATATATTTGGAGTTGGATTTTGGGAGATAGCATGGTAATGGATTTTGTTATTGCATGAATGTTTATATTGATGGGATTAAATTTGAATATTATCGTGTGGAGAAATTTTATATGTCTCATATCTCTCTGTCACATGCTAAGAATGATGACTTATTTAGTGACGTCCGACATAGTTTGGTGGCGGCAGCTGGCTACCTTGCTTGACAGAATGGGCGAGCAATTACAGATAGTATCAAATAATGGTCTTAGGTCTCGTAGGTTATGAGTCCGTTTTAGCTTCCGTATGACTTGTATTTGATTACTTTTGATGTTTTGTACTTTTAGTTATTCCGAGTCTGATGTTATTTTCTATCCCTATCTTTTCAGATGTTGAACACTAGGAGATCTGGAGATAGGAGAGAGGGTTCAGTTTTTGGTCCTGTAGCTCCGGGGAGGTAGGCTCAGTTTATTTTAGGTGCTAGAGAGTTAGCAGCTATCGTTTGTGAGGCCACAACGACCGGTATTGAGATCGGGAGACAGAGATGGGTGAATCTAAAGGAACAACAGCGGGGTACACCCGCTTCGACTTGGGAAAGGGTGAGGGCCAGTTTCCATAAGGGCAATCCTCCTACCTTCGCAAGAGGATCTGACCCAATGTTTGCTCACCAGTGGAGGAGAGACATGGAGAGGCACTTGAGGATGGTGGACTATACAGATGTGCATAACACTATACTAAAAACAATAATTTGACACACCTTGATATTAAAAATCTGGTACAGTTATCGACTTTATTAATTGTATCGATATATGTGGACTATTCTTAGGTATGAAAAATCATTAAGGAAAATGTGCAATGTGGGAATAATTGAATTATAAATATAGCAGATAGTATAGACAAAACTTATTATTGTCAACATATTTTGGGAATAGTTGACTCATACGAAGCTCATTCATCTCATTTTGTGAATATGTTAGAATTTATATAAAAAACATATGTTTCACAAATGGTGGCAGCATCTAAAAATGAGAGAGGGGTGGTGGGGGACATAAACCTTAACCCATTGCAGTAGAAAAGCAAAAAACTATGAGATTTTTATGACAACCATTATACATCAAATAAGCACCGAAATAAAACTAGATTCAAAACTGGTTTTGCTTGCTTAGCCTTCAAAATGCTCATTCCAATTGTAACCTAACCTTAGTCATTGCATACATGTTGATCATTTAGATACATAAATGATTTTATATCAGAAATGATATAATTTAGGGGTATATTTGGCCTTATAGAAGAATGGGCACTCATAATTTCTCCTATCAATGATGTTTTGAATTGCTAAATTGATGTCCTATCTATATAATTTTGTGTATTCCTAAATCATTGGATCATCGGGATCTTAAAGATGATGTGAGGCAGGAGCTTCCAGCTTGTTTCATATTTAGAAGTACTTTGAAGTCATAGCTACTCATTAATTTAATTGTTTCTCACATGTTGTATTGGTCATGCTTATGTATTAGGTTGAATGGATGATGATGGACATTGTTGTTGATTAAGATAAAATTACAAGATGGAGAATGACAACACAACACAAGGCATATTCAAGAAAAGCTGTTGAACTAGAATTTGCGGAACAGGTATAAATGACCACACAAAACCAAGTAGTAGTTTTATTTTTGTATGTGTTAGTTTGATTTTTTCACTTCATTGGAAATTTCCCCTTTGTTTGAACCGCTTAAATAGTTCAAATGTCCAACTATGCAATGTTATTTGTGTCATCATTATTCTAATAGTGGCCTATTTAGAGTAAGCTTCAAAACATGCCATTAGAGGGTGAAAATGCAAAACAACCCCCAAACGGCCCCGTTAGAGGCACGGACACCTCGCACGGGACTTTGTAACTCATACGATCTGACCGCATATTCACGAAACTTTAGGTTTGAGAATATGATGATAATTTGAAATATCGCGAATTTGGATTAAAAACATGACATCAAAGGGTAAAAACCCAAAATAACCTCCAAACGGTCCTGTAGAAAGAACTAACATCTCGCACGGGACCAATGTAACTCGTAGGAACTGATTGCTTAGTCACGGGTCTCCCGATTTGAGAATATGATGATAATTTAAAAACATCTAGATTAAACTTAAAAATAAGCCGTTAAAAGGGTGAAAACCTATATCACCCCCTAAACAGCTCCGTAAGAGGCATGAACACCTCGCATAGAACCAATGTAACTTATAGGAACTGACCGCGTAGTCACTGGTCTCTCGATTTGTGAATATGATGATCATTTGAAAATATCTAGATTAAGCTTAAAAACATGTCATTAAGAGGGTGAAAACCTAAACCATCTCTCATACGATCCTATAGGATGCACTAACACCTCGCATGGGACCAATGTAACTCGTAGGAACTGATCTGTTAGTCCCAGGTCTCCCGATTTTCGAATACGATGATAATTTGAAAACATCTAGATTATGCTTAAAAATAACCCGTTAAAAGGGTTAAAACCCAAACTAGCCCCCAAACAGCCCCGTAAGCATGAACACCTCGCATGGGATCAATATAACTTGTAGGAACTGACCGCGTAGTCACGAGTCTCCCAGTTTGAGA
Source organism: Sambucus nigra (assembly GCA_949130495.1). Classification (NCBI taxonomy): domain Eukaryota; kingdom Viridiplantae; phylum Streptophyta; class Magnoliopsida; order Dipsacales; family Adoxaceae; genus Sambucus; species Sambucus nigra. Next base: position 288,697,781 of record OX422208.1, read on the forward strand.
ATATGACAATAATTTGAAAATATTTAGATTATGCTTAAAAACATGTCGTTTGAGGGTAAAAACTCAAATCAGTCCTCAAGTGACCCCGTGAGAGGCACTAACACCTCGCACGGGACTAAAGTAACTCGTAGAAACTGACGGCGTAGCCACAGGTATCACAATTTGAGAATATGATGGTAATTTGAAAATATCTAGATTAGGATTTAAAACAAGACATTAAAGGGTGAAAACCCAAACGGCCTCATAAGAGGCATGGACACCTCGCAGAGGACCAATGTGACTTGTAGGAACTAACCACGTAATCAAGAATGTCTTGGTTTGAGAATATGATGATAGTTTGAAAATATCTAGATTAGGCTTAAAAATAAATCGTTAAAGGGTACAAACGCAAATCATCCCCCAAACGGTCCCGTAAGAGGCACGAACACCTTACACGGGACCAATGTCACTCATACGAACTGACCGTATAGTCATGGGACTCTCCATTTGAGAATATGATGATAATTTGAAAATACCTAGATTAGGCTTAAAAGCATGCCGTTAAAGGGTGAAAACCCAAACTATCCCCAAAACGGCCTCGTAAGAGGCATGAACACCTCGCATGTAACCAACGTAACTCATAGGAACTGATCGCGTAGTCATGGATCTCCCGGTTTGATAATACGATGATAATTTGAAAATATCTAGATTAGGCTTAAAATTAAGTCGTTAAAGGGTGAAAACCCAAATCAACCTCTAAACAACCCTGTAAAAAGCATCAACACCTCGTACGGGGATCAATGTAACTCGTAGGGACTAACTGTGTAGTTATGGGTCTCACGATTTGAGAATATGATGATAATTTAAAAATATCTAGATTATGCTTTAGAACAAGATGTTAAAGGGTGAAAACCCAAACCACCCCCCAAATGGCCCTATAAGAGGTATGAACACCTCGCACGGGACCAATGTGACTCGTCAAATTTGACCATGTAGTCATGGGTCTCCCGGTTTGAGAATATGATGATAATTTGAAAATATCTAGATTAGGCTTAAAAATAAGCCGTCAAAGGGTGAAAACTCAAACCTGCCCCCAAATAGTCCCGTAAGAGGCATGAACATCTCGCATGGTACCAATTTAACTCATAGAAAACTGATCGCATAGTCACGGGTCTTTCGATTTGAGAATATGAAGATAAATTGAAAATATATAGATTAGGTTTAAAAACATGCCGTTTGAGGGTGAAAACTCAAACCAATACCCAAACGGCCCCTTAAGAGGCACTAACACCTCGCATGGGACTAATTTAACTCGTAGGATTTGACCACGTAGTCATGAGACTTCCAGTTTGAGAATATAATAATAATAATTGTAGCTCACGTATGCAATTTTTCAACTTAAATAAGAGTTTTTTTTAAGTTACTTGGTTACTAATATCATCTCATTTTTGTATCCTATTTTTTTTGGATAGCATTTTATCGTTACCTTTTTATCCACGTGGAACACACGAATAAGTCAATGGTTTACAACAAGGGGATTAGTTATTTAATGTCGTTAATATTCAGGATTTTTTTGTGTGTTATGGACGTTCGGGCTTTTGTAGTTTTGTTGTTAACTTTTATGGCCATGCGAACTTTTGTAATTTTATTATTATATTTTATGGCCGTACGGGCTTTACATTACGCAAGTTTTATATTAACGGGTTTTAGAATGTCCAGAAAATAGAGGAAACTCTACCCAATTTTTTTTAGTGTGTGAACTATTAAGACTTATAATATTTTGAAATGTGTATTTACATTAGTTTATCAACGTGGGAAATTCGCAATTTGTGAATTTTCTTATTTTCAAATAATTAATTATTTTTCTTTGATCAAAAAATTTGGCATAGTTCAAAACCGTGCCAAAAGTGTGTCAAATTTAGCCACGGTTTTGAGTTGTCCCAAAATGTACTCAATCTGGCACAGTTATAAATTGTGTCAAAAATATCAAATTTTGGCACGGTTTAAAAGTGTGTCAGAAGTATTCCTGTTTGGTCAAATCTGGGACGGTTTTAAACCGTGCCAGAAAAAAAATGACCATTTTAGAACACCTGATTCTGGCACAGTTCAAAACCGTGCCAGATTTGATCTAGCACAGTTTTAAACCATGCATATTTGCTATTTTTGATGTAGTGTAAATAGATGTTGGCTATATTTAAGCTGACGGGAGATGCATTCACCTATTTATAACTAACCTAAAACCCTCCTCTTCACTTATATCTTCTCATTTTTGACATCTATGTTTCCTCTTGAATTTATAACTCTAAATATTCATTAGCAAAAATGAAACTAAGAGGTCCCAATAATAACATTATTCTTACCTCACCATTTACTTTAAATAACCACTTCATCTCCAACTATGAGTGAGAAATATACTTCAACACGAACTTTCAACTATGCTTCATAGGCCAAGGAAGAATCCACCCTTCTTCTTTCCTTATAAGTGAACTACCGCACTTCCATAGTATTTTGCTTATCCAAGGATGGTTGAGATTCCTAGAAATTTCTGAATCCATTTGCCCAATACTCATTGAGGTATTTTACTCCAGATTTTTCATAAAAGACAATGTTGTTCACTTATTTATGTTTCCTCATCCCATTATGTCTTTTCCCAAAATTGACTCAGTAACCTATTCTTACTTCCCACCGGTGGATTAACCCTTTATTCCACCCATAATTGGATTAATAATGAACACTTTGGCCCGATCATGGCAATGAACTTCTTGACCAACCAAATCGTTGTCAAATATCCTTGCTTCCAACTCCAGTACACTCCTCCCTTCGCAACCTCACAAAAATGTTCAAAACATTATAACAAAATTCATCCTTCCCCGACCGATTCTTCTATCCCGAAAATCTTTGTATTCCTAAAATGGTGTATGCAAAAAGGAATCAAACTTGACCTTTCCTTACTCATCCCTAAACACATGGAAACCACCCAATGAAGAAGTTCAAGTTTCCCTCCCTATATCATGATGTTAACTCAGATTATGCATGCTTTAGAAATCCTAATAACTTCTCCCAGACAACTCATTCCCGGAAGTCTTACAACCACCCTTACAACTAAAACCTTAATCTCTTCAAAACTCTTCAAAAATCAAGGAAATTAGTATCCCATTCATCTTACTCTAAACTATGTCCTTGAGATAAATGAGTAAAACCATGAGATCGAGCCTCTTGAACATCTTCCAAGTCAATGTCTTTTCAGACATTCAAAGCTAAGCCAGTGCCTCAAACCCTAATGACACCACATCTATGATTTTGTCCACATTGACATGACCCCATCCATCAATGACCTATTAAACTAATTTTCCATTCACGTTAACTTACAAAATGACATTTGGAACCATAATAATAACTAATGGCATTCTTGGATGTCACAACACCCCATCCAATCCCCAGACTCTATTAAAAAAATATTTCAAAATAATGGGATATTTGACACATCCATGGAGAATGTTATGCATCCTATGAAAAATACTAATGAAGTTGTCCCTTCAAGATATTTTCACCCCATTGATGGTAAAGAACCTCTATTCATTCACTCGGAACATTTCTCCTACTACCCCAACTATCCTTATTTCCCTTAGTTGTCATATGGTCATGTAATCCTTCTTTAATTATAAATGAAATTCCATAGTTCTCATCCAACTCTTTATTCTCATGAAAGTTATTATCAATATCACAAGTATTCATCACATAGTATATAAACCACATATCTCATAAATACACATCCAATTTATCACTCAAATAATGAAAGTAGGGTGTCCAAGTTCCTTGTTATCAAGAAAGTTATGTGCATCATGAAAATATAATTTTCTATAAGGACACATTTCCAATCGAGTCAATTTTTTTATAACTAGCTTAATTCAGAACAAAATATTTGAGTCACAGGTTAGGCTTTGTATTTTTGATCTCGTAAACCTATGACACGTCTAATGAAGACATAACGACCAACCTTCAAAATTGGATACACATCATTTCGTATTTTCATGCCTAGTTTATCTTCATATTTATCGAGGATCTTAAAAGGTATGGATGCTTTGTGATTATGGTTTGTGATTATGGTCTTTTAATATGTTTTAAGGGTATTTATTTTTAAGAAAAATTATTTGGAACTACATTTAAAATATTTTTTGGAGAAAAATATTTTTTTTGTTCCTACGTTTGTTGGAACGAAGTTTGAACCTCATTAGAACGATCTTTGGAAACTCGTTAGAATGTGCATCTAACGAACATCTAACTGGGATTCTCTATCAAATATAAGGAATCTCATTGGGAGCTTATTGAATGTCCATTCGAATCAAAAATTACTTCGTTCAAATGAACTTATATTTCATTAGAACGAAAATGGCCTTCCGTTCGAACGAACTTTTCATTTTCATTCAAACGAGTTTACTGCCTCTAAATTCATGTTTTTACTATATAAGGTGTGTTAGAATCAGTTTTTTCAAGAACTTTTGGTGAAAAGCAATTCTCTACTTGTTTACAAAAACTCTAAAGCCCTAGTTTCACCCTTTGAGTTTAAAGATCCAAATTTTCATATTTATATGGTTTGACATCTTTGTGTTGGGCACCAAAGTTTATTTTCTCATCATCTTTAGTCAAGAACTTATTTCAAGTGATCGACTCTATACTTTAGTTGTTGTGTTATGGTGAAGAAGTAGTGTTTTGTATTTCGATTCCATAGACGAATGTTGAGCCTCATCGATGGATATCGAGGAGGGCATGGATTTGTGTGTTAAGGCGGCTTGTGTGGGTGGACTCCTTCATTGCACTATGGAGGAGAGGTTGAAGATACAAGAGCATTAAGGTTTACGAGGGCAAAGAGTTGTTGAATAATTCTATTATCCAATGTTTGTAAAACCTTATCATAGTGATCTATTTGGCTGGGCCATCTGAGATTTTTCCCTTTGTGGTTTTTCTCATACATCAATGTGTTGCGGATTATTTACTTATTACCTAGATGCATGTTCTAGGTTTAAAAGATAAAATTGGCTAAATTAGTTTTTCACAAAAAACAGTTTATTTTGGTTAAAAAGTTTTATTGGGTTTAATTTGTTTAAAGTTTTGATTGTTAAATTTGAAAAATACAAAAATAGATTTTTTTTTTATTTGTGACCGTCCCTGCCTCAGCACACACCATAGATGGGGTCTTATCAAATTGGTATCAGAGCTAGAACACTATGTTATCCTGTTTAGATCCTTTATTGTTAGGCATGAATTTTGGTGGATTTGATGGTATTAGAGCCCTAATGTTTGATTGGTCCAACTAAGCATACGAAAAAATGCCTATGATATCTTCACTTAAGGATATTGATGAATGGGTATGGCAATTGGACTCACCTACTGCCTTAATTAGAGAGAATAGTATACCCAATCACATAAAATCGTGGAGTGCGGCTGAGCATAAATTAGCAAATTATAGCTCGCATAGTTTAAATGCTATGTATGTTGTATCACCCCAGAAGAGTTATGTCATATTATGATATATGAAACGTCTAAAGAGGCTTGAGACATACTCCAACTCAACCATGAAGGAACTAGTTCTATTTAGGCTTCCAAACTCTACGATATCGCCACTCAAGTTGAAACCATTAAGATATTGAAGAATGAGTCCTTTGATAAGTTTTATGCTAGACTGTCCGACATAGTCAACTTGTCTTTTAATTTATGAAAGATGATACTTGACAACCAAGTAATCAAGAAAATATTAAGGTCATTTACTGAAAGATTTAATTCAAAAGTGATTGATTTTAATTCTTTAAGTACTTTAGAGTATACAGAACTTGAAGAGCTTATAGGTGACTTACAAACTTATGAGCTTAGCATGTTTTCCTCCAAGACTGAGAAGTACAAAGGTAAGGGAATTTCTTTGAAATCTCTAAAGGAGGAAACACATTCTTTGGATGACGAGTCTGACAATGAGTTCGAATATATGGACGTGATATCAAAGAAATTAAAGAAATTTCTCCAATTGTAAAAGCAATCGAAAGATGAGAAAAGGGTTGAGAAAAATATGCACAACAAGGCCGATCACTTCCCTAAGAATCGTACTGAGAAATCTAATAAGGATGAGTAAGAAAGATGTTTTGGTTGTGAGAGTTATGGCCATAGGGTAGCTGAGTGCCCCAATAAAGTAAGAAATAAGAGAAATAAATCAAAGGTGTATAATGCCACCCTTAGCGATAGTGATCTAAAAAGGGGAACTGATACCCCCATTGATCGTAATTACAACGTATTCATGGATAATTAAGTGATCCTTGATAAGAAATATTCTCATGAAGATGTTTCTAAACATAACACTTTCGATGCCATTGAGTTTGAATCCTAAGTAAGTGATGGTCGAGAAAGTGGAGAAGATAATGAATATGAATAAAAGGACGAGGAAAGTTAACTCCAAGTTGCCTCCCGTGAATGGTATGAGGAAACTTTAAGAGTGGAGAAGTCCAAGTTGAAGTCATAAGCTAAGTTGAAAGAACGTGGTATAGTAAATGATGATAGTATTTTGATTGAGGTTCTTAGTTCGTATGAGAGGACTCTTCGAGAGAAGTTAAAATATGTTGAGGGTGAGAGAGATAACCTTCATGGTTTGATGGAGGTTATGAAGAAGGAGCTTCGAGAGTTTGAGGAGACTAGGCATTCACTTGAGTTTTGGATAGTTTAACTTAAAGATAGATTGAGAGACTCGAGTCGTGCCAAATTTGATTTGGAATCTAAGTTAAAAAAGTTGGATAAAATGTTAGGCACCGTCCAAATCCAAACTACATGTCTAAAATTGGCTTCAATAATCATAATGCTTTCTCTACCCATGCTAAGACCATACGTTTGAGAGATTAAAACGTTGATAGGAGCGTTCATAAAGTCAACCCTTAGGTAACACCCCTCGTCATGTCTACACTCGCACGCATTGCGGTAGGAAAGGTCACCTTAGGTGTTTTTACTATGATCTTAAAAATGGTCCTAGAAAGTCTAAGAATATATTTATGTTTTATGAGAGTTCTATATACATGGTAATATCAAATATAATTTTATAAAATTAATATTGTTTTAATAAATTTATTTAATTATTTACGACCCATTTTAAGAAAAAATATCAATAGGGAGAAGCATTTTGGAGGGAAAGAAGTGTAACAATCTCAAATTTGGGAGATACCCACTTCTCCCCAACTCTATCTGTACTATTATCAGGGAGTCCTCTCCCTTATCCCACAACAAGCGCATCCCACCCTTCTTCTACCCGCATCCTATAACTCTTCTTCAACCCGCACCTCGCCATAACTCTTCTTCAACTTACACCCCACACTCTTCTTTAACCCGCACACCCTCTTCTTCAATCTTATCGCACTCGGTACAACTGTCTCCACCCACGTCAGCTTGAAGAATTTGCTTTACCTTTTTGCTATCTCGAGAATCAATTAAATATAGAGGTAGGTAGGTGTTGTTGTTGTTGTTGTTTTTGTTTTTGTTGTTGTTGTTGTTGTTGTTCTTGTTGTTGTTGTTGTTGTTGTTGTTGTTGTTGTTGTTGTTGCAATTGTGTTTTTCTTGAAATTTAATGATTTGGTTGAATTACAATCCCTAACAGAATTTATCGTAATATGTGATTGAATTGTTAGTTGTTTCTGCTCGCGGGAGTGCTCGTTGGGAACATGATTGAGGACTCACAGTATTCAGATATATTGTTTCTCAAGTTTATTAAGGTAATTTTGAATTCTCAATGTTACTCATATTTATTTTTAGGTAACAATATACATTTATATTTCTTACTCACCCATAGCTCCGCGTGATGCCTATCGACTTATAGTTTTTTTCTACAATGCAACACAATTAACTTTATAATATACTAGTGTTCGGATTTTTGCAAAAATAATATACTTCTCCTGGATGACATTATATAATTTAATGATATACATTTACAATAGTTTGGGCCCTTTCAATGTAGTAAAATTTTCATATACTTTGTATTTAGATTTTTTTTACAATGTCATTCTTTAAATTTCAATTTTTTACACTGAAATTGTAAATTACAAAAAGTTTTGTCAAAAAAAGAAATAACATTAAATATATATATAAATATATCATCAATGTACGAATAGTGAGGCAATTCAAAAACACCAAATTAATCTCTAGACACAAATTAATTTTAGGGAGGAATAGAGTATGACATTAATCATAAAAAAATTTCAATCCATACAATTCTATAATTGGACTTGAATGACGATGGGTGTTGTTTCCAAATATATAATGACAGATTTTTAAAAATAATAATATAAAAGTAAACGTAAGCCAAAGATCTCGAACACCATTATTTTTTCTCTCTGTTCGTATGGGGCATGGGGGGATTCTTTGTTTTATGTTAATTTTTCATCATCTAATCCACAACTTAACTCGCAACTCATGAAGGAGATAAATTTTTTATAGATTTAACTATTAATAGATTACTTTTTAAGGGTAAATTTGCAAATATTAAAATCTATAAGCTATTATCTCAATCGAGTTAAAGTTCTTCGACTATCAAATAAGTTTGGTATACTTATTTGTTATCAAAGTAATAGTTCAAGGGTTTGTTTGAAAATTTACAATTTACCCTCTACTTATAACTTCAACCGTTGACAGAGATATACGAAAGAGGAGCATGCATTTCACTTTGGTTTCTCCCCCTCCTTTGTGTGTATTTATATGATTGTGTAGTGTTACTCGTTCTTATAATTATTTTAGTCGTGTTTGGATATTAAAAAGTACTAAAATAGGCCTTAGAAGGAAAATTTTATTTCTGATGAGAATATATAGAGATATCACACTTTTTTTCGTTGTATTTTTGGGGATCCCAACATTGGTGTAGGCCTCTTGGGGATGATATGATGGTCACAAGAGCGCAATGTGTGATGGTTTGTCATTTGTTTGTATAATGGATGCTACTATTATGAAAGTTAATATAAGGACATGGATATATGGGTTATTCATGTTATTCAACACTTTTTATGTCATACTTGTTTCTAGAACTTTAGATGTCCGAACTAATTTTGGTGTGTTATCTGTATTTCACGCTTTATCTGTAAGGACATTTTTGTCCATTATCAATTTCTATGTCATACGCCGTTACACTGTTGAAGAAATTCAAGATCGCATCTACATCAACGGATCCGAATATCAAAGCGTCTTCAACATCATAACCTCTGCGAAAATGAACTTGGTAAAGTTTTGTTTTTAAGTCCCTTAAAGTTTCATACTTAGTATTGGGAAATTTTTATAAAATGATTTTTTATAAAAATATTTCAAGCAAAATAAGGCTTTTAAAAGACCTTTTATTTTCTGGTAAAATGGACCGGTCCGCCCCTTTTAAAAAGGAACCGATCCTCCTCCGGACCAATTTGCCTGAAGTCGGACCGATATGCTTTGCACCAGTATACCCCGGATCTAATACAAATCGAAGAAGGCCCTTTCAAAACCGAACCGATCCGCTATCAGACTGATCCGGATCAGAAGCGGACCGATCCGCTTGAGATAAAATCGTACAGATCTGCTTGAGATTTTTTCGACCCAGGTTTTCTTATTTAAACCAATTTCAGGGAGTTATTTTTTGAAGTCTTTGAGAAAATGTTTCTAAGGGTTCAAACACAATAAGACTTCGATTTTTGATGTGCCAAACATCTTTTTGATTCACACACAAAAAGCCCAATTACTTTTGTGAATCTTTTGGAACCCTAGAACACAAGCTTTGCTATTGTTCAACCTTTGTGGGGAGATCTTTGCAACCTAGGGCTGCGTGTCATTGCTAAGGGAGTCTTTACAAAGTGTTATGGTTGCGTGTCATTGAGGAGAGCTGCGGTTCTTCCTTTGCTATTTGGGCTGCGAGTCCTTGGAGGGTGCTGCGTGTATTCTCTTGCTGAGTTCAAGACTGCGTGTCTTTGTGGGTTGCCTGCGTGTTGATCCATTGAAGATTTCTTTACGTAATTGTTAGTTGTGATTTATATATTCATAGTGAAATAAAGGTTTTACCCGAAAGGGATTTTTTCCTGAAATCTGTGTCTCAGCATATTTACTGCGGTTGATTTAGATGCATGTTTAAGGGTTGTATTTATTTGATTTAAAATTAGACTCTAATTAAATAAGGGTTACTTGAACACTTACGAATTTTTAATTTATCAATTATCACACATTCGCACTTTTCATTATCAAATGAACTTGGTTGGCTTATTAATACGAACTTCGCTAACATGTTTTTAAAAGAATTTGGCCACATAATCAACAAAATCTTATTTAGTATACAAAGATTTCAAATCTAAACACAAAATCTTATTTAGTATACAAAGAATTTGGCCTTGAATTGACATTGACACAATCCATGTCATATACGAATAACAAAGGTTCTAGACAGAAATGCATTGAGAGCATCAAAACAGTGACCAAACACTAAAAAAACTAACATGTTGAGATGTTTTAATACCAGTATACCTTGGTCAAATGAATTGGGTATCAAATAATAAACCACGTCTCATAGGCCCATTAGAATAAGCTACATGATGCAATCCATATCCCCTGTTACTGGACAATATTAAACTTCATTAGTAAAATATGAAAAATGCGTGAAGTATATTGATCAAATAAAACTCAAAATTTTATTATTTTCATTTATGGTTGGCTCCAGAGCTCATTTATAACGAGCACTGGTAAATGTCGAAATGATCTAGCATTTATAGTAAATGCAATCAACAATATCATATTTCCAAGTGTTTTTAGTAGCATTATCAATTTCTTAATAATCTAGATTTAATGTCCAAGTTCTTATTTGGCACAATATCACAATTTTATTATTTGGCATCAACATGCGGGACATATTTAAGACTATAACATGTAACAAAGCATGGATAAAATTTTGAACTATAGAAATAATACTTAGAATCACCTAATTTTCTCAATATCTTTGGCTAAGTTCTGATTATCAATCGAGCTTGGTTCAATATGAAGAGTGTAATTTGGGCCGATTATTCGTAGTATTCATTACAAGGTAATTAATTATCAAGTTCTACCCTGAATTCTACCATTGTCTTCAATGATGTAACATATTGAACTTCAAGGGAAAAAATTCTAGCATAAACAACTGAAATGATTCAAATAGCCAAATATTGTTCATAATATTTCGCAAAGTAATTAAGTGTCAATCTGAAAAATAATATACAATGTAATAATTGAACACACAAAAGACACTAAAAAAAGGCTCGAAGGGTGCTAGCGAAAAAACATTACTTCTACATCATGTGAGGAACTTTTATCCCACAAAAATCTTGTTCCGAAAATAAATTCTCTAGTCATTGGAAATCGAATAGAAAGATGCAGTAGTAGTAGCTATCTATAGTAACAGTTGTCTGCCAGAATCTGGTTAGCAGTGGGCTATTTCCAATAATTCTAGTTTTACTGCAAAGAATCCAAAATGATAAACTTATATATAGTTTTATTTCTTAAAAGTAATAACTACAAACAAAAAAATATGAGAGCATCTTCGCTAGGTAATCCCGTGAAGATCCTTCTTTACTTTCCTTGATCACAGTAGTCCAACAACATAACTTAGATGCAATCTATTCTCCAAGCCTCTTAAGTGATGACCCAATAATATAGACCAGAAAAGAAGCTTCGCTAGGTAATCCCATAAAGTTCCCATGGTATCACATAATGCATCACCATTCCTGTAATTGTTTGGGCCCCCTGTAGCTGAATCTCCGATTAAATCAGAAGAAGACTCTTGTTGATAGAATCCTTACAATATATTTCAAATAAGTTGTTGAATAACTTCCTCTACCTCTAATGACGATGGTCGAGATAGTTCAGTCACCATATCACAATCCAAAGACCATAAATACTTTAACAGATCATTATTGATTTCTCTAATATTTTCAAATTTCATATTTTGCTGCTTCTGAGCATGAAGTTCATTCTTCGCATTAGTGAGATCTAACTCAACTGTTTAATATAATCCAAAGATTAAAGTGACAAATCCCCAAGACTTTTAAGCTCACTTCTCTCCACATCTTCACCACTCCTCTTCATTCTTGCATTAGGGTTGCTATTTCATCCCTTATATCCCTTCTATGAAGCTCACATCTCGCGTCTATTCTCTTATTACTTCTATTGCAGCACTTCTATCTTGCATCAGGGTTGATAATGGAAATCTAATTTTATTCTTTATGGACACATCATTTGAAACCTATGTAGCAATACTAAACACAAGAAAGTGATAAAAATAAAATAAAAACTGTCTTTTTCAACCATTTCCTATTTTCCTCATTAATGAGGTAAAACTTAGATAACAACAAAGATATTTGTTGTGAAGAAAAGTATCCTAGAAAAAAAATGAGTGTTTGTGAAATTTTATTAATTTTTATACTAGTTTTATTGCATTCTCATTTCTAACTAGGGGTTTAGCACTTAGTAAGTAATTTGGAAGGTGGTTTAACAATTAATGTAATGTTGCTGAATGTTTGCTTATAGTGATGATAGTTCGGACAATCTATTAAGTATTGGATTTGACTATTAACTATATTATTATTAGTGTAATTCTATATGAGGTGATCTTGCCATGTTTTTTTCTTCTTATTTTCTTATAATAGAAATTATTTATTCTATCATTATGACTTTCTTTATTTTTTGACTAAACGTACACCTGGAATTTTTAGTTAATATTTTCTTTTATTCATGACAACTTGCATTTTATTAATCTGCCAAGCTGGCTTAGTTTTTGTTGTTTTTAATGTGTTGCCTTCTAATACTTAACTAATGTATCACAATATACCTATATGTTATCTCTCTTAGATGTGAGTAGGAGTGCTTTGAGATCACAGTCTATTTGCGATGGATAAATCTTAAATTTCCATGAGTAGATTATCAAATGAAGATGAAGAAGGGATTAAGGAATTTTTTTATAGTTGTTGAAGCACATGAAAAAGGGAGTAACTCCATCCCATGCCCGTGCTCTAAATGTGGGAACAGATGTAAGTTGAGTCTAAAAGTGGTTGAAAATCATTTATATGCGAATAGTTTTGATATAACTTATCGTTCATGGATATGGCATAGAGAAGTTGTTAAAAATGCTGCCCCATCTAATAACGACACGTGTGATCCAAACCTTCAAGATTATGTGATGGAGACTTCAGAGGATCTTGAAAACACAGTGGAGATGGTTCAAGCTACACATGAGGATTTTATGAGAGATCCTGAAAGCTTTGTAAAGTTGCTTGACGATGCTCACCAACCTTTGTATATGGGTTATAAAAAGTTTACTAAATTATCAGCATTTGTAAATCTTTTTAACATAAAAGCAAGGAGTGGGTGGACCAATACAAGATTTTCGAAATTATTGGAATTATTAGGAAAAATGCTTCCAGAAGATAATGAATTGCCTATAACTACGAAAAAGGCTGTTAAAACATTAGCGATTTTTGGAATGGGATATGAAAAAATACATGCGTGTCCCAATGATTGCATACTTTATAGGAAATAGTACGCTGATGGTACTATATGCCACACATGTGGAACTTTAAGGTATAAATTAAGGAAGAATACAACTAAGCCAAATGTGGGTATACCTGCAAAAGTGTTATGGTATTTTCTACCTATTCTACAGTTTAAACAATGGTACCAATCTGTTCGAACATCAAAAGATTTGACATGGCATGCAAATAAAAGAGAAATTGATGGTAATTTGAGTCACCCAACAAATTCTCCATCATGGAAGTTAGTACACGAGAAGTGGACAGAGTTTGGTAAGGAAGCAAGAAACCTTCGGTTAGCACTTTCAGCTGATGGGATCAACCCACGTAGTTCTCTTAGAAGTAGGTATAGTTGTTGGCCAATTATGTTGAGGATTTATAATTTTTTATCCTTCGTTGAGTGCAAAGATAATTTTTTTGATACTGACAATGTTAATATCTGGTCCACGACAACCAGGCAATGATATTGATGTTTACTTGGCACCATTAATTGAAGATTTATAAACTTTATGGCGTGAAGGTGTTCAGGCTTATGATGCTTACCAACAAGAATCTTTTACGTTAAAGGCTATACTTTTGTGGACTATTAATGATTTTCCTGCATATGAGAATTTATGCGATTGTGCTGTAAATGGATATTATGCATGTCGAATTTGTGAGGAAAAAATCGATTCTATTAGATTAAAAAATTCTAGTAAGAATATATATATGTCTCACAGAATATTTCTTCCACATGACCATCCATTTTTAAAGAAAAAATAGTCTTTTAATGGTCAGTAAGAGTTTCGAGTACAACCTGAGTCGTTGAGTGGCGAACAAGTATTAATGAAATTGGTAGGGATTAGGGCATCTTGGGGAAAGAGGCTGGGTTTGAAAAAGATTATAAAATCAAAGAGAAAGCATTGTGAATACCACATTGAAGGTAGTGCTTCCTCCAAAGATGGTAATTCTGATTTCGTATATTGGAAGAAAAAATCCATATTCGTTGAGCTTGAGTATTGGCAACATTTTCTTATTTGATACAACTTGGATGTCATGCACATCGAGAAGAATGTTTGTGACAACATTATAGGGACCCTACTTAACATTCCTGGAAAAATAAAAGATGGAGTTAAGAGTCGTCTTGATCTTGTAGATATGGTAATGCGGGATGCATTAGCACCACAATATAATGGTAAACGCACTTAATTGCCACCAGCTATACATTATCGAGGGAAGAGAAAATAAGGATTTATGAGACTTTGCGATGACTTAAGGTCCTTGATGGGTACTCCTCGAATTTTGCGAATCTTATTTCCATGTAAGAATTGAAACTCTTTGGCCTTAAGTCTCATGATTATCACATACTAATGCAACAAATACTTCCCATTACAATATGATATGTGTTACCAAATCATGTGATATATGCGATTATTAGAATTTTCTTCTTCTTTAATGCTATTTCTGAAAAAGTAGTGGATATGCCAAAATTAAAAGAAATTTAGAATGATATTGTGATAACTCTGTGTTTGCTGGAAAAATACTTCCCTCCTACATTCTTTGACATCAAGGTGCATTTAATTGTAGATCTTGTTAGAGAGGTTGAACTTTGTGGTTCAATTTTTTCACGATGGATGTGCCCTTTTGAAAGGTAAGTTCGTACTTACAATTATGAAATTAATCAATAACATGTCAAATAGTTAATACTATTTAAATTTTTTAACACTGATGTACGAACATGAAAGTGATAAAGGGTTAAGTGAATAATAAAAATTGTCCAGAAGGTTGTATTGCAGAATGTTATATTACAGAAGAGGCGGTTGAATTTTGTACCGAGTTCTTACAAAAACTCGATGCAGTTGGAGTTCTAATTGGTATAAATATGAGGACTAGTTGTAAGGACACAAATTTCCAATTGAGTCCTCTTATAGTTTTGGCTCAATTCCGGACAAAAACATTTATTCATAGGATTTTATTTAATTGTAATATTCAAGACCTATGAAGTGTTTGTTGAAGACGTAGCGGCAAAGAGTATAAAGCATCATCAACATGCCGTAGTTTATGTGCCTCGTTTGTACGTCATCAACTTAGGTTCCATGCTCCCAAGGTATGAATGTATTTATATGTATATAAGAGCTTAGAACAATTTGTATTGGGTGTTAGGTGAATTAAAACTGCATTTTATTTTTCAGAAAGAATCAATTAGAAACTTAAAAATAAGTATATAAAAGTTTCTGGGCCAAAATCGAATTTTTCAATCTTTCTGTTTGTTCGTTTGAAATGTCGTTCGAACGAGTTTTTTTCGTTCGAACCAGATTTCGTTCGAACGAGTTTTGTCGTTCGAACCATGTTCGTTCGAACGAGTTTTGCCAACGACCCTAACTGGACAGTCGTTCGATATGTCGTTCGAACGAAGGTTCGTTCTAACGAGGTATCTAACGAACCTCTAACGAGCCCAGGCTGGTCACTCGTTAGAAGTCTCGTTCGAACGAGAATCACGTTCGTTCGAACGAACTTCCAGCGGGAACAGTTATTTGGCAGTTTTTTGCAGTTTTTCCCCACTCCTCCACTTGGTTTTCAACCAACATTTTTTATACTTTATTATGTGCGGGAAACACATTTTCCTAGACAACTTTTCCATTCCATATCCATATCTTAGAGAGAGTTTGAGAGCAAATTTATTTAGGGAAAATGTTCAAGTTTTGAGTGTTAATTTTTAATGGAAAATTCATACACACTCTAGTTTACACCCATTGTTGTTTATTCCAAGTTCTATATATACATATCCTTAGTTGGAGTTTTTGGCACCGGTTTTCTCTACCGAATTCAAGAGACGTTTCGGGTTTGCTTCTACACCCCATCACAAAGAAGACCTTTGTTGAGATTCTACCCGTTTGGAGAAAGGCTCCATGTTCGGGTGACGGTGACCGTTTAAAGTCCTATCGGTGTATTCCGAGACCACGGTGGAGCTCCGTTGGTTATCCGCTAATTGGAGGTTGATACAAGAAGGAGCATCACGGCTTGAGAGGGTTCGAGTTTAGGAAGTAAGTCTTTTGTCTTGTATTTTGTAATACCGTTTTTAGTGGATTTGAGGCTAGGGTCGTCCCGAGGTTTTTTACCGTTAGTGGGTTTTTCCTCGTATATCGCGGTGTAGTGTGACCTTGTTTATTTTATCTTGCACAATAATTTAGAACGCATGCTTAGGATAATTTCAAGATAAAATTTGGTTTTACATTCACACTAATTTAAATTGGGACTTTAATTTAATATTGGATTAAATTTGGTTTATTCAAGTCACTTGCATTAATATGGTTTCGCCTAACTTTGAATAATTGTTAATAATGACTTAGGCAAATTCTAGGACTTGAATTATGTTGTTTTAATTTGTTTCTTAAGATATTAAAACCTGGCCTTGTTGTTTTGTGGAACCATCACTTAATATACGCTTCCGCATTCATTGATTTAAAAGGAAATTATATTTTAATTTGAGATTATTATTTCAAACCCGGGGATCCTACTGGGGACTTACAAATTGGTATCAGAGCCAAAAACGATAAATTATTTCGTTAAAGATCTTTTACTTTTTGGCTAAATATGGATTTTCCCCATTTTCAAAATTTCCTATTTTTGATGGTTCTAACTACGCGTATTGGAAAGCGCGAATGAAATCGGCACTTAAATCTATCGATGAACGTGTTTGGATGTCTGTTGTTAACGGTTGGACCCCACCAACACATTTAATTGAAAATGTACATGTTCCCAAACCCGTTGATAGATGGACTGAAAATGAGTTTAAGCTAGCAAACTTTAATTCCCGAGGTTTAAATGCCTTGTTTAGCGCTGTCGCACCGGATGAATTCCGACGTATTATGACGTGTGAAACCGCTAAAGAAGCTTGGGATATTTTACAATTAACTCATGAAGGAACAAGTGTCGTTAAAGCTTCTAAACTCCAAAACCTCACTACTCAATTTGAAACTATCAAAATGGATGAAAAAGAAACATTTGATAAATTTTATGCTAGACTTTCTGATATTGTTAATTCATCCTTTAACTTGGGAGAGAAAATACCTGACGACCGTGTAGTAAAGAAAATTTTAAGGTCCCTACCCGATAGATTTATTCCAAAGGTGACCGTTTTAAATTCTTTACCCACTTTAGCCTCTACGAAATTAGAAGAGCTTGTAGGTGATTTACAAACCTATGAACTAGATATGTTTCCCTCTAAAACTGAAAAGAAAATTGAAAAGGGCGTTGCTTTAAAAGCCCGCAAAGAGGTTAAACAAGGAGTAGAGAGCGATAGTGATAGTGACTCGGAAGATATGGCTTTGTTTGCTCGTAAATTTAGAAAATTTCTTAAATTTAACAAAGATAAAGTTAAAAATGATTTTAAGAAATTTGAATCTTTTAAACATGATAAAAACGAGAAGATTTCTAAAGCAGATAAGATTCCTAAACCTAGTAATGAAAATATTGATAGGGACGAGTCTAATAAATGTTTTGGTTGTAAAGGTTATGGCCATAGGGCTTTTGAGTGCCCCACTAAACTAAGGAAAGAGGGTAAACGACCCATTTCATATAATGCGACCCTTAGTGATAGTGATAAGGAAGAGAAGCCCGAATCCCCCACTAAGAAAAATTTTGTGGCTTTTATGGCACATGTGAGTGATAATGAGAACTCATCGGATGATGAAATTATAGCACATGCCACTTCCAAGGTCATTGTACATGATTCTCTTATTTTTGATGATAGTGAGAGTGAAGAAGAAGAAGAGAGTGAAAATGAAGATGAGGTTGATATGAGTGAACTTCAAAATGCTTTTCATGAATTATATAAAGAATCTATTAAATTGAAAAGAGCTATTTGAAGTTAGAAGCGAGTTTAAGAGAGAGTGTCAAGGTCATTGATGAAAGTGCCTTAATAGAAGACCTTAGGACACATGTGAGGGATCTTCAAGAGAAGCTTGAATATGTAGAAGGCGAGAGAGATAGCCTTAGGGGTTTAATGGAATCCTTGAAAAAGGAGCTTCTTGCTTTTGAAGAGAGTAATTCTTTACTAGAATCTAACATTGTTGAATTGGAAAATAAATTAAAAGATTCTAGTAATGTCAAATTTGATTTGGAATGTCGTTTGGAAAAACTTGATAAAATGTTAGGAACAATCCAAATTAAAAATGACACTTGTGGTTTAGGCTTCAATCCTTGTAATGAATTTACTCATAATGCCCAAACCAATGTTTTAGGAGAATCAACTAGGAATACCTTTAAAGATCACTCCTTAAGTAAATCTTTTCGACATGTTCTCACTTATACACTTTGTGGTCGACAAGGTCATCTTAGGAAATTTTGTTTAGATCTTAAACGAATTCCTAGAAAATCCCATAGTAAAATAACCACGATAGCTAATGTTTCTACACCCCAAGATAGTAATTCTTCATTAATTTGGGTTAGGAAATCCGACTTGGTTTCCTTACAAAATAGGGATTTTGATTCTCATTTACTTACACATGCCTCCTCCCCTACTAAATCTAAAGGATAAATGTGTTAGTGTTTGCATACTTTAGCGTTTGTACTTCATGCTATATTCATATGCTAAATGTATGCTTGTTTAGTCATTTTCTAGTCATTGCCTATTTTCATATCTCATGCTAGAAATCATGACTTGTTTATCTTTTTGTATTATATTTTGTGTTTGATTTAACTGAAAAATATAAAAAGATTTTTTGTTTATCATTTGTGTTTTATTTATTTCATTTAAGCTTAATGAAAAATACAAATGATCTTTGTTTGTCCTTTTGAGTAAATATTTATTTTTGTTTAACAAATGCTAAAAACTCAAAAAGATTTTGTTTTGTGTGTATTTTTGTTTGACACACTTTATGTGGCATATATTTGTGTTTGAATCCTATCGTTTACGCTTCCATGTGGCTAGAACTTTTGGTTTAGATTTTCAATCCTTAAAATGTTCTTTACCATGTTTTATATGGAGTAGTTGGATTTTGTATTGTTTAAATGGATTCTATTTCTATATGCCTCTATTCACACATGCACGAGCTCTTTTGAAATCTTAATGTCACATGTTATATTTGAGCTTTTTGAGGTGTTCTCCTATCAATCTAGTCATCTACATATCTATGACCTAGGAGGACTAGTGCATGTCAAAATCCGTTGCATGTGAGATTTGTGTGAAAAATGAAAACATGATAAATTAATATATGCACGGGGAAGGGCTCCGAAAGGATGAATTAAATCCTTTGCGATAGTAAGCCACCGTTGATTGGATCTAAAAGAAATACGTGATCCAAAGGCCTAAAAACAGAATATTTGGCATTAAACAGAAAGCAATTGCCAAGGCCTATGTTTGTTTGATATATTCACTTAATAACAAAAGAATATATATGCTCATTGAGGGAGAATTGGATGGTATATCAACGGTTTGCACAATGTCCGTTTATCCTAGTTGTCTTTAATGTCATGACTCTATTTGGTTTGTAGAATCATCATCATGCTAGGCTTGTATGCATTGTGTATGTTTGTTCATTGAGTTCAATCTTTATATTGTCACATGAGGTTATATTTAACTGTGATGAAGTTTGCAATCAAATGAGAACTCCGTGAACGTTTCTTAAGTGTTTGGATCTAAATTTAATTGTTGCTTATTCACACCCCTACACTTCCGTTTCCATATGACACATTTTTTGCCATACGAGTGTGCAAACTTATTGTATTTTGTGTCATGTGTGTGTTTATATCTATATATATATGCAAGTGGTTCATTGATATATTTCTAGTATATATATATATATGATATTTGTTTGTCTTTGCCTTGTTTTTTTTAATTGCCCATATGCTTTCATGTCTTATCACTTTAAGCTTTCACTTGCTATTTCTTAGTTCTTTATCCTTTGCCTATTCCCGAACAAAAAGGGGGAGAATGATGATAGGGGGAGAAATGGTATCTAATCCTATTATTATCGTATCTTCGTTTGGGGGAGATTTATCTTAGGGGGAGACGTCTTTCTAAGTAGGTCATGTGTTTAAAGGGAGAATTAATTTAGGGGGAGTATTTAATTCATTGCATTTAATACTTTTGATATTCCCTATGCATTTGATGAGTTTGCTTAAGTGTGCAGGAATTATTCTAAAGCGGCATCTTTCTATGGCAAAGCGTTTGATCCTTGGGTTGAGTCAAGATTGGGCGGGTTATGTTTTGAGTCTAGTAGAGCTTGACCGCCCTTTAGGATTTTTGTTTGGTTTTTGTCCCGGAATAGCCAAAGGGGGAGATTTGTAAGGACACAAATTTCCAATTGAGTCCTCTTATAGTTTTGGCTCAATTCCGGACAAAAACATTTATTCATAGGATTTTATTTAATTGTAATATTCAAGACCTATGAAGTGTTTGTTGAAGACGTAGCGGCAAAGAGTATAAAGCATCATCAACATGCCGTAGTTTATGTGCCTCGTTTGTACGTCATCAACTTAGGTTCCATGCTCCCAAGGTATGAATGTATTTATATGTATATAGGAGCTTGGAACAATTTGTATTGGGTGTTAGGTGAATTAAAACTGCATTTTATTTTTCAGAAAGAATCAATTAGAAACTTAAAAATAAGTATATAAAAGTTTATAAAAGTTTCTGGGCCAAAATCGAATTTTTAAATCTTTCTGTTTGTTCGTTTGAAATGTCGTTCGAACGAGTTTTTTTCGTTCGAACCAGATTTCGTTCGAACGAGTTTTGTCGTTCGAACCATGTTCGTTCGAATGAGTTTTGCCAACGACCCTAACTGGACAGTCGTTCGATATGTCGTTCGATATGTCGTTCAAACGAAGGTTCGTTCTAACGAGGTATCTAACGAACCTCTAACGAGCCCAGGCTGGTCACTCGTTAGAAGTCTCGTTCGAACGAGAATCACGTTCGTTCGAACGAACTTCCAGCGGGAACAGTTATTTGGCATTTTTTTGCAGTTTTTCCCCACTCCTCCACTTGGTTTTCAACCAACATTTTTTATACTTTATTATGTGCGGGAAACACATTTTCCTAGACAACTTTTCCATTCCATATCCATCTCTTAGAGAGAGTTTGAGAGCAAATTTATTTAGGGAAAATGTTCAAGTTTTGAGTGTTAATTTTTAATGGAAAATTCATACACACTCTAGTTTACACCCATTGTTGTTTATTCCAAGTTCTATATATACATATCCTTACTTGGAGTTTTTGGCACCGGTTTTCTCTACCGAATTCAAGAGACGTTTCGGGTTTGCTTCTACACCCCATCACAAAGAAGACCTTTGTTGAGATTCTACCCGTTTGGAGAAAGGCTCCATGTTCGGGTGACGGTGACCGTTTAAAGTCCTATCGGTGTATTCCGAGACCACGGTGGAGCTCCGTTGGTTATCCGCTAATTGGAGGTTGATACAAGAAGGAGCATCACGGCTTGAGAGGGTTCGAGTTTAGGAAGTAAGTCTTTTGTCTTGTATTTTGTAATACCGTTTTTAGTGGATTTGAGGCTAGGGTCGTCCCGAGGTTTTTTACCGTTAGTGGGTTTTTCCTCGTATATCGCGGTGTAGTGTGACCTTGTTTATTTTATCTTGCACAATAATTTAGAACGCATGCTTAGGATAATTTCAAGATAAAATTTGGTTTTACATTCACACTAATTTAAATTGGGACTTTAATTTAATATTGGATTAAATTTGGTTTATTCAAGTCACTTGCATTAATATGGTTTCGCCTAACTTTGAATAATTGTTAATAATGACTTAGGCAAATTCTAGGACTTGAATTATGTTGTTTTAATTTGTTTCTTAAGATATTAAAACCTGGCCTTGTTGTTTTGTGGAATTATCACTTAATATACGCTTCCGCATTCATTGATTTAAAAGGAAATTATATTTTAATTTGAGATTATTATTTCAATCCCGGGGATCCTACTGCGGACTTACACTAGTGATGATGATGATGCAATACAAGATGGGAAACCAATAGGTGGTGGTAATGTCATTGAAGTGGATGAGTCATTATGGGAACAGGGACATCGACATGTGTTGGAAAATATAAATGACGTCCAACCTTATATCGAGTAAATATTATGTATTTCATTTTAATAAGAATTACTTTCTTGTCTAAGCATAAGATCTTGACGGGTGACTGTACATTTTATTTTAATAACTAGGGATCACTTGGAGACCTTGAGGCAAAAATATCCTCAAAAGCACAAAAACCAAAAATGGTTACCAGATGAGCACAACAAGAGTTTTAGTGTTTTGTTACGTTAGAAGGGTATAACCAATTTATCAAAAGTAAGACTCTAAATAACTCTAATTATTTTAACTAACATTCTCAAATTCAGGTTGACAAAATTCAACAAATGGGCAACAACGTTTCGGATAACTTAAAATGAGTATCTCGAGGACCACGTCAAGATGTAATAAATTTTTTCGGTTATGTTATTAATGGATGTCATTATAATACAAGAGAACATGATGCTGATCGAGTCAACCAAAGTAGTGGAATGAGCATTGTTGCCACAATAATGTAGGTTTCTAGTGATAAAGATAAGAATATAGTGGTTTCAAATATATGCTATTACGGAATCATTACTGAAATTTGGATTCTTGATTATATAACTGTTAAGATTTCGATTTCAAGTGCGATTGGTGTGACAACAAAAACGGCATGAAGATTGTTGAACTTGGTTTCACATTTGTTGAACTTGGTAGGGTTGGCCCTTAGAATGAGCAATTTATATTAACTTATCATGCCAAACAAGTTTTTCATGTACCCGACCAACTTGATCCTAAATGGTCAATTGCGTTAGCAACTCCTCAAAGATTATATAATATTAATGATAACGATGAATATTTCATTACTGCTTGCATTGGAGATCATGGATCGAGTAGATCATTGCCAAATGTTGAGGAAATTGACAACTCGCCATCCACATATGCGAGAACAAATTGTAAAGGGACTTGGGTAGACAATTAGATCAAAATGTAGTTATTTTAGGGTTGGGTTTGATTAGATGATTGACTTTATTTTCAAAGAATGCACTTTATGTTTTGACTTTTGGCTAAAAATATCATTTAGGACCTGAATATGGAAACTTTTAGGCTTTATATACGTTGTCTTTCTCAATTAATTATGCACATAGTTCGTAGTCTATATATGATAGAAATATGTTTTGTTCTTAATTTCAACTTATTTACATTTCTCTATTTCATTGTAAGGCATAGATGTATCCACACACATCATGGTTGTTTTCTTTCAAATGCTTTTCAACTGTAAAGAAAGATGATGTATTTTTAAGTGATGATCTTTAAATTATGTAGTCTTTGATGGTACTTTATAGAGTGGCTTCTGAGGAAGTCCTTTATAAATTTATGAAGTGTCAAATCTGAATGTGTGTGTATATATCATGGCCTGTCTCAAGAGAGTTTTGTCATGGGCCCATGTGGTTCTGCAAAAACCAAGCTGTAGTGACATAAATCAAAATTTATACACATACTGCTACCACTAGTGATCAAGTTCTCAAACCTGTTATACCTTTTTAGACGCTTCAAAAAAATTACAGTAAGCTCCTTTGAGCATGAATTGTAAGATGAATCACCTCCCAGTAACTTTTCCATATTAACAATATAGAGCTACTATCATTTGAAACATCATAATGAAATGTTGATCTCCTGCATAAGTCCAACAGGATGGTAGAATCAATTTTAGGATATCTTTTGCATTCCATTTCTGAGTCCGAGACACATGCTGAAGCCTAATTATGTTTTATCTTATCTTTTCAAGCAATTGATATTTTTTTGAGGAGACAAATTCATACTTCAATATATTTTAGTTTTTACCATTTATGTTTAGGATGGAGGGGGTTCCGAAGTTTAGGTGAAACCATTTCCATCTCAATCATTGTACAAGTATGTGAAATGCCATTTTCCAAATAACACTCCTGAGTAGTGCCCAGTAAAAGCTGCCAGTAATCAAACTAGTGCCCAAACCAAGCTGCTAGTCAATCACCACTTAAGGCTGAATGATCCATTGAATCTGAACGTCTAAATACCCATTTTCCCTATCACACTCCTGAGGATTGGCAACTTGAGGTTGCTCAGTGATCAAACTAGTACGCAAGCCAGACTCCAGCCCACTGACCAATTGAGGCTAATAGATCGATGGAGGATGCATAAAATCTATTACCCCACCAGGTGCAGTAGAAATGATGTTGTAGTGGAGACTATGAGGTTTGTTTAAAATTATAAGAGGTTGTGATTGAGTATCTGCAATTCTCTATCTACCCTTGTCCGTATCATTCCCTATCATTGCCTCTTTACTCTTATTAGAAGTATCTTTAATTTTAGTTTTCCCTCTTCAAACTCATATCTCCTCTTGTAGCTCAAATCATTATGGCCTTGTTTAGCACAAAATGGGCAGTAAGTGTTGATTTTGGCTCTCCTATTTTTTCAGTTTTGGTTTATTTACAAATTTGCCATTTTGGCTCAAATCTATAAATACAAGTGTCATTTCTAGGTTTTGAGAGAGGACAAGTTTGAGAGCTATTTTGTGAGTTATCAAAGCTAAAGAGAGATAGAGCTCCCATTTGAGGGGTGAGTTCTTGTGAGGTTGTGAGTGACTTTCTAAGAGAGATAAATTGTGTGTGTGTATAACCTTTGGGTTCCTCCATTTATCTATAGAAAGAAGAAATCCTCCTTGGTGGATGTAGCCCAAATTTGGGTGAACCACGGTATATCGTTGTTGTTTTGCTTTGATGATTGCATTGTATGTTCTTATTGTCTCTTCATTGATGTTTGGTTGATTCGATTGGGAGTTTGCACACTAGTTCATTTTGGGAACAAGGTCTTGGGTGTTTTCCGCACACCAAGTGTTTGATAAAATTCCCGAGTGAGTTTTATCGTCTTGGTCGCTAGAGATAGTCTTGCTTTAGCGCAACAAGTGGTATCAGAGCTTTGGTTGCATTGTTTGCCCGGTTTTTTGGTTCGAGGTTGAATCAATTTTGGCAATTTTGGCATAGCTTTTGCTTTTTTTCCAAATGACGGAAAATGTGGAGAGTACTCGAGAATCAACCTCTACGAGCAGAGGCTCTAAGAGATGGGATCCGAGTTATGGATCGAGTGGCTCAATGAAGACGGACATGAAGGCTTTTGATGAGAAGATCAATTTCGGGTTATGGCAAAGACGAATGCGAGGCGTTCTTGTCCAACGGAGGTTGCAATTAGCATTGTTGGGGGTAGAGGGACGACCGGTAGGCATGACCGATGCCGAGTGGATTGACATTGATCAAAGAGCGGCTTCGTGTATTGAGATGCTTATCACGGATGATGTGTTGAATAATGTGATAGCGGAGACCACGGCTAAAGGCATGTGGGATAAGCTTGAAGAGATTTATTTGGGAAAGTCGTTGTCAAATAAATTGTTCCTCAAGAAGAAACTCTTCAAGCTTGAGATGAAGGAGGGTGAGGATATGATGAAGCATATCAACGTTTTTAATGCCTTGATAAATGACTTGAACCGGATAGACGTTCAATTCATTGAGGAGGATCGAGCATTGTTGTTGCTTGCATCATTACCCGATTCATACGAGCATTTTGTGACCACGCTCATGTTTGGGAAGTCTACGCTCCGGTGCAACGAGGTTGTGCAAGATATTCAATCTCATGTCACGATGAGAAAGAAGGAAGGTGAAGGTGGCGGGTATTCCCATAATGAAGGCCTTATGGCGAGAGACGGAGGTGGGCAAAATGGCGGGAGGAACTCCAACAGGGGATTTAATGACGGTAGTAGGTCTAGATCGAGAGGTGTTGGTGGTAAAGGGCCGAAATGCTACAAGTGTCGGGAATGGGGTCATATGATCCGAGAATGTCCTTTGTGGAATGACAAGGTTAAGGGCAAGGTTGATTCCGAGAGGGCAATGGTAGCGAGTGTGAATTATGAAGATGAACTTGGAGAACTTCTCACAATCTCCAAGGTTAACTCTCTTTCCCAAGATGATTGGATATTAGATTCGGGATCGTCGGATCACGTTTGCTCCAAGAGGGAATATTTTGAGACTTTCACAGAAAATGGAAAAGGTTCCATGTCTTTGGCTAACGGAGAGAAGGTTTCCGTTGAGGGTGTCGGGACGGTGAAACTCAAGATGTTCGATGGGGTGGAACGCACTTTGGGTGGTGTGGCCTATGTCCCAAAGTTGCGAAAGAATTTGATATCCATTAGCCGTTTGGATTCCAAGGGTTGCCGGGTGTCGGTGGCGGGTGGAGTCTTGAAAGTCACACGCGGTTGTATGGTCCTAGCGAGGGGAGAGGAGAGAGAGGGGTTGTATCGTCTAAATCAAACTTCGAGGAAGATTGGGAAGCGGTGTGCACAAGTGATCGAACGTTCGAGGCATGTCTCGTTTGTGAACAAAGTGGAGACATTGGGTGCTAGCTTTCCAAGAGTAGACGGTAGTGATGGGAGAATACCTACTAGTGGAGGGGATGGATCGAAGTCCCCCTCCAGGGCCAACGGGTGATGTTGACCCGGTTTAGTTGCACACATGCATTGGCCGATTCGAATCGAGGAGGTGTAGGACTGTGATGGATTCGAGGTGTGTGTAGCTAGTTCAAGGAAGGTCGATGAGTTATTGTTTGCGAGCATTGGCAAACGGGAGTTTTTCGTGACAAAGACTTGGTATATCTTTCGAGGGTGAGATTTGGAGGGTATGAGAGGTGAGGAATTTTCCCTCTCATCCGTGGTTATTTCTCAAGGTGGAAGATGGTGTTGATGTGTTTAAATGTTTCGTGTAAAGAAGGTGTATGCTATATGTATTGTGTGGGGGTGTACTCACCGGGTTACATGAGGAGCGAGCTTCACCGTATGGTTACATGGGAAGCATTCAGGGGAGTTCTTAGTTTAGAACTTGGTTCCTCGGCGGGTGGAGTCGTTTGGAGTCTTGGAGTGAAGACTTGCGGTATCTCACTTCATGGTTGAAGTTTGAGGTGGCTTAGCGTCGGGTGGAGCGTATTGGCTTGTTAGATGTCGGGATGATCTTAGAGCGGATTTGATGTTTGCATTCCGAGTTCGGTTGGATCGTGAGGATCGCCTGGGGGAATCGCATTAGCTTGGTAGATGGTGGGACAGTCTTCAAGCGGGTTCAATTTCAGCATTCTAGAGATTGGTTGGATCGTCAGGATCGCCAAGGTGGAGTTTGTTGATTTTGGCTCTCCTATTTTTTCAGTTTTGGTTTATTTACAAATTTGCCATTTTGGCTCAAATCTATAAATACAAGTGTCATTTCTAGGTTTTGAGAGAGGACAAGTTTGAGAGCTATTTTGTGAGTTATCAAAGCTAAAGAGAGATAGAGCTCCCATTTGAGGGGTGAGTTCTTGTGAGGTTGTGAGTGACTTTCTAAGAGAGATAAATTGTGTGTGTGTATAACCTTTGGGTTCCTCCATTTATCTATAGAAAGAAGAAATCCTCCTTGGTGGATGTAGCCCAAATTTGGGTGAACCACGGTATATCGTTGTTGTTTTGCTTTGATGATTGCATTGTATGTTCTTATTGTCTCTTCATTGATGTTTGGTTGATTCGATTGGGAGTTTGCACACTAGTTCATTTTGGGAACAAGGTCTTGGGTGTTTTCCGCACACCAAGTGTTTGATAAAATTCCCGAGTGAGTTTTATCGTCTTGGTCGCTAGAGATAGTCTTGCTTTAGCGCAACAGTAAGAGGGGATATTTTTGTATTCAACAGCTTGCCATAATCCTTTCTCACCACAACCAATCCACACATGTATGGGGAGAGTCTTTCATTAATCAATCTTTATGCAAACCCTAGCATAATTAGGTCGATCCTAAGTTTTGGTGTCTTCATCGAGTTTAATTGGAGCACCAATTAGATTTGTAACAGAGATAGTAGCATCTTTTAAGAATAAATGAATTGGAAGATATGGAAGACCTACCCAAATTGGGGGCAATTATGGGATCCTCATTAGCTCTAAAATCAATTGTCCATTTGAAGATCTTCTTGGACGATTTGTTGATGTACGATTGATTTCATAAACACATTCTTAACTAATCCTCCTTGTTGTTTAATCGAACCAATGAGCGTTTCTTATCAAGCAATCCAACGTCAAATTCAGACTTTAAAGAGAAAGTGCAGAGTGTTTTTTTAATTATCTCCATAGTTTGGCGTCCAAAGGCAAAATTTCCAACCAAAACATATATGACCATCCTGGCTAGGGTTTCAAGTTTAATTTGAGTAAAATTTACAGTTGGCTCCCCTTATACAGATAAGGGGATTTGATGGTGACTTCACACATTTGTCCTCCTCCTCCCAAAATTGTTGGGCAATATTTTAGCTGGGTTCTCCCAAAATCTTGCTTTAACAAGGTCATTAATACCTAATCATATTTAAATCATCTAGTGTTTTTGAATGAACAATACCTCGATTAATATATTTAATGACCCAGATTTGACCTGTTGGTCTCAATTGTTGACTCTCCATTTTAATTTCATTAGTGAATTCTTGATCTTCATTATTCACTTCCATTCAATTTCATCAAATTGTTTATCCGATGGATATTCTCACAAAAGCCACAAAATGGAGGGATATTTTCATAAAGGACACTGGTAAGACCTCGCCTAATTAAATACCGGGTGATCAATCCTTTATTAAATTAAAATCAAGGTGAACGGTTGGTTCATTCTCAGCATCATTGTCGCAAATAATATTTCTAATTTAAAACCCTAAATAATTAAGCTAAGTGTCAAAATAATTTAAAGTCTTATTTTACTTTATTAAATACCAATATGAAAACCTTTTTAATACCCAATAGTTAAGAATCACATACATACTAAGGATGGGCATTAACACACAATAATTGAACCATCTAGATAAACCAAGCCAAGTTTAAGAACTATAAATGAAATCATCCTAACAATAGTTAACTCCCGAAGAGTACTAAATATTGGAAATATCAATAAACATAAAACTCTGACAAATCCAACCGGAATAGAAAAATAGGGCGACACATGCCCTAACTATAAATAACTAAAGTAAGAACTCAATCAATGAAGAGGTCGTCTAATGCAAAGGCCTACAACTTCTACATAAGCTATAGCATGTCCAATTCAAAGAACCTATGCATGACGCCCCCTGTGGCTGAGCACCTGCAATACATACATATATATACAAGAGAGAGAGAAATGACAAAAAACGGGTCAGGGCCTGAGTGTAAAATAATTTTAAAAATAGTTTAGCAAGTATTTAAAATACTTACTGGCTAATATAACCACCATGTTAGTGCGCGACACTCTCTTAAGAATTCTCGCCTCTCATCTAGTGTGCACGCCTACCGTACTACTGATCATATCAGTCTATCTAACTTATTTTTCCATAAAGTTCTATCCCGAGAAGTACTAAGGCCATAATATTTAGTTTTAGAAAATCATTCTCTTCCATATTCTTACGTTACTTAGAACCACTTAGTACTGTTACAAAATTCACGAACACTTGTTATAAAGCGGAATCACTTATTCATTACTTAACTACTTATACACATAGTATAAAGTTTCCATATATAAGCGCATATATATATATATATATATAGCAGAGTATGTCAACACCATAGATTTATGTGGGCTACTAATACAATACACATACAATCGGAGGCGAAGCATAGTTTCGAATCCTAAGAGGTCATCACATACCCTCACGTCTCTTAGAACATCTGACTATCATTTTCGGATAGCCTGTATCTGGAATACTATCTTCTGGGGTACGAGTCAATATCCCCCCATAAAGGTCCAATCAAGATAAGACCGTCCCAGCGCAAAAACCTTCGTGATAGCAAGTAGCCTGGGTATGATTTTTACACAGATACATAATATATGCACAGTCACACAGTCATATATATAAATATTCACAATTTTCAAATTAGGTGCGCCCACGACCCATAATTATAATTATCCATTCTTAGCACAACTTTTACTCAACTATCTCACATAACTGATTTGTATCTTTTATTCTCATTTATTATTTATTTCATACTTACTTCTCATCTCTCGAAGTATTCTCTCTCACTTAGTATAAAATTAAGTAGGTATACTCTCACTTACCTTCTAGTCTAAATCTTTCACGAGTCTCAATCTTTTAGTAAACGTATGCACTATTTCCAATGTATGAATAACTCCCCGTTAATCCACAATTTCATCTCATATTAATTTCACTCAATGGAGTATACTTAGACCCTATTGGCCCTCTTCATAACCCATTATACTCCATAAATAATAATCAAGGGTTCCTACGTATCTTAACCAGATTAAACAAAAAGGAGATAAATATGCACTTTTCCAGGAGGGATCGATCGATCGAGGAATGGGGTCGATCGATCGATGCTCTTGGTCAATCAATCGATCAAGTAGTTCTTGCCCAGTTTGTTGAAAATTTAGACCTACGGGTTCGATTATTCTAACCCCTCCAAACCTCTATAATTTCATTCCAAACTCCCATCGAAGTTATCCAAATGAATAAGAAATATATATAAACAAGTTATAACATAACAACATCAATAAATCCTCAACGAATCAATCAAAAAAGGTTTAATCTCAGATTTATTTATAAAACCAAATTTTATATGAATAATCACAAACCTCTATTTTAATCCAGATTTTCTTCCCAAATATCGTAATGAATTCGTGGGTAATCCTCTACATATGATGACGATTTTAAACTATATGGATTCTCCCTACAACACATATAAATTCTCTTCCAAACATATAATTCTTCAATTAAAACATATGATATTCATTCCTAGACTAACATTGAATCAATACCAACTAGAAATCAGCAAAATAGATACTTACCTGGGATTTAAGGATCTGATTTGTTGATGAAAAAGATATGGTTGTGTTCCTCGTCATGCGATCTACGTTTTAGTGGCGGTGCAATCGGTTGAGTTCTAGGCCTTGGATTGCTTGAAAACTCTTCACCTTCTTCTCTAATGGCTGGGCTTAGGTTTTGTGTTTGTTAACCCTAAGAGACAACTCCAAATGGCTAATATATACTACGAAAATTCATGGGTTTAATTATCCAAAAATACAAAATGTCTATAATACCCTCCCGGGATGTCAATTAGGCCTAAAAATTCCTCGAGACCCAAACTAACCCCCCCGGGTACACTTTTCTGACTATCTCGACCCTTCCGGACACTTTAGTGCATTCAAAATGAGACCATACGGGCGACTTATAATATATTCACTTTTATAATAATAATAATTTAGTCCTGACACGACACAGGTGCATCCCGACTTAAATTTCCATAATTGCCATATTATTCACTCGTGACAATATTAATAAAAATCAATCTCATATATTACTCTACTCATCTTGTAATATTCAACAAATTTCCAATAATTACTAACTCACGTCACGTTGGTAAATATTTAAAATAAAATTCCGTATCAATATTAAATTAATATCTCAATTAAATTGAATAACTCCCCAATTTTGAAAGGCATAAAAAAATAGGGTATTACATACTTCCCCCCTAATAAGGAAATTTCATCCCGAAATTCAAAATAGATCTGGATACTTTATCAATACTCAAAACGGACTTTCGGGTAAGGTGAATTCCTATTGTCCTCCCCGCTGCACAATAAGCTTATTTATCACTTTCCATAATAAAAATTATAGAGTCACACCTTAATAACGACACTTCACATTGTGCTCCAATCCGTTGCTACTCGCATAATACGAGCCTACACATCATTGGACCCCATTGTCTCAATATTATTGGGAGGTCGCACCTCACTACATAACAATTACTCATATTTATCTAAACACAAAATTACCTTTTTGAGAGAAACCATACGAACATTTGATGACTCTTATCAGTTATTCGAATCTCAATTTTCAGCGACGTAACTCTTACAACATTCACAAGTCACCTAAAACAGCCGTGCTAATTCCACCACCGCCATCAGACTCTAACTCGGCCGATTAAAAATCCTGATTATCCACTCACCCTCCAAACAGCTAGAGGGAGAATAGTTAAGGTTTTTCCACATAAAATTTCAATAAGAAGTTTGTCCACAATAAACAGGTACGAGTGGTTCCACGGAACTCTAGTGTACTAAACGTCACTTGATACATACATCTGTTGTGGAAATAAAATGATCACCATGCATTCAAAATTACTTTCACGTGGTTCCACTAATCTTTAATCATCTCGCTTACTCCCCGGCTAAGGGTGAAACAACCTACTCAAAACGAAACGTTATTTCCCACTTCTTTCTGAAATCTAGGTTTGAAAGTAGGGTTCAATGATCCCATTATAGTTCAGAATAATACTGGGAAAACCTCTTACCGGCGCGATTCTTATTATCAAATAAATGTTGGGGCACACTGTCTAATAGTGTATACCACCCAAAAGAATAATAATCACTTTCTTTTAGGTCAACTTGTTCAACACACTAGGAACTCATGAACTTACCTTGAAGTTGGCACCCCATCCTAGAAATTTCACACAATTGCTCTCTTCTATTTTTGGAATCATAGGTTTGCTACAAAATTCTCTGATTGATCCTCTCATTCCAACCGATTTCTATCTATGAGTGGTGGCCACGGAGACTACTCACTATGTCCCACCCAACATCGACGTCTACTTGTAATGATTCACATTAACTGACACTTATCACTCCCCTTCTTTTCTTAGGGTATACCGAAAGTTCCTACTCGTGCACCTTTCTCCACGATGTGCACTGCTGAACCTTTATACTTTACTAACATCATCATTCAACCTACGCGCACGTCGCTTTCCACACTTGACTAGGTAAAACTCCGCTCAGAGTGTTTTCAATAATCTTTAAATTTTATCCTTTTCAAGGAATACCCCTAAATGGCTTCCAATTGCCTTCTAACTAAATTCGTGTTTTCTACTCTGATCGTACATGTATATATAATGAGTGACAACCGAGGTACTAGACTCATGGACTAATAACCAAACATCTTTCTACTTCCAACCTTACGCTAAGTTTCATGCATGGGATGTCTCACAAAGTGAAATCCAAATAAGGAACCCCCCGATACACTACTACCTAGCATAGTCGGTTATCGAAATCCGTTGGGTCCTCCATCCATAACCTATACTCTTTTATTCCGTCTATGAATAGAAAAACTACATCTCCTCCCATAATGGTACTGAAATAAAGGACTTTTTACTAATTGCACTATTGCTCAGTACTGGTGGTAATTACATTCCAGAAACCTCGTACGTATACAACCGGGGCTCTCAAAATCCCTTTCCCAAATAGATGAATATAAGTCTTAACTTGCACATTCCAAAAGCATAAATATAATAATGCGCTCCTCCAAACACTAAGTCCTGAGCGCTACACAAAATAATGAGTGAAATCTTTCCACCCAACGGTAAACCCAATACACACTGAATCATAATAACAAAGTCCCTAAACACCCTGGGATTAAACATTTTCGTACCACTATACCCTTCGAAGTCTCTATAACATAAAATATGAGTGCGAGCCTGCCCTCTCCCAGGTGAGGTTTTTGCCAGAACAAAACATGCTGCACTAGGGAAGCAACCCCAAGTCTTGCAATCACTGTCCAATATCGTTTAAACTATTTTTTTCTAAAACCATAATCAGTATAATAATATACTCGCATATCATATCACTAAAACGAGTAATCTAAATAAAGAATATAAATCACTAACAGTGCACCCATTTGTCCTCCGCGGAGAACACTAAAGACAATCCCACTTTACAAAGGAAAACATAAACGTAATAATAACGCTATAGATATACGCACTAAATTCTTATCACATGCGAATCTAGCAATAAACAAAAATGTAATGACTCGCTCGTGTCAAATAAAACACGTCTTATCCACTGAGGATAAAACTCATACTTCTACTTTGTCAATCGCCTTGGCTACTTAATGGTCTTCTGGACATAACGCGTATGTCTGAACCAAATCAAAAATTACATTAACCATTTCCCTTGAAAGCACCATACCCTTGCCCTTATTCTCGCTTCGAATTTTTTTAACTCATGTGGTTTTACTCTCCACAAAATACCTCAACACATAACCCACTTATCTCCTATCATACTGACCTTATTATGGCTGTCCTTCTCTCGGACTTAAATAGTCTCGATCCTAATATCTACCCCGTTATTCCCTCAGCTTTGTTGGACCTAAGGAATGTGCTACTGACTTTAATAATCCTTACTGAATTCACCATCGCTTGTTAAGAATTCAGCTATCCGAATCATTTACATAAGCCCCCTGATGGGTCTCCCCGTTGCAGCGCGTTGCTAACTGCGTTTCATCTAGTCTCATTCTCCAACTAAATCTTTCGATTTCTTTAGCTCCCTTCATATAAGAGCGTTAACATCTCTACGGACAATACGTGACATTGTCCCCATATGGATCGACCGTCCAATAGAATTCTCTTTAAGTGTTGTCGACTTTCCTCACGAGTTGATCTCACATTTGAATTCCTCTCTACCATTGCTATCCACTTTCGCTGATACAAGATTGGCTAAAAGTCTAAATTCATTTACAAATGGACCCCTATCCGGCCCTTCGGTGATGGGTTCAAAACAATGTTCACATCTTACTCTGAACAACTGATGAAGGAACGTGCGGTTAAACTGTACCTAAGGTCCTTCTATTGACGCAACATTTTACTACTAAAGGTGATGGTTAACTCCCACTATAATAATGTAACACCCCGCCTAATAAAATACCGGGTGATTTGTCCTTTATTAAATTAAAATCAAGGTGAACGGTTGGTTCATTCTCACAGCATCACTGTCGTAAAATAATTATTACCAATTTAAACACCCTAAATAATTAAGCTAAGTGTCAAAACAATTTAAAGTCTCATTTTTCCTTTAGTAAATACCAATATGAAAACCTTTTTAATACTCAACGGTTAAAGAATCCCATAAATACTAAAGATGGCAATTAACACACAAGAATTAAACCATCTAGATAAACCAAAACAAGTTTAAGAACCATAAATGAAATCATCCTGACAATAGTTAACTCCCAAGGAGTACTAAATACTGGAAATATAAATGAACATAAATCTCATACCAATCCAAACGGAATAGGAAATCGGGCGACACATGGCCTAACTGTGAAGAACTAAAGTAAGAATTGAATCAATGAAGAGGTCATCTAAAGCAAAGGCCTGCAACTTCCACATAAGCTACAACACGTCCAATCCAAAGAACCTATTCAAGATGCCCCTGTGGCTAGGCACTTGTAATACATGCATATATATACAAGAGAAAAAGAAATGACAGAAAATGGGTCAGAGCCCGAGTGTAAAACAATTTTAAAAATAATTTAGCAAGTATTTAAAATTCTTACAGATTAATATCACAACCGTGTTAATATGCGACACTCTCTTGAGAATCCCCACCTCTCATCTAGTGTGCACTCCGAATGTTCTACTGATCTCATAAGTCTATCTAACTTATTCCCATGAAGTTTTATCTCGAAACGTACTAAGGCCATGATATTTAGTTTTAGAAAATTTATCTCTTCCATTTTCTTACGTTACTTAGAACCATTTAGTTACCATTACATAATTCACAAACACTTGTCATAAAGCTGGAGCGTTTATTCATTTCTTAACTACTTATACACTCAGTAGAAAGTTTCCATACATATATATATATATATATATATATATATATATATATATATATACTATCAGCACCCCACATAAAATCTATGATGCTAGCATACATTGCTATCAAGTCTCCGTATCACTCAAACTAAGGGAAATACTAGTTTGGAATCACTCTCGAACCATATTAACACACTACACAAACAAATGGAGGCGAAACATAGTTCCAGGCCCTAAGAGGTCAGCACATACCTTCACGTCTCTTAGAACATCTAACTATCATTCTTAGATAGCTTGTATCGAGGATACTATCTTCTAGGGTAGGAGTCAATATCCCCCATAAAGGTCTAATCGAGATAAGACTGTCCCGACGCGGAAACCACCGTGATAGCAAGTAGCCCGGGTATGATTTTTACACAAATACATAATTTATGCACAGTCACACAGTCATATATATAAACATTCAAATTTTCTAAATTAGGTGAGCCCACAACCCATAATTATAATTATCCGTTCTTAGCACAAATTACTCAATTATCTCGCATAACGGATTTGTCTCTTTTATTCTCATTTGTAATTTATTTCATACTTACTTCTTATCTCTCGAAGTGTTCTCTCTCACTAAGTATAATTTCAGCAGGTATACCCTCACTTACATTCTAGTCTAAATCTTTCACGAGTCTCAATATTTTAGTAAACGTACGCACAATTTTCAATGTATGAATAACTCTCCTTTAACCCACTATTTCATCTCATATTAATTTCAGTCAACGAAGTCTACTTAGACCCTACTGGTCTTCTTCATAAGCCATTATACTATTTAAAAGATATTCAAGGATTCCCACGTATTTTATCCTCATTAAACAAAAAGGGAAAAAAACATGCGATTTCAAGGAGGGATCGATCGATCGATTAATAGGATCGATCGATCGATCATCGATCGATCGATGCTCTTGGTCGATTGATCGATCAAGCAGTTCATGCCCAGTTTTCTATAATTTACAACCTACGGGTTCAATCATTCTAACCCCTCCAAACCTCTATAATTTTATCCCAAACTCCCATAAAAGTAATACAAATGTATAAGCAATGTGCATAAACAAGTTATAACGTAACGACATCAATAAATCCTCAACTAATCAATCAAAAAGGCTCGGCCTTGGATTGCTTGGAAACTCTTCACCTTCTTCTCTAATCTCTTCACCTTTTTCTCTAATGGCGGGCTTAGATTTTGTGCTTGTTAACCCTAAGAGACAACTCCAAATGACTAATATATACTAAGAAAATTTGTGGGCTTAATTACCCAAAAATAGAAAATGTCTAAAATACCCTCCCGGGATGTCAATTAGGCCTAAAAATGCCCCGATACCCAAACTAAACCCCCGGGTATACTTTTCTGACTATCTCGACCCTTTCGGACACTTTGACGCACTTAAAACGATCATACAGATGACTTATAATTTTTTTGCTTTAATAATAATAATTTAGTCATGACACGATACAGGCGCGTCCCGAATTAAATTTCCGTAATTGCCATTTTATTCACTCGTGAAAATTTTAATAAAATAAATCTCATATATTACTTTACTCATCCAGTAATATTCAATAAATTTCTAATAATTACTGACGCGACTCAAAAAGTGTCTCTATTGTGCGTTCACTCTAGGCTCAAGTGCAAGCCTGTCGCGTTAGTAATAAACCCGATAAGTCGGGATCGTATCCATAGGGAAAAAGGACAACAGAGTTATGACGACGTTGGATAGATAAGAAAATCCTAACTCTGACTCTAAAGGAAAAGGAAAAATGATTTGAGTTGTGGAATAACTATACTAGATGCAATTATGAAATTATGAAAAGGTGCAATTATACTAAACTACCTAAAATACTGATGAATAATGTTCTAAAACTTTAAACTATGTGATGAGAAAAACAGGACGGGAATACAATCCCCCAACCCTACTGTATTGCAGTTATAATACTAATCGTAAATTTAACGGATTAATTTGACCCAGAATTTAGTACTCCCAAGCATTACGTATATGAGGTTCAAGCTCGCATCATACTTAATCTGAGGACGAGTAAATCAGTATCGCGATAGTTACACTCGAATTACACTCTAAAGCATCCCGGTTACTCAGAAGCAAACGAGATCTAAAGATCTACAATTATCGTGTTCCTATGCAATACGGTCGTAATCAATCACTAAATCCAGAGTATTAATGCTATACACGTGCAACTATCACATCAGGCTGGGTTCATGCATCCCGACCTTTTAAACCTAGCCGGACATATTAAACTGAATGATGCATAAAATAGTAATGTTTCATGCAGAAGAACTCATGATAAAACTAGATTGAAATATGTAAATAAGTGTTATGAACCCGAAAATTTATTCAAATCACGCAAGAAATACTACCATGCAAGAAAAAAAATCATAAGAATGAAACTTGGATTACAACTTGAAAATAAACCTGGAATTTTATAAGTCTTGTAGCAATTAATTCAACTTATGTTCCTAGATGATCTTCTCCTTTTCTCTCTACCAAAACTAAAAAAACTACTCAAAACTGATGTTCCTAGGTCACTAAGTACGTCCAAATATGTTTTAGAAGGAGTTTTAACTTCGTGGGACTCTTTGGACCAATCAGAATAAAGGAACAAATTCGCGCTTCAGGACCCCCGAACTGATTCGCACGTACCCCAAACCGGTTTGATCCCAAACCGGTTCGACATTGGGTTCGGGAAATTTCTCTGGCTTGGGTCCCTTTTTCTTCAATTCTAACACTTAGAATTTTTTCTTCTTTTCTTCCTTGGATTTTTCTTCAACTTCAATTGGTCATAAATCATCAATCGTAACTCAGATTTCGGTGCCGTTTCTTTCAGTGTTCTCATTGTTCCAAGCTTTTCAACTTTCCAGTTGACTCCTCCTCCGAGATATGACTGAAGAATTACCAAAATGCCCTTGAACTTGCCTTCATAGCCTTTCTTTCATGGTTTCGACTTCTTTCTTGCTCTGCTTGCACAATTAACCTATAAAACAAATAGGAGAAACACGAAACATGAAATACTTGCCAACGAAGGTTATAGAATAAATGTGAGTTAAATCCATATCGATTTTATCACTCGGGTTCACAAATGTACCAAAATTAGGGGAATAAATATACAATATTTATGCCCAATTAAACCCCCCTAACTAAGAATTTTGCGCGTCCCGAGCAATGTAAAAGAGAAAGAATAAAGTCACTAACTCCTCTAAACACTTTATTGGGATAGAATACCTCTTTCGCAGGCAAGCGATTGCATTTAGCGTATGCAACAAGCCTTTAAACCCCTAGGTTACCCTAGTAGGACGAGTGGTGTCTTGTGAGGGTTTGCAGAGAATATACCCACAAAATTCATTTCAAAGAAAATTCAAAATATGCAAAAATTGTATAATTCAAACTTTCCCAGAAAATAGTCATCATCAAGTCATGCTCAATAGTCTCAAATCATAGTGCGTGTGTGCGAAGTCGGAAATTTAACTGCGAATTTTGACCGACTGATCATTACGTTACTTACCTAAAAATTCGTTTTGATTTCGAATTCTCATGGAATGTTCTCTCAAACAAATCACTCGGAATGTGGCTATTCTCTCGGTACGCGTGATATAAAGAGTAATATAATGAATGCAAAGTCACGCATACAAGAAGAAAGACGAAAATTTTATAGTGATAGGATCTCATCAACGGATTACGATTTTGAAAACGGGAACATTTCCTCTTTTTCGTGCATTCAATCTCTTTTATTTATCTTTTGGTGTCTTAGCTCTCCATGCGGTAACCAATTTTTGCAATTTGGACTCGGTTAGGACTTTTTCGGGTTTTAAGGTATGTGGGGTAAAATGACAATGGTAGGGAAGGTTGGAATTGGAAAAGATTTTTAAAATGTCCATTTGTGCTTTTTCCGGGCTATTGCTCTTTTTTTTTCTCTCTATTTTTTTTTTCTGTTTTTCACTTCTTTTCTTGCTATTTTTGTTGAGCATATCTAATTTTTTTCTTGCCCCTTTATATGCACTTTTCGGACTTAAATTTTGAATTTTCTCAATTTTCACAATTCTGGGCTATTTGGGTTTTTCGGGTTGTCAAACGAAAGGGACAATTTATTTGGCTCAATTTAGGTTACAAAAGGGGTGATTTTTCGCTACTTTTTCTGGCCAATATTTTTAGGTGACAAACGATGGCCTACTTCATTGTCCAAAATGCCAATTGCGTTACCATATGTGTTTCGAGATGAATTTAAGTTTAGAGATCTTTTTGGCACGTTTTTCAAAGTAATATTACACACGTTTTTCATAACCGATCAAAATGAAAGGATTGAGATGCTCAAAGACGTTTTAGGCGCTAAAAAGAACTTTGAGTTAACAATTAACTCGGATTGATTTAAAAACTCGCAAAAAGTGATAGGCACGAATCTCACCGGGTTTGTTAATCTCCACACTTATTCGTTAAGTCATCAACTTTCGCTCAATTTCCATCTTTAGTCAATTTCGGCTTTGTGTATGTTGAGTTTTACAAGTTGAAACTTTAAACCGACTTTTAATGATATTTTCGAAAAATTTCAATTCCAATTTTTATTTATTTTGAACAAAAATATTTTTGGATTTTTTTCAACATTTTATGATTTTTTTTTATTTTTTTGGGCATTTTTGAAAATTTGTGAATTTTTAAAAATATGCACTGGTCACCCCCCCTAACTTAGGCTTTTGCATTGTCCTCAAGCAACAAGGACTAAAATATAACTCAAGGCGAATGAAAAGTGCGGAAAAATAAAATAAACAAATTAAAACAGAAATGCAAGATTTGATAATAACAATGGGGAAGCATGTGTTACATAAGAGATGGGAGAGCAACTACTTGCAATTTTAAATCACTGGCAACAACAAACAACCAATCAAATACATCAAAATAGTCATGGGTTCATTGTGGAGGCGGATGTGAGGGCCCGGGTGCATTGGGATCGTACGGGTCATAAAAGAAGAAGGGTGGGGGTCCGCCGAAGTTGAGTTGGTGAAGGTGGGCTTGGAGTTGGTACATCATACTTGTGTCCCTCCAGTAAGCTGCTTGATCTTGATTGTATTGGGTGATGAACCCATCAAGGCGGGACTCAACCACCGAAAGTCGTTGCTCAAAATTTTCCCCCGGGGGCTCGAAATCAGAATCCTCCTTTTCTTCCTCATACTCCTCTTATTCCTCTTCCACGTCCATCATCGGGGCATCATGTGCTTCTTCCCCCGCACCCTCTTCGAGAATGGGATGGTCGGGGTGAGCCATGCGCATTTGTCATTCGCTTCGAGTGGTGGAGGTGCCTCCAATGGGGCGGGGGAGTCGAATTTGCTACTACGGGTCATCCACCCCGGCATCCATCAAGAGTTCCATAATGAGAGGGGCGTAAGGGAGTGCCACTTTGCCCCACTCGTCGTAGGTAGCATTGATAATATCCATGTAGAAAAGTTGGGCGAGATTGATTGTGCTCTCGGGGTTTATAAAGTGGTAAAGGAAGTTTGTATGATGTAACCGGACCATCGAGTCATTGGTGGTTTGGTGGATGGCTCCACAAGCAATGAGGTGCGTGAATCGCACCGTAGTCGGTAGACCTCCTATGGTAAAAGACTCCCGCACCCATTCCTCCCCGAGTGCCATACGAGCAATGCATTCTTATTTGGTGTGGGGGATACCATTTGTGGGGTATTGGAATGGCACGGGTAGGATCACCCCTTTAGCACGTATTTTTTGTGCTATGATGGCCGCTGAAAAAGGAATCTGGATACCATTAAGGTATGCCTCGTGAAGCATAGAAGATTTTCGAACTAGGGTCGCATAAAAATGGCGAATGGCTATTTCAAACACGTGATTGCTCGTTGGAGCGATGAAAGAGCACCACCCCCGGCGATCAAATAGGGCGGTGACATCGCCAGGAAGTTGTTCCCAATTAATGAAACGCTCGATGTGGATTGGGCGCGTGGCCGAGAAGAATTGCTCAGCCCAATGGTATTCTTGGATGCTTCTAAATACCCCTTTACCCTCATCGTCAAGGTCGGTGGTATTATCATATTTTTTTGGGCGAGAATTTGCTCTACGGGGACGCGGCATGATGATGGAAAGAGAGAGAGAGAGAGAGAGAGATGGAAAGGATATGGTGTAGAGGAGAGGGAGAGTGAATTTGTGGTGTGGGAAATGGAGGAGGTGTGTGTGTGTGGGGGGGTAATTTATAGGTGTGGAGGGTTAGGTTTTGGTGGGAAAATGGAATGGGGTGGGAGGGAATGGATGGATGGAATGAATTTGGATGAAAAGTGGAAGGGGGGAAGATTTTTGGAGGGAAGAAATCGAAGGAGAATGAATGGAGAGGAAAGAAGAGGGAAAAGAATGAATTTGGAAACAAGGGGGGAGGAATCTGCCAGGTACCCCGAACCGGTTCAGAGGTACCACGAATCGGTTCGCCCCCCGAACCGGTTCTGCCTGGGGTTCAGGGAAATGTGCTGGTTCGTTTGCTTGGGTTCTCACTTCTCTCAAATTCTAAGTGTGTTCTCATGCTCTTTCTTGTGCGTAATGCCTCTAAAGACGTCCTAGACCCTCGGGCTCCCTAAAAATTCCTCGAACACACCCTCTTAATGCGTGCAAGCTCTCTCGAAGTGCGTGCTAACCCAATCCCTCTCGTGAACCATGATCCGAACTCCTAACTAACCTACTCACACACGACTACTATACACAAGAACTAACCCCATACGCGTCGGGGGTGCGACGACCTCATTTTTCAGCTCAATTGACCCCGTAAATGGGGTCCGACAACCAAACGGTGTCGACTTCTTCCACACACACCTCTAGATATGGCTTTAGGGGTTGTCTATTTACTTTGAATGTATTCCCTCCTTTCAAATCGTCTAACTCGACAGCTCCGTGCAGGAATACATTCCTTACAACGAACGGGCTTGACCATCGTGACTGCAACTTACCCAGAAAGAGGTGAAGCCGAGAGTTATAAATAAGCACTTTTTACCCGGGAAGAAGCTCTCTGCGTCGAATGATGCTATCGTGAGCGAGTTTCATCCTTTCTTTGGAAATTTTTGCATTCTTATACGCATCATTGCGTAGCTCTTCTAACTCATTCAATTGAAGCTTGCGAGCTTCACTGGCCTTATCCAAGGCATAATTCAACTGCTTAATCGCCCAATATGCCTTGTGTTCTAAGTCCACGAGAAGACAACAAGGTTTGCCACACATAAAGCGGAAAGGGGACATGCCGAGTGGATTTTTATATGCGGTGCGATAGTCCCATAGTGAATCATTCAATCTAAGTGACCAATCTTTTCGGGTAGGATTGACGGTCTTTTCAAGAATGTTCTTGATTTCTCGATTTTCTAGTTCGGCCTGCCCATTCGTTTGCGGGTGATAAGTCGTTCCAATCTTGTGAATGATGCCATACTTTCTCATTAGCTTCTCGAATGGCCTATTGCAAAAATGCGTGCCATTATCGTTGATTATCGCTTTTGGAGCACTGAAGCGAGAAAGTATGTGTTCCTGCAGGAACTTAATCACCACTTTGTTTTCATTTGTCTTGGTAGCTATAGCTTCCACCCATTTAGAAACGCAGTCTACCGCAACAAGGATGTATAGGAAACCAAAGGATGGGGGAAACGGTCCCATGAAGTCAATACCCCAACAGTCAAAGATCTTAATAATGAGTATGGGGGTAAGAGGCATCATGTCTCGTCGGGTAATGGCTCCCATTCGTTGGCACCTATTGCAAGATTTACATGCAGCGTTCACATCCCGGAATATTGTGGGCCAATAGAGGCCACATTGCAGAATTTTAGCGGCTGTCTTTTTCATCGAAAAGTGGCCCCCACAAGCTTCTGAATGACAAAACTGGATGACTTTCCGGATCTCGTCATCTGGTACACATCGTCAGATGATTTGGTCAGCATAATATTTAAAAAGGAAGGGATCATCATAAAAAAACATGCGTGACCAAGTAAGAAATATCTTCTTATCTTGCGGTGTCCAGTCGGGAGGGACGGATCCCGTGACAAGGTAGTTCACTATATCCGCAAACCAGGGCAAAGAAGTGGTAGCAAAGAGTTGATCATCCGAAAAGCATTCGTCTATGGGTATGGGATCACTAGGTACGTCGAACGAAAGCCGTGATAAATGGACGACAACCATGTTTTCTACCCCTTTCTTATCTTT
Source organism: Sambucus nigra (assembly GCA_949130495.1). Classification (NCBI taxonomy): domain Eukaryota; kingdom Viridiplantae; phylum Streptophyta; class Magnoliopsida; order Dipsacales; family Adoxaceae; genus Sambucus; species Sambucus nigra. The sequence continues at coordinate 288,742,132 of OX422208.1, forward strand.
AATGGAGATATTGAACTCTTGTAGGAGTAGGATCCACCTTATGAGGCGCGGCTTTGCATCTTTATTTACAAGTAGGTATTTCAATGCCGCGTGGTTGGTGAAGCAAGTAATGGGAGAACCAATAAGGTATGACCGAAATTTATCAAGGACAAAGACTACCGCTAGCAACTCCTTCTCCGTGGTAGAGTAGTTGAGTTATGGTCCGATAAGAGTTCGACTAGCATAGTAGATGACATGAGTTTGCTTATCTTTTTTTTGGCCCAAAACAGCCCCTATTGCATAATCGCTAGCATCACACATAAGTTCGAATGGTAAAGACCAATCCGAAACTTGCATGATGGGGGCGGACACAAGCATGGTTTTTAGTTTTTCAAAATATCTTTGGTATGCTTCCGTCCACTCGAACGGGGTGTCCTTCATGAGTATGTTGCTTAAGGGTCTAGCGATGGCGCTAAAGTCCTTAATGAACCTTCGATAAAACCCCGCATGGCCCAAGAAAGAGCACACGTCCTTGAGAGGTTTTGGTGGGGGAAGATCAGCTATGACATCTATTTTCGCCCTATCAAATTCTATTCCCTTGGATGATATCATGTGTCCAAGAACTATTCCCTCGGTGACAATGAAACGGCATTTTCCCCAATTCATCACTAAGTTATTTTCCACACATCGGGCAAGTAATTGTTCCAGTTTTTTGAGAAAAAGGTCGAAAGAGGTGCCAAAAATGCTGAAATTGTCCATGAATACTTCAAGTCCTCCCTCGACCATGTCTCTAAATAGGCTCAACATGCACCTTTGAAAGGTCGCGGGTGCATTACACAAGCCGAATGACATATGTTTGTAAGCAAATGTACCAAAAGGGCAAGTGAAGGTCGTTTTCTCCTGTTCAAGTACATCTACCTCAATCTGGTTATATCCGGAATAACCATTAAGGAATCAATAATAAGGGTGGCCCGCTACTCTCTCAAGCATTTTATCAATAAATGGCAAGGGGAAATGGTCTTTCCTAGTTCCCGCATTGAGTTTTCAGTAATCAATGCAAACGCGCCACCCGGTGGTGGTACGTTGGGGAACTAGCTCTCCCTTAGCATTCTCAATCACTATCATGCCCGACTTCTTCGGGACGACTTGAATAGGGCTCACCTACTTGCTATCCGAGATTGGGTAGATAATCTAGGCATCCCATAATTTAATAATTTCGGCTCTCACTACTTCTTTCATATTGGGATTTAGCCTTCTTTGCATTTCTCTTGAGGGCTTGACATCCTTTTCGAGATGGATCTTATGAGTGAAAATCAAAGGACTTTTCCCCTTCAAATCGTCAATGCACCAACCAAAAGCACTTTGGTTCTTCCTCAAAATTTTTAACAATTTTCCCTCCTACTCTTCGTCTAGGCTAGAGGAGGCAACAATAGGAAATGTCTCATCCTCTCCTAGGTATGCATATTTAATATGGGAGGGGAGTTTCTTCAATTCGAGGGTTGGAAATTTTTCGCTGGAGGGAACCATGCATGTATCCCTCAGAGGTAACTCCTCGAATCTAGAAACCTAACTAACATCTCTCGCGTCCTCGTCCGACGCTCTCTCATCGAGTAACTCTCTCAACTCCTCTACCTCCCTATCGAAGTCAATGTACGTCCCCTCACTCTTGTGTCGTGCCACTAAATAGGACCCTAAGGCATTGCCATAATAATTCTCCTCAAAGTACTCCTCTACTATCTCATCTATAAAACTCACCGCGTGAAGATCATCTTCTACCCCCATATGTTGGGCTATGTGGAAGATGTTGGTATCTAAGGTCATGATCCTAAAGGTGAGTTGCATTCTCCCATTCCGAGTATTGATGATTGATGATTGCGTTAGACGTAGCTAAGAACGGGCACCCAAGGATGATGGGAACATAGTTGCTCGAGGTGAAGGAGGGCTCCATGTCCCAAATGGCAAAGTCTATCGGGAAGTAGAAAGTGTCAACTTGGACGATCACATCCTCAACTATGCCTCTTGGGATCTTCAGGGTTCGATCCGCTAATTAGAGAGTGACTTCTGTGGGCTTGAGGTCGCCCTAATCAAGTTGCCTATATATGGAGTAAGGGAGGATATTGACACTTGCTCCCAAATCAAGTAAGGCTTTTTCGATTTTATTTTCTCCAATGATGTAGGAAATGATGGGTGCACCGGGATCTTTAAATTTAGGCCGAAGATCGTTCAGTAGAATGGAGCTCACGTTCTGTGCTAGAAAGACATTCTTCTTTACTTTCATCTTTCTTTTTATCGTCAACAAGTCTTTGATGAATTTTGCATAAGATGAAATTTTCTTAATGGCATCGAGGAAAGGTAAGTTCAGTTTTACTTGCTTTAGCATGTCTAGCACGTCATCACGTGGGTTTACTTTATGGGAAGAAATCAACCTTTGAGGAAACGGTGCCGCCGAGGGTGGTTTCACTACCACCTCTGGTTCACTTGTGTCTTCTTTGTCATTCTCATTCAAGGGGACATCTTCGGCCTCTTTCGTGCCGGGAAAAATCTCCTTATCTTTCGTTGTGTCGTGTGGGGGAGGTGATAAATCAATAACTCTCCCACTACGAAGAGTGGTCACAGCTTGAAATTGCACCTGATGTTCAGTAGAAGTGGAGCTAACACTAGTTTGACCTTGGGGAGGTCTTTGGCCCTGGGCAGGAAACTTTCCCTTCTCTTGGACACTCAACGAGGATTGTATCTTTGATAGACTTGCATTTATGTCGCTAATCAAGGTATCATATCTAGCATTGGTTGCAGTCTGGCTATTGATAAATTGATTCATAGTATCCTCGAGAGTTTTCCACGGTGGCAGGATTTATGCTCCTTGAGATGGTGGTACTTACAAATGTCCTTGCATGTGTGGAGCTTGTTCAAAGTGTTGTGGTGGAGGAGGGGCAACATGTGAATTAGGGTTCATCGCAGAATGTTATTGCCCATAGCTAAAACCAGGATGGTTTTTCCATGAAGGGTTGTAATAATTCCCATGCGGCGCACCGAAATTACCATTAAATCCTCCTATACCACAAACTTGCTCTTGAAGCATCACTTTATAGGCGGGTATAGTTGGGCATTCCTCATTTGAATGACGCGCCTCACAAATCACACACACCTTCTCGATGGGGGTTGGTATGGATCCAGTTGGTCCTCTTCCCAATACCTCACGTACGTCTCACAGTCCCTTCTCAAGCATATCGAGTCGACTGTCCGCTATAGGATTCTTTTCTACATGAAATAGGTCGGACGCCAATGGAGTGGTGGTCACTTGACGATTTCGATTCTGAGCGTTAGGATCAGATGTATCCCACGATTGGGTAGTCTCGGCAACATACCTTAGTTCAAGCTCAGCATCATGGGCATCTAAGTCGACAAAAGGACCACTACCCATGGTTTCAACAAGTTGTTTGGAATTCAGATTCAGCCCATTATAGAGAAAATAAATGATTTGCGCTGCATTAAATCCATGATGGGGGCATGAAGTAACTAACTCATTGAAACGCTCGTAACATCAATGAAATGGCTCATTTTTAGATTGTCTGAACGCTTGAATTTGAGCCTTTATGGAGATTGTTCGATGTGGTGGGAAGAATTTCTTGAGAAATCTAGATTACAACTCATTCCAAGATGGGATCGAGCTTGGTGGTAAAGACCATAGCTAGGTCTTAGCTTTATCTTTTAGTGAGAAGATGAAGAGTTTGAGGTGGATCACCTCTTGTGTGAAAGTTTGATCATTTAGGGTATCACACACATCCTCAAGTTCCCTGATATAGAGGTATGGCTTTTCAGAATCCATACCATGGTAATGAGGTAACATCTGGATCATCCCATTTTTGAAATGGAATTGCCCGGCATTATACGGGAGTATAATGCATACCGGAGTGACAGTGCGCTCGGGATATAGTATATCTCTTAGCGGGCGGTATGGGGCCTCTTCCTCATCGGCAGCTGCACTACCGTGTTGCGACATCTCTCTCTCTCTCTTAACGACTCGGTGCTCTCACTTGGTGTGCTCAAAGTGTGCTCGCAGGTGTGTCCTAAGAAGGAAAATAGAGTGTTGTTTGAGATTGAGTGTGACGGTGTGGGAGGTGGAATCCAGAACTGTGGGGCGTTAGGAGTGTGGGGGCTATCAGGATCGTACTCAACTATTGGATTTTCGTGAATATGTATTGGAGTATTATGGGGTGTGGGAGTGAGTTCAGAATTTTGCATTAAAAACTTGTGAGAGATGATGATGAATCTTTTTGTATTTTTTGAATTTTTTATGTTTAGATTGACTCAATCTAATCCTTAGTCTACCTAATTCCCCGAAAACGGTACCAAAAGCTTGACGCGACTCAGAAAGTGTCTCTAATGTGCGTTCACTCTAGGCTCAAGTGCAAGCCTGTTGCATTAGTAATAAACCCGATAAGTCGGGATCGTATCCACAGGGAAAAAGGACAACAAAGTTGCGACGATGTTGGATAGATAAGGAAATCCTAACTCTGACTCTAAAGGAAAAGGAAAAATGATTTGAGTTGTGGAATAACTATAGTAGATGCAATAATGAAATTATGAAAAGGTGCAATTATACTAAACTACCTAAAATACTGATGAATAATGATTTAAAACTTTAAACTATGTGATGAGAAAAACATGACAGGAATACAATTCCCCAACCCTAGTGTATTGCAGTTATAATACTAATCGTAAATTTAACGGATTAATTTGACCCATAATTTAGTACTCCCAAGCATTACGTATATGAGGTTCAAGCCCGCATCATACTTAATCTGAGGACGAGTAAATCGATATCGTGATAGTTACAGTCGAATTGCACTCTAAAGTATCCCGGTTACTCAGAAGCAAACGAGATCTAAAGATCTACAGTTATCATGTTCCTATGCAATACGATCGTAATCAATCACTAAATTTAGAGGATTAATGCTATATACATGCAACTATCACATCAGGCTGGGTTCATGCATCCCGACCTTTTAAACCTAGCCGGACATATTAAACTGAATGATGCATGAAATAGTAACGTTGCATGCAGAAGAACTCATGATGAAACTAGATTAAAATATGTAAATAAGTGTTATGAACCCGAAAATTTATTCAAATCACGCAAGAAAAACTACCATGTAAGAACAAAAATCATAAGAATGAAACTTGGATTACAACTTGAAAACAAACCCGGAATTTTATCAATCTTATAGCAATTAATTCAACTTATGTTCCTAGATGATCTTCTCCTTTTCTCTCTACTAAAACTAAAAAAACTACTTAGAACTGTTGTTCCTAGGTCACTAAGTACGTCCAAATCTGTTTTAGAAGGAGTTTTAACTTCATGGGACTCTTTGCACAAATCAGAATAAAGGAATAAATTCGCACTTCAGGACCCCCAAACCGGTTCGCAAGTACCCCAAACCGGTTCGACCCCAAACCAGTTCGACATTGGGTTCGGGAAATTTTACTGGCTTGGGTGCCTTTTTCTTCAATTCTAACACTTCGAATTCTTTCTTGTTATCTTCCTTTCTTCCTTGGATTTTTCTTCAACTTCAATTGGTCAAAACTCATCAACCGTAACTCGGATTTGGGTGCCATTTCTTTCAGTCTTCTCTTTGTTCCAAGTTTTTCAACTTTCCAGTTGACTCCTCCTCCGAGATCTGGCTACAGAATTACCAAAATGCCCTTGAACTTGCCTTCCTGGCCTTTCTTTCATCGTTTCGACTTCTCTCTTGCTCTGCTTGCATAATTAACCTGCAAAACAAATAGGAGAAACATGAAACATGAAATACTTCCCAACGAAGGTTAGTAGCATAAATTTGAGTTAAATCCATATCGATTGCAGCACTTGGGTTCACAAATGTACCGAAATTAGGGGAATAAATATACAATATTTATGCCCAATCAATTACTAACTCACATCACGCTAGTAAATATTAAAAAAAAATCGGATTAATATTAAATTAATATCTCAATTAAATTTAATAAATACCCAATTTTAAAAGCCATAAAAATACGGGGTATTACATATAACTTTCCTCTGAGGAGTGAAGAAAAATTTTACCCCAAATTTTTATTTCTAGTTAACCACACTCCGCCATATGCCCAAGCCTTTGAATATATTACCTTCGTTGGGTAACACACACAATTCTCACACTTCTAGAACTTCTACTGATGACTCTCCTCAATTTTTCATTTGACCCTCTCCCAAGCGTACTATGTTGGGTGAGTCTAATTCAGCTTGTCTTTTGACGATAGCATCATTTGGAAATCGTAAGTTACATCCTAGCTGTTTTTACAGCCATGACCTCTCGTACCATAATAGGGGTGACCTCGACTACGGTCATCATTCTCGAATATACTTCACAGCCTCACTGAACCCTGCCTCCCGCTACTTTCCCAACGGCCATCATCTGCCATACTTCATTGTTCGAGCACTCCCGAACTTAAATAAGATTCACCGATATATACGTGATAGCAGGAGAACGAAATCTCACCAAAGAAATAAACAATCCTAAACATAGGGATCTATATCAAAGAAAGATACGCTGGAAGCATAATAAGCCGCACAGATCCTAAAGGACACTAGAAGCTGATGCTCTAATACCACCTGTAACATCCGGCCTAATTAAATACCGGGTGATCAATCCTTTATTAAATTAAAATCAAGGTGAACGGTTGGTTCATTCTCAGCATCACTGTCGCAAAATTATATTTCTAATTTAAACACCCTAAATAATTAAGCTAAGTGATTTAAAGTCTTATTTTACTTTATTAAATACCAATATGAAAACATTTTTAATACCCAATAGTTAAGAATCACATATATACTAAGGATGGCAATTACCACACAAGAATTGAACCATCTAGATAAACCAAGCCAAGTTTAAGAATTATAAATGAAATCATCCTGACAATAGTTAACTCCCGAAGAGTACTGAATACTGGAATTATCAATAAACATAAAACTCTGACAAATCCAACCGGAATAGAAAAATCGGGCGATACATTTCCTAACTATACAGAACTAAAGTAAGAACTGAATCAATGAAGAGGTCGTCTAATGCAAAGGCCTACAACTTCCACATAATCTACAGCATGTCAAATCCAAAGAACCTATGCATGACACCACTTGTGGCTGAGCACCTGTAATACATACATATATATATATATATACAAGAGAGAGAGAAATGAAAGAAAATGGGTCAGAGCCCGAGTGTAAAACAGTTTTAAAAATAATTTATCAAGTATTTAAAGTGCTTACTGGCTAATATGACCATCATGTTAGTGCGCGACACTCTCTTGAGAATTCTCACCTCTCATCTAGTGTGCACGCCTACCGTACTACTGATCACATAAGTCTATCTAACTTATTTTTCCATAAAGTTCTATCCTGAGAAGTACTAATGCCATAATATTTAGTTTTAGAAAATCATTCTCTTCCATATTCTTACGTTACTTAGAACCACTTAGTACTATTACAAAATTCATGAACACTTGTTATAAAGATGAATCATTTATTCATTACTTAACTACTTATACACACAGTATAAAGTTTCCATATATATATATATATATATATATATATATATATATATATATATATATATATATATATATATATATATATATATATATATATATATATATATCCCACATAAATCTATGGTGCTGGCATACTCTGCTATCAAGTCCCCGTTTCACTCATATTAAGGGAAATACTAGTTCGGAATCACTCTCGAACTGTATTAACACAATACACATACAAATGGAGGCGAAGCATAGTTCCGAATCCTAAGAGGTCAGCACATACCCTCAAGTCTCTTAGAACATCTGACTATCATTTTTGGATAGCCTGTATCTGGAATACTATCTTCTAGGGTACGAGTCAATATCCCCCATAAAGGTCCAATCGAGATACGACCGTCCCAGTGTGAAAACCTCCATGATAGCAAGTATCCCGGGTATGATTTTTACACAGATACATAATATATGCACAGTCACACAGTCATATATATAAATGTTCACAATTTCCAAATTAGGTGCGCCCACGACCCATAATTATAATTATCCGTTCTTAGCACAACTTTCACCCAACTATCTCGCATAATGGATACGTCTCTTTTATTCTCATTTATTATTTATTTCATACTTACTTATCATCTCTCGAAGTATTCTCTCCCACTTAGTATAAATTTCAGTAGGTATACCCTCACTTACCTTCTAGGCTAAATCTTTCACGAGTCTCAATCTTTTAGTAAACGTATGCACTATTTCCAATGTATGAATAACTCCCCGTTGACCCATAATTTCATCTCATATTAATTTCACTCAATGGAGTCTACTAAGGCCCTATTGGTCCTCTTCATAACCCATTATACTCCATAAATAATAATCAAGGGTTCTTACGTATCTTCACCATATTAAACAAAAAGTAGAAAAATATGCACTTTTCCAGGAGGGGTTGATCGATCGAGGAATGGGGTCTATCGATCGATCGTCGATCGATCGATGCTCTTGGTCGATCAATCGATCAAGCAGTTCTTACCTAGTTTGCTGCAAATTTCAACCTACGGGTTCGATCATTCTAACCCCTCCAAACCTCTATAATTTCATCCCAAACTCCCATCGAAGTTATCCAAATGAATAAGAAATATATATAAATGAGTTCTAACGTAACAACATCAATAAATCCTCAACGAATCAATCAAAAAGGGGTTTAATCTTAGATTTATTTGTAAAACCAAATTTTGCATGAATAATCACAAACCTCTATTTTAATCTAGATTTTCTTCCCAAATATCATAATAAAATCGTGGGTAATCCTCTACATATGATCACGATTTCAGACTATATGGATTGTCCCTACAACACATATAAATTCTCTTCCAAAACATATAATTCTTCAATTAAAACATATGATTTTCATTCCTAGACTAACATGGAAGGAATGCCAACTAGAAATCAGCAAGATAGATACTTTCCTGGGATTCAAGGATCTGATTTGTTTATGAAAAAGATATGGTTGTCTTCCTCGTCGTGCGATCTACATTTTGGTGGCGGTGGCGGTGCAATCGGGTGAGTTCCTGGCCTTGGATTGCTTGGAAACTCTTCACCTTCTTATCTAATCTCTTCACCTTCTTCTCTAATGGCTGGGCTTAGGTTTTTTGTTTGTTAACCTTAAGAGACAACTCCAAATGGCTAATATATGTTTAATTACCCAAAAATACAAAATGTCTATAATACCCTCCCGGGATGTCAATTATGCCTAAAAATGCCCCGAGACCCAAACTAAACCCCCGGCTACACTTTTCTGACTATCTCAACCCTTCCGGACACTTTGTCACAATCAAAACGACCATACGAGCGACTTATAATATATTCACTTTTATAATAATAATTTATTCCTGACACGACGCAGGTGCGTCTCGACTTAAATTTCCATAATTGCCATATTATTCACTCGCAAGGTTCTAAAAAATGCGGGGCGTGATTGAGGCGTGGAGGTCAAGCCTTAAGCCTTAGAAGCCTAGGCGAGCCTAGGCGTAAAAAGGCGTGAAAAGGCGTTTAGGCCTTAATATATTTTAATATTTTTTAACCATAACAAGGCTATTAAAATACAAAAATTGCACATATCATAAAAATATGTCTGAATATATGCAAATTAAAATACTATCTGATTATTTTGGATAAGATAATGGTCCAGTTTGTAAACAAATTCTTTAAAAAGCGACATCGTTTCACTAAGGCATTGTTGTTTTTAGAAAAAAGTGCGCCGTAAGGGTTTTACCAAGAATAAGGCGTGAAAAGCGTAAGGCGAGGCGTTTCTCCTAAGCCTTAAGCCTAGGCGGAGCCTAGACGGGTTTTTTAGAACAGTGTTCACTCGTGACAATATTAATAAAATCAATCTCATATATTACTCTAATCATCCAGTAATATTCAACAAATTCCCAATAATTTCTAACTCATGTCACGTTGCTAAATATTTAAAATAAAATTCCGTATTAATATTAAATTAATATCTCAATTAAATTTAACAACTCCCCAATTTTAAAAGCCATAAAAATATCCGGTATTATAACACCTTGCTAAAATCCTTTACCATATTGACCATAATAAATCCAAACCCTCTGCGTTAATGGTTTCTTAATATCAACTTCAATATAGACTCTAGCCTCACAAGGTATTGTTAGAGTTGCAGTTGGGGTATTAAGCTTTAAAGGATGACCAAATGCACTAGAAATAAAAAATAAACATGTTTTATTATAAAGATGGATGGGAAGGAGTGGTAAAGAAATCCATTCAGGGGTGGTAGAAGATTCCAAACCCAATTGAAAGTCATAAGACCATTTAAAGACTCTCGTAGGAATTTTTTTGGATATACTATATCTCACGAATCCATAATCGTAAAAAATCTTCCTCGTCAAAGTACCTAACCATGATATGTTTTGCATTTATCACACTAACCTTGATAACTGCCTTGAGGCGCAAAGAAGCCATAACTTTTATGATAACATCAATCGATGATATAATCTATCTATCGAATACAACAAAAAAATTCCTTCGTGCTTTAGTAAAATTCCATGGTGGATGAAAAGAAAAATCAAGCAACTAAAATAAAAAGATATTTTGGAGTAAAATAAAAAGACGACTAGAATTTTCCTTTTTATTTCTAATTTATCCATTTACCTAATTGATTATTAGTTGTTCACTTTCATACGAAAATTGAAGCTTGTAAAAGCATTTTTCTACATCTTTTATCCTACTCGTATTCCATTTGCTACAAATTTTCTTCTCCTTAGATCGTTTTTAATTTGTATTATTTATATGTTTTTTTTAATAAATTAATATGTTTTTATTTTAAAAATTTGTTCTCTTAGATGCACCATCTTGAGGTCCCTTATGTGGCTATATGTTTTTCAACTTTCATTATTTACATCCTTTAAACTTGATCTCTATTCTATGAAAGAATCCTATCCCAAAATAGGGGTTGAAAGTACATTTACCTAAATGCTTGGGCAACACTCAAAGCTACAACCCTATTGATATGCATCCTTATTAGTCTCAATGTCAAGGAGCTGTTGACATGCTAGTGGTAGTTGTTTTCAAAAAAACTAATTAAACAAGTCACTTAAGAAAATATCTTAAACATGAAATTATTATATAATATTCTTAAATACTGCATAAGTCATAATGGTTAGGGCATTTTTCCAATATTTCCTTTTATTTTATCCTATTTATATTCATGGTACAACATAATCTTTAGAGAAAATGAATGTAACATTCAATACAAATGGATAGAAACTAGGTTACATTCTAAAACGAATTCTTCTAGACTCATGCTCATGTCAAGCAAACTTCTAAGAATTGTTTTCTGTGTATATTGAAATGATGGGTCTTTTTAACTCTCATCCCCTCTATATTATGATATTTGTCTCTCCTTCAATTTTTAAATTTTTTGATGCGCCCTCATATATAGCTGTAACCCACAAGAGTAAAGTTTTTTTCTTTCTAAATATCTTTTTTTTAATCTTTTGTGAGCTTTAGCAGCGCCTTTTGTGGCAAATCTCAAATTTTCAGATTTTTTTCCCGGGGGGGGGGGGGGGGGGGGGGGGGGGAGGAGGTGAATTTGAAAAGAACTACGTGAAAGTCAATGTATTCAATTGTATAAACGCATATTAAAACTCATTTACCTTCTTACTCAAAAAGTCTATGTATATAAAAAATCCTAACTTATATATGGTTTGATCATCCAAAAGCATCAGAAATCCTAATTTCCTATGCAAGTACTTTATAATGCCTCAATTGTATTGAAGAATTCATTGTTTTAATATCGTTACTGAAAAATTTGCAAAGTACTAGCCAACCCCAAAAAAACACTTATGGGCAATTAGATAAATTTTAGATATAACATCAGTATACTGACATAGTTACTTTAACCATGAACAATGTAATACTTTAACCATAAAATATCATATTAATATGACTCAATTGCTTCACTATCAAGGGCATTGCCTTGAGAATGATCTATGACGATTAAAACTATAATGTTGTTTGCTTCATTGATTTCTTGATTATTTCAGTTTCATAGTTCTTTATGCTAAGATGTTTTTTACTTTTGTAATTATGATTATTGCATGTGTTACCTCTTCAAAAAGTTCCCAAATATGCTAATATAAAACATGAACAATCTAAAAGAACACAATAAATATTACAATCTAGAACAGTGACGACTATGTCTCTGTTCAATAATTACTAGATCAGTGACGACGATCTCTTTGTTTAATAATTATGCTAAGATACTTATTACTAACTCCTATCTCTCTATTCAATAATTATGCTGAGATATTTTGTTGCAATGTTCTAAATGTATTCTACACTATGTAAAATCTGGTTTTAGGCTCTCTGTCATTAGAGGAACATTGACGAAATAGAGGAACATGACATAGATAACTTATAGCCTTTAAAAGATAATTCTAATAATACAAGAAAAGGTAGAGGTATTGTTGTCTTTTAATGGATAACCAAAATAGAAGATGTCAAAAGAGTTTAACTTGATTACAACATATTTGGGCAGCCCTCTGGTAAAACAAGATTTAATTTTGCGAGTTATAGAGGTGTCATAGTTAAGACAATGATTCCAATACGTTATGGATCTTGGAAGAAAGTGCTTTTTCATTTGAAAGAAAATTTATGGAGAGCTTTGTAATTGAGTATTTGATTTCTTCCATGTGTCTTATGAAAGCCCTCTGGTAAAAATCATAATTATTTATTTGTATTCCTTTATTTATTTTGATTTCTTATTCATAGTATAGATTTCATATGGATCCGAAGACAAAGAAATAAGTGCTATCTAATATGTCGGTTTAGTGGATTTTTTTAAAAGGAGATTTGACTAGGTTTTACGTCAGATAAACTCAAGCATTAGCTAGAGATGTATAAAAATATATTGAATAGGAGGATTGGGAGGAATTAATAAAAGTGAGAATCTCAAAGGGGTTTGAGTTATATAGAAAATGGTTAAAATCATATATTTTTATAAGTTATTTGTATAAGTTACTCATGCGTATGTATTTATAAGGTGCTAAGCATGTCACAAGCTGAAAGACGGGGGAAGAATATATATAACCATCGGATCAGTAAGAAAGGCTATCCCAGACTTATCAAAGACCTTATATGTACTTGTTTTTCTTAGTTGATAAACATTGATATTTGTGAATTGAACTACACATTCTAAGTTCACCGAATTTTTTTTTATCTAATATGTTAATAGAAAGAGGCAGATGATAAGTTTGATGACGACGCTAGCGCTTATCTGTGGAAAAAAGGTGGCCAATATAAAAATGGATGATTTGGTGATGAGGCTACTGGGGAAGTAGCGGATAAAATTATGAGTTTCTATTTATGAGTTTGTTTACATAAATATTCAACATTAAATAAATATAATTAAATTATTATTAATGTTATATATCTTCATTTGATAGATTTCTTTTTGCAGGATGTGCTAAATAGTCAGGTCAAAGCTGGGAGCTTGGTCACCGAAGGAACCTCAAATGTCCTAACTTTGGCATTAGGGACAACCAAGAACCTCGATCGTGTTAGGGGTAAAGGGCATGGAATCACCACCACAACCTTTTTAACCTCACTAAGTGAGGATCAAAGAAGCATATTAGTGAGTTGGAGCCTAACTTGCATACGGAAAGAGAAATATGCAAAAAAAAGATGAGTAAATGCAGGCATTGCTATAAAAGGTGTCGGAGTACGAGAGGGCAATGACGAAAGTCGGGTTGAACACCCCAAAAAGTGGTAATGGATTGCAAAAAATAATTTCATCAAATGTGAGTGCATCATGTGATTCGTCCGCCAAGAAGACAAATAAGAAAAAAAATATCAATGTAAGAAATAAATATTATATACTATTATTGTTGAATTTTGTAACAAGAACATGTTATTGATTTGAGATTTTATCTTTATTTTTTACATATAAATAGTTGAAAGATGATGGAAAGATATCCGCCACATGACATTTTCTAATACCACACTTCATAATGGCATGGGCAAACCATGTAAATTGGCATTAAATTCACGTACCAATATTGTCGCTAAGGGTTGTGTTTTTGAGAGGGTTGGGCTAGACGAAAAAGTGCACCATAAGCATTTGGGAGAAAATTACGTGCGAGTGTTCGTGGATACTGTTTACACTCCAGACACCCCCTTTCCCATAACTTGTGTTTATGAGTTAGTAACAGTTATGAATGAACATACTTCACATGTTGCGTGGCCTAAAGAATTTGTTATACTAGATACAAAGGTGAAGTTGTGAGACGTTTTCTTTTATATTAAAGATACCATTGTTAATATTTTTAAATGTCATCTCTCTTCACTCTTTATTAGTCTCTCTCTCTCTCACTCTAAAAAAATATATTCTTAAATTAACTATTTTATAATCAATGCAAACCAGGAAGAAGATAGATAAAATGGTGTTGAGAGACGGGGACTTATGGTATTTGCAAGCATGTTGGATTCAATCATGACAAGTGATATTGTAAAAATTCTGGTCGGGATGCATGGAGACAAACTTCAATCAACCTACATTCCTAAACATGAGTTAGTGCATTTTTGTAAAATGGAGGAGCTTAATGCCAGTTGTCTAATCGGATACATGAGGTACGAGAATAAGTTATTTTCATCTTAATTTTATTTAACTACTCCTTTCTAATATATTTTTATTTTGTCTTCCAGATTCTTGTTTGAGAAGTTTTAAAATAATCGGGATTTTATTGTATTTGTTAATCCTGGGGCTGCTCAATAAGCTTATTTGAAGAAAAAATTGCATATTTTTATTAGGAATGCAGTGAAAGGTGCTAAAGAGAACCAAACATATTTTATGCCAATTAACATAGGATAAGTATATTTATTGTCTTAAGTTATAATTATATCAAAACATGTTTGTATCATTAATATTAATAACTCATTACATTATAGGTTTCATTGGTCTTTAGTCGTTATCGATTTCTCTTCGAGGAATATATTCTATTTGGATTCTTTACATAGGGCGCCAGACCGAGACTTAAAACTCTTTACAAGCACCGGAGTAATGATTTATATATATATATATATATATATATATATATATATATATATATATATATATATATATATATATACATTTAGTCATATTGTCTTTGTACAGTTATTTTTCATTATAATCTTTGTCTTGAAGTGAATTTAAAGCAATGGTGGAATCGAAAGGAGGAAGAATTTTAGGTTCAAACTGGGAGAATGTTAAGGTACAATAATGGTAATGAATTTACATTATTGACTTATATCTTAAATCCTAATATAACTATTGTCTTCAACTTATCATTCTATAGGGACCTCTACAACCGGGGAATGTCGAATGTGGATTTTACATATTGAAGTTCATAAGAGATCTAATGGAGAATCCATCCCAATCTTCTAAACTAAAGATAATAAATATTTATTTTATAATATTTTGTTTCCCTACTAATTACGTTTATAAGAAAAAATTGAATACAACTTGTGTTATTTGATTTGTTAGATGAAGTAGTTGGATAGAAAAGAAACCTATGAAAATCATGAGATAGAAGAAGTTCAAGATGGGTTCATCGATTTTATCCAGAATTATTTTTAGTGAGGTACAGTTGTGGACAATTTTGGCATATCTTTTCAGGTACCTTTTTTGTCTTCAATATAATTAATTACTTTGTGTAAAAGTTAATAATATTTAATATAGAGAATCAAAATACTATATATGAAAATATAATAAAAATCGTAATCAATATTTTCAAAATGCTATAAAAATATGATGTCAAGAATAATGTTATTGTTAGTGAATGGATGTGATGAGATTTATATTATCGTTGTCATTGATGATGGTGCTGAATGCATGGGGTGGGCTTTATATTGTTGATAGTGAATGCCCAAGGTAGGCTTTATTTTGTTGATGGTGAATACCCGAGTTGGTATTTATATTGTTGTTGTTGGTTAAATATATCAGGTTTAATTTTTGAATTATTAAAAAAATAAAGGAAATGCTGCCGAAATTTTCACTAATCCTTCTCCATTTATCTCTTCCCTGCGTTAAAAAAGAATGATGTAAAAATTAAGTTTGAGATTATGCAAATATTTTGTGATGGTCGTGATGGCCATTATATTGTTTTTGATTGTGAATCCCCAATGTGGTATTTATTATATTGTTATTATTGATAGTGAATGTGCATGGTGGTATTTATATTGTTATTATTGATAGTTCATGTCCGCGATGGGATTTATACTATTGTTGTTATTGTTGTTGTTGATGATGATGCTGAATGCCCGAGGTAGGCTTTATATTATTGTGGTTGGTTAAACATGTCATGTTTAATTTTGGATTATTAAAAAAATAGAGGAAACTCTATCGAAATTTCCATAAAACATTCTCCATTTTTCTTTTCCACGCGTTAATAAAGAATAAAGTAAAAATTAACTCTAAGATTATGCAAATATTTAATTGTGATATCCGTTCACCCCTTTATATTGTTGTTGATTGTGAATGCCTAGGGTGGTATTTATTTTATTATTATTGATAATGAATGATGCCCGATGTAGGATTTATACTGTTGTTGTTGATGATGATGGTGCTAAATACGCGGGGGGAGCTTTATATTATTATTGATAGTGAATGCCCATATTGGGTTTTATATAATTGTTGGTTAAAAATATCATATTATTTTAGATTATTAAAAAATAGAGGGAATTCTGCTGAAATTTTCATGATACTTTTTCCATTTATCTCTCCCATTCCATAATAAAAAATGAACTAAAAATTAACTTTAAAATTATGCAAATGTTTATTTTTTGATGCTTGATGTTATAGTAGAATATCATTACTGTTTGAGATATATTCTTTATATGGTTAATGTGTCTTATGTTGTTGACTGCTATTTGTTTCCTTCTTTTGTTCAAATATCGATCCCGTTGTTGCCTACTGCGTATCCCATGTAGCTGTTGCTAAATTGAGTTTCCATGCTACACGAATGGAGCTAATGTTGCAGTATAATTTTCTAGTTTTTATGTCTATTGTAAAGGTCGTTTTAGATATCTTTTTGTTTGTGAGTTGTCCAGAAGTCAATTGGGAAATTATTGGTTTATATTTTTTTTTTAATTTCAAATATTAATGAAATTTTTCATACTTGCTATTCAAGTTATATTGGTACTTGGAATTTTTACTTTTATGATGAAAATTAGTACTTTGAATTGACAAATCGTAGTTTTATGCATTTTATATTTGGGATATTTGAATAGTATAATAGAATTCAATACAAAAAAAGAAAGGAAAAAAACTTTTATGTATGTTTTATGACTGTTTTATTACGCTATCATTATAATTAACAAAGTAATCGTCGTAATAGGTACCTTTTATGAAGGTTTATATGGAAAACTATCATAACAGGATGGTTTGTTACGACGATTTTGTCAACACCAATTTTATTATGACACACAACATTATTGTTCATGATGTTTTGTATAAAAAACTGTCGTAATATGATGGTTTGTTATGACGGTTTTGTCAACACCAATTTTATTATGACACACAACATTACGAAGGTTTATAAAACTTTGAAAACCGTCATAACTAACCTTTTATGAACCTTTTTCCTCTTCATAAAAATGTCTATTTCTAGTTGTGGTTACTCCTATGTGGGTTAGGAAATCAGATTTGAAGGCTTTACATATTAGACTTATTGATTCTCGTTTGCTTTCACATGATACTTTCCATACTATATCTAATGGTTGATTATATTCACATGTTTTTAGACACTAGCTTTTGTGCTTCATTATATATATGTTTGTTAGTTGTATGTTGTTTGAGTCTTTTGTATTTTAATTTTTCATTATTGAGTCACATTAAAAAATACAAAAAATATTTTATTTATGTTTTGAGTTAGTTTGTTTTCAAATTATTATGTTCTTTTGAATTTTTTTAGAAAAACTCAAAAATATTTTTGGTTTTTATGTACTTTAGTTTTACACATTTTTTGTGGGATATTGATGTGTTTGAATCCAATTCATTTCGTGTTTTCCACATGACTAGGACATTTGGTGCTTGTCAATACTTAGATTGTTCTTAATCATGCTTGCATGGAGTTGTTTCGACTTTTATTCACTGAATGGATTCTTTATGTATATTTTTCATTATTGAGTCACATTAAGAGAATAATATCAAAATAATCTATGTGACTTTTATTCTCATAAATACCAACATAGAGTGGTTTCGACTTTTATTCACTTAATTTAAAATTTCCACGTGTCTAGGACTTTTAGATTGTTATTAAATGCCTCTGTACACACATGCACGAGCTCTTTAAATGTTAACTTCACATATTATATTTGATCTATGTGAGATTTTCTCCCATCAATCTTGTCAACTACATATTTTGTGATTATAGGGGATCTGTGCATGTAAGAATCGTTCCCTGTGAGATTGTTTGATTTTATTGAATATATGAGGGTGCACGAGAAAAGGCTATGAAAGGAGCAAATCTACTTTGTGGGAAAGACACCATTGGCAAGAGCCTAATGAAAAGATTAAACGCAATAAAAATATAAAAAAAACAAGGCCAATAAGTTTAGTTTGTTTGATTTTCAAAAGTGATAGCTTCAAAAGAATTCAGTGAAAAAAAATATGTTATATGTTTATCTTTTGAGGGTGTTATATTTGAAGGTCAATGAGTTTTCATAATGAATCCCAGTTATGATTATCATGTCATGACGCTATGTATTTGTAGAATCATCAATATTCTAAGCTTGTATACGTTGTGATTGTTTGTTCATTGAGTTAACATTATTGTGTCACTTGACTTTAAATCTTAGTTTAATAAATTTTTGAAGCTAAATATAACTCCTTGGACATATGTGGGTGTTTGGGTCATAAATTCATTTGTATTTAGTTCATACCCATTCATTTCATCCCACATATTTAAACACATCGATACTATGCTACTGTACAAATCTTATGCATTTGTGTCGAGTTTGTGGCTGTTTATACCTATATATATGTGATGGTATTTCATTGGTATATTTTGCGTATGTATTAATTTGGTATCGTTTATTTTGAGACGTTTGGCTTGCATTTAATCCATGTCTACCATATGCTTATTTTAGGATTATTTTCGCATGCTATATTATCATATTGGTATCTCTCATTGTGAGTATTGAAATTTTAAATTCTAGATTGGTACCATACTTAATTAATTCTTCATGTTGGTATCTTTTTCATCAATATTGATATTAGCTGATCATTGGTTGAATTATTTGTGCTTGTATTATTATGTTGTGTTTTTTGTTACACATTATACAGTTGAATGATTTTATTCATTCCTCCCCATTTATGTTGTTAGTATATGTTCACACATTTAGGGGAGATTTGTTTTATGGGGAATAAATAGTTTAGGCATTTTACCTTTGTCTATTCCTGAATGAAAAGGGGGAAAATGGTATCTTTCATTTCATGATTATGATATCGTCATCGTAGGGGGAGACATCTTACCTAGGTTGAAATTACTAAACATAGTTTGAATTTTATTCTTATGCAGATTTTATACTTATTATATTATCTTTGCATTTGAAGGTGTGCTTAAATGTAGAGGTTTACAACATACGGTAAAGTTTTAAAGAGATCAAAGCTACTCATTATTTGTATATGGCGAGCATCTGTACTTTTTTTCCTTTTGGGGTTGGGGATTGAGTTTTTGTTTTGTCACGGAATATCAAAAGAGGGACATTTATAAGGACGAATTTCCAATCGAGTTAATTTGTTTGTAATTGGATTAATTTTGGACAAAATATTTGAACCATAGGTTAGAATTTGTATTGTCGATCTCATAAGCCTATGACGTGTTTGATGAAGATGTAGTGGCCAAGCTTCAAAGTTGGATACACATCGTGCCGTGTTTACATGATAATTTTATCTTCACGTTTATCAAGGATCTCGTAAGGTATGGATGCATTTTGATTATGATCCTTGGATATGTTTTAAGGGTGTTTGTTTTTAAGAAAAATTATCTGGAACTATTTTTAAAAGATTTTGTAGAGAAAAATGTTTTTCTTTTATTTTCATGTTCATTGGAACTAATTTAAAACTCATTAGAATGAGCTTTGGAAACGCGTTAGCACGTGCATCTAACAAACATCTAATGAGGATTCTCTGTCAAACATAAGAAATCTCTTTTGAAGCTCATTGTAAGTCTATTCGAACATGAAAGCCACTTCATTCGAACTAACTTTTGTTTCGTTTAAAGGAACTATTTATTTTCGTTCAAATGAGTTCGCGGCGAAATTCATGTTTTCACTATTTAAGGTGTGTTGGACTCAGTTTTTTCAACAAATTTTGGTGAAACTCAATTCTCTACCCATTTACAAAAGTTTCAAACCATAGTCTCACCTTTTGAGTTTAAAGACCCAAAATTTCATATTCATATGCTTTGAGATCTTTGTGTTGGGAACCAAAGTTTGTTTTCTCACCATCTTGAGTTAATAATGTGTTCGCGCCATCTGGTGTCCATATTTAATTTGCTCTATTGCGGTGATCACTCGGTGTTCCGTGTTCTGATTCCGTAGATGGTTCTGAGCCTCATCGGTCGATGCCGATTGATTCGTACATTGTGGAAGCTTCTGTGGGTGGACTCCTGCATTTCATTGTGGAGGAGATGTTGAAGATAAAAGAGTGTTAAGGCTTGATAGAAGATCATTACGTCTTGTGAAGGAGACGAGTCATTGAGTAACTATACTGTCTTTGTAAAACCTTATATAGCGATCTGTTTGGTTGGTCCGTCAGAAGTTTTTCCCTTTGTAATATTCCTTATACATCGATGTGTTATGGTTGATTTATTTATTTTATTTTCTTATCACCTAGATGCATGTTTTAAGTTAAAAAGATAAAATGGGCTAAATCCATTTCTAACAATAAACCACTTGTTTTGGTGAACAAGTTTTATTGAGTTTGATTCATTTAAACTTTTGATCTTTATATTTGAAAAATACATTTTTTTGTGACCATCCTTGCCTAAAGACACACCATATAAGGCCTGTCTCATTTTCAAAAGAACCTGCCCCCTTTTCGATAATTACAAAGGGGGAGAAGTATGATATGAGAAAAAATACACTTTAACAAAGGGGGAGAAAAATAATTTTTTAATAACCAAAACTCAAAGTAAGGGGGAGACTTTCAACCATTTTCTAAAACTATATCAAATCTAATATCATTATAAAAAGGGGGAGATTGTGAAACCAAATGTTTTAAACTAAAAGGCTTTTATATGATGAGAACATAATTAATATAAAATCATACTTTCACTATCTCCTCTCTAAATGTACTTGATATTAAAATAACCACACAATATATTATGAGACATGTTACTAGGAACACATCATCTAAGCAACCATGTAATCGTATCCATATAATATAATGAAACCATTCAACCAAGAATATGAAGACCATAACCAAGACAATTAAGATCACAAGATATTCAAAGTTCACTTAAATCTTGCATTAAACCTTAGCTCTCAAGCCTCGTATGTTTTTTAGACATCGACCAACCAAACAAGAAAGTTACACCTCATCCCACAACCAATGGTGATCAAGCTCATGCAAACAGGACATTACAAGCTCACAATTGATTATTAAAGCAAGTAAAAGAATGCTCAAAAGCCCTTATGATTATTACTTTATTTTATTTTACTTTAGGAACCATTGTACAAAAGTATATTAATATATTTTTATTCTGTATATGCTTAAAACCTACACACCTAAAGCCACCTCAGTGATCCCTAAGACTTTCCTAAACTCGACACCCAATTTGCTTAAAACCTGGGATATTTAATCGACTTAACTTAGTTTAATGAACTAAAACTAGTTTAACCAGCTGAAATTTTTAACATCCAACTAAACCTAGCCAACCAAAAAAACCAGAAGGAGTTTTAGTTGACTAAAACTCACTTTTTGTCGACTAAAAGTGTCAAGATTTAAAGAATAAATTTTGGTAAAATCTTCCAATCTTTTATCCTAATAGTCTGACTCATCTAACATGATGACAAACCTTTTCTCAATATTTCACTTCATCTTAACACTATAAATAGATCCCTTCACTTCCAATTTAAAACACACAAGCATGCAAAATAATTTCCTCGAGAAAAGCTCCCCAATCCTAACTTATGCTATTATATTCTTGAGTTTCTAGAGGGAAATCAAGATAACCCACTTGAGAGTTTCAAAACCAAAAATTCCATTAAATTCATAGCTTCAACAAAACCCACTTGAACCTATATCCCCATCACCAATCCTTCCTTAGCAAAGTTACAACCCAATACCTACTTTTGTTGAAGCCTTAACACGTAATCCCACTTGACCGATATACTTGCGATACTTGTTCATTTGTCTTTTTAGAGAAAGAAAGTAAACTCATTAATCATTATTTTTGTAAAGTACCTATTCTTTACATTTTGATTACAGATCTTATTGTTATGACTCACAGTTACGTTCATTGTATCTTCTCGGCTGGTAGTACTATTATTATGGGTAATCAAGGTGTTTAAGTCCTTGGATTATTGTGTGAGTATTACTTAGGAAATGACGAGGGTATCTTCTTGTTGGTTGTGGTTTACAAGGTAGAGTTCCTTGTGAGGTTTTGGTTCCACTATAAGTGAACTAGAGATAGTAAATCTCTCGAGTACCATCTTGAGCATAGATGTAGGTAGTGGCCGAACCATGTTAAAATCCTGATTTGTAGAGTCTTATTAATCTCTCTCTCTCTCTCTCTCTCTCTCTCTCTCTCTCTCTCTCTCTCTCTCAACTGATTATAATTACTATTAATTAGTTTCATTCTATTAAATTGGTTTATCATATTGATTTTAATCTTTACGACATAGTTAAGAAAGTTCTGAAATTGCAATTAAACCCATATACCCAATTCAGGCTCCTATTGGTATATTTTCGAGCCATGATAAGTGTGGAATTAAAAGTCCTTTATTGAATGATATTCTTCTTGCTTGCCTCATAAAAGATTAGAAAACATATCCAGGAATAGAGTTCAAAGACCTATAAGGGAGGGGATTCTCTATGGCCTGAATTTTAATAACTTGGGTGTATGTGCGGAATGTATTAAAGGTAAGTAGACCAAACATAAAAAGAAAAGAGCCACAGTAAGTAATGATCTTTGGGAAATAATACACATAGACGTTTGCAGTCCTTTTGATGCTCCAACCTTCGATGGAGAAAAATACTTCATCACCTTTATAAATGATTTTTCACATTTCTGTTATCTTTATTTATTACATCATAAATGTCAATCAGTTAACTTTGTTGAAATTCCTATATAAAAAAATTTGAAAGACAACCAGGGAAAAAGGTAAAAATTATATTAGGTATGAAAAGGGTGGTGAATTCTATGGTTAATATGACAAAATAGGGAAACTCCTTAATCTCGTTTACTAAGATCCTTAAAATTTTAGGTTTTGTTTTGCAGTACACAATATCTACTACACCCCAACAACATGGTGTGGATAAAAGTCATGACTGTACACTTATGGTTATGGTTAGAAGTATGATGAGTAATTATAATATACCTTTATCCCTTTGGATGCATGCTCTCAAATCATTGTGTATATCTTAAATAGAGTTCCTATTAAGTCAGTTCTAAAGACTATTTTTGAATTGTGGATAGGAAGGAAACCTAGTTTAATGAACCTGGACGTTTGGAGTTACCCAGTGGAAGAGAGAATTTACAATCCACAAAAAAAAAGTGGATCCCAAGACTATTAGTAGATTTTTCATTGAGTACCCAAAAAACTTAAAAGGTTATAAATTTTACTTCCCTAACCATAGAACTAGAATAATTAAAACTAGTATTCCTGGATTCAATGAGAATGATGAAGTCAGTTGGAGTCATAAAGTTAGGGAAATGATTATTTAAAAAGTCAGGGTATCAATTCCCTTACCCTGAGTTCATAATGAATTTTTTTCTCCTAGTGATGTTATCCATGTAATAATAATGAACAAAAAACTGATAATCAACATCCCCTTAATGAACCACATAATGAACCCCAGGATCAAACTATCACCAATTAACCAGTTGTAGAGGCGCCACCTAAAATAACATTAACAAGGTATCAAAGACCTAGAAGGCCAACTATTTTGGATGATTACATGGTGGATTTATTGGAGGCTAAATTTAGCATAAGGGATATAGATGATCCAGTTATGTATCAACAAGCCATTAATAGTGACAATTATGAAAAATGGATTGATGTAATGATAGATGAATTAAAATCTATACATAATAATAAAGTCTGGAAGTCGTTCGGTTTTCCTCAAGGATGTAAAAGAATCAGGTGTTAATGGGTTTACAAGACCAAATATGATTCAAAGTCAAATATTGAGCGAAATAAAGCAATTCTAGTGGCCAAAGATTTTAATTAGAAAGAGGGCATTGATTATAATGAAAACTTCCCTCTTATTTCTAAGAAGGTTTCGTTCAAAATTATTTTGGCATTAGTAGGTCATTATGATTTAAAGATTCATCAGATGGATGTCAAAATAACATTTCTATATGGGAGTTTAGATGAAGAAGTTTATATGACAAAACCATAAGGCTTCATTATAGAGGGTAAAGAAGACAGAACATATTTGTTAAAGAAGTCAATATATAAACTTAAACAAGGTTCACGGTAATGGTACCTTAAATTTCATGATACTATTACCTCCTTTAGATTTAAGGAAAACACCGGGGATCTGTGTATATACCTAAACATTAGTGGGAGTAAATTTGTATTTTTGGTTTTATTTGTTGATGGCATATTTATAGCCAACAGTGATCGTGTTTTTTTTTTGGAAAACAAAAAAAATTCTTTCTTACAACTTTTAAATGAAAGACATGGGTGATGCATTTTACGTGATCGGGATAGAAATATTTAGAGATTGATCATGTCTATGGTTAGGATTATCTCATAAAGCTTATGTTAACAAAGTTTTAAAAAGATTTAAGATAACTAATGGTGGTTCTGTTATTGTTCCAATTCATAAGCTAGGCAACTTCAGCTTAAGCCAATATCCCCATAATAAAATAGAATGAGAACAAATGGATAAATATCCTTATGCTTCTATTATAGAGAGTTTGATGATTGTGTAGGTTTGCATCAGGCTTGCCATTATTTTTATGATGGGAGATCATGGGAGATACCGAATCAATTCGGGGGTATATCTCTATAAATCTATAAAGAAAGTGTTAAGATACTTGTAAGGGACTAAAGATCACATGCTTACATTTAGGAGGACTGATCACCTTAAAGTGGTTGGTTATTCAGAATCTAATTTTGAAGGATGCCTTGATAGCAGAAAAAGGATTAACGATTATGAGTTCCTTCTTGGTGGAGGGATATTTAGTGGAAAAGTTCTAAGCATATGGTTACTGTGTCATCTACTATGGAGGATGAATTTGTATCATGTTTTAATTCTACAAATAATGAATTATGGACGCGAAACTTCACTTCTGGACTTTGTATTATGGGCACTATTACTAACTTGCTAAAAATTCATTGTGATAATGTCACAATGATCTTCTTTTTAAAGAATGATATATACACTAAAGAAGTTAAGAACATTGGGATAAAGTTTTTATCAGTAAAATAAGATGTTCAGAAACAGACACTTTATATTGAACATATTAGTAGGAGTGTGAATGTAGCATATCCACTTACTAAAGCGTTGTCTTAAAAGACGTTTTTATAATATATTGAAAGGGCAGGTCTTGAGCATAATGTTTAGATTATGATTATGGATTTCTTAGTGCTTGTTTTGCAAAGATACTATGTTATGATATCAATAAAACTGTTTTCTGAATACTTATATTTATGTCTTGTAATATTTATTACATGCATGTTATTATAGCTAAATGTGACAAAAATAGTCTCTCACGAGACATTTACGGACCATTAAAGATAACCAAACTTATTAAACTAATTAAATATATCATTAATGTTTTGCTACATGGAAGGGAACATGATCTTGAATTACTATGCAACTTCCATGAGTCGTATTAGTGGTTTCTTCAAATAAGGTGTTAAAACCATGACATATAATTATTCCAATGTACGCACTCGAACCAAGTAGGAGAATGTTATTCTCTAATTTCATAATTTAATTAAATATTAAATTTTGTAATTAATAAAATAATTCTAAATGACATCTACAATTATATGCTCATATACCAATCCAAATTTGAAGAGGTTTTTTTCAGGATAATGAAAGTTTTGCTGGGATAGTTCAAGAGTTAGGACTCTTGAACTAACTCCATTGAAGTCTGCTTTGATGGATAAGAATAATTATAGTTTAATGATGAGTCTATTGGGTACTACCACTCCTTATAAATTCACTGTTATATCCTATATCAATCCATACCTTGGTGAAACACGAACTTAGAGGGTAAGATGGAGATACTTGATTCTCCATTCTAACAGATTTTATGGTCTCAAGAAGGATTGAAGACCAATTCCAGTTTGGAACTAATTTCAACATATTAAAGCTAAGTTCGACACCAAGATAGTAGGCATTATGGATCAAGGTATGCCTTATGTTTATCCCTTAGATTACGCATATTTAATCATGAACATATTTGAGAATAAAGATCTTAAAAATAGTGCATAATTGGTTATGAGTAAATCCTAGATTAGTATTTATGCCTTATAGAATAATTAACGTTCTTAATTATGCTTACAATATAGTCTAAAATAATCTTCTTTTTCTACTCTTCTTTTGTCTTTTTTTGGTATAAACTTTAAAATTAAATATCTCCCAAAATACAAGTCCATTTGTGATGGAATTTATATATTTGGAAATATCTCGACGAGATCTATCAAAAGAGATCGATGAAGGATAGATAATATTGAAGATAGAGATTTTAAATTTTGGAGTGCAGTTTTCGATAAGATTTTTGTTGGTAAAATTTCACAATGTGAAATTTTAACAATTGGTAGTGAGAAATAATAGTGTGAAATTTTGCAGTAAAAAATTTCAAATTTCACATAAAACACACACACACACACACACACACATATATATATATATATATATATATATATAATAAAGTATAAAACTTATGTATGTCACAAGTTTGATTCATGATGTCATCTAGATAAATTATTCTTGCACTACCTATTTTACCCCTATATAATTTGAGTTCCCCCTCTCTTCGCACACTCTTTATTATTTCCTCCTTCTCTTTAAAATTCAAAATAAGGGTACAATAGTATTTGCACCTTTTATCTTCCTTTACCTCATTTTCCAAAGCTAGCCATCACTTTCATTCGCTTCACTCCCACAACACAAAAAAACCTTACAACTAAAAAAAACCTACCACATTTCCCCCACAAACCTCCCCAGCTGCCGCTTTCTCCCACGTTTCCACCCTCCGAAACCCCCCTTTCCCTTGCTTTCATTTCCTTCCTCATTGTCGCCCCCCTCCACCGGATCTTCTCACGAGACTCAGGGTATTTTTGTTTTTGTTTATGGGTATAAGGGTTTTAAGTTTTTGGGTTTTGGATATGAAATATACGAATTTTAGGGTTTCTACTATGTCTCTCATTATCTCTTCTCCATATATTAGAATCAAGTTTAGGGTTTCTACTATGTCTCTCATTTTAGGGTTTTTTGGTTTTGGATATGAAATATACGAATTTTAGACTCATGTTTCGCATTTTCTTAGTATTATTGATTTTACCATTTATACATTTGGGGTTCTACTATGTACCTCATTCTCTCTGCTCCATATATCCGTGCTTTGAAATGTATCGCACAATGTTCTACCCCCTCTCTTTTATATCTCCAAGTATTAGATTCTTTGAAATCTAGGGCTGTTGATAAACCATATGTCTTTATGATATAATAATTCATAGAAGGTTTTTATTTGGGTTGTTTCAGGTGGATTTTGTTGAGAATGATGTAGGTTAAAATACGAAATTAGGGCTACAATGACTTCATGGAGCATAGTAAGATCTATCTTTTTTCCACCTTCAAGCACTATAAAATTAGTGTTTATGTTTTGTTTTGTAGATAATTTTATTGTTTGTTAATTATTTTGCAGATCGAGCCATAATCGATCTTCGAAATCGTAAACAAGTTTACTATTTGAAACCCTTTTTTTTAGTTAGATTTTTGCTCTTTAAGTTTTTCATTTTTTTGTTTTAGCTTAGGAATTTAATTTTAATGAGTATTTTTTTACAAATCTAGGGTGGAATCTCAAGTTTTTGTTCTTGGATATGTGTTTCAATTAAAATTGATTGAAGATTTTGTTAATGTTCTAGTGAATCTATATATTTTTTTTTCATATTTGGAATGAGAGAATTCTTAGAGCGTGTTCCTCTAATTCACACCATCTATTTTTATAGTGTTTGTTACATATTTTGGGTGTTTATAAACTTGAATAAGGCATTACTTTCAACCATTGTAATAACATGGTTTGTATTGAATAGACTTGAACTAATTAATTTATCTATGTGAAGGGAGGAGCAGAGGATGGCAGACGAGGAGAGATCAGTTTAGGTGTCTATACTCATTTCATAAATATAGACATTTGCTACTGATTTATCTAAATACAACTGATTTCATTTCATAAATATAGACTTGAACTAATTCATTTCATAAATATAGAGTGTCTATAATCATTTCATAAATATAGACTTTAACTATTTCATTTCATAAATACGGTTGATTTCAGTTGTTTTAGTACAAATACATTGTCTACAGATTTATCTAAA
Organism: Sambucus nigra; assembly: GCA_949130495.1. Classification (NCBI taxonomy): domain Eukaryota; kingdom Viridiplantae; phylum Streptophyta; class Magnoliopsida; order Dipsacales; family Adoxaceae; genus Sambucus; species Sambucus nigra. The sequence continues at coordinate 288,770,938 of OX422208.1, forward strand.
CAGTTTAGGGAGGCTTTATTGCAAAAATAATGTATTTTGGGGTTTATATTTTGTGCCAGTTGTTTCAGTACACATTTCCATTAAACACATAGTAAGTATCATTTGGGTTTTATATGGTTCGACTTTCTCCTCACGATCTTTTTGTCAACAAAGTGATCTAAGTGCATGCCAAAGAATTCATGATCCGAAGTTGAAAGAAAGTTTTGAGAAGCCTCCAAGGCATGATTCTTATGTACCAAGATTTGAAGCATAACTGGTGCAATTCTGTGAGAATTTGATAATGCAATTCTCTGAGAGGTTGATATCCCCCCTCTTAATCCAATCCCAGGTGAAAAATCTGAGCAGTTATCTGTGCTTCAAGTAAAAATTAGAAACTTGCTGGAATAATTTGAGTCTATTGGTAAAGCTGGAAAGGTTGATGAAGCTGAAGCACTCATGAGAAAGGCGGATGCACTTAATGTTGAGAAGACAATCTTGACTCTTCAATAGCCAAATAATAAGTATTAATGGTTCCACAGGAAAAAAAGATGGCTCTATGTGAAACAGTCTTAACTTTCGCAAGTTTGGTTATCTCCTCAAGATGATCAACACATTACTTCATATACTCCTTCAACTTCGATCGAAATTCTTTGTTAAGGTTATTAGCAGTAGCTGTAGCACCCTTTCCACCTCCATATTTTGACACAGTCATCCTTGATACGCTCCAGAGATTCCATAGGAACCTGCCTTATGGATGATTCATCTGCAACCACACAATATGTGAATCCGTTATCGATGAGGTAATTGAAGGTGTGGCCATAACAATTGTAGGTGAACTTATTGTTGGATTGTGGAAGTTTTTGGAGGCATTGAAACGCCATTGAATTGAAATTTCCACTTAATTTTGTGTGTTCTGAGAGGATCATGCTCCCGCGATCTACGAATGCCTAGATCAAACTTGGCAGCCCCCCACCCCCACCACACCCCACCCCCACACAAATAATGTTATTTTTGTGTAATGAGATTTCTCTCAATGAATTTACTTCAACACTCTGCTTTTTTTTCCTTCTTTTGATGGCTACTGGGATTATTTATTTATATGACAAATTGTGTACATTGTCTTTGATTGTTAAGGTGTGGGGAAAGGGATACCTGCACTAAATGGAAAGAAGACCACGATGGCCTTCCGTGTACTAACTATTGAGATATTATTGGTGGGCTCACTACTAGGATTGAGATGGCTTCCTCAAGTCTGCTATCAAGTAAGCATTAGGTACATCAAAAGTAAAATAAAAAGAAGTTGGATGAATAGCAGAGAGTATTTGCTTCCTAATATCATGATTTTTCTGTCTTTGTGATCTTATATGCTTACTGTCATTAGTAATGATGATCAATTAATCATCATTATAAGGCATCACAAGGTTCTTGAAATTGGTATGTCATTGTTCATTTTATTATTTTTGGTTCAATACTTTTTTTTTTGTTTCACATATTTGATATTAGGATATAAATTTGACTTTACTACATGTTTGATATTCGGATTTGTTTCATTTTAGTTTATTAGTGTGATATACGCAACCATTACTAAATTTGCATTGCTGCCCATATGTTGCTATTATGGTCCAATCTGTTATGCATTACTTTTATGTGGTTTAGGTGTATATTAATATGAAGCATTTTTTGTATGAGATAGATTGTGTGGTATATAATATACAAATACATGATAATTTTTTATGCTTTGCTTCAGTAGAGTAAGCATATTCCCTTTTTACTAATATGACATACTTGTAATTCTTTTTAATCTTTTTGTTTCTATATGTGTTGAATTGTAGATAAAGATTTATGTGGAGAAGATTCCTTCGGTGTTGGATCAAGCGTAGCTGGTACTAAAGAGCGTGAGGGACTTTGTGCACCAAAGGGTTTACTCCTCTTATAATTTATAAACATGTTTACAACACAGATGCAACCAGAGGTTACTGTCTAGCCAAATCCTTCTAGGGATTCTGTTTTTCATCCATTCTTATAATTGGGGTGTAAATGGATTGTAATTTGTAATATAATCACAACCATCAAGGTTGGCTACAAGTAGAAAAGTCGAAAGTACATTGTTCAACAACTTTGTTCAACAGTTTTTCATCCATTATGTTTGTCCAACAGCTTTTAACATCTACCAGAACACTGTCAAGCTAATGAATTCATATGATTAGTAAGAATTGATTTGAAAAAAGTCGAAAGTACATTGATAATAAGAACAATTTAAAGTGATTTTTTTGTCTCAATTACGTGTGTTTATCTTCTGTACGTTTTGAGTTTACTTTTCTCTCTTCCCATTTTACTGTTTAACCAAAGTCATATCACCACTTTGTTTTGATGACATCGAACTAATAGTTATTGTTTTGGATTGCAGATAAACACAATACTTAAATGGATTGGTTCCATTGAGCTCTTCATTTTGGATTTCTTCAGTATGTGAGGATTGTGATGTAATTACACATGTTCAATCAATTTTCTTCTGAAATTTAATGTTGATTTAATTTTTTTATGTCCCATCGACTTTTTATTCATCCACATTGAGTTTGAAAGAACACTTTTGGGGTTTACTCCATTTAATGATTCTAAAATATGTTGGTTTTCTCTTGATGTGGAACCCAAACAAGCTATTAAAATTAAAATTCCTGCTCATTCGCATAAAGTTAAGAAACTATAACCAAATAGTAGTAGCACAAGAACTATTTATAGCAGTATGATTAATGGTGTCGACCATATTATAACATCTACATTTAGAAACCTTATCCCAATATATTGAAACTGTGGCAGGAAACTTCCTTACTGTTTTGGAAAAGGTTGGACCTAATTGCAAGTATCTGTAGAAGGAGACACTACAAATTCTTAAATTAATACTTGAACGTTATATTTGGTGTTTGTATACTATATAATTCTTGACACTATGCAGGAGACATTAAGAATATATATATAACATATATTTGGTGTTTGTATATGCTTCCAATAGTGAGTTAATTCTTGATATTCTTGCCATACATTTAGTTCATTTGGAATGATTGACAAAGCAATCAAATGATTGTGAGGTGTCGAACTTTGAAGATTCGTAGCAATCAAATGATGGTGAATTTTAAGGTGACTACCCTGCTAGGTTTATTCTTTAATCTTTTCCATTCATGCATTTTAATGTAATTTATACTAAGTTAGTTTTGTGATTATGCCACTATTTTTTAATGCACCATGATCGTGTGACATTTTTTGAGCAAGTTAAATTGTGACAGTGCATAGTTTCTTAATTAACTTAGACCCATTGACATGGGAACAATTAATTGAACTTAGCAAACATGGTCACCGTATTCTTATTTTTTTGTAAATGTAATAAGAATGTCAACTTTCCAAGATTTCAATTAACTGTTATAGATTTTTCTTAGAGTTGGTAGCTCTCCAAAATTCAAGATTTCAATCAGCTATTATAAGTGTTTCAATCTTAATTTGATTATACTTAGTAGTTTCATATTATAGTAGTGTTTCAAAGGCATGCTCCATTTTTTATACTTTAAAGGAGAGGTAATGTTTTTTTATAATTTTTATGGCCTTGCTAGATATGTCATAAATATTTGCTTTGTGTCATCAATTATTTCAGGTATGGAAGAATTACGTGGATCAAATGAAGAATAAGTGTAATTTTTAATGTCACTTTATAAATTATTTTTGCATTTTTTAGATTTATTCATTTGTGGGTGAACAAGTTGGGTACCATGTAATACCCCGTACTTTTGGCTATATTTATTTTTGGTATTAATTAATTAAATGTGAATTATTTGGAAATTAATCCGGGTAAAATACTAGCGAGTTGTGAGTTGGTATTTGACTATATTGAGTATATATGATGTTATATGAATATTGAATTATGAAATTTGTCGTGAGATTTATATACGGCAATTTGGTCATTTTATTGGGACGCGTGTGACAGTCGCGTCGGGATATAATTATTTTATTTATAAAAGTGAATTTAAATTCTATAAACCGTATGGTCGTTTTGAGTGCGCCAACGCGTCCGGAAGGGTCGAGATAGTCAGAAAACACTAGCCGGGGGTGTACTTTGGGTTCCGGGGTATTTTTAGGCCATACCGGCAATATAAAGGGTATTTTGGTAATTTCGTATTTTTAGGAATTAAAAATGACGAAAATTAGAGAAGTAAATCTGATTGGGAATAGACCCACTAACCAACCCATATTAACCCAACAAGCTACGGGGGTTGTTAGATTAGGTTTTCTAAGTTTCCCCAAAACAAACCCTAGCCACCATAGCCACCATTGGAGAAGAAGCTTGGAGAAAGAGAGAGAGAGGGAATTCTGCAGAAAGAGAGAGAAAATCAACATCAAAATCAGAAATAAACTCAAGGCAAGTGATTTAAATTATATTCTATATGCAGTGAATGCTTCTTCCATATTAGAAATCTTGATAATCAATCTTATTTAAGAGTTAAAGGAAAACCCATGAAATTGGAAGTTATTAGTTTAATTTTGGGTATATGTTTGCATGTAGAAATGTTGTTTGTAGATTGAATTCAGAGATTTCATATTTATGTGATGTAACAACGGATTAAATTCTGGGAATTTATGATGATAAAAATCTAGGGTTTATGTTCTTGAAGAAAATTGGGGAAAAATGTAGAAACTTGTGATTTAATGATGTTTAGGATGTATTAATCCCTTAAAAGATGTTAGTGTATGACCTTAGCATGTTTTAGGATGATTAGAGAACTTAAAACATTGCTGGAACGAATTTTAGAGGAGATTTGAGGAGTAAGAATTGATGAAAAACGTAACCAAGAAATTCTGGGCCGAAACTGGTCTCTCGTTAGAAGACCTTCCCAGGTCGTTTGAACGAGCTCGTTCGAACGAGCTTCTAACGAGTTGACCAGTCGCTTCTAACGAGGGGAGACTTCGTTCGATACCTTCGTTCGAACAAACTGTATTTCGTTCGATACATTCGTTCGAACGAGATGTCATTAGAAGGTACAGTTCGTTCGAACGAACTGGAATCTCGTTCGAACAGCCTCGTTCGAACTAGACTTCTAACGAGCTGGCAGTTTAGGCCTTTTTGGCCTGTTTTGATCTTGGGAGTCCCGTAAACTTGTTTGAGGGTAGAGATAACATTCCGTTGATAATGTATTGATAGATTTGGGACTTTTGGGTTATTATGAGGAGTAAATTATATACGAGTGATTTAAATCAATGAACCGTTTGGGTTGAGACGTGAGTGTCTACTACGACGTGAGAATAAATTAGGGCGCGTATGATTATAAACCGGAATCGTATAAAGTGTGTAAATTATATATTGGTACTAGAATGAGAATAGTACGACAATTAAACTACGGGATTACTAAGACGTGTGTTTACTTAGTATTGGTATATGAATTGTGTGTATGACATACCTACCATACTTGCTATCACGGGAGGTTTGCGTTCGCTTAGGGCCCTCTAATCCTTGTGTTTCCCGGATTTATACTGGTTACCTTGATGAACATAGGTCATAGAAAGACTTATTGGGATATTAATAAGTCCGCTGATCGTGGGAGCGTAGGTATGTGCGTGACCCATGTGATGTGACTGTGTTCGCCTCCATTATTTGTGATGTTGTTATTTGTGAACAATTCTTGAGAGATTCGGAATATATAATCCTTATGTACGTGATGTACCGAGATGGATAGCAGAGTATGTGTGCACCGTAGCTTAGTTCTCGGGGTGCTTGTATTGTATATTTATGATGTGAATAATATACACTTAATTAATGGGAACCTTCATGTTAATGTTGTGAAAATAATTACGGTATTGTTTCGAGAAAAACATAACGGGTTAGCTGATAGAGTAATATATTGCATATTGAGCATCTGAGTTTACGTTAAACCCCTATTTAATTACGAGCGTTATAATGTTAATAAAACCGAGTAATAAGGGTAGGACCTATGACAGTCTAGCTAGATATGATGTCACTTAGCTAGTGGTTTGTGTCGTTGTAGATGGGTACTTACGATAGGAGTGCACAGTTAGATGAGAGGTGAGAATATCATGTGAGTGCACGTCCTAACATGTACTTTGCATTTAATGTTTTAAATGTTTTTAAAGCACTTGCAGGTTTTTAAAATATCTCCACATTCGGGCTCTGACCCGTTTGCTTTCAAATCTATTTTTCTTGTAAAACCATTTTAGGTGCCCAGCCACAAGGACACCATGCATAGGATACTCATTCAGGTGACGAGCTGTAGTTATTTGTGGAAGCTACAGGGATTTGCTTGTAGACTCTTCTATCGTTTGGATTCCAGAGTCATTATCTATCAGTTGTAGGGCATGTTGCCCATTTCTATTAGAGACACCTTTCCATTACAGTTTTCAGACTTTGGCATGTATGGATTTAGTATTCAGTTTACTTATTTCAGTTGTGGGATTGTAGTGAGGAGTTTTCCTCCAGACTTTATTTACGTTATGTGATGGTTATTCTATTTATTTCTTTATGGTGAATGGTGTTATTATTCTTCATTACACTTGTTGCATGTTATTCAGACTTAAATTAAAAGTTGGCAACTTACTTTTTAAATACTAGGTGGTTAGTAATCATTAAAATGTTTTCGACAGTGATGCTATTAACTGGACCAACTTGGCATTTTGAATTAATTTAATAAAGGAGTAGCTACCCGGTATTTAATTAGTCGGGGTGTCACAGGTGGTATCAGAGCATCAGGTTCTAGTGTCCTTTAGGATCTGACGGCTTATTATGTTTCCGCTAAGTTTCTTTGATATAGAGCCCTATATTTTAGGACTGTTGTACTCTTTTTGTGTATGCTTCGTTCTTCAGCTATCTTAAGTTTATAAACAGCGAACTTATAAACTTTGTTCTTATTTCATATGCCTCCACGACGTGCACGACGAGTTCCCAGGGATGCAACGCCCGAACCCTAGCCCGCTCCAGTTCAGGGCATGATGAACGCCGCTGAGGTTGCAGCTATAGTAGCCCAAGCGGTAAATGCCGCAATTGCCGTTGTTCAGCAGGCACCACCTCAGGCGCCGGTTGCCGCGCCAGTACAGGCAAATGCATTCCCGTCTGCTTGGGAGCGTGTACGTGATGCTTTTCAGAAAGCGCATCCGCCAGAGTTTGCAGGTAGCTCAGATGTGGTAGTCTCGAGCCAGTGGAGGAAGGATATGCAGAGGCACTTGAGGATGTATGAGTTCACGGATGTTCAGAAGCAGGTGCTAGCTACTTTCAAGCTAGTTGGATCTGCACTGCAGTGGTGGGAGTCTATTACCACCATGGAGGAGAGGGATACTCTCACTATTCAGGACTTCTGGGTGCGGTTTGACCGCAAGTACTTTCCGTCAGCTGTTCATACGGAAATGAGGAGGAAACTGATGAATCTGAGGCAAGAGGGTAGGACTGTGGCTGAGTATGAGGCCGAGTTCACAAATCTGTTGAATATCGTTCCGGATGAGATACCGACAGAGAAGAAGAAGATTGAGAAATTCACCGACGGGTTGACTTGGAGGATCCGTCAGCATCTGTTAGGGAACCTTTCATTGGCCACGTATTCTGATGTGGTTAACTCTGCCAGGACCACCGCTTTCATATGGCTGAGGGCAAGAGGTCGGGAGAGTCTAGCCATCAGGGAAGGACTGGAGGACATGGTGCCAGTGGGGCACAATCTGTTCAGGGGCAGAGACAGGGTGAGCAGAGTTCGCAGCAGGGGGATCAGAAGAGGTTCCGATCAGGGAACTACAAACAGGGACAGGGAGGTTTCCGTCAGGGCCATCAGGGTCCAAACGGCCATCAGGGCCAACAGGGGTAGAATGGGCAGCAGTTTCATCAGGGCTAGCAGGGCCAAGGGAGGAACGCTAACGGCCACTAGGGCCGAGGATCGCAGGGGCAGAGAGGAGGGAACTTCCCAGGGAAGTGTTTTATTTGTGGAAAGACTGTCCATAAGCGACAGGATTGTCCTGATAGGGGAAGGGCCCCACATCAGCAGCAGCAGGGTGTTCGCCAAGAGCCACAGAGGCCTATGTTTCCCGCCGCTCTCCCCGTACCGCCACAGATGGCAGCATTGCCACCCATTCCAGCAGTCCCAGCTCAGCAAGGGCAGCTACAGTATGGACGTGTCTACAACGTCCACCAGGCTGCAGTTCCACAGGCACCGCCCGCGATTGAGGGTACGTTTCCTATATATGGCTCTATGGGTCGGGTATTGTTTGATATGGGGGCTACACACTATTTTATAGATACACATTTCGCAAAATCTTTAGGATTGTTAGCTACGGCAGAGAGCACAGTGACGTGTGTCGACTCACCATTGGGGAGTGGGTCACTTATATTCTTTATATGCCGGGGAGTGGGAGTAGGGATTGGTAGTCTGGTATTACCTGCAGATATGTTGGTATTAGATATGGATGTTCACGATGTGATTATCGGTATGGATTGGCTCGTAGCTTATAGGGCCATGATTGATTGCTTCAGCGGGAGCATTATTTTTGCCATTCCGGGGCAAGAGATGTTCGTAGTGGCGATGCCTCGCCCTGAGGGAGGCTCGACCGCTCATTTGTATTACCTAGAGGAGGATACCTCTAAGGAGGTTGTGATTCCTTTAGATTCGATCCCGGTTGTCAGGGAGTATTCGGATGTGTTTCAGAAGATACCAGGCCTACCCCCAAGTCGAGAGATAGACTTTGTTATAGACCTATTGCCAGATACGAGGCCTATAGCACGTTCACCGTACCGTATGGCTCCGGCAGAGATGTGAGAGCTATGAGATCAGATAGAGCAGCTGTTAGGTCAGGGCTTTATTCGAAGGAGTACCTCACCTTGGGGCGCTCCAGTTTTGTTTGTGAAGAAGAGGGATGGTTCACTGAGATTATGTGTGGACTACCGGGAGTTGAATAAGGTCACGATACGGAATAAGTATCCGTTGCCTCGAATCGATGACTTATTCGACCAGTTGAGAGGAGCTTCTTTCTTCTCAAAGATTGATTTGAGATCGGGATACCATCAGTTGCGTATCAGGGAGGAGGATGTCTCGAAGACTGCGTTCTTATCGAGATATGGTTCTTACGAGTTTCGGGTTATGCCTTTTGGTTTGACCAACGCTCCAGCTGTGTTTATGGACTTGATGAACAGAGTGTTCAGGGATTTCCTAGATCAGTTTATCATTGTCTTCATCGATGATATTCTGGTTTACTCCCAGACAGAGGAGGAGCACGCCGAGCATTTGAGGCAGGTTTTGCAGACACTTCGTCAGAACGAGTTGTATGCAAAATATGAGAAATGCGGGTTTTGGTTGAAGGAGGTCCAGTTTTTGGGACACATTATTTCTGACCGGGGGATATCTATTGATCCGGGGAAAGTATCCGCGGTGAGGGAGTGAGGACAACCCACGACACCGACTGAAATTCGTAGTTTCTTGGGCCTAGCAGGATACTACAGGAGGTTCATTCGGGGATTTTCGAAGATAGCGGGTCCTTTGACACATCTAACTCGAAAGGGTGTGCCATTCATCTGGAGTGATTCCTGTTAGTTGGCATTTGATGAGTTAAAGGACAAATTGACCTCAACACCTGTGTTAGCATTGCCGAGACCGGGAGTTGAGTATTTGGTTTACACTGACGCGTCTTTGCAAGGACTTGGAGGTGTATTGCAGCAGGAGAGACAGGCCATAGCTTATGCTTCCCGTAAGCTTAAGACTCATGAGAAGAATTACCCCACGCATGATTTGGTGTTGGCAGCTGTGGTATTTTCCCTACGGATTTGGAGGCACTATCTTTTGGGGGAGAAGTTCCAACTGTTCACGGACCATAAGTCCCTACAGTACCTGTTCACGCAGAAGGAGTTGAATATGCGGCAGCGTAGGTGGCTTGAGTTTGTGAAAGACTACCAGTTCGATATCCAGTATCACCCAGGTAAGGCTAATGTGGTAGCAGACGCGTTGAGCCGTAGGCCAGCAGATGAGGTGGCAGAGGTGTGGAAGGCAAAGTGGAAGGAATTGGGACACCAGGATGCAGTGGCCCGATCTTTCATGTCTGTGATGACCGTTACACCGCAGATTGTCATGAAGGTAGTACAGGTACAGTCTAATGACTCGTTCTGTCAGGAGCAGATAGTTCGATTACTAGCAGAGGGAGCCGAGTCCTATACCGTCAGCTCAGATGGGGGATTACGCTTCAATGGGAGATTGGTAGTTCCGGAAGGGGAGGAATTGCGACACGATGTGATGGCAGAGTCGCACGGCTCACGGTTCGCGGTACATCCCGGAGGGGAAAAAATGTACCAAGACATGAGACGTCAGTATTGGTGGAGCGGTATGAAGAGAGATATCGCTGAGTTTGTTTCGAAATGCGCCACTTGTCAGCTTGTAAAAGTGGATCATCAGAGACCGGCAGGATTGCTACAGCCATTGGAGGTCCCGGTGTGGATGTGGGAGAGCATATCCATGGACTTTATCACGGGGTTGCCTACGTCGCAGAGGGGTCACGACACCGTTTGGGTAATTATGGACAGGTTGTCCAAGGTCGCTCACTTTTTACCCGTAAGGACTGACTACACTACGGGACAGTATGCCCAGCTCTTCATTTCAGAGGTTGTGAGACTTCACGGCGTGCCCCTAAATATCGTGTCTGACAGAGACAAGATATTTGTTTCGCGGTTTTGGGAGAGTTTCCAGGAGGCAATGGGCACAGAATTGCGGTTGAGTACAGCTTATCATCCGCAGACCGATGGGCAGACCGAGCGCACAAATCAGATGTTGGAGGACATGCTACGCATGTGCATTATTGACTTTGGGGGTGGATGGGAGCAGTACCTACCACTGGTGGAGTTTGCTTATAAGAACTCATATCAGTTCACTATTGGCATGGCTCCGTTTGAGGCATTGTACGGTAGGCCCTGTCGTTCCCCAGCATGTTGGTTAAAGGTGGGGGACAACAAACTACTTGGACCGGAAGTGATTCAGGATACTTCGGCAAGGATTGAGTTGATTCGGAGTCGCATTCGGGTAGCTCAAGACAGGCAAAAGAGTTATGCTGATGCGAAGAGATTTTTTAGGGAGTTCCAAGTAGGGGACCAGGTTTTTCTCAGAGTATCTCCTATGAAGGGGATTATGCGTTTCGGGAAGAAGGGGAAGTTGGCACCAAGGTATGTGGGGCCGTTTCCTATTATTGAGCGGATCGGACCGGTTGCATTTAGACTTGGGTTACCGGAGCATTTGCATCGGATACACGATGTGTTTCATATTTCCTCGCTAAGGAAATACCTTAGAGATAATTTGGATCATTCTCACATTGCTCTGGAGGACATCGATCTCCATCCGGATAGCTCCTACGAGGAGGGGCCGATTGCTATTATGGACCGAAGCGAGAGGAAACTGCGGTCAAAGATAGTCCCGTTAGTGCGTGTTCAGTGGCGACATCACAATGTCGAGGAATCCACATGGGAGCGCGAGGATGAGATGCGCGATCGTTATCCAGAGTTATTTTTAGCAGGTACTTTCTAGTTTCGAATTTCGGGACGAAATTCAGTTATTAGGGGGGGAGTATGTAATACCCCGTACTTTTGGCTATATTTATTTTTGGGATTAATTAATTAAATGTGAATTATTTGGAAATTAATTCGGGTAAAATACTAGCGAGTTGTGAGTTGGTATTTGACTATATTGAGTATATATGATGTTATATGAATATTGAATTATGAAATTTGTCGTGAGATTTATATACGGCAATTTGGTCATTTTATTGGGACGCGTGTGACAGTCGCGTTGGGATATAATTATTTTATTTATAAAAGTGAATTTAAATTCTATAAACCGTATTGAGCATCTGAGTTTACGTTAAACCCCTATTTAATTACGAGCGTTATAATGTTAATAGAACCGAGTAATAAGGGTAGGACCTATGACAGTCTAGCTAGATATGATGTCACTTAGCTAGTGGTTTGTGTCGTTGTAGATGGGTACTTACGATAGGAGTGCACAGTTAGACGAGAGGAGAGAATATCATGTGAGTGCACGTCCAAACATGTACTTTGCATTTAATGTTTTAAATGTTTTTAAAGCACTTGTAGGTTTTTAAAATATCTCCACATTCGGGCTCTGACCCGTTTGCTTTCAAATCTATTTTTCTTGTAAAACCATTTTAGGTGCCCAGCCACAAGGACACCATGCATAGGATACTCATTCAGGTGACGAGCTGTAGCTATTTGTGGAAGCTACAGGGATTTGCTTGTAGACGCTTCTATCATTTGGATTCCAGAGTCATTATCTATCAGTTGTAGGGCATGTTGCCCATTTCTATTTGAGACACCTTTCCATTACAGTTTTCAGACTTTGGCATGTATGGATTTAGTATTCATTTTACTTATTTCAGTTGTGGGATTGTAGTGAGGAGTTTTCCTCCAGACTTTATTTACGTTATGTGATGGTTATTCTATTTATTTCTTTATGGTGAATGGTGTTATTATTCTTCATTACACTTGTTTCATGTTATTCAGACTTAAATTAAAAGTTGGCAACTTACTTTTTAAATACTAGGTGGTTAGTAATCATTAAAATGTTTTCGACAGTGATGCTATTAACTGGACCAACTTGGCATTTTGAATTAATTTAATAAAGGAGTAGCTACCCGGTATTTAATTAGTCGGGGTGTCACATACCACACTATGTTATCTAATGGTGGGATTGACCTAGAATTTTTCAATTGACATTGTTTGATAGTTTTGCAATCGAGTTGTGCATTACTGAGAATATGTTAGTTGTGGATAGTTTGACATAATTAATTATTTTCTCAATGATGTATTGGTGTATAGGTTGTCTTTCTTACTCCAATACGTGTTTATATGTTAATACATATTAATGTTGTTTATACGAGATTCGGGATTGGCGTACTGTTGTTGGAGCATTTTATTTTCTTAAAGGTGGTGCATATTCTTAAATACGGAGGAAATTTTGTTTAAATTTTTAAAGTTAGTTACAATTATATTTGATATATAGAAATTTTTTGATTGAAATTATACATGACTTAATACTTTGTAAAATTATCATCGTGCCTTCAAGCACGGGCATACCCTAGTATATATATATATATATATATATATATATATATATATATATATATATATATATATGTGTGTGTGTGTGTGTGTGTGTGTGTGTGTGTATCCATATAATAAGATAGGATGGTTTTTGAATTGGGAAAATGTAAAAGCACATCAAGGGTTAAGATTTTGCCACAATATCCCTTTTCAAATTAATGGTTGAGATGAAACACCAGATTTCATTTATCCCGCCCAAATCTAAATAATCCTTTAATTTGAACAATTTCACATTCCGATGCTAATAGATGTCCCCTTCTACTTTTCTCAAACACACTCTCTCTCATTTGTCCTCATCATCTTCACCCCATTCTCCTCAAATCAACGGAGGGAAAATATGGGTACTATTCCACCCATGATCCCAAAGATACCCATAGTAAATCCCATTAAACCTCATTCTCGACCCCTACATCAATTCTAAAACCTCATTCAGGTAAGCATTATAATTTTAGGGTTTTGATTTTTATAGTTTTACATTTGTTTATCTTCTAAAGATCTAATATTACACTTTATTTAATTTTACGAATTTTATTTCATAGACAACTAGGTAACGTCTCTCTCTCTCTCTCTCTCTCTCTCTCTCTCTCTCTCTTTCATTTTGTGTATTCAAATCAATTTTAGTTCGGCCTTAATAAAAAAAATTGGTTCAAAATTTTGGGGGAAGCGTTCTGAGGTTTAAATTTTGATTTGGGGATTTTATTTAAATTAAGGTTTATAAACATACATACTCACAATATTCTTTTTTTTAATGAACTTGCAATAGGTGTTAACATGCTCCGTGCCTACTCAAATGAGGTTTGTTCAATCTGAGTATTTTGGATTTTATGAAATTATTTTGGAAATTTTGTTGCTAGATGGTCTGATTTGATCTCATTTATATTCGGTTGATACTTGACTTCATTATTTTTCTGTTTTGAATTCATCCATAATTGATTATTCTCTGTACCAAAATGGGAGTTTTGGTATTTCAAAATTGGGGTTTTGGTATTTCAAAACCACTTTTTGAACCCCTAATTTCCAAACAATTCAATATCTTCATTTTATATTTTATAATCTATAGGATAACCGAAGTTCTATTTTTGAAGATGTAAAATCTTTAGCCCAATTTTGAAAGCTGGGGAAATATTTATTGGTACATCTTTGTTAGATGTTTTAGTTGTTTGTATTTTGTTGGTATGCTATTTTGACCTGTAATATTTTACACTATAATATTTGATGGTATAGTTTTTGTTGTTTGAGTCTTACAACATATTTAATGGGAAAGATTTGATAATACATCTCCATTAGCTATTTTAGTTGTTTGTATTTCGTTGGTATGCTATTTTTCCCTGTAATATTTGATGGTATATTTTTAGTTGTTTGAGTCTTACAGCATATTTGATGGGAAATATTTGATTGTACATTTTTGCTAGCTGTTTGATCTGTTTTAGTTGTTTAAGTCCTACAGTTGTTTTAGTTTTTTCTATGTATTTTGCCCTGTAATATTTGATGGTACAAGTCTATTAAAAAATTAGTTTGTGAATGAATTTGTACTACAGATTTGGCTTTAAAAAAATTACTTTGTAAAAAATCCATCTTTCGCTTCAATGAATTTGTAATGCATGTGTGTTTTTTAGGCCTCCGGTAATGGTGGTGATGGTTTGTTAAGGGGAGGGTGATCATGTAACTTACATGGGTCCCTCTAACATTGCGGTTGTTTTGAGGGCGGTCGCTATTATGTATTTTTTAATTTTTTCCCCTCAATATATAATTTTGATTTTTTTTACCAAAAAATAAAGTGCCCTAGATGAGAGGGAAGTATTGCCACCAAATATAGAGCCAACGGGCATCGCTACAGTATTGGCACGCATCCGGGGTGTAAATATTACATGTTACTATTTTTGGACTGGAATTTTTGGTATAAAATTCATATAAAGTTCCATTCATTTTGTAATTTTAAAAGAAGTATGTGTATTTAAAATAATATAATTGTCATTTTATCATGGAAATTCTATTCGAGATTATGTTTGATTCAAATTTGATGTCGAGGCACCCTACTTTGCTTCAGATGTCTTAATGTTATTTGTATTAACAATACTATCATGTAAATCTTGAGTATGTTGTTTGTTCCTTTCATTAAATTACAGTAGATGCCTATAGTCAAGAACATCTTTGTTGGCTCTTTATTGGGAGTCTTTATCAGTGTATTTGTTTAGAGAGATTTTTTCCATGTCAATTAGTTTGTGCATAATATGTATGATCTAATTTCTTTTGAATTGTGTCAAAAAATGCTGTGCGCTATGTCTAATTATTCATTACCTATCAATGCAGTGCACTATGTCCAGGTTGTCTAATGATTCATTACATGTTTTGTATAATGATTTATTACCTACCAATGCAGTGCACTATGTCGAGTTTGTATAAAGATTCATTACCTATTTTTCCTTTTATCTTATGTGTTAAGAATCATCCATATCTAATCATCCATCTAGCAGGACCTGCCGCCTCTGCCTCAACTGGACACCACCATTTTGGAGTTGACTGAATTGTAGGAAATGATCAATATCATCAACATCAAGAACGAGAGAGAGGTCATACTCAATAGTTACTCTATCAGCAAGCATTGGCTCCTGCTCCAATGGCTTCTTAGAGACGTTATGTTTGCTGCCGCCAGTAGCAGATGTATTTAGAAGGTCGGATTCAAGAAGTGGGTGGGGCCTACGAATTGAAGATAAGAAAATCCTTCCAAGAGCATCAACCTAGAGAGAAGCATGTTGCTCAGTATTGGAAGGAGATCGAGGAGGACAGTCCTTCAATTGATTTTGAAAAAAATGGTGTTTTAACTTTGTGCTGACAAATATTTTCTCCAGACAAGCCTGGTGATAACAATCATCTACATATGGGTCATTGCTGTGCGTAGTAATAAGTTGCATTATGAAAATACTCTCGATTTCATCATCATCAGCGATTTACAGTAGCAGCAGCACCCCTCATTAAACTTAAGCTCTTAAGCCAGGTAAGTCCCTCCCTCGGCAAACATTCGCAGAAGCAGCGATTCTCAATAGCAAACCAGTAGGGATTATGCCTTATTTTATTTATCTGAGAATCCCATAGGTTCTATTATTCCCTATTTGATTTATCAATGTAATAGAGATTCCACACATGCACACACACTCAGATCTATTAATTTATCATGCCCAATTTGATTCTTCCATTGTGTTAATTAGATACAAGTTTATATAAACATTTTTTTCTTGCTCTAACTATTTTCAATGATTCGCTGATAAGGTTCGTACATGTAATGGTATTCAAGCGTTAAAAACACTAGATGAATTGTTATTATATCTCCATGATGATGGGCAAGTAATACATTCTCACTTTGCTTCTCTAACACATTACCAAATTCTTGAATTTCTTTATTTGATGTATTACACTACTAAATTTAGTATATATTTGTTGTTGTTGATTTCAATAAATTCAAGAGGCTTATGGACATTTGGAAAGAGGATAAACATTACATCATGAAGGCCACAAAGCTAAATCAGTGCTTTCATATGAAGTCCATTCGCTGACAATTTAAGGAACTCTTATATAAATGAGTCATCACAGTTATTTGAGAAAGAAGGTAATGGTTTGTTAAATGTGTTTTAAGTCATAAATCAAGAGTAAATATCTATTAGATAAGAAGGTACACTTTTTGCATTGCAAATTAAAATAATTTCTCTTTGTGAAATATGTTGAATCTAATTTTGAAATCATTATAAATTAATCATATAGTTTTTAAACCACTTTTGCGAGAACTAATACCATAAAAGACTCAATGAGTAAAAATGCTTATTAATCTTTGTTTACTCATTGAATCTTTTATAGGGGTTCGTTACATACTAATACTAGATAAGATTCAATGAGTAAACAAAGATTGATAAAAAAATTACTCATTGAATCTTTTATGGTATTAGTTCTTGCTAGAGGGGTTAAAAAACTATATACTTAAACTTATAACCATTTGAAAATTACATAAAACATAGTTTGCAATGCAAAATTATTGTAATTCGCAATGAAAAAATCATGCATATATATATATATATAATGTGAAAATTATAAAATTTCACAGTGTGAAATTTTACAATGATATTTCTCACTGCAAAATTTCTCACTACGAAATGTTGAAATTTCACATTATGAAATTTTACCACCTGAAAACTCGTCGAAAATTACATACCCTTCATAGATCCCTTTTGATAGATCTTATCGAGACCTTCGAAATATATAAATTTTTATCTCAAACAGACGTGAATTTTGAGAGATATTTCATTTTAAATTTTGCATAGAAAAAATAAAATACGGATCAGAAGAAAATCTGTTCCAAAAAAATACTATAAACACATGCAAGAGGACTTAGACTCAATATGTTTGCAATCAGGCCCAATACTTCTACACATTTGTCTCCAAGGGGGACCATTTAATCGCGTGATATTTAATTTCACAACTTGAAACAAAACAAACGATTATACATAATGATATTGTCCCTAGATTTAATATGCAAGGAACTAGAATATAGGTGGGAGAAAGAATCGTCTTTTGAAATCTCATAGTTAAAGGTGTAGAGAGGGCTGAAAAAAGATAGGAGAATTTTATATAGCCATATCGTTAATAAATAATTGTTTAATTCATTAATTGGATCAACATTCCTCCGTCCGACAGGCAAATTCCGTGCAACTATGGTTTCTACAGTCCCTGCTATGCCAGCAATAGGGAATCCTTAGAAAACCGGAACTCCCCAATTCGATATGTATAACCAGACGCAAGTTGCGTGATAGTTTGATTCCCCATAAACTGGGGAGTCTATGGAAATGTCCATTTTTAAATTAGTAGAACTTGAAAGCGCAGCGAGAGCGTCCATATATTCATTATTTTTTTTAAAATATTTTAATTTATATAATTATATTTGTAATTTTTATACTAATATTTACATTTTATATAATTACGCATACAAAATTGTTATATTTTATACTCATATTTAGATTGTATATAATTAATTATATAATGCTGAGAACACCTAACATTATATGGTTTAATGCCTAACATTTCATTCTTTCTCACTATAAGTTACAGTAGTCATGAAAAGTGTTATATAAGGGTCGTCCCACATCAGAAGGAATCAAAATCATTTTTCTCTTAGCTTACTATAAAGTCAACTCTCAACCGCTACCTCATATAAGGGCTAAGAATCTTAAAGATTTTGGGCCTTTTATTCTTAGGAGCTCAAGTTTTGTTATTTGAGAGAATGCATTATCATTAATGCGCCTGCTAACTTTTTGGATTTGCAATTTTTACTTCTACACTTAGCTATTTACCCTTGAAATTGTGATAAACTTAATAATTGGTGGTATTGGGGCTTGTTCACCCACCGTTAATAACAAATTAATGCACTAAGTTTAGAACTATTTTGAATATGCGATTAATCTTAAGGTTGCTAAAAAAATAGTAACAATTTTTTTTATAAAGTTTGACACAAGATTAGGACATTTTGGTAGGCACACTGATGTCTTATATCTATATTGATTGGTTCTTTGAATGATAATGAGTACACTAATGTCTTATGTCTATATTGGTTGGTTCTTTGAATGATAATGAATGAATCCCAATCACCAACTAATGCAAACATATACGTCATTGTGTTTACCAAAATATGTTTGAATGTTTTGTTGGTCTAGAATGGCTCAAATCTTTAACATATAAATATTAACATATATTATTACCCTTTTTCGTAAAACACAAGTAATTGATCTAACCATTAAATTTGGTTAGAACGCACTTTTCTCGCTTAAATGAACTCCTTTCTAACAACTTCTGAGACTCAATATATACTCAAACGTCTGAATTGACAAGTCTTACAGTTTAATAGTGTTAATTTTGGTCTTTTTACCTAGACGAAATAGCTAATTGATTGGACATGGTCTTAAATAAGATATTATTACTTATATAGTTTCTCTCTATTATCTACTCTTTGTCATCCTAAAAAATATCTCAAGCTTGGAGAGATTTTGTAATTTAATTGACTTTATATTGGTTGATAAAATGATTACCTCTTTACTTATCAAGTGTCTAACTTCTGACACACATTCATATAATTACCTCACACGAAAAGTAAAACATATATGTAAAGAGTAAGGGATATAAAAGTGGATTAATAATTTTTATCATGGTTCAGTGATAACCTTTCACTTAAATCTACGTCCAATGGGAAACACGATAACTCTACTATTTTTCGGTTCACTAGTTGGAACATAAACCTTATAATGAGTTATCATTCCTTGTAGTTGCAACCGATAATGGAATAACCTCCTCCCTTGACCAAGAAGATACGAGCAAGTTAAAAGGAACTACCAACTTCCTTGACTCCTCTTAACTACAACACTACCAGATAGGAATATAAATGAAAATACATGCAAAAGTGATATAAATGTTGTAACTTAAGGCACTTATCCAAGTGTAAACAAGGCCCTTGATGGGACTGAAATATGTTTAGACCTTAGATATGAGGAGGTAATTATATGTTATAAATATTAAAGATACAAGGATGTATAGTGGTTGAGCACCTCACTTGATCTACTTACGACCATTAATAAGGTGTTTCTCTATAGTATATTCAATATGAAGCTAAATTGTACAAGTGGGACTAGCCTTAACCTTTGGCTAAGTAAGTTAAATGAATTCTGAGGTCTTTACGATGAGTAGATACCTCTCAGGAAGTAATTTACTACCTTTTCAAACTGCTGCTTACTCACCAAGGGCTCATGACACTAGGAAATAATTTAAGTAACCTAAGTGTTGATACCAAATTTAGTATGCTGAAGTGGATCGATTATGTGGAGACACATGTCAACTTACACCCGTAAAAATTTTTGAACAACAACTTAACTCCGAGAAACTCAACCTCCCCGACCAACTCGAAACGCTCCGAGCAACAAGTGTTCTCCGAGGAACTCTACTATACCGAACAACTCATGTATACCGAGCTACTTAGGGGGTCCGAGCAGCTTAGGCGGTCTGAGCTGCATCTCGTACAGAGCATTCATATTCGGATAATAAAAAGGATGACTGCGTATTTAATGCTCATTATTATCACACAGACGCATACGCCTATTGGACATTTGTGTATTATTCTTTCATTTGTATCGCCTCGAAGCTATAAATACATTGTAACCTCCTCATTAGCAGGGGACTCAGAATTTCTTGGTAAACCCATTATCGAGAATTCTGCAAACAGTCAGCAATAACACAAACAGTGGACGTAGGCCATTATTTCAAGGCTGAATCACTTTAAAAATCTCTTGTCTTGTTTATTTTTATCTGTGATTAAATAATTAGGTTAAATCTAGTTTTTTACATCAACAGATTGGCGCCGTCTGTGGGTTACGACTGAAACTATCGTTTTTCACCAAAACAATTCATCCCCAATGGCTGATAATCTTAAATCCAGTAATCGAAACGCCGGAAACCCCCCAAATCCATCCACTCCTCCAAGTGTCCAATATCTGACTGGAATAATGGCTAATTTAGCTCAAGGCCAGACTGCCATGCAAGAAACCATGCGACAACTCATGCAAACTATCCATGGTGGAGCACCTGCCCAGTCAGGACAACAAAGCATTCAGAGAAATACCCAATTGCCTTCCTCACGAACTAGACGAACATTACTCCCAGAGGAATCTCGATCTAGACATGTCGATTCATATCGCACTGATAGATCTAATGATTTTTCTTATCAACCTGACCGAACTTCATCAGTACGAGCCACAGATACTGAACAAAATGTCACTCTATCTCCAGAAAGGACCAGTGCTCTTGAAAGATTGAATAGAGTCTCTCCCTTTGATCGTTTGGGTCCTAGGAGGAATAAAAGTCCCCCTAGGATGGTGTCAAGGAACTCTCAACGATTCTCTGATTTAAAGGAAGGTTCTGCCCAATCTCAACTCAACACGATCAGTTGCTCGGACCAACAGGCCCGAGGAGGCAAATGACGCATGGAAAGGCTCTATTCAGAGGTTAGAGGATAGATTAGGGGAAATGGATAAGGCCAAAAATCCTCTACAAAGAACTTTTATCCAAGGGACACCTTTTATCCAAGCAATTGTGGATTTTCCCACACCATCAAAGTTCAAAGCCCCAGTGGTAACACCAAAATATGATGGAAAAACTGATCATATTCTACATATAGAACAATATCAGGCAGCTGCTGATATCTATGTTGTTCTAGATGAGATGCGATGTAGGGCATTTTCAGGAACTCTCACTAGATCTGCTCAAATATGGTACAACAATCTTCCTCGGGGGAAGATTGCAACTTTCTTTCAACTGGCCGAGCTCTTTATTGGAAACTTCTGTTTTGGAACAAAACCAGTTAAGTGAGTAGCACACTTGCTAAGCGTTAGACAAAAAGCAGGTGAGAGCACCAGGGATTATATTACTCGTTTCAATAACGAGAAGCTCGAAGTTATTGATTATGAGGAAAAGACAGCAATCACTGCTCTGATGAGTGGATTGTTACCGAATAAATTTTACTATACTTTGGCCAAATATCCACCTAGGACCATGTCAGAATTAATGGCAAAAGCATCCAAAATCATGAATGCCGAGGAAGCTATGGCTGCAAAGAAGAGCATGGACACTAAGGAGACCAAAGTTGAGGCCGAGAAGATTGAGAAGAAGGATCAGAAGAATAATAGTGGTAACAAGCAGTCAAAAGCAAAGCAAGCATTGGAACAGTTGAAGAAATTTGGAAACTATACTCCTTTGAAGGTAGATATAAACCACGTTTTGGAAGAGATCAAGAACATCGAGGAGTTAAACTGGCCTGAAAAAATGAAGACAGATCCTGACAAAAGGGATAAATCCAAATATTGCGAGTTCCATAAGGATCATGGTCATATGACCAAAAACTGTATAGCTCTCCAGAATGAAATTGAAGAGCTCATCAGGGGAGGAAAATTAAACAAGTATGTGGATAGCCAAAATGGTGGAAAAAGCAACGACCAAGCAAGGCATAGGTCTAGATCTCCTCGACGAACAAAAGAAGATAAGAAGAGAAATCATGAAGAAGACCTGGATGAAGATCAAGACGACCCCGATCTCCCTAAAAGACCAAAACAGCCAGAACGTGAGGTATTTTCTATCCGTTTTGGATCATTTGATTGCAATGTTATTACTGGTGGAGATGCAGGAGGTGGAGACCTTACTACAGAAAGGAAAACTTACCTCAATGAGGCTCAAGATTGTTCATATATTCAAAGGATAAATCTAGCTGAGGATGATCACCCGAGGAAGGTAAACAAAGATAAACTGGTCATCAGTTTCTCTAAGAATGACCTCGCAGGTGTGCTATACCCTCATGATGACCCATTAGTGATCAAAATGAGGATGAAGGAAATAGTGATTTCGTGAGTCTTGGTGGATAATGGCAGCTTGACAGATATTATGTTCTATCCATGTTTTGATAGTTTGAACCTAAAACTATCCTAGTTGGAGCCATATCATCGGCCCCTTCTCGGTTTTACTGGCGAGAAAGTTTTTCCACTTGGGACGATCAAGTTGGATATGTTCATCGGTAAATGGCCTGCTTGTCGAACAGAAAGAGTGCGCTTTTTTGTGATGGATAAGAATGTTCAATCAGCTTACAATATCATCATGGGAAGGGTAGGATTAAAGAAGTTCGAAGAAGTACCATCTACTGTACATCAATGCCTAAAATTTCCGACCAACTTTGGAGTAAGAATTGTGAAGGTTGACCAAAAAGTAGCTCGGGAATGCTACTATTCATCGGACGAGCAAGAAGAACTGGAAGAATCTAGGAAAAAGACTACCACCTATCAAGTGGATGAAGGTGCAAAAATTGAAATGTTAGATCCTAGAGACGAGTCGCAGCTCGTAAAAGGTCAGGTGGTGGAAGCTACTGAAAATGTCATTCTGGACAATGAACACCCATAACGAACAACTCAAATCGGTTCATCGTTGGACACACCACTAAAACAGGAATTGATAGCCTTCCTAAAAAGCAAAAAATAAACTTTCGCATGGAGCCACAAAGATATTCCAAGAATAGACCCAAATTTCTTATGTCATGAACCTAATGTGAACAAGGAAATCAAACCTATGAAGCAGCGAAGAAGAGTGTTCAGCCCCGAGAAGAACCAAGCTATACAAGAGGAGGTCGAGAAGCTACAAAAAGCTTACTTTATTGAAGATGTCAAATATCTAGACTGGTTAGCTAATGTGGTGATGGTGAAGAAGAAGAACAACAAGTGGAGGATGTGTGTAGACTTCACCGACCTCAATAAGGCATGCCCAAAGGATCATTTTCCTTTGCCCCAAATTGATCAATTAGTGGACGCTACCTCGAGACACGAGTTGTTGAGCTTCATGGATGCTTATTCTGGTTACAACCAGATTAAAATGAAACCTGAAGACCGGGAGAGTACCTATTTTATTACCCCTAGGGGAACTTACTGTTATAATGTCATGCCTTTTGGTTTGAAAAATGCAGGTGCAACATATCAGCGACTGATGAACAAGGTGTTTGCAGAGCAAATCAGTCACAATATGGAGGTTTATGTTGATGATATGCTGACGAAGAGCAAGAAAGCTGCTGACCATCTAATTGATCTAGGTCAAACCTTTGATTAATTAGATAAATATCAAATGAAGTTGAACCCTACCAAGTGCATATTCGGAGTACGATAAGGCATGTTCCTCGGGTATATTGTCAACCAACGAGGTATTGAAGAAAATCCAGAAAAGTTCAAGGCTCTATTGGGGCTACGATCTCCATCGACGAAGAAGGAAGTGCAAAGTCTCATAGGGCGAGTTGCAGCACTTAATAGATTTGTATCACAAGCAACTGATAGATGACTCCCATTCTTCAAAACACTCTGAAAAACATTTAAATGGAATGATGAATATGAAAAGGCCTTTCAAGAGTTAAAGAAATACTTGGGAGCACCCCCACTATTGTCCAGGCCAGTGATGGGAGAAAGATTGTACTTGTATTTGGCAGTTTTAGAGAATGCAGTTAGCTCGGGATTAATAATAATGGAGGATGGAGTGCAAAAACCAATTTATTACACTAGTAAGGCCTTCCGAGGAGCAGCAATCAGATATCTAAGACTAGAAAAGTTGGCACTAGCGTTGATCGAAGCAAGTAGAAGAATGAGGCCATACTTCCAAGCTCATACCATAGTAGTGTATATCAATATGCCACTGAGGCAAGCTCTTCATAAACTAGAAAAATCAGGGAGATTGATGTAGTGGGCAGTAGAACTTGGTGAATATGATATAATTTATGAGCCTAGGTCATCACTTAAAGGGCAAGCAGTAGAAGATTTTATCGCAGAATTCACTTATCCTGACACCTCCGAGGAGCAGAAGCTGAATACCGACAAACTTGTGGATTTTACAGGATCATCAAATTTAAACCCCGATCAACTTAAGTCAGTTGACGATCAGGGGGATATGGTTGATGAGCAGCAAGAAGTACTAGAGGAGGATAAAAGGAAGCAACAAATATTTTACCGAGGAACTTTATCCGATAAAAAATTTGAGGATGAGGTACCTATATGGAATCTATATATGGATGGTTCATCTTGCATTACAGGCTATGGGGCAGGGATTGTTTTGAATAGCCCGGATGAGGTCGATGTGGAGTATGCTTTGCACTTCCAATTCAAGGCTTCTAATAATGAGGTTGAATATGAAGCAATGATTGCAAGACTTGGCCTGGCAAAAACTATGGGGGCGGAGCAGGTTATCGTATTCAGTGACTCATAATTGATCATAAATCAAATATTGGGAGTATATGCATCCAAAGGAGAATTAATGATTAGGTATCATGCAAAAGCAATGGAGGTTTTATCAAGCTTGATCGCAGTATAGATAATTAGAATACCAAGATTGGAGAATGCAAGAGCGGATGCCTTAGCTCGGTTAGCTTCAGCCACATGCATCGAGCTACGAAGAACAATCCCAATAGAAGTCTTGGCTAGCCGAAGCATAGACGAAGATCTAATGATGAACTTTATTACCCTTGATTTAGGACCATCTTGGATGGATCCCACCAGGGCGTATATTGAGGAAGGGAAATTACCAACCGACAAACTCGTAGCCAAGAAACTAAAGTTTAAAGCTGCTCGTTATTTATAGACTAATGGTATTCTATATAGACGAGGAATTATAGCAGGTCTGCAAAGATGTGTGCACCCTTCCGGGGTGAAGGAGTTGGTTGAAGAGGTCCATGAAGGGTCCTGTGGAGCTCATGTAGCAGGTCAGACGCTTTTGTAAAGAATAATGACGCAGGGATATTATTGGCCGACGATGAGGGTTGATTGTATAGCGTATGCCAAGAAATGTGACAAATGTCAGCGCTTCTCGTCCCTTCGAAGAACTCCTCAGGCATTGCTAACACCCATAACATCCCCTTGGCCATTTTCCATATGGGGAATGGACTTGGTCGGGCCACTCCCGACGACAAGAGGAAGGTTCAAATACCTCGTCGTCCCTGTGGATTATTTTACTAAATGGGTGGAAGTTGAACCTCTTATTGATATGACTTATGAGAAGGTGTATCAATTTATTTGGAAGAATATCATTTGCAGATATGGTCTTCCCCATGCATTCATTACTGATCATGGAACCCAATTTGATAACGAGGAGTTTGCTGCATATTATCACCAATCAAACATATTGAAAACCCACTATGTACCAGGCCATCCTCAGAGCAATGGGCAAACTGAGGTGACAAACAGAACGCTACTGAATGGTTTAAAAAAATGACTAGATGACGAGAAGGAAAACTGGATTAACGAGCTACATTCTGTGCTGTGGGCTTATCGTACTAAACCATGAGCAGCAACACGAGAATCTCCATACATGCTGGCATTTGGAAGTGAAGCTATTATACCTGCCGAGCTGGGCCTCCCCACACACAGAGTGCTGAATTTCAATTCTCCTATCAGTGACTTGATGAGAAGATTAGACTTAGATATGCTTAATGAAGTTAGAGAAGAAGCAACAATCAGTAATGCTGCATACCAACAACGAACAACTCTGTTCTACAACAAGAGGGTAAAAAAGTGTGATTTGAAGGAAGGAGACTACGTGCTAAAGAAAGTAATTCAAAAGAACAATAAATTGGAAGCTAACTAGCATGGACCTTATAGAGTAACATAAGTTGTTCGCCCAGGAACTTATAAGATTGAAACCTTAGAAGGAGAGGAGTTTATGAATGCATGGAACGTAGAGCATCTACGCAAATATTATCAGTAGTTCAATCCTTATGTAATGCAGTTTTCTTCGATATGAATAAAGCTTTGGATGTTTTACCCAATTCTCTCCTTTTGTTGAAATTTTTCGGAGTATTAGTGCTACACACTATGCATCAAGTTCAAAATAAAATCCTACCAACTACGGCTGGTCGGTCTACCAACTATAGTTGGTCGATAAATAAAATCCCACCAACTACGGTTGGTCGGTAAATAAAATCCTACCAACTACGGTTGGTCGGTCTACCAACTATGGTTGGTCGATAAATAAAATCTCACCAACTACGGTTAGTCGATCTACCAACTACGGTTGGTCGATAAATAAAATCCCATCAACTACGATTGGTCGGTCTACCAACTACGGTTGGTCGATAAATAAAATCCCACCAACTATGGTTGGTCGGTCTACCAACTATGGTTGGTCGATAAATAAAATCCCACCAACTACGGTTGGTCGGTCTACCAACTATGGTTGGTCAATAAATAAAACCCTAACAACTACGGTTGGTCGGTCTACCAACTACGGTTGGTCGATAAATAAAATCCCACCAACTACGATTGGTCGGTCTACCAACTATGGTTGGTCGATAAATAAAACCCTACCAACTACGGTTGGCCGGTCTACCAACTACGGTTGGTCGATAAATAAAATCCCACCAACTACTGATCGGTCTACCAACTATGGTTGGTCGATAGATAAAATCCCCTAAATACGATTAGTCGGGGAATAAAAGTTCACCAACTCCGGTTGGTCAGAAACAAATATCTTAATAAACTCTAGTTGGTCGATAAGCCAATTACAATCATCTCCAGTTGTTTAAATTAAACAGGATCATAAGATAAAGGATGTTTTATCACATAAAGATCAAAGATTGATAAATCACTGCAATGAAATGAGCAACCAACAAGCAAAAACATTCTACAAATTATTTAGAAGAAAATGAAATGACAAAAGGAAAATTTTCATTCATACTAAGTAAAATTACAAATGACGTGAGAAATGTATTACCAAAATTTTTCATTCAAAACCAGAAGGATTACGTATGCTGAGGAAAGTAGAAATTATTACATAAAATCCTATTATATTGGTTTCTTCCCTTCTGCCTTTGAAACAAGTTCTACTCCAGCAGGAGGATCGTCTAAGGCATAAGGGGAATTTATGAAATTCAGATCTCGAAGTATTCGAACATTCATCACTGATGGCCGATCAAGCAGATGCTCAGGGCCAGAAATATCAACGTTGGAATGAAGACTGTAGTCGTCGAGATATTTGGAAATTAAGCACTGAGGGATTGCCCGAGTAGGAATCCAGCTCATGTCAAGTTTAAAAGGTGGCACGAGAAACTCGAGCAATCCAGGGTTATGATAATCCCATAGATAATGGCCCTGCTCCAATTTTAATACACCCAGTGCATTAAGTCATCCTTGTTTATGACCCTCATTATTTTCTTGCTGGATTCGATCATCAAGGTGGTAGAGGGCTTCATTATAGCCAGCCATCCAAAACTCTCTAGGCTGTTTGTGGAATTAGTAAGTCAACCTTTCTAGCTGCTCGTGGAGATTCTTCACAAAAATTTCTTTATTCTCCAAGGCGGATCCTTGTGTGGAAAGTTGCTCGTTAAGGTCCAGAATCTTCTTGGACATCTCTTCTAGAGCCTTATTCTTCGCAACCAACTGAACTGCTTGATTTTCCAAAGATGCTTGAGTTCTCGCCTCTTCAATAGTAACCCGAGCAGCTCTTGCTCGTCCCTGAGAAACTCTTGCTCGTCCGCGAGAAGATGTAGAGGGTCCAATTCTCTTTAATGTTTCCAATTCGTCTCTCAAATTGGCATTTTCAACCTCCAGAAATGAGAAACCTTCGTCATTGAGAGGGACCAAGGCTCCTGAGGTAGATGCTGCAGATTTCAATTGGGACATCTCTCCTGACAAGTTATTATTTTCCTTCTCCAGCAGTTTCGCGATCTGCCTATGCTCTTCAACCTCGGTCTTCAAAGTCCTCTCCTTAAAATCACAAGCAGCGACTAACTTATCATATCCTTTGTCAGCATTTAGTTGCTGATACTTTTTCTTATACCCTGATGCAAAAGGGCAGAAGAATCCTTGTATTGTTGCTGGAGTTCCTCGATGGTACCATGGAGATCTTCAATCATCTCGTAATAAGCCACATTATTGGCAACAACTCGGTCGAGTAAGCATTTCAGATATTGGTAAGCTTCCATTGCTCGTTCAGAGGCATCTGAGCCCAGGATATCAAAAATTTGTGACTCATCCAAATCTGTATGGCCATCTTTGAAATATTCATTACATATTTTCATCAACTCGGTATCGTGAGCTGACAAGAGTTCCATCCTGGCCATAAACAAGCAAAGAGAAGCCATAAACAGGATTAATAAATGATAAAGGTAGAGCAAGACGAAGAAAGTCAACATGAATAATAAAAACTCAAATTTTTATTCATCAAAAGACAAGTACAAGGTTCAGGGTTACATTCAAAAGAAATAATAAAAATAAAGTCCGAGTAACTTTACACCTTCTCCTTGTGTTTTGCGACTTCCTCGGAAAGCTGAGATGAGGAGGTTGGTTGCTCGGAGGATACCGACAGTTGCTCGGTTGAAATACTGGTGCGCTGAAGTTGCTCATAGAAAGTCTGAACAACCGAAACGGGAGGAACTTGGTCTCCAATCATCATTGAAGACTCTTTAAAGGAAGCTTTGTCCTCTTCTTCTTCTCCAAGAGAGGGAGGAGGACCATGAACATGGCGCTGAAAAAGTTCAGAACTCTCTGAGACCTTTAACTCCTGCAGAGCAGCGATCCATCCGTCCCTGAAGAATTTGAGGCTAGTAAAATCCAACTGAGAGGACATGGCAGCTAGGCCTTTGTTCCAACCTTTGTCCCATCCATCGCTAAAGGACTTTTTAACAGCAAGTTTTCTCTTTACTTTCTCCTAGGAAATCCTCTCAGTAAGAAGTTCCTCGACTGCCTTCAACTTTCCTTCTACCTCTACCTTCTGACGATCAGCTTCACGAAGTCTACCAAGTTCCTCCTCAGCAGTTTTAAGCTTGGTCTCAAGCTCTCCAGCATTCTTGAGTTTTTCTTCAAGCTCTTCATTTTTCTTCTTAAACTCTTTCATTTTCCTCTCCAACTCCTGAGAGGCCTCCACAGCTTTTTCTCTCTCTTACTCGATGGACTTCAGTTGCTTCTCCCAAGCAACCTTATCTTCTTCATATTTCTGACTAGAATCCTTTTAGGATTGAATCAGACCTACAAAAGCCTCCTCCATACCTCCCGAGGAGCTCGAAGCTTTAAGAACCTCATCCTTTTTCAAAATAGTATTGAAACATGTTACTAGCTGATAAGAAAAATAACTTTGAGTCAGTACAAAAATAGAACATTGAAAAATGAAAGTTCAGATTAGTAATACTTACTGAGGCAATATATTGAGCTGCCAAGGTGGTAACCCTATCCCGAGAAAGAGTGTCTTCAAGACCTTGGATTTCTAGGATAATCCAAGACTTCACAGAGCCCATGGCAGTGCTCGGAGCAACAAAAGTGGGAACACCACTTCTAGCAGTTAAAGGCTGAGAGATAGGTTCAGCCAGTTTATTCGAGGAACTTTTCTTTAACTTCCTCATGGGAGCAGGAACATTCTCAACCAAGGATGTTGTATTGGTCGGTGATATAACGATGACCTCGCTTGGAGGAGAAATATCTACAACCTTGCTCGAAGCCACAGGGGGCTTCTCAACAACTTTCTTAGCAGCAGCAGGAGGGGGTGCATCAACTTTTATTGTCCCTTCCTCTGGGACATCCTGCTTATTTCTCTTTGCCTCCACATTGGCAGAGTCTGATATGTTGACAGAATTCCAAACACTAGGGGTTTGGAGGAAAAGAAAAGCCACATTCAGCTACAAAGAGACTGGAGAACCAATGTCCCTCAGCCAAACGAAAATACTCAGAAGGTTCAGAAAGCTCTTCCAATATGACCCAGGAAGGAATAAAAAAATCAGAACAAAATTTATCATGCGAATCAACAAGGTAAACCATGATGAAAAAAAGAAATAAAAGAGAAGGAAGAAGATCTTACAGGAAAAAGATGAATCAGGTGACAACGAACAATGGAAGAAACGAACGCACAAGACAGAGAAGAAGTGAAGAAGTTCTAAAGATGCAGATTTGAAAAAATAAAAGACGATCGAGTTTTTTGAAGCGTTTAAATACTTTACCTCGAAAATGGAGAAAAGCAATGATTACCAAGATGGACGATTGCGTATCCGGCGGCTAAAAAGAAGAAAAAGGCACGAAACACGAAGCGGTTATTGAAATTCAAAGTACTTTAAAAATCCTGATACTATGCACTCAAAAAGGGGCTATAAACAACGAACGATTGTCTAAAATTGATAAAGTTTAGGCAACGTAATGTTCCATACTTTTCTTCAACATCAAAATACGAAACATTGTGGGCTTCTGTTGATACCAAATTTAGTATGTTGACGTGGACCGATTATGTGGAGACACATGTCAACTTATATGGCACCCACAAAGATTTTTGAACAACACCTTGACTCCGAGGAACTCAACCTCCCCGACCAACTCAGAACGCTCTGAGCAACAAGTGTTCTCCGAGGAACTCTACTGTACCGAACAACTCATGTATACTGAGCTACTTAGGTGGTCCGAGCAGCTTAGGCGGTCCGAGGTACATCTCGTATAGAGCATTCATATCCGGATAATCAAGAGGATGACTACGCATTTAATGCTCATTATTATCACACATACGCATACGCCTATTGGACAGCTGTGTATTATTCTTTCATTTGTATCGCCTCGAGGCTATAAATACATTGTAACCTCCTCATTAGCAGGGGACTCGGAATTTCTTGGTAAACCCATTATCGAGAATTCTGCAAACAGTCAGCAATAACATAAACAGTGGACGTATGCCATTCTTTCAAGGCTGAACCACTTTAAAAATCTCTTGTCTTGTTTATTTTTATCTGTGATTAAATAATTAGGTTAAATCTAGTTTTTTACATCAACACTAAGTATGGCGCTTAGTATGCAATATGGGAGTCATAAGTGGTCTAAACCCTCTTTATGAATGTTAAATATGATTTTTGACCCTTGTCTACTAATACGATTATTTGAAAAATTCATCCTTTGAACCTTCACCAAGCATCCTTTATATAGCCATATACTAAGAGTAGATACAAAGTGACGGTTAAAGCATGGGAGACCATATTTGAGCTCTACTTCTAACTAGAATAGTGGAGTGTTGGTGGAAGATTTTGTAGGTTATTGTGATGGTTGTTGGGAGATTTAAATGTTATTTAATTCTTTAAGACAAACCACAAGTGTTGAGTGGGGATTGATAAAACTATGTATATACTTTCTACTAACTCGCCATGTTAGTTTGAGGAGGTCGATTGAGTCTTTGGATGACTCTTATGATTGGGGAGGGGGCAGTTATTAACTACTACGTATTTGATTGTGTATAAACGGGCCCTAGTTCTGTTGTGGTCTGGTGAGATTAAGTAAGGTTGTTCTTCCTTAGCCGAGCTTCTCTAGTTAGTAGCAATGAGTAAGAAATCCTTCATTGTTTTTAATCTAAATACTAATAAATGATTCTTTGTCATGGGATTGGTCATCATGGGGGACAACTGAGGTCATGTCGTCAGAATGATTGGTTTATGCTCAACTTCTACCAAGATTAGATAGTTGCACTAAGATCATGATATTATCTCGAATGGGACAAATGAGTACTATAAGCTCAATTTATATGTGTGGACCTCCTATGGATTAAGTGTTTATCATACTAAGATCCTTTTATATAGATTCCGACCACAGCCTTATAGTTTGAGTCTTCTATCATGGATTGAGGTTTGAAGATCACACTGGGTATAATTAGTACCCTCCCATTTTTACTTTTCTTGATATGGAAATGTAATACCCCGTTATTTTTAAATGATTAACTAATTAAGATTGCACCCTTATATATTTATGAGAAACTAAATTACTTATGTGTTAATATGTTAAAATGTATTAATTTGATGAATTGATAAAATTAAAATAAGTCAATCTGAAATTTTAATGCTCATGCGTTTAACTAATAAAGTTTTGGAGCTATAAGTTGTATTATATAAAGTTAGGGCTAATATGGTAATTTTTATAAGTTATTTAAGAGTTTGACTTATGTGGTATGTTTGGTTTAAGGCTAGGGGGTTAAAATTCTTTTATGCATGTCTTGTGTTACAAGTTTAAGGTTTGGGGTTAAAATTTTAAGTAGGGAATTCAAATTGTGATGTATGACATTGGGATGATTTGGGGTTTGTTATAGCAGGCATGTACAACAGCTATAATGATAGTGTACAACTGCTATAGCATCAAGGGAGATTTTAAGGTTACAGCCAACCTTAGTTTTTGCACGAAAATCCATTTTCTCTCTTCTTTTTCTCAGCAAACAAATTTCCTCTTTTCTCTCCTTTTTGAGTCCCCAAACATTGTTTTCTCCCCCAAATTAAGACAACATTTTGACTCTTCACCCAAGTTAATTAAATTACAAATTTAAACCGTAGCCTATATTTTCTACCTTTCAGTTCAAGATTTAAAAAAGGGGTTCAAGCTTTCAAGGGATTCAAAAGAGGTTTTTCAAGACAAGTTTCATAGGGCTTTCTTCATACTCAAGTATCTCAAATTTGAATCACATTTTTAGGCAAGTTGCATTCTACTCCTCTCATTTTTTATATGTTTATGTCAAATCTCATCTCACCCTCATTGTAGGACTAAAATTAATCAGGAACCCTTGCGAAATTCAGACGTCCTATTGCATTGTTGTAATTATGTGAAATTTATTATTATCTCTTAATTTAAATTAAGTTTTGAGCCCTAATAAACTAGAGAAATTAAATATTGGTCCTTAAATTATAAATTGACATTTTAGGGTTTGTAGCCTTATTTTAGAGACTGATTAATAGGAACTAGATGATGAGAAGTTTGGACTTCATTTAGACTTGATAAAATTCTGAAATTTGTACATGCTTAGTAGGGTTGTGCCTTTTTTTTTTAATGATGGTACACTTAGAAATAAATACACAAGTAATGAGATTTTAGTATCTGAACTTTTAATATAGATTAGGAAATTATGGGGACTTATTTTATTGTTATTATATTATGTTAGAACTCTTGAACTCTTGGAATAAATTCCATATGTTATATTTACACCTTTGAAAAGTGAATATATATGTCCCTTTTAGGTGAGAATTATATATGGGCCTTCACCTATATTATGATTGTTGTTAATAGTGAAATAATCATGTAGTTGAGATAAAATGAGTACGAGATAAATTTGTGTTGGTTTTTTGGGGTTGTAGTTGTATGGTTGTGTTGGGGTTATTATGGAAGTTGGATAATTAGACACTTATTTTCTTAATTTAACCTCTCATAATGAACCCTTAATTAATTAATTATCTTAGCGACTAACCTATCTAAACGGAAGTGTATTAGGGGGTTTCTTATTTGGATTTCACTTCAGTGAGATGTCCCACAGATGGAGTTTAGAGACGAGTAAGATTGATTACTCTAAAGCTTTAATAAAATCAATATACTTTTACTTTAATGATTATATTTACGATTATGTCATTGTAGAATTATTAACCCTTTAGCTCCTTGTGTAATGGATTAAAACTTATCTAAATGATCTAACTAGTAATAATCCAAATCGTGCTTTAATTGAGGAATGGTGACGTAACACAAAGTGATAAAGTACGTGTGAAAGTGAGAATGTCATTGATAAATGAATATTTTGAATATGGCTTATGGGATGAGTTTCGAGAAGGAACACCCCTACATTAAGACACTTGATGAGTCGTATTTGATATGATGGTTTATTATGTTACACGGTGTTGAAGAGTTTTGATGCTGCGTATAAGGGTGGCTATAGGTTTTTCGACACCGTGAAGTAAGTGGCTATGGGATGTGTGAAGGATTATTATGGGTATATCGCATGTTCTTGATACGACTAGGGAGAAGGGTCGCATATCGGTTACATATTAATTAATAAAAATAATAATAAATTGATGAAATAAATCTAGATAATTATAATGCACTATGAGATTGCGTATTATACAGTGTGACATTCTTATTAATTATATAAATCGTGTATTGATCATTAACATATATAAAAACTTTGATTTACATAGTCAAATGACTTTATAGGGTTCCGACCCATCTTTATTCATGGTGTCTTTCCTGTTTCAGAGTTGGACCTCCCGTCTAGTCTTCCTCATTCCAGCTAGTACGCAGTCTTCCTTTATCTATCTTTTAGGGTTTTTAACTTTAGAGACAATGTAGGTCTTTATATTGTTAGACTATTACTTTAGTTTCAGTCGAGTTATATTTAGTATTTTAGTTGGAATATAGTATGGATATGGCTTGTCATGTATCCTTTGAGGTTTATCTTGGGATTTATATATGTGGATTTGTGTGTGGATATTATCATAACTCTCTCTATTATGTTATGGATATTTATTTATGATATTATGTTGGAGGACTTTCTTATAACCTCATCATATTTGTCTTGGGTTTCGTTTGATCTTTTCATGCTGAGAATGGTATTTAATTAATTTAACATGTATAATTTAATAATTAGACTTGATCAACTTTTTTTTTGGACAAGACTCGATGAACTTGAGTATTAAAATATACAGGGTGCATGTCTTGTGTTACAAGTTTAAGGTTTGGGGTTAAAATTTTAAGTAGGGAATTCAAATTGTGATGTATGACATTGGGATGATTTGGGGTTTGTTATAGCAGGCATGTACAACAGCTATAATGATAGTGTACAACTGCTATAGCATCAAGGGAGATTTTAAGGTTACAGCCAACCTTAGTTTTTGCACGAAAATCCATTTTCTCTCTTCTTTTTCTCAGCAAACAAATTTCCTCTTTTCTCTCTTTTTTGAGTCCCCAAACATTGTTTTCTCCCCCAAATTAAGACAACATTTTGACTCTTCACCCAAGTTAATTAAATTACAAATTTAAACCGTAGCCTATATTTTCTACCTTTCAGTTCAAGATTTAAAAAAGGGGTTCAAGCTTTCAAGGGATTCAAAAGAGGTTTTTCAAGACAAGTTTCATAGGGCTTTCTTCATACTCAAGTATCTCAAATTTGAATCACATTTTTAGGCAAGTTGCATTCTACTCCTCTCATTTTTTATATGTTTATGTCAAATCTCACCTCACCCTCATTGTAGGACTAAAATTAATCAGGAACCCTTGCGAAATTCAGACGTCCTATTGCATTGTTGTAATTATGTGAAATTTATTATTATCTCTTAATTTAAATTAAGTTTTGAGCCCTAATAAACTAGAGAAATTAAATATTGGTCCTTAAATTATAAATTGACATTTTAGGGTTTGTAGCCTTATTTTAGAGACTGATTAATAGGAACTAGATGATGAGAAGTTTGGACTTCATTTAGACTTGATAAAATTCTGAAATTTGTACATGCTTAGTAGGGTTGTGCCTTTTTCTTTAATGATGGTACACTTAGAAATAAATACACAAGTAATGAGATTTTAGTATCTGAACTTTAAATATAGATTAGGAAATTATGGGGACTTATTTTATTGTTATTATATTATGTTAGAACTCTTGAACTCTTGGAATAAATTCCATATGTTATATTTACACCTTTGAAAAGTGAATATATATGTCCCTTTTAGGTGAGAATTATATATGGGCCTTCACCTATATTATGATTGTTGTTAATAGTGAAATAATCATGTAGTTGAGATAAAATGAGTACGAGATAAATTTGTGTTGGTTTTTTGGGGTTGTAGTTGTATGGTTGTGTTGGGGTTATTATGGAAGTTGGATAATTAGACACTTATTTTCTTAATTTAACCTCTCATAATGAACCCTTAATTAATTAATTATCTTAGCGACTAACCTATCTAAACGGAAGTGTATTAGGGGGTTTCTTATTTGGATTTCACTTCAGTGAGATGTCCCACAGATGGAGATTAGAGACGAGTAAGATTGATTACTCTAAAGCTTTAATAAAATCAATATACTTTTACTTTAATGATTATATTTATGATTATGTCATTGTAGAATTATTAACCCTTTAGCTCCTTGTGTAATGGATTAAAACTTATCTAAATGATCTAACTAGTAATAATCCAAATGGTGACGTAACACAAAGTGATAAAGTACGTGTGAAAGTGAGAATGTCATTGATAAATGAATATTTTGAATATGGCTTATGGGATGAGTTTCGAGAAGGAACACCCCTACATTAAGACACTTGATGAGTAGTATTTGATATGATGGTTTATTATGTCACACGGTGTTGAAGAGTTTCGATGCTGCGTATAAGGGTGGCTATAGGTTTTTCGACACCGTGAAGTAAGTGGCTACGGGATGTGTGAAGGATTATTATGGGTATATCGCATGTTCTTGATACGACTAGGGAGAAGGGTCGCATATCGGTTACATATTAATTAATAAAAATAATAATAAATTGATGAAATAAATCTAGATAATTCTAATGCACTATGAGATTGCGTATTATACAGTGTGACATTCTTATTAATTATATAAATCGTGTATTGATCATTTACATATATAAAAACTTTGATTTACATAGTCAAATGACTTTATAGGGTTCCGACCCATCTTTATTCATGGTGTCTTTCCTGTTTCAGAGTTGGACCTCCCGTCTAGTCTTCCTCATTCCAGCTAGTACGCATTCTTCCTTTATCTATCTTTTAGGGTTTTTAACTTTAGAGACAATGTAGGTCTTTATATTGTTAGACTATTACTTTAGTTTTAGTCGAGTTATATTTAGTATTTTAGTTGGAATATAGTATGGATATGGCTTGTCATGTATCCTTTGAGGTTTATCTTGGGATTTATATATGTGGATTTGTGTGTGGATATTATCATAACTCTCTCTATTATGTTATGGATATTTATTTATGATATTATGTTGGAGGACTTTCTTATAACCTCATCATATTTGTCTTGTGTTTCGTTTGATCTTTTCATGCTGAGAATGGTATTTAATTAATTTAACATGTATAATTTAATAATTAGACTTGATCAACTTTTTTTTTGGACAAGACTCGATGAACTTGAGTATTAAAATATACAGGGTGCATGTCTTGTGTTACAAGTTTAAGGTTTGGGGTTAAAATTTTAAGTAGGGAATTCAAATTGTGATGTATGACATTGGGATGATTTGGGGTTTGTTATAGCAGGCATGTACAACAGCTATAATGATAGTGTACAACTGCTATAGCATCAAGGGAGATTTTAAGGTTACAGCCAACCTTAGTTTTTGCACGAAAATCCATTTTCTCCCTTCTTTTTCTCAGCAAACAAATTTCCTCTTTTCTCTCTTTTTTGAGTCCCCAAACATTGTTTTCTCCCCCAAATTAAGACAACATTTTGACTCTTCACCCAAGTTAATTAAATTACAAATTTAAACCGTAGCCTATATTTTCTACCTTTCAGTTCAAGATTTAAAAAAGGGGTTCAAGCTTTCAAGGGATTCAAAAGAGGTTTTTCAAGACAAGTTTCATAGGGCTTTCTTCATACTCAAGTATCTCAAATTTGAATCACATTTTTAGGCAAGTTGCATTCTACTCCTCTCATTTTTTATATGTTTATGTCAAATCTCACCTCACCCTCATTGTAGGACTAAAATTAATCAGGAACCCTTGCGAAATTCAGACGTCCTATTGCATTGTTGTAATTATGTGAAATTTATTATTATCTCTTAATTTAAATTAAGTTTTGAGCCCTAATAAACTAGAGAAATTAAATATTGCTCCTTAAATTATAAATTGACATTTTAGGGTTTGTAGCCTTATTTTAGAGACTGATTAATAGGAACTAGATGATGAGAAGTTTGGACTTCATTTAGACTTCATAAAATTCTGAAATTTGTACATGCTTAGTAGGGTTGTGCCTTTTTCTTTAATGATGGTACACTTAGAAATAAATACACAACTAATGAGATTTTAGTATCTGAACTTTAAATATAGATTAGGAAATTATGGGGACTTATTTTATTGTTATTATATTATGTTAGAACTCTTGAACTCTTGGAATAAATTCCATATGTTATATTTACACCTTTGAAAAGTGAATATATATGTCCCTTTTAGGTGAGAATTATATATGGGCCTTCACCTATATTATGATTGTTGTTAATAGTGAAATAATCATGTAGTTGAGATAAAATGAGTACGAGATAAATTTGTGTTGGTTTTTTGGGGTTGTAGTTGTATGGTTGTGTTGGGGTTATTATGGAAGTTGGATAATTAGACACTTATTTTCTTAATTTAACCTCTCATAATGAACCCTTAATTAATTAATTATCTTAGCGACTAACCTATCTAAACGAAAGTGTATTAGGGGGTTTCTTATTTGGATTTCACTTCAGTGAGATGTCCCACAGATGGAGTTTAGAGACGAGTAAGATTGATTACTCTAAAGCTTTAATAAAATCAATATACTTTTACTTTAATGATTATATTTACGATTATGTCATTGTAGAATTATTAACCCTTTAGCTCCTTGTGTAATGGATTAAAACTTATCTAAATGATCTAACTAGTAATAATCCAAATGGTGCTTTAATTGAGGAGTGGTGACGTAACACAAAGTGATAAAGTACGTGTGAAAGTGAGAATATCATTGATAAATGAATATTTTGAATATGGCTTATGGGATGAGTTTCGAGAAGGAACACCCCTACATTAAGACACTTGATGAGTAGTATTTGATATGATGGTTTATTATGTCACACGGTGTTGAAGAGTTTCGATGCTGCGTATAAGGGTGGCTATAGGTTTTTCGACACCGTGAAGTAAGTGGCTACGGGATGTGTGAAGGATTATTATGGGTATATCGCATGTTCTTGATACGACTAGGGAGAAG
This sequence comes from Sambucus nigra, assembly GCA_949130495.1. NCBI lineage: Eukaryota > Viridiplantae > Streptophyta > Magnoliopsida > Dipsacales > Adoxaceae > Sambucus > Sambucus nigra. The sequence goes on from OX422208.1 coordinate 288,810,281, forward strand.
GGTCGCATATCGGTTACATATTAATTAATAAAAATAATAATAAATTGATGAAATAAATCTAGATAATTCTAATGCACTATGAGATTGCGTATTATACAGTGTGACATTCTTATTAATTATATAAATCGTGTATTGATCATTTACATATATAAAAACTTTGATTTACATAGTCAAATGACTTTATAGGGTTCCGACCCATCTTTATTCATGGTGTCTTTCCTGTTTCAGAGTTGGACCTCCCGTCTAGTCTTCCTCATTCCAGCTAGTACGCATTCTTCCTTTATCTATCTTTTAGGGTTTTTAACTTTAGAGACAATGTAGGTCTTTATATTGTTAGACTATTACTTTAGTTTTAGTCGAGTTATATTTAGTATTTTAGTTGGAATATAGTATGGATATGGCTTGTCATGTATCCTTTGAGGTTTATCTTGGGATTTATATATGTGGATTTGTGTGTGGATATTATCATAACTCTCTCTATTATGTTATGGATATTTATTTATGATATTATGTTGGAGGACTTTCTTATAACCTCATCATATTTGTCTTGTGTTTCGTTTGATCTTTTCATGCTGAGAATGGTATTTAATTAATTTAACATGTATAATTTAATAATTAGACTTGATCAACTTTTTTTTTGGACAAGACTCGATGAACTTGAGTATTAAAATATACAGGGTGCATGTCTTGTGTTACAAGTTTAAGGTTTGGGGTTAAAATTTTAAGTAGGGAATTCAAATTGTGATGTATGACATTGGGATGATTTGGGGTTTGTTATAGCAGGCATGTACAACAGCTATAATGATAGTGTACAACTGCTATAGCATCAAGGGAGATTTTAAGGTTACAGCCAACCTTAGTTTTTGCACGAAAATCCATTTTCTCTCTTCTTTTTCTCAGCAAACAAATTTCCTCTTTTCTCTCTTTTTTGAGTCCCCAAACATTGTTTTCTCCCCCAAATTAAGACAACATTTTGACTCTTCACCCAAGTTAATTAAATTACAAATTTAAACCGTAGCCTATATTTTCTACCTTTCAGTTCAAGATTTAAAAAAGGGGTTCAAGCTTTCAAGGGATTCAAAAGAGGTTTTTCAAGACAAGTTTCATAGGGCTTTCTTCATACTCAAGTATCTCAAATTTGAATCACATTTTTAGGCAAGTTGCATTCTACTCCTCTCATTTTTTATATGTTTATGTCAAATCTCACCTCACCCTCATTGTAGGACTAAAATTAATCAGGAACCCTTGCGAAATTCAGACGTCCTATTGCATTGTTGTAATTATGTGAAATTTATTATTATCTCTTAATTTAAATTAAGTTTTGAGCCCTAATAAACTAGAGAAATTAAATATTGGTCCTTAAATTATAAATTGACATTTTAGGGTTTGTAGCCTTATTTTAGAGACTGATTAATAGGAACTAGATGATGAGAAGTTTGGACTTCATTTAGACTTGATAAAATTCTGAAATTTGTACATGCTTAGTAGGGTTGTGCCTTTTTCTTTAATGATGGTACACTTAGAAATAAATACACAAGTAATGAGATTTTAGTATCTGAACTTTAAATATAGATTAGGAAATTATGGGGACTTATTTTATTGTTATTATATTATGTTAGAACTCTTGAACTCTTGGAATAAATTCCATATGTTATATTTACACCTTTGAAAAGTGAATATATATGTCCCTTTTAGGTGAGAAATATATATGGGCCTTCACCTATATTATGATTGTTGTTAATAGTGAAATAATCATGTAGTTGAGATAAAATGAGTACGAGATAAATTTGTGTTGGTTTTTTGGGGTTGTAGTTGTATGGTTGTGTTGGGGTTATTATGGAAGTTGGATAATTAGACACTTATTTTCTTAATTTAACCTCTCATAATGAACCCTTAATTAATTAATTATCTTAGCGACTAACCTATCTAAACGAAAGTGTATTAGGGGGTTTCTTATTTGGATTTCACTTCAGTGAGATGTCCCACAGATGGAGTTTAGAGACGAGTAAGATTGATTACTCTAAAGCTTTAATAAAATCAATATACTTTTACTTTAATGATTATATTTACGATTATGTCATTGTAGAATTATTAACCCTTTAGCTCCTTGTGTAATGGATTAAAACTTATCTAAATGATCTAACTAGTAATAATCCAAATGGTGCTTTAATTGAGGAGTGGTGACGTAACACAAAGTGATAAAGTACGTGTGAAAGTGAGAATATCATTGATAAATGAATATTTTGAATATGGCTTATGGGATGAGTTTCGAGAAGGAACACCCCTACATTAAGACACTTGATGAGTAGTATTTGATATGATGGTTTATTATGTCACACGGTGTTGAAGAGTTTCGATGCTGCGTATAAGGGTGGCTATAGGTTTTTCGACACCGTGAAGTAAGTGGCTACGGGATGTGTGAAGGATTATTATGGGTATATCGCATGTTCTTGATACGACTAGGGAGAAGGGTCGCATATCGGTTACATATTAATTAATAAAAATAATAATAAATTGATGAAATAAATCTAGATAATTCTAATGCACTATGAGATTGCGTATTATACAATGTGACATTCTTATTAATTATATAAATCGTGTATTGATCATTTACATATATAAAAACTTTGATTTACATAGTCAAATGACATTATAGGGTTCCGACCCATCTTTATTCATGGTGTCTTTCCTGTTTCAGAGTTGGACCTCCCGTCTAGTCTTCCTCATTCCAGCTAGTACGCATTCTTCCTTTATCTATCTTTTAGGGTTTTTAACTTTAGAGACAATGTAGGTCTTTATATTGTTAGACTATTACTTTAGTTTTAGTCGAGTTATATTTAGTATTTTAGTTGGAATATAGTATGGATATGGCTTGTCATGTATCCTTTGAGGTTTATCTTGGGATTTACATATGTGGATTTGTGTGTGGATATTATCATAACTCTCTCTATTATGTTATGGATATTTATTTATGATATTATGTTGGAGGACTTTCTTATAACCTCATCATATTTGTCTTGTGTTTCGTTTGATCTTTTCATGCTGAGAATGGTATTTAATTAATTTAACATGTATAATTTAATAATTAGACTTGATCAACTTTTTTTTTGGACAAGACTCGATGAACTTGAGTATTAAAATATACAGGGTGCATGTCTTGTGTTACAAGTTTAAGGTTTGGGGTTAAAGTTTTAAGTAGGGAATTCAAATTGTGATGTATGACATTGGGATGATTTGGGGTTTGTTATAGCAGGCATGTACAACAGCTATAATGATAGTGTACAACTGCTATAGCATCAAGGGAGATTTTAAGGTTACAACCAACCTTAGTTTTTGCACGAAAATCCATTTTCTCTCTTCTTTTTCTCAGCAAACAAATTTCCTCTTTTCTCTCTTTTTTGAGTCCCCAAACATTGTTTTCTCCCCCAAATTAAGACAACATTTTGACACTTCACCCAAGTTAATTAAATTACAAATTTAAACCGTAGCCTATATTTTCTACCTTTCAGTTCAAGATTTAAAAAAGGGGTTCAAGCTTTCAAGGGATTCAAAAGAGGTTTTTCAAGACAAGTTTCATAGGGCTTTCTTCATACTCAAGTATCTCAAATTTGAATCACATTTTTAGGCAAGTTGCATTCTACTCCTCTCATTTTTTATATGTTTATGTCAAATCTCACCTCACCCTCATTGTAGGACTAAAATTAATCAGGAACCCTTGCGAAATTCAGACGACCTATTGCATTGTTGTAATTATGTGAAATTTATTATTATCTCTTAATTTAAATTAAGTTTTGAGCCCTAATAAACTAGAGAAATTAAATATTGGTCCTTAAATTATAAATTGACATTTTAGGGTTTGTAGCCTTATTTTAGAGACTGATTAATAGGAACTAGATGATGAGAAGTTTGGACTTCATTTAGACTTGATAAAATTCTGAAATTTGTACATGCTTAGTAGGGTTGTGCCTTTTTCTTTAATGATGGTACACTTAGAAATAAATACACAAGTAATGAGATTTTAGTATCTGAACTTTAAATATAGATTAGGAAATTATGGGGACTTATTTTATTGTTATTATATTATGTTAGAACTCTTGAACTCTTGGAATAAATTCCATATGTTATATTTACACCTTTGAAAAGTGAATATATATGTCCCTTTTAGGTGATAATTATATATGGGCCTTCACCTATATTATGATTGTTGTTAATAGTGAAATAATCATGTAGTTGAGATAAAATGAGTACGAGATAAATTTGTGTTGGTTTTTTGGGGTAGTAGTTGTATGGTTGTGTTGGGGTTATTATGGAAGTTGGATAATTAGACACTTATTTTCTTAATTTAACCTCTCATAATGAACCCTTAATTAATTAATTATCTTAGCGACTAACCTATCTAAACGGAAGTGTATTAGGGGGTTTCTTATTTGGATTTCACTTCAGTGAGATGTCCCACAGATGGAGTTTAGAGACGAGTAAGATTGATTACTCTAAAGCTTTAATAAAATCAATATACTTTTACTTTAATGATTATATTTACGATTATGTCATTGTAGAATTATTAACCCTTTAGCTCCTTGTGTAATGGATTAAAACTTATCTAAATGATCTAACTAGTAATAATCCAAATGGTGCTTTAATTGAGGAATGGTGACGTAACACAAAGTGATAAAGTACGTGTGAAAGTGAGAATGTCATTGATAAATGAATATTTTGAATATGGCTTATGGGATGAGTTTCGAGAAGGAACACCCCTACATTAAGACACTTGATGAGTAGTATTTGATATGATGGTTTATTATGTCACACGGTGTTGAAGAGTTTCGATGCTGCGTATAAAGGTGGCTATAGGTTTTTCGACACCGTGAAGTAAGTGGCTACGGGATGTGTGAAGGATTATTATGGGTATATCGCATGTTCTTGATACGACTAGGGAGAAGGGTCGCATATCGGTTACATATTAATTAATAAAAATAATAATAAATTGATGAAATAAATCTAGATAATTCTAATGCACTATGAGATTGCGTATTATACAGTGTGACATTCTTATTAATTATATAAATCGTGTATTGATCATTTACATATATAAAAACTTTGATTTACATAGTCAAATGACTTTATAGGGTTCCGACCCATCTTTATTCATGGTGTCTTTCCTGTTTCAGAGTTGGACCTCCCGTCTAGTCTTCCTCATTCCAACTAGTACGCAGTCTTCCTTTATCTATCTTTTAGGGTTTTTAACTTTAGAGACAATGTAGGTCTTTATATTGTTAGACTATTACTTTAGTTTCAGTCGAGTTATATTTAGTATTTTAGTTGGAATATAGTATGGATATGGCTTGTCATGTATCCTTTGAGGTTTATCTTGGGATTTATATATGTGGATTTGTGTGTGGATATTATCATAACTCTCTCTATTATGTTATGGATATTTATTTATGATATTATGTTGGAGGACTTTCTTATAACCTCATCATATTTGTCTTGGGTTTCGTATGATCTTTTCATGCTGAGAATGGTATTTAATTAATTTAACATGTATAATTTAATAATTAGACTTGATCAACTTTTTTTTTGGACAAGACTCGATGAACTTGAGTATTAAAATATACAGGGTGCATGTCTTGTGTTACAAGTTTAAGGTTTGGGGTTAAAATTTTAAGTAGGGAATTCAAATTGTGATGTATGACATTGGGATGATTTGGGGTTTGTTATAGCAGGCATGTACAACAGCTATAATGATAGTGTACAACTGCTATAGCATCAAGGGAGATTTTAAGGTTACAGCCAACCTTAGTTTTTGCACGAAAATCCATTTTCTCTCTTCTTTTTCTCAGCAAACAAATTTCCTCTTTTCTCTCTTTTTTGAGTCCCCAAACATTGTTTTCTCCCCCAAATTAAGACAACATTTTGACTCTTCACCCAAGTTAATTAAATTACAAATTTAAACCGTAGCCTATATTTTCTACCTTTCAGTTCAAGATTTAAAAAAGGGGTTCAAGCTTTCAAGGGATTCAAAAGAGGTTTTTCAAGACAAGTTTCATAGGGCTTTCTTCATACTCAAGTATCTCAAATTTGAATCACATTTTTAGGCAAGTTGCATTCTACTCCTCTCATTTTTTATATGTTTATGTCAAATCTCACCTCACCCTCATTGTAGGACTAAAATTAATCAGGAACCCTTGCGAAATTCAGACGTCCTATTGCATTGTTGTAATTATGTGAAATTTATTATTATCTCTTAATTTAAATTAAGTTTTGAGCCCTAATAAACTAGAGAAATTAAATATTGGTCCTTAAATTATAAATTGACATTTTAGGGTTTGTAGCCTTATTTTAGAGACTGATTAATAGGAACTAGATGATGAGAAGTTTGGACTTCATTTAGACTTGATAAAATTCTGAAATTTGTACATGCTTAGTAGGGTTGTGCCTTTTTCTTTAATGATGGTACACTTAGAAATAAATACACAAGTAATGAGATTTTAGTATCTGAACTTTAAATATAGATTAGGAAATTATGGGGACTTATTTTATTGTTATTATATTATGTTAGAACTCTTGAACTCTTGGAATAAATTCCATATGTTATATTTACACCTTTGAAAAGTGAATATATATGTCCCTTTTAGGTGAGAATTATATATGGGCCTTCACCTATATTATGATTGTTGTTAATAGTGAAATAATCATGTATTTGAGATAAAATGAGTACGAGATAAATTTGTGTTGGTTTTTTGGGGTTGTAGTTGTATGGTTGTGTTGGGGTTATTATGGAAGTTGGATAATTAGACACTTATTTTCTTAATTTAACCTCTCATAATGAACCCTTAATTAATTAATTATCTTAGCGACTAACCTATCTAAACGAAAGTGTATTAGGGGGTTTCTTATTTGGATTTCACTTCAGTGAGATGTCCCACAGATGGAGTTTAGAGACGAGTAAGATTGATTACTCTAAAGCTTTAATAAAATCAATATACTTTTACTTTAATGATTATATTTACGATTATGTCATTGTAGAATTATTAACCCTTTAGCTCCTTGTGTAATGGATTAAAACTTATCTAAATGATCTAACTAGTAATAATCCAAATGGTGCTTTAATTGAGGAATGGTGACGTAACACAAAGTGATAAAGTACGTGTGAAAGTGAGAATGTCATTGATAAATGAATATTTTGAATATGGCTTATGGGATGAGTTTCGAGAAGGAACACCCCTACATTAAGACACTTGATGAGTAGTATTTGATATGATGGTTTATTATGTCACACGGTGTTGAAGAGTTTCGATGCTGCGTATAAGGGTGGCTATAGGTTTTTCGACACCGTGAAGTAAGTGGCTACGGGATGTGTGAAGGATTATTATGGGTATATCGCATGTTCTTGATACGACTAGGGAGAAGGGTCGCATATCGGTTACATATTAATTACAAAAAATAATAATAAATTGATGAAATAAATCTAGATAATTCTAATGCACTATGAGATTGCGTATTATACAGTGTGACATTCTTATTAATTATATAAATCGTGTATTGATCATTTACATATATAAAAACTTTGATTTACATAGTCAAATGACTTTATAGGGTTCCGACCCATCTTTATTCATGGTGTCTTTCCTGTTTCAGAGTTGGACCTCCCGTTTAGTCTTCCTCATTCCAGCTAGTACGCAGTCTTCCTTTATCTATCTTTTAGGGTTTTTAACTTTAGAGACAATGTAGGTCTTTATATTGTTAGACTATTACTTTAGTTTCAGTCGAGTTATATTTAGTATTTTAGTTGGAATATAGTATGGATATGGCTTGTCATGTATCCTTTGAGGTTTATCTTGGGATTTATATATGTGGATTTGTGTGTGGATATTATCATAACTCTCTCTATTATGTTATGGATATTTATTTATGATATTATGTTGGAGGACTTTCTTATAACCTCATCATATTTGTCTTGGGTTTCGTATGATCTTTTCATGCTGAGAATGGTATTTAATTAATTTAACATGTATAATTTAATAATTAGACTTGATCAACTTTTTTTTTGGACAAGACTCGATGAACTTGAGTATTAAAATATACAGGGTGCATGTCTTGTGTTACAAGTTTAAGGTTTGGGGTTAAAATTTTAAGTAGGGAATTCAAATTGTGATGTATGACATTGGGATGATTTGGGGTTTGTTATAGCAGGCATGTACAACAGCTATAATGATAGTGTACAACTGCTATAGCATCAAGGGAGATTTTAAGGTTACAGCCAACCTTAGTTTTTGCACGAAAATCCATTTTCTCTCTTCTTTTTCTCAGCAAACAAATTTCCTCTTTTCTCTCTTTTTTGAGTTCCCAAACATTGTTTTCTCCCCCAAATTAAGACAACATTTTGACTCTTCACCCAAGTTAATTAAATTACAAATTTAAACCGTAGCCTATATTTTCTACCTTTCAGTTCAAGATTTAAAAAAGGGGTTCAAGCTTTCAAGGGATTCAAAAGAGGTTTTTCAAGACAAGTTTCATAGGGCTTTCTTCATACTCAAGTATCTCAAATTTGAATCACATTTTTAGGCAAGTTGCATTCTACTCCTCTCATTTTTTATATGTTTATGTCAAATCTCACCTCACCCTCATTGTAGGACTAAAATTAATCAGGAACCCTTGCGAAATTCAGACGTCCTATTGCATTGTTGTAATTATGTGAAATTTATTATTATCTCTTAATTTAAATTAAGTTTTGAGCCCTAATAAACTAGAGAAATTAAATATTGGTCCTTAAATTATAAATTGACATTTTAGGGTTTGTAGCCTTATTTTAGAGACTGATTAATAGGAACTAGATGATGAGAAGTTTGGACTTCATTTAGACTTGATAAAATTCTGACATTTGTACATGCTTAGTAGGGTTGTGCCTTTTTCTTTAATGATGGTACACTTAGAAATAAATACACAAGTAATGAGATTTTAGTATCTGAACTTTAAATATAGATTAGGAAATTATGGGGACTTATTTTATTGTTATTATATTATGTTAGAACTCTTGAACTCTTGGAATAAATTCCATATGTTATATTTACACCTTTGAAAAGTGAATATATATGTCCCTTTTAGGTGAGAATTATATATGGGCCTTCACCTATATTATGATTGTTGTTAATAGTGAAATAATCATGTAGTTGAGATAAAATGAGTACGAGATAAATTTGTGTTGGTTTTTTGGGGTTGTAGTTGTATGGTTGTGTTGGGGTTATTATGGAAGTTGGATAATTAGACACTTATTTTCTTAATTTAACCTCTCATAATGAACCCTTAATTAATTAATTATCTTAGCGACTAACCTATCTAAACGGAAGTGTATTAGGGGTTTCTTATTTGGATTTCACTTCAGTGAGATGTCCCACAGATGGAGTTTAGAGACGAGTAAGATTGATTACTCTAAAGCTTTAATAAAATCAATATACTTTTACTTTAATGATTATATTTACGATTATGTCATTGTAGAATTATTAACCTTTTAGCTCCTTGTGTAATGGATTAAAACTTATCTAAATGATCTAACTAGTAATAATCCAAATGGTGCTTTAATTGAGGAATGGTGACGTAACACAAAGTGATAAAGTACGTGTGAAAGTGAGAATGTCATTAATAAATGAATATTTTGAATATGGCTTATGGGATGAGTTTCGAGAAGGAACACCCCTACATTAAGACACTTGATGAGTAGTATTTGATATGATGGTTTATTATGTTACACGGTGTTGAAGAGTTTTGATGCTGCGTATAAGGGTGGCTATAGGTTTTTCGACACCGTGAAGTAAGTGGCTACGGGATGTGTGATGGATTATTATGGGTATATCGCATGTTCTTGATACGACTAGGGAGAAGGGTCGCATATCGGTTACATATTAATTAATAAAAATAATAATAAATTGATGAAATAAATCTAGATAATTCTAATGCACTATGAGATTGCGTATTATACAGTGTGACATTCTTATTAATTATATAAATCGTGTATTGATCATTTACATATATAAAAACTTTGATTTACATAGTCAAATGACTTTATAGGGTTCCGACCCATCTTTATTCATGGTGTCTTTCCTGTTTCAGAGTTGGACCTCCCGTCTAGTCTTCCTCATTCCAGCTAGTACGCAGTCTTCCTTTATCTATCTTTTAGGGTTTTTAACTTTAGAGACAATGTAGGTCTTTATATTGTTAGACTATTACTTTAGTTTCAGTCGAGTTATATTTAGTATTTTAGTTGGAATATAGTATGGATATGGCTTGTCATGTATCCTTTGAGGTTTATCTTGGGATTTATATATGTGGATTTGTGTGTGGATATTATCATAACTCTCTCTATTATGTTATGGATATTTATTTATGATATTATGTTGGAGGACTTTCTTATAACCTCATCATATTTGTCTTGTGTTTCGTTTGATCTTTTCATGCTGAGAATGGTATTTAATTAATTTAACATGTATAATTTAATAATTAGACTTGATCAACTTTTTTTTTGGACAAAACTCGATGAACTTGAGTATTAAAATATACAGGGTGCCATAGGAAGGGAAAGTAGTTAATAAATAAAATTAAATGAAATTGAGGTGTTTTACCTGCTGAATTTGTCATAAGTTGGATTTCGAAAAGTCACACTACACAAAAAGTACTTTTTAAGAGTGAAGTTTTTAAGACAACCAAAATTGGAGCTTCTAAAACCTACCTTTTGATAAGGGTAAAATTGATGGTCTAAAAAATATTAGTTTTTAAGACCCCCTTTGTTACCCGTCACAAAACGTACTACAAATGAGACATAAAATTAATATACATCTCAAAAGGTATACCCTATGAGATGGCTAAAATAAATTTGAGTTTCCCCTTTATCATTTGTCACTCCCGTTTATCTATTAACCCAAAAAAAAGGAAAATAAAATAAAACCTAAACTCCTCCCTGTCACTTTCTCTTCTTCTTCCCCCGACCACATGCCTTCACCTCTCTAGCCCTAGCCACCACCATCCTAGCCCTAGCCTTGCCCTCATCGCTGGTTTGACTTGTTGTGGCTCTCCCCTCCAGTGAAGGACTGAGGGGTGTTGCCCATTATTCTAAGAAATCAAAGGTTTTCGGAGTGGAGTGAGTTATGCAGGTCATTCTCCTCCCCATTCCATAATCCTAACTTTGATTTCACTTTCACTTAGATAATTTGTGTAAATTTAATTCAATTTACATAAAATATTTTTTGTAAATTGAATATCTTTGGGCTTGGGGTCCATTATAATCCCTAACCCTAACTTCAATTTACAGAAAATGTTTTTATTATATGTTTGTAGTTGATTGAGTTGTTGAACTTTGATCATCTGATGCAGATATCGTTGTGGACAACTGTGCTACTTACAAGAATCATATTACAGATATCTGTGAGTGCTTGTAATAATTATTATTATTTTCACTATAATTTTGTGTTTTGGTTGTGGGGTAATTATTTTGTTTTGGTTGAATTAAGTATCGAATGACATACTAATCAAGCTAGTGCCACTAGAGATGAGTGTACTGTTACCTATGGTATGTATGTACTCTTTTCATAAATTTTAACATTTAACAATGTTACATATTTAATTAATTCTTGTATATATGATTTGTAGTAGTGGTAGGTGGGAGAGGGTGAGCTAATTGAGAACCCGAATTGTCAATTGGTTATTGTAATATAGCTTTTAGATTAAGCTACAATAATATTGGCAATCTAGTTTGTGCAAATTTTAGTTAGAATTATTGATAGAGTGTTACACGCCAGAAAAAAAATCCAGATTATAAAATCAAGAAACATTGGATTTTACTATAGTGAATTGTCATAGGTGTCATGTGATATCGATTAAGGAGTAAGTCAAAATAGCAAATTTACAAAGCAGATGTGAGAGTATAAATTATATATAGCCTAGTATGTTTCAAATATTCCATATACATATCCATTTTATTAATCGATAAATTTGATTTTTTAAATTTGACATGGATACGACTTGTTACGCAAAGAATGCACTTGTGTATTTAGGATACGGTTCGGTTGTAATCTAATTATTCATCAAATCGGGTTTGAAAGTAATTGTTAAAAGTTGTAAGACTTAATATAAATATAAAAGGATTTGAAAAAATAGAAAAGAATTTTACATTTTTCTTGATTAACGACTCACCTATTGAAAGCAATCATTATGAACACATGCAAGAAAGTATCAGTCACTAAGCCCATCAGCCAATGCAACTTACATCCACATTAGGGTCATCGCGAGTTTTCTGTATAATATCTATACTAATATAGAAAAGGAAGAGGAGGGTTGGCGGTAGGTCGATCGATTTTTTTTTCATATTTCAAAAATACCCTTCAACTCCCATTCATAGTATATTCAAAATAAAAATTACCCACCACCATTAACTACTTTGAAAATATTGTGCCAAACGAAGTAGAATGGAAAGATATGCTTCATGAAGCAAGACAACAATTAATTGAGAAAAAGGCTTTAATGAGTTCAGTAATTATTTTATAATGATGGATCAATAAGTTTTTACATTGGTATAACAACATGGAGTTTGAATTAGCATCAAAGTCCCACGTTTACAATAAAAGCATTCTATATGGAATCAAGAACAAAAAATGGGAAAACAGAATAAAACGATAGAAAATAAGATGAGTGTGCTTATAATGAAAGACGAAGTTGAGGAAGCCCTTCTTCAATGTTGCATAGGTTTTTGAAATGGAAGAGAAAGAGAGAGAACAAATATTTTGTGGTGTAAAATAGCTTTGTGCTTCCCTAAATAACAATTTTGACGCACCTGTGACGGGTACCAAAGTGACGATTGTGTTTTCCCCAGTTAAGGAAAAGACGCTAAAATTACCAATGTACCCCTGGAGCACCCAATGGACTAAAACTCTCCAACTTCTGGGGCATTTATCACATTGATATTCTACCATAAAAGACCTTGTTATTACTAAAGAGTGGAGACATATCAAAGCATGGACAGTCGACCTAGTCACAAAGCCCAATAACCTCAAAGAAGCCTTGAGGTTTGGGGGCAATTATGGGGTCTAGATCTCCAAAGACATGTGCTCCCTACAGGCATTATAAGCCACGCACACCTACAATAAATAAAGAGTCCAAGTTTTGGTAGACTCCCATGTTTTCATCATTTAGGACAGCTCAAACTGAAAAGTGTTAAGTCAAAACTTCTAGGGATAACTATTAACAAATATTAAGACTATCCTAAGCTTGTAAACTCACCACTCATTGAGAGAGAAATGTGACATTATATTGTCGATCAGTACTACAGCTCTGCCGACCAGTTCTCTGAGTTCATAAAAAAACTCATCCTAAAGCCCGTGGACATAGGCACGTAGCTGAACCATGTATATTTTTCATTGTGTGTTTTTTATCCTCCTTCTTAGATACTTCTACGCATTGAATACAAATATTTTAGGAAATTACCACCTATAATACTAAAGATATATTCTTTAATATTAGACAATGATAGTTAAATGAAGATTAAAAAGGTATGTTGCATGGTCAAATACTGCAGGGGAAATTAAAGATGATTTATTTGATATTAATCCCAAAATCTCATGGGCCCGATGGTTATAATTCTTATTTGTTTCAGTAAAATTGGGATGTAATGGGAATATATATTATTAGGTATATTATATCTTTCTTCGATTTTGGGAAATTACTAAACGAATGGAATAATACTTTAGTTTGGTTGATCCCAAAAGTTCATAGTCGTGCAACTATGAGAGATTTTAGGATTATTTCCTATTGTAATACAGCATACAAGATCATATTTAATGTTATAGTGAGAATACTCAAGAAGGAAATTCCCAATCTTGTAAATGCCATGCAATTATCCTTTGGTTGTGGAAGAAGTATTACTAATAATGTTCTGTTAATGAAGAAATTGGTTAGGGGATACCATAAGAAAAAGAAAATTTCTAGATGTGCTATAAAATTGATATAGTGAAGGCTTATATGATTATATGAATTGGGGGTTTGTAACAGATGTTTTGGAAGATATGAAATTCCCTAACATTATGTTAAACTAGATTATGGTATGTATTCAAACTACTATCTATTGTGTTGGTGTTTATGGTGGAGGGAATGGTTGGTTCAAGGGAACTAATGGGTTAAGACAAGAAATCCTCTATCGCCATACATTTTCCTATTGGTAATGAAGTCATTTTCTTGGCTTCATCATAATGAAATCAATAAAGAAAATTTATTTTATCATCTTAGGTGTGAGGAACTCAATTTATCACATATCATGTTTGTTGATTATTTGTTTGTTGTTTCAAAGGAAGATGATAGCTCTCTAAAGTTTTATGATGATGTTCTAAGGGACTTGCAAAGTTGATCTGGGTTGGGGCTAAGTAAAACTAAGTGTAATATATTCTTTGTTGGTGTGGACAATGAGGCTAAGTGTAAACTTTGTGAAATATTAGGAAAGAGAATTGGTAACTTACTTGTCAAATATCTTGGTATGCCTTTTAATATCTACTAAATTGAAGGATCGTGAATGTAGGAATCTGGTGGAAAAACTTATGAGTAAGGTGAAGATTTGGACTGATAGATAGCTTTTATTTACCGGGAAGGTTCAGCTTGTCATGTCAGTCCTTAAAAACATTTAGGTTTATTGGATTGATATTTTTATGATGCATAAAGGGGCAATGAAAGAGACATAAAATATTCTAAGGATATATTTAAACATGGGTGGATCTTAAGAAGACAAGTGCCAAAGTTACTTGGAAGTACATTTGTTTACCCTTAGGTGAAGGTGCCCTTACTATTAAAGATTTTTGTATCTAGAATAAGGACTATATGCTAGGTAATATCTAGGATGTTTTTCAGAAGACAGACTCAATGTGCGTCAAATGGATCCATAATGCTATTTTAAGGCATGGAAGTTTAGGGTTGGATAAAGTAGGTATGGATATTTCACGGATATAGAGGAAACTATGCAAATTAAGAGAAAAAACTTGGACCATCATAAGGTACCACCTTGGGAATTGCAAGAATACATATTTTTGGGTGGATAATTGGGATTATAGGGAAAGTATAATTACATATGATGTTGCAAGCAACATCAAGGATAAACTTGTCGACTTTGTAGTTAAGAGTTAGTGGATTGCCCTTATTGCATTGTCCAATGATATTATAAATTTGGCTAATACTAATGTTGGCCTAGAGAGAAGGAGGGAGACTAGGTAAGTTGGAGAGCTTCTAAAAATGGTATCTATAAATATGGTGAAATCTATGTTTTTATTAAATAAAGGAAGGACAAGGTGGATTGGTGCAAAGTTTTCTGAGTTTAGGAAAATATTTCCTAAGTATGCCTTTTTGATATGGATCATATGTACAAGAAGTTTGTGGACCAGAGATAAATTGAAAGAATAGGGCACTATTAATAGTGATTCTCGTGTCCTACGTCAGTCAGGGATGGAAAGTGATCAAGAGTTATTCTTTGAATGTGAGTATTCCAATCATATTTGCAAGAGTTCTTAATTTTTGCAGGGATATTAGGTATACGTGTAATTTTAAAGTTGTTATTGTAAAACATACTAAGGAAAAAAGATAAATTTATTGGAGATTGAAATTTTATTTTATTGTTACTACTTATTGTGTATGGAGAAGAAAAATGATAGAATTTTTAAATGTCCTATGTCTGTCAGTGTTTAAGAAACCTTTAACCATAAGAGGAAGAAGATTAAAATTTGAACTAGTATTCAAACATTGGAAAGAAATTGCAAAGTTTACCACACTATCTTCCACTGAATTTTCCTATCTCCAAATGTGATTAATATGGAAGCCTTTAGATTCATTTTGATCTTGCACTTTCAAAATCTTATCTCTTAAGATCCATGAAGGTTTTCATGTGCCATCTATCATTTGAACCATAGATTTGGAGTTAGTTTCAATTAACAAATTATCAACACCCATATCAACACAAAGCTGAGTACCAATCAAGAAAGCTTACATTTCTTCTGAGAGGCTTGAGCTATTGCCAAGATACGATGAAATGTTGCTTCAAACATGTCTTCGTAGTTGCTAATGATCCCACCAACACCACTAAATCCTGGATTTCCTTGTAATTCCAGATATTTATTTTAGAAAATAAAATTAACTATTTTTAATAACTTAAAACAAAATATAATAAATATACAATATTTATTAATAGTAAGAAAAGAAACTTACAAGTAATCCGTTAAACGAAAGTAACAATACTGACTTGAAAATTGATAAAAGAATGTGAGCCCAACGAAATCACGTTGTGTCCTTAAGACGATTTTGCTCCCTCAATAGGTGCTCAAGGTTGTAAACAATCATCTCCCAGGATAGAACGAATTTTTCGTCATTGGAAGTAGCAGCACTTCAAACTATTAGGACTCCTGCGAATTCAACAAATGTTTGTACTTCGTATACAAAATTATACTACGAACAGGAGCAAAATTACGAATACAAAATGTTGGAGGGAGAGAAAATGATTAGAAAACATTTGGTGATTTTTAGAATGAAGGAGTAATGTCCTATTTATTGAAAAGTATACACCCATTCATAAAAAGAAATACCCTTTCACGAATAGTCATGAACTTTATGAATAGTCACAACCACTCATAAACAAATATCTTTTTTCACGAAAAGTTGTTACGTTTCTGAATGATCACAACCATTCATGGATGGACACAACATTTTAAGAATCATTGTGTCCAAAAATTTTATTTAATCACAATTTTCATTCAATTAAAATTATTATGAAAATATAATAATTTCTAACATTCCTTTCGAAGTGCCATCCACGTTAAGCTTTAAATAATGGATAATGATGTAAGTAGTTTTACCAAGTTGACAACCTAAGTGACATGGACTCCACTCATTATCTCTCCTCCCCATTATTCACCCTTATTTTCTCTTTTCAAACTACATCCATCATTTTTTTTATAAGTTCTTATACTTTTGTTATTAACAATTGATATAAAAACAAATTTTTATGTAAGAAAATATTTTTTCTATTAATATAACAAAACAGTTTTTTTAAATCAAAAGTAAACAGTTTTTTTTTATTAAAATTAACAATTTTTCATATATATAAAAACTGTTTTTTTATTAATATAAAAAAACAGTTTTAAAATTATTTATAAAAAAAATATTTTTTTCATAAATAAACAAAAACTATGTTTATTGACATAATATCGCGACTGATTAGTGCCGTTGGCGCGGACCCACATTCTCGGAGCTAAATCATTTTTTGAATGTGGGCCGCGTCAGCGGTACTAATCAATCGCGAATCTAAAACATAAAATTAACAGTTTTTTTATTAAAATTAAAATTAAAAAAATATTTTTTTCCCAAATAAAAAAAACCATGTTTACTAATATGCCACTCGCGCGGATCCACATTTTTTTGTATAAAAAAATATTTTTCTATTTATATAACAAAACTGTTTTTTTTTTAATCCAGAGTAAATAAATTTTTTTATTAAAATTAACCGTTTTTTATATATATAAAAAAACAGTTTTAAAATTAAAATTAAAAAAAATGTTTTTTTCATAAATAAAAAAAACTATGTTTATTGCCATAATATCGCGATTGATTAGTACCGCTGGCGCGAATCCACATTCCCGGACCTACATCATTTGTTAAATGTGGGTCCACGCCAGCGGCACTAATCAATCGCGAATCTAAGACATCAAATTAAGCACTTTTTTTAATTAAAATTAAACACTTTTTTATTAAAATTAAAGTTAAAAAACTATTTTTTCATAAATAAAAAAAAAAACCATGTTTACTAATATGCAACTAGCGCAGACCCACATGCAACAAATGATGTGGGCCGGGAATGTGGGTCCACGCTAGTAGCACTAATCAATCGCGATATTATGTTAATAAACATATTTTTTTATTTATGAGAAAAGTATTATTTTAATTTTAGAACTATTTTTTTTATATTAATGGATATTTTTATATATAAAAACTGTTAATTTTAATAAAAGACTGTTTGCTTTTGATTAAAAAAACAGTTTTTTTATATTAAAAGAAAAAAAAATTATATAAAAACCTTTTTTTATATCAATTGTTAAAAACAAAAGAATAAAAACTTATAAAAAAAATAATAGATGCCCTTTTAAAAGAGAAAATAAGGGTGAATAATGGAGAGGAGAGAGAATGAATGGAGTTCATGTCACTTGGGACTGGGAATCTTCAATTGGAGCTTGAATTTCTAGATATGATATTCATCATCTTTAAAAATATGGTCAACGAAAGTAAAAGAAGGAGTTAAAGAATGAATGAATAAGAATGCTTGTTTAATAATCTTCTCTTCACACATTAAAGAAACTTCAAATTTGCACTCATTTTTAGCTTTCCAAATCTCCCATAAAATCAGGAGAGGAATCAAGTTCAGAACAAATCTGAAATATTTCTTTCTAGATTTCTTTAACCACCAAGCTATCAACATAGATTTGCAAGAGCTAAAATTGATTTGAACTTCCATATTGTCCCCACACAACTTCCACACATCGAGGGAAAAAAGTTTGATGTCTTTGAGACATCAAACTTTTTGAAGTCTTGAATTCTGATTGGTCAATAGTGTTGGTAGGGACACACATTATTTATGGAAATGGGTTCGCGCCAGCGATATTGAGCAATCAGAATCTAAGACATCAAATAGTTTGATGTCTCAAAGACATCAAATTTCTATCCCGCATTGAGAGTTAAGACCTTACACAGAAAAATATGCTCAATAGATTCAACTTGACTGAAGCAATCTATAGCTTGATGTAATTCTAATGCCTATTATCTGAATCTTCTGGTCAAGAGGGATGGCTCTATGAAGAATTTTCCAAACAAGAATTGAAATTTTAGAGGGGCAATGCTTATGGCCTCTACTGTAGACATCAAATTGAAATTTCCTTCAACTGATGGTTTCCAAACTAGAGAACCATTGAGATTCTCTATAGTCTCTTCAGCAATATTGTGCACTCCTCTGATTCTTTTTATTGAGTGAGACCCATACTTTCCATTAAAGATCTTGGATTTGTATTTCTCATGCACGAAAGTGGACCAAAGACCATTTTTGGTTTTAAGCACTCAGTAGAGTCTTAAACTCCAAGCTACAATGACTTAGGATAGAGCCCTAATATTCAACCGAGAATTTTCTGTAGGGTAACACACTGCTTCTGTTTCAACCCAAAAATTTTTGTAGGGTAACACACTGCTTCCGAGTTCAGACAATGCTATTTCCTTTCCTCCATATTACGATTGCCCTGGAAAAAAGATTTTGAATCCTTCTAATTATATTTTTTTGAGGTTTTAAGGATGCTAAAGTATAAAGGAGAATTGTATATATCACATTCTTTATAAGAGTGATTTTACCACCTTGAGTAAGGAATTTAGACTGCCAACCATGAAGATTGTTTTTGATTTTCCCAACAAGATCAGTGAAGTAAGACACTGTCCTCCTAAGGATAACTAATATATTTGATAGGTAGTTTTGAATATTTAAGACCAGTTACAGATACTATAACACATTTCCATCTATTAATCAACTGTCCTGATGAATTCTCTTAAGCACCAAGAAATGACATCAACTTCTTAAAAACTCTTTTTTTTTTGGAAATGGATATTTATTTATATAGAAGAAGACCAACCCTTTTTCGGCAGCTTACATTTAGGAACAAGCTATAGAGAAATAATTAATGAAAGATAATAAAAATTTAGAGAAAGGACCAATATATGGATTTGCTTTGAAAATAAGCCTAATCTCATCATGGATCTCCTTAATCATATGGCTAGAAACTATCTTAAGCCCTTCAAAAACACATTTATTCCCAGCGCACCATATTTTCCAGCAAACTAAGCTCGAGATAATTCTACATAAAAAATGCACATATGGAATTCCCTCGGGTTGAGAGCCACCAAGACATAATTCTAGACCTCAAATTTGTTTTTGTGGATTTTTGCCCCATCAGGTCTTCAAAGTGGTTCCACACTTGGCGAGCATTTTCACTTTCATTGAATAAATGTTCCCGATTTTCTTCTTGACCGCATGAACAACATCTACATCTCGAAGCTATGGGGATTTTAATATCTTTCAAATTTTGTTCAAGTGGAAGACCATTATGAAATAATCGCCACATGAAAATCGAGACTTTTGGAGCTAAATGTTTAACCCAAAACATCTTTGAAGAAAATTGAATACAGTCTCTTCTCCTAATTTGATCCCATGCTATTTTGAAAACAAATCCCTTTTCCACCCAAGATTGTATATACTGAAATAAATCATCTGAGTTTTGAAAGAGCCACATACCTTGCATTCTTTTCCACGTGGCACTAGCAGAAGAAATTGTTCCTCTAAAATTTTGATTAGCTAGCTTCTTGTATTTTTTATTCATAAAAACCGCCCACAGAGATTTATTTTCCAGAAATTTGACCCATAATTTGAAAGTGAAAACCTTGCAGACATCCATTGTATCTCTTAAACCCAAACCTCCTTCATCCGATGGCAAACAAATTTTTTTCCACGATATCCACTGATGCTTATTATGCTCTTCCAGTTGTCCCCAGAAAAAATTTGCACTGATTTTTTCTAAGTCATTTATAGCCGACATAGTAGGGTTTATGGATTCAAACCAATGCAATCCCAACGTGTTAAGCATTGATTTTATGAGAACTATCCGACCTGTATGCAATAAAAATTTACTGCTCCAATTTGAGATTTTTCCATGCGCTTTACCCAACAAAGGTTGAAAAATTGATTTTCTTTTTCTACCAATGAATAAAGGGACACCCAAATAACGAATGGGAAGTTTATTTTGATAAAATCCAGTTTTCTCCTTAAACCGAAGTGTACGCATGCTGCTACAGTTAGGAGGAGTAATGAAGCAGCTCTTAGAGCTATTAACCAGCTGGCCCGATTGTACTTCATAAAGGTGGAGGAAATTCATAAAACTAGCAATAGAATCTTTATGGCCATTCATGAAAAACAGAATATCATCAGCAAAAGAAAGTGACGTAATAAGGGGGCAACCACTAGGAATCAAAAACTTCTTAATTTTATTAAGTAAGGCCAACTAATGAATTCCTCTTGACAGCACTTCACTAGCAATTACAAATAAAGCCGAGGATAATGGGTCGCCTTGGCGCACTCCACGATTAGATTTAAAGAATCCAGCTGGTTTCCCGTTGATTTGAACCGAATACCAACAGTTCGAAATTAATCTCCAAACCATGTCTATCCAGGTTTTCGAGAACCTAAAAGTTCTAAGCACTTTAATAATGAATTACCAATATAGACGGTCATATGCTTTGGCTATATCTAGCTTCACAACAAGGTTGCCTCCCCGAACTTTTTTACTGAAAGAAGATAACATCTCTTGGGCCAACAAAATATTATCCGAAATGGACCTTCCTTTAATGAAACCTGTTTGGGATGAAGAAATAATGTTTGGAAGCACACTCCCAATTCTGTTAGCAAGAATTTTGGAAATAATTTTATTGGAAAAATTGCAAATGCTAATGGGTCTAAAATCTTTGCAAAAAGAAGGATTATCAATTTTAGGAATTAAAATGATATTCGTTGTTGGCCAACTTGTTGGAATTTCATCGCCAAGAAAAAACGATTGGATAGCCAAAATTAAATCCTCTTTGATAATATTCCAAAAAGATTCGAAAAAAGCTCCATTAAACCCATCAGGACCTGCTGCACTATTTTTGCCAAGTGAGAAAATTGCATTTTTTATTTCTATTTCTTATGGAACACCCGTAAGGGAAAAATTGATGTCATCATTTATAGTCTTAGGAATGCAATAAAAAATATAATTATCAATAATGTTTTGAGAAGTAGAACCAAGAAGGGATTGAAAATGGTTTAAGATTTCATTTTCAATTTCTTCTTCTTTGTCTAACCAATCACCTGAATTATTTTTTATTTTGTGAATTGTTAAACAATTGATTTTATTTTTAAACAAGGAGTGAAAATAAGAAGAGTTTTGATCACCATGTTGCATCCACTTGATATTTGCCTTTTGCCTCCAATACATTTCCTTAACTCTAAGTTCAAAATTAAACTTAGCTGAGGATCTTTGCCAGTCTTCTCGATTCTCTTCTGAAGGTATCGTGTCATACTTGGCTTCTTTAATGATGAGGTCGTTCTCTGCATTTTGGACCCGAAGAAAAATATTTGCAAACACTTCTTTATTCCAATCTTGCAAAACCTTTTTAACAATCTTCAATTTAGATGAAAAAACTTTCATAGGCCTTCCCTCCATATTAATATTCCAAGCATTTGAGACCACTGATAAAAATGATTTATGAGAAGTCCACATGGTTTGAAATCTAAATTGCCTAGGATTATTGTGACATGGAAAGCGCAATTTCAGAATCATTGGGGCGTGGTCAGAATTAGCCTTATTCGAGTGTTCCACAGTGCACATGAATTTAGATTTAAACCAACCTTCATTCCCCCAGAACTCTATCCAATCTAGCCCAAATTCTAGCATCATCAACACGGTTATTGCACCAAGTGAAGTTCGAACCATTATAAGAAACCTCCTTTAATCCAGCTTGGAGCATGGATGAATTAAAATCCAGAATTGCTTGCTGATCCACCAAATTTCCTCCCATTTTTTCATCATGAGAAGATATAATATTAAAATCTCCTCCTAAAATCCATTTGTCAAAATTTAAAGAAACCAAAAAATTCATGTCATCCCATAAGTGCAACCTCTCCCTTTTATTATAGCTAGCATAGACAGAAGAAAAATGGACCTTTTCTCCCATGTGAGGAATATGTATTGAAATAGCTAAGATCTGATCATTGTCACAAACAAGATTGGTCTCACCTTGATATTTCCACATAATCCATATTTTACTGTTGCAGTTTGAGATTCCCCCTTCAAAGTTCAATTTTCTGCAAAGCTCGTTGAGATTACATTTATCAATTTTTTATTCTTGGATAGTTACAAGCACAAGAGAATGTTTTTTTATTAATCTTTTGAGTCTTCTGATAGAGGAATTGTTACCTACTCCTCAAATGTTCCAAAACAGAGTGCTGATCATTTATGATTTGCGGGCAAAAGATTTTTTGAAACATTCCTTCCAGCTCTCGTTTGGACATTAGACCCTCCTGTGTTTGGTCTTTTCTTTTGGGACTTATTAGGGGGAGGTTTACCACTGCATGTTTCACCTAGGCACGACTCACTGAAGAAAGTTTTGGATAATGGAAGACAGATTTCAATCTTTCCATTCAAGGCTGGAGAAGGTTTGGAAAAGGTGGTAGGTGAGGAAGGCAAGAAGTTTTGTGTGGGTGTGGTAGTTTTTTGGAAGAAAGAGAATTTTTTGGTAAGCATTTTTGAAAAAGATTTTAATTCCTCCAAAGGGATAGGAGCTGAGTCTGTTATTCCAACAGGAATATCTTCATCAGATTTTCATAATGGCTTCCAATTAATTTTCGGGTTATAGTTGTTGAGTAAAGGTGGGGTAGAGGTTTTAGAGAGATGGTTCGATTTTTTGAATTTGAATTTTTTTTGAACAGTTGGAGGAATCTCACCTACTTCCTGATCTTCAGCATCCAGAGTCCACAAATCGAAAGAATTATGCGTAATAATTGGATCTTCTAATACGACGGAAACAACCTCCTCATTTTGAGGAATAGTTCCAACCTTCATTTGACCTTCTTCCCAGATATTCGGATGGCCGAAAACTTGGTTTTTCGATTATTTTCTGGCATTGAGCAGAGTACCAGTTAGCGAGGTAGAGGTGAGCCCATGCATAGTCACTTCTGGAATCAGTAATGGTTCCTTACCTTTGTTACTGACTCTAATTCCCTCATCTGTGATGACTTTTTTATTAGGCAAATTGTTAGTGGGTTTCTGAATCCAAACCCCCGTAGGTTGAGGTTTAGGCAGTGAAATGGAATTCTTCTCCTTAAAAGAGGAAACCTCTTTACCTCTCAAATTTCCAATGGGGTTCGCCACATCTTCTGAACAGTAGTTTCTGGTTGTCACTTGAGTATATCCACCATTTTCATTCTCTATCCCACAATCAGCTTCAGTATGACGAATCTTTGCACAAGATAAACAATAATTTGGAACATTCTCATAAGTAACTTTTTTCCAGAAGCTCTTATTGCCACAACGTATACACAGTCTGGATGGAAGTTTGTTGGCTATATCAACCTCAACACATAATCTTGCTTGGCTGGGTCTAGTTACGTGAGCTGTTGCTTCATTAACTTTGAGAGGGTTGCCAATAAGGTTTGCAATAGCATATAAAGCAGATTTTGCAAAGAGATGAACTGGGATTTGGGGACGGGATAACCATATAGGCAGAATGGGGCTATCTTGACCTGGTGTAAAATCATAGGTCCATTTCATCACTTCCATCGAGAATTTACAAATGTACCATTGTTCTCTTAACCAGAGCCTCATATAATCTTCTTCACAAAATAATTTTATGAGAATATGTTTGTCATCCAGCATGCCTATGGAAAAAGCTACTTTAAGAGAGAATGTTAGGAAGGCTTTGCGAATCGATTCCATGGAGGGTCTGTCAAAAGTGAATCTCCCAATGAGAGAGAACTTATATGGGTCTGCAAGTTTAAGGTTTTCTTCCTTAGAGAATGATATTATGGGTTCACCTTTAAAGCTTTCATAAGGTTTAGATTTTATTATGTGGTCAGATGGGTTCGCAAGGATAGAGGCAAAGCTTTTGGCTTTATCTCTGTCAATGTTAGGAGGTTTACTCCTCTTATTACCATTAGTGAATATGATCACATCATCTACAAAGCTAAGATGAGACATTAGTGGTCAATTTGAGGGATGAGAGAAAGGTTTGATGGTATTCAAAGACATAATTTTGTCAAGACCTCTTCCGAGAACTTATATAGCTATAATAAATAAACTATGTGAAAGAGGATCACCTTGTTTGAGACCCAGATGGACTAAAAGAACCCAACCATGTTTCCATTCACTAGGATTTAGAACCAAATTGTTTGATATCAATCTCAATATTATGTCAATAATGAACTCACTGAAGCCAAATTTTCTAAAAACTGATATGAGGAAGTGCCACGAAATCCTATCATAAGCTTTCTCCATGTCCAATTTAAAAAGAACATTAGACCCATGAGATTTCTTTCCCAAGTCTGAGTAATTTTATGAGAAAGAAGAATGTTATCCACTATAATTCTTCCCTTAGTAAATCCACTTTGGTTAGGGGAGACAATGAAAGGGAGGATATGGGATAATCTAGACTTATTAATTTTGGAAATGATTTTGAAATTAAAGTTACTATAGTTATTGGTCTGAAATTTGCACAAGTGGATGGCTGTTGAACTTTGGGAATCAGCACGATGGAACAACATGACCACCTAACTGGGATTTGAGCACCATAAAAGAAAGAATATATATTTATGATTAAATCAGATTTGATAATGCTCCAAAAACTGCAATAAAAATATCCCCCGAAACCATAAGGTTCTGTAAAGCTATCCCCATTTAAACCTTTAATGGCATTTCAGATTTCGATCTCTAAAGGGTATTATCCTGAAGAAGAGTTTTGATTTGCAGAAACAATACAAGGAGTAGCATTAAGCAGTTCAACATTGAGGATAGTAATCATCTACACCATTAATATTGAAAATAGTCAGAAGTCTTCTTCTAATTTTATTGAATAAACAAGTCTCCATTGAATGTCCTTTCTTTCGATAGTGAGAACAAAACTTTGGCAGCTCTTCGTATTTAATTTCTTGCATGTGGGTTGATGGGGCTTTTCTTAGAATCTTTCGACTATATGCGGGTTGATGGGGCATTATTTTGGAACTTTGGTTTGGATCTGAACTTCATTGGATTGCATGTGGTTTTGAAGGATCTGCCTTCGTAGCTTATAAGTGGGTTTCATGGGGCTTGTTATTGTGGTCTGAATGG
Source organism: Sambucus nigra (assembly GCA_949130495.1). NCBI lineage: Eukaryota > Viridiplantae > Streptophyta > Magnoliopsida > Dipsacales > Adoxaceae > Sambucus > Sambucus nigra. Next base: position 288,836,233 of record OX422208.1, read on the forward strand.
TCCTCTATGGTTTGACTGGTATGGTCTCCAAGAATTAATTTCTCTGGTTGTATATTTTTGAGTTTTTTGAGATAGCTTTTAAGTTTGTTATGGTTTTGGCCATGGTTGAAGATGGTATGATAGTTCTTTTTTTTTTAATACTTTGGTCCATTTTTGATTAGTTGAATGGCCGACAGAGTGACTCATATGCGTTGTTTCAACCAAGCCTCATGGTCAAGTGGAATAAGGATTCACTCAGACAGTCTTGTGATGAATTGAGTTTGGTCCTCAATTCGATTCTCGGCACTGGCAAAATAATGTTTGACCAGAGAAAGCCACGAACCGTGAATGGAGATTAGTCGAAGTACGCGTAAGCTGACCCGAACACCTCATGATATGCTACAAAAAACAAATGACTTGTTTCCATTGGTTGATTGGGTGGTGAGTGGATGTGTGGTTTGGGATTGTTAGAAGTCTTACACGTGTTTATTTTTTAACGTGTGTTTTAGTCTGGTTTTGTATTTGTTGTGGGTTGGGCTTAGTTGGTTGAGTCTTTTGGGCTTTGGTCAAATGATTATATGTAGTTGTTTGTTCCGGTCTGAGTTTAGGATACATGGGCCTCCTTTTGTTATTGGTGTTAGGATTTTGCCTGATGTTGGTAATTTTAATTCTTACATGTCACCAAAAAAAAAGGTTGTGGGGTTGTTCTTGCTTACATGTGAGATTCTCTAATGTATATAATGATGTACACTCTCACTCTCACTTTCAATTTTTAATTATTTTTTTGTATTTAGGCTTTATATTTAAATTATACAGAACTTTATAATCTAAATTTGACCTCCATGTTTTTCTCCTTTTTATTTGTTCATCTTTCCAGCTAATGACCTTATAAAATGCCACAGTTTTTGTACTTTTTTTTAGATTATAAATTGACGAGATGTATTGGGATGTAAAAATGCATGTATATAAAAGATATGAATATTGGAAGAAAAAAAAAATGAGCAACCTTCATAGATATTTATATCAAGTACTACTAGTTTAAGCTATGGGGAACCACACCTTGTTCTTTCCATCATATGCTCATTCTTATAAGGAAAAAGACATGAAAGAGAACAATTATACATTCATATGACTTTTACTTGATCATATCCTTGCAAACTCAATTGTATCATTTCCATCATGCCCCTTGCTGAAGAAATGCATGATGTAATCCGAGTAGAGAACATTCTTATACACGGGTGTATCTCCATTGACGAGATTCGGCAGCGGACATATAACATCGGTGGGTTTAGGGTTAACAAATATCGGCACTGAAACCCTATTGCGGCTCCCATTGGCTAATACACGGTGCTCAGTGCTTCTGTATCTCCCGTTGCTCATAATTTAAAGGGCATCACCCACGTACATCTCGATACACCCGCTAATGGGTGGGATATGGATCCAACTATTTGTGTCTTTATCATCTATTTTTCGCACGTAAAGCCCTCCGATGTCATCTTGGAGGAGGATGGTTAGTGTTGATACGTCGGAGTGGCGGCCAACTCCAATTGTGAGATCTGGGTTAGGGCATACAGGATAGTAGTTGAGGTTAATCCTCTTTGATCCCATTAGAAGTGATTCTTTTCTTTCATCCATTTCTTCAATATTCAGCCCTTTCAACAGCACTGTGAGTAGCTTCTTAATAACAGTTTCACAAATGTTCTTGTATTCTAGGGGTGCAACCGGTACGGTATGGTCGGTAACGACCCCTTACCAATACCAAAACCACATTCTATATGGTAAAACCGTACCGTACCAATTTACCTATCGGTACATCAAAATAAAAAACAAAACCAAACCGATCGTTTTTTCGGTTTTTTCGATATTTTTGGGTTTTTTTGGTTTCGGTAATTTCGGTTTCAATTCGGGTTTTTCCCGGTAAATACCAGAATTTCAAATTGGTTTATGCATTCGGTAAATCTGGTATATATTTCGATATACCCATTTCTAGTTGTTACAATTTCTAGCATTTCTAGCTATTATAATTTCTAGCATTTCTAGTTGTTTGGAACAATTAGAAACATAAACAAACAGGTACAATTTCTAGCATTTGTAGAATTTGGAATATTAGATTTAAACAGATACGAAACCAAACTAATCGGTTTGCTTTTGTCAGAGCCGGAGGAGAGTGACACGAGACCAAATGACCGGTTTACCTCCGCCAGAGACGGATGAGAGTGAGACGAGATCAAACTGATCGATTTGCCTCTACCGAAGCCGGAGTAGAGTGTGATGAGATGAGGGAGCTGGTCCCTAAGGACAGTGAGCCAAGATGATGAGCCTCAAGAAATGAGGGAGCTGTTACCTCAAAAAATATTCCCCGAAAAGTCAAAATCATCCACACCACTAACACCGAAAAAACAAACCTTCGTTGAAAAAGCCAACTTACCGGGAAAAAAAATCACCGAAAAACACGGAGGGAACTTAGATCCGAATACAACTGGGGACGAAAAAATTGTCACCGGAAACCCGATCTCAAAACGAAGTAACCACACCAAATCAAAAGCCAAATCTCAAAACAAAAAAATGGTGTTCTCAAATAAAAGTCCCCAAAAATTTATTTCTCAAAATCAACCCAAGGTTGAAGAAGAAAAAAAAATGAGAGAGAGAGAGATCGAACAAAAATGACGGCCACACTTTTTGAGAGAGAAAGAGGTAAAAAAAATGAAATGGAAACCCTAAAAAGAGATATCTACACAAACCACAATATAAAGCCAAAATGAAATAAGGGAAAAACGAAAATATAGCCAACAAAACAAATGGCTCTTTTTATTTTAACAAAATGCTGCCTAATTCATTTTGTGTTAAATGTTTGATTAATTAAACAAAATATATGTTTAATTAACATGATTATTGTGACACCCCCCCTAATTAAATACCGGGCAATCACTCCTTTATTAAATTAAATCAAGGTAAACAGTTGGTTCATTCTCAGCATCACTGTCGATAAAATAAATTTTCCAATTTAACACCCTAAATAATTAAGCTAAGTGTCAAAACCATTTTCATACAAACTTTCCAAATTTTATTTAAAGAAAAATATTTATTTATTTATTAACAACATCCATAAATAAGAATCACACCACAATAACCTGGAACATAATCCAATAATTCAAAACATTCGTCAATCGAATGTCAACATACGAAATATAAAGTAACACAACTACTGAATAAATCCCATAGTAACAGTACTGGAAATAACTGAAATACAAATGTCCCAATAACAATGAAATAATGGAAAGGGCGACACATGCCCAATAAATGAGAATGCTAGAAGTGGAGTCAATAAAGGAAGCCGTCTACGCAAGTGACCTGCAACTCCCACCTAAGCTGCAACTCGTTCCTTTCAAGGGATCCTAAGCAAGACGCCCCTGTGGCTGGGCACCTGAACTATATACATATATATACAAGAGAGAGAGAGAAAAAGAAACGGGTCAGATCCCGAAAGTGTGTTTGATTTAAAATACGTTTAGCAAGTATTTAAATTGATACAGGCCAATGCAACAACATATTAGAGCGACACTCTCTTGATAAATTCTCACCTCTCTTCTAATGTGCACGCCTATCGTACTAACCTTCCCAACGGTTTATCTTATCATTTTATCATACTAACTTCCCCAATAATTTAGCTTATCTTAACTTACTCATAAGATTTCAAAACCGAACAATATAATTGTTTAAAAGAATACTTCCAATTGGCAGCACAACTCTGGTTTTAACTTTTATTAATTTATAAAGTTTCTCAGTGTCATATTATACTTTCACAAAATAAGTATTTAATATTTGAGTCATCAATCATGTCCTACTTATCAAATCACAGTAGGCAGTTTCAACTTTCCAAATCTCATATATATATATATATTAACTACTCGTATAATATAAATATATAATAACAGCACCCCAAATAAAACTATGGTGCGTGCATACTTCCACTATCCAAACCCCATACCACTCATATCAAGGGGAATAGAAATTCGGAATCACTCTCGAACTGTATTAACACATACACAAACAATATCGAGGCGAAGCATAGATTCCAAGTCTCTAAGAGGATGGCACATACTCACGTCTCTTAGGACCGTCTGAACTATCAATTCGATAGCCTATACCAAGGATATCTATCTTCTAGGGTACAAGTCAATATCCCCCATAAAGGTCCCATCGAGATAAGACTGTCCCAGCGCGGTAACCTCAGGGATAGCAAGTAGCGCGGTATGTTTTTCACATGCATATAATATATGCACACACAATCATATAAATATACCACTTTTATCATATTAATATAGGTTCCTCTCGTCACCCATAATTACAACATTTATCCTTAATTTCACATTAATAGTATTACGTATAAGGTTTCATTTCTAACCTTAACTCGAAGGGTTTTCTCAATTATTACGTGACACTCGTGGACTCTATCCTTCCAAGTAGAAAATTCAGTAGGTATATCTCTATTCACTATCATAGCTATTTCGCCGTAATCTCTCACTTGAAATACGTAGTTTCATCGTTCATTATATAATTATCCCAAAAGCAAAATTCTCGTCTTATAATAAAGTTCCCAACACTTATTCAAATGTCCTACTGGTCTTTCCTATCTCCCAAAACATTTTATTAAGAATACCCAAGAATTAATTCACGATAAATTTAATTTAACTAATTAAACAAGGGAAATAGAAGTCTACCAGGAGGGGTCGATCGATCGAGGTCTGGGGCTCGATCGATCGAACCTTCGATCGATCGAAGCTCTAGGCTCGATCGATCGATGAAGCAGGTCTGCGAAAATCTGCAGAATTGCAGTTACGGGTTTCATCTCCAAATTTACACCAAATGCATATATTCAAGTTCCAATCGTCCCAGAATTATACTACTAACATTATAAAAATATACCAGATGTTTCTAACGTAAGGCATGTACATATTCATCATTTAAACATGGATTTTCAACCCCAAATTATAACTAATTAACAAGAACCCTAGAATTTTCTTATACAGTTTTCTAACAAATCTTTCTCCAGAATTTCTTTCTTATAAGCATCAAAATTTCGTGGATACTTTCCTATACATGGCAAGGTTTCCAGAATTTTCATATAAATCAATACTATATGGATTTTCCTATCACAAATTGGGTTTTCTTCCATAATTTTCATCCCTAATCATTCCTAAACTAATATGGAAATTGGACCAACAAAAATAGAAAGATAAACACTTGCCTGGGATTTTTGGTATTCTGATTTACGGCTGATTTTGGTATGGTTGCGTTCCTCGTCTCGCGATCTACGCGTTGGCGGTGCAAACGGTTGACTTTTTGGCCTTGAATTCCCTTGAGAGCTCTCTCCTCTCTTCTCCAATGGCCGTCACTTGTGTTTTGAGTTTCTAACCCTAGGTGACCATCCAGATATCTGATATAACCCTTGGAATTTTCGTGGGTTTAATTACCCAAAAAGGTGAAATGACCAAAATTCCCTCCCGGGTTACTAATTAAGCCTAAAAACGCCCCGAGACCTAAACTACACCCCCGGGTACACTTTTCTGACTATCTCGACCCTTCTGGACGCGTTGGCGCACTCAAAACGACCATACGGGCAACTCATAAAATATTCACTTTTTAATTATCAAAATTTAGTCCCGACGCGACACGGGCGCGTCTCGATTCAAATTTCTAAAACTGTCATTTTATTCACTCGTGACATTCAATATAATCAATATCATATATTACTTTGCTCATTAGTAATATTCAACAATTTCCCATAATTACTAACTCTCGTCACGTTAATAATTATAACATAATTAATTTCTGGATTTTTATTAAATAATTCATTCACATTAAATTTAATAAATCCCCAAATTAATATAGCATAAAAATACGGGGTATTACATACTTCCCCCCTAATAACAGAATTTCGTCCCGAAATTCAGAAAATAAGGCATACCTGGTAAAAACAACTCTGGATATCTCTCGCGTATATATGCCTCACGCTCCCAAGTGGATTCCTCCACATTATGATGCTCCCATTGGACCCGCACAAGTGGAACTATCTTCGACCTCAATCTCCTCTCACTATAGTCTAGGATAGCCACCGGTCTCTCCTCGTAATAGCTATCAGGCTGTAAGCCGATCTCATCTATCGCGATGTGAGTATGGGCCATATCATCCCGAAGATACCGTCTCAACGACGAGATGTGGAATACATCGTGAATGCAATGTAAATACTCTGGCAGTCCCAACCTGTATGCAACCGGCCTAATTCTCTCGATGATGGGAAATGGTCCCACGTACCTCGGAGCCAACTTCCCCTTCTTCCCGAACCTCATCACTCCCTTCATAGGAGATACATGCAATAACACTTGGTCCCCCACATTAAACTCTCGGAAGAACCGTTTTGCATCGGCGTAGCTCTTCTGCCTATCTTGGGCTACCCGAATGCGACTCCTGATCATCTCAATCCTCGCGGAGGTCTCCTGAATCACCTCCAGTCCTAGCAACTTGTTGTCCCCCACTTCGAGCCAACAAGTGGGAGAACGACAAGGCCTGCCATACAAAGCCTCAAATGGAGCCATACCAATCGTAAACTGATACGAGTTATTATAAGCAAGCTCTACCAGTGGAAGGTGTGGCTCCCAACCTCCTCCAAAATCAAGGACACACATGCGTAGCATATCCTCTAACATTTGATTAGTACGCTCTGTCTGTCTGTCTGTCTGTCTGGGGGTGATAAGCTGAACTCAACCTCAACTCAGTACCCATAGCCTCCTGAAAGCTTTCCCAGAAACGTGACACGAAGATCTTGTCTCTATCTGACACAATATTCAGGGGCACCTCATGTAATCTGACAATCTCAGAAATGTACAACTGAGCATACTGACCCGTGGTATAATTTGTCCACACCGATAGAAAATGAGCCACCTTGGTTAAACGGTCTATAATCACCCAGATAGAATCGTGGCCCCGCTGCGATGTAGGTAACCCTGTAATAAAATCCATGGAAATACTCTCCCACTTCCACGTGGGTACTTCCAATGGCTGAAGCAATCCAGACGGTTTCTGGTGGTCCACTTTTACCAATTGGCAGGTAGAACACTTGGACACGAACTCGGCTATGTCCTTCTTCATCCCACTCCACCAGTATTGTCGCCTCATATCCTGGTACATCTTATCGCCTCCCGAATGTACTCCAAATTGGGACCCATGAGAATGAGTCATCACTGCATGACGTAATTCTGCTCCTTCTAGAACCACCAATCTCCCATTAAATCGCAAACCTCCATCGTAACTAACAGAATAGGACTCAGCGCCCTCGGCTAAAAGTCGCACAATCTTCTCTTAGCAAAACGGGTCTGTGGTCTGTGCCCGTATCACCCTCATAACAATCTCGGGTATGACTGACATCACGAATATGAAAGAACGTGCTACTACGTCCTGGTGACCCAACTCCTTCCACTTTGCTTTCCAGACGTCCGCTACATCTTCTACCGGTCTACGTCTCAACGCATCAGCAACTACATTGGCCTTCCCCGGATGATACTGTATTTCGAACTGATAGTCTTTCACAAACTCTAACCACCTGCGCTGACGCATATTCAGCTCTCGCTGAGTGAACAGATACTGCAGTGACTTATGGTCTGTGAACAAACGGAATTTCTCTCCCAACAAATAGTGCCTCCATATCCTCAATGCAAAGACGACCGCTGCTAACTCCAGGTCGTGGGTGGGGTAATTCTTCTCATGCGGCTTAAGCTTGCGAGAGGCAAAAGCTATAGCCTTCTCCTCCTGCTGAAGTACTCCCCCAAGTCCCCGTAAAGAGGCATCGGTGTGAACCAGGTACTCCACTCCCGGCTTCGATAACGCAAGGACTGGCGCTGAAGTAAGCTTGTCTTTCAGCTCGTCGAAAGCCAACTGATAAGCGTCATCCCAAACATATGGCACCCCCTTGCGAGTCATATTAGTCAATGGACCCGCTATCTTGGAGAATCCCCGAATGAATCTCCTGTAGTAACCAGCTAACCCCAAGAAACTACGCACTTCCGTCGGTGTCGTGGGCTGTCCCCAGTCCCTCACCGCTGACACTTTACTCGGGTCAACTGATATCGCCTGCTCAGAAACAACATGGCCCAAGAACTGTACTTCTCGCAACCAGAATCCACACTTCTCGTGCTTAGCATACAACTGATGCTCACGTAGAGTCTGAAGAACCTGCCTCAAGTGCTCGGCATGCTCCTCCTCGGAGTGTGAATATATCAAGATGTCATCTATGAAGAAGATGACAAACTGATCCAAGAACTCTCTTAATACTCGGTTCATCAAGTCCATGAAAATTGCTGGGGCATTTGTGAGTCCGAACGGCATTACCCTGAACTCATAGGACCCATATCTCGACAAGAAGGCAGTCTTTGAAACATCCTGCTCTCTAATATGTAATTGATGGTACCCCGACCTCAGATCTATCTTTGAAAAGAAAGTTTCTCCCCTCAACTGTTCGAACAGATCATCGATTCGAGGCAACGGATACTTATTCCGTATCGTTACCTTGTTCAGCTCTCGGTAGTCCACACACAATCTCAGTGAACCATCTCTCTTCTTCACAAACAAGACTGGAGCGCCCCAAGGTGAGGTACTCCTACGAATGAAGCCCTGACCTAACAGCTGCTCTATCTGATCTCGTAGCTCTCGCATCTCTGCCGGAGCCATACGGTACGGTGCGCGTGCTATAGGTCTCGTATCTGGCAATAAATCTATAACAAAGTCTATCTCTTGACTGAGGGGTAGGCCTGGTATCTCCTGAAACACATCAGAATACTCCCTGATAACTGGGATCGAATCTAAGGGAATCATAACCTCCTTAGAGGTATCCTCCTCTATGTAATACAAATGAGCGGTCGAACCTCCCTCTGGGCGAGGCATCGCCACTACAAACATCTCTTGCCCCGGAATGGAAAAAACAATGCTCCCACTGAAGCAATCAATCAGGGATCTATAAGCTGCGAGCCAATCCATACCAATAATCACATCATGCTCGTGCATGTCTAAAACTAACATGTCTGCAGGTAATACCAAGCTACCAAGCTCTACCCCCACTCCCTGGAATATAAAGAAAATAAGTGACCCACTCCCCAGTGGTGAGTCCACACACGTCACTGTGCTCTCTGCTATGGCTAACAACCCTAAGGCCTTCGCAAAATGCGTAGCTATAAAACAATGTGTTGCCCCCGTATCAAACAAAACCCGTCCCATAGTACCATGGATAGGAAACATACCCTCAATCGTGGGTGGTGCCTATGGAGCTGCTGCCTGGTGGACGTTATAGACACGTCCATACTGTAATTGCCCCTGCTGCACTGGAGCTACTGGAATGGCTAGTAGGGCTGGCACCTGGGCTGGAGCTGGGAGGGCAGGTGGAAATAGTGGCCTCTGTGGCTCATTACGGGCTCCCTGCTGCTGTGGGGCCCTATCGCCCTCTGGGCAATCCTGGCGCCTATGGCCATGTTTACCACACACAAAACATCGGCCTTTGAAGTTACCTCCCCTCTAACCCTGCTTTCCACGGCCCTATTGGCCGTTACCTCCATGCCACTGGCCTTGTTGGCCCTGATTAGCACGTTGTTGGCCCTGCTGTTGGTGTTGGCCCTGCTGGCCCTGCTGATTAGGCTGGCCCTGATGGTCCTGCCTAAAACCCCCGAATCCCTACCTAGAATCACCTGAACGGAATCGCTTAGCAGGGTTCCCCTGATGGGAACTCCGCTCGTGCTGACGAGTCTGTCCATGAGAGGGTGCCCCACTGGCACTATTACCCCCGGTCCTACCCTGCTGGCTGGACTCTCCTGCTCTCTTGCTTCCCTGCAGATGGAAGCGGTGATCCTGGCAATGTAACAAAACGGCATTGAGTACATCAGTGAAAGTACTCAGAGATAAATTCCCAATAAGGTGCTGACGGATCCTCCAAGCTAACCCGCCGACAAACAACAAAATCTTCTTGCTCTCAGTAGGTGCCTCATCTGGCACAATGGTGAGAAGTCTTGTGAAGTCCTCCTCATACTCCGCTACGGTAAGACTCTCCTTCTTCAGATTCAGTAATCTCCGCCTCATCTTAGTCTGCACTGCGGGTGGAAAATACTTGCGGTCAAACCGCTCCCAGAACAACTGAATAGAGATCGTGGCCCTATCCTCCAAAGTGGTAGTGGACTCCCACCACTGTAATGCGGCTCCCACCAACTTAAAGGAAGCTAATAACTGCTTTTTCACGTCAGTGAACTCATACATACGGAGATGCCGCTGGATGTGTTTCTTCCATTGGCTAACTGTGACAATATCGGAGCTACCAGGGAACTCAGGGGGATGCGCTTTCTGAAAAGCATCCTGAACCCTCTCCCATGCAGATGGAAGTTGTGTTGTTACTGGCGCCACTGCCTGAACCTGGGGTGGAGCCTGCTGAATCACCGCTATCGCGGCATTCACCGCCTGAGAAACAATGGCGGCTACTTCATTTGCATTCATTGTGCCTGGTACCGGAGCTGCTGGTTGCTCGGCCTGGGCACGTCTATCTTTCGGAGCACGTCTCGGAGGCATCTGAAATGTGAACAAGTTTATTAGTCTACAGTTATTATCAAATATCAAATAGCTGAATACTTAAACGTAGAAGCAAGAATACAACAATCCTAAAAATAGGGCTCTATAGCAATAACGTTTAAGCTGAAAGCGAAATAAGCCGTACAGATCCTATGGACACTAGAACCTGATGCTCTGATACCACCTATGACACCCCGCCTAATTAAATACCGGGCGATCACTCCTTTATTAAATTAAATCAAGGTAAACTGTTGGTTCATTCTCAGCATCACTATCGATAAAATAAATTTTCCAATTTAACACCCTAAATAATTAAGCTAAGTGTCAAAACCATTTTCATACAAACTTTCCAAATTTTATTTAAAGAAAAACATTTATTTATTTATTAACAACATCAATAAATAAGAATCACACCACAATAACCTGGAACATAATCCAATAATTCAAAACATTCGTCAATCGAATGTCAACATGCAAAATATAAAGTAACACAACTACTGAATAAAACCCATAGTAACAGTACTGGAAATAACTGAAATACAAATGTCCCAATAACAATGAAATAATGGAAAGGGCGATACATGCCCAATAAATGAGAATGCTAGAAGTGGAGTCAATAAAGGAAGCCATCTACGCAAGTGACCTGCAACTCCCACCTAAGCTGCAGCTCGTTCCTTTCAAGGGATCCTAAGCAAGACGCCCCTGTGGATGGGCACCTGAACTATATACATATATATACAAGAGAGAGAGATAAAAAGAAACGGGTCAGAGCCCGAAAGTGTGTTTGATTTAAAATACGTTTAGCAAGTATTTAAATTGATACAGGCCAATGCAACAACATATTAGAGCGACACTCTCTTGATAAATTCTCACCTCTCTTCTAATGTGCACGCCTATCGTACTAACCTTCCCAACGGTTTATCTTATCATTTTATCATACTAACTTCCCCAATAATTTAGCTTATCTTAACTTACTCATAAGATTTCAAAACCGAGCAATATAATTGTTTAAAAGAATACTTCCAATTGGCAGCACAACTCTCGTTTTAACTTTTATTAATTTATAAAGTTTCCCAGTGTCATATTATACTTTCACAAAACAAGTATTTACTAGTTGAGTCATCAATCATGTCCTACTTATCAAATCACAGTAGGCTGTTTCAACTTTCCAAATCTCATATATATATTAACTACTCGTATAATATATATATATAATAACAGCACCCCAAATAAAACTATAGTGCGTGCATACTTCTACTATCCAAACCCCATACCACTCATATCAAGGGGAATACAAATTCGGAATCACTCTCGAACTGTATTAACACATACATAAACAATATCGAGGCGAAGCATAGATTCCAAGTCTCTAAGAGGATGGCACATACTCGCGTCTCTTAGGACCGTCTGAACTATCAATTCGATAGCCTGACCAAGGATATCTATCTTCTAGGGTACAAGTCAATATCCCCCATAAAGGTCCCATCGAGATAAGGCTGTCCCAGCGCGGTAACCTCAAGGATAGCAAGTAGCGCGGTATGTTTTTCACATGTATATAATATATGCACACACAATCATATAAATATACCACTTTTATCATATTAATATAGGTTCCTCTCGTCACCCATAATTACAACATTTATCCTTAATTTCACATTAATAGTATTACGTATAAGGTTTCATTTCTAACCTTAACTCGAAGGGTTTTCTCAATTATTACGTGACACTCGTGGACTCTATCCTTCCAAGTAGAAAATTCAGTAGGTATATCTCTATTCACTATCATAGCTATTTCGCCGTAATCTCTCACTTGAAATACGTAGTTTCATCGTTCATTATATAATTATCCCAAAAGCAAAATTCTCGTCTTATAATAAAGTTCCCAACACTTATTCAAATGTCCTACTGGTCTTTCCTATCTCCCAAAACATTTTATTAAGAATACCCAAGAATTAATTCACGATAAATTTAATTTAACTAATTAAACAAGGGAAATAGAAGTCTACCAGGAGGGGTCGATCGATCGAGGTCTGGGGCTCGATCGATCGAAGCTCTAGGCTCGATCGATCGATCAAGCAGGTCTGCGAAAATCTGCAGAATTGCAGTTACGGGTTTCACCTCCAAATTTACACCAAATCCATATTTTCAAGTTCCAATCGTCCCAGAATTCTACTACTAACATTATAACAATATACCAGATGTTTCTAACGTAAGGCATGTACATATTCATCATTTAAACATGGATTTTCAACCCAAAATTATATCTAATTAGCAAGAACCCTAGAATTTTCTTAAACAGTTTTCTAACAAATCTTTCTCCAGAATTTCTTTCTTATAAGCATCAAAATTTCATGGATACATTCCTCTACATGGCAAGGTTTCCAGAATTATCATATAAATCAATACTACATGGATTTTCCTATCACAAATTGGGGTTTCTTCCATAATTTTCATCCCTAATCATTCCTAAACTAATATGGAAATTGCACCAACGAAAATAGAAAGATAAACACTTGCCTGGGATTTTTGGTATTCTGATTTACGGCTGATTTTGGTATGGTTGCGTTCCTCGTCTCGCGATTTACGCGTTGGCGGTGCAAACGGTTGGCTTTTTGGCCTTGAATTCCCTTGAGAGCTCTCTCCTCTCTTCTCCAATGGCCGTCACTTGTGTTTTGAGTTTATAACCCTAGGTGACCATCCAGATATCTGATATGACCCTTGGAATTTTCGTGGGTTTAATTACCCAAAAAGGTGAAATGACCAAAATGCCCTCCCGGGTTACTAATTAAGCCTAAAAACACCCCGACACCCAAATTACACCCCCGGGTACACTTTTCTGACTATCTCGACCCTTTCGGACGCGTTGGCGCACTCAAAATGACCATACGGGAAACTCATAAAATATTCACTTTTTAATTATCAAAATTTAGTCCCGACGCGACAGGGGCGCGTCCCGATTCAAATTTCCAAAACTGTCATTTTATTCACTCGTGACATTCAATATAATCAATATCATATATTACTTTGCTCATTAGTAATATTCAACAATTTCCCATAATTACTAACTCTCGTCACGTTAATAATTATAACATAATTAATTTCTGGATTTTTATTAAATAATTCATTCACATTAAATTTAATGAATCCCCAAATTAATATAGCATAAAAATACGGGGTATTACAATTATTTAATCCTTAAACAAAATACTCAAATAAATAAATTTAAATTCGAAGAGAATATAAAAACTCACTCATGAGAAATAAAATAAATAGTAGTATGATACCCAAAATAATTTTACACTGCACAAAAAGTTTGGTACGGTATTTCGGTACGGTAATTTTTGTACGATATCGGTACGGTAAATTCGGTAAATCGGTTTCTTGTATCTGAAAACCAAAACATTTGAAAGTGAAGTTATATGATTTGAAAGGGATGATGTTTAATTCAGATGCCATGCTAGATATATATATAGTCGTAATATTTGTCCTGTTTTGTCGTTTCATTTTTAGTTGTTGGTAGGTCAACTTAGTTTGCACCATTCATGCCTTCTAAATGATATTTTTTACGTGCATGTCTATGGAAGCAGGGGTTGGTGAACTTGGGTTGTTATACCTTACAATATTTCCTTCCACTAGCTATAGCTGAACAAAACTACTATCTCGAGTCCAAAATTATAAACAACTCAAATTTTATAAACTAATAATATAATATAGTCTTCAACCATTACTCTACTTTAAAATGAGTAATTAGTGCATCGCATGGGTTGGTGAATTGAGCTAGTTATACAATGCACAATGGCCAATTTGATTACACAAATTGTTTGAATATATAAATTGGTTCATTATGAATTAGAGAAATGTAAACTAGAGGATTTGAAATGAGTTTAAATAAAATTTTAGGCTATATTTGATAATCTGTAATTAATGTTGATGTGTTAAGGTTCAATTACCAAAAAAAGAAGAAGTTAAATTCCAATGGAGAGAGAAAGAGAGGGGGGTGATGCAACCGGATGAACTTTATCTGTCTCCTACTTCAAATGGTCGCATTTCACATTTTTGTGAAATGCTCCAATTTCTAATTTTATACTGGAGCTAAAATTGGTCAGTTAATGAAATCAAACATAATTAATGGACCAGTTTATAAATTGACCAATTTATAACTTGGCCAATAAATTTTGGGACAAGCAAACAGGGCCTATATCTTTCCCATTAGCTATAGCTCAACAAAACAACTCGCTCGACTCCTAAATTTTAAAAGAACTCAAAATCATATATATTAAAATATTATATATATATATATATGTCATCGATTGTAGTTTTTCCACATAACTTAAAAATAGAGGTGTAATAATGACTTCCCTCTTTAATTGATTTCATCAAGTTTTGACTGGCTCAGTGGCATAATAAGGTAAAGATAAGCGAGTAGGCCCAAAGCCCAAGTAGGGTAATGATGGGCGAACAGGCCCAAAGCAGAAATAAATAATATTGGATGAGCAAGTCAAATCGCGAGCAAACCTAGAAATTAGCAAGGAAATACATAATGGGTAAGAAGGCCCAAGACAGGAGCAAAGCAATAAATGATGAGCAAGTATAAAACTACGAGCATGACAAATAAAGCAAAGCTGAGTCGGTGAGGGGATTATATATGAGCAAACCCTAGTCAATGAGGGGATGCCATAATAGCAAACCCAATTCAGTGTGGTGGTGCTTTGAGAGAAGCCCCAAGTCTTTTCAAATAGTGATATTTGTGTAAAAGAGTATTTACTAACACTTTTGTTAATTGTGCACGGGGGTGCCTAGAAAGAAGCATTAGCCGAGTAAGCAGGGCTTGAGCAGATGATCAGTTGGGATCTCTAGAGAGTTTTAATTTTGGAGGCTGTGAGGCAAGTCTGTTTGCGTAAGCTAAGTGTCAAACTTCAGTATCCAAGGAAAGAGAGAATACTAAGATGAAGGACCAAGACGTCACTCATATACTCATAAACAATTACATAACTCACATTTAGTAAAATAGGCAATCAGTCAAGGCATTGGTTGCAAAGTCATTATAGAAATCAATGATGTCGAGTGGATCTTAGGGCTTCTCACAAGTTTTCAAAGTTGTTTACCAAGTTACTGTTTGAAATATTCATGAAATCATACTTTTTGGCACTACTTAACATACTTGGTTTCTGACATTAGTTACAACAAATGTCTCCTGTAAAAATGGACAACTATAATGTTTAGATACTAATATAGCACCTGGATAAGGTAAAATAAGATCATAACTTGAGCAAATTTACTCTGCTCAAATTTACACAGAAAGTATTCTCTCCCTACTCTTTCTTAGATATTTGAAGTGCTTGTATCTTCACTTTCAAAGAATCATCACTCCAAAATGATTCCATTCTTTTTGTTCCTACTGAAAATTTTGTATTTAATCATTGTTTTCCTCATATTGTAACCAGAAAGTTGTCATTATAGTGAAAAGGTTAGTTTTTGATTTACTTGTTGCTTGAGAAACTTTTAACACCTTGAAGATTATTTTCATTGGAAAGGTTCACGTCTCACTCTTTCAGATTATTCATAGACCCTAGTACCACTAACCTCCAACATTTGACCACTCTGCTGGGGAGGTATTCCCTTTGGTATGGATAAGAAGGTTATAGTGTTTCAAAGCAACTAGTTTGTGAAGACACTCCAGCTGGTAGTGGATCCCCGAATGATTATACTACACCAAATCTGCCGAATTGTCATGGTCATTGACCTTGACAAGTTGGACTTGTCAAGGTCAATGACCGTAACAATTCTGGGGGTGACAACTTTTGTTGTCACGGACTTGTCACGGTCAATGACTGTGATAAGTTCGTTAGACTTGTCACGGTCATGTCACGGTCCTTGACCTTGACAAGTTTTGTCACAATTAAGTACCGTGACAAACCTGTGACATTTAATAAAAAATTATCACGGTCATTGACCGTAACAAGTCCGTGACAAGTTTCTTTGTTACAGACTTGTCACGGTCAATGACCGTGACAATTTTGGGCAGAATTGAAAAAAAATCTGTTGGGCAGTATGGCCACTGCCACTGCCCAGTAGTATATTTGTACCTGTTATAGCAACATTGTACCTGTTCAAACATCATATATCCAAATAAAATAGAGATAATGCAAATATACATTCAAAACAATATGCGTCACGATATAATCCAAATATAATTCAAATGTAACAACTTAAAACAATTCAATTCAAATAATGTCACTACATGTCTGGGGTAAGGTTAGCTCCGAGGAGGTGAGTAGGCCACACGATATACGAATTGACATAGCCAGTAATATACATCGCGCCGCATTATTCGCGTAACCACAAGGGGGAGTTCTTCTTCCCGGGTAACACATGCGTGATGAGCACCTTGGACTTGATGTCTTGAAGAAAACGTCCATGAACTGGCATACCCTGGAATGTATTCGGGTCCCTCAACCCCGATCTATCCGCTGGCCATGAAATATGTCCAGTAAAAACACGCTCGGTCAACCAAGTGTCGACATCGGTTTGTTGAAGGGACCCAAATAGGGAAGTGGATCATCAAAGTCCGCACGTGTCGGCGATGAAGCAGCGAGGTCCCCATCCTCGTCATCCTACCCCTCGTCCTCCTGCACCTCCTTCTCCACCACCTTCTCATTCCCTTTCCCCTTACGGTTTCTGCCCAATGAACGCTTAATGAATGAGAACATATCTTGGTCTGTCGCCTCCAAACGGGACAACTTCACGTCATGGGAGCCCATCATTCGAGTCAACCTAGTGTCACTCGTCTCCAATTCGATGATCCTATATTTGGCCACCCGCGAGATCACCCCCTTGTCCTCCCCTTGCGATCAGCGCCAAGCACTTGGCTGAGTGCATCTGTGGACAAAGATGCCTTGTCAGCATCAGACTGCGACTCATGCACTTCCTTAATCTTTGCCTGAAATGACAAAAAGCACGTGATTAGTAAAATAAGCAAATAAAAAAATTATAACATAATTAATAAAAAGTAAACTATCGAATTACTTACAATTGTAGCCGCGACACTCGAGGACACCTCCTTATCCTTCCCCTTTTTCGTTCGAATAGACACAAAAGTATCGAGCCTATGTGGCCTACCCCCAGGTCCACTCCCTGTCCCCTGAAATAAAATAAAGTAAAATTAGTATCGGCCCCGCAAAGTAAAATAATACAGAATAATATATTTCTTTAGTTATAGAAAAATTAAATCTTACCATCATCCTATGCTCCACCTCGGAGTAAGACGTCCGGCCGGAGTAGTGCACGTCCATCTTTTTTGCACGATTTTCCCTCCACGATTGGCGAGATGCCAATTATCGCTCCCCAATATCATTGTCAATGAACTTTTGCCATTGTACCAATGAGATCGGCTCCTTCGTCGGGACGGATTCACGCATTTATATAACGGACTCTCGGGTCTTCCTAAAGTACCGGGTGTGCGTATTTTTCTTCCACGTCTTGTGTTGCTCCATCAACTGCTCCAAGATGGAATCGCGTAGCTTTGGATCCAGGTTGAATTGTTCTTGTCCAACAAATACAATGTTAATTACGAATAAATATAAATATAAAATAAAATTGAAATCGAAATTGAAATCGAAATTGAAATTGAAATTAAAATATTCATATAAATATAAAAATAAATTCATTACCTGTAGTGCCACCCAAATAGCTAACTTGAGCTCATTTGGCACCTCCCTCCAACTAGTGTACCCCGGGCTGATGATCGTCTTTACCAGCTCGAGGGATCTCGCTAATAGCCCCGTTTTGATCTCGATGGCCATCACCAATTTTCCATATTTGAGGAGCCTAGGGGCCGAGGAGCCCTCCTCGCCTTCGCTACCACCGAACCCAGAGGACATCATCATAATCAACATCATCATCCTCGCCTCAATACCTGAAGGAGACATTTGCTGTAAAAAAATGTTGTTATTAGTACAAATCAAAATGAATTAGAAGAAGACATGAAAATATGTACAATTACTACAAATCCAAATGAATTGTTACTGTTTAACACCTCAATTCTGAATTCCAAAATAACAGAATCTAGCTCATAATATATACAATTACTAAAAATATGAAACATCCCCACCCCCACCCCTACTGCCCACACACACGCACACTACACAAGCGTGAAAATGATAAAGTGCAAATCAATTAAAAGCATTAAAAATGGATTGATAAGGTACAAATTGGAATATTTATTATAAATTGAAACATTGTTTCAAATTCGAGTTATCATAAAAAATGGATTGATATTCGGTAGGAGCAGCCAAGTCATCCACACTACTCTTTAGACGCTTTGGTGCATGTAGGAAAATTTTCCTTCCCCTTCTATCTTCTTTCAACCATAGTTGTGGCTTAAGTTTCAACGATTTAAGGTCTTTTTGTGTATTTTCTCCATAGTTTTGGATTGATAAAGTTGCTTGATCTTTCTCACAGTCACAGTATAATGGTTGGGTCGTCTTAAATTTTAAACTT
The DNA here is from genome assembly GCA_949130495.1 of Sambucus nigra. Lineage (NCBI taxonomy): Eukaryota > Viridiplantae > Streptophyta > Magnoliopsida > Dipsacales > Adoxaceae > Sambucus > Sambucus nigra. The sequence continues at coordinate 288,855,310 of OX422208.1, forward strand.
TGGTAGTCATCATCAAGGTTTATCATGATATCTTCACGAGCACTTGAACCTTGTACATCATGAGTTACCTCATTCTCCCCGGCTTCATAAACTCCGTACGCATCATCGACTAAATCCTCTAACATATTATGATATACGTCGTCCCCTTCTACATATATCCTACTTGTTGAAGGTTGTTGTGAAGGTTGTTCGGGGACAAAAGTAACTTTTTATTCACCGTGAAAAGTCTAAAATCAATAAATATCTTGCATACCCGATCTTAACAAATGTAGTTCAACTGTTTTCCACTCAAACACCTTACCATTCTTACACCTAGCACACGGACATGGAAACTGTTCATCATTATGACATCTCTTTGTGTATTTCACAAATTCATTAGTACCTCTATGAAACACATCCCCCATTCTATTTGTCTCACCCATCCACTCTTTGTATTTCAGATATCCCATCACAGCTACCATAACTAATCACCTATTAAAGGTAAGAAGCATATATTCATGGATTAGTATAACATGTTTATATTCGATTTATAAACGTAGATTTATAAAGGTAAAAAGCGTAGATTTATAGTATGTTTCATTTAATTATGTCTTATTTATATTCGATTTTAAATTTCATATTCAAATTCAATTTATAATAGAAATTTATATTTCCTTCATCTCCTCTAAAGGGTGAGTGGTCATATCCCATTCAAGACCGCATTTTTCTGTAATATACTTAACAACTCATGCACATTGTTACGATTTGAGAAAAATTTGGCACCAAATCCCCGTAGTTCTCCAAGTACACGACACATATTGGTAAGTATGAGTGTTTTTTCAATTGATCAATTGAAATAACAGTCACACTTGTCAATCTAGTATGTACCCAGAGAATATTAGGATACGACTGCAGAACTTCCTCCAAAAGTAACAACTTTAAGACACAAAGAATATTTTTATACATAAATTATGCAGTCCCAAACTGTCCAAACGGGATAATTCGAGAGATCTCATTATAAGGGTAATGACTCTCGAACAGGTCTAAGGGCTATTGAATGCGTACGCATAAGAACTTTGACTTAACCACTAGTTTTTGGTTTATAAAAACATCCTACTTTTTTCATGACTGAGTACATTTTCATGAGACTCTTAAAGGAACGGTTACAGAAATTGGTTCCCGCATCGCTAATGATGTCTCGAGGCATACCGAAATGGGAGAAAATATTTTCTCGAATGAATTTGATTATGACATGTCGGTCATTCGTCCTACTTTGTGTAGCTTCTGCCCACTTATATATGTAATCAAATGTCAAAAGGATGTAAAGATTACCGTAAAATATTTGGATTGGACCCATGAAATCAATGCCCCAGCAGTTAAAAACCTCGATAATCAGAATGGGATTTAAGGGCATTATATTTCGCAGAGTGATTTTTTGTAACCTTTAGCATTTGTCACAAATTGTGTCTTTACCCCAAATCTTAAAAATGGAGGTGCAATAATGGATTCCCTCTTTAATTGACCGCAAGAAGTTTTGAGTAGCTTGTTGGGATAATAGGAATACAAATGATTCATATCTAAGTATTTAAACTTCAATTTATCTTCTTTTGAGTACGCCATGTGGACCCAATTAATTACTTTTCCTAAAGCTCTTATATTATCCATACATCTTTCGACCCCTCTATTTCTAACCCTTAACCATTTCTCTTCTCCTCGCCTCCGAAGCTAAAAATTCCCTAAGTTGTAGAAGTTGTATCTTTCAAACTCCCCCCAAAGAAATCAGTGATTATTACGTGTTAACTTACCGCCTCTTCAAGCTTATGAAATAGGTAAAGCATTGTTATTTATAGTCTAGATGGGAATTTTCACATCCCCTCAGTTTCCTCCATATTTGCAAGGTACTGATGTCCTCTAAGTTTATTTCTTAATTTTTAATTTGTTATTTATTTTTTCATGTTAGAATTCATAATTGTTTTTAGTTGTTCTCTTGTTTTTGTGCTATAGAAGGAAGAGGATATCTATAGACAAAATTCTAGTATTCATTGGTTAAAGTTTGGGGATAGAAATACTATTTTCTTTTAAAAAAAAGTCAAGGGGAATATTGTTAGGAATAAAATTTTAACTATCAAGAATGAGGATGAGAACATTCTAAAAGGTCAAAATATAGTTCACAATGAACCCATGAGTTTCTTCTCAAACTTTTGGGATCGGAGGTTGATGTTAATATAGGTACTAAAGATAGATTGTTTAATATTAGAAAAGTTTTGTAAAATTATAAAATTACCATAAGTGTACAAGATATTGTAATATAGTGAGTGTAAGTACGGGTCGAACCCACAAGGATTTGGTCAATTCGTATAAATTGACAGCTTTCCAACTAGACAATCATGGTTATAGAAATAAGATGTAGAGAAAAAAATAAAGTACACAATTATAAAAGGGTTGACACAAGGTAGGTAACAAATATGGACAAGATTACATGGATTTTAGATCCATTTACCGTCTTTTATACAACATAATTAACTAGTCTAACTCGCAATTCTCTTTTATAACTCAAAATTGTACTGACTCTCATCGAGTAAATTTTGAAATATGAAAAATTTAAAGTTCAAATCAAATATTTGATATATATCTCTTTTTTATTGATGCCAAAATGTCATATTCCCCTAAAAAAAATTAAAATTCACTCTTAAACATTATATGTCAAACGTGAGCATGAACTATCAAACGTCTTAACACAAATATAATCCATCAAACATAGGCACATAAAATCAAAGAATTTTAATTTTAATATTAATATTGAAATATCACTCTCGTGACTATTTTAATGAATACCGAATTTTTAAAATGTTTTAGAACAAGTATAGAATTTAAGTGAATTATAACTAACTAAAACATGTATTAAGTATTCATGGAAAATTTCACCTAATCCTAGTAATTAATTTAAACTAGCATCATAAGTATAACACAAATATTGTAAGATAAAATAATAATTCTCATTAAAAAATATACTTACAAAAGTGGAGCCTCAATATTCAGATGTCAATACAAAAGGTCTCCTTCCAAACTTGAATACAAATTATCTCAAAAATACTTAAAAATAAAAATGCAAAGTATAATATTTTTTATGCACCGAAAAATCAACTCTCAGATGTTCTTTCTAGTTGTTCCTTCCCCCTTCTCCCATCTCTTATATAATGAACTTCTTTTATAGGGGAAAATGTGGTAAAAAGAATTTTAATTTGGTAAATCTTTTTTTTTTAAATATTTCCTTAAATATGGATAAGAAGGATGAGCTTTGGGGTGCACGTGGGAGGAAAGTAAGGGAAAGGGGTAGATTTGAGGTGCATGTGAGAGAAAAATAAGGAAAGTGATTTTTTTTTCTTTTTTTTTCTTGCATTTTTGTCACTATTCACAGTAGATTTTTCAAATCTATTTTTCACCTTCAAAACTTCGTATTTTGAGATTCGCCAAACTAGGAAGTTGTAAGTCTTTTAAAAATATTTTCAAAGCTATAGCATGACCACAACGGACACACGAACGAATTTATAAATAGTTTTTAGTACTGCTGTGTCGACCGTATCGTATCGTGACATATCCTCACCAATTTTTACATATGAACTTCTTTGTAGTTAAAACCATCGAGGTGTCTGTAAAAAGGCAAAATAAAAATAATTATTTTAAATTTAGGTCGATAATATTTTAGAAAATTATAAATTTACTCCTATTTGAATTTTAGTCCCCGAAATTCATATCTCGCTCATTTAAACTCAAAATCAAACCAAATTTCAGGGAGAACTTCAAACTGCCTAGATAAAAAAATTTAAATTACTTTTACGCCCAAAAATTTTATGAAGTTTTAATTTCATCCCTTAAAATTATCAAAATTATATTTCTAAATTGAATTTTTCTTCTAAATAGCAAAAATGAATGTAAAAGCTCATGATTTATGATACAATGGGCCTAACAAGGCTTAAATATGGTATAATTATTACAAAATTATATACTCATCAAATACCCCCAAACCTAAACTTTGTTAATCCTCTATCAAAACTAAAATTTTAAAATCTAACTAACTTTTATAGTAATCACGAGTGCACTTATCTTGTGCCACAAGGCGTTAAGCCCTTAGGTTTACTTAGTGGACGAGTTTTGTCTCCTCGAGGTTTGTAGTGAATATGCCTACAAAATTAAAATAAATTGAATGAATTTATAAACGAGAAAAAAATTAATATAACTAAGTCTTAAATGCAAATTTCATAAATACAGTAAAAATATTACTTGTAAATCTCAACTTGTTATGCATGTGTGCATAACTAATATAACCATGCATTTCAAAAGATTTGATCATGACATGTCTTACCTAAATGTTTATTTTGATTCAAAATCTCACGGGATGCACTCACAATCGAGCACTTGGAAATCAATTTTTTTCTCTTGCCATATGTGAATAAAAGAGTAAATTTAAATGAGCAAATTTCTTAGACACATCATGAAAGACGAACTTCTTATAATGGATGGATATGATCTCCTGAACGAAAAATATATTACTTTTTGAAAACTTTGAATCACACTTTATATCCTCTCCACATTATAACTAACTTCACTTGAGATAAATTGGGAATTTTTTCAGTTATATTATAGGCTTGGGTTTTGTTTAGAAATAACGACTATGCGAAGTTCAAAATTTTCTAATAGTATAGAGGTTATTAGTATTTTTACTTTTCAAGAACTTTTTCTAACCTCCGTTTTTCTTTTTTCTTTTGCTTTTCCAAACTCACATTTTTTCATGTCGTTTTCTTCATTCTTTTTTTACTCATTTTTTCTTTCTTTTCATGCATTCTTATTCCAAATAATCTTCATTTGGCCTTTTTTTCTATCGAAATTTCATCCTGACATTCTTGGAAAATGGTTATGGATATGTTTAAGGTCTTTTAACATCCGAGTTGGAATTAGGTAGGTCTTTGGGTTATTAATAAAAATAGCATAATTTTTTCTTTTTGGCACAAATGGTCTTGCAATGGAATGATGTTAAAATTTTTGTTTAGGCTTAAATTTTGGGCTATTAAAACGATGGCCTAATCTTATTTCTCAAGCTCTGTTAAGTTATTATTTGTCTCAAGTATACTTGCAAAGACTTATAGTTCTTAAAATTCACATTTTGACGATTTATTTTCAGTAAACGAACAAAAATAAACGCTGAAGAAAAGTTTGAGTTATTTTAACTCAGATTGATTTAAATTTCTCAAAAACAATGAATGGCACAATTTCTCACATGGTTAAAAATCTTTGCATTTATTCGTTAAGCGTATTAACTTATGCCCTAATATCCATTTTGGGTCATATTATATAGTTAAGTGTCAAAATTTTATAAGTGGGGAGATTTGGGAATTAATTCTATATTAAAAATCGTTTCAAAACTCGATTATATTGAAAATCTTTTTGGATTTTCAATTTTTTTAATAAGGAGAAAATGGTAATAATTATTATTCATAAAATCACCTCAGTACACCCAAACCTAATTTCTATGTTACCCTCAATGTAACAAGGTAGAGAGTTATTAAAAATATTAATACGATGAGAGAATTTCTCCAATACACATTTCCAGAATAATACACAAAAAAAATGTCCACTCGTGGTATATAGGGTCTTGCAGGAAAATAAATTTCACTTTCCAATCGTGCAATTCCAGATATGGCTTCATCCTTTGACCATTGACTTTGAAATCTTCACCACTTTTAGGATTCTTTGTCTCAACCGCTCCGTGTGGGAAAATTATCGTAACAACAAAGGGACCACAACACCTAGACCTCAACTTACTGGAAATGAGATGCAACCTTGATATCTTTTTTCCATGTTCAAATGACTTCCTTTGGATGGAATTATCATGAAACATTTTCATTTTCTCTTTGTATAATCTTGAGTTCTCATATGCGTCATTCTTAATCTCTTCCAACTCATTGGGTTGGAGTTTTCAAACCTTTCCCACAGCAGGTATGTAAAAATTGAAGGTATTAATGGCCTCATAAGATTTATTCTCTAACTCTACCGGAAGATGACATGCTTTTTCATAGACAAGTCTATACGGGGACATACCGAGCATTATTTTGTAGGCAGTTCTATAAGCCCGTAGTGCATCTAATAATCCCAAGGACCAATCCTTTCGATATGGATTCACTATTTTCTCGATGTTGTGCTTAATTTGCCTATTGAAAACTTCAACTTGACCACTGGCTTGAGGGTGATAAGAACATCCTACTGTGTGCATGATTAAGTACTTTTTCATGAGACTCTCAAAGGACCAGTAATAAAAATGGATTTCATGGTCGCTAATGATGGCTTGAGGCATACTAAAATAGGAGAAAATGTTTTCTATAATGAGTCTGATTAAGACATGACGACCATTCATCATACTTGGTATAACTTTTACCCGCTTAGAGACATAATCAACTACTAAAAGGATGTTAAGATTATCGTAGGATTTCAGGAATGGACCCACGAAATCAATTCCCTAACATGCCAAAACCTCAATAATAAGAATGGGATTTTAAGGGAACTAAATTCCTACGTGTGATTTTTTTCTTACCTTTGGCATTGGTCACAACTCCTACTCTAATCGTTCGAGTCGTGAAAAATGGTGGACTGATAAGGCATAAATTTTTCCCATTTATCCCCTTAATTTATAGGCTTTTATCGCTCCGCAAAGTGCAATTCGAGTGAATTTATATCATATCATTGCTCTTGACAAGTTTCTAATGAGTACGCTGAGTTTTGGGTGTTTTCCATCTATTTCGCAGGTATTCAGTGTTTAGGAAGGACCGGCATCCCAATCCGAAGTCTGTACCAAAAGCTTCAAAGAAATACAAGGAGAAAAAGTTCCTAAAAAAGATGGAATCGAACCTAAGGGAAGGAAAAAGAATCGATCCCATCATGGGAAAGCTCCTGTAAAGCACTACAAAGATGGAACCGAACCAATGTGGAGGAAAAACGAACCGAACCTACACCTGGAAAACCTCCTGTAAAACAATGTCAAGATGGAACCTAACCGAAGGAGAGGAAAAACGAACCGATCCTATGCTCGAAGAACTTTCTGTAAAGGCTGTCAAAAATGGAACCGAACCGAACCCCTTAAATGGATTGATTCGATTTTCAAAAATTCGAACTTATCCAAGTGAAAAATTAGAATCCTCCATGGTTGAAACTCTTATTATTCGTAGTTTATAAATTTTAGACTCCTCCTAGACATAAAGGAGGCTTCTACTTCGTGAAGGAAGCAATTGTAATTAGTTTTAGAGGAGAATAACACATAAACCCTAGTTTTGATTCCAGTTGCAATTCAAGTAAATTTCTTCCATTTTCTTCTTTAATTATTGCAGTAGTTCTTTTTTTAGTAAGTATTTTTCATCCTTCTTTGTCTTCATTCTTAGTAAAAATGTTCTCTTTCATTCAAAACATGTTTTCATCTAGGGTTAGTATGTCTGGCTAAATTTTCAAGGGTTGGGGTGCATGAACACCACCCGATGTAATTCATAATAGTGGAAATAGAAGTTGGAATTAAAATCTTAGGTGAATTGTGTTGTATAACTGGTACGACCGTTGTGGACTTTTGATCTCATTTTCCCTAGGTAACCGGGACACTTAAGAAAGCGACGCGAGGATTGGTTAATACGATATTACTTTAATTCATCCTTTGCTTATATACTGTGCGGGCTATGATCCCTCATATATGTAATACTTAGGAGTGTTAAAGACCGGGTTTTAATTCATCCTTTGCTTACATACTGTGCAGGCTACGATCCCTCATATATGTAATACCGAGTTCATTTAAAGATTTAATTTTGAATCTAGTATCCTACGAAGTGAATTACTAGGGTTTGGGGGATTGTAACCCGACCTATCTTTCTCATTTCATAGTTAAAGTTTAGTCAATTCGTTATTAGTTATTCATTAGAGTAGTTGCATTTCATTTATTCATAATCTCATTAATTAATCATTTTCAAAATTTCATCTAGTTATAGTTGTTTTACAATCCAAATCATCTTTTTGTTTCTTTTTAGAGTCAAGTTAGGGTTAACAGTCTTACCTTTGTCGCCACGTTCACTCGTCCTAGTTCTCTAAGGATTCGATACGCAGACTAGACACTATACTCCAGAAGAGTGTTATTAAAGTTTAGGTTTTTGTATTGCAGTTGGAAGGTGATAACAATGATTAGCATATTTACACCGACGCTTGGTTTCCACCTCGATCAAAATGGCGTCGTTGCCGGGGAACTAAGTAGACTTAGGATTAGATCAAGTTAATCTCAAACTTTGAGCAAAAATTTCCAAAAATCCAAAAACATAAAAAGATTTGAAAATACACAAAAATATTCCTCATCATCTCTCATAAGCCTGTTAATGCAAAATTCTGAACTCACTCCAACTCCCCATAATACTCCAACCCACATTCATAAAAACCCGATAGTTGAGTACGACCCTGATAACCGTCATACTCCTAACGCTCCATAATTTTCGGTTCCACCTCCCACACCGTCACACTCAATCGCAAATAACACTCCATTTTCCCTCTTAACACACACTTCAGAGCATTCTCCGAGCATACCAAGTGAGGACACAGAGTCATTAAGTGAGAGAGACATGTCTCAACATGGTAGTGCAGTTGTCGGTGAGGAAGAGGCCCCGTACCATCCTTTGAGACACATCTTATATCGTGAGCGCACTATCACTCCGGGATGCATTTTACTCCCGTATAATGGAAGGCAATTTTGATTTAGGAATGGGATGATCAAGATACTTCCCAACTACCATGGAATGGATTCAAAGAAGCCATATCTCCACATGATGGAATTTGAGGAGGCGTGCAAGACCTTCAGCGATCAAACTTGCACAAAATATGCGATCCTCCTCAAACATTTTCCATTCTCGCTAAAGGAAAAGGATAAGACCTAGCTATGATTTTTACCTCCAAACTCGATTTCATCATGGAACGAGTTACAATCTAAATTTCTTGAGAAATTATTTCCTACACATCGAACGAACTCCATCAAGGCTCAAATTCAAACTTTCTGACAATTAGAAAATGAGTCGTTCGATCGATGTTACGAGCATTTTAATGAGTTAATCACTTTGTGCCCACATCATGGACTTGATAAAGTGTAAATCATTTCCTTCTTCCATAATGGGCTAAATATAAATTCCAAACAACTCGTTGAAACCATGTGTGATGGCCCCTTTGTCGACTTAGACACCAATGATGTTGAGCTTCACCTGAGGTATGTCGTCGAGACTAGTCAAGCATGGGATACATCTGACCCTATTGCTCAAATCAAACTCGCCAAACGACCATCACTCCATCGGCGGATGACCTATTTCTCGTAGAAAAGGATACTATGACGACTAGTTGACTCGATCTAGTTGAGAAAGGAATGAGAGAAATACTTGAGATGTGTTCAAGATGACCAAATGGATCCATCCTGAACCCCATTGAGAGGGTGTGTGCTATTTGTGAGGTGGGACATGCAACACAGGAATGCCCTACGATACTTGCCTACAAAGTTATGCTTCAGGAGCAAGTGAGTGGTATATAATGATTTAAGGGTAATTTGGGTGCACCACACGGGAATTCCTACAACCCTTCATGGAAAAACCACCCTAGTTTTAGCTACGGGTAACAAAATGCTGCATTGAATCCTTATTCACATGTTGCCTCTCCTCCACCATCACACTTTTAATAAGCACCACACATGCAAGGACATGTGCAGGCACCACCACCTTTGGGACCATATATCACTCCACCGCGAAGAACTCTCAAGGATATGATAAACCAATTCACCACTGCGCAGAATGCAACCACTGCTAGACATGAGCGCATGATCAACGACATAAATGCAAATATTTCAAAGTTGCAATCATCGTTAAGTATCCAAGTGAAGGGCAAGTTTCCTACCTAGGGCCAAAGACCTCCCCAAGGTCAAATTAGTGTTAGCTTCACTTCTACAGAACATCAGGAGCAATGTTAAGGTGTGACCACTCTTCGTAGTGGGAGAGTCATTGATTTATCACCTCTTCCACACGACACAACCAACGACAAGGAGATTTCTCCCGGCACGAAAGAGGCCAAAGATGTCCCCTTGAAAGAGAGTGATAAATAAGACACTAGTGAGCCCGAGGTAATAGTGAAACCACCCTCCGTGGCACCGTTTCCTCAAAGATGAGTTCCTGCCCATAACAGGACCATAAGTGAAGAAGTTCTAGAAGTGCTTAAGAACGTAAAGTTGAACTTACCTTTCCTCGATGCAATAAGTCAAATTCCATCCTATGCAAAAGTCATAAAAGACTTATTGACAGTCAACAGGAGGATGAAGGTAAATAAGAACGTGTTTTTAGCACAAAATGTGAGCTCAGTCCTTCTTAACGATCTCCCCCCGAAATATAAAGATCCCGGTGCCCCGTGCCCCCACCATTTCCTTCACCATTGGAGAGAACAAATTCTAAAAATCCTTACTCGATTTGGGAGCAAGTGTCGACATTATCCCTTATTTGATTTTAGGAAACTTGATCTGGGTGATCTTAAGCCCATAAGAATCACTCTATAATTAGCGGATCGAACCGTGAAGATACCAAGGGGTATAGTTGAGGACGTGATAGTCCAAGTGGACACTTTTTACTTCCCGATAGATTTTGTCATTTGGGACACGGATACCTCCTTCGCCTCAAAAAATCATGTTCCCATCATCCTTAGCTACGGCTAACGCAGTGATCAATACTAGGAATGGACTTTTGCAACTCACTTTTGGGAATATGACTTTGGAAATAAACATCTTCAACATAGCCCAACAAGCAGGGAATGAAGATGATCTTCACGCAGTGAGTTTAATTGAGGAGATTGTAGAAGAACACTTTGAGGAAAATTATTGTGGAGACGCCTTAGAAGTTTGCCTATATTCTAATCATGAGAGTGGGGGCGGGTATACCGAGTTTGAGAGGGATATAGAGGAGTTGAGAGGCTTACTCGGTGAGAGAGCGTCGGACGAGGACGCGAGAGATGTTAATTTGGTTTCTCGATTCTAAGAGTTACCGCCAAGGGAAGCATGCATGGTGCCCTCTAGAGACACATTACCGACTCTCGAGTTGAAGAAACTACCCTCTAATGTCAAATATGCTTTCCTAGGTGAAAGTGAGACATTTCATGTTATTGTCTCATCTAGCTTAGATGAAGAGAATGAGGGTAAATTATTAAAGATTTTGAAGAAGAACCAAGATGCTTTTGGTTGGTGTATAGATGATTTAAAAGGGATAAGCCCCCTAATTTGAACCCATAATATTCATCTCGGAGAGGATGTTCAGCCCTCGAGAGAAATGAAAAGATGACTAAATCCCATAATGAAAGATGTGGTGAGGACTGAAATTATAAAACTGTTGGATGCCGGGATTATCTACCCAATCTCGAATAGCAAGTGGGTGAGCCCCATTCAAGTCTTCCCGAAGAAGTCGGTTATGACTGTGATTGAAAATTCCAAAGGAGAGCTAGTTCCCCAACGTACCACCACTGTATGGCGTGTTTGCATTGATTACCGGAAACTCAATGCGGGAGCTAGAAAAAACCATTTCCCCTAACCATTTATCGATCAAATGCTTGAAAGAGTAGCGGGCCACCCTTATTATTACTTTCTAGATGGTTATTCCGGATATAACCAAATTGACGTTGATGTACGTGATCAAGAGAAAACAACATTCATTTGCCCCTTTAGAACGTTTGCCTAAAAATGTATGCCATTTGGCTTGTGTAATGCACCGGCGACCTTTCAAAGGTTCATGTTGAGCTTATTCAGTGACATGGTTGAGAGAGGGCCAGAGGTGTTTATGGACGACTTTAGTGTTTTTGGCACCTCTTTTGACCTATATTTAGCCAATCTTGAGAAAGTACTATCCCGATGTGTGAAAAAGAACTTAGTGCTGAATTGGGAAAAATGCCATTTGATGGTAACCGAGGGTATAGTTCTTGGACACATCGTGTCATCCAAAGGGACCGAGGTTGATTGATCAAAAATAGATGTCATAGCTGACCTACCCCCACCTAAATTACTAAAAAATGTGAGCTCCTTCTTGGTCCACGCGGGGTTTTATAGACGATTCATTAAGGACTTTAGCACCATCGTTAGACCCTTAAGCAAACTCCTCATGAAGGACACCCCATTTGAGTGGACGGAAGCATGCCAAAGCGCTTTTGAAAAACTGAAAAACAAGCTTGTGTCTGCTCCCATTATACAAGCTCCAGATTGCTCCTTGCCATTCGAGCTTATGTGTGATGCTAGTGATTATGCGATAGGGGTTATTTTGGGCCAAAGAAAAGACAATAAGGCTCATGTCATCTATTACGCTAGCCGAACCCTTATCGAATCACAACTCAATTACAACACTACAGAGAAGGATTTGCTAGCGGTAGTATTTGCTCTTGATAAATTTCGGTCCTATATCATAGGTTCTCCCATCACATGCTTTACCGACCACGTGGCGTTAAAATATCTACTTGTGAAGAAAGACGCAAAGCCGCGCCTCATAAGGTGGATCCTACTCCTAGAAGAGTTTAATCTCTCCATTAAAGATAAGAAAGGAGTAGAAAACGTCGTTACCGACCACGTATCTCGGCTTTCGTCCGATGTACCTAGTGATCCTAAGCCCAAAGACGAATATTTTCTGGATGAGCAACTTTTTGTCACCTCTTATTTGCCCTGGTTTGCGGATATAGTGAACTATGTTGTCACAAGAGACGTCCCTCCTGATTGGACACGCTAAGATAAGAAGAGGTTCATCACTTGGTCGTGCACATTTTTCTATGATGATCCAATTCTTTTTAAATATTGCGCCGATCAGATAATCCGACGATGCGTTCCGGATGATGAAATCCCACAAGTCATCCAATTCTGTCATTCGAAAGCTTGTGGAGGCCACTTTTCCGTGAAAAAGACAATTGCTAAAATTCTTCAATGCGGTTTGTATTGGCCCACGATATTTCGGGATGTGAGAAATTGTTGCAAATCTTGTGATAGATGTCAAAGGATGAGAGAGATTACTTAAAAAGACATGATGCCATTAACCCCGATGATATACCCGAATATATCCTCGGCTTGGCTGAAGATTACCTCCAACCGGACGACCCCTCAGGGGCTGACCCTTCATCAGGCTCCGAACGACCCCTTAGGGGGCCGACCCTTCATCAGGATCCAGATGACCCCTCAGGGGGCCGACCCTTCATCAGGCTCCAGACGACCCCTCAGGGGGCCGACCCTCCGTCAGGCTCTAGACGACCCCTCAGCGGGCCGACCCTTCATCAGGTTCCAGATGACCCCTCAGGGGGCCAACCCTTCATCAGGCTCCGGACGACCCTCCGAGGGTACGACAGTACGAGGCCAAAATTAGGCCAGACTCACTACCGAAAGGAACTTTGCCCTCGGCCTCAGCTCATAGGCCGAGGGTGACATCATCACAGCGCGTGGTTTGGGGGACGCGTGGAACAGTGTGCGTGAGGCTCACATGGCGCAGGGGAGACCGTTATAACAAAATCACACCCTCACGTGAGGGAATATTATGTCATCATTTGGCATCTACAGGTGTCAACAGGGGATTGGCTAGATCATTATTCACATGCACCATGCATACTTGGGGGGTACACTACACCCCCCAAGACCTATATATACTAGTCACCTACAACCCTACAGGGGGGGATGAAGAATTGTAACCCTAGCTAAAACTCTGCTTGTACACACAGTAGAGAGAGAGAGTGAGCTTATGTGCATTGTATCCAAGGCCATTAGTGCCCATACTTAGTGGATCACACACTTACAGTGGATGTAGGGCAAATTGGCTGAACCACTATACATCATTGTCTTGTTCCTCTTATACTCATCCCCTTCTACATACTTATACACTTATACATCTCTATGGCTACCATGGTTACTATTGTTTGAGATCATTATCACTTATCCGGTGGTGCTAAATCTTAGCATCATTAGTTTGGCGCCGTCTGTGGGAACGAGAAGACATCTCTTCCTTTGTACAGCTTGACCTCACTGGGCACTCTGGTGGTGAGCCAGCACTCCCCCTGAGCGGAGATGTTTCACCATTGAAAGAGACCCACTAAGGTTCTCAAGCTCACCAGTCTTTTCTTCAGTTCAGCTTTTCATAGCTCAAACACATGGCACCTGAAATGCCACCGTCACCACCACCGCTTCCCCCGCCGGATGATGGGGGAAGACCCAGTTCCAGTCAGCCACCGCCTCAGTCTAAGATGGCTGATGTGGCGGCAGCCTTAAAGTCTCTGGCAGCAAGCCAGCGGATGATGCAGGAGCAGTTCACAGCTCTAAGCCAGAACATACTAAGACCACCAGGGGTTTCACCTGAGATGATTACTCCGGCAGCAGCTCCAGGACAGCATGAGGCTAGGGGACCACCCCAGGAACCACGCTAAGACCTGCCACCCCCTTAGCGGCGTAGGGATGTTGCTGACCCCCGGCGTCTACGCCCGGGGAGGCAAGGAAACCCTTCCCTGAGGACAAGTATGACGATATGGAGGGAGAGGAGGCCCCTATTGAATGCTGGGAACCGTATGAGGTCTCCAACAATATTGTACGACCTCTCCAGGATAGTAGAGGAAAGTGCAGGAGACCAAATCCTGATGATCGCCCGAGAGGCTCTGCTTTTGATCGCTTGAGCAGGGGGTCAGCCTTTGAGAGGCTGGGCCCAGTAAATGACCTGCGGGAAAAATTGTCCAGGTTAAGAAGTGCTGTGAGGTCCAGGAGGGAGGCAGCAGATGGCCGACACCAAGGACGGGATGACAGCCAAAGGGAAGTAAATAGCCGACATAGGCCTGCTGCAGCAGAACACTCCGTCCACCTTAAAGAGGCGGCAGGGGATAACATCGGCCAAGCCGACCCTGTGAGGCCCTCGAATGACTCAATCCAACGACTAGAGGATAAGATCGGTGATATACTGAAGAGCCGGGACCCTCTTCAGAAGGGATACACTATAGGCTCACCCTTTGTGGCGAAGATAGTCAACTTCCCTACGCCATCAAGGTTCAAGCCACCTGTGGTCACCCCAAGATATGACGGGAGCACCAACCCTGTCCACCATGTTGAGATGTATCAATCAGCAGCAGACATATACTCTATCTCAGATGAGATGAGGTGTCGTGCCTTTTCTGGTACCCTGACAGGGGCTGCACATGTCTGGTACACGTCTTTTCTAAAAAATTCCATTGAAAACTTTAAGCAGTTGGCAGACCGGTTCATCCACAACTTTTGCTTTGGGGTGAGGCCACAGAAGAAGACCACCCACCTGCTCTATGTTAAGCAGGGGAAGAATGAGAGTCTGAGGGACTACATAGCCAGATTCAATAAAGAGAAGCTGGAGGTGGAAGACTATGAAGATAGCATAGCTATGACAGCCCTGATTGGAGGACTCCAAAAGGGGAAGCTATTATGGAAGCTTGCTGAAGACCCTCCGAGGACGATGGCTGAATTGCTATCGACAGAAGGAAAGGTGATGAACGCCGAAGAGGCGATGGCCGCAAAATATAAAGACTAAAAAGGAGGTGCTAGTGGGGGTAAATACCCTAAGAAGAACAAAGAGGGGAAGAAGAGGTCCACGGATGACAAGTTTGCTGGTTACACCCCTCTAACGGTCAGCTGTGAATAGATTCTCAATGAGATAAAGAGTGACCGGTCCCTGAAGTGGCCTGAGAAGCTGAGGGCAGCCCCCAATAAGAGGAATAAGAACCTGAGTTGTGAATTTCACCAAGACCACGGCCACGTAACAGACAAATGCTTTGCTCTGAAAGATGAGATTGAGACGATGCTAAAAGAAGGGAAGCTCAGAAAGTACGTCGAAAAAGGTTCCTTTAAGAGGGGACGAACCCAGAAAGAAGCGAGGCGATGCATGTAGAGAAGGTCCTCAAAAAAGAGGGGACGACCCTTCTGATGATGAGGACAACCCTGACCTCCCGCCGAGAGACGACCACGGCCCTGTTAAGAGGCTTAATATGATCTCGCTTAGAGTGGAAATGATCTCCGGGGGTCTAGCAGGAGGAGCATCTGAGGTCATCGACAGGAAGGCCCATGTGGCTGAGGCCAAGGCAGTGACGAAGACGGTGCACTCAACCTCTCTGGAGGTCAAGATAGAAAAGAGGAAGAAGGTTGATACGGACACTCTGATAGTGGGATTTTCAAGAATGGACTTCAAAGGCCTCTTAGCCCCACATGATGACCCTCTCGTCATCACTACCAGGGTGCACGGGTGCGAGGTGCCGAGGATCCTAGTAGATGGGGGCTCATCTGCAGACGTGATGTTTTGGTCGTGCTTCAAAGACTTAGGTCTCAGTCGTGCTAGACTCGTCCCGGACCATCATCCATTGATTGGGTTCAGTGAGGAAAAGGTTCATCCCCTTGGAGTGTATGAGGCTGATGTCAGGATGGGGGACGAATGGCCGAGATGGCTCACCAAGAAGGTCAGTTTCTTTGTGATGAATGAGCATGTGTTTTCGGCCTACAAAATCATACTGGGGCGTGTGGCCCTCAAGGGGTTTGAAGCTGTGCCGTCTACGGTCCATCAGATGATTAAGTTTCCTACCCCCTATGGGTTGGGGGAAGTTCAGGGAGACCAGACGACAACTCCGCTGAAGAAAGGGAGGCACACAAGAGGGCTACTACCACTTATAATATTGATACCCTAGACCCCAGGGATGAGACGAAGCTCAATAAAGGAGAGGCTGCGAAAGAGGTAGAATCCATCATCCTCGATGAGGATGAGCCGAAAAAAACCATCCAAGTCGGCAAGTCTCTGAAGCCCAATATTAAGGAAGACCTCATTAAACTGTTGAGGAGAAGGCGAAGCGTCTTCACATGGAGTCATGTAGATATGCCCGGGATTGACCCTGAAATCATGTGACATAAGCTCAATGTGGTAGAGGGAGTGAAGCCGGTAAAGCAGAAGAGGAGAGTTTACTCTAGAGAAAAGTACGAGGTCAAAAAATTAAAAGACGCTGAATTTATCAGAGAGGTCATCTACCCCGAATGGCTGTCCAATGCAGTCATCGTCCCAAAGGCCAACGGAAAGTGGAGAATGTGTGTGGACTTCACAGACCTCAAGAAGCACTGTCCCAAAGACAGTTTCCCTCTCCCCCGCATCGACCAGATGGTAGACGCTACCGCAGGCCATGAGCTCATGAGATTCATGGATGCCTATTCAGGGTATAACCAGATCTTCATGAACCCTGAAGACTCAGAGAAGACAGCCTTCATCACTGACAGGGGGACATACTGCTATAGGGTCATGCCCTTTGGCCTAAAAAATGTGGGGGCAACATACTAGTGCCTCGTAAATAAAATGTTCAAAGACCAAATTGGGAAGTCTATGGAGGTCTATGTGGATGACATGCTGACTAAGAGTTTAAAGGCAGAAGATCATGTGGCAGACCTGGAGAAGACCTTTAATACGATGGACAAATACCAGATGAAGCTTAATCCGACCAAGTGTTTCTTCGAGGTCGGAGCAGGGAAGTTCTTGGGGTTCATTGCCAACCAAAGAGGCATTGAGTCCAGTCCTAAAAAGAGAAAGGCCCTTGTTGAGATGAAGACCCCCAAGTGCATTAAAGACGTTCAGAGACTCACAGGGAGAGTTACTGCCTTGAACAGGTTCGTGTCTAGGGCCACGGACAAGTGTTTGCCATTCTTTAAGATCCTTAGGAAGGCATTCGAATGGAGTGAAGAGTGTGATGAGGCTTTCAGAGATCTAAAGTCATACTTAGGGTCTCCCTTACTGTTGTCATGACAAGTGCAGGGTGAACGACTTTACATGTATTTGGCTGTCTCTGAGTCGGTCGTTAGCGCAGTAATTGTCAGGGACGAAGATGGGGTACAGAGGCCAGTGTACTTTAACAATAAGGCACTTCAAGGGGCAGAGCAAAGATACCCGAGGATGGAGAAGTTGTCCTACGCCTTGATCAATGCCTCTAGAAAGATGAAGCCGTACTTCCAGTCCCATATAATGGTCATTCTCACCGACTATCCTCTTAGGCAGGTCCTACACAAGCCAGAAAAATCAGGCAGGCTAATGGCCTGGGCTATAGAGCTGGGGGAGTTTGACATAGTGTATCAGCCTAGGACGGCCATTAAGGGGAAACGCTGGCGGATTTCATGGCTGAGTTTACTTGGGAAGGTGATGAAGCCGAGGGTGAGACCCTCGGGAAGACAGATACACAACAAGACAGGCCCACCGACACACCCGCAGATAGGGCTGAGACAAGCACCGCTAGAAGGAAAGCAGCTGAAAACGAAGAGGAAAGATACATCTTTAGACAAGGATCCCTCACTGAGGGAAATTTCTCAGGGGGAAAGAGTCTGTGGAGCCTCTTCGTTGACGGGTCCTCTTGTGACAACGGAAGTGGAGCTGGACTGATACTATCAGCACCCGATGGCTCAAACGTTGAATACGCCCTGAGGTTTAACTTCAAAGCCTCCAACAATGAGGCTGAATATGAGGCCTTGATTGCAGGCCTCTCCTTGGCCAAGTCTCTTAGTGTCGGCCAGATTTTAGTCCATAGTGATTCAAGGCTAGTAGTGAATCAGATACTAGGAGCCTAGGAGGCCAAGGATGAGAGGATGGCTAGGTACCTTGAGAAGGTGAGGTCATTACTGAAAGGCTTCAGAGAAGTGAAATTAAAGAGGATACCAAGGCTCGACAATGGCCGTGCTGATGCCCTTGCTAGGTTGGCCTCAACAACGAGGACAGACATCAGGAGGACGGTCCCAGTAGAAATTTTGCTTCGGCCAACTATTGAAGACGTTGAGAGAACACTTAGCAATTGCCTAAATGTTTCTCAAGAAGCTTCATGGATGGACCCTCTGATCAGATACATTAAAGAGGGTGAGATGCCAGAAAGTAAGAAGCTGAGGTACAGGGCTGCAAAATTCACTGTCGTCTAAGACACTTTGTACAAAAAGGGGTTTTTGCTCCCCTTACTTAGGTGTGTGCATCCCTCAGAAGTCCCTTCCATTTTGCAAGATGTGTACGAAGGATCGTGCTCAAGCCACATCGGGGGAAGATCCCTAGCGAAGAGGGTGATCACCCAAGGGTACTAATGGCCGACCTTGGGGAAGGATGCCATGGCATATGTAAAAAAGTGTGACAAATGTCAAAGATTTGCCACCATCCCTCACCAACCCCATCAGCCTCTTACTTCCATTACATCCCCATGGCCATTTGCAGTGTGGGGGATTGACCTAGTAGGACCCTTGCCTAGGGCCGTCAATAACTATCGGTTCCTCATCGTAGCCATTGACTATTTTTCAAATTGGGTGGAAGCGGAGCCGATGGTGACAATCACAGAGCAGAAGACCTTCCAGTTCATCTGGAAAAATATTATATGCAGATATGGTCTCCCCAACACCCTCATCTAGGATAACGGGACTCAGTTCAAGAATACCTCTCTACAAAGGTACTGTGAAAGGGTGAGTATCAAACAATTTTTCTCCACCCCAGGCCGACCTCAGGCCAATGGGCAAATAAAAGTTACAAATAGGACAATCCTAGATGGAATCAAGAAGAGGCTTGAGGAGGCAAAAGGAAGATGGGTCGAGGAGTTATATGTCGTGCTGTGGGCATACAGGACGACAGTGAGGACCTCTACCGGAGAGACCCAATTCATGCTAGCTTATGGCTCAGAACTCGTCATCCCCTCCGAGATTGAGTTTCCTACTCATAGGGTCCAAATGTATGACCCCCGGAGAAATGCGGAAGAGAGGAGACTCGACTTGGACCTGATTGAGGAAAGGAGGGAGGATGCTGAGATCAGGCAGGCAGCCTACCAGCAGAGGACCGCAAGGTTTTACAATCAGAGGGTGAAACAGAGACCAATCGCAGTGGGGGACTTGGTCCTCAAGAAGACTTGGCAAAATCCCAACAAGCTCCATCCTAATTGGCATGGCCCGTATAGGGTCATCGATGAAGTCGTCCCCGGGACCTATAGACTAGAGAACATAGAAGGGGGACCCTTTTCCAACCCCTGGAATGCAGATCATCTGAAAAAATACTATCAGTAGTGTTGTAAGGTCTTGATAGCCCATAATTGTAATAGGAGTTGCTCCAAAAGAACACTTGGAAAACTAATGAGAAATATCAGTGTTTCCTCTCATCCTGTGTTCATGAGTTCTAGTACGCATGGAAACATCTACAGAGAACTACCCTCGGCTATAATGAGGGTCAGTGGAGGGGACGACCCCACCACTGTCCTCAAGAAAGACGAGGGAAAACTTTGTTAAACACCATTAATTTGGTAAGTTGAACCCTCGGCTATAATGAGGGTCAGTGGAGGGGACGACCCCACCACTGTCCTCAAGAAAGACGAGGGAAAACTTTGTTAAAAAACATTAATTTGGTAAGTTGAACCCTCGGCTATAATGAGGGTCAGTGGAGGGGACGACCCCACCACTGTCCTCAAGAAAGACGAGGGAAAACTTTGTTAAAAACCATTAATTTGGTAAGTTGAACTCTCGGCTATAATGAGGGTCAGTGGAGGGGATGACCCCACCACTGTCCTCAAGAAAAACGAGGGAAAACTTTGTTAAAAACCATTAATTTGGTAAGTTGAACCCTCGGCTATAATGAGGGTCAGTGGAGGGGACGACCCCACCACTGTGCTCAAGAAAGACGAGGGAAAACTTTGTTAAAAACCATTAATTTGGTGGTTAATCCTCGACTATAATGAGGGCCAACGCAGGGGATGACCCCTCGTTCACCCTCAAGAATGACGAGGGAGAGGTTAGTAGCATTAACAAAGATTCACAACACAAATAATGCAAAAGACAAAACATGGAAGACAACAAAAGAGACGATAGTATAAATGAAATATCAAGTGATTCTACAAGATAGAGTACAAAAATGTTAATTACATCAAGAGGGTATGGGCTACAGACAGCCACCCTATGGAACAATATCAGAGGGCAGGGCCTCAACATCCACAAGAGGGGCTTCCTCAATGACCACAACGGGCTGATCCTCAGACGTGCCGACCCCCTCAACTTGCACTTGGGATTCCACCTGGGTTAAAGCTTCGGTAATTAAGGGGTCGTCCATTTGAACGGCCTCAAGAGACGGACGGACGGAAGATACGACGTCGCCGAACTTGAGGACGACCCACCGACAAGCTGTCCTTATTCCTCTCTCCAAGTACTCAAGGTCGAAGCCTTGGAACTCATCTAAGAGTTTATAGGCTTCCACAGCGTCTGCTTTAGCTTTCTTCACAGCCTCAGATAGATCGATTTTAAATTGGGCCTCCCAATGGGTCATGGCTTCATCCTTCTCCTTCAGAAGCAAGTCTTTGGCCCTCAGGTCCTCATCATGCCGTCTCGTCAGCTCATCCATAATTCATGCATGTTCAGTTCTGGCACTCTCTAGCTCAGCCTTTGCAGTATCTAAGTCAGCCTGCAGGTCGGCCTAATGCTGAATGGCCCTCTCGACCTCATGGAATTTCTCCTGATTCTCAGCCATCCATTTAGTTGCCGAGGTAAAGGCGCATACAGACTGCACAGAAAACATTAACAGATGTCAAGAGGCCGAGGAAAGAGTTATTAAAAGAATGCAGTTAAAAGAAATGAATCAAGACCGATACCTGGGCTAGAGCGTGCAAACCATAGTCATACACTTTGGCTGGAGGCATCTTTGATAGAAATTCATAATCAGCAGCTGAGGGAGAAGAAAACATTGATGCCTTGGCTGCCCTCAAATTTGCGATAAGCGATGATGGCTCGGCCCTCAGATGTGCTAAGTTATGGGAACAGAAGGCCCCCATGCTAGATGAAGAAGCAGTCCCTTCAGATGCTTCGACCCTGGCCCTCGTCCGAGAATCCGGCTGAGGGTTAACAGGAATCTCAGGCCCTTTTCTTTTGTGACTATCAACTGTCGACTCAACAACCGTCGGCCCCACGGCCTTCGTCTTCCTCGGAGCCTGCTGAGGCTCCTTACCCTTCTTCTTTGCCAGGCCTGATAATATATTGGGAGCAGTCATTTCCCAGAGAGAGTCTGATACACCGGCAGGACGACCTGAAAAGGGTACGACACATGAGAAAAATGCAGAGATAAAGAGGAAACACTTGAAAAAAGTAAAGAAAAGTACAACTCACATAGTTCTGTAAGGGGGCCGACCTTCAGACCAGCTTCCTTGAGGAACCGAGGGGTCATCAGATCTTCAAACTTTGGAAGTTCACCCCCTCACCCTCGTCCTCTCAGATATTCAACAATATCTTTCTCTTGCAGGCTTAGTCCGGGGTCTGACCTGGCATTCATTGACGGGCTAGACCATCTTCGGGGAACCCTTGGACCATCGGCTACAGGAGATGCCTCGACGGAGAACTCCCACTCCCCAGAGACAAAGAAGAATATCTTCTTCCAATCGTGGTTGGAGGTTTGTGCCACGTGGAGAAGTTTTTTCTCAGACCTCCTCGCCCCTAGATGATAGTACCCAGGCTTTTTGGATGAAGAGGTGATATTATAGCAGGCCAAGAATATGTCAGCCGAGGGCTCATCAGTGAAAGCATTCTTCCACAGGGAGATGTAACCTAGTATCGTCCTCCAGGAGTTGGGAGGAAGCTGAGAGGGGGCAATACCGAGGGCTGATAGGATATCTACGATAGCAGGATGCAGAGGGAACCTGACGATGACCTTGAACATTTGTTCATACACTGCAACCTCACCCTCTTCACCCTCAAAACCCCTCTCAGACTCAGAGGGAACCCTCATGGTTATGTCGGGGGCACTCCATAGGCATGTCTCCACAACAAGAGGTCGCGATCCCTAACGGAGGAAATATATGACGAGGCATGTGAGGTATCAACCTGGTCGTCTGTATCATCGCCCTCGTCCTCAGTCCCCTCTCCCTCAGCCTCGTCATCTGCCAGAGGACCATGGGGAAAGGCCTTCTGGAAGGCATGTGGAGATAGGGTTGTCACAGGGACAGCCTCGAAGGGGACCATACCCTCGATCTATCGGCCTGGGCTTAGGTCAGATGTCTCTATTCTACCAGAAGGTCCAGCGCCAGTTGGTGAGGATGCTCTCTCGTCCATCTCACTTGAATGACACTCGGTTGGGCGATGGGACGACCCACAAGACTCAGACGGTTCAAATGGTTTTATTGTGGCTAGAGGAATAGGAAAGATGGGTGGTACCCAATTAGGGTCGGCCCCTCGTCTCCTTTCCTCCTCTTCCTCTATTCGTCTAATCTCAGCAAATAATTTCTCTCTCAGGGAAGGAAACTCCTCAACTAAGCTATAAAGCCTCCTAAGCATCAAGGGGGAGACCCTACACTTGGAGGAATTTGGGGAACTTAACTCCAAACAAGTTTGCAATTGACCAAATTAGACTTTTGGATTAAAACAAAGGGAATCGATGGTTTTCACTCAAGATCACTCAATATCACTCAAGAACACTCAAAAACCAGTCGCCGGAAAAGTTGTAAAAACGACCCAAATCAAGCCCTACAGGCCTAAAACCAAAAAGCAAAAAAAAAAGTAATGAAAGTAAAGAGGACGCTGGGGTTGAAGGATTACCTGAAGAGAAAGGGAAAAGTTGCTAAGCTTGAAGGATCGAAGACTGCAGAAATGGCAATGAAGACTGGTGAAAAGCTAGAGAGAGAGAGCTTGGGAGCGAAGAAGAAGAATAAGAGATGGAGAGTTCAAAAATCTCTTAAATACCTTAGCAATGAGTGGGCCTATTAACCAAGGAAGGGCACAGCCCACGAGGAAGACATCATTAGGGCACAAAGCCCCAGGAAAAGTGTGCAGCCGCCATGCCTTGGAAACTGGAACAACAATGAGTATCTGCCCAGGTGTCACTCACCTAACTGATCATACACGCATCTCAATTGCAGCACTATCCCTCATCCATCTGAACAACATCAATGGCTAAGACCTGGGGGGTGATTGATATACCCGAATATATCCTCCGCTTGGCTGAAGATTACCTCCAACCGGACGACCCCTCAGGGGCCGACCCTTCATCAGGCTCCAGACGACCCCTTAGGGGGACGACCCTTCATCAGGCTCCAGATGACCCCTCAGGGGGCTGACCCTGCATCAGGCTCCAGATGACCCCTCCGGGGGCCGACCCTCCATCAGGCTCCAGACGACCCCTCAGGGGGCCTACCCTTCAACAGGCTCCAAACGACCCCTCAGCAGGCCGACCCTTCATCAGGTTCCAGACGACCCCTCAGGGGGCCAACCCTTCATCAGGCTTCGGATGACCCTCCGAGGGTACGACAGTACGAGGCCAGAATTAGGCCAGACTCACTACCGGAAGGAACTTTGCCCTCGGCCTCGTCTCATAGGCCGAGGGTGACATCATCACAGTGCGTGGTTTGGGGGATGCATGGAACAGTGCGCGTGAGGCTCACATGGCGCAGGGGAGACCATTATAACAAAATCACACCCTCACGTGAGGGAATATTATGTCATCATTTGGCATCTACAGGTGTCAATAGGGGATTGGCTAGATCATTATTCACATGCACCATGCATACTTAGGGGGTATACTACACCCCCCAAGACCTATATATACTTGTCACCTACAACCCTACAGGGGGGATGAAGAATTGTAACCCTAGCTAAAACTCTGCTTGTACACACAGTAGAGAGAGAGAGTGAGCTTATGTGCATTGTATCCAAGGCCATTAGTGCCCATACTTAGTGGATCACACACTCACAGTGGATGTAGGCCAAATTGACTGAACCACTATACATCATTGTCTTGTTCCTCTTATACTCATCCCCTTCTACATACTTATACACTTATACATCTCTATGGCTGCCATGGTTACTTTTGTTTGAGCTCCTTATCACTTATCCGGTGGTGCTAAATCTTAGCATCATCACCCGATACTCATTATTGAGATCTTTGACTTCCGGGGTATTGACTTCCTGGGCCCTTTTCCCCCATCTTTTGGGTTCCTATACATCCTTGTTGCGGTAGACTACGTTTCTAAATGGGTGAAAGCTATATTTACCAAGACTCATGATAATAAAGTGGTGATAAAATTCTTATAGGAACACATACTTTCTCGCTTCGGTGCTCCGAAAGCGATAATTAGTGATAATGGCACGCACTTTTACAACAGGCCATTCGAGATTCTCATGAGAAAGTAGTTCACAAGGTTGGAATGACCTATCACCCATAAATGAATGGACATGTTGAATTGGAAAATCATGAAATCAAGCACATACTAGAGAAGATCCTCAATCCCAACCGGAATAATTGGTCCCTTCGATTGAACGATTCGCTATGGGCCTACCGTACCGCATACAAGAACCCGCTCGGAATGTCCCCATTCTTCTTTGTGTATGGAAATCCTTGTCATCTTCCCGCTGAGTTGGAGCCCAAATCATATTGGGCCATTAAGATATTAAATTATGATATGGACAAAGCCCGTGAAGCTCCCAAGCTTCAACTGAATGAGTTAGAGGAGATACGCAATGATGCGTATGAGAATGCCAAGATTTCAAAAGCCCGGATGAAACTAGCACATGATAAGATTATCAGACGAAAATAGTTTCAACCGGGACAAAAGGTACTCCTTTATAACTCCTGTCTTTATCTATTTTCGGGTAAATTGCAGTCCCGATGGACTGGTCCATTCTTTGTGAGAAGTGTATTCCCCCATGGAGTAATAGAGTTGGAAGATCCAAAAGGGGGAAATGCGTTCAAAGTCAATGGATAGAGCCTAAAGCTATATATTGAGGCATGCATAGAAGAGATCGACACCATCTGGATGTCGGACCCCATTTACAGGGTCAAATGAGCTTGAGCTGAGAGGTTGTCGCACCCACGACGCGTATGGGGTGAATTCTTGTGTATAGTAGTGAGTGTCGATAGATTAGCTTGAGTCCGTAGGTAGGTTACGTGAGGTTAGGGTTAGGATCACCTGCACCAACACGCACTTCACGAGGGCATCTAGAAATACTAGTGGGAGAATAAGTGAGAAAGTGTTCCAAAATTCAAGGGTGTAGGATTCTAGTGCAGCAGTCTAAGAAAGGGGGTTCTGCTAAGATGGAACCGAACCGAATCCCCTAACCAGATCGGTTCAATTTTGAAAAATCACAAAATAAAAAACCCTCAGAACCGAACCAAATCTCCCCTGAACTGGATCGTTTTGGCTTTTGCAATTTTGGTTCTTCCCGAGGTGACCATCCCCCCCCCCCCCCCCCAATCCCCTCATTTCCCTCCATTCATCCCCCCTTTCCCTCCAAACTTCCCTTCCCCTTTTCCCTCCAAATTCCTCCCCCCTAACCCTCCCCGCCACTTATAAAACCAACCCCTACCTTACCATTTCCCTCACACCTCCTCTCTATCCTCCCTCTCTACAACCCTCCCTCTCTCATTCCCTATATTCCCCAATCTTTCCATGGAAAATCTCGCTCTTCGCCTAAAATATATGCCACCAAGATTCGGCCCAATGGCAATGGGGAATACCGCTCCCACATGGAGCGCGTATGGTGAGAAAAAAATTTCACCCTGTCCCGCCAAATGCACATTGAGAGCGTCATCAATTGGGATGATCTGCCCTACTCAGTCACCAACCTTTTCAGCAGGACGGGGTGGGTGCAAAACCACCAAGAACCCCATAATGTAGTGTGGGCGGATGAATTCCGATCTTTTTATGGCTCTCTCATCCGCACGGGCGAGTTCAAGTGCTAAGCCTTTGTCGACGGCCTCCCCATCCCATTTTCATTGACCATTCTCTCTCACAAACTTGCTACCAAGGGCCTCCCCCACCCATAAATCTATGACTACCCAACCAATGCCCCCACCATTCCTAAACAACAATGCATCGATCGGCTTGCACCCAACGATATTTGGGAATGGGTTACCTTCCTCTTGGGCTGCCTAAACAATAAGGAGCGCATCAACTTCCATATAGTGTGCGTCAACTTGATTCAAACCTCAAAAGATTCGATGATGCGCCCTCACCAAGCGACCCTAGTGTACCATCTTTTCGACCCAAACTTCACCCTCAATCTGGACCACATGCTTTACGCTGATATTCATTACGTGGCCTGGGAGCAAAAAGGTGCTGATCCCCTCCCTTATGCATGCCTCATCACCTCCCTCCTTTTCGACGCTGGTATCCATCCACCTCACGCTTTCCCACGCCTCCCGGAACCCATTGGGAATGTGTCATGCACTCGTAGTACCTAACATAGGGCTGCCCATTGAGCAGTCCGGGAGGCGATTAATTTAGAGGCCGAGGAGGAGATCCATGTTGAAGAGACCGCGACTAAGGAGGTCGAGATGGGAGGGGATGAAGAAGAAGAATACAACGAGGAAGAAGACTCGAACTTTGAGCCCTCAGGTGAGGATTTCGATAGGCGCCTTGCAGCGGTGGAATCCCGTTTTGATGGGTTCATCACCCAATACAATTGAGACCAAGCGATCTATCAAAGGGATCAAGACGCCTACCGTAGGGACACGAGCATGATGAACCGACTATAACCCATATATACGAGCTCAACTTCGGTGGCTCGCCCCCAACTATCTTCTATGATCCCTATGATCCCAGAGGCCCCGGTCCCTCAAATCCACCTCCCCAATGAAGGCCTTGTTGTTTTGTGTGTTTGTGGTGGTTGTTTAAACATTCACTACACCAAAAACAGCATTTTGGCACACCCTGATATTAAAAATCTGGTACAGTTTAAAACTGTGCCAGATTTTGGCACAGTTTAATAGAAATTTGGCACACTTTAAAACAGTGCCAAAATTTGGCACTGTTTTAAAGTGTGCCAAAATTGAGTACACTTTACTAGGATATAAAATACCTCAAAATTTTGGGACATTTTAGTTTCCCTCTTATCTCTCCTCCCTCGTCTTCTCCCCCGCTCTCCCCTCTGTCTCCACCAAAAAACCAAGCCCTACCCCCCTGCTGCGTCGCCCCTATTCCTCCTTGGGTTTATCCCCTACCGTTGCCCTATTTTCTGGGTTTATCCTCCTCGGGTCACCTCCCCCGCTCCCCCTGATTCCGGGTTTTTGTTTATCCGGTGTCATGGTGTCCCTTCCGGCGACCTCGTGTTTTCTCGGTTTGGGAGTTTTGATCTTGAAGGGGTTTCCAGCCTGTTTTGCTGGCAACATCATTTTTTGGTTGCTGTTTTGGGATCTTAAGTTGAGGTAATTTCTTTCCTTCTTTATATATACATAGATATATATATATACATACATATATATATATTATATATATATATATATATACTGATTTATATACTGATATTTAAATTAAAATCAGTATATTTATATGCTGATATATAAATATATATATATGATTTAAATATATATATATATATTTATATATCAGCATATAAATATACTGATTTTAATTTATATATCAGTATATAAATCAGTATATATATATATATTCACACACATATATATACTGAGGTGGAATTAAATCTAATATATACTGATTTTTGGAATGTGGAGATAACTTTTCAATAGTCCAGTTTAGGAAAGAGAAAGCCATGTGCGGCTAATATTTGCAGTCTTGGGGTGGGTTATATAGGAGGTGATTGTGTTTTCTTGGCAAGATCTGATGGGGGTGATGGGATTTCCAAGCACGTAAGGTGATTGTGTTTTCAAAGGCCCACTCAGGGCACACTCCCTCCAAGGCTGTTGCCGCCCCTCTGAGGTATTTCTCATATTAATTTTTTGAATGGGTTTTTTGTTTTGCAACAAAATGCATTTTTTTGGCACAAAAATGGTTCAATGTGCACAAAATGCATTTTAGGGCATAATAATCTCATATTAATATTTAAGTGTTTAAATGCTGAATGTGCCTGTTCATGTTTGTGACAATGTTAATGTGCACATAGAGGGGTAAAGCTTGGATAGTCCAATTGTTAGTTGTGGCCTGTTTCTCGCTAGCAACAAAAATGGAGGAGATTGAAGTGCCTCCCATTGTTGATTTGCAGGTGAGAGAAAAATTAATGTGAATATTTATTTATTTCATTATATATTGAACCATTTTACTTTCTGATATGTTCTTATATGTAATGGACATATGGATTTTTGTGAGTAGGTAGGAGATCCCAAGTTTTTATTTGAAGGAAAAACCATACAAAGAATGGTGCTTCTTGTTTTGAGAACCTTGAATGAAGATCCCCAGTTCTTTCATAGACTACTTTCTTAAAAATATTAGCCATGATCATCTTCCATCACAATCTTTGATCTCTAGATCAATTCAATACATCTTAAGCACAATCAAAGGTAGATTATTCACTATATGCAAAAATGTGTTAATTTATATCGATACATATCCATATAATAAAGAACAATATAACACGTGTCCTAATGGCACATAATGATACCCAATTACACTCATAAAAGGGACATGTTATCAATTTCACACACGTGTGTGTATAATCATATATGGGTACTGAAATATTAAAGAGTTTGATCTGGTGCTCGGTGGGAATTGAATGCAGGTATTAGGGAGGTTTGGAGATCATAAGGCCAACATAGGCAGCCAATGATTTGTTTGGTTTTGTTTTACAAATGTTCAACTCAGGCCAGTTCCATCCAATCTTAATCAAGTAACTACAGGTAACTATTATTTAGTACCCATTTATTAACCTTTTAAAATGCAATGAATTATTTATACTCAATATTTATAGTTTATCTTTTTCATTCTATATCTGACCATTCCTTTTAAAGTTTGAAAATCACTTCATGGCTTACTTTATTAGCTTATTTAGTTAAATTGGTGGAAGGGACTTGTTGGTGGTTTGGTTTTGGAATTTGTAGTTGCTGTTGAGTTTATTTTAAATGTTAAAACATGTTGGATTTAACGAATAAACAAATGAAACTATGTCAAAATTTTCTAAAATCCATAAACGTTCTAAATTGATTAAAAACATACCGTTAGAGAATATGACGATATAGGAGGCACGAACACCTCGCACGGGACCAATATAACTTGTAGGAACTGACCGCATAGTCCCGGATCTCTCGGTTTGAGAGTATGACGATAATTTGTAAAAATACACTTAGAGTTAAAAACATGTCGTTAAAGGGTGAAAACCCAAACCAGCCCCCAAACGACACCGTAGGAGGCACGAACATCTCGCACGGGACCAATGTAACTAGTATGAACCGACCGCGTACTCCCGATCTCCCAGTTTGAGAGTATGACAATAATTTGTAAAAATCACACTTAGAGTTAAACACATGCCCTTAACTAGCCCCCAAACGACCCCGTAGGAGGCACGAACACCTCGTACGGGATCAATGTAACTTGTAGGAACTGACCACGTAGTCCCGGGTCTCCTGGTTTGAGAGTATGACGATAATTTGCAAAAATCACACTTAGAGTTAAAAACGTGCCGTTAAAGGGTGAAAATCAAAACTAGATCCCAAACGACCCCGTAGGGGGCATGAACACCTCGCACGGAACCAATGTAACTTGTAGGAACTGACCGCGTAGCCTCGGGTCTCCCGATTTGAGAGTATGACGATAATCTGCAAAAATCACACTTAGAGTTAAAAACATGCCGTAAAACGGTGAAAACCCAAACCAACCCCCAAACGACCCCATAGGAGGCACGAACACCTCGCACGGGACCAATGTAACTTGTAGGAACTGACCGTGTAGTCCCGGATCTCCCGGTATGAGAGTATGAAGATAATTTGCAAAAATCAACACTTAAACTTAAAAACAAGTCGTTAAATGGTGAAAACCCAAGCCACCCCGCAAATGACCCCGTAGGGGTCACGAACACCTCGCACGGGACCAATGTAACTTTTTGGAACTGACCGCGTAGTCTCGGGTCTCCCAATTTAAGAATATGATGAAAATTTGTGAAAATCACACTTAACTTAAAAATTAGTCGTTAAAGGGTGAAAACCCAAACCAACCTCCAAACGACCTCGTAGGGGGCACGAACACCTCGTACGGGACTAATGTAACTTGTAGGAGCTGATCGCGTAGTCCCAGGTTTCCCAATTTGAGAGTATAATGATAATTTATAAAAATCACACTTAGACCTAAAATCAAGCCGTTAAAGGATGAAAACACAAACCAACCCCCAAACGACCCCGTACGGGACCAATGTAACTTGTTAGAACTGACCGCGTAGTCCCGGGTCTCCCGATATGAGAGTATGATGATAATTTGCAAAAATCACAATTAGAGTTAAAAACATGACGTTAAAGGGTGAAAACCCAAACCAACCCCGAAACGACCCCGTATGAGGCACGAACACCTCGTACAGGACTAATGTAACTTGTACGAACTGACCGCGTAGTACCCGGTCTCAATGTTTGGGAGTATGACGATAATTTGCAAAAATCACACTTAGAGTTAAAAGCATGTCGTTAAAGGGTGAAAACCCAAACCAACCACCAAACGACCCCGTAGGAGGCACGAACACCTCGCACGGGACCTATATAACTTGTAGGAACTGACCGAGGCAGCCAATGATTTGTTTGGTTTTGTTTTACAAATGTTCAACTCAGGCCAGTTCCATCCAATCTTAATCCAGTTACTACAGGTAACTATTATTTACTACCCATTTATTAACCTTTTAAAATGCAATGAATTATTTCTACTCAATATTTATAGTTTATCTTTTTCATTCTATATCTGATCATTCCTTTTAAAGTTTGAAAATCACTTCATGGCTTACTTTATGAGCTTATTTAGTTAAATTGGTGGAAGGGACTTTTTGGTGGTTTGGTTGTGGAATTTGCAGTTGCTGTTGAGTTTATTTTAAATGTTAAAACATGTTGGATTTAACGAATAAACAAATGAAACTATGTCAAAATCTTCTAAAATCCATAAATGTTCTAAATTGATTAAAAACATATCGTTAGAGAATATACCGATATATGACGATATAGGAAGCACGAACACCTCGCACGGGACCAATGTAACTTGTAGGAACTGACCGCGTAGTCCCGGATATCTCGGTTTGAGAATATGACGATAATTTGCAAAATTACACTTAGAGTTAAAAACACGTCGTTAAAGGGTGAAAACCCAAACCAGCCCCCAAACGACCCCGTAGGAGGCACGAACACCAATATAAAATATATTTGCTACCAAAAATTTGTGCCAAAAGTATGTTAAAAGGGTTGCCCATGACTTCCTTTTATAATGCAAAGAAATGAAGAGTTGGAATCCAAAAGACTCCTTTAAATAAGGCAAATAAATGAAGAGTTGGAAGTTAAAACAACTCTTGAAAACTACTTAATGTTCGTCGACTTAGAATTCCAAGAGTTAAAAACATTTTAAAATCATTTTAAAATCCGTTTTAACTCCGTTTTCGAAACCGTTTTAAATTCTCGCTTTTAAAAATAATAATCAACATATTTGACCAATAAAAATAATTTTATCAAAAAATTTATTTTCCTCCATTTTCCAAAATTTAATTAAAATAGTCCAAAATTACGCGGGTTGTTACATATACTTGATCTAGAAAAGATGACTTTTACATGTTCGTTTGGCACGTTTGCTTACAAATGTATGCCGTTTGGATTATGTAATGCACCTGCAACTTTTGAAAGGTGCATGTTGAGTCTCTTTAGCGACATGGTAGAAAAAGGTCTAGAGGTGTTTATGGAATATTTCAGTGTTTTCGACCCCTCTTTCGACCAATGTCTAGCTAATCCTGAAAAAGTTTTATTTCGGTGTGTGGAAAAAGAATTAGTCCTAATTTGGTAAAAATGCCATTTTATGGTCACTGAGGGCGTAGTTATGGGCCACATAGTCTCATATAGGCGTATTGAAGTTGATTGAGAAAAAATCGAAGTAATAGCTGAGCTACCCCCGCCAAAATCTCTTAATGATGTGAGGTCCTTTATAGGCCATGCTGGATTTTACAGGAGATTTACCAAGAACTTTAGTGCCATCACTAGAGTCTTGAGTAATATTCTTATGAAGGACACTCCGTTTGAATGGAATAACGCATGTTAAGAAGCTTTTGACAAATTAAAAATCATGCTGATTTCTGCGCCTATCATGCAAGCTCCTGATTGGTCACTCCCATTTGAGCTTATGTGTGATGCAAGTGATTACGCGATCGGGGATATTTTAGGATAGCAGAAAAATAAGAAAGCTCATGTTATTTACTATGCTAGTAGGACATTATCTGGCCCCTATCTTAACTACTCCACTACGGAGAAAGAATTATTAGCAGTCATTTTTGCTCTCGGCAAATTTTTCTCTTACATTGTTGGGTCGCCCATCATTTGCTTCACTGATCACTCGTCACTCAAATATCTTCTGACCAAGAAAGATGCCAAACTGCACCTAATCATGTGGATCCTACTCCTACAAGAGTTTAATCTCTTAATCCAAGACAAGAAAGGAGTGTAAAACGTCGTTGCCGACCATTTGTCACGGCTCTCGTCCAACATACCTATTGATCCAATTCCCATAGATGAGCATTTTCCGGATGAGAATCTATTTGCTACTTCTTTTTTTCCCTGGTTTGTGGATATAGTAAATTACCTTGTCACGAGGATCATTCCCTCCAATTGGACTCGGCAAGAGAGAAATAAGTTCATTACTTGGTCACGCATGCTCTTTTATGATGATCCGTTTTTATTTAAGTATTCCGTTGATCAAATCATCCAAAAATGTGTACCCGATGAAGAAATTCAAGGGGTAATCCGATTTTGTCATACGGAGGCTTGTGGAGGTCATTTCTCTAAAAATAAAACGGCTGCTAAAATCCAGCAAAGCGGTCTCTTTTGGCCCACAATCTTCCGGGATGTGAATAGTTATTGTAAATCGTGTGATAAATACCAAAGAATGGGAGCTATTACTCATCGTGACATGATGCCATTAACCCCCATACTTGTTATAGAGTTATTTGATTGCTGGGGAATTGACTTCATGGGTCCTTTTCCACCCTCTTTCGACTTTTTATACATTATCGTCGCAGTAGACTACGTCTCAAAATGGGTAGAGGCAATAGATGCAAGGATGAATGATAATAAGTTGGTGATAAAATTCATTCAAGAACACATACTTTCTCGCTTCGGAGCTCCCAATGCTATCATTAGAGATAATGGCACTCATTTTTGCAATAGGCCAATGGAAAAGCAAATGAGAAAGTATGGGGTCGTCCATAAATTTTGAATGACTTATCACCCCCAATAAAATGGCCAGGTCGAGCTAGCAAATTGGGAAATTAAGAATATCTTGGAGAAGAGAGTCGAACCTAAGAGGAAAGATTGGTCTCTCAGATTGAATGATGCGCTCTGGGCTTATCGAACTGCATACAAGAATCCCGTTAGGATGTCCCCATTTCATTTTGTGTATGGAGAACCTTTTCATCTCCCTATTGAAATTGAACACAAGGCGCATTGGGCTATTAAAAGGGTGAAATTTAACATGGAAAAAGACGGTGAAGCACGCCAACTTCAGTTGAACGAGTTAGAAGAATTACGCAACGCTGTGTATGAAAGTGATAAAATCTCAAAGGAACTAATGAAACGAGCTCATGATAAAATCATCCAATGTAAGGAGTTTCATTCGAGATAGAAAGTACTTCTTTACAACTCGAGGTTACACTTGTTTCCCAGAAAATTACGGTCACGATGGACTGGTCCATTCCTTGTGAAGGAAGTGTTCCCCCATGGAGCTATTGAATTAGAGGATCAAAAGGGGGAAACACATTCAAAGTCAATGGACAATGTCTCAAGCCGTATCTGGAAGCAGTTATTGCAGAAGCTGACACAATCTGGTTATCGGACCCCATTTATGGGGATTGACTGAGCTAATTAGGAGAGGTCGTCGCACCTTCCATGGGTATGGGGTGAATTTTGTGTATAATAGTGATAGGATTTTTAGGTTAGTTAGGAATTCATGGTTGTGTGTCACTATCAGAGGCGGGAGTCATGCACATGTCATGAGAGCATTTAGGGTTTAAATGAAAGTTCTGAGAAGTTTCAAAGTCCATGTGCATTGGTAAGTGTGTTGGGATAGTAAAAACTTGCAGGAAGAGTGACCACTAATCTGAACAGGGGAAGCATAAATTCTCAACAAACTGGATCGATCCGGCACTAAAAAAAAGAACTGATCCGGTCAGTAAAAATCAAAACATAAATACAAGGGCAGATCGGTTCGGTCTGAACTCGGATCGCTCCGGATATCTGCAGGATGTGCCCCTTCCCGAGGTTAAGACCTCTTAGCCTCCCAATCTTTTCACTTCCCAATCTTTTCACTCCCCAAAACAATTTTGTACAATGGTTCGCTCGTTCGTACCGCTAATTTTGAATCTCAAGCTTTTATTAATTCGACACCTATTCCATTATCGTTGGAAATTCTGGCCCAGAAACTCGAATCTCTAGGTGTGGTCACTCCAGCTTAATTTTCATATCCCAGCAACGATCCACCTGTTTTAAAAGATGTTTGCATGTCTCGCATCGCTCTGGGTTCGGTTTGGAATACCGAGACTTTTCCTGTGGGACGTTTACCCGACAAGGCCCGAATCACTTTTCACATCGTTTGTGCCAACATTTTGCAAACTTCAAATGATTCGTCTATGCGACCACGTCAGGCCACGTTGGTTTATCATTTTTTTCCCATGAAACTATTATCAATTTGTCCCGCACATTTTATAATGATATCATTTACGCGACGCTGGAAATAAGGGCAAGACATCTCTTTCTTATGGTCGTCTCATCACGTTCATTCTTAAGGACGCCGGTATAGTTCCCCCGCAAGATCTTATTCGCCTACCCAAGCCAATTGAGAAAGAATCACGCACTTGGAGTGACATATAAATAGAGCTGATCCGAGCACATCGGGGTGATAGTGATGCCTCGGATAATGAGTCATCCGATGAGGAGGAGGGTGTTGGTGTAACAGATGTTGAGATGGGCGAAGGTGAAGAGGCCCATTATGATGAAGCTACTGATCCTGATTATGTTCCAGAAGGTGCGACACTCACTGAGCATGTAGTTTCTCTCGAGGCGTGTTTCGACAGTCTTATGTCTTCCTACCGTCGCGACATGAGTATGATGTTACGCCTACAGGCTGATATTTACCGCCTCCAGTTGGGTCCCAAAGCCCCACTTCCTGTGTATTTTTACGATCCTTATGACCCCAATGTGCTGGGTAGTTCCAACCACCCTCTAGCATAGTCAACACCACCTGTTGCATCATTTCACAGTCCACCGCTATTTTTACCATCTGTTGCCCTTTTCATGTGTTGATCTTTTGTGTACACAGCTATGTTTTAATGATCATTTCCTGTTATAGTTATTTTCTTGTTTTATTATTTGCACTCCTTATTTTGTCTTATTTAGTTCTTCTTCCTTTTGATTCTGAACAATGCAAAAGACTAAGTTAGGGGGGATGATAAGTGCGTATTCATAAAACTTCGCAATTATATAAAATAAAATAAAAAAGGAAAATATATTTTTCTTCAAAATAAATAAAAATTGGAATTTAAATTTTTCAAAAATATCACCTTTATTCTATTTAAGTCTCAGATTGTTAACAATCAAAATGCACTAAGCCAAAATTGATCGAGGATGGAAATTGAAAGAAAATTGACGACTTAACGAATAAGTGTGGAGATTGATAAAACCCGGTGAGATTTCAAGCCTATATTTTTTTGAGAGCATTTTAAATCAATCCGAGTTTATGATTAACTCAAAGTTCTTTTAAGCTTTTTAATAAGTCTTTGATGATCTCAATCCTTTGTTTTGATCGGTTATGGAAAATGTGTGAAATGTTGTCTCAAAATTCATGCTAAATATATCTCTAAACTTAAATAATCTCGAGATGCATATGGTAATTTGATTAGCAATTTGGACAATGAAGTAGGCCCTCTTTTGTTTAACCCAAAAAATATTAGCCATAATAAAGTTGTGAAAAAATTATCCCTTTGCAACCCACTTTGAGGCTAATAAAATATTTCCCTTTCGTTTGATAGGCCGAAAAACCCAAATTGCCCGGAATTGTGAAAAATTGGAAATTCATCAAGTAAGTCCAAAGTGTGTAAAAAAAGGGCAAGAAAAGAAAAATAGCAAGAAAAAAAATGAAAATAGAAAAAGAAATAGAAAATTGAGCAAATGCCCGAAAAAGCACTAATGGACGTCATAAGGACATTCTCCAATTTCGAACATTCCCTCCATTCCCATTTTTACCCTTTACACCTTTTAACCCGAAAATTCCTAACCGAGTCCGAATAGAGAAATTAATTACTGCATGGAGAGCTAAGACATGAAAAGATAATAAAAGAGATTAAAATGGTGTGACTAAAAGATGATGTTTACCATTTCCTAATAACTGTATTCCGATGATGAGATTTTTTCACCATATAGTTCTTTTTTTTCAATTTTGTATGCGTGAATTTGTGTCTATTATATTTACTCTTTATATCATGCATACCGAGATAAAACAACCACAATCCGAGTGATTCATTTGCGAGTTCATCCGTAAGAATTTGAATCAAAACGAATTTTCGAAAAGTAACGTAATGCTCAATCGGTGGAAGTTTGAGGTTTAATTTCTGGCTTTGCCCACATACTATGGTTTGAGACATTTGAATATGAATTTATGGTGATTATTTTTCTAAAAGTTTAAATTGTACAATTTTTAAGTATTTTGATATTTATTTGAGTCAATAAAAGAATTTTGTGGGTGTATTCACTGTAAACCCTCACGAGACAAAACTCGTCCTACTAGGGTAACCTAGGGGTTTAAAGGCTTGTTGAATATGCTCAATGCAATCGCTTGCGTGTGAAAGTGGAATTTTATTTTAATAAAGGAATTCTCAAGAGTGTAATTTTGGTTCGCTTCATTTACATTTCCCGGGACGTGCAAAGTTCTAAGTTAGGGTGATTTGACTAAGCATAGATTCTTTTGAATTTAGCTCCTTAATTTAGTAATTTTAATATCTCGAACAACATAATTGATTTGATTTTATCCCATATCATTGCTAATGACTTCTTCTAACAAGTACCCCTAGTTTCGTGTATTTCTTACTGATTTTACAGGTATTTAGTGCAAGAAAAGAAAGAAAGAAACCGAAAGCAAGGAAGAGAACAAAGGAAGACAAATCAAAGCGCAAAAGCGTAACTCTACACCCAGAGTTCAGATATGAAGCCTAATGAAAGTTGAAGATCATCACCTCACAAGAGCGTAGGAAGAAACATTAGTCAAATTGGAGTTTCAGATCAAAAGATATGGAAAGTCAAAGTTAAAAAAGAAAAGTCAAAGTTAAAGAATATCGGACTGATCTGGTTGAGGTCGGACCGATCCGAAATGCCTCCATTCCAGTAGCCTCCAGATCGATACCGAACCGATGGAAAAAGAACCGATCCTCTATCGAACCGGTTCGGTCTGAGGAAAGCGAACCGATCCGACGAATGGAAAGCGAACCGATCCGATGGGATCCGGACCGGTCCGACTGTTGAATTTCTAGAATTTAATGTGGAAGCTGGAAAAGTCACAACTCTTGAAATTTCTTGCATAATCCCTTTTTATTAATTGTAAAACGACAGGAGTCATTTTTTTTAGATGATATAAAAGGGTAAACCCTAGTAGGAAGAGAGGAGTTCTTTTTTTTGGGCATACAATTTTATTTTTTTGTAGAAACCCTAGCTTGTAAGTTTGAGGCAAAGGAGCATTCGAGATTCAAGTTCAATTCTCTTGCCAAGTTGTGGTTACAAATTTCAATCTTCAATCCAAGTATTAATTTCAATTCTCTTATTTGTTTCTCTATTTTACTTTCAATTAGATTTTCAATTGTTTTGCAATTCTCTTTTGAAACTATGTTTCTTAGATCTATGATTACATGCACAGTTATAATTTTGTTTTCATCTAATAAAACCACGTCTAGCTAAATTTTCAAGGGTTGGGATGCATGAACCCATCCCTAGGTAAATTTCCTTTGTAGAAAATAGAATTTAAATTAAAAATTAACAGAATCGTGTAGGGAAAGTATAAAAACATAGTAGATCTTTTAATCTCTCTTGCCCTAGGTAATTGAGATGTTTAAGAATACTCTCCAAGTGTAATTGTTCTACACCGCTTTATAGTTACCTTTGATTTCATATGATGCGAGCCTATTCTCTCATATATGTAATGCTTAGTATCTCTAAAGACTGGGTTCAGTTAAGATTTTAATTTACAATTCTAATATTCTATACGGTAAATTACTAGGGATTAGGGGATTGTATCCTAACGTATTTCCTCTCATATTCATA
Organism: Sambucus nigra; assembly: GCA_949130495.1. NCBI lineage: Eukaryota > Viridiplantae > Streptophyta > Magnoliopsida > Dipsacales > Adoxaceae > Sambucus > Sambucus nigra. Next base: position 288,894,540 of record OX422208.1, read on the forward strand.
TCTATTCCCTTTACAATTCTTACTTGTTTTCGGGCACGTAGTTCATTCAAAATTTTATTTTATCACCAGTTGGAAATCTCAAACTATTAATCATCATATTTTCTTTTCTTTTGAGAAATCATTTGAAGGTTAAATAAGCTTTTCCTACGGTATCCCGAATTGCCAATTTTTGTTCCCTGAGGAGACGATCCCGACTTATCGGATTATTACTAACGCGGCAGTCTTGCAATTGAGCCTATAAAGCACGCACTTTAGACACATTTGTGGCCGCGTCAATAATGTACACACGATTTCCCATTAAATTTATATTCCCAAAACCCCACGGTTAATCTCATATAAACTCGTCTTACCCGGACCCTACTATACCCTAATGGTCCCTCTCATGTTCCATTATGGTATTTAAGTTATGCCCAAAGTTTCTCATAGATTAAGGTTGGATTAATCAATAGGAGGAATAAAAATGAAAATCCAGGAGGATTCGATCGATCGATCGATCGACATTTTTGAGTCGATCGATTGATCGGACATTTATTTGCCCAGAAAATCTGCATCTCAAGCCTACGGGTTTCTTTCATTTTAATTATCAAAACCTCCATTAAAGTGTCCCAAACTCCCAACCAACATAATAAACGTTATAGCAGTAGGTGTGAACAATTTCTAACGTAAAATCTAGGAAAATTTATTAAGAAATCATCATTAAATGGGTGGGCTACATGAACTCATCTCAAACCCTTTTATCCATATTCCTTTAAGAACTATATAATATTTCCAGAATTCTTCTTCTAATACTCATTCAAATTCGTGATTAATGTTCTATATATGATGAGGGCCTCATTCTAGCATGATTTTATTCCATTATGTTAGATCTAGTCTTCCAATTTATAATTTATCTCCATAAAACTTATAATTTAATTTCCTATTCTAACATGGATGGAATTTCAACTGCAAGATCAGCAAGATAAATACTTGCCTGGGAATATGAGACTGAATTTCTGAGATTTGATGTTGTTGTTGTGTTCTTCCTCTGATCTACACTCCAGCATTATTTGTGGTGAAAAAATGGTGCAACTATGATGGCTCTAGCCTTGGGAAGTTCATCACCTTCCTCCTCTAATGGCCTCTGCAAAATATGCAGGTTCTAACCCTAGAATACAACCTCTAACACCTGATATACATCTCTAATTTTCGTAGGTAATTAAATCCCAAAAATAGAAATTACCAAAATGCCCTCTCGGGTTACCGGTTAGGCCTAAAAACGTTCCGAGACCCAAACTAAACCCTCGGGTACACTTTTCTGACTATCTCAATCCTTTCGGACACATTGACGCACTCCAAATGACCATACATGCGACTTATAATTTATTCACTTTTCATAATAATAATTTTGTCCCGATACGATATAGGCGCGTCCCGACTTAATTTCCATAATTATCATATTATTCACTCGTGATAATTTTAATAAATTAAATTCTACATATTACTTTACTCATTAAGTAATATTCAAGAAATCAAAAAAATTTCAATAATTACTAACTCTCGTCACGCTAGTAAATGTTTAAAACAAATTTCCAGATTAATATTAAATTTATTTATCTCAATCAAATTTAATTAATCCCATAATTAAATGCCATAAAAATGCGGTGTATTACAAGGGACTCCTATGAACTTAATGATAGAGAATGAACTGGACACTGAAGGTAGATGCCTTCGTGTGTTATATTTATGTAAGGTCATATATATCCATATAAATTAATTGAGAACAAATCCATGTAGTCTAATGATGTAGACAATTGTTAATGAACACAATGCTTTGTAAAATACATTATGTGATGATATGATTTTTCTTAAGGGTAGTATTGTGGGAATATTCTTGGGAATATAATTATATGTGTAGATGCTTAGCTCCCGTTTATTATGTGCTAGATGCCTTAAATATTATCATATTAGTATAAACATTGGACTTCATATTTTGGACTTGGGGTACAATGCGTATAGTATTGCACTTTGATAACGGGTGAGATACTCACTGCATGCGAGTGCCAATGGGCGGTGTGTATTGTGAATTAATTGCTTAATTATATATTATTTTTGTAAGTTAATTCTTGAAACTTTATGGCACTATCCCAAATTATAAAATATGCCCCACCCCCAAAGTTTACCTAAATAGGGACATTAGGGCTTATCAGAGATCAAACTTGCAGTCGCGCTTGATTATTAGCTAATGCAGTTTGATTGGCTCAATCATAGGTTGCTATTATTATTTCAATCACTTTATTATTCCCGAGATTGTATGTGCATAAGTCCAGTATATATTATTCAGTCACTTTATTTTCAAAGTTGTTAGAGTTGGATGTTTTATAACTTATGGGTGTTGAGATTTGTTTAATTCCAGTTATTATTTTGAATGATTTCATTGTGCGTAGTTGGTTTAAAATAAAAATATCATATTATGATTTGATGTTGAGAATGGTATAGATTGTTAAACAAGCCCCATCTTCGGCGTATTGTGTCTGTCCCACTTTTATGTGGAAAATTAGGGTTGTTACCCTAAAACCTCTCAGTTGTATGACTAAGAACTTTTGGGATCAAGAAACTATAGTATTATTACATTCCTTCAAAAATTTCCTAGTATTAAAGATAGATATAATAGTCTTAAAAATATCTCTTCCCATTACCTACCAGTTCTGCTGAAACAAACAAGAACAAGCAGTATAACCTTCATGACCAAGAGCCTTCGTGGGATTAATATCAAATAAATCATCTTTAATTTTCTATGGAGTTATTTGATTATGTAGAATACCTTTCTAATATCCGTTTAACCACTCTTGTTGATGGGTATATAATTTTGTAACAATTATGCCCAAATTTAAACCTATGAGTCCCATTGTATCATAAATAATGAGCTTTTTTATTTTTTTTTGCTAATTTGAATAAAAATACGTGCTTGAAAATATTCAAGTTAAAAATGTAATTTTTATAATTCTAAGGAATGAAACCATAATTTTAGAAACTCTATGGGCATAAAAGTAATTTTAAATTTTTATCTAGACAATATAAAGTTATCCCGAAAATTTGGTTTAATTCCAAGTAAAAATGAGCAAGATATGAATTTCGAGGACCTAAATCCAAACAGGGATAATTTTTATGTTTCTAAAATGTTATGGACCTAAATTTAAATTAATTATTTTTATTTTTCATATTTATAGCCACCTCAGGAGTTTCAAGAACATAGGAGTTGATATGCAATAATTGGTTAGAATATGTTGCGAGAGGACACAGTCGGCACATCAGTACTAAAAACTAATTATAAATGCATTTGTGTATCCATTGAGGTCATACAATATCTTTTCAAAAATATCTTTAAATGAATAAAAACTTTCTAGTTCACGCGAATCACCAAATATGAAGTTTTATAGGTGAGAAATTAGTTTGAAAAATGTGGTGTGAATAGTGACAAAAATGCAAGAAACAATAGTGAAAAAGATAAAAAGGAAAAAATAATAAAACTGCTCTCTTATTTTCCTCCCACGTGCACCCCAAAACTCAAACTTTTTTTTATATAATTTAGGGAAACTTTTCAAAAAACAAGTTTTATAAAATTAAAATCCTTTTTACCACATTTTCTCCTGTAAAAAGAGTTCATTACACAAGAGATGGGAGAAGGTACGAGAAACAATTAGAGAGAAAGTTTGAGATAATTTTTTAAGAGATAATTTTTAGGAATACTAAAAATATCATATTTTATATTTTTATTTTTTCTGTTTGTGAGATAAATTGTATCCAAGATTAGAAAGAGATTTTTTGTATTGACATCCTATTATTTTGACTCCACTTTTGTAAGTTGATTTTTTTTAATGAGAATTATTAATTCATCTTGCAATATTCACGTTATAATTACGATGCTAGCTTAAATTAATTACTAGGATTAGGTGAAATTTGTCATGATTATTTAATGCATGTTTTAATCAGTTCTAGTTCGATTAAATTCCCTACTTGTTCTAAAAAGGTTTTTAAAATGTATTATTCATTAAAATAGTCACGAGAGTGATATTTTTGACCTTCGGTATTAATTTTAAAATTTATAATCTTTGATTTTGTGTGCCTATGTTTGATGGGTTATGCATACATTAAGTCGTTTGATCATTCATGCTTACGTTTGACATTTAAGGTTTAGGAGTTAGTTTTAATTTTTTTAGGGAATACAAATTTTTAGCATCTATAAAGATCAAAGAGATATAAATTATTGCATTTCAACGTAAACATTTTCATCTTTCGAAATTTATGCAATGAGAGTTTTTACAATTTTGATTTATAAAAGAAAATTGCAAGTTAGACTAATTAATCATACTCTAGTAAAAAAGGTAAACATATCCGAAATTCTATTAATCTTCTCCATATTTGTTACATACCTTGTGTCCACCCTTTAATAATTATTTACTTTATTTTATCTCTATATGATATTTCTAGACCTAAGATTATTTAGTTGAAAACTTGACAACTTACACGAATTGACGAAATCCCTATGGTTCGACTCCTACTTACACTCGCTATATAATAATACTCCGTTCATTTACGATAATTTTATTGTTTGACAACAAGTTTTCAGCACCGTTATCGGGGATTTGTGTCCATTTTAAGTTATTGACTTTGAGACTAGTTTAAAAAAACATAAAACCCATAAAAAGGTAATTTTTTTAGTAGATAATATTTTTTTCTTTTTAGGTAGTAAAAAAAATTAGATTTAAGTTTTTTGTTAGTAAATAGTAGTTTTCTCATAAAAACACAAAAGTATATATAAATTTTGGAAAATCCAAAAAAAAAAAAAATTGAAAATTTTCTGATTTCATATTTTTTGTAATTTGGACGAAAAAAATTAAAATTTTAAAATAAATCCAAGAACTAAAATTATTTATATATTATTAAAAACAATTTTTTTTGTATTATTTCGAGATCATAAAAAAATATTTGTGTGCTTTTTGTTTTACTATTTGTTTCCCTTTTTGTGTTAAACTACACCGTTAGTGTATAGGTCATGTTATTTTTATTTTTATATTTGGGGATCGTATTTTACGTCTGGTGTAGTTATTTTTGTATTATTTTTTAGTACAACTGTTGATACCAAAATTAATATGCTGATATGGACGAATAATACGAAGACACGTGTCAATCCACGTGGCACAATAGCAACGAGGAAGTTCATTTCCCCGACCAACTCATGTTCTTTCCGAGCAACGAGGATACACCGAGGAACTTTAGCACTCCAAAGTACTCCAGCGCTCCGAGGAACTCTTGAGCAACGAGCAACTAAGGCGATCCGAGCTGCATCTCTGCCATAGCATTAATTGCCAGATAATCAACAGTTCAACTATTCATTGAATGTTCATCATCTTGACGCACACGCTGCATTAAATGTATTACCATTTCATATGTATATCATTTAATGTACCAACCCTTTCATGTACAGCCTAAGGGATATAAATACCTTGTATCACCCTCATTCAAAGGGACCGGAATTTCTTGGTTGAACCACAAATCGAGAATTCCCAAACAATAACATAACAGTGGACGTAGGCCATTCATATAAGGCTGAACCACTTTAAAAACCTTTGTCTCATTTTATTTATCTGTGATTGAATAATTAGAGCAATCTAATTTTTTACATCAACAGATTGGTGCCGTCTGTGGGAACGATTGTTACTATCGTTTTTCACCAAAAACCATTCATCATCAATGGCGGATAATCCAGAATCTAGCAATCGAAATGCTGGAAACACTGGAAATCCTCCGAATCCCTCTGCACCTCCAGATCTGGATGGGATTATGAAGAATCTGGCTCAAGGACAAACCGCCATGCAAGAAACAATGAGGCAACTCATACAAACCCTTCATGGCGGTGCACATGCACGTTCAGGACAACGAAGTGGTCAGAGGCAAACTTTTTTACTTTCTTCACGATCCAGGCGTACTGAGTCATATCGTAATGAGGAGTCTGATGATTTCTCTTATCAACCTGGGCAAACTTCGCCAATAAAGGCTACAGATACTGATCAACGTATCACTCTCTCTCCAGAAAAACCCAGTGCCTTAGAAAGATTGAGTAGGGTGTCTCCTTTCAGTCGATTAGGCCCTAGGAGGAATAGGAGTCCACCTAAGACCATGTCAAGGAGTTTTTTACAACCATCAAATCTAAGAGAAGGATCAGCACAATCACAACCAGTTGCTCGATCTCAGGAGGCCACATCAGAACAATCAATTGCTTGAACTAATAAGCCCGAGGAAGGAAACGATGCGTGGAAGGGTTCCATTCAGCGCTTGGAGGATAGATTGGGAGAAATGGCTAAAGCGAAGAATACCTTACAACGAACTTTTGTTCAAGGGACACCTTTTGTCCAGGCCATTGTGGGTTTTCCTACCCCGTTAAAGTTTAAAGCACCTATGGTGACCCCCAAATATGATGGAAAGACAGATCCTGTTCTACACATAGAGCAATATCAAGCTGCTGCCGACATTTATGCCGTCCCTGACGAGATGAGATGCAGAGTATTCTCAGGAACTCTTACTGGAGCTGCCCAGATATGGTACAACAATCTTCCTCGGGGTAAGATTTCAACTTTCTTTCAGTTGGCCGAGTTGTTCATCCGTAATTTCTATTTTGGGGCAAAGCCAGTAAAACGAGTGGCACACTTGTTAAGTGTTAGACAAAAATCTGGTGAGAGTACTAGAGATTACATAACTCGTTTCAATAACGAGAAGCTGGAGGTCATAGATTACGAAGAGAAGACAGCAATCACCGCTTTGATGAGTGGGTTATTTCCTAATAAGTTGTATTACACTTTGGCGAAAGATCCACCCAAAACTATGTCAGAATTGATGGCAAAAGCGGCCAAAATCATGAATGCCGAGGAAGCTATGGCTGCAAAGAAGAATATAGATAAAGACACCAAGGTGGAAGTCGACAAGTCTAAGAATAAAGAGCATAAGGGCAATGGAGGTGATAAATGCTCCAGAAACAATAAGTCATCATGGGAAGTCCTGAAGAAATACGACAATTATACTCCTTTGAAAATGGGTATTCATCATGTCTTGGAAGAAATCAAGAGCAACGAGGAGGTAAAATGGCCAAAGAAACTGAGGTTAGACCCTGATTCAAGGAGTAAGGATAAATATTGCGAGTTTCATAAAGATCATGGTCACATGACCAAAAATTTCATAGCTCTTCAGAACGAGATTGAAACACTCATCCGAAGAGGAAAGCTAGCAAAATATGTTGATCGGGGAGGTGAAAGAAAAAATAATGACCGAGATAGAGAGAGGTCTAGATATCCTCGCCGAACAGAGGAGAAAAAGAAGAGGGACCATGAAGATGATCCAGATGAAGACCCCAATCTTCCCAAGAAGCCACGGCAGCCAGAACGAGAGGTATTTTCCATACGTTTTGGATCGTTTGATTGTAATGTTATTACAGGAGGAGATGCAGGAGGAGGAGACCTTACTGCAGAAAGAAAGGCTTACCTTGGAGAGGCTCAAGCTTGTTCATATATTCAGCGAATAAATCTGGCCGAGGACAATCGTCTGAGGAAGGTAAACAAAGAGAAGCTGGTCATTGGCTTTTCAAAAAACGACCTGGCAGGTGTTCTTTATCCTCACGACGATCCTCTGGTGATCAAAATGAGGATGAAGGAAGTAGTGATTTCAAGGGTGTTGGTAGATAATGGAAGCTCGGCAGACATCATGTACTATTCATGCTTTGATAGCTTGAATCTGAAATTATCTCAATTGGAACCTTATCACAGACCCCTCCTGGGTTTTGCTGGCGAGAAAGTTTTTCCACTTGGGACGATCAAGTTGGATATATTCATTGGAACTTGGCCTGCTTGTCGAACAGAAAGAATACGCTTCTTTGTGATGGATAAGAATGTGCAGTTAGCCTACAACATCATCATGGGAAGAGTGGGTTTGAAGAAATTCGACGCAGTTCCATCTACAGTGCATCAATGCTTAAAATTCCCAACAAACTTTGGAGTAGGAGTTGTGAAAGGTGACCAAAAAGTAGCTCGGGAATGCTATTATTCATCTTCCGAGCAAGAGGAGCTTGAGGAATCAAGGAAAAAGACTACTACCTACCAGGTGGAAGAAGATACAGAGATTGAAACTCTCGATCCCAGAGATGAATCCCAACTTGTAAAAGGACAGGCGGTGGAATCTACAGAAAATGTTATTCTGGATGACAAGCACCCTGAACGAGTAACCCAGATAGGTTCATCGTTGGATGCTTCAATAAAATAGGAGTTGATAATTTTCTTGAGAAATAGGAAGAAAACTTTTGCATGGAGTCATGAAGACATGCCAGGAATAGATCCAAACTTCTTATGTCACGAGCTCAATGTGAATAAGGAGATCAAGCCTGTAAAGCAGAGAAGAAGGGTATTTAGGCCTGAGAAGAATCAAGCTATTCAAGAGGAGATCGATAAGCTCCAGAAAGCTCAATTCATTGAAGATGTGAAATACCCGGACTGGTTGGCAAATGTGGTGATGGTAAAGAAGAAAAATAATAAATGGAGAATGTGTGTTGACTTCACTGATCTCAACAAGTCTTGCCCAAAGGATCATTTTCCATTGCCCAGAATTGACCAACTAGTAGATGCTACCTCTGGGCACGAGCTGCTCAGCTTCATGGACGCTTATTCAGGCTACAACCAGATCAAGATGAAACCTGAAGACAGGTAAAGTACTTCTTTTATTTCCCCTAGGGGTACTTATTGTTATAATGTTATGCCTTTTGGTTTACAAAATGCAGGAGCGACATACCAGAGGCTGATGAACAAGATTTTTGCCGACCAAATCAGTTGCAATATGGAAGTCTATGTCGATGATATGCTAACAAAAAGCAAGAAAGCTGCTGATCATCTAGTTGATTTAAGTCAGACTTTTGATCAACTGGATAAATACCAGATGAAGCTCAACCCGACGAAGTGCACATTTGGAGTACGAGAAGGAATGTTCCTCGGGTATATTGTCAACCAGCGAGGCATTGAGGCAAATCCAGAAAAGATCAAAGCTCTTTTAGGGTTGCGATCTCCAACAACAAAGAAAGAAGTGCAGAGTCTTACAGGACGAGTTACAGCGCTCAACAGATTTGTATCTCGAGCAACAGATAGATGCTTACCATTCTTCAAAACACTTCGAAAAACTTTCGAGTGGAATGACGAATGTGAAAAAGCCTTTCAAGACTTGAAGAAATATCTGGGAACACCTCCACTATTGTCGAGGCCAATAACGGGAGAAAAGTTGTACTTATACCTGGCAGTATCAGAGCATTCAGTCAGCTCGGCATTGATCAGATTGGAGAATGGAGTCTAGAAGCCAATTTATTACACAAGTAAGGCTTTTCGAGGTGCAGAGATCAGGTACCCAAAGCTGGAAAAATTGGCATTGGCATTAATTGAAGCAAGTAGGAGAATGAGGCCATATTTCCAAGCCCATACCATCATCGTTTATACCGACATGCCACTGAGACAAGCCCTTCATAAGCCAGAAAAGTTAGGGAGACTGATGTATTAGGCAATAGAGCTCGGTGAATATGATATTGTGTATGAACCCAGGTCATCATTGAAAGGGCAAGCTGTAGCAGATTTTATAGCAGAGTTTACATATCCTGATACCCCCGAGGAACAAAAGTTGCTCGCTGACCAACCTGTGGATGTTACAGGATCAACAGACATAAGTCCAGACCAACTCCGGTTGGTAAAAGGGCATGTGGATATAAAAAAATCATCAAATTCAAACCCAGACCAAATCCGGCTGGTAAAAGGGCGAGAAGAAATGGTCGACGAGGAACAAAAATTAACAGGGGAGGATGAAAGAGAATGACAGATATTTCACCGAGGAACTCTATTGGATAAGAAATTTGAAGAGGAGCTACCTACATGGAGATTGTATGTAGATGGGTCATCTTGCACAGCAGGTTGTGGAGCAGGGATTGTTTTGAAAACCCCAGACGAGATTGACATAGAATATGCCTTGCGATTTCAATTCAAAACCTCCAATAATGAGGCTGAGTATGAGGCCATGATAGCAGGTCTTAATTTAGCAAAGATCATGGAAGCACAATAAGTGATGCTATTTAGTGATTCTCAACTAATTGTGAATCAGATGATGGGAACATATGCGGTTAAAGGAGAATTAATGGTCAAGTATCATGCAAAGGTGATGGAATTGCTGGCAGAATTTGATTCCATTCAGTTGATCAGAATACCCAGAATAGAAAATGCACAAGCAGATGCACTGGCCCGATTAGCATCAGCTACTCGTACCGAGCTGCGGAGAACGATACCAATTGAAGTACTGGAAAGTCGGAGCATAGATGAAGACCCGACGATGAATGTTACCCTTGATTTAGGACCATCTTGGATGGATCCCATCAGGGCATATATTGAAGAGGGAGAATTGCCAGAGGACAAGCTCGCGGCAAAGAAACTGATGTTTAAAGCTGCTCAGTATGTACTAACTAATGGTGTTTTGTACAGACGAGGAATTATTGTAGGTTTGCAGAGATGTGTACATCCCTCCGAGATAAAAGAATTGATTGAAGAGATCCATGAAGGGTCATGTGGATCCCATGTAGCAGGACAGACACTTTTGCAGAGGGTGATGACTCAAGGATACTACTGGCCGATGATGAGGGCTGATTGTATAACCTATGCTAAGAAATATGACAAGTGCCAACGTTTTTCCTCCATCCGACGAACTCCACAAGCATTGTTGACACCCATAACTTCCCCTTGGCCATTTGACATGTGGGGAATTTATTTGGTTGGACCATTGCCGACCACTCGAGGAAGATTCAAGTACCTCGTCGTCGCAGTAGATTATTTTACTAAGTGGGTAGAAGCTGAACCCCTTATCGATATGACGTACGAGAAGGTATACTAGTTTGTTTGGAAGAATATCATCTGTAGATATGGTCTTCCTCATGCCTTCATCACAGACCATGGAACACAATTCGACAACGAGGAGTTTGCTGCCTATTGTCAACAATCAAACATCTTGAAGACCCATTCAGCACCAGGTCATCCTCAAAGCAATGGGCAGACTGAGGTGACAAACAGAACACTACTAAATGGTTTGAAGAAGAGGCTAAGTGAGGCTAAAGCTAATTGTATTAATGAGCTACAGTCAGTATTGTGGGCTTACTGAATAACTCCCCGAGCAGCAACTGGAGAATCACCATACATGCTGGCATTTGGAAGTGAGGCTGTAATACCTGCTGAGTTGGGTCTCCCGACACACAGAGTGCTGAATTTCAATTCCCCAGTCAGTGACTTGATGAGAAGATTAGACTTGGACATGCTCGAGGAGGTTAGAGAAGAGGCAGCCATTAGGAATGCTGCTTACCAACAACGCACAGCTCTGTTCTACAACAAGAGGGTGAACAAATGCGACTTAAAAGAAGGGAATTATGTGCTAAAAAAGGTCATTCAGAAGCACAATAAGCTTGAAGACAACTGGCATGGACCTTACCGAGTTACAGAAGTTGTTCGACCAGGAACTTACAGAATAGCAACTCTAGAAGGAGAGGAATTTAAGAATGCATGGAATGATGAACACCTACGCAAGTATTATCAATAATGTAAAATGTAAAGCAATTCCTTCATTATGAGTAAAACGATGATGTTTCACCATCCTCTTCCTTTTATTATAAGTTTTTTGGGGAATACTAGTGTGATACACTACACTGATAGTTCGAGCGTGATCAACTTCGGTTGGTAAAATAGCGAGAACAAATTATACTCCTTTGGTTAGGAGGCGTACACTTGCGTGATCAACTTCGGTTGGTAAAAGAGCTTGTGGATAAGATAGTTCGAAAGAACCTGATAGTTCGAGCGTGATCAACTTCGGTTGGTAAAATAGCGAGAACAAATTATACTCCTTTGGTTAGGAGGCGTACACTTGCGTGATCAACTTCGGTTGGTAAAAGAGCTTGTGGACAAAATAGTTTGAAAGAACCTGATAGTTCGAGCGTGATCAACTTCGGTTGGTAAAATAGCGAGAACAAATTATACTCCTTTGGTTAGGAGGCGTACACTTGGGTGATCAACTTCGGTTGGTAAAAGAGCTTGTGGACAAGATAGTTCGAAAGAACCTGATAGTTCGAGCGTGATCAACTTCGGTTGGTAAAATAGCGAGAACAAATTATACTCCTTTGGTTAGGATGCGTACGCTTGCGTGATCAACTTCGGTTGGTAAAAGAGCTTGTGGACAAGATAGTTCGAAAGAACCTGATAGTTCAAACGCACAACCAACTTTGGATGGTAAAAGGGCAAGAACAACATTCTTAAAAATGCCAATTTTGGCTGGTTAAGAAACAAAATATGCCAACAAGTTGGTCGGAAGGTAAAACCTTTCCATAAAATACAAAATATTCCAAACTGGGCCAAGTATAGTTGGTTGGGGATAAAAACCCACTAACTGTAGTTGGTCAACGAGGAGAATTTATCAACGAGGAGGGTCCATCAACCTGGTTGGTCGGACACATTTTATGAAAACTCTCGCTAATTATATTTGGTCGACGAGTACAGTTTTACAACCTTAGTTGGTTGGAAAAATTTTAAACATTTTTATACTCATTACTTTATTATTAAGTGATAGAACAACATTTTTTATACTTGTAACTGTTTATTACTAAGTTGGTTGATGAACAGCACAAAATTGTTATCTTTTTAACAGATACATACGTAGTGTTTAGCACAGAAGAATAGCAATACAAATTTGCAAACAAAAATGAAATTCTTTCATTAAGGTCAAAATGTATTACAAATTACATCTGTACTAAATATTACATTAAGATCCCTACTCTATTGGCTTCTTTCCCTTAGCTTTTGAAACAGGCTCCTCGCCAGCGGGAGGATCTTCCAGGCAAAGAGGAGAATTAATGAAGTTAATATCTCTGAGCATTCTGACGTTCATCACAGAAGGTGTGTCCAGTAGATGTTCGGGACGAGATACCTTAATTTGGGAATGAAGATTGTAATCACCAAGGTATTTTGAAATTAAGCTCCGAGGAATGGAACGAGCTGGGATCCATTCCATGTCCAATTTATAAGGTGGCACGGGCAAATCTAGTAACCCAGGAGCATGATAATCCCATAAATAATGCCCTCGCTCCAATTTTAATACACCCAGGGCGTTCAACCATCCCTGATTATAAACCTCATTATTGGCGTGTTCAATATGAGCATCTAAATGAACTAGAGCTTCGTTGTATCCAGCCATCCAAAATTCCCTGGGCTGTTTATGGAATTGGAAGGTTAATCTATCCAATTGTTCATTAAGGTTTTTAGCAAAAAGGTCCTTGGTATGTAAAGCAGACTTCGTCGCAGTAAGTTGATCTTCCAAAGATAGGTTTTTCTTGGACATCTCAGACAAAGAACGATCTTTTGCATTCAATCGGAACGCTTGAGTTTCCAAAGTTGACTGAGTGCGAGCTTCTTCAACATTACGGCTGAAAACTCTTGATCGACTCCGAACAGGTGGAGAACTTTGCTCCTCGACAACATTTTGAACAGCTCTTCCTCGCCCCCGAGAACCTCTTCCTCGCCCCTGAGAAGTAGTAGAGATACTAGACCTTTTTAAAGTATCCAGCTCTTGCCTTAATTTGGCATTTTCAACCTCCAGGAAGGAATATCCCTCATCCGTCACTGGGATCACAGCTGTTGAAGAGGAGGCTACAGACTTATACTGTGCTAGCTCCTTCTGCAAATTGTTGTTTTCTTGTTCCAGTAGTTTGGCAATCTGTCTACACGCTTCAAGTTCACCCTTTAGGGTTCTCTCCCTGACATCGTATCCAGCAATGATCTTTTTGTGGCCTGTCTCAGAAGAAAGATGTTGATACCTATTCTCATATTCCTTGTGCAACAAGGCAGTTGATTCATTGTGTTGATTCTGAAGATCTTCTAAAGTACAATGAAGCTCCTCGATCAAGTCATAGTAGGCCACGTTGTTGGCCACAGCTCGGTCAAGTAAATCCTTCAGGTACTGATAAGCCTCAATTGCTTGTTCTGAAGCATCATGGCCAAGGATGTCAGCAATTTCTGATACACTCAAATTTGTATGACCAGCCTTATAATATTCATGGCATTGCTACATCAGCTTTGTATCATGTGCAGATATCAGTTCCATTCTATCCACAAACTAATAAAGAAGAGAAGGCAAGAGTTAATAAATAAAAATAGACAGAGCATCAACAATGAAGAGGAACAAAAAGATGTGATTTTATTACATCATCAACAAGATTACATCGTTTGGAATACAGAGGATAAGTAAAAGAAGAACAGAAAAAGAGTACCGAACAACTTCACACCTTTTCCTTATCTCCCAAGACTTTCTCGGGAGGCTGGGACGAGGAGCTTGGTTGCTCGGTAGGAACAATGGTCTGATTAGTAGAAGCTGGGGCTTGTTCTGGAGGAGCAGGCAATGACGAAATTTCCTCGGTGGATATCTGGTTGGGTGGTAGAACAAGGACTTGATCACCCACTATCATTGAAGATTCTTCAGATGCAGCTTCATCTGAAGACTCATCTTCAATAACTGGAGGAGGACCAGGGAGATGTTGTTGAAATAGCTCGGAGTCCTCGCTCACCTTCAACTCCTGTAGTGCTGCAACCCAACCATCATGAAAATATTTCAGACTTCCATATTTCACCTGGGTCGTCATAGCTGCCACCCCCCTGTCCCATCCTTTGTCCCAACCAGTTTTAAAGGACGTCTTCACAAATGTTTTTCTCATCATTTTTTTCGAGGATAGCTTCTCGGACATAAGATTCTCGATGGCCTTCAATTTGTTCTCCACCTCCTCCTTCTGGAGATTTACTTCTCGCGGGAGGGTCAACTCTTCTTCAGCCGATTTCAATTTATTCTCAAGCTCCCCAAAGCCTGAAATTTTCTCGGCATAATCTTTATTTTCTTTCTCCAAGTCCTTCACCTTATTACCCAGTTGTACCTTCTCTGCATCAGACGCAGCCAATTTCTTCTCCCATTCAGTTTTATCCTCGTCATACTTCTGACGGGACTCACTCACAGATTTAATAGCTTTCTCCAGTGCTCCCTCCACAGTGGACGAGGAGCAAGAAGCTTTGATTGCTTCATCCTTTTTAAGGATTAGATTGAAACAGCTCGTCAACTGTAATCAAAAGAGGAAAATGAAATCAAAAACAAATATGGGAAACAACAAACGAAAATAATCAAAGGGCTCAGGAAGATTCTCCAGAGTAACCCAAGACGGAATGGAATAATCAGAACGGAATTTTTCAATGGATTCAATAATATAAACCATGGTGAATAAAAGAAGAAGGAAGAAGAGCTTACAGGAAGAAAGGAGATACTGTTGACAACGAACGAAAACAAGGATGAACGCACAAGAGAAAGAAAGACTATGGAGAATTTGAAAGCAAGAAAATTGGAAAAGGTAGAAGACGATATGATTGCTTGGGAAGTTTAAATATTGTGCCTTGGGAAATGGCGAAAGAAATGATTACAAAAAGAAACTATCGAACTTCCGACGGCTAAAAGGACAAAAAAGGCACGAAGACCGAAGCGCCTATAAAAATGCAAAATGGCGGATTCTGCGAATTTGGAAGGAAATTCAAATATGAAGAAAAGGCTCCTAAAACCCAGGAAAGTCATTTAATATCTCCATATACCGAGAAAGAATGTTCCATACTCCTCAAAGTTCGAAATATGAAACATTGGGGGCTTCTGTTGATACCAAAATTAATATGCTGATATGGATGAATAATACGAAGACACGTGTCAATCCACGTGGCACAATAGCAACGAGGAAGTTCATTTCCCCGACCAACTCATGTTCTTTTCGAGCAACGAGGATACACCGAGGAACTTTAGCACTCCGAAGTACTCCAGCGCTCCGAGGAACTCTTGAGCAACGAGAAACTAAGGCGGTCCGAGCTGCATCTCTGCCATAGCATTAATTGCCAGATAATCAACAGTTCAACTATTCATTGAATGTTCATCATCTTGACGCACACGCTGCATTAAATGTATTACCCTTTCATATGTATATCATTTAATGTACCAACCCTTTCATGTACAGCCTAAGGGCTATAAATACCTTGTATCACCCTCATTCAAAGGGACCGGAATTTCTTGGTTGAACCACAAATCGAGAATTCCCAAACAATAACATAACAGTGGACGTAGGCCATTCATATAAGGCTGAACCACTTTAAAAATCTTTGTCTCATTTTATTTATCTGTGATTGAATAATTAGAGCAATCTAATTTTTTACATCAACAACAACATTCATTTAAATATTTTAAAAAAAAAGACGAAAATTCCGAAAGCAAGAAAAGGTGTGAGCGCTAAAGATACTTGTGCAATCTTTCCACATGCACAAGGTTCTCTCAAAGACGACTGAAACATAAGTGACATTTTCCTCTGATCAACGTCAAATAAAACTTTGGCCTAATATGAATAAGTGATGAGAGAAATTCCACATCGGAGGTATGTTTCCTGTTCTCCATGCGTAGATTTGTTTTTTCACATTATAGTGAGCACGCTACATAAATTTGACTTAAACAAAAAAAACATAACTGGAAGATAAGGTGGAGATTTTATCACCCTTTCTTGGCCCAAAAAATCTCTAAAGTACCCAAGCATTTGCATAACTCGATTCAACTTTTTTTTTTATTTAAAATTAATTAGACATTAGCCCTAGGTTATCATGTAGCTGATAGAAAAATCTTAACGATGCTGGATTTTATAGCTACTCCAATGCGGACTTATTAAATCAATTTCTTTTTACCTTATCTAAAATTTGTGGCTATGAGTCTTCATACCAACACCTACCTTGAGTTGAAACTGGGATTTGAGGCAATAATCCGAGTTGGTCATCTTTTAAATTATCCCTTGCCAAAGAGTAGGTGTTGGCTAATTGGAGATATTTATTCGAAAACCCCATCTATCCTTGAGTAATCTCGAGAAAACAAGTTTTAAAATTAAAACCCCCTTACTTATACTAGATAATTAAAATTTCTTTGTGTGTCTAGGAATTAAGTGATTTTGAGCCAAACTACTTTCTTTTACTTTCCTTTAGGAAAAAAAAATTGAGCGAGCATGGTGTGTGCAAATTTGGTTTTGATATCCTACCAATCGTTTATCTAGGGTGGGGTCGAGTATTCTCGATAGTTCAGTAGGTAGAATTTTGATATTTGTCGAGATGGGAGACGAGTTAGGAACCCGTTCTCTTAAAAATTAACTATATCCCAATAGGTTGAGTCAACCCTCGTGCAAAAGCATTCCCCCACATAACACAAACAACTTCAAATTCAAGTCAGGAATAATTCAATTTTGCCCCTTTTTTGGTTCATGTGCACAAATTCGAATTTTTTTTAGAATGGTTAAGCTACAACAACTCACTGTTGAGATTTTTAAATTCAATTTTTTTTTTATGGAAGAGGGATGAAACCCCACACATTTTATTAAAATATATTAGGAGAAATAGTCTTTCCTACATGTCATGAACAAGGTCCAGAAATTTCAAAAATAATAATCGATCGTTGAGCCCAATATATCAATTACAATGAAAGAATAAATATGGTATTTTATTAATAACTCCATTACACGAATTATTTAAAAGACTCTAACATTACGGAGACCAAACCTATCTAAGTTTAAAAAGCATTTAACAACATAAGGAAAACAATTAAAATTTCGACAAATACTAGATGAACTAGTGGAAATAACATGATTTGCAAGACAGTTCGAAATCGTCATCCTCCAAATCTTTAAAAGTTTTAAATGCATCTTTGAAAGTGCTTTTATTCTATTATCTAAGGACTGATTTCAATCTTTTCAACTTGATAGAGAAGTCTCTCATAGGAGAAGCATCCACTGGACTTTTCTAAGAAGTCTTAATAAGATTATGAATCTCATTAAGACTACACCATATTTTTTAAAATTTAAAATTTTTAGGGCAATTGTCTAAAATTATTTTGATTGAAGAAAGATTGGGTCTATGATTTGAGCCACATCTGTTCAGGTGGTTTGGAAGGAGTTTAGATAGGAAGCAAGCCACTTATCATTAGCTAAACATCTGTTTAGCCTATCAAAGAAGAGGTCCTCCTCTCTTCTATTGTTTCACCAAATGAATTTGGATCCCAAATAGCCAATATCAACTAGTCCTCCTGTAGTAATCACATCATTAAAGTTTTAAACAACATTGAAGTCCACTTCATTACCTCCCAACTTTTCTTTTGAACCACACAC
Organism: Sambucus nigra; assembly: GCA_949130495.1. Lineage (NCBI taxonomy): Eukaryota > Viridiplantae > Streptophyta > Magnoliopsida > Dipsacales > Adoxaceae > Sambucus > Sambucus nigra. The sequence goes on from OX422208.1 coordinate 288,912,823, forward strand.
TACATTGGAGTTCCCAATAATAATGTGAATATAATCTTTATAATTAGAAAAAATTATATCAACACTGTCCCATAGCCTAAACCTAAAATCTATAGAGCATTTAGCATACACCAAAGTGATTATAACATCTTCTTTAAGCATTTGGTTGGAAACTTTCATACACATATCTTACTCATTGCCATGCATTAGAGAAAAATTCATAGACCTTTCCAAAATAACCATATCTTTTTCGAGGAATTATAACAGCTACCCTCAAATTCCCATTTGCAGATAAAAGATTTTATCTTTAATTTATTTCCCTTAGGTTCAAGAATTGCAAGGGCTTGAATTTTATTAATTTTAATTAGTTTCTTAATTTTTATACTAGTTGCCTTATTTCCTACTCCTCTTGGATTCCAAACTATAAAATTAATCATCTAATTTTTTAAAATAAGATTTGACGAGAACTTTGGTATCCATCCTGTGAGTCTTCTAAAAAGAGGATAATTAGGAACTATACCAATACCTCCTTTTATTTTTATTTGCAAAATTTCTTTGCTTAGCTTAATCTTCTTGGTTGCCTTTTTCTCATAGCTATATACTTCTTCAACTTCACATCTAAAACCTTGGCAAAAATCTATAATTCTTCATGCACTAGAACTTGAGTTATGTGTGGAACATTTGAGTCTGAGTAGTATGGCTTGCCATGACTTTCATGGACTTTAAGTTCTGGGAGTTCTGTAGCTCTTGGGGATAAAGTTATGACTTCAACTACCATTGCTTCTTCACCTATTATTTCACATCGTTTGATTCATTCAATAGGGTTGGCAATTTTTTGTTAGTGAATTCTTAGGAACTTCTTTTGGACAGTTTTTTTTGGTCATGCTAATTGTATGGCTTCTTCCTCCACTTCCTCTAGAGGATATTCTTCCACTAGATTCTCTAGTTCCATATCAAGAACTTGATTTAAGATGTTGTCTTCTTTCTTTCTTTGGTCTGTGTTGGCCTTGGGTAATATTTTGATAACTTCTTTAGCTTTATGGAATTTCTCTTAAGGTTTGGTATTTGATGGATTCTTAAAAACACATGCTTCTTCTACATGGAATTTCTTCTTGCAATGAACACAAAATTTAGGTTGATCTCCGTAGACAACTTCCTGCCAAAAACCCTTTTTACGACATCCTATCCAAACTCGTTTAGGCTTCTTTTTTAACATGTTTAATTCCACAAAAAATATTTTTATTCTTGATCTTATGATGTTACAGTTGAAGCATCCATTTTTAGGGGAATACCTATCACTTGAGCTATTGAGAAGAGGTATGACTTTGCAAAAAATGAATGGGGAGGTTTGGAAGGTTTATCCACATTGGGAAAATTGGGATTTCTTTATCAAACCTAAACTCCGGGACATTTAAATATCATCATCGGGTATTTACCTAGATACCATTACTCTCTTAGCCAAAGTCTTATAAAATCTTCTTTGCTATTCAGTTTGATCAATACATGATACTAATTAAGCAACCCAATGGAGTATGTAGTCTTTAAAGAGAAAATAAGGAAATTCTTACGTATGAAATCCAATACTGGTCTTCCATGAGAGAACCTGCCCACCAAGGCATATTTGAATAGATCCATTAGATTTTTGATGTCTTCAATAGAGAATACGACTGTTGGTTTTCTCTTAACAATTGAGTTATTGATTAAGAAATGTTTATGAGGTTGGTGGAGAAGCTTCCACGCGAGCAAAGGATTTCTTCCATTGTATAGGGTCTGGTGGTTTAGGGTTTTTGAGGGGTTCTTGGTGAAGGTTAGAGGTGGAATCCATGCAAACCCTTGGGTTTGCGAATGCCAAAGTCTCCCATTTTTTTAAAAATATAAAGTAGAGGGTTGGTTACTCACATTTTAACCGAATTCCATCACTATGTGGAATCAATTGATCATTGAGTTTTTGGAAAAGATATCCCCAACTTAAAGACGGTGGAAATAAATCAGTCCATCAATACATTTATCCAAAAAGAGGTAAAATCTTTGTGAATGTATTTAGAAAGATTCAAGGACTTGCGACTAAAGTGTCCTCGAAATGGGATTGAATAGGATTGTCAAGTCCAAAATTTGTATAGGGATTTTGATTTTACTACTCGGTTAATTCTTGAGTCAATGTGTAATGATGATTTTCCTGAGAAAAGCGACACCGATTGTGGACATTCTTAAAATCTGTAGAAAAAAATTCCTAATGATTGGCACCCCATTAGGAACCTAAGCCCACAACATTCAATGAGGGAATCACTCACCAAGTCGCACGAAGTTATTCTTTAAATCCAAAAGTGGACACATTGGACCGTCGTTTTGAAGATTTGGAGAAGATAAAAGAGGGTAATCAATCCGTACTTGCGACTGTGAAACACGTAGGTTTAATTATATGCTTGATTTGTAATAGTTTTGACCATTTAGTCAAAACTTACCCCACGCTTTCGGCCCACGAAGCACTCACGGAGAAAGTAAATGCCCTCTACCAAAATAGGATAAAATACGAACCATACTACAATAAGTACAATCCACGATGGCGAGACCACCCTAAATTTTTGTGGTCTAAGGGTCAATACCAAAGATGTGGTGATCAATCTTCTCGTAACTCACCCTCGAATTTCTAAAATAATGCCTTGCACCGTCTTATCCTTTGTCCCAAAAGATCCAATCTTTAGAGGATATGATGAACAAGCTTGCCCAAAGTATCCTTTAGTTCCATTAAACCACCCAAAATACCCTCCAATCCACTCAACCAATCCAAGATGTGAATACTCAATTGATTGCTAAAATTGAGGTTCAAGCGAGCTAACTAGCCAACGGATTGAGTAAAAGAAACAAGGGATCATTCCTTAGTCAACCCGAGACCAATCCAAAAGGTAACATGAATGGGGTCAATATATTGTTCAAGACACCATGAGCATGCCACACACCCTAAATCACGGGAAAGACATCATTACACTTCGGTTTGGTAAGGAAGTTGAGAATAATGTTTCACTACCCATCGAGAGTGAATCTGAGAAATGAAAGATAAGTATGATCCATTCATGGATCCAACCTCCTTCCCACCCTCGTCTTTCAAGCCATTTATAGAGACGTATGTCCCAAAATCTCCTTTTCCCTAATGTTTGGTGCCACAAAAGAAAAAGGTGCAAATGGATAAAATGTTAGAAGTGTTCAAGTGAGTAAAAACTAATATCCCACTACTTGACGCTATACATCAAGTTTCATCTCATACCAAATTTATAAAGTACCTATGTACCTTCAAGAAAAATACCAACGTACCCAACAAAGCTTATCTCATCGAGCAAAAAAGCTCGATCATTTCCTATAGAAACCCTGTCAAGCATAAGGATCCCGAAAATCCGATGATCTCTATCAAAATAGGGGAGCACAAGATTGACAAAGCCCTTCAAGGTTTAGGATCTAGAGTGAACCTTCTCACATATTCCGTGTATGAGAAACTAGGTTTGGGGGCATTAAGGCCCCTAGGATCACCATATCCTTTGTCGATCGTTCTGTTAAAATCCCAAGAGGTGTCATTGAAGACTTCTTATTTAAATGGGAGACTTTTTTTTTCCCATCAATTTTTATGGATTGTGACCCCAACACGTGCATAATCCTATTGCATAAATTATGGTTATTTTGGGTCGCCCCTTCTTTTCCAAATATGATGTCTGTAGGAGGGTACTTTAGATTATATATGGAGGCGTAACCCCTATTGAGTATGGTAATTACAAGTTAATTGGGTAAAGATTTGGATTAATGATAGAACACATAAACATGAAGATAATGAGGACAGACTCAACTTAAACTCACAAAAACTCTCGTGTATAACTCAAGGAATAACAATGAACTTTTAGAAGTGGCTTAGCCAGAGGGAGAGAGAAGTAAGCACCCTAGATACACCCTGGCGGGCAAGTAAAAACACACAAAACACCCTCAAGAAGCTCTGTCAAGTATTAAAAGCTTCGTAATAAATGACAATGGTGGGTCAAATGAACTCTCTGTTTTTGCAATAACTCTTTTTTAATTCTCAAAAGGATCCTCCCTCCTCAAAGGTGGTTGGGGTCCTTAAATAGCCCCCCACACCACCCCCGAGGCAACTCAGTCATTAAAGACTATGAAAGACATCCGTCATACTTTATGTCACAATATTAAATGCCTGATGCACTAGTTGTCCCCATGTCATAAACATTAAATGTCAAGACATGCCTTTTGCCTAACCACTGTGTGTCAGGGGGTTGTTGTCGCAGAGGTGGCTCACCAACTGCCTGATAGCCCCAAATACCACGGTGGTGTACTCAAGTGCATGTCTGACATTGTTTAGATGGCTAGTGACATCACCCACAGTAGATGTGACATTAAGTAGAGGGTTGTTTGGTCCATAACTCAATGACCGATGGAACTCCAAGCTTCTCCGCTTGAGGTTCCACGGTCAGGGTCCATCGGTGTTTTACCAGGTGTATCTAAGATGGTCAGGACAAGCCCCAACGGTGCCTTACTTCTCAATCCTCCAAACCATGTCCCTCTAAAGTTCCCATGGTGAGGTCATTCGATAGGGCATGAAAGCCCTCCCAGGTCCTGCCATGCCTGGTCTCTCGTGAGTACCGTTTGACCTCACCCAAACTGTATTATTATTATCGTTATGTCATTACAACCATTATAGCTTTACAGTGAATGTAATCAAAGTTACAATATGATTAACATAACAAGCTGAAGTATGAGTTTCCACACTTGAGTTGCCACGCTGAGCTGCCTCACCAAGCTGCCACGCTGAGCTGCCTCACCAAGATGCCACGCTTGAGTTGCCACGCTGAGCTGCCTCACCAAGCTGCCACGCTTGAGTTGCCACGCTGAGCTGCCTCACCAAGATGCCACGCTTGAGTTGCCACGCTGAGCTGCCTCACCTAGCTGCCACGCTTGAGTTGTCACGTTGAGCTGCCTCACCAAGCTGCCACGCTTGAGTTGCCATGCTGAGCTGCCTCACCAAGATGCCACGCTTGAGTTGCCACGCTGAGCTGCCTCACCAAGCTGCCACGCTTGAGTTGCCACGCTGAGCTGCCTCACCAAGATGCCACGCCTGAGTTGTCACGTTGAGCTGCCTCACCAAGCTGCCATGCTTGAGTTGCCTCTTATTGCGTTAATCCTCAAACACTGTTGCTAATTAGGGAATTGTTCCTAATCTCATGATTACCTTCAAGCCCCCTCTACAATGTCATCATTAGATTTCATAGGGGCCAATTTAACGTATCCTTTGGAAACATGAAAATGGAACTAAATGTGTTCAATTTGTCTAAACAACAACCCGACGATGATGAAAATGTGGATGTTGAAATGATTGATAACATTGTCTAAGAGACTTTCAAGCAAACTCATAATGACGACCATTTAGCGGCATGTCTTGCCTTTTTTGGGTCCGAATTTGACATCAAAAAAAGAATTTAATAAATCAACGCACTCCTTAACTCCTATCATGTCATGGATATAGGAAATTGGAAATATAAACCTAAGCCACTCTCTCTCCCCATCATCAATTCTGCCCTCCATTAAGAAAACTCTTGAGCTTAAATTGAAGCTAATGCTTAAAATGCTCAAATATAGGTTCTTAGCACCTTCTGAAACCCTGCCTGTTGTCATGGCATATGACTTGAACAAAGAACAGGAAGGTAGATTTTTGAATGGTCTTAAAGAACATAAAGAATCCATTAAATGGACCATAGCTAAAATTAAGGGATAAACCCATAGGCGTGCACGCATAAGATATAGTTAGCAAATAATGTCAAAAATTCTTGTAAAGCACTATGTAGACTTAATCTCAATATGAAAGAGGTCGTCTGAACCGAGGTGATCAAATTTCTCAACGTGGGTATCATTTACCCCATCTCTAATAGCCAATGGGCCAAACCCGTTCAAGTTGTTGCAAAGAAATCTGGTGTTACGGTGGTGAAAAATAATTAAGATAAGTTAGTACCCACTACGGTTCAAATCAAATAGCATGTGTCTATCGATTATAGGAATTTGAATGACTTCATAAGGAAGTACCAGTTACCTCTCCCTTTCATAGACCAAATGATTGACAGATTAGCCGACCATCCTTATTATTATTATATTCTGAGACACCCCGCCCAATTAAATATCGAATGATCAGTCCTTTATAAAATTTTAAAAAAGACTATTCGGTTGGTTCATTCTTACCATCGCTGTCGAAAATATTAACTTTAACAATCACCTAATATAAATGAAGTTGGTGACAAAATACTTTTTCCTTTTAAATTGTAACCAAAAATATTTTATTTAATAAGTCCAAGAATTTAAATATAAGCCATTCACCATTCAACTAAGATAAATAATAAATCTGAATCACGTACTAAAATAAATACGACTGGATTTACAAATTCCAATTCAAAACCTTAAGCCAAAGAACCACAGTAAACTAAATCCAACTAGAATGAATAGAAAGTAAACTAAATACAATCTCTGATAAAATGTCTAAGGAATGGGCGACACATGCCCTAAATGAAAAGTCTTGATAAACTAAGAGGAAAGATAGAAGCGTCTAATGCAAAGACCTACAACTTCCACAGCAGCTGCAGCACGCCAAGCGACCCAAGTCTCTAAATCTGGTGACCCTGTGGCTGAGCACCTGATATATATATATATATATATATATATATGTATATATATAGCAAGAGATAAAAGAGATGTAAGAGACGGTCAGAGCCCGATGTGTAAAAATATGCTTTGAAAGTATTTAAAATTGCTTTAAAGCAAGTATTATGTGCATGTTAGATTCATGCTCTCACATGAAGATCTCACCTCTCTTCTATTGTGCACTATTAGAGCATATTTTATTTAGTACTAGTAACTCTACCCAAGGTATATATATATCAAGTCACTTAACACTCTCCACATCTAACAATAGTATCCATGTATTGCCCATACAACACTCCATAAGTAGTCTATCACATATTACTACCTATCACGTTTACTATATGACTATTTAAGTCTTTATCTTTTTAAGATTAAATTAATTTGTCTTCATTGCCATAACTACTAGTTTCTCTTTGTAGAATATCTCATATATATATATATATATATATATATATATATATATATATATATATATATATATATATATATCAATCATGCACCCCCGGTTTAAATCCCATTAGTGCTATTAATAAAATAATCATATACCCCCAGGTTATCACACATAATACAATATCCTTGCACCCCCGGGTTATCACACTTAATACAATATCCTTGCACCCCCGGGTTATCACCCATTAGTGTGCTAAATAAAAACATTACACCCCTGGGTTATCACCTTTAGTGTATTAACCAACATAACCTTGCACCCCCCGTGTTATCACCCATTAGTGCACTTAACAAAAATATTAAATAATAGGCATACACACATCCTATTAAAGTTTATAGGCATTCCCCTAACCTAGTTGTATACTTACCATACGTATTTTATTCTCATTGTTACGTATTGTATAAAATTATTAGATTACCATAACCCTTTTGTAATCTTCAAATTGAGTCTTCATCCCGAAAAATTTAAAGTATAAATCTCGCATACTTATTCGAATACATGTCTCCTTTTAAATTGTTAACTTGGAGTTTCTCTCACTCCAATAAAATGAAAATTCCAAAACTGGAGCTTGGAAAAAATTCCAGAAATTTACCTCGTCGTTCGAACTAAATGGCAACGTCATTTGAATGACTACCACGTGTCGCTCGAGCGAATTCGCGTGAGATGCCTATCTCGCTTGAACGACCTACGCGCGACTTCATGCAAGAGCTACTGTTTCTTCTTCTTCCCTAGAATTTCAGTGTTTTCCCACCATTTAAACATTCCAATTCAAAAACTTAAGCCAAAGAGCTACAACAAACTAAATGAAAAGTCTATATAAATTTAGAGGAAAGATAGGAGCATCTAATGCAAAGACCTACAATATCCACATCAGCTGCATCATGCCAAGCGACCCAAGTCTCTAAATCTAGTGACCCTCTGGATGAGCACCTAATATAATACATATATATATAGCAAGAGAGAAAAGAGATGCAAGAGACGGGTCAGAGCTCGATGTGTAAAAATATATTTTGCAAGTATTTAAAACTATTATAAAGCAAGTACTATGTGCACGTTAGACTCGTTCTCTCACATGAAGATCTCAGTTCTCTTCTATTGTGCACACCTAGCGCATATTTTATTTAGTACTAGTAACTCTACCCAAGCTATCTAGTTAAAGTCACTTAACACTCTTTACATCTAACAATAGTATTCCCGTATCACCCATACAATACTCCATAAGTAGTCTATCACATATTACTACCTATCACGTTTACTATATGACTATTTAAGTCTTTATCTCTTTAAGATTAAATTCATTTGTCTTCATTGCCATAACTACTAGTTTCTCTTTGAAGAATATCTCATATATATATATATATATATATATATATATATCAGTCCTGCACCCCCCGTTTAAATCCCATTAATGCTATTAATAAAATAATCATGTAACCGCGGGTTATCACCCATTGGTACACTTAATAAAATATCCTTTCACCCCCAGGTTATCACCCATTAGTGCGCTAAATAAAAACATTACACCCCCGGGTTATCACCCTTTAGTGTATTAACCAACATAACCTTACACCCTCGGGTTATCACCCATTAGTGCACTTAACAAAAATATTAAATAATAGGCATACACACATCCTATTAAAGTTTATACGTATTCCCCCAACCTAGTTGCATACTTACCATACGTATTTTATTCTCATTGTTACTTATTGTATAAAATTATTAGATTACCATAACCCTCTCGTAATCTTCAAAGTGAGTCTTCAGCCCGAAATATTTAAAGTATAAATCTCGCATACTTATTAGAATACCTGTCTCGTTTTAAATTGTTAACTTGCAGTTTCTCTCACTCTAATAAAATGGAAATTCCAAAACTGGACCTTGAAAAAAACTCCAAAAATTTACCTCGTCGCTCGAGATAGATGGCAACGTCGTTTGAATGACTACCACGTGTCGCTCGAGCGACTTACCACGAGATTCCTATCTCGCTTGAACGACCTACGCGCGAATTCATGCGAGACCTACTGTTTCTTCTTCTTCCCTAGAATTTCAGCGTTGTCCCACCATTTTAACCCTAAAACCTCTACTATTCATTCCCAAACACCCAAATAGCAAACCCAATTAATACTCTAACATATTCAGATGATTTCTAACAACCTAGAATCATTAAATCTTCATAATACATCAATTAAATACTAAATCCCCAAATTATTTAACAAGAGCCCTAGTTCTTAAATTAAGAGCATAACTCCAAATTAAACCTAGATTTGTTCATGGAAAATTATCATCAATTCGTGAATGTAATCCTATCTACATGAAAGGATTTAACCTCTTGAAATCTCAGTCCCAATATATGAATCATAACATCAATTTTCTTCAAAATTGACTTTCATAATTAATGGCCACCTACTCTAACATGAATACAATTATTACTAAAGTACGCAAGTAATAAACACTTGCCTCAAATTAATCGTCCAATTTCTTGATGTTGTTGGTATGGGTGTGTTCCTCTTGTTCTGATCTACACGATGGTGGTGATGGTTGTGCAAGATGGTGCTAATTAGGCCTTCCCTCTTGTAATTTTTTTCCCTCACACCCTGTGTGGCCGTTCCTTACTTTTGTATCTCTCAACCTTAATGGACCTCTCGTGACTGAATAATAAACTCCCAATTTTAGTCCATTTAATTCCTCCAAAAATCAAAATTACAAAATTTCCCCTACGGGTGCCGGCTTGGCCTAAAAATCTCCCTGAGTCTAAATAAAATACTCGGGTTGTGTTTTGTGACTATTTCGATCCTCCCGAACTCAATAGTGCACTCAAAATTACCATACGAGTTACTTAAAAATAATTTAATTTTATATTCCATTCAATTAGTTTGGACACGACTCACATGCATGTCCCGACTTAAAATACCAAACTATCGTATATTTCACTGTCGACAATTTATCAGATTCAGTAATTCAATATTACTTATTCACTCAGTAATATTCAATAATTCTCATTAATAAGTATTAACCCTTGTCACACTAGTTAATAATATTTTTTAAATCCGAATTAATTACCAATTAATTCTCGCATATTAATTTAATTAATCCCACAATAATAATTAATCACATAATTATTTAGGTTCTCAAAAATACGGGGTGTTACATACTTTCCCCCTAATAACGAAATTTCATCTCAAAATTTGGAAAGTAAGGCATACCTAGTACGAATAAATCTGGATACTTATCACGCATAATCGCCTCTCGCTCCCAAGTGGACTCCTCCACATTGTGATGATGCCACTGAACCCACACAAGTGGAACTACCTTTGACCTTAGTCTCCTCTCACTGTGATCTAGGATAGCCACTGGCCTCTCCTCATAAGAACTATTGGGATACAAATCGATCTCCTCTATCGCGATGTGAGTGTGGGTCAACTCATCCTGAAGATACCGCCTCAATGACGATATGTGAAATACATCATGAATACGGTGTAAGTGGTCCGGCAACCCAAGTCTATAAGCCACTGGTCCGATCCTCTAGGTAATAGAAAATGGTCCTACGTATCTCGAAGCTAATTTTCCTTTCTTCCCCAACCTCATCACCCCCTTCATAGGATATACTCTTAACAAAACTTTTCCCCCACAGTGAACTCTGTGTAGGACCTCTTAGCATCGGCGTAGCTTTTCTGTCTATCCTGGGCTATCCATATGCGACTTCGAATCATCTTGATCCTTCTCGATTAATCCTAGATTACCTCTGGCCCAAGTAACTTGTTGTCTCCCACCTCTAGCCAACAGGCTGGAGAACGACAAGGTCTCCCATATAATCCCTCGAATGGGGCCATGCCAATCGTGAACTGATAGGAGTTGTTATAAGCTAGCTCCACCGGTGGAAGGTACTGCTCCAAACATCCCCTAAAGTCAAGGATACACATGTGCAACATGTCCTCAAGCATCTGATTAGTACGCTCAGTCTTCCCATCGATCTATGGGTGATACGTTGTACTTAATCGCAACTCGGTACCCATGGCCTCCTAAAAATTCTCCCAAAAATGAGACACAAAAGTCTTGTCTCTATCTGACATGATATTAAGAGGCACACCATTCAGTCTCACTATCTCTGTAATAAATATCTAACCATACTATCCCGTAGTATAGTCTATCCTGAGTGGCAAAAAATGGGCCACCTTTATCAACCGGTCCACAATAACCCATATAGATACGTGCCCCCTCTACGAAGTAGGTAATCTGGTAATAAAATCTATGGAAATGCCCTCCCATTTCCACATAGGGATCTCTAATGACTGAAGTAAACCTGGTGGTCTCTGATGGTCCACTTTTACTAGTTGACAAGTGGTACACTTGGATACGAACTTTGCGATATCCCTTTTCATCCCACTCCACCAGTACTGTCACCTCATATCCTGGTACATCTTATTTCCGTCAGTATGTACCAAAAATCTGGACCCATGCGACTTCGTCATCACTGCATGTCAAAAGTACTCCCCCTCTGGAACCACGAGTCTCCCGTTGAAATGCAAGCCTCCCTCGGAACTCACTGAATAAGACTCGACTTTACTAGTTAAGAGTTGTCAAATCCTCTCCTAGCAAAAAGGGTATGTCACCTGTGCCTTGACCACCCTTGTCACTATCTACGGTGTGACGGTCATAACTGACATGAATGATCTCTCCACCACATCCTGGTGCCTTAGCTCCTTCCATTTTACCTTCCACACTTGAGTCATCTCGTCTACTGGCCTACGGCTCAACGTATCTGCAACTACATTAGCCTTTCCCGAGTGATAGTATACCTCAAATTGATAGTCTTTTACAAACTCTAGCCACCTGCGTTGATGCATATTCATCTCCTTCTACGTGAACAAGTACTATAGTGACTTATGGTCTGTAAATAGGAGAAAATGCTCTCCCAAAAGGTAATGCCTCCATATTCTGAGTGCAAACACGACTGTCGCTAACTCTAAGTCGTGTGTGGGGTAGTTCTTCTCATTAGGCTTAAGCTTTCGGGAAGTATAAGTTATAGCCGGATCCTTTTGTTGAAGCACACCCCCAAGTGCTAGTAAGGACGCATTAGTGTAGACTAGATACTCCACTCCCGACTTTGGCTGTGCTAACACTGGTGCTGAAGTCAGCTTGTACTTCAGCTCATCAAAAGCCAACTGGTAGGCATCATTCCAGACAAATGTCACTCCTTTGTGAGTCAAATGAGTTAATGGGCCCGCTATCCTCGAGAATCCCCGAATGAACCTCCTGTAGTATCCTGCTAGGCCCAAGAAACTACGTATCTCCGTCGACGTCTTGGGCTATCCCCACTCCCTCACCGCTGACACTTTTCGTAATTCTATGGATATCCCTCTATCCAAAATAATGTGCCCCAAAAAATGAACTTCCTTCAGCCAAAATTCACATTTCTCAAATTTCTCATACAACTCGGGCTAACGCAGTGTCTACAAAACCTGCCTTAAATTTTTGGCATGTTACTCTTCCATTTGAGAGTAAATCAGGATGTCATCTATGAAGATAATGACAAACTTATCCAAGAACCCTCTGAACACCCTGTTCATCAAGTCCATAAACACGGCTAGGGCGTTGGTTAGCCCAAAAGGCATAAATCTAAAATCGTAGGAACCATACCTCATCAAGAAGGTAGTCTTCAGCACATCCTGCTCCCGGATCCATAACTGATGGTATCCCGACCTCAAGTCAATCTTTGAGAAGAAAGAAGCTCCTCTCAACTGGTCGAATAAGTCATCGATTCGGGGCAATGGATACTTATTTTGTATCGTGACATTATTCAACTCACGGTAATAGACACACAACCAGGGCACCCCAAGGTGAAGTACTCCTACGACTAAACTCCTGTCCCAACAGCTGTTCTATCTGATCCCATAATTCCATCATCTCCGATGGAGCCATACGATAAGGTGCATGGGCTATCGGCCGAGTGCCCGACGTCAAATCTATGACAAAGTCTATCTCTCTACTAGATGGTAATCCCAGAATATCCTAGAACACATCAGTGAACTCCTGAACCACCGATATCGGATCAAGAGGTATCACCACCTCTTTAGAAGTCTCCTCCTCTATATAATGCAAATGCGTGGAAAATCCTCCCTCTGAACGAGGCATCACCACTAGGAACTTCTCCTGACCCGGTATAGCAAAAATGATACTCCTACTAAAACAATCAATCATAACCCTATATGCAACAAGCCAATCCATACTGATAATCGCATCATACTCGAACATCTCTAATACAAGCATGTCGACAGGTAAATTAAGTCTCCCAATCTCTATATCCACCCCTCGACATATAAGGATAATCGGTGAGACACTACCTAAAGGCGAATCTACACATGTAATAGTACTCTCTGCTGTATCTAATAACCCCATTGTACATGCAAACCTTGTGGTAATAAAAAAATGTGTGGCCCCCGTGTCAAATAAAATACGCCCCATAGTTCCCTGACTAGAAAACAAACCCTCAATCGCTGGTGGAGCCTGCGGAACTGCAACCTGGTAGAGGTTGTAGACTCATTCATACTGAAGTTGCCACTCCTGCACCGAAGCTACGGGTAATGCTGGAGCTGGTAGGGAGGCGGGAAAGATGGGTCTTTGGGGCTCCTGGTGAGCACCCTGCTGCCAAGGGACCATGTCCCTGTCGGGTTAATACTATTTTTAACTGTGCCAGATTCAGCACAGTTTAAAAAAATTTGGCACAGTTCAAAACCGTGCCAAAATATGATACACTTTTGCCAAATTTTTTATACATAAAAAATTAATTATTTGACAACACAAAATTCACAAATTAGTAATATTACGCGTTGTTAATAAAATAATGTACATACAAACTTCAAAATATTACAAGTCTTTAATAGCTCACAGGCCCAAAAAAAATTGGGCAGAGTTTCCTCTATTTTCTGAACATTCCAAAACTTGTTAATACAAAACCTGCCTAACATAAAGCCCGCAGGACAAAAAAATATAACAATTAACTTACAAAATCACGGACGGTCATAAAAAGTCAACAATAAAGCAACAAATGACCGTACGACCATGACACAAAAAAAAGGAATCATGAATAAACCCCTTGTTGTAAACCATTAAGTTCTTTGTGTGTTCCATGTGAATAAAATCCAACGATAAACTGTTATCCTGCAAAAAAATAATTTACAAATGTTTTTTTACTCAAACTAAAAAATTACATATATGAGTGGAAATTATCGTCACACTCTCAAACCAGGAGACCCGGGACTACGCGGTCAGTTCCTACAAGTTACATTGGTCCCATGCGAGGTGTTCGTGCCTTCTATGGGGTCGTTTGGGGTTTGGTTTCGGTTTTCACCCTTTAACGACATGTTTTTAACTCTAAGTGTGATTTTTGCAAATTATTGTCATACTCTCAAACCAGGAGACCCAAGATTATGCGATCAGTTCCTACAAGTTACATTGGTCCCGTACGAGGTGTTCGTGCCTCCTAGAGGGTCCTTTGGGGGTTGGTTTGGGTTTTCACCCTTTAATGTCATGTTTTTAACTCTAAGTGTTATTTTGGCAAATTATCGTCATACTCTCAAACCGAGAGACCCGGGACTACGCGGTCAGTTCCTACAAGTTACATTTGTCTCGGGCGAGGTGTTCGTGCCTCCTACGGGTTCGTTTGGGGGCTGGTTTGGGTTTTTTCCCTTTAACGGCTTTTTTTTAAGTTCAAGTGTTAATTTTTGTAAATTATCATCATACTCTCAAACCGGGAGACCTGAGACTACCCGATCAGTTCCTACAAGTTACATTGGTTTCGTGCGAGGTGTCCGTACCTCCTACGGGGTCATTTGGGGGTTGGTTTGGGTTTTCACTTTAAGGGCATGTTTTTAGCTCTAAGTGTGATTTTTATAAATTATCATCATACTCTCAAACCGGGAGACCCGAGACTACCCGATCAGTTCCTACAAGTTACATTGGTTTCGTACGAGGTGTTCATGCCTCCTACGAGGTCATTTGGGGGTTGGTTTGGGTTTTCACCCTTTAACGACATGTTTTTAACACTAAGTGTGATTTTTACAAATTATCGGCATACTCTCAAACCGAGAGACCCGGGACTACGCGGTCAGTTCCCACAAGTTACATTGGTCCCGTGTGAGGTGTTCGTGCCTCCTACGGGGTCGTTTGGGGGCTGGTTTGGGTTTTCACCCTTTGACGGCTTGTTTTTAAGTCTAAGTGTGATTTTTTCAAATTATCGTCATACTCTCAAACCGGGAGACCCTGGACTACACGGTCAGTTCGTACAAGTTACATTGGTCCCCTACGAGGTGTTCGTGCCTCCAATGGGGTCGTTTGGGGGTTGGTTTGGGTTTTCACCCTTTAACGACTTGTTTTTAACTCTAAATGTGATTTTTACAAATTATCGTCATACTCTCAAACCGGCAGACTCGGGACTATGCGGTTAGTTCCTACAAGTTACATTGGTCCCATGCGAGGTGTTCGTGCCTCCTACGGGGTCGTTTGGGGGCTGGTTTGGGTTTTCACCCTTTAACGACATGTTTTTAACTCTAAGTGTGATTTTTGCAAATTATCATCATACTCTCAAATCGAGAGACCCGAGACTACGCGGTTAGTTCCTACAAGTTACATTGGACCCATGCGAGGTGTTCGAGCCTCGTACGGGGTCGTTTGGGGGCTGGTTTGGGTTTTCACCCTTTAACGACATGTTTTTAACTCTAAGTATGATTTTTGCAAATTTTCGTCATACTCTCAAATCAGGAGACCTGGGACTACGTGGTCAGTTCCTACAAGTTACATTGATCCCGTGCGAGGTGTTCGTGCCTTATACGGGGTCGTTTGGGAGTTGGTTTTGGTTTTCACCCTTTAACGGCATGTTTTTAACTCTAAGTGTGATTTTTGCAAACTATCATCATACTCTCAAATCGGGAGACCCGGGACTATGCGATCAGTTCCTACAAGTTACATTGGTCCCGTGCGAGGTATTCGTGCCTCCTACGGGGTCGTTTGGGGGTTGGTTTGGGTTTTCACCCTTTAATGATATGTTTTTAACTCCAAGTGTTATTTTTACAAATTATCGTCGTACTCTCAAATCGAGAGACCCGAGACTACGCATTCAGTTTCTACAAGCTACATTGGTCCCGTACGAGGTGTTCGTGCCCCCTACGGGGTCGTTTGGGGGTTGGTCTGGGTTTTCACCCTTTAACGGCTTGTTTTTAAGTTAAGTGTGATTTTTGCAAATTATCATCATATTCTTAAACTGGGAGACCCGAGACTACGCGGTCAGTTACTAAAAGTTATATTGGTCCCGTGCGAGGTGTTCGTGCCTCCTACGGGGTCGTTTGGGGGTTGGTTTGGGTTTTCACCCTTTAATGGCATGCTTTTAACTCTAAGTGTGATTTTTGCAAAGTATAATCATACTCTCAAACCTTGAGACCGGGGACTACGCGGTCACTTCGTACAAGTTACATTGGTCCTGTACGAGGTGTTCGTGCCTCATACGAGGTCGTTTGGGGGCTAGTTTGGGTTTTCACCCTTTAACGTCATGTTTTTAACTCTAAGTGTGATTTTTGCAAATTATCATCATAATCTCATATCGGGAAACCCGGGACTACGCGGTCAGTTCTGACAAGTTACATTGGTCCCGTACGAGGTGTTCGTGCCTCGTACGGGGTCGTTTGGGGGTTGGTTTGGGTTTTCATCCTTTAACGGCTTGTTTTTAGGTCTAAGGGTGATTTTTACAAATTATCATTATACTCTAAAAATGGGAAACCCGGGACTACGCGATCAGTTCCTACAAGTTACATTGGTCCCGTGCGACGTGTTCGTGCCCCCTACGGGGTCGTTTGGGGGCTGGTTTGGGTTTTCACCCTTTAACGACTTATTTTTAAGTTAAGTGTGATTTTTGCAAATTTTCATCATATCCTTAAACTGGCAGACCCGAGACTACGCGGTCAGTTCAAACAAGTTACATTGGTCCCGTGCGATGTGTTCATGACCCCTACGGGGTCATTTGCGGGGTGGATTGGGTTTTCACCCTTTAACGACTTGTTTTTAAGTTTAAGTGTTGATTTTTGCAAATTATCGTCATACTCTCATAGCGGGAGATCCGGGACTACGAGGTCAGTTCCTACAAGTTACATTGGTCCTGTGCGAGGTGTTCGTGCCTCCTACGGGGTCGTTTGGGGGTTGGTTTGGGTTTTCACCGTTTAACGGCATGTTTTTAAGTCTAAGTGTGATTTTTTCAAATTATCGTCATACTCTCAAACCGAGAGACCCTGGACCACACGGTCAGTTCGTACAAGTTACATTGGTCCCCTACGAGGTGTTCATGCCTCCAACAGGGTCGTTTGGGGCTTGGTTTGGGTTTTCACCCTTTAACGAGATGTTTTTTTACTCTAAATGTGATTTTTAGAAATTATCGTCATACTCTCAAACCAGCAGACCCGGGACTACGCGGTCAGTTCCTACAAGTTACAATGGTCCCGTGTGAGTTGTTCGTCCCTCCTACGCGGGGGCTAGTTAACGGCATGTTTTTAACTCTAAGGGTGATTTTTACAAATTATTGTCATACTCTCTAACCGGGAGACCGGGACTACGCGGTCGGTTCATATAAGTTACATTGGTCCCGTGCGAGGTGTTTCTGCCTCCTATGGGGTCGTTTGGGGGCTGGTTTGGATTTTCACCCTTTAACGACATGTTTTTAACTCTAAGTGTATTTTTGCAAATTATCATCATACTCTCAAACCGAGAGATCCAGGACTACGCGATCAGTTCCTACAAGTTACATTGTCCCCGTACGAGGTGTTCGTGCCTCCTATATCGTCATATATCGTCATATTCTCAAACAGTAGGTTTTTAATCAATTTAGAACGTTTATGGATTTTAGAAAATTTTAACATAGTTTCATTTATTTATTCGTCAAATCCAACATGTTTTAACATTTGAAATAAACTCAACAGCAACTGCAAATTCCAAAACCAAACCACCAACAAGTCCCTTCCACCAATTTAACTAAATAAGCTCATGAAGAAAGCCATGAAGTGATTTTCAAACTTTAAAAGGAATGATCAGATTTAGAATGAAAAAGATAAACTATAAATATTGAGTAGAAATAATTCATTGCATTTTAAAAGGTTAATAAATGGGTACTAAATAATAGTTACTTGTAGTAACATGATTAAGATTGGATGGAAGTGGCCTGAGTTGAACATTTGTAAAACAAAACCAAATAAATCATTGGCTGCCTCGGTCAGTTCCTACAAATTATATTGGTCCCGTGCGAGGTGTTCGTGCCTCCTACGGGGTCGTTTGGGGGTTGGTTTGGGCTTTCACCCTTTAACGGCATGCTTTTAACTCTAAGTGTGATTTTTACAATTTATCGTCATACTCTCAAACCTTGAGACCGGGGACTACGCGGTCAGTTCGTACAAGTTACATTGGTCATGTACGAGGTGTTCGTGCCTCATACAAGGTCGTTTGGGGGCTGGTTTGGGTTTTCACCCTTTAACGTCATGTTTTTAACTCTAAGTGTGATTTTTGTAAATTATCATCATACTCTAATATCAGGAGACCCGGGACTACGCGGTCAGTTCTGACAAGTTACATGGGACCCGTGCGAGGTGTTCGTGCCTCGTACGGGGTCGTTTGGGGGTTGGTTTGGGTTTTCATCCTTTAACGGCTTGTTTTTAGGTCTAAGTGTGATTTTTACAAATTATCATTATACTCTCAAATTGGGAAACCTTGGACTACGCGATCAGTTGCTACAAGTTACATTGGTCCCGTGCGAGGTGTTCGTGCCCCCTACGGGGTCGTTTGGGGGCTGGTTTGGGTTTTCACCCTTTAACGACTTATTTTTAAGTTAAGTGTGATTTTTGCAAATTTTCATCATATTCTTAAATTGGGAGAACCGAGACTACGCGGTCAGTTCCAACAAGTTACATTGGTCCCGTGCGAGGTGTTCGTGACCCCTACGGAGTCGTTTGCGGGGTGGTTTGGGTTTTCACCCTTTAACGACTTGTTTTTAAGTTTAAGTGTTGATTTTTACAAATTATCGTCATACTCTCATAGCGGGAGATCCGGGACTACGCGGCCAGTTCCTACAAGTTACATTGGTCCCGGGCGAGGTGTTCGTGCCGCCTAAAGGGTCGTTTGGGGGTTGGTTTGGGTTTTCACCGTTGAACGGCATGCTTTTAACTCTAAGTTTGATTTTTGCAGATTATCATCATACTCTCAAATCGGGAGACCCGAGGCTACGCGGTCTGTTCCTACAAGTTACATTGGTCCCGTGCGAGGTGTTCGTGCCCCCTACGGGGTCGTTTAGGGTCTGGTTTGGGTTTTCACCCTTTAACGGCACGTTTTTAACTCTAAGTGTGATTTTTGCAAATTATCGTCATACTCTCAAATCAGGAGACCTGGGACTACGTGGTCAGTTCCTACAAGTTACATTGATCCCGTGCGAGGTGTTCGTGCCTCCTACGGGGCCGTTTGGGGGCCAGTTAATGACATATTTTTAACTCTAAGTGTGATTTTTATAAATTATTGTCATACTCTCAAACCGAGAGACCGGGACTACGCGGTCGGTTCCTACAAGTTACATTGGTCCCGTGTGAGGTGTTCGTGCCTCCTGCGGGGTCGTTTGGGGGCTGGCTTGGGTTTCACCCTTTGACGGCTAGTTTTTAAGTCTAAGTGTGATTTTTTCAAATTATCGTCATACTCTCAAACCAGGAGACCCTGGACTACACGGTCAGTTCGTACAAGTTACATTTGTCCCCTACGAGGTGTTCGTGCCTCCAACGTGCTCGTTTGGGGGTTGGTTTGGGTTTTCACACTTTAACGACTTGTTTTTAACTCTAAATGTGATTTTTACAAATTATTGTCATACTCTCAAACCGGCAGACTCGGGACTATGCGGTCAGTTCCTACAAGTTACATTGGTCCCTTGCGAGGTGTTCGTGCCTCCTAAAGGATCGTTTGGGGGCTGGTTTGGGTTTTCACCCTTTAACGATATGTTTTTAACTCTAAGTGTGATTTTTGCAAATTATCGTCATACTCTCAAACCGAGAGACCCGAGACTACGCTGTTAGTTCCTACAAGTTACATTGGACCCATGCGAGGTGTTCGAGCCTCGTACGGGGTCGTTTGGGGGCTGGTTTGGGTTTTCACCCTTTAACGGCATGTCTTTAACTCTAAGTGTGATTTTTGCAAATTATCGTCATACTCTCAAATCGGGAGACCCGGGACAACACGGTCAATTCCTAAAAGTTATATTGGTCCTGTACGAGGTGTTCGTGCCTCCTACGGGGTCGTTTGGGGGTTGGTTTGGGTTTTCACCCTTTAATGGCATACTTTTAACTCTAAGTGTGATTTTTACAAATTATCATCATACTCTCAAACCTTGAGACCGGGGACTATGCAGTCAGTTCGTACAAGTTACATTGGTCTTGTACGAGGTGTTCGTGCCTCATACGGGGTCGTTTGGGGGCTGGTTTCGGTTTTTACCCTTTAACGTCATGTTTTTAACTCTAAGTGTGATTTTAGCAGATTATCATCATACTCTCACATCGGGAGACCCGGGACTACGCGGTCAGTTCGGACAAGTTACATTGCTCCCGTGCGAGGTGTTCATGCCTCGTACAGGGTCGTTTGGGGGTTGGTTTTGGGTTTTCATCCTTTAACGGCTTGTTTTTAGGTCTAAGTGTGATTTTTACAAATTATCATTATACTCTCAAATTGGGAAACCCGGGACTACGCGATCAGTTCCTACAAGTTATATTGGTCCCGTGCGAGGTGTTCGTGCCCCCTACGGGGTCGTTTGTGGGCTGGTTTGGGTTTTCACCCTTCAATGACTTATTTTTAAGTTAGGTCTGATTTTCTCAATTTTTCATCATATTCTTAAACTGGGAGACCCGAGACTACGCGGTAAGTTCCAACAAGTTACATTGGTGCAGTGCGAGGTGTTCGTGACCCCTAAGGGGTCATTTGCGGGGTGGCTTGGGTTTTCACCCTTTAACGACTTGTTTTTAATTTTAAGTGTTGATTTTTGCAAATTATCATCATACTCTCATACCGGGAGATCTGGGACTACGCGGTCAGTTCCTACATGTTACATTGGTCCTGTGCGAGGTGTTCGTGCCTCCTACGGGGTCGTTTGGGGGTTGGTTTGGGTTTTCACCGTTTAACGACATGTTTTTAACTATAAGTGTGATATTTGCAGATTATCGTCATACTCTCAAATCGGGAGACCCGAGGCTACGCGGTCAGTTCCTACAAGTTACATTGGTCTAGTGCGAGGTGTTCGTGCCCTCTACGAGGTGGTTTGGGGTCTGGTTTGGGTTTTCACCCTTTAACGGCATATTTTTATCTCTATGTGTGATTCTTACAAATTATCGTCATACTCTCAAACCGGGAGACCCGGGACTACGTGGTCAGTTCCTACAAGTTACATTGATCCCGTGCGAGGTGTTCGTGCCTCCTAAGGGGTCGTTTGGGGGCTAGTTAACGACATGTTTTTAACTCTAAGTGTGAGTTTCACAAATTATTGTCATACTCTCAAATCGGGAGATCGGGACGACACGGTCGGTTCCTACAAGTTTCATTGGTCCCGTGCGAGGTGTTCGTGCCTCCTACGGGGTCATTTAGGGGCTGGTTTGGATTTTCACCCTTTAACGACATGTTTTTATCTCTAAGTGTATTTTTGCAAATTATCGTCATATTCTCAAATCGAGAGATCCGGGACTACGCGGTCAGTTCCTACATGTTACATTGGTCTCGTGCGAGGTGTTCGTGCCTCCTATATCGTCATATATCGTCATATTCTCTAACGGTATGTTTTTATTCAATTTAGAACGTTTATGGATTTTAGAAAATGTTCACATTGTTTCATTTGTTTATTCGTTAAATACAACATGTTTTAACAATTAAAATAAACTCAACAGCAAGTGCAAATTCCAAAACCAAACCACCAACAAGTCCCTTCCACCAATTTAACTAAATAAGCTCATAAAGTAATCCATGAAGTGATTTTCAAACTTTAAAAGGAATGATCAGATATAGAATGAAAAACATAAACTATAAATATTGAGTATAAATAATTCATTGCATTTTAAAAAGTTAATAAATGGGTACTAAATAATAGTTACCTGTAGTAACTTGATTAAGATTTAATGGAACTGGCCTGAGTTGAACATTTGTAAAACAAAACCAAACAAATCATTGGCTGCCTCGGTCAGTTCCTACAACTTATATTGGTCCTGTGCGAGGTGTTCGTGCCTCCTACGCGGTCGTTTGGAGGTTGGTTTGAGTTTTCACCCTTTAATGGAATGCTTTTAACTCTAAGTGTGATTTTTGCAAATTATCATAATACTCTCAAACCTTGAGACCGGGGGCTACGCGGTCAGTTTGTACAAGTTACATTGGTCCTGTACGAGGTGTCCGTGCCTCATACGGGGTTGTTTGGGGGCTGGTTTGGGTTTTCACCCTTTAACGTCATGTTTTTAACTCTAAGTGTTATTTTTGCAAATTATCATCATACTCTCACATCGGGAGACCCTGGACTATGCGATCAGTTCTGACAAGTTACATTGGTCCCGTGCGAGGTGTTCGTGCCTCGTACGAGGTCGTTTGGGGGTTGGTTTGGGTTTTCATCCTTTAACGACTTGTTTTTAGGTCTAAGTGTGGTTTTTACAAATTATCATTATACTCTCAAATTGGGAAACCCGAGACTACGCGATCAGTTCCTACAAGTTACATTGCTCCCGTGCGAGGTGTTCGTGCCCCCGATGTTTGGGTTTTCACCCTTTAACGACCTATTTATGAGTTAAGTGTGATTTTCGCAATTTTTTGTCATATTTTTAAATTGGGAGACCCGAGACTACGCGGTCAGTTCCAACAAGTTACATTGGTCCCGTGCGAGGTGTTCGTGGCCCCTACGGGGTCATTTGCAGGGGGGGTTGAGTTTTCACCCTTTAACGACTTGTTTTTAAGTTTAAGTGTTGGTTTTTGCAAATTATCATCATACTCTCATACCGGGAGATCCGGGACTACACGGTCAGTTCCTACAAGTTACATTGGTCCCGTGCGAGGTGTTCGTGCCTCCTGCAGGGTCGTTTGGGTGTTGGTTTGGGTTTTCACCGTTTAACGGCATGTTTTTAACTCTAAGTGTGATTTTTTCAGATTATCGTCATACTCTCAAATCGGAAGACCCGAGGCTACGCGGTCAGTTCCTACAAGTTAAATTGGTCCCGTACGAGGTGTTCGTACCCCCTACGGGGTCGTTTGGGGTCTGGTTTGGGTTTTCACCCTTTAATGGCACGTTTTTAACTCTAAGTGGGATTTTTGAAAATTATCGTCATACTCTCGAACCGGGAGACCTGGGACTACGTGGTCAGTTCCTACAAGTTACATTGATCCTGTGTGAGGTGTTCGTGCCTCCTACGGGGTCGTTTGGGGGCTAGTTAACGACATGTTTTTAACTCTAAGTGTGATTTTTACAAATTATGGTCATACTCTCTAACCGGGAGACCGGGACGACACGGTCGGTTCCTACAAGTTACATTGGTCCCGTGCGAGGTGTTCGTGCCTCCTACGGGTTCATTTGGGGGCTGGTTTGGGTTTTCACCCTTTGACGACATGTTTTTAACTCTAAGTGTATTTTTGCAAATTATTGTCATACTCTCAAACCGTGAGATCCGGGACTAGGCGGTCAGTTCCTACAAGTTACATGGGTCCCGTGCGAGGTGTTCGTACCTCCTATATCATCATATATCGTCATATTCTCTAACGGTATGTTTTTAATCAATTTAGAGCATTTATAGATTTTAGAAAATTTTGACATAGTTTCATTTGTTTATTCGTTAAACCCAACATGTTTTAACATTTAAAATAAACTCAACAGCAACTGCAAATTCCAAAACCAAATCACCAACAAGTCCCTTCCACCAATTTAACAAAATAAGCTCATAAAGTAAACCATGAAGTGATTTTCAAACTTTAAAGGGAATGATCAGATATAGAATGAAAAACATAAACTATAAATATTGAGTATAAATAATTCATTGCATTTTAAAAGGTTAATAAATGGGTACTAAATAATAGTTACCCGTAGTGACTTGATTAAGATTGGATGGAACTGGCCTGAGTTGAACATTTGTAAAATAAAACCAAACAAATCATTGGCTGCCTCGGTCAGTTCCTACAAGTTGTATTGGTCCAGTGCGAGGTGTTCGTGCCTCTTACGGGGTCGTTTGGTGGTTGGTTTGGGTTTTCACCCTTTAACGGCATGCTTTTAACTCTAAGTGTGATTTTTGAAAATTATCGTCATACTCTCAAACCTTGAGACCGGGGACTACGTGGTCAGTTCGTACAAGTTACATTGGTCCTGTACGAGATGTTCGTGCCTCATACGGAGTCGTTTGGGGGCTGGTTTGGGTTTTCACCCTTTAACGTCATGTTTTAACTCTAAGTGTGATTTTTGCAAATTTTCATCATACTCTTATATTGGGAGACTCGGGACTACGCGGTCAGTTCTGACAAGTTACATTGGTCCCGTGCGAGGTGTTCGTGCCTCGTACGGGGTTGTTTGGGTTTTCATCCTTTAACGACTTGTTTTTAGGTCTAAGTGTGATTTTTACAAATTATCACTATACTCTCAAATTGGGAAACTCGGGACTACGCGATCAGTTCCTACAAGTTACATTGGTCCCGTGCGAGGTGTTCGTGCCCCCTACGGGGTCGTTTGGGGGCTGGTTTGGGTTTTCACCATTTAACGATTTATTTTTAAGTTAAGTGTGATTTTCGCAAATTTTCGTCATATTCTTAAACTATGAGACCCGAGACTACGCGGTCAGTTCCAACAAGTTACATTTGTCCCATGCGAGGTGTATGTGACCCCTACGGGGTCATTTGCGGGGTGGCTTGGGTTCTCACCTTTTAACGACTTGTTTTTAAGTTTAATTGTTGATTTTTGCAAATTATGGTCATACTCTCACACCGGGAGATCCGGGACTATGCGGTCAGTTCCTATAAGTTACATTGGTCCCGTGCGATGTGTTCGTGCCTCCTATGGGGTCGTTTGGGGGTTTGTTTTGGTTTTCACCGTTTAACGACATGTTTTTAACTCTAAGTGTGATTTTTGTAGATTATCGTCATACTCTCAAATCGGGAGACCCGAGGCTACGCGGTCAGTTCCTACAAGTTACATTAGTCCCGTACGAGGTGTTCTTGCCCCCTACGGGGTCTTTTGGGGTTTGGTTTGGGTTTTCACCCTTTAACGGCACGTTTTTAACTCGAAGTGTATCTTTTCAAATTATCATCATACTCTCAAACCGGGAGACCCGGGAGTACGTGGTCAATTCCTACAAGTTACATTGATCCCGTGCGAGGTGTTCGTGCCTCCTACGGGGTCGTTTGGGGGCTAATTAACGACATGTTTTTAACTCTAAGTGTGATTTTTACAAATTATTGTCATACTCTCAAACCGGGAGATCGAGACTACTCGGTCGGTTCCTACAATTTACATTGGTCCCGTGCGAGGTGTTCGTGCCTCCTACGGGGTCGTTTAGGGGCTGGTTTGGGTTTTCACCCTTTAACGACATGTTTTTAACTCTAAGTGTATTTTTGCAAATTATTGTCATACTCTCAAACCGTGAGATCCGCGACTACGCGGTCAGTTCCTACAAGTTACATGGGTCCCGTGCGAGGTGTTCGCACCTCCTATATCATCATATATCGTCATATTCTCTAACGGTATGTTTTTAATCAATTTAGAACATTTATGGATTTTAGAAAATTTTGACATAGTTTCATTTGGGGGTTGGTTTGGGTTATCACCCTTTAATGGAATGATTTTAACTCTAAGTGTGATTTTTGCAAATTATCATCATACTATCAAACCTTGAGACCGGGGGCTACGCGGTCAGTTCGTACAAGTTACATTGGTCCTGTACGAGGTGTCCGTGCCTCATACGGGGTTGTTTGGGCGCTGGTTTGGGTTTTCACCCTTTAACGTCATGTTTTTAACTCTAAGTGTGATTTTTGCAAATTATCATCATACTCTCACATCGGGAGACCCTGGACTACGCGATCAGTTCTGACAAGTTACATTGGTCCCGTGCGAGGTGTTCGTGCCTCGTACGAGGTCGTTTGGGGGTTGGTTTGGGTTTTCATCCTTTAACGACTTGTTTTTAGGTCTAAGTGTGGTTTTTACAAATTATCATTATACTCTCAAATTGGGAAACCCGAGACTACGCAATCAGTTCCTACAAGTTACATTGGTCCTGTGCGAGGTGTTCATGCCCCCTACGGGGGTGTTTGTGCCCCCTACGGTGTTCGTGCCCCCTATGTTTGGGTTTTCACCCTTTAACGACCTATTTATAAGTTAAGTGTGATTTTCGCAAATTTTTGTCATATTCTTAAATTGGGAGACCCGAGACTACGCGGTCAGTTCCAACAAGTTACATTGGTCCCGTGCGAGGTGTTCGTGGCCCCTACGGGGTCATTTGCAGGGGGGGTTGAGTTTTCACCCTTTAACGACTTGTTTTTAAGTTTAAGTGTTGATTTTTGCAAATTATCGTCATACTCTCATACCGGGAGATCCGGGACTACGCGGTCCGTTCCTACAAGGTACATTGGTCCCGTGCGAGGTGTTCGTGCCTCCTACATGGTCGTTTGGGTGTTGGTTTTGGTTTTCACCGTTTAACGGCATGTTTTTAACTCTAAGTGTGATTTTTGCAGATTATCGTCATACTCTCAAATCGGAAGACCCGAGGCTACGCGGTCAAATCCTACAAGTTACATTGGTCCCGTGCGAGGTGTTCGTACCCCCTACGGGGTCGTTTGGGGTCTGGTTTGGGTTTTCACCCTTTAACGGCACGTTTTTAACTCGAAGTGGGATTTTTGCAAATTATCATCATACTCTCGAACCGGGAGACCCGGGAGTACGTGGTCAGTTCCTACAAGTTACATTGATCCCGTGCGAGGTGTTCGTGCCTCCTACGGGGTCGTTTGGGGGCTAGTTAACGACATGTTTTTAACACTAAGTGTGATTTTTACAAATTATAGTCATACTCTCAAACCGGGAGACCGGGACGACACGGTCGGTTCCTACAAGTTACATTGGTCCCGTGCGAGGTGTTCGTGCCTCTTACGGGTTCATTTGGGGGCTGGTTTGGGTTTTCACCCTTTAACGACATGTTTTTAACTCTAAGTGTATTTTTGCAAATTATTGTCATACTCTCAAACCGTGAGATCCGGGACTACGCGGTCAGTTCCTACAAGTTACATGGGTCCCGTGCGAGGTGTTCCTACCTACTATATCATCATATATCGTCATATTCTCCAACGGTATGTTTTTAATCAATTTAGAACATTTATGGATTTTAGAAAATTTTGACATAGTTTCATTTGTTTATTCGTTAAACCCAACATGTTTTAACATTTAAAATAAACTCAACAGCAACTGCAAATTCCAAAACCAAATCACCAACAAGTCCCTTCCACCAATTTAACAAAATAAGCTCATAAAGTAAGCCATGAAGTGATTTTCAAACTTTAAAGGGAATGATCAGATATAGAATGAAAAAGATAAACTATAAATATTGAGTAGAAATAATTCATTGCATTTTAAAAGGTTAATAAATGGGTACTAAATAATAGTTACCCGTAGTGACTTGATAAAGATTGGATGGAACTGGCCTGAGTTGAACATTTGTAAAACAAAAGCAAACAAATCATTGGCTGCCTCGGTCAGTTCCTACAAGTTATATTGGTCCCGTGCGAGGTGTTCGTGCCTCCTACGGGGTCGTTTGGGGGTTGGTTTGGGTTTTCACCTTTTAATGGCATGCTTTTAACTCTAAGTGTGATTTTTACAAATTATCATCATACTCTTAAACCTTGAGACCGGGTACTACGCGGTCAGTTCGTACAAGTTACATTGGTCCTGTACGAGATGTTTGTGCCTCATACGGGGTCGTTTGAGTGCTGGTTTGGGTTTTCACCCTTTAACATCATGTTTTTAACTCTAAGTGTGATGTTTGCAAATTATCATCATACTCTCATATCGGGAGACCCGGGCCTACACGGTCAGTTCTGACAAGTTACAATGGTCCCGTGCGAGGTATTCGTGCCTCTTACAGGTTTGTTTGGCTGTTGGTTTGGGTTTTCATCCTTTAACGGCTTGTTTTTAGGTCTAAGTGTGATTTTTACAAATTATCATTATACTCTCAAATTGGGAAACTTGGGACTACGCGATCAGTTCCTACAAGTTACATTGGTCCCGTGCGAGGTGTTCGTGCCCCCTACCGGGTCGTTTGGGGGCTGGTTTGGGTTTTCACCCTTTAACGACTTATTTATAAGTTAAGTGTGATTTTCGCAAATTTTCGTCATATTCTTAAACTGGGAGACCCGAGACTACGCGGTAATTTCCAACAAGTTACATTGGTCCCGTGCGAGGTGTTCGTGATGCCTACGAGGTCATTTGCGGGGTGGCTTGGGTTTTCACCCTTTAACGACTTGTTTTTAAGTTTAATTGTTGATTTTTGCAAATTATCGTCATACTCTCATACCGGGAGATCCGGGACTACGCGGTCAGTTCCTACAAGTTACATTGGTCATGTGCGAGGTGTTCGTGCCTCCAACGGGTTCGTTTGGGGGTTGGTTTGGGTTTTCACCGTTTAACAGCATGTTTTTAACTCTAAGTGTGATTTTTGCAGATTATCGTCATACTCTCAAATCGGGAGACCCGAGGCTACGCGATCAGTTCCTACATGTTACATTGGTCCCGTGCGAGGTGTTCGTGCCCCTACGGGGTCGTTCGGGGGCTGGTTTGGGTTCTCACCCTTTAACGACATGTTTTTAACTCTAAGTGTATTTTTGCAAATTATCGTCATACTCTCAAACCAAGAGATCCGGGACTACGCGGTCAGTTACTACAAGTTACATTGGTCCCGTGCGAGGTGATCGTGCCTCCTATATCGTCATATATCGTCATATTCTCTAACGGTATGTTTTTAATCAATTTAGAACGTTTATGGATTTTAGAAAATTTTGACATAGTTTCATTTGTTTATTCGTTAAATCCAACATGTTTTAACATTTAAAATAAACTCAACAGCAACTGCAAATTCCAAAACCAAACCACCAACAAGTCCCTTCCTCCAATTTAACTAAATAAGCTCATAAAGTAAGCCATGAAGTGATTTTCAAACTTTAAAAGGAATGATCAGATATAGAATGAAAAAGATAAACTATAAATATTGAGTAGAAATAATTCATTGCATTTTAAAAGGTTAATAAATGGGTAGTAAATAATAGTTACCTGTAGTAACTTGATTAAGATTGGATGGAACTGGCCTGAGTTGAACATTTGTAAAACAAAACCAAACAAATCATTGGTTGCCTCAGTCAGTTCCAACAAGTTATATTGCTCCCGTGCGAGGTGTTCGTGCCTCCTACGGGGTCGTTTGGGGGTTGGTTTGGGTTTGCACCCTTTAACGACATGCTTTTAACTCTAAGTGTGATTTTTGCAAATTATCGTAATACTCTCAAACCTTGAGACCGGGGACTACGTGGTCAGTTCGTACAAGTTACATTGGTCCTGTATGAGGTGTTCGTGCCTCATACGGGGTCGTTTGGGGACTGATTTGGGTTTTCACCCTTTAACATCATGTTTTTAACTCTAAGCGTGATTTTTTACAAATTATCATCATACTCTCATATCGGGAGACCCGAGACTACGCGGTCAGTTCTGACAAGTTACATTGGTCCCGTGCGAGGTGTTCGTGCCTCGTACGGGGTCGTTTGGGGGTTGGTTTGTGTTTTCATCCTTTAACGGCTTGTTTGTAGGTATAAGTGTGATTTTTACAAATTATCATTATACTCTCAAATCGGGAAACCTGGGACTACGCGATTAGTTCCTACAAGTTCCATTGGTGCCATGCGAGGTGTTCGTGCCCCCTACGGGTTCGTTTGGGGGCTGGTTTGGGTTTTCACCATTTAATGACTTATTTTTAAGTTAAGTGTGATTTACGCAAATTTTCATCATATTCTTAAACTGGAAGACCCGAGACTACGCGGTCAGTTCCAACAAGTTACATTTGTCCCGTGCGAGGTGTTCGTGAACCCTACGGGTCATTTGCGGGGTGTCTTGGGTTTTCACCCTCTAATGACTTGTTTTTAAGTTTAAGTGTTGATTTTTGCAAATTATCATCATACTCTCATAGCGGGAGATCCGGGACTACGCGGTCACTTCCTACAAGTTACATTGGTCCCGTGCGAGGTGTTCGTGCCTCCTACGGGGTCGTTTGGGGTCTGGTTAATGGCATGTTTTTAACACTAAGTGTGATTTTTATAAATTATCATCATACTCTCAAACCGGCAGACCGAGGACTACGCGGTCAGTTCTTACAAGTTACATTGGTCCTGTGCGAGGTGTTCCTGCCTCCTACGAGGTCGTTTGGGGCTGGTTTGGGTTTTCACCGTTTAATGGCATGTTTTTAACTCTAAGTGTGATTTTTGGAAATTATCGTCATACTCTCAAATTGGGAGACCCGGGATTACGCGGTCAGTTCCTACAAGTTATATTGGTCTCGTGCGAGGTGTTCGTGCCTCATACGGGGTCGTTTGGGGGATGGTTTGGGTTTTCACCCTTTAACTTTATGTTTTTAACTCTAAGTGTGATTTTTGCAAATTATCATCATACTCTCATATCGAGAGACCCAGGACTACGCGGTCAGTTCGTACAAGTTACATTGGTCCTATACGAGATGTTCGTGCCTTATACGGGGTCGTTTGGGTGCTGGTTTGGGTTTTCACCCTTTAACATCATGTTTTTAACTCTAAGTGTGATGTTTGAAAATTATCTTCATACTCTCATATCGGGAGACTCGGGACTATGCGGTCAGTTATGACAAGTTACATTGGTCCTGTGCAAGGTGTTCGTGCCTCGTACGGGGTCGTTTGGCCGTTGGTTTGGGTTTTCATCTTTTAACGGCTTGTTTTTAGGTCTAAGTGTGATTTTTATAAATTATCATTATACTCTCAAATTGGGAGATCCGGGACTACGCGGTCAGTTCCTACAAGTTACATTGGTCATGTGCGAGGTGTTCGTGCCTCCTACGGGGTCGTTTGGGGGCTGGTTTGGGTTTTCACCGTTTAACGGCATGTTTTTAACTCTAAGTGTGATTTTTGCAGATTATCGTCATACTCTCAAATCGGGAGACCCGAGGCTACGCGGTCAGTTCCTACAAGTTACATTGGTCCCGTGCGAGGTGTTCGTGCCCCCTATGGGGTCGTTTGGGGTCTGGTTTAGGTTTTCACCCTTTAACGGTACGTTTTTAACTCTAAGTGTGATTTTTGCAAATTATTGTCATACTCTCAAACCGGTAGATCCGGGACTATGTGGCCAGTTCCTACAAGTTACATTGATCCCGTGCGAGGTGTTCGTGCCTCCTATGGGGTCGTTTTGGGGTTGGTTTGGGTTTTCACCCTTTAACGACATGTTTTTAACTCTAAGTGTGATTTTTGCCGATTATCATCATACTCTCAAATCGGGAGACCCGGGGCTACGCGGTCAGTTCCTACAAGTTACATTGGTCCCGTACGAGGTGTTCGTTCCACCTACGGGGTCGTTTGGGGTCTGGTTAATGGCATGTTTTTAACACTAAGTGTGATTTTTATAAATTATCATCATACTCTTAAATCGGCAGACCGCGGACAACGCGGTCAGTTCCTACAAGTTACATTGGTCCTGTGCGAGGTGTTCCTGCCTCCTACGGGGTCGTTTGGGGGCGGGTTTGGGTTTTCACCGTTTAACGGCATGTTTTTAACTCTAAGTGTGATTTTTGGAAATTATCATCAGACTCTCAAATCGGGAGACCCGGGATTACGTGGTCAGTTCCTACAAGTTATGTTGGTCCCGTGCGAGGTGTTCGTGCCGCCTACGGGGTCGTTTGGTGGTTGGTTTGGGTTTTCACCCTTTAACGACATGCTTTTAACTCTAAGTATGATTTTTGCAAATTACTGTCATACTCTATAACCTGGAGACCGGGGACTACGCGGTCAGTTAGTACAAGTTACATTGGTCCTCTACGAGGTGTTCGTGCCTCATACGAGGTCGTTTGGGGGATGGTTTGGGTTTTCACCCTTTAACGTCATGTTTTTAACTCTAAGTGTGATTTTTGCAAATTATCGTCATACTCTCAAATCGGGAGACCGGAGGCTACGTGGTGAGTTCTGACAAGTTACATTGGTCCCGTGCGAGGTGTTCGTGCCTCGTACGGGGTCGTTTGGGGGTTGGTTTGGGTTTTCATCCTTTAACGGCTTGTTTTTAGGTCTAAGTGTGATTTTTTACAAATTATCATTTTACTCTTAAATTGGGAAACCCGGGACTACGCGATCAGTTCCTACAAGTTACATTGGTCCCGTGCGAGGTGTTCGTGCCCCCTACGGGGTCGTTTGGGGGCTGGTTTGGGTTTTCACCCTTTAACGACTTAGTTTTAAGTTAATTGTGATTTACGCAAATTTTAGTCATATTCTTAAACTGGAAGACCCGAGACTACGCGGTCAGTTCCAACAAGTTACATTTGTCCCGTGCGAGGTGTTCGTGAACCCTATGGGGTCATTTGCGGGGTGTCTTGTGTTTTCACCCTTTAACGACTTGTTTTTAAGTTTAAGTGTTGATTTTTGCAAATTATCTTCATACTCTCATACCGGGAGATCCGGGACTACGCGGTCAGTTCCTACAAGTTACATTGGTACCGTGCGAGGTGTTCGTGCCTCCTACGGGGTCGTTTGGGTGTTGGTTTGGGTTTTCACCGTTTAACGGCATGTTTTTAACTCTAAGTGTAATTTTTGGAGATTATCGTCATACTCTCAAATCGGGAGACCCGAGGCTACGCGATCAGTTCCTACAAGTTACATTGGTCCCGTACGAGGTGTTCGTGCCCCATACGAGGTCGTTTGGGGTCTGGTTTGGGCTTTCACCCTTTAACGGCACGTTTTTAACTCGAAGTGTGATTTTTGCAAATTATCGTCATACTCTCAAACCGGGAGACCCGGGACTACGTCGTCAGTTCTTATAAGTTACATTGATCTCGTGCGAGGTGTTCGTGCCTCCTACGGGGTCATTTTAGGGTTGGTTTGGGTTTTCACCCTTTAACGACATGTTTTTAACTCTAAGTGTGGTTTTTGCCGATTATCGTCATACTCTTTAATCGGGAGACCCGGGGCTACGCGGTCAGTTCCTACAAGTTAGATTGGTCCCGTGCGAGGTGTTCGTTCCTCCTACGGGGTCATTTGGGGTCTGGTTAATGGCATGTTTTTAACACTAAGTGTGATTTTTTTAAATTATCATCATACTCTCAAACCGGTAGACCGAGGACAACGCGGTCAGTTCCTACAAGTTACATTGGTCATGTGAGAGGTGTTCCTGCCTCCTACGGGGTCGTTTGGGGGCGGGTTTGGGTTTTCACCGTTTAACGGCATGTTTTTAACTCTAAGTGTGATTTTTGGAAATTATCGTCAG
Organism: Sambucus nigra; assembly: GCA_949130495.1. Lineage (NCBI taxonomy): Eukaryota > Viridiplantae > Streptophyta > Magnoliopsida > Dipsacales > Adoxaceae > Sambucus > Sambucus nigra. Next base: position 288,946,443 of record OX422208.1, read on the forward strand.
AGTCTCAAATCGGGACACCCGGGATTACGCGGTCAGTTCCTACAAGTTATATTGGTCCCGTGCGAGGTGTTCGTGACGCCTACGGGGTCGTTTGGTGGTTGGTTTGGGTTTTCACCCTTTAACGGCATGCTTTTAACTCTAATTTTGATTTTTGCAAATTACCGTCATACTCTATAACCTGGAGACCGAGGACTACGCGGTCAGTTCGTACAAGTTACATTGGTCCTGTACGAGGTGTTCGTGCCTCATACGGGGTCGTTTGGGGGATGGTTTGGGTTTTCACCCTTTAACGTCATGTTTTTAACTCTAAGTGTGATTTTTGCAAATTATCATCATACTCTCATATCGGGAGACCCGGGACTACGCGGTGAGTTCTGACAAGTTACATTGGTCCCGTGCGAGGTGTTCGTGCCTCGTACGGGGTCGTTTGGGGGTTGGTTTGGGTTTTCATCCTTTAACGGCTTGTTTTTAGGTCTAAGCGTAATTTTTACAAATTATCATTATACTCTCAAATTGGGAAACCCGGGACTACGCGATCAGTTCCTACAAGTTACATTGGTCCCGTGCGAGGTGTTCGTGCCCCCTACGGGGTCGTTTGGGGGTTGGTTTGGGTTTTCACCCTTTAACGACTTATTTTTAAGTTACGTGTGATTTTCGCAAATTTTCGTCATATTCCTAAACTGGGAGACCCGAAACTACGCGGTCAGTTCCAACAAGTTACATTGGTCCTGTGCGAGGTGTTCATGACCCCTACGAGGTCATTTGCGGGGTGGCTTGGGTTTTCACCCTTTAATGCCTTGTTTTTAAGTTTAAGTGTTGATTTTTGCAAATTATCATCATACTCTCATACCGGGAGATCCGGCACTACGCGTTCAGTTCCTACAAGTTACATTGGTCCCGTGCGAGGTGTTTGTGCCTCCTACGGGGTCGTTTGGGGGTTGGTTTGGGTTTTCACCATTTAATGGCATGTTTTTAAGTCTAAGTGTGATTTTTTCTAATTATCGTCATACTCTCAAACCGGGAGACCCTGGACTACACGGTCAGTTCGTACAAGTTACATTGGTCCCCTATGAGGTGTTCGTCCCTCCAACGGGGTCGTTTGGGGGTTGGTTTGGGGTTTCAGCCTTTAACGACTTGTTTTTAACTGTAAATGTGATTTTTACAAATTATTGTCATACTCTCAAACCGGCAGACCCGGGACTATGCGATCAGTACCTACAAGTTACATTAGTCCCGTGCGAGGTGTTCGTGCCTCCTACGGGGTCGTTTGGGGGCTAGTTAACGGCATGTTTTTAACTCTAAGTGTGATTTTACAAATTATTGTCATATTCTCAAACCGGGAGACTGGGACTACGCGGTCGGTTCCTACAAGTTACATTGGTCCCGTGCGAGGTGTTCGTGCCTCCTACGGGGTCGTTTGGGGGCTGGTTTGGGTTTTCACCCTTTAACGACATGTTTTTAACTCTAAGTGTATTTTTGCAATTTTTCGTCATACTCTCAAACCGAGAGATCCGGGACTACGCGGTCAGTTCCTACAAGTTACAGTGATCCCGTGCGAGGTGCTCGTGCCTCCTATATCGTCATATATCGTCATATTCTCTAACGGTATGTTTTTAATCAATTTAGAATGTTTATGTATTTTAGAAAATTTTGACATAGTTTCATTTGTTTATTTGTTAAATCCAACATGTTTAAACATTTAAAATAAACTTAACAGCAACTGCAAATTCCAAAACCAAACCACCAACAAGTCCCTTCCACCAATTTAACTAAATAAGCTCATAAAGTAAGCCATGAAGTGATTTTCAAACTTTAAAAGGAATGATCAGATATAGAATGAAAAAGATAGACTATAAATATTGAGTAGAAATAATTCATTGCATTTTAAAAGGTTAATAAATGGGTACTAAATAATAGTTACCTGTAGTAACTTGATTAAGATTGGATGGAACTGGCCTAAGTTGAACATTTGTAAAACAAAACCAAACAAATCATTGGCTGCCTCGGTCAGTTCCTACAAGTTATATTGGTCCCGTGCGAGGTGTTCGTGCCTCCTACGGGGTCGTTTGGGGGTTGGTTTGGGTTTGCACCCTTTAACGGCATGCTTTTAACTCTAAGTGTGATTTTTGCAAATTATCATCAACCTCTCAAACCTTGAGACCGGGGACTACGCGGTCAGTTCGTACAAGTTACATTGGTCCTGTACGAGGTGTTCGTGCCTCATACGGGGTCGTTTGGGTGCTGATTTGGGTTTTCGCCCTTTAACGTCATGTTTTTAACTCTAAGTGTGATTTTTGAACATTATCGTCATACTCTCAAATCGGGAGACCGGAGGCTACGCGGTCAGTTCCTACAAGTTATATTGGTCCCGTGCGAGGTGTTCGTGCCCCCTACGGGTCGTTTGGGGTATGGTTTGGGTTTTCACCCTTTAACGGCACGTTTTTAATTCTAAGTGTGATTTTGGCAAATTATCGTCATACTCTCAAATCGGGAGACCCAGGACTACGTGGTCAGTTCCTATAAGTTACATTGATCCCATGCGAGGAGTTCGTGCCTCCTACGGGGTCGTTTGGGGGCTAGTTAACGACATGTTTTTAACTCTAAGTGAGATTTTTAGAAATTATTGTCATACTCTCAAACCGGGAGACCAGGACTACGCGATCGGTTCCTACAAGTTACATTGGTCCCGTGCGAGGTGTTCGTGCCTCCTACGGGGTAGTTTGGCAGCTGGTTTGGGTTTTCACCCTTTAACGACATGTTTTTAACTCTTAGTGTATTTTTGCAAATTATCATCATACTCTCAAACCGAGAGATTCGGGACTACGCGGTCAGTTCCTACAAGTTACATTGGTCCGTGCGAGGTGTTCGTGCCTCCTATATCATCATATACCGTCATATTCTCTAACGGTATGTTTTTAATCAATTTAGAACGTTTATGGATTTTAGAAAATTTTGACATAGTTTCATTTGTTTATTCGTTAAATCCAACATGTTTTAACATTTAAAATAAACTCAACAGCAACTGCAAATTCCAAAACCAAACCACCAACAAGTCCCTTCCACCAAGTTAACTAAATAAGCTCATAAAGTAAGCCATGAAGTGATTTTTAAGCTTTAATAGGAATGATCAGATATAGAATGAAAAAGATAAACTATAAATATTGAGTAGAAATAATTCATTGCATTTTAAAAGGTTAATAAATGGGTACTAAATAATAGTTACCTGTAGTAATTTGATTAAGATTGGATGGAACTGGCCTGAATTTAACATTTGTAAAACAAAACCAAACAAATCATTGGCTGCCTCGGTCAGTTCGTACAAGTTATATTGGTCCCGTACGAGGTGTTCGTGCCTCCTACGGGGTTGTTTGGGGGTTGGTTTGGGTTTTCACCCTTTAACGGCATGCTTTTAACTCTATGTGTGATTTTTGCAAATTATCGACATACTCCCAAACATTGAGACCGGGTACTACGCGGTCAGTTCGTACAAGTTACATTGGTCCTGTACGAGGTGTTCGTGCCTCATACGGGGTCTTTTGAGGGCTGGTTTCGGTTTTCACCGTTTAACGGCATGTTTTTAACTCTAAGTGTGATTTTTTCAGATTATCATCATACCCTCAAATTGGGAGACCCGCGGCTACGCGGTCAGTTGCTATAAGTTACATTGGTCCCGTGCGATGTGTTCATGCCCCCTACGGGGTTGTTTGGGGTCTGGTTTGGGTTTTCACCCTTTAACGGCTCGTTTTTAACTCTAAGTGTGGTTTTTGCAAATTATCGTTATACTCTCAAACCGGGAGACCCGGGACTACGTGGTCAGTTCCTACAAGTTACATTGATCCCGTGCGAGGTGTTCGTGCTTCCTGCAGGGTTGTTTGGGGGCTAGTTAACGACATGTTTTTAACTCTAAGTGTGATTTTTACAAATTATTGTCATACTCTCAAACTGGGAGACCGGGACTACGCGGTAGGTTCCTACAAGTTACATTGGTCCCGTGCGTTCCTCTTCTTTTTATATACACATTGGCCCTTGAGATTTGTGAGTTCCAACCTTAGATTAGAGGTGTTCTTGGGGCTATTTTTTGTTGGAGGTTATTGGAGGAGCTTCTGTAGATCTTTTGTGTTAATCTTGAGGATGTGATCGTTGGATTCTCATCATGGTTTGAGGTATGGGGTTTTACACAATATGCTCCTTAAATCTCACGAGTGTCATTCTCTTTGAATTCTTGTTTAATTGAACTCATATTTGAATTGATATATTCATTGAAATCTGGAAAATAATTGTTGAAATTATTTTGATTCATGTGGTATCATTATATTGTTGATGAGCACGTTGTCATGAGATTTTAATATGGCACGGAGGTTGGGCACCCGCCAAAATTCCTGTTTCCTGGACTATGGCTTGATAAAGCATATACGGATGTGGTGAGGCCTAGTGACCCGGTTAAAGTGTTGTTGAGAAATTTATTGATAAAATGCTGTTGAGATTTGCATTTTGATTTGAATATTCGTACTCGTGTTGTTACGCTTTATTCATTTCTAATCCATATTTGTTGAGCATCTTTCTTGTCGTATTGTGTACTTCCCCATATTTTCTTTTAGTGGCAGGTTAGCGCGGATTTTGGGGCGCTATGGAGATTGATTTTAGCGAGGATTGTTTGGGAAAGATTTGTATTATTTTGATGTATGGAGCTTTGGAGATTTGTATTTTATTTTCGAGTTAGTTGTTGTATGTAATTCGAGAGACTTGTTGTAATTGAAGAGATTGAGATTAGTGAATTTATATTATTCTAGGTTTATTTAGATGCTCTATACCGTGTTATTGTGGATTTGGATTTATTTTATCGCATTAGTGGCGCTTCGTTCGCTCTCCCCGGGCGGGAGGGGTGTTACAGTATATCCGCTTCAATCTGATTATAGCCAGAATACCCATCTAGAAAATAATAATAAGGATGGCCCGCTACTCGTTCAATCACTTTGTCGATAAAAACAAGGGAAAATGGTTTTTCCTTATTCCAGCATTGAGATTTCGATAATTAATGCAAACACACCACCCAGTGGTGGTGCGTTGAGGTATTAATTATCCCTTAGTATTTTCAACCACAGTCATACCCGACTTCTTCGGGACAACCTGAATTGGGCTCACCCATTTACTATAAAAAATGGGATAGATAATACCCGCATCTAACAATTTGATGATCTCTACTCGAACTACATCTTTCATGGTTGGGTTCAGTCGCCTTTGCATTTCTCTCGAGGGCTTCACCTCCTCCTCAAGGTGGATTTTATGGGTACAAATCAAAGGAATTGTACCTTTCAAATCTGCTATTATCCAACCAAAATCACTTCTATGCTTCCGTAAAACATTCAATAACTTGCCCTCTTGCTCTTTTTTTAAGCTAGAAGAGACAACAACGGGAAATGTTTCATCATCTCCTAGAAAAGAATATTTTACATGCGAGTGTAGTTTCTTTAACTCAAGACTAGGAAATCTATCTTCAGAGGGGATCATGCTTGACTCCCGCGAGGGTAATTCCTCAAATTTAGAAATCCAATCGACATCTCTTAACTTCTCAAAAGTCACTTCTTCTTGGAATAAAACTCCCAACTCTTCCACTTCACGCTCAAACTCAGTATAGGAATTCTCACTCTCAACGCCTTGAACTAAACAAACTTCAAGTGCATCCCCACCTATGATCTTCTCAATATGCTCATCTACCACCTCTTCAATAAGATCAACCGCATGAATTTCATCCTCATCACCCATTTGGTTAGCAACATTGAAAATTTTAGTCTCGAGGGTCATGTTTCCAAAAGTGAGTTGCATTTGGCCATTCCGTGTATTGATCAAAGCATTAGCAGTAGCTAAAAATGGACGGCCTAAAATTATGGGAACATGATTAATAGAATTGGGGGAAGGCTCTGTGTCCCAAATGACAAAGTCTACAAGGAAGTAGAATGTGTCCACTTGAACTATCACATCCTCCACCATCCGTCGAGGTACTTTCACTATTCGATCTGCTAACTGTAGAGTGATTCATGTAGGTTTAAGATCGCTGTTGATGTAAAAAATTAGATTATATCTAATTATTTAATCACAGATAAAATAAAGTGAGACAAAGAAATTTTAAAGTGGTTTAGCCTTATAAGAATGGCCTACATCCACTGTTTCTGTTATTGATGACTGTTTGGGAATTCTCGATTACAAGTTTTATCAAGAAATTCCGCTCCCCTTACAATGAGGATAATACAATGTATTTATAGCCCTAAGGTTGTACATGTGAAAGGGTAATACATTCAATGTCCCTTAAGCGTATACATCTGTATGATAATAATAAGCATTTAATGCGCAGTCAATCTGTTGGTTATCCTGCTATTAATGCTCTGTTCGAGGTGCAGCTCGTACCGCCTAAGCTGCTCGGACCGCTTATGTAGCTCGGTACTCATAGGTTGCTCGGTGTATTAAAGTTCCTCGGAGAACTCTTATTGGTCGGAGCATCTGAGTTGATTGGGGAAGTAGAGTTCCTCGTTGCAGTATGGTTCCTCGGAGAGCATCTATTGCTCGAAGTGTCTGAGTTAATCGGGAAGGCAGAGTTCCTCGTTGCTAATATGATTGTAAAAATATCGGTACATGCCACGTAGATTGACATGTATCTTCTTATGATTAGTCCACGTTAGCAGGTTAAATTTGGTATCAACAAAAGCCCCCAATGTTTCACAGTTCGAGACTTGAGGAGTGTGGAACATTCTTTCTTAAAATATGGCGGTTTTAAATGATCATCCTGAAATTTAGGAGTATTTTCTTTTGTATTTATTTCTCCTTCCAAAACATAGAATCGGTCTTTTTTGAATTTTTACAACCGCTTCGATTCCCGCGCCCTTTTTGTCTTTTTAGCCGCTGGTAACGTAACCGTCTCTTTTTGCAATCATTACTTTTACCCTTTCCCAAGGCAAAGTATTTAAACGTTGCAGAAAATCCCATTGTCTTCATTCTTATCTCTTTGAGTTTTCCATTGTTTCTCTCTCATGTGCGTTCATCTCTTTCATCATTTGTTGTCAATAGACTCATCCCTTTCCTGTAAGATTTTCTTCTTTCTCTTTGAGTTCCTTCTTTCATCATGGTTTATCCTGTAGAATCGATTGATAAGTTTCGCTCTGATTTCTCTATTCCCTCATGGGTTATTTTGGAAGAGCTTTCTGAGCCTTCAGACTATTTTCGTTTGGCTGAGGGACATTGGTTTCCCAGTCTCTTTGTCGCTGAATGTGGCTTTTCTTTTCCCCCAAACCCTTTATGTCTAGAATTCTGTCAATACTTTGACGTGGTTCCTGCAAGAATAGCCCCCAATACATGGAGAATAGTTAACAGAGTTTATATACTAAATCAAATTCATGGAACTCGTATAGGAATTCCTGAAATTATGTTTTGTTATAGATGGGCTGTGGGTGATAATACTTTTTATTTAAAAACTAGGTTTTTAAATAGAGCTTTAGTGGTCAATCTCCCAGATGCCAATAGGGACTACATTGAGCACGGGGTTGTTATGAAAAATTGGCAACACCCTCCATTAACTGGAGTTGATATTTACCAGGGTCCTAGATGTCCTCCCTATGGCAATGGGATAGGTTGTTTTTATTTTATTTTCAAAATTATGCTTCTTTTGTGATTGATAAAATGTGTCACTGATATTTTAATTTTGATTTATTTGCAGTTGACAACAAAAGAAAATCTCCAAAAGAGACAGACGTTAACATAAGGCATTTAAAACTTATCTGGAATTTGAATCAGACTGTTACCGATGAGCATATTAGGTCAGCTTCATATTTGCTGCAGTACAAGAGTTACACCTCCTCTTTTACTTCTCGTCCGGTGATAAGCGACGCAGAACCAATACCAGCCTCTACAAGTTCTTCACCTGAGTCACATATTCCCTTGAGTGAAAGGATGAAGAAAAGAAGACCTCCTACCCTTTTTGAGAAATCTGCCTCTGGTGCTGGAGAGGCAAAGAAAAGTAAGCTTGATGTCCCAGGATAGGGTACAAAAAAAATTGATGCACCTCCTTCGGCTGCTCCTGTGAAGGTTGTCGAGAAGCCCCCAGTGGCCCCGAGCAAGGTTGCTGCTCCAAGCGAGGTGATTGTCATTTCTCCGACTAAGACTACATCTTTAGTCGAGAACATTGATGCTCCTCTGAGGAGGCTGAAGAAAAGCTCCTCTATCAATTTAGCTGAATCCATCTCTCAGCCCCCGACTAGTGGTGTTCCCACTTTTGTTGCCCCGAGCTCTGCTATGAACTCGGTGAAGACTTGGATCATTCCCGAGATCCAAGGTATTAAAGAAAACCTTTCTCGGGACATGGTTACCACATTAGCAGCTCGTCATATTGCTTCTGTAAGTCTTATTGTTGTCCTCAACTTTCATTCTTTCCTTTTTATATCTGTGAACTGACTTGCTTTTATTTTTCCAGTTGGTGACCTAGTTTAATACAATTCTGAAGAAAGATGAAGCTATTAAAGCTTCAAGCTCCTCATCAGGTGTAGAGGAAGCCTTGGTAGGTCTAAAGCAATCCCTGAAGGATTCTCGTCAGAAGTATGCTGATGATAAGGCGATTTGGGAGAAGTGGCTCACTTCGACCGAGCAGGAGAAGGTTCAGGTTATTGAGGTCTCCAAGGGGTTGGAGAAAAAAAATGATTTGGAGGAGAAGAATAAAGAGCTCGAAGGGAAGCTCAAAAATGATGGGGAGATTGAAAATAAGCTCAAGACAGCTGAGGAGGAGTTGGGTCAACTTCGGGAAGTAAGTCGTCAGAATGAGGAAGTTGAGAATAAATTGAAGGCTGCTGATGATCTTCTTTCCGAGAAGCTTTCCTCGGAGAAGACAACAAGGAAATTGGCTGTCAAAAAATCCTTCAACACCGGCTGGGATAAAGGGTGGAATAAAGGTTAGGCTGCCATGATTTCGCAAGTGGAATATGGTAGCCTCAAATACTTTAGAGATGGATAGGTCGCTGCTCTGCAAGAGATGAAAGTTGATGAAAATTCTGAACTATTTCAGTGACACATCCCGGGCCCCCCTCCAACTCCTGAAGAAGAAGAAGAAGGGGACAAAGCTACCTCTGAGGAATCTTCCATGGTGATGGGAGATCAAATTTCTCATCCCCCAGCTATCCATCCCACTGGAGAGGAACTTCAACTACCCGTTACTTCATCCGAGCAACCTCCAGCACTTCCCGAGCAACCCTCTGTTCCATCCGAGCAACTTACCTCCTCGTCCCAGCCTTCCGAGAAAGTTTTGGGAGACAAGGAAAAGGTGTAGAGTTGTTCGGATTTCTCTCTATTTTATTTTTCTTTGTCAAATGTAACTCTGAACTTTGTACTTCTCCATTATGATGTAATAAAATTTGAACTTTTGCTTATGCATATTGTTGATTCTCTTCTTCATGCTCTGTTTGTACTCTTATTGATTCTTGCTTTTTCTTCCTTTACTAGTTTCTGGCCAGGATGGAATTATTATCTGCTCACGATACAAAACTGTTAAGGCAATGCAATGAGTATTTCAAAGCTGGTCATACAGACATGAGTGCAGCTCAAATCATTGACATCCTCGATCAAGGTTCTTCAGAGCAAGCAATTGAAGCCTATCAGTATTTGAAGTGCCTGCTCGACCGTGCAGTGGCTAACAATGTAGCATACTATGGTATGATTGAAGATCTCCAGAGCACTCTTGAAGAACTTCAGCAATAATATAAGGAATCTACAGCCCTTTTGCACGAAGGATACGAGAAGAAGTATCACCAACTCAGTGATGATAAGGGATACGGTAAAATGTTTGCTGTTTACGATGTGAGGGAGAGAACTTTGAAGGGTGAGGGCGAAGAACACAGACAGATAGCTGAGTTGTTAGAGCAGATAAATAATGACTTGCAGAGAGAGGTGTCTCAGTTGAAGTCTGCAGCTTCTACCTCAAACGCTTTGGTCCCTGTGAACGACAAGGGATTCTCTTTCTTGGAGGTCGAAAACGCCAACCTGAGGGATGAATTAGAAACCTTGAAGAGAGCTGGCCCTTCTACATCTACTCGGGGACGAGCAAGAGCTCCTCGGGGATGAGTAAGAGCTGCTCGGATTACTGTCGAGGAACAGAGAACTCAATTTGCTCTGGAGAACCAGGCCTTCCAACTGATGGCAAAGAACCAGGCATTGGCTGAAATGTCTAAGAAGATCAGGAATCTGGACGAGCAGCTTGCTGCGCAGAAGTCTTCCTTGGAGAATAAAGAACTCTTTATAAAAAGTCTCCACGAGCAACTGGAAAGATTGACATATCAATTCCACAAGCAGCCCAGAGAATTCTGGATGGCTGGCTACAATGAGGCTCTCTACCATTTGGATGATCGTATCCAAAATGCAAATAATTAGGGTTACAAATAGGGATGGTTGAATGCCTTAGGTGTACTGCAACTGGAACAGGGTCATTACCTGTGGGATTACCATAATCCTGGGCTGCTCGACCTACCAGTGACACCATTCAAGCTTGACACGAGTTGGATCCCTGCTCGGTCCATCCCTCGGTGTTTTATTTCCAAATACCTTGGCGATTACAATCTCCATTCCAATGTTGAGATATCTCATCCCGAGCACCTACTCGATCGACCATCTGTGATGAACATCAGGATGCTTCAAGATCTTAACTTCATAAATTCCCCTTATGCTTTGAATGATCCACCTGCTGGCGAGGAACCTGTTTCAAAAGCAGAGGGGAAGAAACCAATATAATAGGAATCTTGATGTAATAAATTTGTATTTCATTCTTGATGTATTTTGTTCTACATTTAATGAAATAGTTTTATTTGCAAATCTTGACTGTCATTGTCTTATAATCATAAAACACTTTACATCTGTGCATGTATATCTATTAAAAAGATAACAACATTGTGTTATTTTTCGATCAACTGGAGTTTGTTAAAACTTATTGTCGACTATCTTGAATTTGTGGTAATCATTTGACGACTAACTAAAATTGATGATACTTTGTTTCTCGACCAACTTATTGATCATTTTCACATACTCGTATTTTAAAATGCTTCTGACCAACTATAGTTAACCTTTAGTTGGCATTTTTGGGAATAGATTTACTTCCTAACCAACCTTAGTTGGCATTTTTAGGAATAGATTTACTTCCCAACCAACCTTAGTTGGCATTTTCTGGAATATATTTACTTCCCGACCAACCTTAGTTGGCATTTTCGGGAATACATTTACTTCCCGACCAACCTTGGTTGGCGTTTTCGGGAATAGATTTACTTCTCGACCAACCTTAGTTGGCATTTTCGGGAATAGATTTACTCCCTAACCAACCTTAGTTGGCTTTTTTAGGAATGGATTTACTTCCTAACCAACCTTAGTTGGCATTTTTAGGAATAGATTTACTTCCCGACCAACCTTAGTTGGCATTTTCGGGAATAGATTTACTTCCTAACCAACCTTAGTTGGCGTTTTCAGGAATAGATTTACTTCCTAACCAACCTTAGTTATCATTTTTAGGAATAGATTTACATCCTAACCAACCTTAGTTGGCATTTTTAGGAATAGATTTCTGAAATCCCGACCAACCTTAGTTGGCATTTTTGGGAATAGATTTCTGAGTAGTCTTAATAGTACTTTTGCTGAATGCGTAGCACGAGTATTCCGCGAAAAAATTTCAACAACAAGAGAGAACTGGGCAGAATATTGTCACTTTATTCATACTAACGAAAATGTTTGAGAGTTTACATCACTGATAATACTTGCGCAAGTGTTCTGCATTCCATGCATTCTTAAACTCTTGCCCTTCTAAAGTTGCTATTCTGTAGGTTCCTGGTTGAACAATTTCTTTAACTCGGTAAGGTCCATGCCAGTTTGATTCCAATTTGTTGTGCTTTTGAATCACTTTCTTTAGCACATAGTCTCCTTCTTTCAAGTCGCACTTCTTTACCCTCTTGTTGTAGAACAAAGTTGTTCGTTGTTGGTAAGCAGCATTCCTGATGGCTGCTTCTTCTCTAATTCCTCGAGCATATCTAAATCCAATCTTCTCATTAAGTCGCTGACAGGGGAATTGAAATTCAGTACTCGGTGTGTCGAAAGACCCAACTCGGCAGGTATAACGGCTTCACTTCCAAATGCCAGGATATATGGAGATTCCCCTGTTGCTGCTTGGGGAGTAGTTCGGTAAGCCCATAGTCCTGATTGTAGCTCGTTGATCCAATTTTCTTTCGCGTCATTCAGTCTTTTCTTCAAGCTATTCAGTAGTGTTCTGTTTGTTACTTCAGTTTATCCATTGCTTTGAGGATGGCCTGGTGCCGAGTGGATCTTCAAGATATTTGACTAATGACAATAGGCAGCGAACTTCTCGTTATCAAATTATGTTCCATGGTCTGTGATGAAGGCATGAGGAAGACCATATCGATAAATGATGTTCTTCCAAATAAATTGGTACACCTTGTCGTACGTCATATCAATGAGAGGCTCAGTCTCAACCCATTTAGTAAAATAATCCACAGCGACCACGAGATACTTAAATCTTCCCCTGGTCGTCGGCAGTGGTCCGACCAAATCTATTCCCCATATGGCAAATGGCCAAGGGGAAGTAATGGGTGTCAATAATTCTTGGGGAGTTCTTCGAATGGAGGAGAATCGCTGACACTTGTCACATTTCTTTGCATAGGCTATACAATCAGCCCTCATCGTTGGCCAGTAGTATCTTTGCGTCATCACCCTTTGCAAAAGAGTCCGTCCTGCTACATTTGCTCTACAGGACCCTTCATGGATCTCTTCAATCAAGTCTTTCACCTCGGTGGGATGCACACATCTTTGCAAACCTGCTATAATTCCTTGTCTGTACAGAATACCATTATTCAGTACATAACGAGCAGCTTTAAACTTTAGTTTTTTGGCTGCGAGTTTGTCAGTTGGTAATTCCCCCTCCTCAATATATGCCCTGATGGAATCCATCCAAGATGGTCCTAAATTAAGGGTAATAAAATTCATCGTCACATCCTCATCTATACTCCGACCAGCTAAAACTTCAATTGGGATTGTTCTTCGTAGCTCGGTACGAGTAGCTGATGCTAATCGAGCTAAGGCGTCTGCTCTCGCATTCTCCATTCTTGGTATTCTGACCAGCTGAATAGCAGCAAATTCCGACACCAGTTCCTTTACCTTTGCATAATATCTGATCATTAATTCTCCTTTGGTTGCATATACTCCCATCATTTGATTTATGACCAATTGCGAGTCACTGAAGACAATAACTTGTTCTGCCCCCATGGTTTTTACCAAACTAAGACCTGCAATCATGGCTTCATATTCAGCCTCATTATTCGAAGCTTTGAATTAGAAACGTAGGGCGTATTCCATGTCGACCTCGTTCGAACTGTTCAAAACTATCCCTGCGCCACATCCTGTAGTGCAAGATGAACCATCCACATACAAACTCCATATAGGTAACTCGTCTTCAAATTTCTGATCTGACAGAGTTCCTCGGTGAAAATTTGTTGCTTCCTTTCACCATCTCCTAATATTTCTTACTGTTCGTCGATCATCTTTTCTTGCCCTTTTACCAACCTAAGCTGGTCTGGGCTTGAATTTGATGATTTTGTAATATATACTTGCCCTTTTACCAAGCTAAGTTGGTCTGGGCTTGCATTTGATGATCCTGTAACATCCACAGGTTGATCAGTGAGTAAATTTTTCTCCTCGGGGGTATCAGGATAGGTGAACTCTGCTATAAAATCTGTTATCGCTTGCCCTTTTAGCGATGATCTGGGTTCATAAACTATATCATATTCACCGAGCTCTATTGCCCAATACATCAATCTTCCTGATTTTTCTGGTTTATGAAGGGCTAGCCTCAATGTCATATCAGTATATACTACTATAGTATGAGCCTGGAAGTATGGCTTCATTCCTCTACTTGCCTCGATCAATGCTAGTGCCAATTTTTCCATCTTTGGATATCTAATCTCAGCTCCTCGGAAGGCCTTACTTGTTTAGTAGATCGGTTTTTGTACTCCATTCTCCATTCTTATCAATGCCGAACTAACTGCATTCTCGGACACTGCCAGATACAAGTATAATTTTTCTCCCATTACTGGCCTGGATAACAGTGGAGGTGCTCCCAGATATTTATTCAAGTCTTGAAAAGCCTTGTCACATTTATCATTCCACTCAAAAGTCTTTCGGAGTGTTTTGAAGAATGGGAGACATCTATCAGTTGCTCACGATACAAATCTGTTGAGTGCTGCTACTCGTCCTATAAGACTTTGCACTTCTTTCTTCGTTGTTGGGGATCGCAGCCCTAACAGAGCATTGATCTTTTCAGGGTTAGCTTCAATGCCTCGCTGATTGACAATGTACCCGAGAAACATGCCTTCTCGTACTCCAAATATGCACTTCGTCGGGTTCAGCTTCATTTGATATTTATCTAGTTGATCAAAGGTCTGGCCTAAGTCAACTAGATGATCAGCAGCTTTCTTGCTCTTTGTCAGCATATCGTCAACATAGACTTCCATATTGTAACTGATTTGTTCTGCAAACACTTTGTTCATCAGCCGCTGATATGTTGCACCTGCATTTTTCAAACCAAAAGGCATAACATTATAACAATAAGTTCCCCTAGGGGTAATGAATGAAGTACTCTCCCTGTCTTCAGGTTTCATTTTAATTTGATTGTAACCAGAATAAGCATCCATGAAGCTCAGCAGCTCGTGTCCCGAGGTAGCATCCACTAGTTGATCAATTCGGGGCAGCGAAAAGTGATCCTTTGGGCATGCTTTATTGAGGTCAGTGAAGTATGCACACATCCTCCATTTATTGTTCTTCTTTTTCACAATCACCACATTTGCTAACCAGTCTGGATATTTAACATCTTCAATAAAGCAAGATTTCTGGAGCTTCTCGACTTCCTCCTGTATAACTTGATTCTTCTCGGGACTGAATACTCTTCTTCTCTGCTTCACAGGCTTGATCTCCTTATTCACATTGAGTTCGTGACATAAGAAATTTGGGTCTATCCCGAGCATATCCTCATGACTCCACTCAAAAGTTTGCTTTCTGCTTCTTAGGAAAGTTATCAATTCCTATTTTAGTGAGGCTTCCAATGACGAACCTACTTGAGTAGTTCGTTCAGGGTGCTCGTCGTCCAGAATGATGTTTTCAGTAGTTTCCACCACTTGACCCTTCACGAGTTGCGACTCATCTCTAGGATCCAATGTTTCAATTTTTGCACCTTCATCCACTTGATAGGTAGTAGTCTTTTTCCTTGATTCCTCCAGTAGCTCTTGCTCGGCGGATGAATAATAGCATTCTCGAGCTACTTTCTGATCACCTTTCACAACTCCTACTCCAAAATTTATTGAAAATGTTAGGCATTGATGTACCGTAGATGGTACAGCCTCGAACTTCTTCAATCCTACTCTTCCCATAATGATATTGTATGCTGATTGAACATTCTTATCCATCATGAAGAAGCGTATTCTTTCTATTCGACAAGCAGGCCATGTACCAATGAATATATCCAACTTGATCGTCCCAAATGGAAAAACTTTCTTACCAGAAAAACCCAGGAGGGGTCTGTGATAAGGCTCCAATTGAGATAGTTTTAGATTTAAACTGTCGAAGCACGAGTAGAACATGATGTCTGTCGAGCTACCATTATCTACCAGTACTCTTGAAATCATCACTTCCTTCATCCTCATTTTGATCACCAATGGGTCATCATGAGGATATAGAACACCTGCGAGGTCTTTCTTTGAGAAACCAATGACCAATTTCTCTTTGTTTACCTTTCTAGGGCGATCCTCCTCATCTAGATTTATTCGTTGAATGTATGAGCAAGCTTGAGCCTCACAGATATAAGCTTTTCTCTCTGCAGTAAGTTCTCCTCCTCCTGCATCTCCACCTGTAATAATATTACAATCAAATGACCCAAAACGTATTGAAAATACCTCACGTTCTGGCTGCCTTGGTCTCTTGGGAAGATCAGGGTCGTCTTCTGGATCAACTTCATGGTCTCTTTTCTTATTCTGCTCTGCTCGACGAGGAGATCTAGACCTCTCTCTTGTTCAGTCGCTATTTTTTCTTTCATTTCTATGATCAACATACTTTGCCAGTTTTCCTCGTCTGATGAGTGTTTCAATCTCTTGCGAGGTCGTTCTTTGAGAAACCAATGACCAATTTCTCTTTGTTTACCTTTCTAGGGCGATCCTCCTCAGCTAGATTTATTCGTTGAATGTATGAGCAAGCTTGAGCCTCACAGAGATAAGCTTTTCTCTCTGCAGTAAGGTCTCCCCCTCATGCATCTCCACCGGTAATAACATTACAATCAAATGACCCAAAACGTATTAAAAATACCTCACGTTCCGGCTGCCTTGGTCTCTTGGGAAGATCGGGGTCATCTTCTGGATCAATTTCATGGTCTCTTTTCTTGTTCTGCTCTGCTCGACGAGGAGATCTAGACCTCTCTCTTGTTCGGTCGCTATTTTTTCTTTCATTTCTATGATCAACATACTTTGCCAGTTTTCCTCGTCTGATGAGTGTTTCAATCTCATTCTGAAGAGCTATGAAATTTTTGGTCATATGGCCATGATCTTTGTGAAACTCGTAATATTTTGCCTTATTCCTCCTGTTAGGGTCTGCCTTCATTTTCTCTGGCCAGTTTAATTCCTCGTTGTTCTTGATTTCTTCTAGAACATGGTTGATGTCTTTCTTCAAAGGAGTATAATTATCAAATTTCTTCAATACTTCCCATGACGACCTTGTTTTTGAGTGTTTGTCACTACCATTGTTCTTATGCTCTTTCTTCTTAGCTTTATCACCTTCCACCTTGGTTTCTTTGGCATCAATATTCTTCTTCTCAGCCATAGCCTCCTCGACATTCATAACCTTGGCCGCTTTTCCCATCAGTTCTGACATGGTTCTAGGTGGATCTTTAGCCAAAGTGTAGTACAACTTATTGGGAAGTAATCCACTCATCAAGGCAGTAATTGCTCTCTTTTCCTCATAATCAATGACTTCGAGCTTCTCGTTATTAAAACGAGTTATATAATCTCTGGTACTCTCACCAGCTATTTGTCTAACACTTAACAAATGCGCTACTCGTTTAACTGGATTTGCCCCAAAATAGAAATTCCCAATGAATAACTTGGCCAGTTGAAAGAAAGTTGAGATCTTACACCGAGGAAGATTATTATACCATATTTGAGCAGATCCGGTAAGAGTTCTCAAGAATGCTCTGCATCTCATCTCATCTGGAACAGCATAGATGTCGGCTACATCTTGGTATTGTTCTATATGAAGGACAGGGTCGGTCTTTCCATCATATTTGGGGGTCACAACAGGTGCTTTGAACTTTGATGGTGTGGGAAAATCTACAATGGCCTGGACAAAAGGTGTTCCTTGAACAAAAGTTTGTTGTAGAGGGTTCTTAGCTTTAGCCATTTCCCCTGATCTATCCTCCAGCCTCTGAATAGAACCTTTCCACGCATCGTTTCCTTTCTTGGGCCTGTTGTTTCGAGCAAATGATCGCGTTAATGTGGCTTCCTGGGATCTATCTTGACCAGTAGCTGGTCGCGACTGGGCAGATCCTTCCCTTAAGTATGATGGTCGTCGAAAACTCCTCGATGCAGCTTTAGGAGGACTTTTGCTCCTCCTAGGACCTAATCGATCAAAAGGAGATACTCTGTTTAATATTTCTAGCACACTAGTCCTTTCTTGAGAGAGAGTGATACGTTGTTCAGTATCTGTGGCTCGTACTGACGAAGTTCGTCCAAGTTGATAAGAAAAATATTCAGACTCCTCAGTACGATATGAATCGGTACGCCTAGTACGCGAAGAAAGTAAACGGGTATTTCTTTGAACACTTTGCGGTCCTGAATGGGTTGGTGCACCGCTATGGAGGGTTTGTATGAGTTGTCGCATAGTTTCTTGCATGGCTGTCTGGCCCTGGGCCAGATTTGTCGTTATTCCAGCTAGATCTGGAATATTTGGCGAAGCAGATGGATTTGGAGGGCTCCCAGTGTTTCGATTGCTGGGTTCTGGATTATCAGCCATTTGTAATGAATTGTTTTTGATGAAAAACGATATTACTAGTCGTTCCCCACGGACAGCGCCAATCTGTTGATGTAAAAAATTAGATTATATCTAATTATTTAATCACAGATAAAATAAAGTGAGACAAAGAAATTTTAAAGTGGTTCATCCTTATAAGAATGGCCTACGTCCACTGTTTCTGTTATTGGTGACTGTTTGGGAATTCTCGATTACAAGTTTTATCAAGAAATTCCGCTCCCCTTACAATGAGGATAATACAATGTATTTATAGCCCTAAGGTTGTACATGTGAAAGGGTAATACATTCAATGTCCCTTAAGCATATACATATGTATGATAATAATAATAAGCATTTAATGCGCAGTCGATCTGTTGGTTATCCTGCTATTAATGCTCTGTTCGAGGTGCAGCTCGGACCGCCTAAGCTGCTCGGACCGCCTATGTAGCTCTGTACTCATAGATTGCTCGGTGTTTTAAAGTTCCTCGGAGAACTCTTGTTGGTCGGAGCGTCTGAGTTGATCGGGGAAGCAGAGTTCCTCGTTGCAGTATGGTTCCTCGGAGAGCATCTATTGCTCGGAGTATCTGAGTTGATCGGGAAGGCAGAGTTCCTCGTTGCTAATATGATTGTAAAAATATCGGTACATGCCACGTAGATTGACACGTGTCTTCTTATGATTAGTCCACGTCAGCAGGTTAAATTTGTTATCAACAATCGCCTAAATCAAGTTACTTATAAATAGATTATTGAAGGATATTCACACTCGCACCTAAGTCGAGCAAGGCTTTTTTAGCTCTATGCTCTCCAATAACACACGAGATTGCAGGTGCACCGGGATCTTTGAATTTTGGTGGAAGATCGTTAAGAAGGACCGAGCTCACGTTTTGTGCCAAAAAGACGTTCTTCTTCCTCTTAAGCCATCGTTTGATAGTCAAAAGATCTTTGATGACTTTGGCATAGGCGATCATTTGCTGGGTAGCATCCAGAAATGGCAAGTTCAGCTTCATTTGCTTCAGAACATCTAGCACTTCAGTACGCGAGGCCCCCTTTTTGGGTGGTGCCAAGCGTTGAGGAAATGGAGCAGCAGTGGGCGGTTTCACTTCAACTTCAGGCTCACCTTCCTTATTCATCCTCATCATCCATATGCAATGGGGTCTCCTCAGAGACAGAAACTTCTTTAGCTTTAGATTCTTTGGGAGGTGGTGGCGCTAGATCAATTACGCGACCACTTCGCAGGGTTGTGACAGCTTGACATTGCTCTTGCGAATCTGATGATGTAGAGTTAACCGTAGTTTGCCCTTGAGGAGGTCTTTGGCTTTGATCTGGGAATTTACCCTTCTCCTAAGTCTTCAGTGCAGATTACAACCTAGAGATGATAGTATGAATTTCCGTCAACATTCGATCATACTTAGCATTGTTCTCCTTTTGAGATTAATGAGTTGATTCAGATTATCCTCAAGAGATCACCTAGGTGGAGTAACATACGGACCATGAGATGGTACTTGCATAGGGGTTTCCATATGAGGCATTTGCTAAAATTGAGGAGGGGGTGGAGGCATAGAAACATTTGAATTAGGATTAATCACACCATGTTATTGTCCATAGTTGAAACCAGGATGATTCCTCCAAGATTGATTGTATACAGTCTCCTGAGGTACATTAAAATTTCCTCGAAACCCTCATATAGCTTCTACTTGCTCAGTGTACATTTCTTTGTAGGTAGGTATTGTAGGACATCCTTTGGTAGAATGACCAGCATCACAAATGGCACACACTTTCTCCTTTCCAGTTTGGGTGGGGCCAAAAACTTCTCTCAATCGAACCTCAGGTATGTCTCTAAAAATATTTTCCAATTGGTCAAATCGACCATCTAACAAAGTTTCCTTGTCCAAGTGATAAATATCGAACGCAACAGGCAAGTTGGACACTTATCGATTTTTGTTTTGACTATTGGGGTCGGAAACATCCCATGCTTGCGTAGTCTCCGTTATATATTTCAGATGAGCCTTAGCATCACTCGAGTCTAGTTCCCAAAATGTTCTTTCACACATTGTCTGCACGAGTTTTTTAGATGCTATAGTAAGCCCTTGATGGAAGAATGAAATAAGATGAGGCTTTTCAAACCCATGATGTGGACAAGCGCTAACTAACTCCTGAAAATGTTCCCAACACTTGTCGAAAGCTTCATTCTCATTTTGGTGAAAAGCTTGGATTTGGGCTTTGACAGAGTTGGTTTTGTGCTGTGGAAAGAACTTGGAGAGAAACTTAGTCTGCGTATCTCTCCAGGATAAAACATAATTCGAGGGTATCGACCATAGTTAGGTCTTCGCTTTATCCTTTAAGGAAAAAGGGAAAAGCTTTAACCGGATAACATCTTATGGGCAGGTTTGATCACCAAACGTCTTACATGCTTCTTCGAATTCTCTAATATGGAGATATGGCTTTTCAGAATCAATACCATGGAATGTAAGAAGAATTTGAATCATCCAATTATGAAAGTGGAACTGACCGGCATTATACGAAAGTAAAATGAAACCAGGGGTGACAGCTCGCTCAGGAAATAAGAGATCTTTCATGGGAAGATACGGTAACGCTTCCTCTCCAGCATCAATACCAACACTACCATGCACAGACATATTACTACCAAATGATTCAGAACCATCACTCAATGTTTGACTATACGTGCGACTTATGATTGAATTTTGAGGTGAAGGAGGTGGAACCCAAAAGTGTGGAGAGTCGGTGGTATGAGAATTTTCAGAATTAGCTTCAGCAATGGGATTTTCGTGAACTTGTGTTGAAAAGGGATTTTGCATATAATCTTATGAGAGATGAGATGATTTTTTTTTAATCAAAAATTGGAATGAATCAATTTAGGATTAATTTCACTTTCCTAAATGTCACCAATTTACTTAGTCCCCGGCAACGGTGCCAAAAACATGACGCGAACACAACTGTGTCTAAAGTGCGTGTTTTATAGGCTCAAGTGCAAGCCTGTCGCGTTAGTAATAATCCGATAAGTCGGGATCGTCTCCTCAGGGAACAAAAATTGCCAATTCAGGATACCGTAGGAAAAACTTATTTAACCTTCAAATGATTCCTCAAAAGAAAAGAAAAGATGATGATTGATGGTTTGAGATTTCCAACTGGTGATAAAATAAAATTTTGAATGAACTACGTGC
This sequence comes from Sambucus nigra, assembly GCA_949130495.1. Classification (NCBI taxonomy): domain Eukaryota; kingdom Viridiplantae; phylum Streptophyta; class Magnoliopsida; order Dipsacales; family Adoxaceae; genus Sambucus; species Sambucus nigra. The sequence goes on from OX422208.1 coordinate 288,967,691, forward strand.
ACAAAAACAACTAAGAATTGTAAAGGGAATAGATATGAATATGAGAGGAAATAGGTTAGGATACAATCCCCTAATCCCTAGTGATTTACTGTATAGAATACTAGAATTATAAATTAAAATCTTAACTGAACCCAGTCTTTAAAGATCCTAAGCATTACATATATGAGAGAACAAGCTCGCATCATATGAAATCAAAGGTAACTATAAAGCGGTGTAGAACAATTACACTTGCAGAGTATTCTTAAACATCTCAAGTACCTAAGACAAGAGAGATTAAAAGATCTACTATGTTTGTATAATTTCCCTACACGATTCTGTCAATTTTTAATTTAAATTCTATTTTCTACATAGGAAATTTACCTAGGGATGGGTTCATGCATCCCAACCCTTGAAAATTTAGCTAGACATGGTTTTATTAGATGAAAATAAAATTATAACTATGCATGTAATCATAGATCTAAGAAACATAGTTTCAAAAGAGAATTGCAAAACAATTGAAAATGTAATTGAAAGTAAAATAGAGAAACAAATAAGATAATTGAAATTGATACTTGGATTAAAGATTGAAATTTGTAACCACAACTTGGTAAGAGAATTGAACTTGAATCTAGAATACTCCTTTGCCTCAAACTTACAAACTAGGGTTTTTACAAAAAAATGAAATTGTCTGCCCAAAAAGAAGAACTTTTCTCTTCCTACTAGGGTTTTCCCTTTTATATCATCTAAAAATAATGACTCCGGCCGTTTTACAATTAAAAAAAAGGGATTATACAAGAAATTTCAAGAGTTGTGACTTTTCCAACTTCCACATTAAATTCCATAAATTCAACAGTTGGACCGGTCTGGATCCCATCGGATCGGTTCATTTTCCATTCGTCGGATCGGTTCTTTTTCCTCATACTGGACGGGTCTTTCTTTCTTTTCTTGCACTAAATACCTGTAAAATCAGTAAGAAATACATGAAACTCGAGGTACTTGTTAGAAGAAGTCATTAGCAATGATATGGGATAAAATCAAATCAATTACGTTGTTTGAGATATTAAAATTACTAAATTAAGGGGCTAAATTCAGAAGCATTTATGCTTAGTCAGTTGTAGTATGTCTTGTGAGAATTGAGAAAGACTTAGACCAGTAAAGTAGTGAGGGTGCACCTACTGATTTTATGCTTATCTATATGAAACACTTCGAGAGTCGGGCATTATGTTCCACGTAGAGCTAAAATATTATGGGTAGTGGGTGTACCTAGCTGAATAATGTAAATGTATATATAAGTGCATGTATATATATTATTTGAATATATGTGTTTAATCGTACCCGAGCTACTTACTATCACGGAGGTTTCCACGTCGGGACAGTCTTATTCTGATGTGACCTTTATATGGGATATTGACTTATACCCTAGAACATAGTGTCCTTGGTACAGGTTATATGATAATGATAGTCAAACAGTAAAAAAAGACGTGAGGGTATGTGCTAACCTCTTAGTGACTTGGAACTATGATTCGCTTCCAATATTTGTGTTTTGTGTTAATATAGTTCAAGAGTGATTCTGAACTAGTATTTCCCCTTTTGTACGTGAGATACGGGGACTTAATAGCAGAGTATGCCACCACCATAGATTTTATGTGGGGTGTCGATTAGTGTATATATATATATTTTTTATGAGTGATATATATATATATATATATATATATATATATATACACACCTAGTAATCTTCTATTGTGTGTGTAGGTAGATAAATATTTAATAAGCATTCCTAATCGTAGTAAATGTCTGAGATTTCATAGTAGTATTGAGATATTCATAATTGACTGAAATAGCCCTTAACAACATGTTATTTTAATAAATCATAGACATACAGTCTCACGAATCAGAATCTATGGGAGGAGAATTGAGATTGACTTATGAGTCATTTTAGTAGTACGATAGGCGTGAACACTAGATGAGAGGTGAGAATTCTCAAGAAAGTGTCGAGTACTAACATGTATGTGATGTCAACTCGTAAGCATTTTTAAATACTTGTTAAACTATTTTTAAAACTGTTTTACACTCGGGCTCTAACCGGTTTCCTGTCTTTCTCTATCTCTTGTATATATATGTATATGTATTACAGGTGCTCAGCCATAGGGGCGACATGCATAGGTTCATTGGATTGGACGCGCTTCAGCTTATGTGGGAGTTGCAGGCCTTTGTTTTAGATGACCTCTTCATTGATTCAGTTCCTGTTTTAGTTATTCATAGTTAGAGCATGTGTCTCCCGTTTCCCTATTCAGTTTGGTTATATCAGAGATCTATGTTTATTTGTATTTTCAGTATTCAATACTCCTTGGGAGTTATCTATTGTCAGGATGGTTTCATTTATAGTTTAAAACTGGTTTGGCTTATCTGGATGGTTTTAATTCTTTGGTGTTATATCCATCCTTAGTATTTATGTGATTCTTAAACTGTTGGATGTTAAGAAGGTTTACATATTTGGATTCAATAAAATGGAAATAAAGTTTTAAATTGTTTTGACACTTAGCTGAATTATTTAGGGTGTTTAAATTGGTATATTTTATTTTGCGATAGTGATGCTAAGAATGAACCAACTGTTCACCTTGATTTTAATTTGATAAAGGACTCCCGGTATTTAATTAGGTGGGGTGTCACAGGTGGTATTAGAGCATTACTTTTTAGTGTCCTTTAGGATCTGTGCAGCTTATTATGCTTCCAGCATTGCTTTGTTTGATATAGAGCACTATGTTTAGGATTGTTGATTTCTATGATGAGATTTCGTTCTCCTGCTATAACGTATGTATATTAATGAATTCTAATTGCGTTCGGATGTGTGCGTGTGTCGAGCAATGAAGGATATCAAACGAGGGCAGTTAGGCGGACATCAGGAGGCATGGCTTAATTGAGGTTATAGAGAATATTCAAGGATGATGTCCGTAGTTAAGGTCACCCTTATTATGGCATGACAAGACAGGATTGTAATGATGGCTAGGGCACAGCCTATAATTTCCAAGTGATGCTATAATCGAAAGAGGTGCAAGAGTAGACTCACCCAACATAATACGATTGGGAAAAAGTTAGGCGAAACAATGAAGAGAAATGATAGTGGAAATCCTATAAATGCGGAAATTATGTGTGTTAGCTAAATGAGGTAAAATATCCAAAGGTCTGGACATATAATGGAATGGGGATAACTGAAAGTGAAAATTTGGAGTAAAATTTGTCTTGGCTTGTCGGAACGAAGTTATAATGGTGGGAGTCAGCCACCACTTTTAGAAGAGGAATGCTATGTCTATAGAAGGACCTTGGGTACAGTTTGGCCGCATGTTCCTTCATCGGATGTTTAGGATAAAATGTGAACGTTGTTCTAAACTTATCACAGGAGGACCTGCCAGAGGTCCATTTGTGATTATGAATCTAAACCGTCAACGAATCTTGTATCGGCGGATGTAGATACAAATGGAGGAGAGGACTCCAAGTGGGAGATCGACTCGTAATAATAGTTAATAACACTTAAAAAGGGAATTCTGATGGATGATCGATTCAGAGGTTAACAATGTCATGCTTTGTCAGTGGAGATGATAATGCGTCTTTGTGTGGGAAGCTAAAGGAATCAAAAAATTTAGTCAAAAATAAGATTGGATGCAACGGTGGTAGTGTAACACCACAAGGGGGTGTAGATACACATCCGAGGACCCATTTAAATGAATCGGATAATTGAATTCTCACCGAGCGATGGTTAATTTAGTAAGGACTACTGTATCCAATAGCATGTTCTTTAGGGCCAACAAGGCTAAGGGAACAACTGGGGTAGCCATCAGGAATCGAGCCTACTAAGGTTCGAGAGAAGGACAATCCTAATATGGTTAGTATGACAGGTGATGAGTGGATTATGTGTAGAGGTATTTTGTGGAGAGTGAAATCACATACGTTAATGTTTTTATGAAGTGAGTAAAGGGACAAGAGTAGGATGCCTAGTGAAGGACAACGATTAAAGTAGTTTTTGGATTTGTTTGGACAGGCGTATTACGTTCGGGGACCATTTGTGCAGTCTATACGATTGGCAAGGTGAAAGTATGAGTTTTATCCTCGGAGGATGAGGCATTTTTTATGTAACACGAGCGAGTCACTATGTTTTGTTCATTGCTAGATTAGCATGTGAGACAAGTTTAGTGCGTATAACTATAAACGTTATTATTATGTTAATATTTTCCCTAGTGTAGCGGGATTTTTTCTTAGTGCTATCCGCGGAGGATAAATGGGTGTATTAATATTGTTATATACTTTATTGAGATTACTCATTTTAGTGAGGTGATATACGAGTATGATATTGTCTTGGTCACAATTTTATCGAAATGGTTAGTACGATAGTAGGCATTTATTGCAAGGCTATCGAAATGGTTGCATTAGTGCAGCATGTTTTATCTGGCAAGGCGTCACCTGAGAGAGGGTCATACACGCACTTATATTATCTATTTTAGAGACTTCGGAAGGGATAGTGGGCTTGAGATATTTGATCCCAGTATTTGTAGGGATTGTGTTGTTATGATTCAGTATGTATTGGGTTTACTGTTGAGCGAAAAGATGTAACTCATTATTATGTTTAGCGCTCAGGACTTGGGGATAGGAAGAGCCCATTGATATATCTATCCTTTAGAGATATGGGAGTTGAGAGTTAAACCCAAATGATTGGGGACGGGATTTCGAGAATCCCGACTATATGTATTCGAGGTTTATGGAATGTTATTACCACCAATACTGAATGATAAGTGCAATTGACGAAATGTTCTTTGTTAAGTGTAATTATGGGAGGAGATGTAACTTTTTTGTCAAGAGACGGAATAAAGGGGCACATGCTACGGACGGAGGGCCTAACGGATTTCGATAACCGATAATGCTAGGTAGTAGTGTATCGGGGGGTTTCCTTATTTGGATTTCTCTTTGCGAGACATCCCACGCATGAAACTTAGCGTAAGGTTGGAAATAGGGAGATGTTTGGTCATTAGTCCATGAGTTAGGTACCTCGGTCGTATTAGGAGCAGGTAATTATATCTATAAGTTGGAAGTTGTATTATGATTTAAGGCCAGTGGAGCCGGTGGTGTGGTAAAAAAGCATTAAAAGTTTTATTTTATCACCATGAGTTAAGGGGTGGAACGATGATAAGGAGGAATTTAAAATTTTTGATTTCTAGGGTGATTGAGAGTACCTAAGTGTTGTAATAACGTTGTGAGCACAAAGAAAATAAAGAATTGGGTGGTATGTGTGGAGCGTATATGATGCTTACGCTAGTATGAACGGTTATAGGGTGTGTGGGCATCCTGGTTAGCTGATGTTAAAATCGTCTAAGTTGAAGAGATATGGGAATAGACGCGTGGAATATATGTTTGTGAGAACGACACAAAAAAGTGGAATTGGTAGAGTGGATTAAGCATGGATTGTATAGAGCATTGGTGATTTATATTATTTCAAGAAATATTGTGGTATTAATTTGAAGAGATTGAGATTGGTGATTTCTCTTTGTGGGAATTTATTTAGATGCTCTATACCTTGTTATATTATGGATTAGTTTAGTCTTATCAAGTAGCGCTTTGTTCACTCTCTCCGGGCGGGCGGAGTGTCACATATGTACGTGTACGATCAGAGTAGCAAACACGAATTTTGTTGGAAGGCCATAGGAAGCCATTTAAGAGCATTCCTTGAAAAGAATAAAGTTTAACTATTACGGAAAACACTCGGAGCGGAGATTTACCTAGTCAAGTGTGGAAAGTGACTTGCGCGTAGGTTAAATGATGATGTCAATAAGGTGTAAAGGTTCAGCAATGCACATCGTAGAGAAAAATGCATGGGTCTGAACTTTCGCTATACGCTAATGAAAGAAGGGAAGTGTTAAGTGTCACTTATGTGAGTCACTTCAAGTAGAAGTCGACATTGAGAGGGACATAGTGAGTAGTCTCTAGGTGCACTGCTCATAGATAGAATTCAGTTGGAGCAATAGGTTCAGCTGTAAAACTTTGTATCAAGCCGACGATTCCAAAAATGGAAGAGGGCAGTCAAGTCGGTAAAAATTTCCTTAGTAGATTACTAGCCTCAAGGTAAGATCCAGGGTTCCTTCGAACGTGTGGAACAGGTTACCCAAGAAGGAAGTAATTGATCTTCCTTTGGGGTAATTTACAATATTATCTAGTGTGACCCAATCTTCCTTTCAAATGAAGAATCGCACTGCTACATGATCGCTCTCCTTGGGATGAGACATTAAAATCCCACCTCTAATATGGAATTTCAGGAAGCATCGGGGGATAACACTTTGAGTTGAGCAGGTTGTATCACCCATAATCCGGGGAGTAGGAGAGTGGTGATTAACCATTAGTGGAGCAGTGTGAAAATAATTTTGGATCCATTGTGATCGTTTCAATTCCCCAACGGTTATAGCTAGCAAGTGGAGTGTAGTACGGTAATTGGGGGAAGATATTACCTAATGGTAGGTTTCGCGAAAGCACTCGTACCTGCTTATTGTGAACAAGGTGCTTATTAAGATTTTGGTGTGGAAAAACCTTAAGTTTTCTCACTCTGAATGTAAGAGATGAGTGGATAATCAGAATTTTGGATTGCTCCAGTTAGAGTCTGATGACTATGGTGGAATTACCACGGTTGTTTTAGGTGAACAAGAGTGGTCAGATGTTCGTATGGTTTCTCTCAGAATGAGAGTTTTGTGTTTAGATAAATACGAGTAGTTATCATGTAGTTAGTTGCGGCCTCCCAATGACATTGAAATAATGGGATTCAATGATATATAGGATCGTATTTTCGAATGTTGTCAGATAGGAGTACAATGTGACGTGCCGTTAATGAAAGTATTAAACAAGCTTGCTGTGAGGCGGGGGATATAATGATTGAGCACCTCACTAAGAAGATAGTTTGCGTATTGATAAGGTATCCAAAATTATTTTACCAGGTAGGCCTTATTTTCCGAATTTCAGGACGAAATTCCATTATTAGGGGGGAAGTATGTAATACCCCATATTTTTATGGCATTTAATTATGGGATTAATTAAATTTAATTGAGATAAATAAATTTAATATTAATCCAAAAATTTGTTTTAAACATTTACTAGCATGACGACAGTTAGTAATTATTGGAAATTTATTGATTTGTTGAATATTACTTAATGAGTAAAGTAATATGTAGAATTGAATTTATTAAAATTGTTACTAGTGAATAATATGACAATTATGGAAATTAAGTCGAGACGCGCCTGTATCGTGTTGGGACTAAATTATTATTATAAAAAGTGAATAAATTATAGTTACCCGTATGGTCATTTCGAGTGCATCAATGTGTCCGGAAGGGTCGAAATAGTCAGAAAAGTGTACCCGGGGGTTTAGTTTGGGTCTCGGGACGTTTTTAGGCCTAACCGGTAACCCGAGAGGGCATTTTGGTAATTTCTAATTTTGAGATTTAATTACCTACGAAAATTAGAGATGTATATTGGGTGTTAGAGGTTGTATTCTAGGGTTAGAACCTGCATATTTCACAGAGGCCATTAGAGGATGAAGGTGAAGAACTTCCCAAGGCTAGAGCCACCATAGTTGCACCATTTTTTCACCACAAATACTGCTACAGTGTAGACCGGAGGAAGGAGATCACAACAATATCATCAAATCTCAGAAATTCAGACTCATATTCCCAGGCAAGTATTTATCTTGCTGATCTTGCAGTTGAAATTCCAACCATGTTAGAATAGAAAATTAAATTATAAGTTTTATGGAGATAAATTGTGAATTGGAAGACTAGATCCAACATAATGGAATAGAATCATGCTAGAATGAGGCCCTCGTCGTATGTAGAACATTAATCATGAATTTGAATGAGGATTAGAAGAAGAATTCTGTAAATATTATATAGTTCTTGAAAGAATATGGAAAAATAGGGTTTGAGATTAGTTTATGTAGCCCACCCATTTAATGATGATTTCTTAATGAAGTTTCCTAGATTTTACGTTAGAAATTGTTCACACCTACTGCTATAATGTTTATGATGTTTGGTTGGGATTTTGGGACACTTTAATGGAGGTTTTGATAATTAAAATGAAAGAAACCCATAGACTTGAGATGCAGATTTTCTGGGCAAATAACTGTTCGATCGATTGATCGACTCAAGAATGTTGATCGATCGATCGATCCTTTTTGTCGATCGATCGACCCCTCCTGGATTTTGATTTTTATTCCTCCTATCGATTAATCCAACCTTAATCTATGAGAACCTTTGGTCATAACTTAAATACCATAATGGAACATGAGAGGGACCAGTAGGGTATAGTAGGGTCCGAGTAAGACGAGTTTATATGAGATTAACCGTGGGATTTCGGGAATATAAATTTAGTGGGAAATCGTGTGTACATTATAGTATGTCTTGTGATAATTGAGAAAGACTTGGACCAGTAGAGTAGTGAGGGTGCACCTACTAATTTTATGCTTATCTATATGAAACACTTCGAGAGTCGAGAAGTACTTAAAACATGCTGAAATTGAGAAAATGAAAGAATGATTTAATTATACGCAGGACTCGGGCATTATGTTCCACGCAGAGCTAAAATATTATGGGTAGTGGGCGTAACTAGCTGAATAATGTAAATGTATATTTGAGTGCATCTATATATATATATATATATATATATATATATATATATATATATTATTTGACTATTTGTGTTCAATCATACCTGTGCTACTTGCTATCACGGAGGTTTCCGCATCGAGATAGTCTTATTCTGATGTGACTATTATGGCGAATATTGACTTGTAACCTAGAACATAGTGTCCTTGGTACAGGCTATCTAAGAATGATAGTCAGACAGTCATAAGAGACGTGAGGGTATGTGCTGACCTCTTAGTGACTTGGAACTATGATTCGCCTCCAATATTTGTGTTTTTTGTTAATGCAGTTCGAGAGTGATTCGAAACTAGTATTTCCCCTTTTGTACGTGAGATACGGGGACTTGATAGCAGAGTATGCCAGCACCATAGATTTTATGTGGGGTGTCAATTAGCATATATATATTTTATGAGTGATATATATATATATATGGTAATCTTTTACTGTGTGTGTAGATAGATAAATATTTAATAAACGTTCCTAATCGTAGTAAATGCCTGAGATTTCATAGTAGTATTGAGATATTCATAATTGACTAAAATAGCCCTTAATAACATGTTATTTTAATAAAACATAGACACACGATCTCGCAAATCCGAATCTTTGGGAGGAGAATTAAGATTGACTTATGAGTCATTTTAGTAGTACGATAGGCGTGCACACTAGATGATAGGTGAGAATCTGTAATACAGGTGCTACCTAGGATCATGGTAGTCCCACAGTTGCAGCACACCTAAGGCATTCAACCAGCCCTGCTTGTAACCCTCATTATTGGCATTCTGGATACGATCGTCCAAGTGGTAGAGCGCTTCGTTGTATCCAGCCATCCAGAACTCCCTGGGCTGTTTGTGGAACTGATATGTTAGTCTCTATAGCTGCTCGTGGAGATTTTTGATGAAGAGTTCTTTGTTCTCCAAGGTAGACTTCTGCATGGAAAGCTGCTCTTCCAAGTCCCTGATTTTCTTTAACATTTCAGCCAATGCCTGGTTCTTCGCCATCAGCTGGAAGGCCTGGTTTTCTAATACAGACTGAGTCCTCTGTTCCTCGACAGGAATACGAGCTTCTCTTGCTCATCCCCGAGGAGCTCTTGCTCATCCCCTTGAGACAAGCCCTTCATAAACCAGAAAAATCAGGGAGATTGATGTATTGGGCAATAGAGCACAGTGAATATGATATAGTTTATGAACCCAGAGCATCACTAAAAGGGCAGGCTGTAGCAGATTTTATAGAAGAGTTCACCTATCCTGATACCCCCGAGGAGCAAAAGTTGCTCGCTGATCAACCTGTGGATGTTACAGGACCAATAAATACTAGCTCGGACCAACTCCGGTTGGTAAAAGAGCAAGTAGATGTTACAGGATCATCAAATTTGAGCTCAGACCAACTCCGATTGGTAAAAGGGCAAGAAAAGATGATCGACGAGGAACAAGAAATATCAGGGGAGGATGAAAGGAAACAACAAATATTTCATCGAGGAAATCTGTCAGATCAGAAATTTGAAGACGAGTTAACTATATGGAGGCTATATGTAGATGTCTCATCTTGTACTACATGATGTGGCGCGGGGATAGTTTTGAGCACTCCGGACAAGGTCGACATGGAATACGCCCTACGTTTCCAATTCAAAGCTTCCAATAATGAGGCTGAGTATGAGGCCATGATTGCAGGGCTTAATTTGGCAAAAATTATGGAGGCGCAACAGGTTATTGTCTTCATTGATTCTCAATTAATTATAAATCAAATGTTGGGAGTATATGCAGTTAGAGGAGAATTAATGATTAGATATCACGCAAAGGCAAAGAAGCTGGTGTCAGAATTTGTTGCTATTCAGCTGGTCAGAATACCGAGAATGGAGAATACAAGAGCAGACGCCCTAGCTCGACTAGCATCAGCTACTCGTACCGAGCTATGATGAACAATCCCAATTGAAGTTTTAGCTGGTCAGAGTATAGATGAAGATCTGACGACGAACTTTATTACCCTTAATTTAGGACCATCTTGGATGGATCCAATCATGGCATACATTGAGGAGGGAGAATTACCAATTGACAAGCTCACAGCCAAGAAATTGAAGTTTAAAGCTGCTCGGTATGTATTAACTAACGGTATTCTTTATAGACGAGGAATTATCGCAGGTTTGCAGAGATGTGTGCATCCCACCGAGGTGAAATATTTGATTGAAGAGATCCATGAAGGGTCCTGTGGAGCCCATGTCGCAGGTCAGACGCTTTTGCAAAGGGTGATGACACAGGGATACTACTGGCCGACAATGAGGGCTGATTGTATAGCCTATGCCAAGAAATGTGACAAGTGCCAACGCTTTTCCTTCATCCGAAGAACTCCACAAGCATTGTTGACACCCATCACTTCCCCTTGGCCATTTGCCATATGGGGAATAGATTTGGTTGGCCCGCTGCCAACGACCAGAGGAAGGTTCAAATACCTCATCGTCGCAGTGGATTATTTTACTAAGTGGGTAGAAGCTGAGCCTCTCATCGATATAACGTACGACAAGGTGTACCAATTTATTTGGAAGAACATCATTTGTCGATATGGTCTTCCTCATGCTTTCATCATAGACCATGGAACACAATTTGATAACGAGGAGTTCGCTGCCTATTGTCATTAGTAAAATATTTTGAAGGTCCACTCAGCACCAGGCCATCCTCAAAGCAATGGACAAACTGAAGTGACAAACAAAATGCTGCTAAATGGCTTGAAGAAAAGACTGGATGATGCAAAAGCAAACTGGATCAACGAGTTACAGTCAGTACTGTGGGCTTACCGAACTACTCCCAGAGTAGCAACTGGAGAATCACCATATATGCTGGCGTTTGGAAGTGAAACTGTTATACCTACCGAGTTAGGCCTCCCAACACAAAGAGTACTGAATTTCAACTCCCCTATCGGCGACTTAATGAGAAGATTGGATTTAGACATGCTCGAGGAAGTTAGGGAAGAATCAGCCATTAGAAATGCTGCTTACCAGCAGCGAACAACTTTGTTCTACAATAAGAGGGTGAAGAAGTGCGACCTGAAAGAAGGAGACCATGTGCTGAAGAAAGTAATTCAAAAGAACAATAAGCTGGAGGCAAACTGACATGGACCATACCGAGTTACAGAAGTTGTTCGACCAGAAACTTACCGAATAGCAACTTTAGAAGGGGAGGAGTTTAAGAATGCATGGAACGCAGAGCACCTGGGCAAATATTATCAGTGATGAATAAAATGAAGATATTTCTGCCGAATTCTTTCTTTTTATTGAAAGTTTTTCGGGGAATACTAGTGCTACACACTACTCGGGGCAAAACTTACACACTACTCGGGGCAAAACTCGGTAAAGCTCAGGCTACTCAAATTTTTTCTCGAAAACGCCAACTAAGGTTGGTCGAGAAACTAATATTCCTCCGGGAAGTAAAGCTACCTATATTCCTCCGGGAAGTAAAGCTACCAATATTCCTCCGGGAAGTAAAGCTACCAATATTCCTCCTGGAAGTAAAGCTACCAATATTCCTCCGGGAAGTAAAGCTACCTATATTCCTCTGGGAAGTAAGGCTACTTGTATTCCTCCGGGAAGTAAAGCTACCTATATTCCTCCGGGAAGTAAAGCTACCAATATTCCTCCGGGAAGTAAAGCTACTTGTATTCCTCCGGGAAGTAAAACTGGTATTCCTACTAGAAATAAAATTATGTGTTTCTCGGGAAATAAAAGTATTCCTAAAAATGCCAACTTATGTCGGTTAGGAATTAAATATATTCTCGAAAATGCCAACTTGAGTTGGTCGGAAGGTAAAATTATTTCAAAAAGACTAACTATGGCTGGTCGGGGATAGAAACCCACCAACTGTAGTTGGTCGACAAGGAAAATTTACTGACCTTGGTTGATCGGAAACATTTTAAACATTTTTTATACTCGTAACTTTATTACTAAGTTGATCGAGAAACAAAACTTTATTACTAAGTGATCAAGCAACATTTTTTATACTAGTAACTTTATTACTAAGTTGGTCGAGAAACAAAATATTATGTTTGCCAATAATTACCACAAATTCAAGCTAGTCGACAATAACCTGATCGACAAACAACACAATATTGTTATATGCATGCACAAATATAAAGTGTTTGATAATTACAAGATAATAGCAATTAAGATTGCAAACAAAAATGAAAGTCTTTCATTAAATCCAAAAATAAGTTACATTGATATTGAAATGTATACTAACTATTACATCAAAATTTCTATTCTACTGGTCTTTTTCCCTCTGCTTTTGACACAGGTTCCTCGCCAGCAGGCAGATCATTTAAAGCCAGAGGAAAATTTATGAAGTTGAGATCTTTCAACATCCTGATATTCATCACGGATGGTCGATCTAAGAGGTACTCAGGACGAGATATCTCGGCATTTGAATGGACATTGTCATCACCGAGATATTTGGAAATCAAGCTCCGGGGAATGGCCCGGTCAGGGATACAACTCATATCCAGTTTGTATGGAGGCACGGGTCGGTCGAGCAACCTAGGATCATGGTAGTCCCACAGTTGCAGCACACCTAAGGCATTCAACCAGCCCTGCTTGTAACCCTCATTATTGGCATTCTGGATACGATCGTCCAAGTGGTAGAGCGCTTCGTTGTATCCAGCCATCCAGAACTCCCTGGGCTGTTTGTGGAACTGATATGTTAGTCTCTATAGCTGCTCGTGGAGATTTTTGATGAAGAGTTCTTTGTTCTCCAAGGTAGACTTCTGCATGGAAAGCTGCTCTTCCAAGTCCCTGATTTTCTTTAACATTTCAGCCAATGCCTGGTTCTTCGCCATCAGCTGGAAGGCCTGGTTTTCTAATACAGACTGAGTCCTCTGTTCCTCGACAGGAATACGAGCTTCTCTTGCTCATCCCCGAGGAGCTCTTGCTCATCCCCGAGAAGATGTGGAAGGGCCAGCCCTCTTCAAGGTTTCCAACTCATCCCTTAAGTTGGCGTTATCGACCTCCAAGAATGAGAATCCCTCATCAGTCACTGGGATCAAAGATTTTAAAGTGGAAGCTGCAGACTTCAACTGTGACAGCTCCCTTTGCAGGTTGTTGTTTTCTTGCTCCACCAACTCGGCTATTTGTCTGCACTCCTCGACCTCACCCCGCAAGGTTCTCTCCCTTACATAGTAGCCAGCAAAAAGCTTCTCGTAGCCCTTGTCGATAATGATCTACTGGTACTTCTTCTCGTACCCCTCATACAACAGGGCAGTGGATTCTTTGTATTGTTGCTGAAGGTCTTCGAGGGTGCCTTGGAGATCCTCTATCATATCATAATAGGACACATTATTGGCCACTGCTCGATCAAGTAGACACTTCATATATTGATATGCTTCAACTGCCTGTTCAGAAGCATCTTGGCCGAGGATGTCGACGACTTGTGCTGCACTCAGGTCTGTGTGACCAGCCTTAAAATATTCATTGCATTGCCTCAGCAGCTTTGTATCGTGAGCAGATAACAATTACATCCTGGCCAGAAACTAGCAGAGAAGGAAAAAGCAATAATCAATAAAAATCAAGACAGAGTATGAAGAGGAGACAACAGTATGAATAAACACAAGTTCAAGTTTTATTATATCATAAAGGTCAGAAGTACAAGATTTCAGAGTTACATATTCATGGTTACAATTGACAAAAGAAAAATATAAGGATAAATTCGAACAACTCTACACCTTTTCCTTGTCTCCCAAAACCTTCTCGGGAGGCTGGGAAGAGGAAGTAGGTTGCTCGAAAGGAGTAGAAAGTTGCTCGGGGAGCGCCAGCAGTTGCTCGGAAGAAGTAATGATTTGTTAAGGTTCCTCGTCAGTAGGATGGATGGTTGGGGGATGATCTCCCATCACCATAGAAGACTCTTCGGAGGCAGCTTCGTCCTCTTTTAAGTCTTTAGGAGTTGGAGGAGGACCAGGGATGTGTCGCTGAAAGAGTTCGGAATTTTCATCCACTTTCATCTCTTGAAGAGCAGCGACCCATCCATCCCTAAAGTACTTAAGGCTACCATAGTCCACTTGCGACACCATGGCAGCCAATCCCTTGTTCCACCCCTTGTCCCAACCAGCGCTGAAGGACTTCTTCACAGCCATTTTTCTCTTCAACTTCTCCGAGGAAAGCTTCTCGGACAGCAGGTTATCAGCAGCTTTCAATTTTCTCTCAGCCTCCTCCTTCTGCCGATTTACCTCCCGAAGTTGAGACAACTCCTCTTCAGCAACCTTGAGCTTATTCTCTAGCTCTCCAGGATTCTTGAGCTTCTCGTCGAGCTCTTTATTTTTCCCCTCTAAGTCCTTTATTCTCTTCTCCAACTCTTTGGAGACTTCAACAGCTTGAGCTTTTTCCTGCTCGATGAAGGCAAGCTTATTCTCCCAGATTGCCTTGTCAGTAGCATATTTCTGGCGAGAATCTTCCAAAGACTTAATAGCTTCCTCCAGAGCTCCCTCCACACTAGACGAGGAGCATGAAGCTTTAATCGCCTCATCTTTCTTTAAAATGGTATTGAAGCAGCTCACCAACTGTGAAAAGAAAGCAAGTCAGAGACATATATAACAAAGAAAGGATGAAAAGTTCAAAATAATGAGACTTATAGAAGCAATATGGTGAGCAGCTAACGAAGTGACCATGTCCCGAGTAAGGTTTTCTTCAGTACCTTGGACCTTTGGAATAATCCAGGACTTTACCGAACTCATGACAGAGCTCGGAGGAACAAAAGTAGGAACCCCGGTTCCAGTAACTGGGGGCTGAGTGATGGTGTCAGACAAATTGACCGAGGAGCTCTTCTTCAGCCTCCTCGGGGGAATAGAAACAGTTTCGACCAAGGAAGAACTCTTGGTCGGTGATATTACAATCACTTCTTCTGGAGCAGCAGACCTGCTCGGAGCCACTTGAGGATTCTCAACAACCTTCACAACAGCAGCAGCCGATTTGTCCCTTCTGGGACATCAACCTTACTTCTTTTTTCCTCTCCAGCACCAGAGGCAGGCTTCTCAAAAAGGGTGGGAGGTCTTCTCTTTTTCATCCTTTCACGTAAAGGAATGTGTGATTCAGGCGAAGAACTGGTGGAAGCTGGTACTGGCTCTGATTCACTTATTACTGGACGAGCGGTAAAAGAGGTGGTGTAGCTCTTGTATTGCAGCAGATATGAGGCCGACCTAATGTTCTCGTCGGCAACACTTTGATGCAAATTCCAGATAAGTTTCAAATGTCTTATATTAACATCTGCCTCCTTTGGACACTTTCTTTTGTTGTCAACTGCAAATAAATAAATAAACATTGAAATATCAGTGGCACATTTTATCAAACACAAAAGAAGCATGATTTCAAAATAAGTAAAATGAAATAAAAATAACCTATCCCATTGCCATAGGGAGGGCATCTGGGACCCTCATAAACTTCATCTCCAGATAAAGGAGCATGTTGCCAATTTTTTATGACAACCCCGTGCTCAAAATAATCCATATTAGCATCCAGGAGATTGACTACTAAGGCCCTATTCAAAAATCTAATTTTTAAATAAAAGGTGTTATCACCAACTGCCCATCTATAACAAAACATGATTTCTGAAATTCCTATGCGAGTTCCATGGATTTGATTTAACCTATGAACCCTATTAACTATTCTCCATGTATTTGGGGCTATTCTTGCAGGAACAACGTCAAAGTATTGACAAAATTCCAGACATAAGGGATTGGGTGGAAAAGAAAATCCACACTCAGCAATAAAGAGACTGGGGAACCAATGTCCCTCAGCCAAACCGAAATAATCAGAAGGCTCAGAAAGCTCTTCCAGAACAACCCAGGAGGGAATAGAAAAATCAGAGCGATACTTATCAAGAGATTCAACTGGGTAAACCATGATGAATAAAAGAAATGAAGAAGAAGGAAGAAAATCTTACAGAAAAAGTGTGGATCTGATGACAACGAACGATGGAAGAGATGAATACACAAGAGAGAAAGAGACGAAGGAAAACTCGAAGATACAAATTTGAAAAAGTAGAAGACGATGGGATTTTCTGCAGCGTTTAAATACTCTACCTTGGGAAAAGGAAAAGTAATGATTACAAAAAGAGACGATTACGTTACCGGCGGCTAAAAAGACGAAAAAGGGCGCGTGAATCGAAGCGGGCATAGAAATTCGAAAAAGCCTGATTCTACGAATTTGAAAGGAGAAATAAATACGAAGGAAACACTCCTAAAAATCAGGAGGACCATTTAAAGCTACCATATTCCGAGAAAGAATGTTCCCTACTCCTCAAATTTCGAACTATGAAACATTGGGGGCTTCTGTTGATACCAAATTTAGCCTGTTGACATGGCTCAATAAAGTGAAAACACGTGGCAATCTACGTGGCAACGACAGACACTTCCGAGGAACTCACACACTCCGAGGAACCATACTACAACGAGGAATACTGCTTCCCCGAGGAACTTATACACTCCGAGGAACAAGAACTCTCCGAGGAACTCTTGAGTACCGATAAGCTTAGGCGGTCCGAGAAACTCACGCGGTCCGAGCTGCACCTCTAATAAAGCATTAATAGCAGGATAACCAACAGTTTGACTATTCATTAAATGCTTATCATTCAGACGCACACGCTTAAGGGGCATTGAATGTATTACCCTTTCATATGTACATCATTTAATGTATTACCCTTTCACATTACAGCCTCAGGGCTATAAATACATTGTACAATCCTCATTGTAAAGGACCGGAATTTCTTGATTGAACTGGTAATCGAGAATTCCCAAACACTCAGCAATAACATAACAGTGGACGTAGGCCATTCTTATAAGGCTGAACCACTTTAAAAATTCTTTGTTTCATTTATTTTATCTGTGATTGAATAATTAGATATGATCTAATTTTTTACATCAACATGTTTTTTAATTCATTTATACATTTTCTCATAACAATTTTGGGTTAAATGATTTAATTCATGACTATGAATAATTAGAATGAATTTTAGGATTTCTTATAATGAATTTGGAAGTAATGTTGTTTAAGGATTAAACATTTTTGGTGACAAACTCAGAATTGATGTCATGTTATCGGGAAATTGAACATTAGAATTCATGTGGTAGGATTATTACTTTAAGGATTATCATTCATGTGTTGATCCCTTTAAATTTGAAACTCTTTAGACAAAAAATATGAATTAAAATTGGGTTACGTGAACTCTAGTGTTAGATCCAAATTCTTGGATTCTTGGGGCATAGCCTTATGTAAATTGTTTAGATGATAATATAAAGTGTTTTTCTAGATCATGAAGGGGTTATAATTCATTAAATAAAAGTGGTTAGGACATTGGGAAGGAAATTAGGATTTGGAGTATAATACTCGTATAGGGAAATCATAAGAGTTCTGGATTTTACTAGAATTCGAATCGATTAGGCCTTCCCAGTGAATCGATTCGACCCTTGAGGCGAATCGATTAAGCTCCTGGGCTTGGGTCAGGATTAGACCATAGAAACGTTCAAAGGAGTTGTACAAACTCAAGCGAGTATGTGGGAGGTCATCCGAGTGTATATTTAACTAAAAATAGTTTGTGTCACTATTCATAAATAGAAGAATTTACTTATTAACTAGATGGTTAATTCTTAAGGCAAGAGTATTATCAGGGGATTGATGAAACTCACTAGAGGGTAATTATAGGTATAATTACCTTTACATATTATATGATACAAATATGTTTTTACTATTTGTGTGAACATACCTATGTTCGTGGACGAAAAATCGGTTGGGGTTGCGTACATCTTGGTGACCGTAGCACACATTGACATGGGTGGGCTAGGCATTGTGTAAGTCGTTATTTTAGGTCGTACGTGGAAGCTCCACTTACGATTACGTAGGTGGGATAGCCGGAATCAATTCTCATCGTCAGGGGTATGCACCGTGAAATTATGTAGTGCATAGGGACCATCTCGCTTATGTGTATTTTCTGATATCCATTTGCTGAGGGATGTGACACCCTGCCTGATTAAATATCGGACGACCAGTCCTTTATTAAATTAAAATCAAGGTTACCAGTTGGTTCACTCTTAGCATCACTGTCGCAAAATAAAATATACCAATTTAAACACCCTAAATAATTAAGCTAAGTGTCAAAACAATTTAAAACTTTATTTCCATTTTATTGAATCCAAATATGTAAACCTTCTTAACAACCAACAATTTAAGAATAACATAAATACTAAGGATGGCAATAACACCCAAGAATTAAAACCAACCAGATAAGACAAACCAGTTTTAAACTATAAATGAAACCATCCTGACAACAGATAACTCCTAAGGAGTACTGAATACAGAAAATACAAATAAAAATAGATCTATGATATAACCAAACTGAATAGGGAAATGGGCGACACATGCCCTAACTATGAAGAACTAAAACAGGAACTGAATCAATGAAGAGGTCGTCTGAAACAAAGGCCTACAACTCCCACATAAGCTGCAGCGCGTCCAATCCAAGGAACCTATACATGTCGCCCATGTGTATAGCTGGGCGACATGTATAGGTTCCTTGGATTGGACGCGCTGCAGCTTATGTGGGAGTTGTAGGCCTTTGTTTTAGACGACCTCTTCATTGATTCAGTTCCTGTTTTAGTTCTTCATAGTTAGGGCATGTGTCGCCCATTTCCCTATTCAGTTTGGTTATATCATAGATCTATGTTTATTTGTATTTTCTGTATTCAGTACTCCTTAGGAGTTATCTGTTGTCAGGATGGTTTCATTTATAGTTTAAAACTGGTTTGTCTTATCTGGTTGGTTTTAATTCTTGGGTGTTATTGCCATCCTTAGTATTTATGTTATTCTTAAATTGTTGGTTGTTAAGAAGGTTTACATATTTGGATTCAATAAAATGGAAATAAAGTTTTAAATTGTTTTGACACTTAGCTTAATTATTTAGGGTGTTTAAATTGGTATATTTTATTTTGCGACAGTGATGCTAAGAGTGAACCAACTGGTAACCTTGATTTTAATTTAATAAAGGACTGGTCGTCCGATATTTAATCAGGCAGGGTGTCACATCCCTCAGCAAATGGATATCAGAAAATACACATAAGCGAGATGGTCCCTATGCACTACATAATTTCACGGTGCATACCCCTGACGATGAGAATTGATTCCGGCTATCCCACCTACGTAATCGTAAGTGGAGCTTCCACGTACGACCTAAAATAACGACTTACACAATGCCTAGCCCACCCATGTCAATGTGTGCTACGGTCACCAAGATGTACGCAACCCCAACCGATTTTTCGTCCACGAACATAGGTATGTTCACACAAATAGTAAAAACATATTTGTATCATATAATATGTAAAGGTAATTATACCTATAATTACCCTCTAGTGAGTTTCATCAATCCCCTGATAATACTCTTGCCTTAAGAATTAACCATCTAGTTAATAAGTAAATTCTTCTATTTATGAATAGTGACACAAACTATTTTTAGTTAAATATACACTCGGATGACCTCCCACATACTCGCTTGAGTTTGTACAACTCCTTTGAACGTTTCTATGGTCTAATCCTGACCCAAGCCCAGGAGCTTAATCGATTCGCCTCAAGGGTCGAATCGATTCACTGGGAAGGCCTAATCGATTCGAATTCTAGTAAAATCCAGAACTCTTATGATTTCCCTATACGAGTATTATACTCCAAATCCTAATTTCCTTCCCAATGTCCTAACCACTTTTATTTAATGAATTATAACCCCTTCATGATCTAGAAAAACACTTTATATTATCATCTAAACAATTTACATAAGGCTATGCCCCAAGAATCCAAGAATTTGGATCTAACACTAGAGTTCACGTAACCCAATTTTAATTCATATTTTTTGTCTAAAGAGTTTCAAATTTAAAGGGATCAACACATGAATGATAATCCTTAAAGTAATAATCCTACCACATGAATTCTAATGTTCAATTTCCCGATAACATGACATCAATTCTGAGTTTGTCACCAAAAATGTTTAATCCTTAAACAACATTACTTCCAAATTCATTATAAGAAATCCTAAAATTCATTCTAATTATTCATAGTCATGAATTAAATCATTTAACCCAAAATTGTTATGAGAAAATGTATAAATGAATTAAAAAACATGTTGATGTAAAAAATTAGATCATATCTAATTATTCAATCACAGATAAAATAAATGAAACAAAGAATTTTTAAAGTGGTTCAGCCTTATAAGAATGGCCTACGTCCACTGTTATGTTATTGCTGAGTGTTTGGGAATTCTCGATTACCAGTTCAATCAAGAAATTCCGGTCCTTTACAATGAGGATTGTACAATGTATTTATAGCCCTGAGGCTGTAATGTGAAAGGGTAATACATTAAATGATGTACATATGAAAGGGTAATACATTCAATGCCCCTTAAGCGTGTGCGTCTGAATGATAAGCATTTAATGAATAGTCAAACTGTTGGTTATCCTGCTATTAATGCTTTATTAGAGGTGCAGCTCGGACCGCGTGAGTTTCTCGGACCGCCTAAGCTTATCGGTACTCAAGAGTTCCTCGGAGAGTTCTTGTTCCTCGGAGTGTATAAGTTCCTCGGGGAAGCAGTATTCCTCGTTGTAGTATGGTTCCTCGGAGTGTGTGAGTTCCTCGGAAGTGTCTGTCGTTGCCACGTAGATTGCCACGTGTTTTCACTTTATTGAGCCATGTCAACAGGCTAAATTTGGTATCAACAGAAGCCCCCAATGTTTCATAGTTCGAAATTTGAGGAGTAGGGAACATTCTTTCTCGGAATATGGTAGCTTTAAATGGTCCTCCTGATTTTTAGGAGTGTTTCCTTCGTATTTATTTCTCCTTTCAAATTCGTAGAATCAGGCTTTTTCGAATTTCTATGCCCGCTTCGATTCACGCGCCCTTTTTCGTCTTTTTAGCCGCCGGTAACGTAATCGTCTCTTTTTGTAATCATTACTTTTCCTTTTCCCAAGGTAGAGTATTTAAACGCTGCAGAAAATCCCATCGTCTTCTACTTTTTCAAATTTGTATCTTCGAGTTTTCCTTCGTCTCTTTCTCTCTTGTGTATTCATCTCTTCCATCGTTCGTTGTCATCAGATCCACACTTTTTCTGTAAGATTTTCTTCCTTCTTCTTCATTTCTTTTATTCATCATGGTTTACCCAGTTGAATCTCTTGATAAGTATCGCTCTGATTTTTCTATTCCCTCCTGGGTTGTTCTGGAAGAGCTTTCTGAGCCTTCTGATTATTTCGGTTTGGCTGAGGGACATTGGTTCCCCAGTCTCTTTATTGCTGAGTGTGGATTTTCTTTTCCACCCAATCCCTTATGTCTGGAATTTTGTCAATACTTTGACGTTGTTCCTGCAAGAATAGCCCCAAATACATGGAGAATAGTTAATAGGGTTCATAGGTTAAATCAAATCCATGGAACTCGCATAGGAATTTCAGAAATCATGTTTTGTTATAGATGGGCAGTTGGTGATAACACCTTTTATTTAAAAATTAGATTTTTGAATAGGGCCTTAGTAGTCAATCTCCTGGATGCTAATATGGATTATTTTGAGCACGGGGTTGTCATAAAAAATTGGCAACATGCTCCTTTATCTGGAGATGAAGTTTATGAGGGTCCCAGATGCCCTCCCTATGGCAATGGGATAGGTTATTTTTATTTCATTTTACTTATTTTGAAATCATGCTTCTTTTGTGTTTGATAAAATGTGCCACTGATATTTCAATGTTTATTTATTTATTTGCAGTTGACAACAAAAGAAAGTGTCCAAAGGAGGCAGATGTTAATATAAGACATTTGAAACTTATCTGGAATTTGCATCAAAGTGTTGCCGACGAGAACATTAGGTCGGCCTCATATCTGCTGCAATACAAGAGCTACACCACCTCTTTTACCGCTCGTCCAGTAATAAGTGAATCAGAGCCAGTACCAGCTTCCACCAGTTCTTCGCCTGAATCACACATTCCTTTACGTGAAAGGATGAAAAAGAGAAGACCTCCCACCCTTTTTGAGAAGCCTGCCTCTGGTGCTGGAGAGGAAAAAAGAAGTAAGGTTGATGTCCCAGAAGGGACAAATCGGCTGCTGCTGTTGTGAAGGTTGTTGAGAATCCTCAAGTGGCTCCGAGCAGGTCTGCTGCTCCAGAAGAAGTGATTGTAATATCACCGACCAAGAGTTCTTCCTTGGTCGAAACTGTTTCTATTCCCCCGAGGAGGCTGAAGAAGAGCTCCTCGGTCAATTTGTCTGACACCATCACTCAGCCCCCAGTTACTGGAACCGGGGTTCCTACTTTTGTTCCTCCGAGCTCTGTCATGAGCTCGGTAAAGTCCTGGATTATTCCAAAGGTCCAAGGTACTGAAGAAAACCTTACTCGGGACATGGTCACTTCGTTAGCTGCTCACCATATTGCTTCTATAAGTCTCATTATTTTGAACTTTTCATCCTTTCTTTGTTATATATGTCTCTGACTTGCTTTCTTTTCACAGTTGGTGAGCTGCTTCAATACCATTTTTAAGAAAGATGAGGCGATTAAAGCTTCATGCTCCTCGTCTAGTATGGAGGGAGCTCTGGAGGAAGCTATTAAGTCTTTGGAAGATTCTCGCCAGAAATATGCTACTGACAAGGCAATCTGGGAGAATAAGCTTGCCTCCATCGAGCAGGAAAAAGCTCAAGCTGTTGAAGTCTCCAAAGAGTTGGAGAAGAGAATAAAGGACTTGGAGGGGAAAAATAAAGAGCTCGACGAGAAGCTCAAGAATCCTGGAGAGCTAGAGAATAAGCTCAAGGTTGCTGAAGAGGAGTTGTCTCAACTTCGGGAGGTAAATCGGCAGAAGGAGGAGGCTGAGAGAAAATTGAAAGCTGCTGATAACCTGCTGTCCGAGAAGCTTTCCTCGGAGAAGTTGAAGAGAAAAATGGTTGTGAAGAAGTCCTTCAGCGCTGGTTGGGACAAGGGGTGGAACAAGGGATTGGCTGCCATGGTGTCGCAAGTGGACTATGGTAGCCTTAAGTACTTTAGGGATGGATGGGTCGCTGCTCTTCAAGAGCTGAAAGTGGATGAAAATTCCGAACTCTTTCAGCGACACATCCCTGGTCCTCCTCCAACTCCTAAAGACTTAAAAGAGGACGAAGCTGCCTCCGAAGAGTCTTCTATGGTGATGGGAGATCATCCCCCAGCCATCCATCCTACTGATGAGGAACCTTAACAAATCATTACTTCTTCCGAGCAACTGCTGGCGCTCCCCGAGCAACTTTCTACTCCTTTCGAGCAACCTACTTCCTCTTCCCAGCCTCCCGAGAAGGTTTTGGGAGACAAGGAAAAGGTGTAGAGTTGTTCGAATTTATCCTTATATTTTTCTTTTGTCAATTGTAACCATGAATATGTAACTCTGAAATCTTGTACTTCTGACCTTTATGATATAATAAAACTTGAACTTGTGTTTATTCATACTGTTGTCTCCTCTTCATACTCTGTCTTGATTTTTATTGATTATTGCTTTTTCCTTCTCTGCTAGTTTCTGTCCAGGATGTAATTGTTATCTGCTCACGATACAAAGCTGCTGAGGCAATGCAATGAATATTTTAAGGCTGGTCACACAGACCTGAGTGCAGCACAAGTCGTCGACATCCTCGGCCAAGATGCTTCTGAACAGGCAGTTGAAGCATATCAATATATGAAGTGTCTACTTGATCGAGCAGTGGCCAATAATGTGTCCTATTATGATATGATAGAGGATCTCCAAGGCACCCTCGAAGACCTTCAGCAACAATACAAAGAATCCACTGCCCTGTTGTATGAGGGGTACGAGAAGAAGTACCAGTAGATCATTATCGACAAGGGCTACGAGAAGCTTTTTGCTGGCTACTATGTAAGGGAGAGAACCTTGAGGGGTGAGGTCGAGGAGTGCAGACAAATAGCCGATTTGCTGGAGCAAGAAAACAACAACCTGCAAAGGGAGCTGTCACAGTTGAAGTCTGCAGCTTCCACTTTAAAATCTTTGATCCCAGTGACTGATGAGGGATTCTCGTTCTTGGAGGTCGATAACGCCAACTTAAGGGATGAGTTGGAAACCTTGAAGAGGGCTGGCCCTTCCACATCTTCTCGGGGATGAGCAAGAGCTCCTCGGGGATGAGCAAGAGAAGCTCGTATTCCTGTCGAGGAACAGAGGACTCAGTCTGTATTAGAAAACCAGGCCTTCCAGCTGATGGCGAAGAACCAGGCATTGGCTGAAATGTTAAAGAAAATCAGGGACTTGGAAGAGCAGCTTTCCATGCAGAAGTATACCTTGGAGAACAAAGAACTCTTCATCAAAAATCTCCACGAGCAGCTATAGAGACTAACATATCAGTTCCACAAACAGCCCAGGGAGTTCTGGATGGCTGGATACAACGAAGCGCTCTACCACTTGGACGATCGTATCCAGAATGCCAATAATGAGGGTTACAAGCAGGGCTGGTTGAATGCCTTAGGTGTGCTGCAACTGTGGGACTACCATGATCCTAGGTTGCTCGACCTACCCGTGCCTCCATACAAACTGGATATGAGTTGTATCCCTGACCGGGCCATTCCCCGGAGATTGATTTCCAAATATCTCGGTGATGACAATGTCCATTCAAATGCCGAGATATATCGTCCTGAGTACCTCTTAGATCGACCATCCGTGATGAATATCAGGATGTTGAAAGATCTCAACTTCATAAATTTTCCTCTGGCTTTAAATGATCTGCCTGCTGGCGAGGAACCTGTGTCAAAAGCAGAGGGGAAAAGACCAGTAGAATAGAAATTTTGATGTAATAGTTAGTATACATTTCAATATCAATGTAACTTATTTTTGGATTTAATGAAAGACTTTCATTTTTGTTTGCAATCTTAATTGCTATTATCTTGTAATTATCAAACACTTTATATTTGTGCATGCATATAACAATATTGTGTTGTTTGTCGATCAGGTTATTGTCGACTAGCTTGAATTTGTGGTAATTATTGGCAAACATAATATTTTGTTTCTCGACCAACTTAGTAATAAAGTCACTAGTATAAAAAATGTTGCTTGATCACTTAGTAATAAAGTTTTGTTTCTCGATCAACTTAGTAATAAAGTTACGAGTATCAAAAATGTTTAAAATGTTTCCGATCAACCAAGGTCAGTAAATTTTCCTTGTCGACCAACTACAGTTGGTGGGTTTCTATCCCCGACCAGCCATAGTTAGTCTTTTTGAAATAATTTTACCTTCCGACCAACTCAAGTTGGCATTTTCGAGAATATATTTAATTCCTAACCGACATAAGTTGGCATTTTTAGGAATACTTTTATTTCCCGAGAAACACATAATTTTATTTCTAGTAGGAATACCAGTTTTACTTCCCGGAGGAATACAAGTAGCTTTACTTCCCGGAGGAATATTGGTAGCTTTACTTCCCAGAGGAATATAGGTAGCTTTACTTCCCGGAGGAATACAAGTAGCCTTACTTCCCAGAGGAATATAGGTAGCTTTACTTCCCGGAGGAATATTGGTAGCTTTACTTCCAGGAGGAATATTGGTAGCTTTACTTCCCGGAGGAATATTGGTAGCTTTACTTCCCGGAGGAATATAGGTAGCTTTACTTCCCGGAGGAATATTAGTTTCTCGACCAACCTTAGTTGGCGTTTTCGAGAAAAAATTTGAGTAGCCTGAGCTTTGCCGAGTTTTGCCCCGAGTAGTGTGTAAGTTTTGCCCCGAGTAGTGTGTAGCACTAGTATTCCCCGAAAAACTTTCAATAAAAAGAAAGAATTCGGCAGAAATATCTTCATTTTATTCATCACTGATAATATTTGCGCAGGTGCTCTGCGTTCCATGCATTCTTAAACTCCTCCCCTTCTAAAGTTGCTATTCGGTAAGTTTCTGGTCGAACAACTTCTGTAACTCGGTATGGTCCATGCCAGTTTGCCTCCAGCTTATTGTTCTTTTGAATTACTTTCTTCAGCACATGGTCTCCTTCTTTCAGGTCGCACTTCTTCACCCTCTTATTGTAGAACAAAGTTGTTCGCTGCTGGTAAGCAGCATTTCTAATGGCTGATTCTTCCCTAACTTCCTCGAGCATGTCTAAATCCAATCTTCTCATTAAGTCGCCGATAGGGGAGTTGAAATTCAGTACTCTTTGTGTTGGGAGGCCTAACTCGGTAGGTATAACAGTTTCACTTCCAAACGCCAGCATATATGGTGATTCTCCAGTTGCTACTCTGGGAGTAGTTCGGTAAGCCCACAGTACTGACTGTAACTCGTTGATCCAGTTTGCTTTTGCATCATCCAGTCTTTTCTTCAAGCCATTTAGCAGCATTTTGTTTGTCACTTCAGTTTGTCCATTGCTTTGAGGATGGCCTGGTGCTGAGTGGACCTTCAAAATATTTTACTGATGACAATAGGCAGCGAACTCCTCGTTATCAAATTGTGTTCCATGGTCTATGATGAAAGCATGAGGAAGACCATATCGACAAATGATGTTCTTCCAAATAAATTGGTACACCTTGTCGTACGTTATATCGATGAGAGGCTCAGCTTCTACCCACTTAGTAAAATAATCCACTGCGACGATGAGGTATTTGAACCTTCCTCTGGTCGTTGGCAGCGGGCCAACCAAATCTATTCCCCACATGGAAAATGGCCAAGGGGAAGTAATGGGTGTCAACAATGCTTGTGGAGTTCTTCGGATGGAGGAAAAGCGTTGGCACTTGTCACATTTCTTGGCATAGGCTATACAATCAGCCCTCATTGTCGGCCAGTAGTATCCCTGTGTCATCACCCTTTGCAAAAGCGTCTGACCTGCGACATGGGCTCCACAGGACCCTTCATGGATCTCTTCAATCAAATATTTCACCTCGGTGGGATGCACACATCTCTGCAAACCTGCGATAATTCCTCGTCTATAAAGAATACCGTTAGTTAATACATACCGAGCAGCTTTAAACTTCAATTTCTTGGCTGTGAGCTTGTCAATTGGTAATTCTCCCTCCTCAATGTATGCCATGATTGGATCCATCCAAGATGGTCCTAAATTAAGGGTAATAAAGTTCGTCGTCAGATCTTCATCTATACTCTGACCAGCTAAAACTTCAATTGGGATTGTTCATCATAGCTCGGTACGAGTAGCTGATGCTAGTCGAGCTAGGGCGTCTGCTCTTGCATTCTCCATTCTCGGTATTCTGACCAGCTGAATAGCAACAAATTCTGACACCAGCTTCTTTGCCTTTGCGTGATATCTAATCATTAATTCTCCTCTAACTGCATATACTCCCAACATTTGATTTATAATTAATTGAGAATCAATGAAGACAATAACCTGTTGCGCCTCCATAATTTTTGCCAAATTAAGCCCTGCAATCATGGCCTCATACTCAGCCTCATTATTGGAAGCTTTGAATTGGAAACGTAGGGCGTATTCCATGTCGACCTCGTCCGGAGTGCTCAAAACTATCCCCGCGCCACATCATGTAGTACAAGATGAGACATCTACATATAGCCTCCATATAGTTAACTCGTCTTCAAATTTCTGATCTGACAGAGTTCCTCGATGAAATATTTGTTGTTTCCTTTCATCCTCCCCTGATATTTCTTGTTCCTCGTCGATCATCTTTTCTTGCCCTTTTACCAATCGGAGTTGGTCTGAGCTCAAATTTGATGATCCTGTAACATCTACTTGCTCTTTTACCAACCGGAGTTGGTCCGAGCTAGTATTTATTGGTCCTGTAACATCCACAGGTTGATCAGCGATCAACTTTTGCTCCTCGGGGGTATCAGGATAGGTGAACTCTTCTATAAAATCTGCTACAGCCTGCCCTTTTAGTGATGCTCTGGGTTCATAAACTCTATCATATTCACTGTGCTCTATTGCCCAATACATCAATCTCCCTGATTTTTCTGGTTTATGAAGGGCTTGTCTCAATGGCATATCAGTATATACTACTATGGTATGAGCTTGGAAGCATGGCCTCATTCTCCTACTCGCCTCAATCAGCGCCAGTGCTAACTTTTCCAGCCTTGGATATCTGATCTCTGCTCCTCGGAAGGCCTTACTTGTGTAGTAGATTGGTTTTTGTACTCCATTCTCCACTCTGATCCGAGCTAACTGCATTCTCCGATACTTCTAGATACAAGTACAATTTTTCTCCCATCACTGGCCTGGATAGCAGTGGAGGTGCTCCCAAGTATTTCTTCAAGTCTTGAAAAGACTTCTCACATTCATCATTCCACTCAAAAGTCTTTCGGAGTGTCAGGAAGAATGGGAGACATCTGTCAGTTACTCGTGATACAAATCTGTTGAGTGCTGCTACTCGTCCTGTGAGACTCTGTACTTCCTTCTTCGTCGTTGGAGATCGTAGCCCTAATAGAGCTTTGATCTTTTCAGGATTTGCTTCAATGCCTAGTTAATTGACAATGTATCCGAGAAACATGCCTTCTCGTACTCCAAATATGCACTTCGTCGGGTTCAGCTTCATTTGATATTTATCCAGTTGATCAAAAGTCTGACTTAAGTCAACTAGATGGTCGACAGCTTTCTTGCTTTTTGTCAGCATATCGTCAATATAGACTTCCATATTGCAACTGATTTGTTCAGTAAAAACCTTGTTCATCAGCCGCTGATATATCGCACATGTATTTTTCAAACTAAAAGGCATAACATTATAACAATAAGTTCCCCTAGGGGTAATGAAAGAAGTACTCTCCCTGTCTTCAGGTTTCATTTTAATCTGATTGTAACCAGAATAAGCATCCATAAAGCTCAGCAGCTCGTGTCCCAAGGTAGAATCCACCAGTTGATCAATTCGGGGCAATGGAAAGTGATCCTTTGGGCATGCTTTGTTGAGATCGGTGAAATCTACACACATCCTCCATTTGTTGTTCTTCTTTTTCACCATCGCTACATTGGCTAACCAGTCTGGATATTTAACATCTTCAATAAAACAAGCCTTCTGGAGCTTCTCGACTTCCTCCTGTATAGCTTGATTCTTCTCGGGACTGAATACTCTTCTTCTCTGCTTCACAGGCTTGATCTCCTTATTCACATTGAGCTCGTGACATAAGAAATTTGGGTCTATCCCAGGTATATCTTCATGACTCCACGTAAAAGTTTGTTTTCTTCTTCTTAGGAAAGTTATCAATTCCTATTTTAGTGAGGCTTCCAATGATGAACCTACTTGAGTAGTACATTCAGGGTGCTCATCGTCCAGAATGATGTTTTCAGTAGCTTCCACCACTTGACCCTTCACGAGTTGCGACTCATCTCTAGGATCCAATGTTTCAATTTCGGCACCTTCATCCACTTGATAGGTAGTAGTCTGTTTCCTTGATTCCTCCAGTTCTTCTTGCTCGGCTGATGAATAATCGCATTCCCGAGCTACTTTCTGATCACCTTTCACAACTCCTACTCTAAAATTTTTTGGAAATTTTAGGCACTGATGCACTGTAGATGGTACAGCCTCGAACTTCTTCAATCCTACTCTTCACATGATGATATTGTATGATGATTGAACATTCTTATCCATCACGAAGAAGCGTATTCTTTCTGTTCGACAAGCAGGCCACGTACCAATGAATATATCCAACTTGATCGTCCCAAGTGGAAATACTTTCTCGCCAGCAAAACCGACGAGGGGTCTATGATAAGGCTCCAATTGAGATAGCTTTAGATTTAAACTATCGAAGCACGAGTAGAACATGATGTCTGCCGAGCTACCATTGTCGACCAGTACTCTTGAAATTATTACTTCCTTCATTCTCATCTTGATCACCAATGGGTCATCATGAGGATACAAAACTCCTGTGAGGTCATTCTTTGAAAAACCAATGACCAATTTCTCTTTGTTCACCTTTCTTGGGCGATCCTCCTCAGCTAGATTAATTCGTTGAATGTACGAGCAAGCTTGAGCCTCACAGAGGTAAGCTTTTCTCTCTGCAGTAAGGTCTCCTCCTCCTGCATCTCCACCTATTATAACATTACAGTCAAATGACCCGAAGCGTATTGAAAATACCTCTCGTTCTGGCTGCCTTGGTCTCTTGGGAAGATCGGGGTCATCTTCTGGATTAACTTCATGGTTTCTTTTATTGTTCTCCTCTGCTCGACGAGGAGATCTAGACCTCTCTCTTGCTCGGTCGTTGTTTCTTCTTTCGTTTCCATGATCAACATACTTTGATAGCTTTCCTCGTCTGATGAGTGTTTCAATCTCATTCTGAAGAGCTATGCAATTTTTGGTCATATGGCCATAATCTTTATGAAACTCGCAATACTTCGCCTTTTTCCTCTTGTCAGGGTCTGCCTTCATTTTCTCTGGCCAGTTTAGTTCCTCGTTGTTCTTGATTTCCTCTAGAACATGGTTTATATCCTTCTTCAAAGGAGTATAATTATCATATTTCTTCATCACGTCCCATACCGACCTATTTTTTGAATGTTTGTCATTACCATTGTTCTTATGCTCTTTCTTCTGAGCTTTATCGCTTTCCACCTTGGTTTCTTTGGCATCCATATTCTTCTTCGCAGTCATAGCCTCCTCGGCATTCATAATCTTGGACGCTTTTCGCATCAGGTCTGACATGATTCTAGGTGGATCTTTGGCCAAAGTGTAGTACAACTTGTTCAGTAGTAGTCCACTCATCAAGGCAGTAATCGATGTCTTCTCCTCATAATCAATGACTTCGAGTTTCTCGTTATTAAAACGAGTTATATAATCTCTGGTACTCTCACCAGCCTTTTGTCTAACACTTAACAAATGTGCTACTCGTTTAACCGGCTTTGCCCCAAAACAGAAATTCCCAATGAATAACTTGGCCAGTTGAAAGAAAGTTGAGATCTTACCCCGAGGAAGATTATTATACCATATTTGAGTAGATCCGGTAAGAGTTCCCGAGAATGCTCTGCATCTCATCTCATCTGGAATAACATAGATGTCGGCTGCAGCTTGGTATTGTTCTATATGAAGGACAGGGTCAGTCTTTCCATCATATTTGGGGGTCACAACAGGTGCTTTGAACTTTGATGGTGTTGGAAAATCTATAATTGTCTGGACAAAAGGTGTTCCTCGAACAAAGGTTCGTTGTAGAGGGTTCTTGGCCTTAGCCATTTCCCCTAATCTATCCTCCAGCCTCTGAATAGAGCCTTTCCATGCATTATTCCCTTCCTCAGGCATGTTGGTTCGAGCAGCTGATCGCGTTGATGTGGCTTCCTGAGATCTATCTTGACGAGTAGCTAGTCGCGACTGGGCAGATCCTTACCTTAAATCTGATGGTCGTCGAAAACTCCTCGATACGACTTTAGGAGGACTTCTGCTCCTTCTAAGTCCTAATCGATCAAAAGGTGATACCCTGCGTAACCTCTCTAACGCACTAGCCCTTTCTGGAGAAAGAGTGATACGTTGTTCAGTATCTGTGGCTCGCACTGACGAAGTTCATCCAGGTTGATAAGAATAATCTTCAGACTCCTCATTGCGATATGAATTGGTACGCCTAGTACGCGAAGAAGGTGCACGGGCATTTCTTTGAATACTTCGCAGTCCTGAATGGGTTGGTGCACCGCCATGGAGGGTTTGTATGAGTTGTCTCATAATTTCTTGCATGACGGTCTGACCCTGAGCCAGATTTGTCATTATTCCAGCCAGATCTGGAATATTTTGCGGAGCAGATGGATTTGGAGGGCTTCCATCATTTCGATTGTTGGATTCTGGAATATCAGCCATTTCTGATGAATTGTTTTTGATGAAAAACGATATTACCAGTCGTTTCCCACAGATGGCGCCAATCTGTTGATGTAAAAAATTAGATCATATCTAATTATTCAATCATAGATAAAATAAATGAAACAAAGAATTTTTAAAGTGGTTCAGCCTTATAAGAATGGCCTACGTCCACTGTTATGTTATTGCTGAGTGTTTGGGAATTCTCGATTACCAGTTCAATCAAGAAATTTCGATCCTTTACAATGAGGATTGTACAATGTATTTATAGCCCTGAGGCTGTAATGTCAAAGGGTAATACATTAAATGATGTACATATGAAAGGGTAATACATTCAATGCCCCTTAAGCGTGTGCGTCTGAATGATAAGCATTTAATGAACAGTCAAACTGTTGGTTATCCTGCTATTAATGCTTTGTTCGAGGTGCAGCTCGGACCGCCTGAGTTGCTCGGACCGCCTAAGCTTCTTGGTACTCAAGAGTTCCTCGGAGATTTCTTGTTCCTCGGAGTGTATAAGTTCCTCGGGGAAGCAGTGTTCCTCGTTGTAGTATGGTTCCTCGGAGTGTGTGAGTTCCTCGGAAGTGTCTGTCGTTACCACGTAGATTGCCACGTGTTTTCACTTTATTGAGCCATGTCAGCAGGCTAAATTTGGTATCAACAAAACATAATACCAATTGATTTATCAGAGAATGATGGCCTTAAACTTATGATTGGAGCCTCCACTCTTGAATCATTTCTCTTCCAAATGGGTGTGGGCCTATTATAGAACTATAATAAGGGTTTAGTTTGGTTCAATCACTTATTTAAACATCTAATTTCCTATTACACCTAAACCCCTAATTTTGGGCCCCCGAACAAGCCTTAAATGTTACCAAAATTGATCCAATAACTTCTCTAAGGGTATACATATTCCCCGGGTCTAACTTAAGATGTTTAAATACTTAAACAAGTTTCCAATTCACTCTAAAATGCACCCGAACAATATCTAACTAAGTTACATACGTTATTTATTTTTAAATCATGACATAATAATAATTTAATTAACATGCAATCTATTTATCTACGAGTAGACACATTTTTCATCAATTAATCATACAAACATGCATATTATATTCAATCAATTTACTCACAAAATTTATTTAATTAAATTCTACCAAATTAATTATTATGAAAACATAGGGTGTTAAATTCTTCCCCCAATAATGGAATTCTGTCCTCGGAATTCGAAACTTACATGGATAGAAGAGTACTGGATAAATCTTCAGTATGTCATCCTCTCTCTCCTACGTCAACTTATCCTCATTATGGCAGACCCAGTGCATGCGTATTATAGTAATAATCTTGGAATAAAGTGTATGCTCACTATGGTCCAAAATATCTATGAGCCTCTCATCGTAACTCGCATCAGATTGAAGATCTATCTTGTCAGGATCAATGTGATGGTAGGCTACCACATCTCTCAGAAATCTTCGTAATGCCAAAATATGGAAAACGTCATGAATTATTTGTAATTGATCCGATAAGGCTAACTGATACGCTATTGGTCCAATCCTCTCAATAATCGGGAACAATACCACATATTGGGGAGCCAACTTCCCTTTCTTCCCAAATCGCATCACTTAATTCATGGGAGGCACCTTAATTAGAACCTGATTACCGACCTCAAAATCTAAGTGCTTCATGTCTTTATTAGCATAACCATTATATCCATCCTGGGCAATCCGAATCCCTGCCCGAATCATCTCCACCTTCTTCGATGTGTCCTGAATGAATGCTAGTCTGAGAAGTTTCTTCTCCTCCACTTCCTACCAACACGAGGGTGAATAATAAGGCTTCTCATACAATGCCTCGAAAGGTTCCATCCCAATAGTGAACTGATAATTGTTGTTGTAATAAAACTCCAATAATGGTAAGTACTATTTCTAACTACTTTTGAATTCCAAAATGCACATCATAAACATGTCTTCCAACATTAAATTTACCCTCTATGTCTGACCATCCGTCTGTGATTGATACGAGGCACTCAACCTCAACTCCACCCCCAATGCCTGCTAGAAACTCCTTCAAAAGTGGGACATAAACATCTTGTCCCTATCTTACACAATATTGAGTGGTAAACCATGGAACTTCACATGTCTGCAAGAAAAATCTTGGCGTACTACTCTAAAGTATAATCTATCCAAACTTGCAAAAAGTGATCCACCTTTGTTAAACGGCCAATGATTAACTAGAAAGAATTGTGTTCCCATTATGATGTAGGTAACCCTGTGATAAACTCCAAGGAGATGATCTCCCATTTTCATATCAAAATCTAGAGAGGTTGTGGCACACTTGGACACAAAAATGGCTATGTCATTCTTCATGCCTTCCCATCAGTATTGGCGCCTCATGTCCTAGTACACCTTATCCCTACTAGGATGTACTAAAAAACATAATCCATGTGCCTTTGTCATAACTGCTGGCCACCACTCCTCGTCCTTTAGGACTACTAACCTGTATTGGAATCTTAATCCCCAATATGACATTTTTTAGATAATAACTCAATGACATTTTTTAGATAATAACGGTCCCCTACTTGTTCCTTCATAACCCAAATGATGATCTCGAGGTGTGATGGTAAGAACTTCCATAAAATCACGTGATAGCTCATCATTAGTATGAAGCAAACTCCACTTCGTGTTCCACACTATTGCTAACTCAATTATCGGCTTATGGCCCAGGTCATCCTCCACTACATTTTCCTTACCTGGATGAGGTTGGTTATCAAATTGGTAGTCCTTCATAAAATCAAGCCATCGGTACTTTGTCATATTCAACTCTCTCTGCATAAACAAGTATTATAGGTTTTTTTGGTCTATGAACAACTGAAATTTCTTCCCCAGGATATAATGCCTCTGAATACGTAATGCAAACACCACAACCGCTAACTCGAAATCATGGGTGGGTTAATTCTCCTCATAGGGATTAAGCTTTCAGGAAGCATAAGCTATCGGCCTCTCCTCCTGCATCAATATCCCTCCAAGTCCTCATAAGAACGTATCCATAAACACCAAATAAGTACCAAAACTGAAGTTAACCTGGCCTTTAGCTCATCAAAAGACTGGTGATATGCATCATCCCAATTAAATGGTATATCGTTCCTCATCTAATTCATTAGAGTTTCGGATATTCTTGAGAGCACCTGAATGAATCGACGGTAGTACCCTGCTAATCCCAAAAAACTACGCACCTCCGTAGGTGTAGTGGGTTATCCCCACTCCATCATTGCTGAAACCTTTCCCGGATCCACCGATATCCCCCTCTCGGATACTAAGTGGCCTAAGAACTGAACCTTTCACAACCATTATCCATATTTCTCGAACTTGTCATAAAGTTGATGGTACCGTAACATCTGCAAGAATATCCACAAGTGTTGTGCATTCTCCTCTGTGATCCAAGAATAAATTAATGTGTCATCTATGAATATGATAACAATCTGATCTAGAAAGTCCCTGAACACCCTATTCATCAGGTCCATAAACACCACTAGTGCGTTGATCTGGCCAAAAGGCATAATTAATAACTCATACGATCCATATCTCATAAAAAATGTTAACTTTGGAACATCCCGCTCCCAAATCCTCAACTAATTGTACCTCGACCTTAAATTGATCTTAGAAAAATATGTTGCACCCCTTAACTGGTCGAATAGAACATTAATACAAGGCAACGGATACTTATTCCACATAGTGACCTTGTTTAACTCTCGGTAATCAATGCAAGGTCTCAATGATTTGTCCTTCTTCTTAACGAACATAATGGGATCACCTCAAGGTTAAGTTCTCCTCTGAATAAATCCATGACTTAGTAACTGCTGAATCTGATCTCTAAGCTCTCTCATCTTCGGAGAAGTCATACGATATGGTACACGTGTGATGGGTCTCGTACCCATAATAAAGTCAATCACAAACTCAATCTCCGTACTCAGTGGCAACCTTGGAATCTCTGTGAACACATCAGAAAAATCTCTAACAATCAGGATGGACTTTAGAAAAATAATGACCTCCTCAAAAGTATCCTTCTCAATGTAATACAAATTCATGCTCGACCCTCCCCCTGGTGTGGTATCGCAACTTAGTACATCTCTTGCCCTAGAATGGTGAAGACGATGGACCCACCATAACAATCAACACAAGCTCTATACTTATCTATCCAATTCATCCCTAGGATAACATCATAATAAAAAATATCTAACACAGGTGGGTCTGCCACAAACCTAAGTCGACCGATATCAATCTCTATACCTCTGCACACTGAACATATAGGCTCTCCTCTACCCACTGGTGAATCAATGTAAAGTACTATGTCAGATACGAAATTTATCATGCCCGACACATTAGAAAAACTAGTACTACGAAATGAATGTGATGCACCAGCATCAAATAGTATGCCCCCCTACATGCCCAAAAATAGGGAGCATACCCTCCATTGCATATACTGGTGCTGGCCCTCTCCAGGTGCAACATGGTACACTCACTCGTACTGTAACTATGGCTACTATCCCTGAGGTGGTGCAGCTAGAGCTAGAACTGCTAGTACTACAATCCTTGGAGGGACTAGTAACTGTTGATGTTTCCCTTGTGGTGCCTATTACACACGTTGTCCCCATTACTCATGTGTAACCCGATTGCCCTAAGGGAACTTCCTCACTATATGTCCCGTCTCTCCACAAAGGCATCAACTCCTCGAAAGCGAACATTTATCCTACTACTGGACCAAATGGCCTCGGCGTCGCTGCCACTAGCCATGCTGGTCCTGCTTATTTCCATAATTAAAACCCTCGTGCCTCTTATACTGATCACCATACTGGAACTCCTTAGAACTGATAAACCCTTTAACTAGAATTATGATTCGTCTTACCTTGTTGGCCTGATGTCTCTGAACTAGATCTTTTTTCCCTTACTTTTTTAAAACGACCCGTGATCCTGACAATGCAGCAAAGAGACATTCACTACTTGAGTGTAAGTAGTAAAAGATAAATTCCCCAATAAAAAATTCTTGATGTGCCAAGTTGTCCCTGACATAAAATTCTCCATTTTCTCTTTATCCATTTTTTCCTCCCTTTTAGCAAATAAAGATAAGGAGGTAAACTCCTCCCCATACTCTACTATAGTGCGACCCTCATGTTTAAGGTCCATGGACTTCCTCCTCATCTCTGATTTCATGGTGGGTGGGAAATAATTTCCCTCAAACTTGAGCCAGAAGTCATCAATAGTCAATCAGTTCCACTCTTTCAATGTGGTTAGAGACTCCCACAACTATAAGGCTATTCCTACCAATCAAAATGAAGCTAACATCTACTTGTGAACCGCCGTGCACTCAACTATCCTCAAGTGTCATTGAATGTCCTTCTTTCACTGACTGGAAATTACGATAGCTAGACCCCTAGAAAACTCTCTTGGATAGACTTTAGTGAAGGCCTACCTAGATCTATCCCAAATCGAGCCATGTGCCTAAACTGGTAGCACCACCTACTGTCGGGGTGGTGGTGGTGGCTGCTGCAGTTATGGCTGAAAGTGTTATAACATAGCAGATATCACCATAGAGACTGTTTACATCACTATCATGGAAATGTCAACTAGAATAATCATGGGTGGGGATGATGGTGGTTGTGGGCATGGTTGCGACTTCTCCTGATCCCTCTCCTCTGCAGCCTCGGTGGTAGCACATCATGGTCTACCACGCGTACCATTTTCCATCTGAAAGCAAACATTATTTGTATTAGTAACAAATCATAAAAATAATTTGATTCCTAATCATAGGCTCTACATATCAAATAAACGCAACGCAGAATAAAATGAATGCAACATAGATCTTAAGGATGCTAGAACCTATGTTCTCTAATACCAACTATAACAACCCATATTTTTCACGTAAGGGTCTGCCAGACACAATATGCCAAATATGGGGCTAGTCTAATAATTTATACCATTCTCAACATCAAACCATAATGAGATATTTTTATTTAAAACAAACCATGCACGATGAAATCATTCAAAACTGGCAATAAATAAATCTCAACACCCATAAGTTATAAAACATCCATCTCCAACAATGCTGAAAAAAATAAAGTGACTAAATAATAAATCCCGGGATTATGCCCATACAATCTCTGGAATAGTAAAATGTCTAGAAACCTATGCTAGAGTCAATCGAACTGAACCAACTAATAATCAAGCACAACTGCAAGTCTGATCTCTGATCAACCCTATTATCCCTATCAAGGCAAACTGGGGTGGAAAATATTTTATAATTTGGGTTAACGCTCTAAAATTTCAAGAATTTACTTACAAAATCAATATATAATTATGCATTGAATTCACATTACACATCTCCCATCGATACTCGCATGCATTAAGTATCTAGCCCATCATCTAAGTGCAATACTATACGCATTCTACCCTAAAGTCCCAAATATGAAGTCCGATCTCCATACTTACAGGATAATATTTAAGGCATCTATCACAACTAATAAATGGGAGCAAATCACCTTAACATATGATTATAGTCCTAAGAATATTTCCACAATACCACCCTAATGAAATATCACATCATCACATAATCTATTTTACATAACATTGTATATATTAATACTAGTCTACATCATTAGACTACATAGATTTATTTTAATTAATTTATATAGATATATATTCCCTTACATATATACGGAACACGAAGTCATCTACCTTTAGTTTCTAGTTCGTGCTCTATCGATAAGTTTGGAAGAGTCTCTCACTAAACGGACATCACAAAACATGTATAAGTAGCGCGATCCCTACGCAGTACACCAATGCACAGTCCATTCCCTGACGATAACAATGACTCCGGCTATCCCACCTACCTCATCATAAGTGGTGCCACCACATAGGACCTAAAATAACAACCTAAGCAATACCTAGCCCACTTGTGTTGACCTGTGCTACGGTCCCAAAAACATACGTAACCCTAACTTATAGGCTATCCACGAATATGGGTATGTTCACACAAATAATAAATACATATTGGTAGCACATAATATGTATAGGTAATTATCCCTATAATTACCCTCTAGTAAGTTTCATCAATCCCCTGATAATACTCTTGCCTTAAGAATTAACCATCCAATTAATTATTAAATTCTCTAATTTATGAATAATGACATAAAACTTGTAAGATGTAAGTGTAGAGTTGTGGAAGCATCGCGTTGAGCGTATTTTAGACTTGAGAAATGTTATTGCACCTACATATCCATCTCATTGCGGAATCAAAGTCTACGTAGTTCGTGGGTCCGTATAATACGCCGAAAAACTCGATTTTTGATGGTTTTGTTTTTTTTTGGTGCGCTAAGTGTGCCAAATCCGGCTAGCCGTCTCCAAATGCCCATGTAGCTTAAAAAATGCGTAAAACCTGTAATGAAACTATATAAATACACTCGTCACTATCAAATCCATGAAGGAGCCCAAGAGGTTTATAGGGGATAAGAGTTAGATTTCCTCTCCTTACTTTTCCCCTAAGACCATCATCCTTTCAAATGAGGGGGGAACCCTCTTTTTATAGAAAAAGTGCCTCAAGTGGGATTGACACATGTCACGTTTTCTGTGGAACCAAGTGTCCAATATTTATGGTGCCACTTATCACAATATATATATGGTGGCATCTAAAATGAATAATTGAAATCATTACTAAGGTATTGCCTAGCGTAATTCATCAAATGCGGAGTATACGCAATATACTAAATCGCACATAATAATATCTTAGCCTGTGCAATGTCTGGATTGTAGTAAAACTTGATAAATCACGGATCAATATTTGATCAAATCTATGGGGTTAATTTATTAGAGTGTTAGTGGTTAATTTATTTAACCGCACTCTACATTTGCCCCCTCGTAAGCATAGTTGGTGTGTTGATGCTTCGACAAAGACATATCAACTGTGTGTACGATATAATCATTTAGCATGTATCAACTACGGAATCATCATATAACCATGTTTGGTATGTTTATCATGAATGTATATGGATATATCATCAGTATGTAGTTTTGAGGAATATTTTTCTGCGTCTGCTTTTCATTGTGGAGGAGTATTGGGGGGTTGCCCCCATTCCTCTCGAATGAGCATGTCTCCATAATTTTGTTGTAATTATTAAACATTTTAAACAACCAAATTTCCAGATGTACTAGCTCAAGCAACCAATTTGTTGGTTTATAGTGGATCTTTTGTAATCATAAGATCAAAACTTCTCGAGAGTACTCAGTCGAACAACCATAAAGGTCCTTTTAGGACTTTAAGCGTGCCTAAAAATCAGGGTCTTTAAGTGTGCCTAGTAATGTAGGACTTTAAATCTCCTATAAACGAGGCTCAGGTGCGCCAAGTAATTTTGGATTTTAAATCCCCCGGAAGCGAGGGTCAGGGGGGCCTAATAATGTAGGACTTTAATCTCCCAAAGCCTAGAATCAGGTGGGCCTAGTAATATAGGACTTTAATCTCCCATAATCGAGAGTCAGGAGGGCCTAGTAATGTAGGACTTTAAATCTCACATAATCGAGGGTCAAGAGGTCCTATTAATATAGGACTTTAATCTCCCATAACTAAGGGTCAGGAAGGCCTAGTAATGCAGGACTTTAAATTTCCAATAACCTAAGGTCAGACGGCCCTAGTAATGTAGGACTTTAATCTCCCATAATAGAGGGTCAAGCGGTCTTAGTA
Organism: Sambucus nigra; assembly: GCA_949130495.1. NCBI lineage: Eukaryota > Viridiplantae > Streptophyta > Magnoliopsida > Dipsacales > Adoxaceae > Sambucus > Sambucus nigra. The sequence goes on from OX422208.1 coordinate 289,008,760, forward strand.
ATGTAAGACTTTAAATATTCCATAACCAGGGTCAGGCGGGTCTAGTAATGTAGGACTTTAATCTTCCATAATCGAGGGTCAAGCGGTCCTAGTAATGTAAGACTTTAAATCTCCCATAATAGAGGTTCAGGCAAGGTTAGTAATGTAGGACTTTAATCTCCCATAATAGAGGGTCAGGTTGGCTAACTAATTTTGGAGTTTAATCTCCCATAATCAAGGGTCAGGCGAGCCAAGTAATGTTGTACTTTTATCTCCCATAATCAAGGGTCAGGAGGGCCAAGTAATGTTGTACATTAATCTTCCATAACCGATGGTTAAGCGGGCCAAGTAATTTTGAACTTTATGAGAAATGTATTGCACCTCTTTGGGCGACTTACCACAATACTGGCAAGATTTGTGAGAACTATAGTTCACCTCTCTGGGCGACTTACCACAATACTGGTAAGGTTCGTGAGAACTATAATGCACCTTTGTGGGTGACTTACCATAATAATGGTAATGTTTATGAGAACTATAATGCACCACCGTTTGGTGAATTATGTTAATACTGGTAAGGTTTATGAGAACTATAAGTCACCTCTGTGGGTGACTTACCATAATATTAGTAAGGTTTGTATGCAAACTCTGTATCCATGCTCCGAGTTTTGCAAGCAACTTTGCTTGCCCCCTGTCTCTTTGTTGGAAATAATGTCATGCAATTAGTGTTATGTATGAGCAAACCGATGGCTATATGGAGTCTGTTTCTGTTGATGCCTCGAAAATGATGGCTATTCTATGACCAGATCTGAGCACGCTTATCACTCGAGCTCCTATGTAACTAAATATTACATCATTCAATGCTTTTCCCCCTCTTTACTTTGTTTTATCTTTTATTTTTAATATAAAGTAAAGTAAAGAAAAAATATAGCTAATAGTTACGACACCATCTAAGAATTGAAAGAATTTAAATACATTTCATGGGATATTTGACCCTAATTTAGAAAATATCTTGAGTGTTTGGCTTTGACATCTATAAGACCTGATGCAATTGCTCAAGCTCGATTTTGATCATATACATTCAATATCTCAAGGATAAGAAATCATCTTTAACTCTGGCACAAAAACCATTAGTAACTTGTGAGGCATATTACGCTGCCATATATGATCATGTGGTATATATCTTGCCCCCTTTATTTTATTTTATGTCAATAGAATAAAATAAACTCAGAATCATGCCTCGCGGAATCGTAAAACATATTTTCATGCGCAATTTCATGATGCTAGTTTGATATGATACAATATTCAGTTCATACTAGCACAAAATGATAGAGTAAAGAAAATAACATGTGGTGAGCTATTTATATCATGCCCCGCTATTTTATTAAAGCTTAGAAGGCTCATAAGTTTTGGGATCTATTTAAATCTTATGCAGAATAATTCAGTCAGGACGCATGCTGAGTCATCTCGAGGTAAATATATATCAGACTTGAATTTTCATGTAACTAATATCACAATGTAAATAAATTATACTTCAGCATAAATTGAATACAAGGTAGAGTGGAATGTTGCTCCGAGAGACTATGGATGAGGTTGATCAAAAGGTTAATCCGAGTAACCATGATTGAGGTCGCTCGAGCTACTAAGAATGAGGCAGCTCGAGGCACTATGACTGAGGTTGATTGAGGCACTATGACTGAAGCATCTCAAGTCACTATGTCTAAGGCAACTCGAGGCATTATGTCTAAGGCAACTCGATTCACTATGACTGAGGTAGCTCGAGGCACTATGATTGAGGCAGCATGAGTTCTAGGTTTGAGAAAATTGGTAAGTTTTCAGCAAAAATATTATTTTGCTAAGGCCACAATAAAAAAATATTATCTTTGATAAGGTTGTTCGAAGGATGTCATTTTTGACATGTTTGCTCGAAACTATTACTTTGAAAAGATTGCTCAAGTACATGTTCGTACGCAAACTTTAAATGGTCTTCCGCAGGACAACATAAAATAGTTTACGGAACTTCAAGGCAGACATGGTTTCTCGGTGGCAAAATTTAAGCAATAAGGTGCCTCGAGAAAAATTTAAACAACAAGGCTCCTTGGCTAAAATTTAAGCAATATGGTGCCTCAGACCACATTTTAAGCAATAATGTGCCTCGGGAAAAATAAGGTGCCTCGCGCAAAATTTAAGCTACATGGTGCCTCAGACCAAATTTTAAGCAATAATGTGCCTCGAAAAAAATAAGGTGCCTCGGACAAAATTTTTAATAATAATATGGCTCAAAATAGAAAATGTACAAATCCAAACTTGCATTTACATGAGATTAAACATTTAAGGCCCCGTTTGGTTGTCCCAAAATTGTAAATTGGTCAATTTATAAATTGTCTCATTTATAAAGGCCCCGTTTGGTTGTCCCAAAATTGTAAATTGGTCAATTTATAAATTGTCTCATTTATAAATTGATCCATTAATTGTGTTTGGTTTCATTAATGAAATGATTTATTAATTGTCTCATTTTAGCTCATGTGTAAAATCTGAAATTTGATCATTTAACAAAAAACGTGAAATGTATCCATTTGAAATACGAATCACATAAAGTGCATGATTCTATCTCTGTTTCCATCCATTCCCTCTCCCTCCCCTTCCCCCTCCCCCTCCCCCATAATTTGTTTGTATTTTTTTTTCTCATCGAACCTTAACATCAATTTCACATTACCAAACATTGCGTCAAATTGGATTTAAACTCATTTCAAATTCACCAGTTTATAATTCACTTATTCACAATAAATCAATTTAAATAATCAAACAATTTATGCAACGAAAGAGGACCTAAGAAGATTTTCCCATATTAAAAAAAATATTCATAGTGTGGTTCATTCCGAGTATACTCGGCCCCTATTTTAGAAGGAACTACTTTGGAGCCCCCGTTATATTTTCTTTGTACGTTTTTTAAACATAAGAAAAAGAAACCCAATTCCTATCTTGGAACATTAGAAACCCAAAAGGGTTGTATATACTTTTTTGCTGTTGCAACTCACGAAGTTAACATGGGATGTTGCGAAGGTAAAACCCTTCTTTAGACGGTGGGTGGTTTAGACGGACTTGGTGTTCGTGGTTGATCGGGGTTTAACCAAATCTCATGTGCACGCATTTGAATGGTTTTCTCGATGAAGTTCGAAGATCCAAGCTTGCTCGAGGATGTTCGGAGGTCAAGGTCCTCAGAGATATTTGTTCGGAAGTCGGGTTGGTTCGATCTTCCCAAGTTGCTTGCATATAACAGTGTGGGGGTCAAACTTAATCGCTTATAGCTGTTCGGATTTTTGACAGTTAACTCATTTGTGGTTTATTCTCTTGAAGAAGATGGATCGAAGTTACATCATGTGGTGGCTCGGCCGACAATTGGTCATCACGAGGTGGTCATATTTTTTTGGTCAGTTTGGTTTCTGAGAGAGTGTTCCGATCTCTATTTTTACAGAACAAGGTCGATTTTTGTGCCTGATTTTGAGATGGGTCGCCCGAAATGGGTTGGTAGGTATATTTAGTGCACATATATTTTCTATGTGAATATATACGTTTATTGAAGAAAAGAAAAACAGTGGTTTGTTAGATAAACCTTAACAGAAGTGGGTAAAAAATTGTGCTGCTCACAAGAAGTTTGGTATAAATCGTGAAAACACGGAATTCTTGATTTTATTTAGAGTGGTGCTATGGGTAACAAATAACTCTCATAAATCTCCCTCAAATAGTATTGATGAGTTGTGCCTGACGGGACCCATACCATAAGGTATAACACTTAAATCTATTTGGGGGATGATTTAGGGGAATTGTTTGGGACACATAGCATTTTCCTTTTATTTAAATAGGTGTTTCGGTTTTACTCATGGACAAAGAAGATGGAGGTGTGTAAGGCCGGATTTCTCGCCATTGTGAGGTCGTAGTTTGGAGAGAAATTACTACAATCACATAGAGTGCAGATTGAGGGGGCATGTAGGCTTTTGTCTATATGACATCCTATTACTCGCTTTTTCAAAGATTTGTATCGATAATTCTATTTGTATGGAAGATTCGTACAGAATCGTGTGTATAGATTGACGTGTCGTGTTTATATTGATTCGTGTCTTGAGTGGACCTAAGGCACAAACCAATGTGATCAGTCTGTACACATGATTTTGTACGAATCCTCTGTACATGTAGAACTACTCGATTTATATTATAGTAGTAGACTTTATATAGTTGTCCGTAGCTATTAATAGCCGGGCCCTTTATTTTGTTTTTAAACTTTCGGCTCCGATTGAGTTCGTAAAAATTCCACATACTCGCTTGAGTTCATAAAAATCCAGTCAGTTGGATGAACTCCCACATACTCGCTTGAGTTCGTAAAAATCCCCTGAACATTTTTTTCGCCCAACACTAACCAAGGCTCGGGAGCCGAATCGATTCACCTCTAGGTCCGAATTGATTCTTCCTGGATGAATCGATTTGTCGGGAAGGCCGAATTGATTCGTCGGGAAGGCAGGATCGATTCAAATTCTGGTAGAACCCAGAACGTATATGATTTCCCTATACGAGTTTCATACTCCAAATCCCAATTTTATTCCCAATATCCTAACCACTTTTATTTCAAGAATTATAACCCCTCATGATCCAAAACACACACTTTATATGTTCATTTTAAAGAATTTATATAAGATTATGCCCTAAAAACCCAAGAATTTGGATTTAAAACTAGAGTTCATCTAACCTAATTTTAATTCATAATTTTTGTCTAAACACTTTCAGATTCAAAGGGATCAACACATGAATTATTATCCTCAAAGTAACAATCCCACCACATGAATTCTAACGTTCAGGTTCCCAATAACACAACATGAATTCAAGGTTTATCACAAAAAATGTTTAATCCTTAAAAGACATCATTTCCAGATTTAATCTTAGAAAACCTAGAGTCCATTCCAATTGTTCATAGTCATTAATTAAATCTTTTAACTCGAAATTGTTGTGAGAAAATGTATAAATGAATTAAGAAATAATATTATAATTGATTTAACAAGATAATTCTTGCCAAAAACTGATGATTGGAGCCACCCCTCTTGAGTTTTTGCTCTTCCTCTCTTTTTTAGCCTTGGTAACTTCTCCAAAGGAGTGTGGGGATGCTAAGACACTCTATTATGGATGGAATGAGGCTTCATTTTGGTTAATCACTTATTTAAACCTTTAATCCCGTATTACACCTAAACAGATAATTTTGGATCCCCAAATAAGCTCGAAATATTATCCGGACTAATCCAATATATCCTTAAGGATATTTTGTTGGTGTGGATAATGAAACTAAGTGTAGACTTAGTGAAATATTGGGAAAGAGAACTGGTAACCTACCTGTAAATTATCTTCGTATGACTCTAATACATACTAGATTGAAGGCTCGTAATTTTTGGAATCTGGTAGAAAAACTTATGAGTAAGGTTAAGAATTAGATTAATATATAACTTTCATTTACTATGAGGGTTCAACTTATCATATGAATCATTATAAGCATTCAAATTTATTAGATTGTTATATTTGTGATACACAAAGGTGTAATGAAGGAGACATGAAATATTATAAAGAAATTTATTCCCCATTAGTGGATCTTAAGAAGACACGTACCAAAGTTGCTTGGAAGGACATCTGTTTACCCTTAGATAAAGGTGTCCTTAGTATTAAAGATTTTTGAATCTGGAATAAGCCCTGCATGCTAAGGCATATTCAGGATATTGCTAGGATGAATGATGCAATGTGGGTCAATGGATCCATAGTGTTGTTTTAAGGAATGTATCTTTATGGTTGGATAAAGAAGATATGGATAGTTAATGGATATGGATGAAACTATGTAAATTGAATAAGAATCTAAAACAATCATAAGGTACCACATTGGAAATGATATGAACACATATTTTTGGGTGGATAATTGGTATGAGAGGAGCCCTTGGTGGAGAAATTTGGAAGTAAGATTGTACGTGATGTTTCTAGCAACATCAAGGATAAAGTTGGGGCCTTTACATTTAAGGGTCAGTGGATTTCCCCTACTCTATGCCTGACGATATGATTAACTTTAGCTAATACTAATTTTAGGCTTAATGAGAAAGAGGAAGACTGGGTAAGTTGGAGAGCTTCTAAAACGGGTACCTATAACTATGGTGAAACCTACGATTTTATTAGAGAAATGAAGAACAAGGTGGATTAGTGAAATGTTTTTTGGTTTAGGAAAAGATTTCTTAAGTGTGCCTTTTTATTATGGATCACATGTAGAGGAAGTTCGTGTACGAGAGATAAATTAAAAGAATGGGGTATTATTAATACTATTTCAAGTGTCCTATGTCAGTCAGGGGTGGAAAGTGATCAATATTTATTCTTTGAATATGAGTATTTCAATAATATTTGGAAGAATGTCCTTAATTTATGTGAGATGTTAGGCAGACATGCAATTTTAAAGATGTTATTATAAAGCTTGCCAAGGAAAAATGTAATATTATTGTTTTTTTTTTAAGAAATATTTTATTAATGGATGGAGAAAAAGCCTCTCCAAAGACACTTACAAGCGCTAAAGTAGGACTCTTGGAAACAAGAAACAACAAACTAAAGCCAATTTAAAAATAATTTAGGTTCTACAATTTTTAGACCGCGTTCGCTTGCGGACGACATTCCAATTGTCATTTTCTGCAATAGATTTTACATCATTTGACATAAGATCGGAATCCACCACAAATGCTAAATTAAGTTTGGGGATATCCACGAATAAGTCGATGCCGTGGTCGTCATGAATTTGTACACTAGTAGGATTAACTTGGGATAACTCGTCACTTATATCATCTTTTTTAGAGTCTTGATCAGAAGATGAAGTCTCAAATAGATCATTACGCAAAATAAGTTTATCTCCTATTAATACGATGGAATCAAGTTGGATTAAGTGATGAATATAGTTTTTTCTATTCTCCAACTTTCCACTTATATTATCTAACTTTATTTCCGGAATATTTGGAGTATCAGAATTAAAAGTGACATTATCCATAGATGACTTTTCCAAAATTTTAAAGGGTCAATTATTGTTTAGCCCCTTGTATAAATGAATATTTTTTAAAAAAGACAAGTATTTTCACTTTTATACATATAGTCCCTCCATATATATTATACATTTTGTCTTTCCGATTATGACCTTATCATTTTTGGAAATTTTATCTGCTCACTTCTATTCCTATATCGTAGGAGTCCAAATAGGAACGTTTGTTAGTTTTCCCAAATTACAGAGTTCGTTCTAATTACCTAACTTCTTCTTCTGGAAATTGATGAATTATATACTCAAATGTATTCAATCTCAAATTTAGGTTAACGTTTGGTACATACTTCGGATTCTTCAATGTTCTTCATCTCACTGTGATCGCTGTTGTTCTTCTTCACATTTGAAGGTATATTTTGTTCCTTTCTCAATCTGAATTCATATATCAGATCATGTATGTATACGTTTTTATGTTTCATTCCTCAATTACTTTTTGAAATCGAGCTGGTATTTGATTTGTGTGATTAGGTTTGGGTGTATGTATGTATTTTGATGTTTATACTTCCTTACGTTTTTTTATTCATCACTATATATTTATTGATTTTGATTTCATTATGTAATAGATGATCTGTTTGTATGATTTATATGAAAGTAATCAGTTATGGATTGTATTAACATCATAATTGTTGTGTTTTAATTTGATTCATTATGTATTTTCTTTGATCTCATAATGAAGTTGAATTATATATGAGTTTAATTGATGTGTGTTATTCATTTATTGTTTAATATGATAGTTAGGCTTCTTATGTATGTTTTATTGTTGTATTCAATGTGGTGGTTCTTGTTTTGTAATAAAATGTGGTTTTGATGCTCTGTTTTGCCCTTTTTTATGTTTTTCTCTGTTTTTGAAAGTATTTCTCTGTTTTTTTAACAGTTTGTTAGTGGTGTTAATTTCGTAGTGTAAGATTTCATTTTATGAGTTTTGATGGTAATATGATGTCTATTTCTTGTATTTGTTTTTGCAGTTTGTAGAGCTATGGATAATATTCCTGTTTGTATGTGCTCTTATGGTTGTATGTTGGCTGCTATAAGCGTTGAAGCTACAACTTCGTATTATTCTTTTGTTGATGAAGTATGTTCAAAATTTAAGATTTTGCAAAGAGAAACTGTGAAGTTCTCATATTCTGTTGGAAATTTTTTGGGAGTTATTTTGGAATCCGATGGGGATTTTAGGCTTATGTTGATTTGTTGGAAGAAGTCAAATTCTGATTTTATTGAAATTAAGGTAGAAGATTGTAATTGTGTTGGTAGTGAAGTTTTTGAGATTGAGGACGGTTTAATTGACGTTGAGCATTCATTAAGTCTTAATTCATTTGATGTTATTGACGAATATTTGGTTGAATCAAAATCTTCAAAATCAAATTTGATTTTTTCGAATTCTTGGGCAAATGGGATTATTGAAGTTGGACAGAAGTTTGAAGGGGCTGCGAAAGAGTTTCGAATAGTTTTACGCAAGTATGCATTGGAGACTGGATTTAAGTTTAAGTATATAAAAAATGATAATTTTAGGGTGACGGCTCGTTGTATTCAAGATGAAGATATTGTATGTAGCTGGCGTGTGCATGCATCTGTGAATGTTGTTAATGGTTTTTTCTATATTCGAACGTTGAATAATGCGCACACTTGTAGGAGCTGTGTTCGTAAGTCAAGAAGTGAAATGATGTCTTCTCAAATTGTGTCATCTGTGTTTTTAGATGAAGTTCGTGAGAAGCCCTCGATTAAGCCAAATGACATAATGAGTAGCTTTAAGAGAAAATATGGGTTTGATATATCTTACCATTTAGCGTGGAAAGGAAAAGAACTTGCTACTGTTGAGTTACATGGGAACGAGGAGAAATCTTACAGTCAATTAATGTTATATTGCAACAGATTAATTGAAACCAATCCAAGCTCCTTCTGTTTTCTTGAGCGTGATGTTGCTGATTTTCGATTTAAGAGATTGTTCATAAGCTTTGGGGCTTGTGTACTAGGATTTCAGTATTGTAGGCCAATACTATTCTTGGATGGGACCCATTTGTATAGTAAATACAAAGGGGCATTGTTGGCTGCCACGTCAAAAAACGGTGATCAAGGTATATTATTGGTTTCCTATTATTCAATTACTAAGTTTTGTTCAATGTGCTTTGCAAATCAGTAGATTTTAATGTTATTACATTGCATTAAAATGTTTTTGAAATTGTCTTAAAATGATTTTGAAAATAATTTTTCTGCTAGTAGTGACTTTATTTATTCTGTACAGTTTTTAGTGACTTTATTTATTCTGTACAGTTTTTAGTAACTTTATCAGTGTGGAAACATATTGGCATATATATATTCTTGATTGTTCAATTTTTCTAATATTATTTTTTGTTTGAAACTTTTTACAGGTTTATTTCCACTTGCTTTTGCTATTGTTGATGCTGAAAATGAGAGTAATTGGAATTGGTTTATGAAATGTCTTGGGGAGGTTTTAAATCCTATGGGGAGAGAGGTAACATTTATATCGGATCGCAATCAAGGAATTTTGGATGCTGTTCCAAAACATTTTCCAAACTCTTCACATGCTTTCTGTCTTTATCATATTCAAAATAACATACGGGATATGTATCGTGGATTCACTTCAAATTTTAAGGAGAAAATGGTGAAAATGTTTAACATGTGTGCATTTTCTACAACTATCGAGTCTTACCTGAAATATCGAAATGAGTTAATAAATGAGGGAGGTGGTTTGATGAGGGATTTCTTGCAAAATTGTCCGGAGAAGCATTGGTGTTGTGCATTTTTCAGTGGACGTAGATATGGGGAGATGTATTCGAATGCAGCTGAGTCATTCAATGCTTGGATTAAAGAAGCTAGATATTTACCAATAACACAATTGGTTGAAACTATTCAAATTAAAATGATGAACCAAATCTCTAGAAGATGTCAAGAATCAAATAAATGGACAATGATATTGTGTCCTGAGATGAACAAGAGGTTGAATGAGTTACTAGCAATTGGTAGGGGGTGGAATGTTACACGGTCGAGTGAGTTTATTTTTCAAGTTCATAGCGAGAAAGCTAAGACTGTAAATTTGTTGGATCGTGCTTGTTCTTGTTTCAAATGGCAATTAAGTGGATTTCCATGCTCACATGCCTTGGTTGCGATTCAATCAAATGGTCAGGATATATTTCAATATGTTGAGGAGTATTTCACTGTTGACTATTTCAAGAAGAGTTACTCATTTCCTATTGTTCCGGTGACTGGTATACAAGAAGAGGAAGTTGTTAGCAATGATGTGATATTGAAAGCCCCTATAACAAAAGTTCCTCCAGGAAGACCAAGAAAGCGTAGAATACCATCTCGAGGAGAATATCGAAGGCCAATGAAGTGTAGTAGGTGCCAAATGGTTGGGAATCATAATAAGAAAACTTGTAAAGCAACCATAGAAGGTAGTTGACTGCAGTTGATTTTTAATTTTTTTTCTTTACAATTGCTTTGCATTTGTCATTTGGATATAGAATTTGAAATTTTATTATATATATGAGCTTGTATTTGAGTTTCAATAAATAAGAAACAAAAGTATTGCATTTTTCTACTTTTGTTACTGTTAATATTGTTGTGTTCGTAATCAAAATATATGATTTTAGTTTCTTTGTTAGTCTAACCAAAGAAGTCAGTTCATATAAACAGTAGTTGTAACAGTCCCTCAAAGAGCCATATAACCAAATTTCTTTTACATTTGAGGGTCCGCGCCAGTGGCACTCCCACCCCACGTCTCCCCTCCCCCACACCACCAATGCCAAAGCTCTATTGACCGTCACCAATGCCAAAGCTCTTACGTTCAAAAACGGTAATTCTGAAGATATTTTAGTGACTTTATTTGTGAAAAAGAATAAATAAGTTACTTAAAAAATGACAATATTCCCATCAATCTTCATTTCATTTTCTGCCTTTATTTCACATTTTTGAATGTTTAATCAATTTAAAATATTTTTAATTTTGGGTCAGTTAACAAAAAGCCCTTCAAATCTTTGTTAACACGCACATTTATTGTAAGCGTTTTTATTTTTTTGCAAAAAAGTTGCTCAAACAGCCATATAACCAAAATTCTCTTATATTTGAGGGTCCGCGCCAACGGCACTCCCACCCCACGTCTCCCCGCCACCACACCCCCAATGCCAAAGCTCCATTGACCCTCATCAGAGGTCCTTATTCAACGGACTAGTGACTTTATTTGTCAAAAGGAATAAGTCAGTTACTTTAAGAATGACTTGATACACAGCATCCTTCGTTTTATTTTCCAACTTCACAGATGAATTTTTTTAAATTACTGAGTTTATGTGTAGTTCAAAGGTTCATATATTGTTTATGTTCAATTTTTACAGTTAATAAGGTAATATGTTCAAACACGGTAATTCTGAAGATATTTTAGTGACTTTATTTGTGAAAAAGAATAAATCAGTTACTTAAAAAATGACAATATTCCCATCAATCTTCATTTCATTTTCTGCCTTTATTTCACATTTTTGAATGTTTAATCAATTTAAAATATTTTTAATTTTGGGTCAGTTATCAAAAAGCCCTTCAAATATTTGTTAACACGCACATTTATTGTAAGCGTTTTTATTTTTTTGCAAAAAAGTTGCTCAAACAGCCATATAACCAAAATTCTCTTATATTTGAGGGTCCGCGCCAGCGGCACTCCCACCCCACGTCTCCCCGCCACCACACCCCCAATGCCAAAGCTCCATTGACCCTCATCAGAGGTCCTTATTCAACGGACTAGTGACTTTATTTGTCAAAAGGAATAAGTCAGTTACTTTAAGAATGACTTGATACACAGCATCCTTCGTTTTATTTTCCAGCTTCACAGATGAATTTTTTTAAATTACTGAGTTTATGTGTAGTTCAAAGGTTCATATATTGTTTATGTTCAATTTTTACAGTTAATAAGGTAATATATTCAAACACGGTAATTCTGAAGATATTTTAGTGACTTTATTTGTGAAAAAGAATAAATAAGTTACTTAAAAAATGACAATATTCCCATCAATCTTCATTTCATTTTCTGCCTTTATTTCACATTTTTGAATGTTTAATCAATTTAAAATATTTTTAATTTTGGGTCAGTTAACAAAAAGCCCTTCAAATCTTTGTTAACACGCACATTTATTGTAAGCGTTTTTATTTTTTTGCAAAAAAGTTGCTCAAACAGCCATATAACCAAAATTCTCTTATATTTGAGGGTCCGCGCCAGCGGCACTCCCACCCCACGTCTCCCCGCCACCACACCCCCAATGCCAAAGCTCCATTGACCCTCATCAGAGGTCCTTATTCAACGGACTAGTGACTTTATTTGTCAAAAGGAATAAGTCAGTTACTTTAAGAATGACTTGATACACAGCATCCTTCGTTTTATTTTCCAACTTCACAGATGAATTTTTTTAAATTACTGAGTTTATGTGTAGTTCAAAGGTTCATATATTGTTTATGTTCAATTTTTACAGTTAATAAGGTAATATATTCAAACACGGTAATTCTGAAGATATTTTAGTGACTTTATTTGTGAAAAAAAATAAATCAGTTACTTAAAAAATGACAATATTCCCATCAATCTTCATTTCATTTTCTGCCTTTTTTTCACATTTTTGAATGTTTAATCAATTTAAAATATTTTTAATTTTGGGTCAGTTATCAAAAAGCCCTTCAAATATTTGTTAACACGCACATTTATTGTAAGCGTTTTTATTTTTTTGCAAAAAAGTTGCTCAAACAGCCATATAACCAAAATTCTCTTATATTTGAGGGTCCGCGCCAGCGGCACTCCCACCCCACGTCTCCCCGCCACCACACCCCCAATGCCAAAGCTCCATTGACCCTCATCAGAGGTCCTTATTCAACGGACTAGTGACTTTATTTGTCAAAAGGAATAAGTCAGTTACTTTAAGAATGACTTGATACACAGCATCCTTCGTTTTATTTTCCAACTTCACAGATGATTTTTTTTAAATTACTGAGTTTATGTATAGTTCAAAGGTTCATATATTGTTTATGTTCAATTTTTACAGTTAATAAGGTAATATATTCAAACACGGTAATTCTGAAGATATTTTAGTGACTTTATTTGTGAAAATAAATAAATCAGTTACTTAAAAAATGACAATATTCCCATCAATCTTCATTTCATTTTCTGCCTTTATTTCACATTTTTTAATGTTTAATCAATTTAAAATATTTTTAATTTTGGGTCAGTTACCAAAAAGCCCTTCAAATATTTGTTAACACGCACATTTATTGCAAGCATTTTTATTTTTTTGCAAAAAAGTTGCTCAAACAGCCATATAACCAAAATTCTCTTATATTTGAGGGTCCGCGCCAGCGGCACTCCCACCCCACGCCTCCCCGCCACCACACCCCCAATGCCAAAGCTCCATTGACCCTCATCAGAGGTCCTTATTCAAAGGACTAGTGACTTTATTTGTCAAAAGGAATAAGTCAGTTACTTTAAGAATGACTTGATACACAACATCCTTCGTTTTATTTTCCAACTCCACAGATGAAAAAAAATAGTGACTTTGTTTGTGTAAAGGAATAAATTAGTTACTTACAAAATGACATCATACACATCAATCTTCATTTCAGTTTCCAACTTTATTCATTTTGACAATTAATAGTCACATGGCAGTGTGTTTGTAATTGAAAAAATTAGTCACTTTAACTATGTAACAAGACATCAATTGTTGGAAACCACTTTTTTTATCATCCAACAATATTTGATTCATATAAAATGATACAAACATTCCTTCATTAGAATGCCAATATTATGTAAATGTATAACAAACATTAGCTCAACTATTAAGTCAAATACTTGTAAAAAATTGGAAACAGAGTATTTGACTAACAAAACTTCAACAACTGAATATATTGTTCCAAACATTGTCTTTTATAGGTATCTAATTCCCTAAATAAAGTCACTTTTTTGCTTTTTTGTGCTCAACAGAATTTAGTAACTTGATAAGCATTTTTGCCCGCATTTTGTCCATTGCATTTTCTGCAAATGTTTCTTCAAGTGCCTTTCCATATGCAATTTTCTCCATGTAGTACGACACTGCTATTCCACAATCATTCCTATTAATTAAAATAAATCAAGATTAGTAAAAGAATTTTGATATAAAATAAGTTTTGTTATTGAAAGTAATATAACTTACGAATCTTCTTTTTGTTGAGGGCAGACGACAGCAAATTGGAGCTGGCTATGTGTATACGATTCTATCCAGATTTTAGCCGCATCTAAATCTATTGGCATTTCATTTGCAAAGGTTGCAGAAGACGCTATTTTTTTGCGTGGCTGTACCAAAGTAATGCTTGGATTGTTGCTTAGTTCATTCCTCTTCTCTCCAACACATTTCTCAATATGTTTGATCTGATAAAAATCATTTGACATAAATTAGCATTATATAATAATGAATTTCAGAAAATATTTATATATGGTTTTTACCATTAGCAGAGCCTCCCTGAAGTATTTTTCTTTGTCTCTTTGGCCTCCATAACTTGTCGAGTCATAGTGCAACCATTTGCTTGCAAGCTTGTCGAATACTAGTAGAGTGAAATGACCGGGCTTTTCATGGAATAGTGGGAAGAATATAAAACGTACACTTCCAATGTACATTAATATTTTCTCAAATATTTGTTTGGTTGCAGCTACGGTCTTTCCTTTCTGGACATAGTTCTATTAAAAAAAACATAACATAACTGAATTTCATCGTTTATAGGTGAGTAAAACTTACTTTATTAGTTATTTTCATCAACATATATGATTAGTGACCATAACAGTAACATTATAAAAAATAAGTTACTTTAGCTATCAAATTTTAAACTTAAGAATAATGCTTACCAAAGAGTAAGTTGTTATAAACAAGGATTTGTGGTCAACGTTATTGTCTCTAAGCAATTCAACACAGAGCAATTCCGCATAAGCATCAATAGCCTGCACAAAATAATGATTTCAGTATCTGTTAAGTATACTTTTTAGCATGATAAAGTACTTACTGTAGAGAGAATTCGTATAACTAATTTTCACATTAACAATCATATGGAAAATTTAGAATAATAAATATAGGATTACATGGCTTGTAATTGCTTTTTTTTGTAGTATCAATGTTGCTTCTCTCCTACTGAGATAAACTCCTAGTCCAGTCCAAAAGTAGGTGTTGAAAATTAGAATAAGAATTGTAAGATTGCAATGATATGTAATTATAATGAAGTTAATAATAAAACAAAGTTTATAAGTAAACTTACTGGACATTTGACTTATCAAAAAAATTTTGAAGTTTTTTCTTCTCTGGATTTGGAATGTAAACTTCAATTTCACAATCTTGGACGATTATTCTCTGTGTCATTTCCATCAATGGATCAATTTTCATCTCACTCTTTTCTACTTCTTCTTGATTTGAACTTTCATCCAAACCAGCTGCATTGTCATCCTCTCTCTTTCTCTTATTTTTCCCAAATGTGTAATCTTCATGTACTTTCGGAACTCTGTTTGCTCTCGTCTTTACACGTTTAGCCATTGAACTTGGTTCGACTTTGTTGATTTTAGATATCGGGTCCGGGCTAATTGGAACTTCAATTATTTCTCTACATTTGTTAGCAGATTTAAAAGCATTTAACTCTGCTTCCAACTTCCCGATTTCATTATTTTTTTCAATAATTTCGCACGTCAAAACAGTGACCTCATCACTGTGTGCGCTATTCCTCCTTTCTTCTTCATCTCGCAGCCTTTCTATTTCAAGAGATTGAGACCTTATTTGATCTAAGAACCGAAGTTCTTTTTCTTTACTCTCTCTTTCCATAGCCTCTATTATCATTTGTGTTTCCTCTCGAATCTTCTGAATTTCAGTGGCATTATCTTGCTTTAGTTTTGCTTCAACTTCTCTAAGCTTCAGAATTCTTTCTTTTAAGCTCCCCATCTCTTCATTCATCTCATCTATCTTCAAGTTTAACTGTTTACATCACTCATTCTCACCTTCATACCCACCAAACATATCATTCATATCAAAATTATCTTCTCTTTTTTCATCTTGACATTCACCTTCATCTTGAACCAAATTATCTTTCAAGTTACTGTCATCATCCTTCTCTTTGACATTTTCACTTGAATTATTCAGGCCAGTTTGCGGTTGTTCATCCTATGAAATAAATAATGAAAAAACTTATATTAGTTACTTTTCAATATGTATATTTGTTTTTGATGTATAGAGTTGCAGCTAAGTAATTAGACCCACAACAAATTGTATTAGTTAATCCTAATGTTGACAGAAACAAAAATATTCATTCATAATATTGAAATTTCTGCAGAATAGTTACTTAGATTGTATAGATTTAAAATATTAGTTACTTTGATTGGATAAAACTATCATATCAGTTACCTGTTGGAATTGTAATTCAGAAATTGGCACTTCTTCGACCTTTTGAGCTACATCACGAAGATTCCATCTTGTAAAAGACGGATATTCTTCACTTATAATCGTCGATTGCTCAATGAGGTGAGTTCTCTCACAAAGCCAAAACTGAAATAACATTTCATTATATTAATTTGATAAGTGTGAATGAAAAGAAAAATAACAATTTACACATTTATACGTACCGGTAATAGCATTACACATCCAATGACTTTCATTGGTGATGCATAATACTTCTGTATTGACTTCAATAAGAATGCTTTAACTGCCTTTGCCCAATTGAATGTGCCGATTTTCTCCAACTTCTCTACGTAGTTAACAAAGAACCAAGCTAGCTTTGATCCCTTGTTTGGAAATAATAAAGTGCAGCAAATATGTAGGCATAGCAGTTTCACAAAATCTTTCTGATCACTAGTTTGTTTCCCGTTGATGGCTTTTTTAATTGCTTTTTCAATTAAGACCTTTGTTAACTTTTTTCCTTTCCCAAAATATCGCTTCACAAAAGGTGTTTCTTGTCTATTCTTTTGCGAAATACTAAACACTTCTTCACCACACTCTAATCCAAAAATAGTTTCAATCTGTTCTTCTTCAATATCAAGCAAGCGTCCACCAATCCTAAACTTATTCGTTTGTATGTCGAATGATGAAATTATTGTGCATATTGTGGCATTTGATTTTCGAAAGCTTTCAGTTGCAATTTTTTCATCAAAAATTGCCTTAAAAAATTTCCAAAATGGAGTTTTCTTCAATAACATCAAATGTTGTAACTGTATATGTGATTTGATAGATTTAACGAGCTTGTTAAAAGGTAAAAAACTTGACCTTATTTGATTGAAATTAACCAATTCTTCGACATTCTCTTCTTCTTGGCTACTGGAGCTTGTACATGGAGGTGTATCTAATTTTGAACTTTTCATGCTTCCTACAATTTAAATAATCAAATACTATAAATCATTCAATTTATATATGCAAGCAGAGACTTTAAAAGTTACTAATATAGTAACTAGTTACTTTAATTTGTATCCCTTTGATAAATATTTCATAAAAATTTACATATTTTACTCTGATTTTCTAGTTACCTTATGAATGAATATGCAATTAAAGTGCTTAATAAACAAAATAAATCTAATTTATATGTTACTATTACTCAAAATTTCTGAAATATAAGTAAACCTAATGAAGTATTTCATAAATACACAAATTTTGTTATTATTTTCAAATTATTAAAATGTATATGAAAGTAACGACATGCAAGTCATAAATTGGGTTTTCATAACTCTAGTTTTTAACATTATTGTACTAATTTCCTTCTAGATGAGATATATAACAATATATTTGAATAAATAGGAACAGAAAATCATCGTAAATGTAAAATTTGTGTACGTTTCCAGGTTAGGGTTTCGAAATACAAATTAATCATTCATCTGATTTTGTTCAATAGAAATGAAACAGTTAATAATCAAAATATACCTGATCGGTTTCTTCTAAGTAGTTCTGATTCGCAGTAGATTTTGATCGCAGAAAGAGAAATTTTAGGGTTTTAGAGCTGATGGTTTGCTCGAAGTGACTGAAGTGTTTGGATTGGAATTTGTTGTTTGCAAAATGGAAGGAAAAGGAAGCGTCAGTTTGAAATGGTGAGAAGTTTATGTTTAAACACGTGTGACATCATCTAGGGGCACCCCCAACTCTCTCTCTCTCTCTCTCTCTCTCTCTCTTCCCTTCAAAAATAACCCAAATGAACCTAAAAACACTTATAAAAATATCCTTAAACCTTAAAAATCCATTTTCCCCAATCTAATCTCACCAAAGCTCGACAACTCATCCATCCAATGGCCCAAAACGGGAGAGCACACAAGGGCAACCTTATTTAAAAATTCCAGTAGCGCTCATTCAAACGAGAATTACCTCTCGTTCGAATGAGAAAGGCTTATCTTTCGAACTAGTCTTCGAACGACCCGGACCTGCTATTTAGTGGGATCTCGTTTGAACCTAGTTCGATCCCTTACTCTAAATGACCTTAGTTTCTCGTTCGAATGATCTGAACTCGTTCAAATGACCATTCCTCGTTTTCCTCCAAATCTCAAATTTTAACCCACAAACTTCCAATAATTACAATCAGAACCCCAAAGAGTCAATTGCAGCTATAAACTCAATCATAATGATCCAAATTCCAAGGTTTTTGTATTATTACAACATGTGTGGCAAAATTAATAAAAATATTGAGGCAAGGTATTGCATTCTTCCCTTTTTAAGAAAATTTTCCCTCGAAACTATCGACCCATCAATCCTCAAGATTATAGGGTTCACCAATTTTTACTCTAAGTCATAGGAATCTTCCAAGAGTAAATGATCAATTCCTCGAATACTAAGATAACATCATATGCCTTTTTATGGATTTGTCACCAAAGGATAATTTAACAACATGCGCTAGTGCTCACCATTATTGTAATCATTGACGTCACATAACTATCCTTGAACCTCCATTCACTTATCGATCATGCTTAGTTGAGTCCTAGGACTACCTTTGTTAATACCCAAATCATATATGTGCCCGTACAGGGCAATACCCTGTTGTGATCGATACTCACCCATGGGTAAACCACAACATAATCAATACCCGATTCATCATTAAGAATTTTCTCAAACACTAGGATTACTCACCTTGATTTTCATGAATTTTTAAGTCGTCTTGACTACACGACTTCGTTCAAACTTGACACTAATCTCGTATCATTAGTCGCTCGCATCAATGGTTAACACGCCACTAAGCCTCAAATCGTGTGTCTGACTAATACTCTTTCACATGATCCTCACATGAATATAGGATCACTCTGGGCGTCTAACAAAGGAACACACACCTGAGCATTACACAATCCACACACCGTGACAAACAACACTTAATGTTAAGTTTCCTCGAGTTCGAAAATTCTACGATGTCCTCAAGTTATCATCCTGCTCTTTGCAATAGGAGCCCTTAACTTCCATGCCGGACAAATCCCAAGTCGTTAATATTACGGAAAACAATTACTACAAGAAAATCGCGGGACCAAAAGCTTAGCCACCCGTACAATGAGCTTTGTGCAATATCAAGAATACTGGTGCGGCGGAAAAAGTGTGTTCGTGTGAGGACACAATCGTCGTGTGTTTCGCCGCCGCGATACAAAGAAAACCTAAGCTACAACTACACTTGACAAGAAAGCACAGCGGTAAGTCGGGTGTCGTAAGAAATCCACAGGGAGTGATTAAATTTTAGATTTTAATTGTTTTAGAACTTCTGGAATAAAAGTGTAAAATAAATAAAAGAAAAGGTGATGGGTGGTTATCGTGAATAAAAGAAAAGAATAAGTTACACTAAATTAAAGGAAAGCGAGGATCGGGATCGCATTCTACCACACGGATCGAAACAACTACTAATTAGAATTTCGGCTCGAAAGCAATTTAATCGAGCATATCCAATTAAGCATAAACATCACGCAATAAGGAATTTAAGCCAAAGTTGCGAGATTAAGCATTTAACGGAAAATGGTCACACGCGGATTAAATTCGGATAATCGCTATAAACACTAACGTTGCATGACAAAGAAAGTTAAACGCATAATAATCCGACTTTAATACGCGAGGTTTCAATTAAATGCAATTTTACACAAAACCTAATTTTCGAGGTCCAAACCCGTAAATGGCGGAACACAATTCCGAACCTATTTATCTACGGACAAATACATGGATTAAACTACTTTAAACAACAACTAAACTAATTAAAGCAATAAATAACAACAATAAATAATTTGAAAGCATGTAAACTAACTAGAAAGTAATAATTAATGAAATACAAACTATATTAAGGAAGAGGATGCTGAATAGTGTAACTTACAACACAATTGGGTGTCAAACCAAGAAGAATCCAAGCCAAACTCTCCAAAACCCTCAAAACCCTTAAAAAACCAACCTAAAAACGTGTATATACTGATCTCCTTTCTCTCAAATGAGAGAGAAATGATTTTTATACAAAATATCCCATGGCAAACTTGTAATAAAAGGGAAGAAAACCCAAAATCTGGAGGGCCGAATCGATTCGGAAATGGTCCGAATCGATTCGGAAACAGGGGAATTTCGAACTGCAATTCTGCAGCAGGGGCGAATCGATTCGGTTTTGGGGCGAATCGATTCGCCCCTACAGGTCTGCAATTCTGCAGCTTTGTCCTATTTTACGGAAAATGTCGCCATTTCTTCGTTATAGCTCGGAATGAGGCACGGTCGGAGGCTACGCGAAGATAACTCAGAGGACTAAAACATCCAAGAAGACATTAGGCTAAGAAACCAAAATATGAAATGAACAAAATGCCCTTGAATGTGACCTTGAGTGTGAATTTGAAGTAAAAACAATCCTAAAAATGCCATAACTCTTTCGATACAACTCAGAATCATGCACCGTCAGCGGCCACGCGAAGAGAAATCAGAGGGATCCAACTTCCATGAAGAGCTCGGGATTCAAACCCGAATGCTGAAATTACTAAAATGCCCCCGAAGCTGCAAAAGTCGACGAAACATTTCCGGAAAGCGTCCGAACTTCATACTAAGCATCCAAATACCTACAAAAGCTCAATTAACCCCTGCAAAACATGTTAACATAGAAATCCGAGGTTGTCTGGTTAACGAGCATAAGTATAGGGATTAAGATACCCAAGGGGGCTAATAAGGCGTAGGTTAACGGGTGAAATACGCAATATTTGCGTCGTATCAAATACCTCAGATAAGGGCGAACCCAACTACCAAGCTGTATTGACCTTGCCAGATCCACCCGCACTCTACTATGCCCAACCGCGCCATACCATGACATAGTATCAATTCAAACTACTACATTCTTAGGAATATCAATCCTTGATCACTGGAATTGATAAGGGTACACACGTTATAATCAAAGGAAAAAACAACCATTCTGAGAAAGTCTCGTCCTTACGTGTCAAACTATGATTTATGAAAAGAGAACCTACGCCACATGCTTGAAGTCTTACAACTTCTCCCAGACGTTGTCACTAGGTACTAACCTAGCCACATACCCTGGCTGGAGTCACCAATCGCGGGAAAAATAATAACAACCATTCATCCTCTCAAGACGAAAGCAACGTATGAACCTGTTGTACCCTGGAAAGTCAAACTCAAGACTTCCTTCCTTAGGAGTAAGGCCTTCACCCTTTCATCCTTGACACCTATGAACCACTCCGGTTAGTGATTACCTAACGCCCTCCGTATTATCGGTGACGACGTCACAAATCTAGTAAACCTAGATTACTATCTTACTTTATCATAACACCATAAGGATAATAAATACCACTCAGATGTACACCGTCGAGTCCACATGACTCTAAAAAAGAATACGTAAGGTCTACACATTTCCCTACTAGTGTCATTCAAGCACATACTAATCATGGTACAACACCCCATCAAATTTTCTATATGCTAGGCCTCGATCATAACATCGTTTGCCCAAATCTCTAGTGTGTTCCTGGTACTCGTCAAAATTTAACATGACCCTCCATACATCAACCCTCTCAAGACAACGAGTATTATACTCAATCATTATATTAATCTCTAATTTAACCTCCAAAGGATTCACTACCGATCTATATTAAACTTACCTGCCTCACCCAAGGCTATATAAAACGATTCCTTCGAAATTATTCGAAAACCCAAGGTCATCACCAAATTTTCAACATCCTACCACAAGACATAACACATTCCAGAAAATCTAGCCTGACTATTTCCCTAAGTACACGAAGTATATCTAAGCAATTGTCACCCAAGACTAGATAAGACTTCATCAACTATGATTTCCATAAATTAATTTTACCCTATGATTTTTCAATACTCACTTCAACAGCTGCTAGTCACTCACCCAAATATTAATTTGAAATTTTATAACATGGTAGGTCATAGCCATAGGACACCTCAAGGCATCACGACCAGTTAACCTCTCATCCCAAGAATATTCTGAGTACCTCTTTGCAACAACTAATGCTATGCACCACACATTGAACCACAAGCTAACACTACTAAGAATTTTGGTAAAGATACTATTTATAACCAGTACATCACTAGGCCTACACTACCGGTGTTATTAAAGATCCTATTCATCAAATGTTGCATCATTCTTTCCAATACTACCTAAAAAGGGCTAACTAAAATTCACTCCCCTGTCACTATAATTCATCATTGTTACCCATATGACACCTTTGCCATAAATGACCCGTAACTCTAATCACAACTTATGAGATACATTTATCGACTGATAATCACTAAGGTACTCACCCATAAGGATATCATCCTATCAACTAAGACTAAGCGTACATATCCTCAAGAATTGACCCTCGCAACTTTACATGTTCATCGAACTATCCATCAATTATGGTACTACCTGAATGATCGATTTTTTCTAATTACATTATCGGCGTTAACTATCCGTAAGTGACACACCTAGGAGCTATATGAATTTTAATCATGAATCATCCTTACTAAGTAACGACACCCTAACTATCGACCTCTATAGTTGACTACATGTAATTCGTGACACCCTCCATATGGGCATTTTCTCACTCTATTAACATATCAAAATACTCTACGTCATCAAGGTTGGAACACAGACACCTCACACTAAAACCCATAGCGTCACCAACATTGACTTGCTTGACACCCATAAATTACTAACATATCTAATAAGAAGAGCATAAGAGATTAATAATAACTAATTTGATTGTGTGCCACTTGGCACTAACTTACTTGTCATGCTAACCTCTTTGACTTCATCATGGAGGAGGACACAAACTAAACCGTCACCAAAACTAACATCAAAATATCCACTACCGACCTCACCACGTCACTCTCGAAAGGAACCTTGAACCTAAATCTATGATATCAGTTGTAACGCCCTGATTCGGATTTATGGGTACCCGTAGTTAACCTGATCAGACCCGAGCATTAGGGTAATGCTCTTAAAACATGAACTCGCACCGAACCTATCGTAACAAAGACGATGGTGTGAGCCGAATGCTTAGTGGGATATATACAAATACAATACAGAATCAAACGGCGAAAAAAAGACTCTAACATGTTATATATACGTGGACATGCAACCACCTTATATGTGTATACATATATATACTTAATGCATGAAACCCGTTTTTATTTCAAAAAACGTGATTTATTTCGATTAAATTACCTTAATCTTACAAAGAACTTCCTCTTTCTTTACTTGTAATTTATCCCTTTACTTAACACATGCGGTTAAATACTTGAATAACTACACTTTATTTAATTGGAAACCATTTCTTTATCGAAATCGCCCTTTTCATTTAAACCAACTCACATTATAATTTTCATTAAAAATTATCCTTTTCAACACACGCAAACACCGTGTTAGAAAACACTTATTTAACTTTTGAAAAACTTTCACAACATACCCTTGTGTTAATTATGGTTAAACCTTCTTAGGTTACTTAACTCACTCATTTAACCCCTATACTTTACCATTCCTTTACCATTCCTTTACTTTATGGTCATTAATCAATTCACACATTTCTTGTCCACTTTAACTTTTACCAGAACATTTATTAATTCAATAAAGTTAGGTTGTATTAACACATTTTCACCACACAACACATTTCTTGACATTTTCCTTCTTCCTTTATGTTTATTTGAATCTTTCAATAAGTTGTGTACTTTAACGGGCTCCACACTGTCGGTGATGTCACCATATGATTTGGCCAGTGATTTTGGGTCTTTCACCCAGGGCTACAGACCCTCCTTAATTATCCTGGGGTTATTTGAGTGCCTTTGAATGTGTTTCAATATTTTACAAATATTCGCATTATTCCTTCTTTACTTTTTACCCGACTGAAGCCAAAATTCGAGGTTTCACCCTAATTTCTGTTACACTTTGAAGATCATTATTTCATGTCCTTTATATTGTAGCCATGATTTTATTCCAAAATCATGTTCATTTAGGACCAATTTGTGCAACACCGTTTTCAACATTTTATTTCATAAAAATTTCCACTTTATGTTAAATTACCATTTTACCCTTTTTATTTCCAAACTTGTCATTTCCTTTATTTCACAAGTGTTATTTTCCAAAACATTATGTAGGTTATACACACCAAATTTCGAGTGTTTTAACCATTAACACTTAATCAACACTTTTACTAACCACCTTTTCATGTTAGGAATTTCTTACTTTCTTTATCCAAGAAATCCAATTACACTTAAAGGCTACTTTTATTGGAAAAATACAATTTCCTTTTATTAGCATTTGTAGTCTTATAACCTTACACTTATCACACTTTTAACCCTTTTTATACACTTTAAGACCAGAATTTCTACTTTTCTTATTTAATGTTTAAACATAACAAAACCATCTTTGAATTTGTTTATAAGCCCATTATCAAAATACTAAAAGTTTACATGCGTGAAAAGATGGATTTTAATTCCAAAAATCCTATTAAATGGTTAAACATACATTTCCTTCTACAAATTCCTAATACTTTGCAAAAATGCACTTTTAAGACATAAAAGACATTTTTATTTCTCCAAAATTAACAAATATCTAACTCATAATATCTTCATTTTTGCAAGAAACTTTGAAACATTATTTCAGCAAATATTTTTTGTAAGATCAACGCCATTTGTCAAAACATTTTATTTCATAAACTGTTTAGCATAAAGTATTAAGAATTACACAATTTCATAAAAAACCCCAATATTTATTTCAAGAAAAATTTGAGACATTTAATCTTCATTTATTTTCAACAAAATAATATTTTTGCCAACATTTTTATTCAATAAAAATGTTTAATACCAATTCCACTAGAAACTATCCATCCTACTCTTATAATTTAATCAACAAGACTACAAATACGCAAAAGAGTTTTGATACCAAGAGTAGAGTTTCTCACCTCAAATGGAGCTCCAATAATGGTGGACATGAAATATATAAGAAGATGGCAACCTACCACCTCTTAAGGTGGCCTTGTAGAGGTTGCCTAGCTCCACTAAGCTTGCTTCCATGAAAGCTCCATTAAAACTCTCTTCAAGTTCAATGAATCTTCCATCTTAATCTTCTCCAAAACCCCCCAATAACACCTCCAAAATTTGTATCTTTGCCCAACAATGGTGGAAATGGATATCTAGGGCTTGGATATGGTAGAAGACTAGTTGGATATGGTTGCACAACGTGGATATATGGTGGTGGAATGTTGATATGTGGTAGATAGGTGCACAAATTTGAAAATGGTGGGGGAAAACCACCCTCTCTCTCTCTCTCTCTCTCTCTCTCTCTTCTTCCACTAAAAAAACAATCCAAATGAGCCCCCAAACCCTTATAAAATATCCCCAAACCTTTAAATCCCATTTTTCCCCAATTCGAGCTCACCAGAGCTCGACAACTCAACCATCCAACAGTCCAAAATGAGATAGCACACAAGGGCAACCTGATTTAAAAATTTCAGTCACGCTCGGTCGAACGAGAATCGCCTCTCATTGAAACGAGAAAGTAATATTGTTCGAACTAGCCTTCAAACAACATGGAATTTTTATTCAGTAGGATCTCGTTTGAGCCTCGTTCAATTCCCTAATTCGAACTTCCTTGGTTACTCGTTCGAACGACCTGAAATCCTTCACGTGACTATTCCTCATTTTTTCCAAATATCTAATTTAAACCGACAAACTTCCAACAGTTACAATCAAGACCCCAGACAGTCAATTGTAGCAATAAACTCAATCATAATGATCCAAATCCCAAGGTTTTCGTATTATTATAACTTGTACCAAAAAATTAATAAAATATTGCGGCGGGGTATTACACACCAGGATGGAGCATATAAAACCAATAACCAGAGAATTTGAATTTGACATGTATAATTCAGGGATAAATACTAATTATCACGTAGACATTTTTTATCTTCAATTAAGTGATGGGATAGTCAAATTTTAATTAATACGTGGACGAGAAAAGCACAGAGTTTTATACGCCACCTTTGAAAATGTGTGTCATTACTTCCTTTGCAAGACAACTAGAGGCTTGCCATACATATTCTTCATAAAGCTACTACGACGAACCAGCTGGCCGATACAATGTTGGGGATAACACAAACCAGTTTCACTGGGCGACTGCACTTAAAACCCAGTTTCCCTGGACATTAACATGCCTCAATGCGAACCGATCAAGGATTTTTTTGGTGGAGATAGGGCTGTGTTTTTATTCCAAACATTCGATTTTTGATCCGTTTTTTTCGAATTTGGAATGAAAATTTAGTGTGCCGATTTTTGATTTTTTCGATTTCTGAATTTTCTAAAAAAATCGGATCAGAAATCGAAAATAATTCTGAATTTTTTATTTTCTTTTTTTTTTCGATCTGATTTTTCCAAAATTATGCCGATCCAATTTTTTTGAATTTGTTTTCGATTATTTCCGAATTATTATCGATTTTTTTGGAATTATTTTCCGATTTTTTGAAAGTTTTCGATATCCCACATCGGTTGGGAGAGGGGGAGGGCTCCAAAACGTGCTCTACAAAAGGAGAGTATCCTCATAACTTCTACACAAATGAAAAAAATGGGCCCAATCCTCATGTATTTACATGTTGGGTTAAGCCTTTTTCTTTGTTTCTTTAAAATGAGAATTTTGAGTAATCGAAAATCCATAATTGATTTTTTTTTTTGAAATTTCAGGATTTTTAGTATATTTTTTTTAATTTCTGATTTTTGCCAATTTTTTGATTTTTTCGAATTCGGATTATTTTTTAATTTTTCAAAAAAATCGGATCGGAAATCGAAATTATTATTTTATTTCCGAAAAAATTAGAATTTTTTTCAAAGAGGCATTTCTCGATCCAATCCGACCGAAACACAGCCCTAGGTGGAGAGGACTCTACGGTTTGTACTACAAGTTAAATTGTTCAAAAAGCGTCCTATAAAGACCTTATCCTATAGATCTAGCTAGTTGAGTGATTTTAAATTTAGTGATAGCTGGGGTTACACGCAATGGAAATGTGATTGAGTTGGGTGATGAAATCCCTTCATGTTTCAATGACCGAGTGTAGGTCTTAAGTTCAATTAATTAATCAAATCATTCAAAGTAAGACTATGCATAAATAAAGTCACATAGGATCAAATAGTAAAATAATAAATGGTCTCGCTAATAGGATATTCTTGAGTCATAAAGAAATGTACCTCATCTATCTTTTAAACACATAGGGTTAAGATCAAGTTGAGTTGACCGAGGGGATGTTTGTCTAACTTCAGTCATCCCCGGGAGTCCTACAGACCAAAAAGGAGGAGGCTTTTAATCCACTTCGATGATGCTCTCTTTATTTTTGTTCCATTCCCTTTTTTTCTTTTTCTTTTCTTTTATTTAATTATTACAAATAATTGGTGTTCAAATCACCATAAATGAATGTACAAGACCTAAATAGTCCTAATACAACCATGCTAAGAAAATAAGGAATATATATATATAATGAAAAAATATATAAGTATTCAAAACACTCCTCAACTCGAAAATTTTATAACGTCACTGCATGAAAGGTTTATCATTAAAATTTGAGCAAAGTTCAATGCTTAAAAAGTCGGCAATGATACCATTTGATATTACACCTTTTGTATGTATCGTTGTTGCAAAGACCATTAGTCAAAAAGCCCTTTTGTACCTACAAATACACTAAAACATGTATACGATCAAGTAAGGGATCAATCTGTTCTTCTTAATGTGGACAAGAGCAAAGTGGAGACTTAGTAATGGTATTTAAAACAATGGTTAAGGGATGTTTATACTACTGATGATGAACTACTATTTAAACTAAACTAATAAGTAAAAATTAAAATAAGAAATGAGTGAGTTGAATAAATATGAGAAGAATCAAGGGATTTGAATCCACTTCCATGACTTAATTAGTTATTTTAATTAAGTGACTTTCAAATTTAGAATAATCGAAGATTTATTTAAATTATAAATTGACTCTTGTCACAAATATGATAGAAATAAAGTTTTTTTAAAAAAATAATTTTAGATTTTCACAAAACTCTCAAAAACAAGACTTAAAACTTTTCTAATAAAGTCTTTTCTGGAAATTAATTTGAAACTTTTCTTAAGAAAATAATGTAATACAAATTTTGGGTTCTTTCTTAGTGATAAGATGACACCTCTCTCATGGCTAGGGAATGTTTAAATTCATTAAAATAAACCAGCTGCTCTCGAAGCATGAATAGAACCTAGTGCTTTCTCTCTAAATCCATTTAATATATAAAAGTCCAATATACATTTTCAAATGAGCATAATATAATTAGAAATTACAAAATATAATAAGTAGAAGAAGACTACAAAAGCTTCATATATCCCTTTGAATGGTGTATATAGCCTAAGATGTGAATTATTTTGAAACATAAAATGCAAAAATTATTCATCGAGGGATAAAAGAAATAATAAAAGATGAAGAGAATACTATATAAACAAAGTCTCCTTGCATTTTTATTGAACCTCCAAGCTTAGGAATTGAAGAACAACCACAAATCAGAGTTTTATATTAATATTTGCCTCTCAGAACATATTTCACAACTCAAAATTTTCTTCTCAAAATACAAATTTCTTAACACAAATCTCTAAAAATTAGAAAATAAATAAATAAAAGATTTAAACTACACGAACCTAAATTAAACCGACAAAGAGAAAGGTGTCTTCTAACTACAACTATTGGTTCCTATATTAGTTTCCAAGTTAGTTCCTTAAAAATGAAGACAAAAGGCTATTTTTATAGGTGGAAATTAGGGTTTGGAGAACTTTTGGTATTTACAAAATCATTGATGATAAAAAAATTAAGAAAAGGGTTATGGGCGAAGTTATATTTTATTAAAAGGCTTGGACTGCTGATAATTGATGTGTAGGAAAAAAATTTTGTTTTTGGTTTCTTTTTAAAAGAGAATTAAAAAGGGGGAATACAAGAGAAATAAAACATTTGAATGTAAAGTGGAAATAAGATAAAATTGGATGGTTGAATAGTTGGAGAAAAAAATCGCTCCCATGGAGCATGGGTTGCGCGATTAGGGAGCTGGATCGGATAACTCCTAGGTTGCCGCGTGGACCGCCCAGATGGCGTCACATGGTGCCCAACAATAAATGGAAAAAACTAGAAATTTCCCTCCCTTGATAAAGTTCGAACCATCAACTTGTTTGAGTTGCAAAACGGGTTTTACCACTGAGCAACCGTGTGGCTCAATTATATTTATGCCCCAAATAATATGTATGTTTTAATCTTTTCCTTATTTGCACAATACACTCAAATTTTCATATATTTCATATATAACCTCCAATTGACGAACAATAAGAACTTACGCGTTCCTTATTTTGATGCTGATGATATTTTAATAGTGCTCGGGTCACGGGGTGTGACTTTGGGTACGACTAGGGACTTTGAATTTTACTTTCTTTCGGTTTCAAACTTTTCATAGTCATAACTTTTTCGTTTGAAATCCGATTGACACGCCGTTTGAACCCATGCATCCCTTAATTCTAGGCCTATAATTTTGTGGTTTGTTCGAGTTCAAAATTAGTCATCTGAATTTACCATTTTACGCCTGAAAGTGCATATACGGTTGCTTCTTGCTCAAATTTCCTTGAATTAGTGTGTTTGAATCCGTAAGTATATTTTTACCTTTAAGATAAATAAAATACCTCCATAAGGCCAATTTTATTGATAATTAGAAATTAAAAATCGTCTATATTAGGTATAAATACAACACTTTTGGGTGCTTGTCAAGGGGGGTGGAGAGGGCGGAGGACTCCCTTTAAATTTGAAAATATGTGGTTAAAGGAGATTGATTTCTTCGATAGGGTGAAGGAGTGGTGGAAAGGGTATGAGGTGAAGATAAATGCTAGTTATTCATTGGCAATGAAATTGAGTTTGCTAAAGATAGATATATCAAATAGTGTAGCAAAGAGGTTCTTGAGAATGTGGGGGATCTTATTGAGAGATATATGGAGTGAATTCTGATCCTTGACGAGAAAGAATGTATGGTAGGTCTTACGGGGGAGTTGGTGAAGGAGGAGAGAAAGGAGGATGTGGGGATAAGGTTGATTCGGGAGGATATCAATTCAAGGGAAAAAATGAAGGTGTTATGGTTGAAGTAATGGGAAAAGAATACTATGTTTTTTATAAAGCAACAAACTCTCACCGTCCCTTTAACCATATCGAGAAAATTGTAGTGGGGGAGGTCGAGTACACTAAGGTGGGTGATGTGAGGAGGGAGAATAATAAGTATTATGAGAGGTTGTACACCGAGGAGGTACCATAGAGACCTATGTTAGATGGGTTACCTATGGGGAACTTCTTTGGGACCGAGGCAAAACATTTAGAGTGGCTATTTACAAAGGAGGAGTTAGTGTAGGTGTTAAGGTCGATGTGTGGAGATAAAGCACCATGACCAGAAGATTTCACTAAGGACTTTTTTCATCATTGTTGGACAACATTTGGGGATGTGATGGTCGTGTTCAGTGAGTTTCATGCTAGGGGATACTTTCTAAGAAGTTCGAATGCCACCTTCATTACAATGGTCCCGAAAAAAGGGAATCGGTGGATGTGAGAGAATTCATACAAATTACTTAGTGCGGAGTGTGTATAAATTGATTTCGAAAGTGTTATCGATCAGACTGAGAAGGTTCATTGATCCTCTTATCTCTGAATCTCAAAATGCTTTTGTGGGCGATAGAAAAATTCTTAAAGCGGCTATGGTGGTGAAGGAGTGTATTGATTCTAGATAGAAAAGTAGTCAGCCAGGTTTTTAGTTGCAAGATAAATATTAAAAAGACATACGATCACATGAAATGGGAGTTTCTCCTCTACCTGATGGATATAATGGGCTTTGGGGAGAGTTGGTGCAGGTGGATGAAGTTCCATTTCTTTCGTTAAATTCTCTATGTTGGTGAATGGGGCCTTAGAAGGATTTTTCTCTAGTTCTTAGGGGCTTCGTCAAGGTGAATCACTATCCCCATTCCTCTTTATATTAGTGATGGAGATATTTTCTCATATGATTGCTCATACAGTTGAAGCTGTCCTGCTTAGTGGTTTTTTAATTGAAGATCAAAAGTCCCAATCTATTATGATCTCTCATTTCCCGTTTGCGAGTGATATTTTATTTTTTGCGATGCGGTTAGCAAGTGAGAGTGTTGAGGTTGATTCTGGTGTGCTTCAAGGCTGTGTCGAGTTTACATATTAATGTTAGAAAATGTGAGATGATAGTGATTGTGAGAGTGGATAATATGGGAAATCTGACAGAAGTGTTAGGCTGTAGGGTCGGCTCGATTCCTTCTACTTACCTTAGACTTCCTTTAAGGGACAAATTCAGGTCTACGCGAATCTTAACTCCAGTCCTTGAAAGGTTCAAAAAGTGATTCGCATGATGGAATAATAGTTATCTCTCAAAATGGGAGATACTGACATTGATCAAATGTGTATTATCAAGCCTTCCAACTTACTTTCTGTCAATCCTACCTTTATCGAACATCGTGCATAATTTATTGTAGAATATGATGAGGGTTTTCTTATAGAGAGGAAATGAGGATAAATTTAAGTACTGCATGGTGAGTTGGAATGAGTTGTGTAAGCCACTTAAGGAAGGGGGCATAGGAGTGAGGAATTTAGAGGACTTCAATAAAGCCTTCTTAGGCAAATGTTTGTGGACATTTAATAATGAGGAAAACAAATTGTGGACGAAAGTGGTCGTGGCCCGGATGGGGGCCTTACGTTAAGGCTGGGGCCCTGGAGTTGGACTCTTAACTCACGGGGTGAGGTTGTGGATATACATAGCACAACGGTTGGAGAAAATCTTACGGCTCAAGACCTTCTAGTTGGGAAGGGGGAATGGAGTTAGATTCTGGAGGGATTAGTGGGGTAAGGAGGGTACTTTGGAGGATTTTTTTTTGGAGATATTTCTTCTTAGTAGGGATAAGGAGGAGTATGTGGAGGTTGACAGGTTGATGGTAGGGGAGCATGAGACATGGAATCCAATATTTAGAAAGGGGTTGCAAAATTGAAAATTAGAGGAGGTAGAGGAATTCTTTGACTGGCTAGATTCGACATTGGTTCTGACAGTTGGGGAGGAGGCTTTGAGATGGGTGATCTCGAAGGACGACGATAAAGAATTTTTGCACAGTGTTGAGGGGGAATGGGTGTACTTACTCTCTATGGAAGTCAGTGTAGAAGTCCAAGGGACTTCCTAAGATTAGTTTCTTTGTTTTGACTTTGGCCAAGTAGTCTATATTGACGATAAAAATATTGGAAAAGAGGTGTAGAAGGTTGTCCAGAAGATGTTGGTTATGTAAGGAGGCAGAGGAGTGGACTAATCATTTGTTTCTGCATTGTTGGGTGTCAAGGGGACTTTGGGATATTTTCATATCCTTGTGTGCGTTCAGTGGGTTATGCCTCAGTCAGTGAGTAAGGTGACGACTTCATGGAGGTGTCTAAATGGATGGTAGGGAGATCGGAATGTATGGAAGATGTTCCCTCATTTCATTATGTGGACGGTTTGGCAGGAGAGGAATCGAAGATGTTTCGTTGGGAAAGAACGTGCCCCACCAAGACTTTGTTATACAATTCTTAGTACGCTTCTTATATGGCATAACCAAAGTAACACTCCATCATTTTCTTTGTTCATTAATTTTATGGAGGAGCTTTAAAGGGGGGAATAGGTTCTTTCGCTACTTTAGGGCGGGCGGTTTAACTATTTTTTTCTTTCTCTATTTATTTTTGTACACTCCTTGTATATGGGAATCCTCCCCCCTTACATGGGTTATTTTAATGAATTATTTACCTATAAAATTTTTAAATTACCGAGAACTCTATGATTCTAATTTTACCTCTTGAGGAAATTTGAATCCTGATATGTTTTTCTTCCTTTTTCTTTATCGTTCCTCTTTCCGGCAAATGACCTTATAAAATGCGACAATTTTTGTACTCTGTTCTTTTGGGTTACAAAATTGAGTATACATATTGGGATGTAAAAACGGATCTACACAAAAGATATGAACATTGAAAGTAAAGAAAATGAAAAACCTTTATAAACAAAAATTATTCAGCACATTTCCATTTGTAGTATATAGATATTTAGATAAAGTATTACTAGTTTAAGCTGTGGGGAACAACACCTTACTCTTTCCACCATATGCTCATTCTTGTAAGGAAAAATACATGAAAGAAAATAGTTGTACATTTCTATGACGTTTACTTGATCATATTTTTGCAAACTCAACTGTATCTTTTCCATCATGCCCCTTGCTGAAGAAATGCATGACGTAATCCGAGTAGAGAACATCCTTATACACGGGTTGCTCTCCATTGACGAGCAACTCCGGCAGAGGACCTATAATATCTGTGGGTTTAGGGTTGACAAATATCGGCACCGAAACCCTATTGTGGCTCCCATTGGCCAACACACGGTGCTCAATGCTTCTGTATCTCCCGTTGCTCATAATTTGAAGGGCATCACCCACATTGATCACGATAGACCCTCTAATGGGTGGGACGTGGATCCAACTAGTTGTGTCTTTATCATTTATTTTTCGCACGTAAAGCCCTCCGATGTCATCTTGGAGGAGGATGGTTAGTGTTGATACGTCGGAGTGGCGGCCAACTCCAATTGTGAGCTCTGGGTTAGGGCATACGGGATAGTAGTTGAGGTTAATCCTCTTTGATCCCATTAGAAGTGATTCTTTTCTTTCGTCCATTTCTTCAATATTTAGCCCTTTCAATAGCACTGTTAGCAGCTTCTTAATAACAGTTTCACAGCTGTTCTTATATTCCAATACTTGATCCCTATAAGCAATGATTGTAACATTTGAATTATAAATACAATAATGTTTTGCTACTCACTTCAACCAATAGCCATATTTCTCATAATATGTACAAAAGATGGGGAATACATCTAAAATGCATCTACGAGTGAAAAATATAATTCTTACTTTAAAACCTTGTTCATTCTTACAGTAATATTAGTATATATACATTATTTGTAGAAAAACTATGCATGTGTATGTTGTTTCAATTCAAATTTACAGGGATGAAACATTAGGTGTTTTTTTTTAATTTTTTTTAGGTTTGGGTCAAAAAAAGGAAAGAAAAAAAGAAGAAGAAGTGGCATTCTTACTTGCAAACGGGAGGCCAGAAAGCGGCAGCCTCATCATCAGAAACATAGAAGAGACTAAGATAGTCTTTCCACTCCAAAGCTTTCTCTGCTTCTGGAGTAAAGCTAGTCCCAAACCGAACACTACTGGTACCAGAATTCTCCTTGGAATACTTTCTCTTCTCCTCCGCTGGCAACCCAAAGAAGCTGTGAGTTGCGTTCTTCACATCCTCCAGCACTCCAATTGGGACCCCATGATTAATAATCTGAAAGAACCCCCACTTTTCTGCCGCATCACATATCAAATCTCCCACTTTTGGATCGTTCCAGTTGGACATATCAACAATAGGAATGGACTCCGCGACTGCCACGCTGGCCATGTTTAGCCTCTCTTTAGGAGGTTGAATGTATTGCTTAGGTAGGGTTTTGATTCCCATATCTGATAGACCCTTTACACCATGACCTTCGGTTACTACAAATTTTTTAACGTCCCAGGAGTTAGATAGGACTGTTGAGATTGCCGGTGCCATAGATGGAGTTTATAGATGATGTTTAATTCAGATGCCATCCGGCTAGATATATATATAGTCGTAATATCTCTCTTGTTTTTTGGTTTCGTTTTTTGTGGTTGGTTAGTGCAACTTAGTTTGCACCATTCATGCCTTCTAAACTATACTTTAGTTTTAAGATTTTTTTTTATGTGCATGACTATGGAAGCAGCGGTTGGTGAACTTGCGTCGTTATACCGTACAATATTCCTTTACACTACCTATAGCTAAACAAAACTGCTATCTCGAGTCCAAAACTTAAATTTTATAAAGTAATAATATAATATAGTCTTCGACCGTTACTCTACTTTAAAATGGCAATGGTTAATTAGTGTATGACTATTGATGCAGGGGTTGGCGGGTTAAGGCAGTTAACCATACATTAGGTCCATTTTAATTGTATTAATTGTTTGATTATATATATTGATTCATTGTGAATTAGTGAATTGTAAATAATTGAATTTAAATTTAATTTTGAACGATGTTTGGTAATCTAAAGTTGATATTGATATGTTAAGGATCAATCACAAAACAAAAGGTTAAATTTGAACGGAGAGAGATAGGGGAGGGGGTAGGGGTGCGGGGGAGGACCAATCGAATGAACTTTATGTGGCTCCTATTTCAAATGTACGCATTTTACATTTTTCTCAAATGCTCCAATTTCAAATTTTACACTGGAGCTAAAATTGATCAATTAATGAATCATTTTATTTA
Organism: Sambucus nigra; assembly: GCA_949130495.1. Taxonomy (NCBI): domain Eukaryota; kingdom Viridiplantae; phylum Streptophyta; class Magnoliopsida; order Dipsacales; family Adoxaceae; genus Sambucus; species Sambucus nigra. Next base: position 289,044,669 of record OX422208.1, read on the forward strand.
TGAAATCAAACACAATTAATAAACCAGCTTGTAAATTGACCAATTTATAGCCAGGCCAATTTACAATTTTAGGATAGCCAAATGGGACGTATATCATTGCCACTAGCTATAGCTTAACAAAAAAAACTTGCTCGACTCCTAATTTTAAAAGAACTTAATATTTATATATATATATATATATATGCAATATTGCTTTTGTGCGGATCAGTTCGCATTTTAAGAGTGCGGACCGGACATTTGTCACCTGACGGCGAGCCTTGAAATTATCAACTAAATTATAGGCACACTCTCTTTTTTGGGCTCACCGATAGGTGATACATGCTCGGTCCGTACTGATAAAATGCAGAGTGGTCCGCACAAGAGCAGTAGTGTATATATATATTTTGCACTATTCATGTGACATCATAAGATAAGCTTTGATGTCATAAGATACATAAATTCCTGCACTCCCCAATTTGACCTTCTACTATTTAAGTTCCCCCTCTTTTCTTAGAATAAAATTTATCTTCCACTATTTTTCATAGTTCAAATAGAAGGGTAGAATGGTATTTGATCCATTTTTCTCCTACTTATCCACTCTCTCCTCTCACATAAACCTAATAGCTATCCACCATTTTCTCTCTCTCAAACACTGGCTCTCAAACACAGCAAAAGAGAGGGGAATATCCATTTTTCTCTCACACTCTCAAATATCGACTCTCCCAGTAAGATTTTTTTATTTCATTTGTGTTTGGGTATTTTTTTATTTTTATTCATCTTCGAATGGAGTTTTTTGGTACGGGGCCATTCGTATGAGAAATGGATATATTGTTAAGGTTTTTTGTTCAGATTCACAGGGTATGGTGCCATTATTTGTGCATTTTTCTTTTTTGTTCACTTTGTACATTTTTTGTTTTGTTTTTGTGCATTTTTTTTTTGTTTAGAGGATGGGGCTCCTCCACAACCAAAACCTCTGACTTCACCCTGTCTCTTTCTCTTTCTCGGTTGTGATCAACCCCCTATCACTCAAATACTCACAGTTTAACTCTCGGTGTAAATGGTGAAATATTAGGTGGGTCGCTCAAAAGGTGAATATTTTTTTTTTCACAAATATTGTCGACCGATTCTGGCTAAATTCTATAAACAGGACCAACCTATACATGAGATGTGTTGATTTTGTAAAAACTATACCGAAGACGTGTTGACATGGTGATTTTCCAACGGTGGCTTGCTTTATACACCAAGAGTGAAATAAGGTTATAGTTGGGTTTGCTAAAGGTAACAAATACGAAAACTTACAGCTGGATAACCTATAGTTTGCCAAATCTTATAAATGGATAACAAACCGGGGGATGAAATAATCTTCCAGCTTGTGTTTTGATAGGATTTTTTTAAAAGACGAAATCTATTGTCTAATTTTTTTTCTTTTATAGGGAGATTTTTTCAAATAATCTTACGGGTTATGGTTTGATAGGTCTTATCACAAAGAGATTTGAGTCCCCTGTTTTGGTGACTTTATATTGCTAAGTTTTGTTAGTTTGTGGAATTTAATTTGGGGTACTAATTTGGTCTTATTAAGTTTTATTAGTTTCTGGGATTTGATTTGAGGTACTAATTTGGTCTTATTTTGCAGGTAGATAATTTCCTTGATTAGTTGTTTGTTGCAGTAAGTAGACTACGAACAATTCTCTTTGAGATATGGCATCCACATAGCCTTGACGAAATATATTATGGTTTAATGGTATTAGACGTTTAACACATGTAAGTTGAAACATCTCCTTAATTTTTTTCTACTTTTTTTTCAAATATCAACTATTTTTTTTGTCCAAATGGAACTGGAAGCTGAAGATGTATTATCTTAATGCAGTGGCTATGTAGTTTTAAACTCAAGTTGAATGTGAATTAACTAAAGGCTCAGGTAACAAACTTAAGTTGTGCAACTTGCATTTTATACTTTTATGTTTACATTTTCAGGAAAGAGTGGGGGTGGGGCATTTTGTAGTTGAGTAGAAGAATACTTGGATATCATATATAACGGGGTTTGTTGTACTTCATCATGGTACAATACACATTAACCTAGGTTCATTCATTATTATAATGAATTAATTTTTTTTATAGTACATTACATATTAAGATTTACGTGTAATAAAACCCCTGCAACATGTTAGTTTTTTTACTGTTTCGTCATTGTTTGGATTCTCTCAATTTATTTGTGTTAATGTCAATTTTAGATGACTTAATTATTTTGGGTTAATTTTTACATGACACAATGCATTATGTAGAGAAGAAATATTAACCATTCTCACATGCTCCAGAGGATGATATAAACCTTCCCGATGTTCATCTTTGCCTTTATGATGATGTGATTCTGTTTGATCATCTGGAGAAGAAATCTTACATGATACACTAGGTGCGATTGGAACTATTTTGTTTTGTTGAAGAGACATTGACTAATGGAATGAACAGGTTGGAAACTTTAGTGTCTAGAATGCATGATATTGTTCCCCCAAGGCAAGTTGCAGGTTCAATTAAATTACATACGAGCCTTTTTTATCTTTCTTTGGAGAAGTTAACTATGACAACCAAAGTGTACAAGAAGGCTATTTTGCAGGATAAAGAACATATTTTGGCTGGGGATATTTTCCAGATCGTACTTAGTCGACGGTTTGAAAGGTGAACTTTTTCTTCCTTGGGTTTTGTGTTTTTTTGGTTCTAAGCTTTTATTCTGGGTATTAATTCGATTTTTTGCAGGTTATATAGTACACATGTCATATTTTTATTGCAGGTTATACTTTTATTTTGGGTATTATATGTCACTTTTATTCCAAGTTATATGCTACATGGGTCATACTTTTATTCTAGGTATTATATGCTACATGCGTTTTTTTCCTGTGATTTTTTGCATGTTATACTTTTATTTTGGGTATTATATGTATTGATACCAAATTTAGTCTACTGACATGGCCTAATTGAATGAAGACACGTGGCAATATACATGGCAAACACTTTTGAGGAACTCACACGCTCTGAGGAAAAAGATAACAACGAGGAAGACTATTTCCCTGAGGAACACTGCTTCCCCGAGGAACTCATACGCGACCTCACCGAGGAACTCTTAAGTACCAAGAAGCTTAGGCGGTCCGAGAAACTCAGGAGGTCCGAGCTGCACCTCGAACAAAGCATTAATAGCGGGATAACCAACAGTTCAACTGATTCATTAAATGCTTATCATTCAGACGCACACGCTTAAGGGGCATTAAATGTATTACCCTTTCACATGTATCCCATTTAATGTATTACCCTTTCACATTACAGCCTCAGGGTTATAAATACATTGTACAATCCTCATTGTAGGGGGACCCTGAATCGAGACCGAAATTTCTTGAGATAATTTGTAATCGAGAATTCCCATACAAACAGCAATACCAAAACAGTGGACATAGGCCATTCTTATAAGGCTGAACCACTTTAAAAATTCTTTGTCTCATTTATTTATCTGTGATTGAATAATTAGAGTGATCTAATTTTTTACATAAACAGATTGGCACCGTCTGTGGGAAACGACTGGTAATATCGTTTTCTCACCAAAAATAATCCATCACAAATAGCTGATATTCCTGAATCCAGCAGTCGTAACGTTGGAACCCCTCCAAACCCATCTGCTCCGCCAAATATTCCAGATATGGCTGGAATAATGACAAATCTAGCTCAGGACCAGACCGTCATGCAAGAAACAATGCGACAACTCATCCAAACTCTCCATGGCGGTGCGTTAGCCCATTCAGGACCACGAAGTATTCAAAGAAACACCCGTGCACCATCCTCATGTACTAGGCGTACCAATTCATATCGCAATGAGGAATCTGATGATTTCTCTTATCAACCTGGGCGAACTTTGTCGGTGCGAGCCACAGATGCTGAACAACGTGTCACTCTCTCCCCAGAAAGGACCAGCGCATTGGAAAGATTAAGTAAGGTTTCTCCTTTCGATCGACTAGGCCCTAGGAGGAACAAAAGTCCTCTTAATGCAGCGTCGAGGAGCTTTCGACGATCAACAGCCTTAAGGGAAGGATCTGCCCAGTCGCGACCAGCTGCTCGTCAGGATAGATCCCAGGAAGCCACTTCAATGTGATCAGCTGCTCGAACCAACAGGCCCAAAGAAGGAAATGATGCATGAAAAGGCTCTATTCAAAGGCTGGAGGATAGATTAGGGGAAATGGTTAAAACCAAGAACCCTCTATAACGAACCTTTGTTCGAGGAACATATTTTGTCCAGGCCATTGTAGATTTTTCAGCACCATCAAAGTTCAAAGCACCTGTTGTGACCCCTAAATATGATGGAAAGACTGACCCTGTTCTTTATATAGAACAATATCAAGCTGTTGCCGACATCTATGCTGTCCCAGACGAGATGAGATGCAGGGCATTCTCGGGAACTCTTACCGGATCTGCTCAAATATGGTATAATAATCTTCCTCGGGGTAAGATCTCAACTTTCTTTCAACTGGACGAGTTATTCATTGGAAATTTCTGCTTTGGGGAAAAGCCAGTTAAACGAGTAGCACATCTGTTAAGTGTTAGACAAAAAGCTGGTGAAAGTACTAGAGATTATATAACTCGTTTTAATAACAAGAAACTTGAAGTCATTGATTATGAGGAAAAGACAGCGATCACTTCCTTGATGAGTGGGCTGTTGCCTAACAAGTTGTATTACACTTTGGCCAAAGATCCACCCACAACTATGTCAGAATTGATGGCAAAAGCGGCCAAAATCATGAATGTCGAGGAGGCTATGGCTGCGAAGAAGAATATGGATAAAGAAACCAAGGTGGAAGTCGACCAAACCAAAAAGAAAGAACATAAGAACAATGGTGGTGACAAACAATCCAAAAATAGGTCGTCATGGGAGGTATTGAAGAAATTTGATAATTACACTCCTTTGAAGGTAGATATCAACCACAAACTGGAAGAAATTAAGAACATCGAGGAGTTAAACTGGCCAAAGAAAATGAAGGCAGACCCTGACACGAGGAATAGGGAAAAATATTGCGAGTTTCACAAAGATCATGGCCATATGACGAAAAATTGCATAGATCTTCAGAATGAGATCGAAACAATCATCCGACGAGGAAAGCTGTCAAAGTATGTTGATCGTGGAAACGAAAGAAGAAACAACGACCGAGCAAGAGAGAGGTCTAGATCTCCTCGTCGAGCAGAGGAGAACAAGAAAAGAAACCATGAAGTTGATCCAGAAGATGACCCCGATCTTCCCAAGAGACCAAGGCAGCCAGAACGAGAGGTATTTTCAATACGCTTTGGGTCGTTTGACTGTAATGTTATAACAGGTGGAGATGCAGGAGGAGGAGACCTTACTGCAGAGAGAAAAGCTTACCTCGGTGAGGCTCAAGCTTGCTCGTACATTCAGCGAATAAATCTAGCTGAGAAGGATCACCCGAGAAAGGTGAACAAAGAGAAGTTGGTCATTGGGTTCTCAAAAAATGACCTCGCAGGTATTCTATATCCTCACGATGATCCACTTGTGATTAAAATGAGGATGAAGGAGGTTATGATTTCAAGAGTACTGATCGACAATGGTAGCTCGGCAGACATCATGTTCTACTCGTGCTTCGATAGTTTAAATCTAAAGCTATCTCAACTGGAGACTTACCACAGACCCCTCATCGGTTTTGCTGACGAGAAAGTATTTCCACTTGAGACGATCAAGTTGGATATATTCATTGGTACGTGGCCTGCTTGTCGGACAAAAAGAATACGTTTCTTCGTGATGGATAAGAATGTCCAATCATCATACAATATCATCATGGGAAGAGTAAGATTGAAGAAGTTCGAGGATGTACCATCTACAGTGCATCAGTGCCTAAAATTTCCAACAAACTTTGGAGTAGGAGTTGTGAAAGGTGATCAGAAAGTAGCTCGAGAATGCTATTATTCATCCGTCGAGCAAGAAGAATTGGAGGAATCAAAGAAAAAGACTACTACCTATCAAGTCGATGAAGGTGCAGAGATTGAAACATTGGATCCTCGAGATGAGTCGCAACTTGTGAAGGGTCAAGTAGTGGAAGCTACTGAAAACATCATTCTGGACGACGAACACCCTGAGCGAACTATTCAAGTAGGGTCGTCATTGGAAGCCTCATTAAAACAGGAATTGATAACTTTCCTTAGAAGCAGAAGATAAACTTTTGCATGGAGTCATGAAGATATGACTAGGATAGACCCAAACTTCTTATGTCACGAACTCAATGTGAATAAGGAGATCAAGCCTGTGAAGCAGAGAAGAAGAGTATTTAGTCCCGAGAAGAATCAAGCTATACAGGAGGAAGTCGAGAAGCTCCAGAAGGCTTGTTTCATTGAAGATGTTAAATATCCAGACTTGTTAGCCAAGGTGGTGATGGTAAAGAAGAAAAACAACAAGTGGAGGATGTGTGTAGACTTCACCGACCTCAACAAAGCATGCCCAAAGGATCACTTTTCACTGCCCCGAATTGATCAACTGGTGGATGCTACCTCGGGACACGAGTTGCTAAACTTCATGGATGCTTATTCTGGTACAATCAGATCAAAATGAAACCTGAAGACAGGGAGAGTACTTCTTTCATTACCCCTCGAGGAACTTATTGTTATAATGTTATGCCTTTCGGTTTGAAAAATGCAGGTGCGACATATCAACGGCTGATGAACAAAGTCTTTGCTGAACAAATCAGTTGCAATATGGAAGTCTATGTTGACGATATGCTGACAAAAAGTAAGAAAGCTGCCGATCATCTAGTTGACTTAAGTCAGTCTTTTGATCAACTGGATAAATATCAAATGAAGCTGAACCCGGCGAAGTGCATATTTGAAGTACGAGAAGGCATGTTTGTCAGATACATTGTCAATCAGCGAGGCATTGAGGAAAATCCTGAAAAGATGAAAGCTCTATTAGGGCTGCGATCTCTAACGACGAAGAAGGAAGTACAGAGTCTCACAGGACAAGTAGCAGCACTCAACAGATTTGTGTCACGAGCAACTGATAGATGTCTCCTATTCTTCAAGACACTCAGAAAGACTTTTGAGTGGAATGATGAATGCGAGAAGGCTTTTCAAGACTTGAAGAAATACTTGGGAGCACTTCCACTATTGTCCAGGCCAGTGATGGGAGAAAAATTATACTTGTATCTTGCAGTGTCCGAGAATGAAGTTAGCCCGGCGTTGATCAGAGTAGAGAATGGAGTGCAAAACCCAATTTACTACACAAGTAAGGCCTTCCGAGGATCAAAGATCAGATATCCAAGGCTGGAAAAGTTAGCACTGGCGCTTATTGAGGCAAGTAGGAGAATGAGGCCATACTTCGAGGCTCATACCATAGTAGTATATACCGATATGCCATTGAGGCAAGCCCTTAACAAGCCAGAAAAATCAGGGAGATTGATGTACTGGGCAATAGAGCTTGGTGAATATGATATAGTCTATGAACCTAGATCATCACTAAAAGGGCAAGCTGTGGCAGGTTTTATAGCAGAGTTCACCTATCCTGATACCCCCGAGGAGCAAAAGTTGCTCGCTGATCAACCTGTGGATGTTACAGGATCAACAAACACAAGCTCAGACCAATTCCGATTGGTAAAAGGGCGTGTGGATGTTACAGGATGTGGCGCAGGGATAGTTGTGAGCACTCCGGATGAGGAACAAAAGTTGCTCGCTGATCAACCTGTGGATGTTACAGGATCAACAAACACTAGCTCAAACCAATTCCGATTGGTAAAAGGGCAAGTGGATGTTATAGGATCATCAAATTCGAGCTCAGACCAATTCCGATTGGTAAAAGGGCAAGAAAAGATGATCGACGAAGAGCAAGAAAAATCCGGGGAGGATGAAAGGAAGCAGCAAACATTTCACCGAGGAACTCTGATTGAGCAGAAATTTGAAGACGAGTTACCTATATGGAGGCTATATGTAAATGGCTCATCTTTCACTGCAGGATGTGGCACGGGGATAGTTTTGAGCACTCCGGACGAGGTCGACATAGAATATGCCCTGCGTTTCCAATTCAAAGCTTACAACAACGAGGCTGAGTATGAGGCCATGATTGCAGGACTTAGTTTGGCAAAAATTATGGAGGCGCAGCAGGTTATTGTCTTCAGTGATTCTCAATTTATTATAAATCAAATGTTGGGAGTATATGCAGTTAGAGGAGAATTAATGATCAGATATCATGCAAAGGTAAAGGAGCTGGTGTCAGAATTTGCCGCTATTCAGCTGGTCAGAATACCAAGAATAGAGAATGCGAGAGCAGACGCCCTAGCTCGACTAGCATCAGCTACTCGCACCGAGCTACGACGAACAATCCCAATTGAAGTGCTATCTGGTCGGAGTATAGATGAAGATCTGACGATGAACTTTATTACCCTTGATTAAGGACCATCTTGGATGGATCCCATCAGGGCATATATTGAAGAGGAAGAATTACCAATTGACAAGCTCGCAACCAAGAAATTGAAGTTTAAAGCTGCTCGGTATGTATTAACTAATGGTGTTTTATATAGACGAGGAATTATGGCAGGTTTACAGAGATGTGTACATCCCTCCGAGGTGAACGAATTGATTGAAGAGATCCATGAAGGGTCCTGTGGAGCACATGTAGCAGGTCGGACGCTTTTACAAAGGGTGATGATGCAGGGATACTACTCGCCGACGATGAGGGATGATTGTATAGCCTATGCCAAGAAATGTGACAAGTGCCAGCGCTTTTTCTCCATCCGAAGAACTCCACAAGCATTGTTGACACCCATAACTTCCCCTTGGCCATTTGCCTTATGGGGAATTGATTTGGTTGGGGCACTGCCAACGACCCGAGGAAGATTCAAATACCTCGTCGTCGCAGTAGATTATTTTACTAAGTGGGTAGAAGCTGAGCCACTCATTGATATGACGTACGAGAAGGTGTACCAATTTGTTTGGAAGAACATCATTTGTCGATATGGTCTTCCTCATGCTTTCATCACAGACCATGGAACACAATTTGATAACGAGGAGTTCGCTTCCTATTGCCATCTGTCAAACATTTTTAAGGTCCACTCAGCACCAGGCCATCCTCAAAGCAATGGACAAACTGAAGTAACAAACAGAACGCTGCTGAATGGTTTGAAGAAAAGACTGGATGATGCGAAAGCAAACTGGATCAACGAGCTACAATCAGTACTTTGGGCTTACCAAACTACTTCCCGAGTAGCAACAGGAGAATCACCATATAGGCTGGCATTTGGAAGTGAAGTTGTTATACCTGCCAAGTTGGGCCTCCCAACACACAGGGTACTGAATTTTAATTCCCCTGTCAGCGACTTAATGAGAAGACTGGATTTAGACATGCTCGAGAAAGTTAGAGAAGAAGCAGAAATGCTGCATACCAGCAGCGAACAACTTTGTTTTACAATAAGAGGGTGAAGAAATGAAACCTGAAAGAAGGAGACTATGTGCTGAAGAAAGTAATTCAAAAGCATAATAAACTGGAGGCAAATTTGCATGGACCATACCGAGTTACAGAAGTTGTTCGACCAGGAACTTACCGAATAGCAACTCTAGAGGGGGAGGAGTTTAAGAATGCATGGAACACAGAGCACCTGCGCAAGTATTATCAGTGATGTATATTCCCATGTAATGCAGTTCCATCAATATGAATAAAATAAAGATATTCTGCCAAAGTTTTTCCTTTTATTGAGAATTTTTTGGGGAATACTAGTGCTACACACTACTCGGCAAAACTCGGCAAAGATCAGACTACTCAGCAAAAATATTCCTAAAAATGTCAACCTCGGTTGGTTAGGAAACAAAATATTCCTAAAAATGCCAACCTGTTTGGCTAAGAAACAATATATTCCTAAAAATGCCAACCTCGGTTGGTTAGGAAACAAAATATTCCTAAAAATACCAACCTCGGTTGGTTAGAAAACAAAATATTCCTAAAATTGCCAACTTGTTTTGCTAGGAAACAATATATTCCTAAAAATGCCAACCTGTTTGGCTAGGAAACAAAATATTCCTAAAAATGCCAACATGTTTGGCTAAGAAACAAAATATTCCTAAAAATGCCAACTTATTTTGGTTAGGAAGTAAATATATTCTCGAAAATGCCAACTTATGTTGGTCGGGAGGTAAAATTATTCCAGAAAGTGCCAAAGTCTACTAACTATGGCTGGTTGGGGATAAAAACCCACCAACTGTAGTTGGTCGACAACGAAAATTTACCGACCTTGGTTGGTCGGAAACATTTTATGGGCAAAATTATTTCAAAAAGACTAACTATAGTTGGTCGGGGATAAAAACCCACTAACTGTAGGTGGTCGACATGAAGAATTTAACAACCTTGGTTGGTTGGAAACATTTTAAACATTTTTATACTTATTACTTTATTGCTAAGTTGGTCGAGAAACAAAACTTTATTATTAAATGATCGAGTAACATTTTTGATACTCGTAATTATTACTAAATTAGTCGAAAAACAAAATGTTGTTTTTACCAAATGACTATCACAAGTTCAAACTACACAATATTGTTATCTTTTTATCAGATATGCATGCACAAATATAAAGTGTTATAAGACAATAGAAGTTAAGATTTGCAAACAAAAATGAAAGTCTTTCATTGAATTCAAAATAAATTACAAATTACATTAATAATGAAACAAATTACATTGATATTGAAATGTATACTAACTATTACATCAAAATTCCTACTCTACTGGTTTTTTTCCTTCTGCTTTTGACACAGGTTCTTCGCTAGCAGGCGGATCATTTAAAGCCAGGGGAGAGTTTATGAAGTTGAGATCCTTTAACATCCTGATATTCATCATGGATGGTCGATCTAGAAGGTGCTCGGGACGAGATACTTCAACAATTGAATGAAGATTGTAATCACCGAGATATTTGGAAATTAAGCTCCGAGGAATGGCCCGTGCAGGGAACCAACTCATATACAATTTGAATGGTGGCACAGGTAAGTCGAGCAACCCGGGATCGTGGTAGTCCCACAGGTAATGGCCCTGTTCGAGCTGCAGCACACCTAAGGCATTCAACCAGCCTTGCTTGTAGCCCTCATTGTTGGCATTCTGGATACGATCGTCCAAGTGGTATAGTGATTCGTTGTATCCAGCCATCCAGAACTCCCTGGGCTGTTTGTGGAACTGATATGTTAGTCTATCCAGCTACTCGTGGAGATTTTTGACGAAGAGCTCTTTATTCTCCAAGGTAGATTTCTGCGTGGAGAGCTGCTCTTCCAAGTCTCTGATTTTCTTTGACATTTCATCCAAAGCCTGGTTCTTCGCCATTAGCTGGAAGCCCTGGTTCTCTAAGGCAGACTGAGTCCTCTGTTCCTCGACAGGAATCTGATTTGCTCTTGCTCGTCCCCGAGGAGCTCTTGCTCATCCACGAGTTGATGTAGAGGGGCCAGCTCTCTTTAAGGTTTCCAACTCGTCCCTCAATTTGGCGTTCTCGACCTCTAGGAAAGAAAATCCCTCATCGGTCACTGGGATTAAGGCTTTTGAAGAAGAAGCTGCAGACTTCAACTGTGATAGCTCTTTCTGCAAGTTGTTGTTCTCTTGCTCCAGCAACTTGGCAATCTATCTGCATTCCTCGACCTCACCTTTCAGGGTTCTCTACCTCACATCGTACCCAGCAAAAAGCTTCTCATAGCCCTTGTCGGCAATGATCAGCTTGTACTTCTTCTCATACCCCTCATGCAACAGGGTAGTGGATTCTTTGTATTGAAGCTGAAGGTCTTCGAGGGTGCCTTGGAGATCCTCAATCATATCATAATAGGCCACATTATTGGCCATCGCTCGATCAAGTAGACACTTCAAATATTGATATGCTTCCACTGCCTGTTCTGAAGCATCTTGGCCGAGGATGTCTACAACTTGTGCTGCACTCAAGTCTGTGTGACCAGCCTTATAATATTCATTACATTGTCGCAGTAGCTTTGTATCATGGGCAGATAACAACTCCATCCTGGCCAGAAACTAGCAGAGAAAGAAAAAGTAGTAATCAATAAGAATCAAGACAAAGTATGAAGATAGACAACAGTATGCAAAAAAGTCCAAGTTTTATTAGATCATAAAGTTCAGAGTTACATATGCTGGGTTACAATTGACAAAAGAAAAATGTAAAGATAAACCCGAACAACTCTACACCTTATCCTTGTCTCCCAAAACCTTCTCGGGAGGCTTGGGACGAGGAAGTAGGCTGCTCGAAAGGAGTAGAAAGTTGCTTGGGGAGTGCCAGCAGTTGCTCGGAAGAAGTAACGATTTGTTCCTCGGCAACAGGCTGGATGGCTGGGGGATGATCTCCCATCACCATAGAAGACTCTTTGGAGGCAGCTTCGTCCTCTTCTAAGTCTTCAACAGTTGGAGGGGGACCAGGAATGTATTACTGGAAAAGCTCAGAAGATTCATCAACTTTTATTTCCTAGAGAGCAGCAACCCATCCATCCCTAAAGTATTTGAGACTGCTATAGTCCACTTGCGACACCATAGCAGCCAACCCCTTGTTCCACCCCTTATCCCAGCCAGCGCTGAAGGACTTCTTCACAACCATCTTCCTCTTCAATTTCTCCGAGGAGAGCTTCTAGGACAGTAGGTTATCAGCAGCTTTCAATTTGTTTTCAATCTCCTCTTTCTGTCGACCTACTTCCTTAAGTTGAGCCAGCTCCTCCTCAGCAGCCTTGAGCTTATCTTCAAGATCCCCAACAGTTTTGAGCTTCTCTTCGAGCTCCTTATTTGCCTTCTCCAGGGAATTAATTCTCTTCTCCAACTCCTTGGAGGCATCAACAGCTCGAGCTTTCTCTTTCTCGGTGGAGGTAAGCTTTTTCTCCCAGGCAGCCTTGTTAGTAGCGTATGTCTGGCGAGAATCGTCCAAAGACTTGATAGCTTCTGCCAGAGCTCCCTCCACACTGGACGAGGAGCATGAATCTTTAATCGTTTCATCCTTCTTCAGGATTATATTAAAGCACCTCGTCAACTGTGAAAGTAAAAAGAAAGCAAGTCAGAAACAAAAATAATAAAGGAAATATGAAAAGTTCAAAGTAAGAAGACTTACAGAAGCAAGGTGACGAGCAGCTAACGAGGTGACTATGTCCCGAGTAAGGTTTTATTTAGTACCTTGGACCTCAGGAATGATCCAGGACTTTACCGAGCTCATGGAAGAGCTCGGAGGAACAAAAGTGGGAACCCCTGTCCTAGCAGTTGTAGGCTGAGTGATGGTGTCAGCCAAATTGACCGAGGAGCTCTTCTTCAGCCTCCTCGGGGGAACAGGAACAGATTCAACCAAGGAAGAACCCTTGGCCGGTGATATTACAATCACCTCTCCAGGAGCAGCAGACCTGCTCGGAGCCACTGCGGGATTCTCTACAGCCTTCACGACAGCAGCCGAGGAAGGCACATTATTCTTATTTGTCCCCTCCCCTGGGACATCAACTTTATTTCTTTTTAACTTTCCAGAACCAGAGGCAGGTTTCTCGAACAAAGTGGTAGGTCTTCTTCTCATCATCCTTTCGCTTAAAGGGATGTGAGATTCAGGCGAGGAACTGGTGGAAGCTGGTATTGGCTCTGATTCACTTATCACTGGACGAGCAGTGAAAGAAGTAGTGTAGCTCTTATATTACAGCAGATATGAAGCCGACCTGATATGCTCGTCGGCAACAGATTGATGCAGACTCTAGATAAGTTTCAGATCTCTTATATTCACGTCTGCTTCCTTTGGACACTTTCTTTTACTGTCAACTGCAAATAAATAAATAAACATTGAAATATCAGTGGCACATTTTATCAAACACAAAAGAAGCATGATTTTAAAATAAGTAAAATGAAATAAAAATAACCTATCACATTGCCATAAGGAGGGCATCTGGGACCCTGGTAAACCTCATCTCCATTTAATGGAGGGTGTTGCCAATTTTTTATGACAACCCCATGCTCAAAATAATCCCTATTGGCATCAGGAAGATTGACTACTAAGGCTCTATTTAAAAATCTAGTTTTTAAATAAAAAATGTTATCATTAACTGCCCATCTATAGCAAAACATAATCTCAGGAATTCCTATGCGAGTTCCATGGATTTGATTTAATCTATGCACCCCATTAACTATTCTCCATGTGTTGGGAGCTATTCTTACAGGAACAACGTCAAAGTACTGACAGAATTCCAAACACAAGGGATTTGGTGGAAAAAAAATCCACACTCAGTAATAAAAAGACTGGGGAACCAATGTCCCTCAGCCAAGCGGAAATAATCAGAAGGCTCAGAAAGCTCTTCCATGACAACCCAGGAGGGAATGGAAAAATCAGAACGAAACTTATCAAGAGATTCAACATGGTAAACCATGATGAATTAAAGAAATGAAGAAGAAGGAAGAAAATCTTACAGGAAAATAGTGGATCTGATGACAACGGGCGATGGAAAAGATGAATACACAGGAGGGAAAGAGACGACAAAAAACTCGAAGATAAAAATTTGAAAAGGTAGAAGACGATGGGAGTGTCTGTAAAGTTTAAATACCTTGCCTTGGGAAATGGTGAAGTAATGATTACAAAAAAGGATGATTATGTTACCGGCGGCTAAAAAAAATGAAAAGGGGCGCGGGAATCAAAGCGGGCAACACCGGTTAAAAAGATGAAAAGGGGCGCGAGAATCAAAGCGGGCAAGAGCGGCTAAAAGGACAAAAAGTACGTAGAAATCGAGGCAGTTATAAAAATTCAAAAAAGCATGATTCTACGAATTTAGAAGGTGAAATAAATACAAAAGAAAAACTCCTAAAAATCAGGAGGACCATTTAAAGTTACCATATTCCGAGAAAGAATGTTCCCTACTCCTCAAATTTCGAACTATGAAACATTGGGGGCTTCTGTTGATACCAAATTTAGTCTGCTGACATGGCCCAATTGAATGAAGACACATGGCAATCTACATGGAAAACACTTTCGAGGAACTCACACGCTCCGAGGAAAAAGATAACAACGAGGAAGACTATTTCCCCGAGGAACACTGCTTCCCCGAGGAACTCATACGCTCCGAGGAACAAGACCTCACCGAGGAACTCTTAAGTACCAAGAAGCTTAGGCGGTCCGAGAAACTTAGGCGGTCCGAGCTGCACCTCGAACAAAGCATAAATAGCGGGATAACCAACCTTTCAACTGATTCATTAAATGCTTATTATTCAGACGCACACGCTTAAGGGGCATTAAATGTATTACCCTTTCACATGTATCCCATTTAATGTATTACCCTTTCACATTACAGCCTCAGGGCTATAAATACATTGTACAATTCTCATTGTAGGGGGACCCTGAATCGAGACCGGAATTTCTTGAGATAATTTGTCATCGAGAATTCCCATACAAACAGCAATACCAAAACAGTGGACGTAGGCCATTCTTATAAGGCTGAACCACTTTAAAAATTCTTTGTCTCATTTATTTATCTGTGATTGAATAATTAGGGTGATCTAATTTTTTACATCAACAATATGCTACATGCTTGGTAATCATTTTATTTTCTTAGTATCTTTTTGTTTGAGTTTGTTAAGTTTGTATGCTAAATGTTTAACAAATTGGTCAAGAAAGCTTCTTTTTTAAACACATAACAGTGCATTTATCTATTTTCTAAGTTTTTTTTAGAGGACATATGCTATATGGGTCATATGTTTGTTTCGTTTTCTTTAAGTATTAAATTTTTAATTTTAAGTTAAATCTTTGTTGTGTATGAAGTGTATAGAATTTATAAATAACGACCTATAAGTTTAGTTTTGTGAAGTGAACAAATTATTTAAATAATTATTTTTTTTAATCCTCAATTTTAATACTTTTGCAGTTTGGGTAACTAATTAGCTTAAGTGAGGTGTGAAATTTTAGGTCTTTCTTAAAGTTACATTAATGTTCATATGTAGTATCACAAAGGTGTGAAATGAATAGTACCATACATGGCATTGCAAAGTTTTTTAAAAGAAAAAATATCAATGGAACAAATTTACGAGAGTTCACATTTATTACATGATCCATGACGGATTAAATATGGTGAATAATCATATAAACATAAGAAAATTTGCCTAATTTCTTAAAATTGTTTATAATTATGTCTTATGATTTTTTTTTTGAATTAATAGGTTCGTACCATGGTGTATGTATGTATGTATGTAAAAAAACTTTTAAATTTTTTCTATTTTTTAAACTAATAGGTTCTTACAATAGGTTATTTAAAAAAAAATTATCTTTTGCGAACTAAATACGGCGTATGGTCCTATCAACGGCGTACACTATAAAAAATTAGCGTCATACTTATCAATTAAATTATTTAAACTCAATTAAATAATTTTGAAAAAAATATTCGTCCTTCTAGAAAATTTACCACGATTGATATTTGGAAAAATTATACTATAATATAAAACTTTTATGACTTGACCACACGATTCATAATCGGGAGAATTATTGTTGGGCCCTCAGGCACTGCCCGAATTTGGAAATTATGACCAGTTTTTTTTAAATTACACTTTGTTTTGTTGGGGTATAAAATTTTTTCTGTTTTGAAATTATGTACTTTGAAATTTTTTGCCATTTTGCGATTACAAACTTTAAAAATTTTCGCCGTGCCTTCAGGCACGAGCATCTCCTGGTGTATATATAAGGTCTTCGATTGTTACTTTTCCACTTAACTTAAAAATAGGGGTTCATCCAAGTTTTGAGTAGATTGGTGGGATAATAGGGTAATGACGAGCGAGCAGGCCCAAAGCCCCAAAGGGCCCAAAGTAGAAATAAATAATATAGGTTGAGCAAGTCCAAATCGCAAGAAAACCCATAAATTGAAAATAAAAGACAAATAATGGTCAAGTAAGCCCAAGACAGGAAGAAAACAATAACAGACGAGAAAGTACGAAACTGTGAGCAGGGCAAATAAAGCCCAGCCAGTGAGGGGATGCCATACGAGTAAACCTAAGTCAATTAGGGGATGCCATATGAGCAAACCCAAGTTAGCCTGGGGGTTCTCTGAGAGCAACCCAAAGTCTTTTCAAAGAGTGATATTTGTGTAAAAGAGTATTTACTAATACTTTTGTTATTTATACATAGGAGTTCCTAGCAAGTATCCTTAACCGAGCAAGCAGGGCTTGAGCAGATGGCCAGTTGGGATCCCGAAAGAGTTTTGGTTTAGAGGTTGAGAGGCAAGTCTAGTTGCACAAGCTAAGGCATAACGACTTCAGTACCTAAGAAATCGATAATACTAAGATGAGGGGCCGAAGAGGTCACTCACATGCTCACGAACACTTACACAACTCACATTTAGTTAAATGGGCGAGCAGTCAAGACACTGCTTACAAAGTCATTGTAGAAATCAATAATGGCAAGTGGATCTCAAGACTTCTCACAAGTTTTAAATTTTTTTTACCACGTAACCGTTTGAAACATTCACAAAATCGTACATTTTGGCATTATGTCCTACATATTTGCTTTTTGACTTTGGTTACAACACATGTCGCCTGCCAGAGTGGACAACCCTAATGTTTACCTTAAATAGAGCACTTGGGCAAGGTTAAATACTACCATAACGCGAGAAATGTTACAGTGCACTAATTTACACATAAAGTATTCTCTCCCTACTCTCTACTAGATACTTGAAGTGTTTGTCTCTTCACTCTCAAAGAATCACCACTCCCAAATGATTCCATTATTTTTGTTCCTACTGAAGACTTTGTATTCAATCATTGTCTTCCTCATATTGTAACCAGAAAGTTATCATTAAAGTGCAAACATTAGTTTTTTATTTACATGCGGCTCTAAAAATTTTGAACACCTTGAAGGTTGTTTCCATTGGAGTGGGTCAAGCCTCACCCTGTCAAACTATTTATAGACCCCAGTACCACTACTATCCTATATTTAGCAACATCGCTGGGAAGGTATTCTAATTGCCATGGATAAGGAAGGTTATAATGTTTCAACGCAGCTAGTTTTTGAACACATGCCAGTTGGTAATGGATCCCAGAGTGATCAGATGACTAATGAGTAAGTCATGGTTACCGAAGCAAGTATCCCTGCTCCTTTAGGGGGCAGGCAAGCACATCACCAGCTGCAACGTTAAATGGAATCAACCCGATGAGTCCAAAATTATAAAACAACTCAAATATTATAAAGTAACAAAATAATATAGTCTTTCACTGTTACTCTACTTTAAAATGATTAATTAATGTATGATTATCGATGCAGGGGTTGGCGAATTAAGGTAGTTATACCATAAATTAGGTACAATTTAAGTGCGTCAATTATTTGATTATATAAATTGGTTCATTGTGAATTAGTGAATTGTAAACAAGCGGATTTGAAATGAATTTAAATCTAATTTTGGGCGATGTTTGGTAATCTGAAATTGATGTTGATATGTTAAGGATCAATCACAAAACAAAAGGTTAAATTTGAATGGAGAGAGAGGGGGGTGGGAGGTGGGGGGAAGGACCAATCGAATAAACTTTATGTGACTGCTATTTCAAATGGATGCATTTCACATTTTTCTGAAATGCCCAATTTCAAATTTTACACCGGAGATGAAATTGGTCAATTAGTGGATCATTTTATTATGAAATCAAACACAATTAATGAACAAATTTGTAAATTCACCAATTCATAATTTTGGGACAACCAAATGGGGCGTATTTCTTTGCCACCACTATAAGAAAAATGCATATTTAAGGCATTTTTATAAATTAATTTACATGACTCGTAAGTGAGGTGTTGTAAACTATTTCATTAATATGGTTTAACATCACTTTTTAAATTAGTGGACCTATACCCGTTTTTATTTGATTGTTATACAACGATTTTACTAAAACCAACTTACTTAATGCTAAATAACACTCCCGCTCAAACAGTATGTTCCCAAAAATCGTGTGCCCTCAACCCCACTCCTCCACATCTCGATTTATCCTTCGATCTTTCTCTCCCTTTTCATCACAACATTGGTTGGAGGAACATGGGTCTCACTTGGAAACTTATCTCTAATTATGATTAGTGGTTAATTTAGGTAAGATGAGCAGAAACCCTGAGTCATCGCAAGTCGCCAAACTCACTTTGAGTAGTGGTCTGTTGAAGGAGTTGTCGAATTTGTATATGAAGGTATGCTCTCTAATGGATGTATTTCTATGAAGGAGTGACCAAATTAATTAGAATATTTAGGGTTCGTGATTATTATTCCCTCGCCTTTTAATATATTTGCAAATACGAGTGTGGGTTTGTAAAATGCTCTAGAAAAGTGTTGGATTTAATTCAACCATTTGATGGATTATAATTGCTTATGCATTTGGCTCAATTTTTTCTTGATGAAAGTCCTCAACTGAGCTTATATCCATGAATTAAGTTATGTTTGTGTAGTTGCTACATACGTGTTTTAGATATATTTGTGCTGAAAGCAATTTTAGATTTTGTTAGTTGCTTGTTAGGTTAATAACACAAGTGTGCGACTAATGTCCTACCCTTATTACTATTTTTTTCTAGAATTCTTAGTTTAGAAGTTTCTTTATGTTTACGTTTGACTAGAACAATATTATACAACTAGCATCATTTTTTTCAAGCCTTATTGTCTATTATTTGGTTTACATTTACCTATGTTTTTTAGGCAACCAAAACACTCCATTTTGATAAGTAGTTGTAGTTGGGTATTATAATAAAACCCCAACATTATGATAACTTGTATTAAAAGAACTTAATGACTTAGTGTAAATTTTAGATTTTTATTATGGTTGGAGTTAGTCCTCGGTGAAATACCAAGTCGAAGTGAGGCTTGGGGGAGGTTATTCTAACTCCATCAAGGAAGTTCGTTTTGAGACTACAAGACTTTTATGAGGAATTGGAATGGAGTATAGGAAAGAAGGTATCATTAATTCTAAAACTAAGTCATTTCAAGTATAAGAAAAGAAGCATCCAGACGTCTTGAGTGACTTCCCTTTGGTCAATCCCTCGATATCACTCACTCGCCTTCATTATTATATATAACATGTTTACATTTTCAAAGATATTATCTTCAGAGATCTTGAAATTTATATCAAATATACCTAAGACTCACGAATCACATCATAAAACATATTTTGGAGAAGACAAAAGTGTCTTTCACACCATGTTTATCACGAACACTTGGGAGTTAACTTTAGTGTGGTTTAACATGATTTCCATCTTATATAATGAAAGTTGAAGCTAGATATCCTATGATGTTTAAAACACATTTAATGCTTGCTTAAGGTTACTCTCCTTGAGCGATATATATACATTCATTTCTCGACATTGAAGAAGAGGAGAATGAGGAAAATTATAGGAGAACAAAGCACCCACAACACAATAATCTTATCCACTTCCCACCGAGAGGGAGATTACATTTATTACACTTTTTATCATACGTAATAATGGTTATATATATATATCATTCGTCTGATTACACATAGGTGCCCCATATGCCATCTCGTTATGCTTGACGTGCATGTGTGACTCAAATCTTTCGATCGTTCTTTACCGTCATCATTCATATCTATCTTGTTAATTTTTATATTTTTTAGGGTTTATCATGATCCATTAATATAGTTAGGCCTTAACTTTAAACCAAAGTGCTCCTTCTCACACTATCCTCATATAGTGGGCAACTGATAATACGCAAATATTGCGTATTTCATCTCTCGAACCTACGCATTTTAGCCCCCTCGGGTATCTTATTCCCTATATTTATGCTCGTTAACCAGACAACCTCGGATTTCTATATTAACATGCTTTTCAGGGCATAATTGAGCTTTTATAGGTATTTGGATGCTAAGTGTGAAGTTCAGACGCATTGTGACTAATTTTCATACGCAATCTCACGTTTAAGGGCATTTTAGTCATTTCAGAGCTTGGGCACCTGTCCCGAACCGAAAGTTGAATCCCTCTGTGCG
Organism: Sambucus nigra; assembly: GCA_949130495.1. Lineage (NCBI taxonomy): Eukaryota > Viridiplantae > Streptophyta > Magnoliopsida > Dipsacales > Adoxaceae > Sambucus > Sambucus nigra. The sequence goes on from OX422208.1 coordinate 289,065,589, forward strand.
AGCTTCGCGTGGCCGTGAATGGTGCGCGGATTCGACCCTTAACGAAGAAGTTACGGAAATTTTAGCGAAAGAGAAAACCAACTACACCAAAATAGGAGGAAGATTGATGCAGACCTGCTTGATCGATCGATCGATCGATCAGAAGGATCGATCGATCGATCCTCCAATTTTCATTCATCTTGGGAAGCAGTGGGCTCATATCTGATCGATCGATCGATCAATCGATCCCCTGTTTTCTGCAGATATTTTCCCTTTTTCTTTTCTTTTCCCTTTTCTTTTCTATTTTTATTCCACTTACTATATAAACCATTTTTGTTGTAATATTCAGTTTTAATTCGTTCTTCAGTTAGAATAGGTTATGGCTTGGGGTTTTGAGAGCTCTTTCTTCATTTCCTCTTGCTTTGACACCATTTACGTTTGTAAGTTGTACTTTCATCTTCCCTCTCCATTAATATAGTTTGTATTTCCTTAATTCTTACTTTGTTGTTAATTTACATGCTTTCATAATTTGATTTACGTGCTTTCTTTTCGTGCTTTGTAGTGTAGTTTTATTGCGTTTATTTACCGCATTTTTAATATGCTTTCTAGCTAAGTTATTCTAGGTTGTGTCCGATTGAACTCATTTCGGGTTGACATGTTGCTTTGATTTGGTGATGGAGTTTATGGGTCTATTTCGAGTGCGTTGTCCTAGTTATTCTGCCTAGGAGATTTGATGGGGTATATCATGTATGCTCCATCCTTATGACCTTACGTGCGTAATTTTCGGGGTATTTGTTGATGCCAGAATCTTATTAGACTGTTATGCGAGTTTAGGGGTGTGACAAGTCTTGATTTAATTAACTATTAAAATAAGTCGCGGTCTAAATAACTCGTCGACCCATGTAACCATTTTATACTAATTAACTCGGATGAGGGAAATTCGACGCAACCTATAGTTTTTACAGCTTTTGTTAATCTAGTTTAAATACACTCGCCTATATTAATATTTCCCTTATCGTATATTTTCCTTTTTGTGTATAATCATCTTTTACAATTTTATTTCTGAAGTAGTAAACTATATAAATTCGAGCAACTCGTCGTTGTGGATTTTGATACCCGGACTTTGCCGCTATACTCACCCTTTGAGTGTAGTCATACGGTTAGGTTTTTGTATAGTTCAGGGTAGCCGATTATAACATACGATCGGCGCGTAGGTGACGTTCGCGCCGCGACGAAACCCTGCCTATCTACTTCTTCGCTCTTATCGCCTTTGTTTCGAAGATATTCTCTTAATTTATAACTGCCTCCCTCGAAGAAGAATGAGGAGAGAAAATACCACTTCTTCATATCTTTTATCATCAACCATGTAATCTCCAAGGACATCACTTTGTTTCTATGTTTTGCTTGCTCCATCGTTGACTACACTCTGATAATTTTAGAATCTTTTCTCTAACCTTATCGAACATTTCACTCGACATAATCATTATCCACTGAGTAGGATCCTATGCCAGATCTCTCTCTCTCTATCTCTATCTCTCTCTAATATATATATATATATATATATATATATATATATATATATATATATCTTATTAGCTAACTTTTAATTCATGGTTTTAAACTCTAGTTATGTTGTCTCCATTTAGTTTATGGAGGTTTGCATAAATTTTACTATGTAAAATTAAAATATGCTTATTATTTCTTTAGAATTTGGAAACCCAATAATTCTATGTTACAGTGAACATAGACCAATGTCGATATATGATATATATACTCATACCCATTAGAATATTGACATTTAAACTACCCTCTTATATTTGTAGACCCGGGATAGCTACGTACCCAAAATAGGATGCTAAACCCCTAATTTTAACTAGAACAAATTTTAAAGAAATTTTACTTATTATACTAGATAAAACATAAATGAAGCAATTAGTAACAATTTAAATTTTAACCCTCCTTAATCCGTGCACACTGTGCACATAAGGATCACAAGGTCTTACATGGTTTGGCAAATTGTTTACAACCACGATAAGTGATGATTGTTTGGAGCATTAAAAAATAAGCGCATTTGATCAAGAGTTTATCTTAATACAACTGAAAGTGTATGAGGACTTTAATCTTATTGACAAACGACAACTATAATAAATATTTCTTTTGTTGATTGCATTGTTTAGTGCCAAGGCAAGTGCATATTATGTTTACTAGTCATTAACAATTAGTCCATAGTTTGTTGTGTAGATATATTTTGTTATTTTTACCCTCATATCTAAAGGGATTTTTGTAATTATTTTGAAAAGGTTAAATGGATTTTAGATTATTTTTATTATTGGCTAACTTTTTATTCATGGTTTTAAACTTTAGTTATGGAGGTTTGCATAAATCTTACTATGAACAACTAAAAGATGCTTTTTATTTCTTTAGACTTTGGAGACCCTGTAAGTCTATGTTATAGTGAACATAGACTAATGTCAATATATTATATTGTGCATAATTTGTAAAAATGTTTCTTAATGGTAAAATTGTTCTCAACTCAAAGATGACTAGTTTTCACTAGTTACTCACTCTTTTTGCCTATATTTCATATTTATGCTCATTAGTTTGTTTGATCTACAGAGTATATGCTCATTAGTTGGTATGATATATATAGTATATGCTCATCAGTTGGTTTTATCTAGAGAGTATATAATGTGGTCCTTATTATAGTAACATAAATTATTACACATGCAGGGATTGATTTTCAAAAGCGTATTTCTTGTCAGTGCAAGGCCATACATATTTAACAATGAGTAATAAAACAAGTATAATAAAGTTCCTGATCAGAAGTGCGGAATTGGATATATTATTCTAGAATGGAATTCCATTATGCCATATTTATCAGATCTACAGGAAATTTATGATTCTGGAAAGTTACTCTAACCTACCACAATAATTTTTCCTTTAAAGCGTGAGAAACTGGGAGTCGTGTAGAAAGAGCTTTCAAAGGTCCCCCCTAGAAGTCCTGTTATTCATACTCAAAATCAATCTACTATCAATGAGAGAACATGGTGATGGTTCTTCGTCCATGGATGCTGTCTTTGAAGTATCTATTACAAGTGAGAGAAAACATTACATATATTTAACACTAAGAAAATAACTGAGAAAAAAAGTAGTTTTTCAAGGATGAGCCCCTGTGAGTTTCTCATAATTTTAATATTAGGTTCGGTTAGGTGTAAGCCCCTTCTCACAAGCTTTTATTGCCTCCTCTATATTTCTTTGTAATGTCTTTTTATATATTTTTACTCAAGTGAACTAATTTGTAATGTCTTTTGATTCAAATATTGGTTACGATTGATGCTTTATGTTATATTTACATCTTTAACTGGAGACTAGGAGTAGAGCAGTGCTATGATGTTCTAATTTTCAGTAATTTCTTTTTTTGCACTAACTCTGAACAATGGATAGTTATAAATAGGTAATGCTGTTGAACCTTTGTCGATCTAAAGGTGTAAAGACTAACTTAAACTTAAATCACTATATGTAATGAAAGTAAGGACTAGTAAAGTAAAGGACGTCGATTTCTTCCGATCTCCATTTTATTTATATTTATCCATGTGTAAAATTCTTTTCCACGTGCTTACAATGTTGGTGGTGGTTAAAGTCATTACGAATAGACTGTCATAGTTTTTTACCATCTGAATCACATGGGTTTCCTAACTGTCTTGGCCAGGTTTAATCTGTTTTTTAATTTTAATTTTTCTTCTAAGAAGTTTTGCCTTATAATCTTACTACCTATAGATAGTTCCCCAAAAACTATAGCCTACATTTTTTAATTAAATAAAGCATACAAGAATATGTTCTATTTTACACAAACACTGAATAGTTTCTTTTAATCTACTAAATTAACTTTATAAACACTTCTTTCCTTTCTTCATTTTCGTTAAACTGTGAGCGCATTTATTGTTGTTTCTCAGATTATTTACACTTGACATGATCTCGGATACAGGAAGAGACAGTGTAGGATAATCTTATTGAAAAATAAAATAAAAAACATGCACATATTGACATATGTAAGTGGTTAAATTATATAGAAAATGTTAAAATGATCCTTCACTACCACACTTCAAACACCCCCCCCAAGAAAAAACATCCCCCAAAGATTTTTCAAAATGAATCAACAATATATGATCGATTTGGACTCGCTAGGTTTCCAATTTTGTATAGAATTCTGCCTCCTTATAGTGTCCATGTGAAGTTATTGTTGTTCGGTTGAAGCGTCACTCTCCTCATCGAATTCGACAATCTATGTAATTTTAGTCATTATGTAGTGGGATGTCCCATGTTGCCATATGTGGTTGAAGGTTTTGGTTAGTCTTCGTCCAACTGAGGATCATAAATCCCCTCATCACATCTAGTTGGTTTATTGTATAGATAAGGAACCATCCATTTACAAATAATCTATTTTTAACTGATTCTAAACAACTGGATTTGATATTTCTCCAAAACACTACACCATAATGGCTACTTTGCAACTAATAGATTATTTAATTTGTAAGTGTTTATAACACTTACAAAATATGCAACGGTTTTGAACACTTATAAAATTTGTAAGTGTTCAAAACTATTGTAAAATTTGTGATACTTAATTTCTAAGTGGGATAACTTAAAATGGTTACACAGTAAAAAATAGTGTCAAAATTTCCTCACTAAATTTCCCCTCCAAAAACTTCATACCAACCTCCCTCTAAACCTACGTGCCTCCAAACCTTGATCCGATCCTTCAATTTGATATTTTCATTAGGAAATCAGAAGGTAACCGTGTTCGTGTATTTGTATATTTGTTTGATCTTTTCATTACTGTGTATTCGTGTATTCGTTTCGATTTTGATTTTACTACGATCTTTCGATTTGATCATTACTGTGTATTGTATTTGATTTTACTGTGTATTGTTTTTCCTCTCTCCTTCATTTCTATTTCGATTTGATCAGAAGGTTCCCTATCTCCTTCATACTGCGAAATTAGAAGAAATTGTTAATACTCTCTCGAAGCATCGATCTAGGGCTCAAACCCGTTACCGTATGTTCTATTTCTAATATTTTTTTTGTTTTGCGTCATTTTGTTCTCTTCTTTCACATACCTAGGATTCAAGCCGCTTAAGGTATGTTAAATGTGTTTTTTCAATCACAATATTTTTTTCAGGCGTGAAACCCGATAAGAGATTGAGTTTAGTCATAATATTTGCTTTCAAGCAATATGTGACCCTAAATCCTTCTTGATTAAAATGAGCTATTGTGTATATTTGGGTGCATTTCACTCCACATCAGACCTAGAAAATTCGGGTAAACATCACTTCACACATATCTATGTATTTGGCCCTAAACAAACACTTCTATTTCACGAACTTTCTTGACAAAAATGGGTTATTGTGTATATAATAAAATGAGTTGTCTAGACGATTCGGGATTATTGTGTATATTTTACAATGAGTTATTGTGCATCAAAACACTTGTTTTTACACAATACATATTTACTCAGCTGGTGTACATTTATGTGAATATATTAGAATGAGTTGCCATGTATATTCAAAGTTTCGTCTGCGGATTTAGTTTTAATATGCCAAAAATACTGACATTAGGAACTTTTATGTATATCTAGTTTTAATGACACCACAAGTTGCTACAATTTTAACCTGCTTGATACAATAACGCTTTCGCAATTGTATAAGAACTCTTTTGCAATTACCAGAGAGAGAATTATGGCATATAAGGGAGCAATTGGCGCCTTTCCAGATTTCCTGATACTTGGAGCCAACTCGGGATATTTAGGCCTTTGTAGACTTCACATGCACCTATCTATTGAAATTTAGTGAACCATACAAGAACGTGAGTATCACATGTGTCTCCATCTGGAGTATGTATATGTGTGTGTAAAGACACTTTAAATGATATAATTAACTTTAAAAACTTGATTTTTCTGCAGGATTCAGGAAAATGCATTTAAGAGTCAATCATGGTGCTTCCAAATTTTCCGAATTTTTTAAACTTGGTTCCTCTCTATTCTATTTGTTGGTTGATGAGCTCCATCTCATTGAATCAAGAGAAATTAACCCTCGTGTGAATCTATATATTGGTGACATCCCCCCTCTCTTTTTACTCTGTGATTTAGTTAGGCATATAAATATCACATAACCTTTACAAGGGTCGGGGAAAGCACATAAACACGTCCTATTGGGACTAGGAACTCTTTCACTTTTATATTATTCTAGACAATTAAAGACTTCATATAATACCCATTCGACATATGTTGACCCTTAGTTGGACTTATGGACCAATAGTACCACTAGGCCCAACAAAAATCTATATTACCCTTGACCCTTGATAAAACTTATATAAACCTTGCTGGAAACTTATTAACCTTGGATATCACATTATATTACCTTTGTGAGCAGCCAAAGCGGTCAATAGTCAAAGGATAATTGCTATTAATATATTGAAAACACTTACTTCATCTATAAATTGTTAGATTTCCCACTCCCTCCATTGGCTGGACAGGTAATGAACTTAAAAAATCCCTGCATGAATCTCAATGAACAAAAGCATATCCTACATTTGATAATTCTTTGAAGAATTGTACACTTTGTTGTTTCAATACTTGGGCTTGCAAAAGAATATCCTACTTTTGATCATTCTATGAAGAAATCTATTAAGTTTAAGTTCATATAATATATGTCTTTAGGTCTTGCTGACAAACACGGTAAATAGTTTGGGGAAACTGACATAATGGGGCATGTTGAAATGTGAATTAGAGAATTTGCACCATGTTTTCTTTTGAAATGATTTGGGGAGAATTTATAAATAATTTAAATAGAGAAATGGAGTGTCATTTTGAGGTTTCAAACCCTAGGTTAAAAGGGGGGGGGGGGGGTGTGGTTTGGGAAAGGGATGAATTGGGGTGGGAATATTCGGTTCAGCTGTAGTGATAATTAAAGACATATTTTGGATGGTGTGTTATGCAGGTGAAGCATTGATTCTATTTAAATTCAATTTTTTGCTTAAATAGACTGATAATTTCAAAGAAAATTGGTATCTAAAGTCTATATGAAATTTCCAAGTAGGTTGATATGATAATAATATGTCACGTTGAAAATGAGGTTCAAATCTTATGTTTTTCTTTTCCGTTTTCTAATCTCTCATTGTCATGTTATTTAAGTGTCCATTTAATTGTAGTTGTTTCCATCAAAAATGGATTCCGCTCATATTTTTTCTTACTTTTATATTGTTTGATGATTAATTTTTAATAGAATTTTACGATCTATTTTCTTGACTAAGTATTTTGAATATTATGTGCGTAATTGATATATCAAGATGAAGTTATTTCCCATTAATTTTCATATGGACTACAAGTTTGTCCCATTAATTTTCAGAACAAACCGAGTCACAAAAAATTACCTTGAAACTTGTTGCTGTCTAGGGAAACAGAGTCAGGATATTACTACACTTGGAAACATCCGGTCTGTGGAGAAATGCTTAACTTTTCATTGTTTTCTATGGCCGAAATTTCAAAAAAATGCTGTTGTGAAGTAATTGTGAATTCCACTGAGCTTTTAAGCAACTGGTCTGGTACTCAAGGATATAATGCCAGATCTACGGTAATGGGTGATTAGTCCGATCATCACCGGACTTCTCTTTGTCCACTCCGACCAACGATCTCATGGTTTATGGAAGACTCACATCTCGTCTCCACCAACTTGCTTTGTGGTCTGTTGTCTTAGGAGTTTTTGGTCCATCGACCTGCAAACTGGGGCTATCATAACCAAGCACCCAAAAAATTCTTTCTAGTCCTCTCTCTGATCATCCTCGACCTACATCCGGGCCTTCCCATATTGGTTGACTCTCATGTACGGCGAACGAAAGACCTCTGCGAAGTCAGACGGACTACATTATTGGTCGTCGATCAGCATGTGAGGGGGTAGAGCATTATTAATCTGTCTCGATCCCAAGGAGGACATTCAGTTCGCCGCCAGACCTTCATCACTGGTCAGCACAACATTAGTTTTGCACGATCTGTCTGCGTTGATAAACACGAATAAGATTACTTTAGGGACCGGGTTTTTATACCCATTTAACTTTATTAAGGAACAATTTGCGATTTAAGGGACATTTGTCTTACCTCCCTATGCTTTATATTTCACATCTTTATATGAAAATTTGAATATTTGCTTGGTGTTCAAAGTAATTTTGCAAAAATTTTGAATTAAACCTAAGTCCTACATCTGAGAAATATTTGACAAATTTTGCATTATTCGGTTCTTCCTTTAAAAATACTAGGTTTATGTTCTTCTACAAATAAAATACTGAACTTAAACTTTCCTTTTTTTAATTTGTCGCGTCTGTTAGCAGTTGCAAGGAAAAACAGTTTGCTGAGTTCCTTTAGTGTGTCTTGAGGATTTGACACAATGGAGCTATCAGTTTTTGTTTAACATATTAAATTCTGATAAATTTCTCTTAATGCTTGTGTACCAAGGAGATCGAGGTGCTTAGTCCTCTTAATGGAGATGTTAATGTTTTCATTCCCTATGTCAGTCAAGACGATTCTTGACTGAAAGATGATGCAATTGTCGGGATGCAATTGTTCAAAAAATAGTCACCTGAATTATCATCCAGGTAATGTTTTATTTATACATGCAATTTGGGTCTAAGGACTCGAGTAGAATATGATATCTATCAATCCCAACTTTTTATGTTTCTAACCAAAAGTTGATTTTGAAACCGCAGGTAGTAATTTATAGGTAATCATAATATCTTTTACATTTTAACCATTCAATGATTAAAACCAAAGCACCAAATGAAATTAACTTCATTAGCAACAACCTTCTCAAAACCAAACTTCCTTCTGAATTCTTCCAACCTACTAACATCAACCATTAGTTCCAAACAAATAAACATAATCAACCAGTGAAGCAAACACAATTTTTTATTCTACACACTCCATTTCTCTTTGCTATACCCCTGATGTTCCATATGGTGATCTTGATAATTGAGAAGTGGATTGGTTGCAGATTCATGTTATATAAGAAGGGATAAGAGCTCATATCCACTTTTTTTTATTAGGGAGCTAGTTTTGATTCCGTTTTTTTTTTCATTTTGGTGTACAACTAAATTCTGTGTAAATTTATGCAATTGCATAAGAAGTTAGTGTTCCAAAGCTAGAGGAAAAAGTCATTTGAAAAAACTCGGGCTACGGAGTTATTATTATTTTTGTCGTCCATGGCACAAAAATCCATGGCTTAGACACATTACTTTCTTCATATTGACAATGTGATAAGAAATATTGAATGCTTATAACATTGAATATTTTTTTTAATTTGATACAGTTGTAACATTGCATTTATTCAATATTAAATGCTTATAACATTGTAATCTCATGTTAAAGTGCACCCTGTTACAGTTCTAATTTTTTTTCAAACTGTGATTATAACATTGTAAATGGAATGTGCACTCCAGTGATTGACATATCTGCCCATGTATACAGAACCATTGACGACGGAGGAAATATTGAATGCTTGGAAAACATGTAAGATTAATATATGTAAAAGTATAGTTCCACTTCCATATAATTTCCTCCATATAGATGACTATTATTAAACTCATGTATGATACATCATGACAGTTCCACAACCGAAGTACTAAGATTTTTACGAGGCTAGTTTTGGTCAAGTTGGCACTACAATGAGGAGGGATACACAGTAGAACTGATTCGGCATGGTTCTTCAACCGACATTGGCATCAAATTGATGAGTCCACCATAGGCTCCTAATCATAAAAACATCATATTTTCTTTTGTTGGAGCAACACACAACTATTAAGAAGTTATCCAACACCAATTTAACCAAATTGGATGGAAAAGGATCTTCAATGGAAGCAAATTATATAGCTTCAATGGAAGAAGATATAAGACTGAGATTTTTTTTTGATTGCATTGTAAATTTCCCTTTTCCCTTCTTAAGAGTTTTATTGTCGGAAGACAGAGATTTTGTCATGGTTATCATGTTCAATGGTATCATCCAGTCTTCATTTAATCTATTGTATGTTGTATTCAACTGTTTATTAAATTGTTCTTGTCTTTGGTTCTATTATTTTGATTTAATCATTCATAATATTGATTTTATAAATTGTTTGTTGTATTGTACTTCTTGCATTTAATGTGAGGTTGGTGGTATGAGGTGGATAGTTTTTATTTTTTTTAATATTTTAATTTCTGTAAGTGTTCATAACACTTACAAAATGAACATTGTTTTCCGTACATATTAATACTTGTAAGTGTTTTGAACAGTTACAAAAAAAATATATTTTTTCTTTTGCAAGTGTTTATAACAGTTGTAAATTAAAAAAGGTTGTTGAATTTTGCAACTTTTCTAAACACTTGCAAAAGTTTAATATGGAAGTGTTCAGAACACTAACATATTTTTTTAACGGCTGCCCGAAACGGATATGTGTTCCCATTGAACACTTGAAATGACATTTGCAACGATTTTGAACACTTATAATTTTTTTGCAAACGCGCCGATTTGTAAGTGTTTTAAACACTTGCAAATGGCATTTTTAAGTGTTTAAAACACTTATAAATCACCTGTTTTGGTGTAGTGAAATACTAGATCCATAGGACATAGATATCCTTAATTATATGGATAGTTGCCTCAGTCCTCTTGCTGGATGTAGAGACATGAAAAGAAAAGAAAAGAAAAATGTATTCCTTTCACACCTCCTAAGCCTCTTTATATTAGCCATTGGCTCCATAACTAAATTCACACAAGTTTATCATTCATATTAGCTTTGACTCTATTTAAACCCTTTCCATCCCATCATTTTACGGCGATGAGGTGGTAGAGATAAGAGGCGTCGATAAACTTAGCAAACTATGCAGATTCTGTGTAGGTTTTGTGTAGCGAAGAGAGAGGACATGAGATAAAGATGAGGAAGATACGTGAGATGAAGGGACTATTGAAACGTTAAATGTCTTTAATAGTAGTTTTTACATAGTAATGTATTTATAAATGCTTTGGTTGATGACATACTATTATAAACTGGATTCCATAAATGAGACTATAGAAATGTCAAATGTCTTTAACAATACTTGTTACATACTAATGTCTACATAAATGTTTTGGTTGATGGATGTATTAAACTTTTAAAATACTCCCACATGAACCAAACAAGTTGTTAATCATATATGTGCAAATGATTTTTGGGGCTTAATATTATGGTATTGTTGGTTCAAGGGAGTGGTGAACTGAATTGTAGATTTATGAAAATGTTGTGGCCATAATATGCTTTGTAAGGCCCAGATGAGACAATGGTGTGATTTTTAAAAACTTTAATAAGTTTGTTAATATATTTAATTTTACACTAATAAGTACTTTTTCAATTGTTTTATTCACTTGTAACAACCACCACGAGATGGTATGATGAAGAATATGGGCAATTTGTATATATTTGTGCATGGTAGAAATTATTTTTAAACTTGTTTCTCGTTGTTGCAAGTTATTATAATATTTCCTTTAATTTGTTGTAGGTTTGTGGAAATTTGTTTCGTAAAGAATGAAGGGAGCAGACGCTTATGGTGGAATATCGAGGACATATTTGATTTATAATAGTTGTAGTTTTTCACTATTTTGGATGGGAATGTACAATTTTAATCGATTTTGGATGGAATGTAGTTGTACATAATGTATATATATGGTAAGACAAGTTTTAGACGTATCTATTTGTTAGGACAACTTTTGGATGTATATGTTGTTAGGATAACTATTGGATGCATATATTTAGTAGGACAACTTTTGGATGTATAAATTGGTAGAACAACTTTTAGATCTATTGATTTTATTTCGTAGGACAAATTTCGAATTTAATATATGGATATGCATTCAAGTGAAGTGTCCTATAAGAAACATATTTAGGACGCTTTTGGGTAAGTGGTAGGTAGTGACGAATTTTTTTGCAACCCTTGTAAATAACGCATCTTAAAAAGATTTATTTTTAAGGCGTTTTGTTTTTAATCTTTTGCAACCCTAGTAAATAACGCGTTATAAAAGGCTCTATTTTTAAGACGTTTTTTGAGTTTTTTTATGACAGTGTTTTTTAAGATGCTTTTAATTATGATTAAGAGTGATGTAAATAGCTTTTTATGACACTTTTTAGCCATTGTAAAAAGGCTTTTTTTCTTTTAGGGCACTAGATATAGCTTAACAAAAAAACTTGCTCGACCCCTATATATATATATGTATGGGTAACGTCCTTGATTGTTGTTTTACCATTAACTTAAAAATAAGGGTGCATCTAAGTTTTGAGTAGCTCTATGGGATAATAGGGTAATGACGAACGAGCAGGCCCAAATCCCAAAAGGGCCCAAAGAAAAAAAAATATTGGATGAGGAAGTCCAAATCGTGAGCAAACTGAGAAATTAACAAGAAAAGACAAATAACGGTCAAGCAGTCCCAAGACAGGAGAAAAGCAAGAACAGACGAGCAAGTACAAAATTGCGAGCAGGGAAAATGAAGCCAAGCCAGCCAGGGGATGCCATACGAGTAAACCTAAGTCGATGAGGGGACGCCATACTAGCAAACCCAAGTTTGCGTGGGGGTGCTCTAAGAGAAGACCCAAGTCTTTTCAAAGAGTGATGTTTGTGTAAAAGAGTATTTACCAATACTTTTATTATTTGTACACAGGAGTTCCAATCAAGAAGCCTTATCCGAACAGGCAGGGCTCAAGAGATGGCCAATTGGGATCTCGGAAGAGTTTTGGTTTATAGTATGATAGGCAAGTCTTTTTGCGTAAGCTAATGCTCAACCACTTCAGTACCCTAGGAAATAGAGAATATTAAAATGAGCTGCCGAAGAGGTCACTCACATACCCACAAACACTTACATAGCTAACATTTAGTAAAATGGACGAGCGGTCAAGGCACTGCTTGTAAAGGCATTATAGAAATGAACAATAAAGAGTGGATCTCAAGACTTCTCATAAGTTTTAAAAATTGTTTACCAAGTAACCAGTTGAAATATTCACAAAATCGTACATTTTGGCACTATGTTCGACATATTTGCTTTTTGACTTTGGTTGTGACATATGTCACCTGCCATAGTGGACAACCCTAATGTTTACTATAAATAGAGCACTTGGGCAAGGTCAAATATGAACATAACTTGAGCAATGTTACAGTTCACTAATTTACACACAAAGTATTCTCTCCTTGTTCTCTGCTAGATACTTGAAGTGCTTGTCTCTTCACTCTCAAAGAATCATCACTCCCAAGTGATTCAATTATATTTGTTCCTACTTAAAAGTTTATATTTAATCACTGTCTTCCTCATATTGTAACCATAAAGTTATCATTATAGTGCAAATGATAGTTTATGATTTAGTTGATGCTCTTGAAAGTTTGAACACCTTGAAGGTTGTTTCCAATGGATTGGGTTAATCCTCACCCGTTCAGATTATTCATAGACCCAGTACCATTACCATCCTACATTTGGTGACTTCGCTGGGGAGGTATTCTCATTACCATGGATAAATAAGGTTATAATGTTTCAATGCATTTAGTTTTTTAATACACGCTAGTCGGTAGTGGATCCCATAGTGATCAGATGACTAATGATTTATTTGTGGTTACCGGAGCAAGATCTCCTAGTCCTTTAAAGGGTAAACAAGCGCAACACTAGTTGTACCGCTGAACGAAATAAACCTAATGAGTAGGGGTTTTGAGTTTTAAGACAACGGAATATGGATGTAGACAATTTAGGCCAAGTTTATGTGAAACCAATGATGATTTTTGTTAGAGAAGCAGTTATAATGAAAATTGTGCTAACCAGAAGAGTGGTGGTAGATATGGTTGCAACATCAGGAAGCTCACCAACTACAAAGAAAGTAGAGACGAAAGAATCACCCTATAAAGTCGTCACGATGGAAGAAGTGAAAAGGTTTCTTTACTCCACAAAAGGGTCACCTTTTATGTATGAGGAGCTGCATAACCCTTATCCTGATAGTATTAGTGAAAAAATACCCCTGAAGGGTACGTTCCTCCCAAATTCATGAAGTTCAAAGGGAGAGGTAAAAATTATCAGGAGCATGTCAAAAGGTTCGTGGAGAATATTGGAATGTATGTCAATGGCAAAGAGTTGAAGTTAAGGGAGTTTTAAAAAACTCTCACTAGAAATTCCTACACATGGTATTCTCCCTTAGTGCCAAATAACATACCCAATTGGAAGAAAATGCATGGAAAATTTTTATAGAAACTTTTCTTGGCATAACACTACACCAAAAACAGTAATTTGGCACACCCTGATGTTAAAAATCTGGCACAATTTTAAACAGTGCCAGATTCTGGCACGGTTTAAGGACAATCTGGCACACTTTAAAACAGTGCCAAAATTTGGCACTGTTTTAAAGTGTGCCAAATTTGAGTACACTTGATTAAAATATAAAAGACCCAAAAAAAATTATTATGTTTAGTTTACCTCTTCTCTTTCCTCTCTCATCTTTCAATCTCCCGCTCCCCGACTCTCTCCCTCCCCTCACTGGCTTACCATCTCCATCCGGTCTGTACCTCCAGCCGCCGCCGCCTACTGGTAATCTCCCTCACCCCTCCCCCTCCTACCCCACTACTGGTGATCTAAAAAGCAAACCCTATCATGGCCCATCTCAATCTAATGCATCGCCTCTCATTTCTCTACCCCTCCCACGCTACCTCCCTCTCCGGTTGCTACCACTTCCTTCCAATCTACAAAATCCAAGGCTTCCTCCACCGTATCTGCACCGATCACCACTAGGTATGAAATCCCACGCTCGAAAATTACACACACCTGATGTTTGAGATGTTAACTATTTGTATTAACATCAGGTACGAAATTGTCAGATTCTTATGTCTACATAGTTCAATTTCCATACTTCATCACTGATTACTCCTCTTTTTCCTTTGTTGATCAGAAAATTAGGGCTTCATTTTTTTGCTCAATCTTCCTCTTGATTTGAAAATATGGGATGATTTAGGGCATCATTTTGATTTCGATTAAGATCTATTTCGAATTTTAGATTTGTTTACATGTATGATTCTGATTTTAATTTTTGGGGTTTCTTATTTATTTTTTCTTTGTAGGTGACCTAATTTAAGTCATTATTTCCCACAGAGGTATATGAATTTAGTTTTATTTGTGTCATTATTTTTATAATGCATGTGATTGATCTTAAATAATGTATATATGCATATGTGTACCACTTTTTAAATAATGTGTATTATTTTGTTTTATTCCCAAGGCCAATGAACACTGCCTTTATTGATACACCATATACTTGGTTTCTTAAATTAGCTAAAGCTTGATGGTCTATGAATCACATTTACTCTCTGAAATATGATGGAGTTTTAATTAAATGACTCTGCTCAGCTTGAAGATTATTGTAAACCATTTTGCCTCTCTCTATACTCTCCTAAAATTAGAGGATTAATACCAATTTATTTGTTAGGGTAATTATACCAATGGCATCTTCTCTTGAAAATGAGATGTTAGTGGCCAACATGAATGGTAGAATGTTGAATGAAATGGGATTAGATTGTGTAGTAATCCTATTGTTCTTGGCAACAATATTGGTTGTTTTCATGAATTTCAGATGAATATGGCAAAACACCAGTTGTTGAAGGATCTGCAGGATTAGGCGAATCTATGGAGGTGGTCATGTTGATCCTAACAGGGGTCGAAGATTCGAGATATATGACATGGATACAAAATTTTACACGAGATTATTTCAAATATCGTATATTTGCTAAGGCTGATTTGAGGTTTGCTTTAATCTTCAAAGATCGTATATTAGCATTTTTTTTTACTTTTCGCATTTTGTCTTCACACTTACAAACTGAGTAATGCCTGTTACTTCTAACATAATCAAATTCTTATTTCAAATTCAATTTCCCATCTTCAGTAATTGACCACTACTTTTATATAATTCATGAGACTTAATGTGCCATTTGGGGAAATATTATTAATTGTTACTAAAGGCATGTATGGTTCTTGGAAGTCACTTATTCATTTGTCTTCGTTTAGTCATAATCTATGGGGTGTATTCAAATAGGGGGTTCCCATGGATTGGTTTCATTTCCAGGCTCCAATCCAATACCCTCAGGTGTCCTATGGAGCACTCGCGAAACGCTTGATTCATCGAGCACTGCCTCCGCTTGAGCTAGGTGGAATGTAGCGCATGTGACTTGCTTGTAAATGTTGAGCAAGTGGTACTTTGTTTACGCAGAGGATAGCGAGTGGACTTAAACCTCTTCTACATAAACACTTTAGATTGTTTGGACATAACTAAACCGGTAAGTGCACTAGTAAGGAAGAATGTTACAATTAACATAGACAATAATGCTTGGAGGTCTCAAATTTTATCTAGATGTATACCTTAGAGAAAGACATACTAGTTTGTGATGTATGAATCCCAAGTATAACTGAATGACAAAGCAGAATACATATCGCTGACCTCAAGTAATTGAAACAAAGATTTATGCACTGGATTGTTGGGCACTGTTAATTGCTCGAGGCATTTGCTACCTTTATTACACTAGATATACATTATTCACATACATATGCTTTTAAATTATTCTGTTGCTTTCATTTTGGCCATACTGTGTACCAACTCATGAAGGCACACAAAAGTGAGAAAATTTATTATTCATGTAATTTATCATGCTATTTTCTAATTCTTAGGAGTATTGATGCTTATCTATTCTTAGTTATTTTTTTTCTTGATATTGCAGGCAGAGCTGAAGTGTGGTGTCCAATGATGGAGTAGTTCTTCTCTGAATATCTGAATAGAAAAAATTCTAAGAAGAAGTAGGTCAGTTGGTTGAAAATTATACTGCCCCTCCCTCGCTGCCTCCCTCTCTGCCTCCCTCCCTCGCTGCCTCCATCAGGTCATATGCAAGCATATATGCTTCATATATGCACACATATGCATATATCTGCATATATGCACATATATGCTGCATATATGCATATATCTGTATATATGCTGCATATATCTGCATATATGCACATATATGCATATATCTGCATATATGCTGCATATATGATTGCATATATGGGTGGGGAGTGGGGTGGGGTGGGTTGAATTTGACAATTCTAAGAAGAAGCAGGTCAGTTGGTTGAAAATTCTACTGCCCCTCCCTCCCTCGCTGCCTCCCTCTCTGCCTCCCTCCCTCGCTTCCTCCATCAGGTCATATATGCATATATGCAGCATATATCTGCATATATGCAAGCATATATATGCATATATGCAAGCATATATATGCATATATGCAAGCATATATGCAGATATATGCATATATGATTGCATATATGCAGCATATATGCGTATATCTGCATATATGGTGCATATATGCAAGCATATATGCTGCATATATGCATATATCTGCATATATGCTTGCATATATGCACATATATGCATATATCTGCATAAATGCACATATATGCATATATCTTCATATATGGTGCATATATGATTGCATATATGGGTGGGGAGTGGGGTGGGTTGAATTTGACAATCAACTTTTCTCTTAGATCACGGAGAAGATTCACAAACTTAAATCAAAAGTAAAACGTAATAAATATACAGCGAACAAATGTGCTTGGCTTGTGGCCTTTCTAAATTACTTACTCATTTTCACTAATTCTTCATGTATGCCAAAATTGAAAAACTGGTAAATAAAACAAAAAACCAAGAACATTTCACAAGTCAGAAAATTAAGTCACATGTTGTAAAATGACTAATTTCCCTACATAATGGTTAATATATCTTTTTGAAATATAATTTTGGTATCGCAGGACCTCTTTGTGTCGGGACTAATACAACATCAGCACACTGGTGAAAGCCAAAGCGGAACTCGAAGAAGTGATTGGAAAAGGGAAGATCTCAAGTTGTTTGCACAAATACGCAAGGATCAAGAATGAGGGAGCTTATTCGGAGGATCTCAAGTTGCGAATAAATTTGGTAAGTATTTTATATTGATGATAGAAGATTTTATAATGTAGTGCACCTTTACCAAAGTAAATTCTTCATTTAGTTGTGTGCGCGTGTGTGTGTTGTGTAAGATGTGTGTCTTAAGGCCTTAATAAGTGGTTGACATGGAGGAAGGGGATATATACGGATTTATATACTATTTTTAGATGTTAAATCGGTGGAAGGGATTTATTGGTGGTTTAGCTGCGGCTTTTGTGCTTGTTGTTGTTGTTGGGCTTATGTTAATATTAAAATAAGTTGGATTTCATGAATAAACAAACGAAACTCTGTCGAAATTTTATGAAATAAGTAAGTGTTCAAAATTGATTAAGGCTAGCATACAACATTTGAAAATTGAACATTGGTGAATGAAAACGTAAAACAACTAATAAACATACCATAATGAGACACGCGTAGTCACGAACACCTCGCACGGGATCAATGCGACTCATAGGAACCGACCGCGTAGTCACGGGGCTCCCAGTTTGAGTGTACGACGTAAATTTGCAAAATATTTAGATTTAAGCATAAAAACATGCAATCGAAGGGTGAAAACGTAAAACAACACAAAAAAATCCCGTAGGAGGCACGAACACCTCGCACGGGACCAATGTAACTTATAGGAACTGACCGCGTAGTCCCGGGTCTCCCGGTTTGTGAATATGACGATAATTTGCAAAAATCACACTTAGTTAAAAATAAGCCGTCAAAGGGTGAAAACCCAAACCACCCCCCAAACGACCCCGTATGAGGCACAAACACCTCGCACGGGACCAATGTAACTTGTAGGAACTGATCGCGTAGTCCCGGGTCTCCCGGTTTGATAGTATAACGATAATTTGCAAAAATCAGCACTTAAACTTAAAAACAAGCCATTAAAGGGTGAAAACCAAACCACCCCCCAAACGATCCCGTAGGGGGTACGAACGCCTCGCACGGGACCAATGTAACTTGTAGGAACTGACCGCGTAGTCCCGTGTCTCCCGGTTTGAGAGTATGACGATAATTTGCAAAAATCAACACTTAAACTTAAAAACAAGTCGTCAAAGGGTGAAAACCCAAACCACCCACCAAACGACCCCGTAGGGGCACGAACACCTCGCACGGGACCAATGTAACTTATAGGAACTGATCGCGTAGTCCCGGGTCTCCCGGTTTGATAGTATGATGATAATTTTCAAAAATCAGCACTTAAACTTAAAAACAAGCCGTTAAAGGGTGAAAACCCAAACCACCCCCCAAACGACCCCGTAGGGGGCATGAACACCTCGCACGGGACCAATGTAACTTGTAGGAACTGATCGCGTAGTCCCGGGTCTCCCGGTCTATGAATATGACGATAATTTGCAAAAATCAGCACTTAAACTTAAAAACAAGCCGTTAACGGGTGAAAACCAAAACCACCCCCCAAACGACCCCGTTGGGGGGCACGGACACCTCGTACGGGACCAATGTAACTTGTAGGAACTGACCGCGTAGTCCCGGGTCTCCCGGTTTGTGAATATTACGATAATTTGCAAAAATCACACTTAGTTAAAAACAAGCCGTCAAAGGGTGAAAACCCAAACCACCCCCCAAACGACCCCGTAAGAGGCACGAACACCTCGCACGGGACCAATGTAACTTGTAGGAACTGACCGCGTAGTCTCGGGTCTCTCGGTTTGTGAGTATGACCATAATTTTCAAAAATCACACTTAGTTAAAAACATGTCGTCAATGGGTGAAAACCCAAACAAACCCCCAAACGATCCCGTAGGAGGCACGAGCACCTCGCACGGGACTAATGTAACTTGTAGGAGATGATCGCATTGTCCCGGGTCTCTCGGTTTGAAAGTATGACGATAATTTGCAAAAATCGTCACTTAAACTTAAAAACAAGCCGTTAAAGGGTGAAAACCCAAACCAACCCCCAAACGACCCCGTTGGTGGCACGAACACCTCGTACGGGACCAATGTTACTTGTAGGAACTGATCGCGTAGTCTCGGGTCTCTCGGTTTGAGAGTATGACGATAATTTGCAAAAATCAGCACTTAAACTTAAAAACAAGCCGTCAAAGGGTGAAAACCCAAACCACCCCCCAAACGACCCCGTAGGGGGCACGAACACCTCACACGGGACCAATGTAACTTGTAGGAACTGATCGCGTAGTCCCGGGTCTCCCGGTTTGATAGTATGATGATAATTTTCAAAAATTAGCACTTAAACTTAAAAACAAGCCGTTAAAGGGTGAAAATCCAAACCACCCCCCAAACGACCCCGTAGGGGGCATGAACACCTCGCACGGGACCAATGTAACTTGTAGGAACTGACCGCGTAGTCCCGGGTCTCCCGGTCTGTGAATATGACGATAATTTGCAAAAATCAGCACTTAAACTTAAAAACAAGCCGTTAACGGGTGAAAACCAAAACCACCCCCCAAACGACCCCGTTGGGGGGCACGAACACCTCGTACGGGACCAATGTAACTTGTAGGAAGTGACCGCGTAGTCCCGGGTCTCCCGGTTTGTGAATATTATGATAATTTGCAAAAATCACACTTAGTTAAAAACAAGCCGTCAAAGGGTGAAAACCCAAACCACCCCCCAAACGACCCCGTAGGGGGCACGAACACCTCGCACGGGACCAATGTAACTTGTAGGAACTGACCGCGTAGTCATGGGTCTCCCAATCTGTGAGTATGACGATAATTTGCAAAAATCATCACTTAAACGTAAAAACAAGCCATTAAAGGGTGAAGACCCAAACCGACCCCCAAACGACCCTGTAGGGGGCACGACCACCTCGCACGGGACCAATGTAACTTGTAGGAACTGACCGCGTAGTCCCGGGTCTCCCGGTCTGTGAGTATGACGATAATTTGCAAAAATCAGCACTTAAACTTAAAAACAAGCCGTTAAAGGGTGAAAACCCAAACCACCCCCCAAACGACCCTGTAGGGGGCACGAACACCTCGCATGGGACCAATGTAACTTGTAGGAACTGAGCGCGTAGTCCCGGGTCTCCCGGTTTGAGAGTATGACGATAATTTACAAAAATCAGCACTTAAACTTAAAAACAAGCCGTCAAAGGGTGAAAACCCAAACCACCCCCCAAACGACCCCGTAGGGGGCACGAACACCTCGCACTGGACCAATGTAAGTTGTAGGAACTGACCGCGTAGTCCCGGGTCTCCCAGTGTGTGAGTATGACAATAATTTGCAAAAATCAGCACTTAAACTTAAAAACCAGCCGTTAAAGGGTAAAAACCCAAACCACCCCCCAAACGACCCCGTAGGGGGCATGAATACCTCGTACGGGACCAATGTAACTTGTAGGAACTGACCGCGTAGTCCCGGGTCTCCCGGTTTGTGAATATGACTATAATTTGCAAAAATCACACTTAGTTAAAAACAAGCCGTCAAAGGGTGAAAACCCAAACCACCCCCCAAACGACCCCGTAGGGGGCACGAACACCTCGCACGGTACCAATGTAACTTTTAGGAACTGACTGCGTAGTCTCGGGTCTCCCGGTTTGTGAGTATGACGATAATTTGCAAAAATTACACTTAGTTAAAAACAAGCCGTCAAAGGGTGAAAACCCAAACCAACCCCCAAACGACCCCGTAGGGGGCACGAACACCTCGCTTGGGACCAATGTAACTTGTAGGAACTGACCGCGTAGTCTCGGGTCTCCCGGTTTGTGAGTATGACGATACTTTGCAAAAATTACACTTAGTTAAAAACATGCCGTCAAAGGGTGAAAACCCAAACTAGCCCCCAAACGATCCCGTAGGAGGCACGAGCACATCGCACGGGACCAATGTAACTTATAGGAGCTGATCGCGTAGTCCCGGGTCTCTCGGTTTGAGAGTATGATGATAATTTGCAAAAATCATCACTTAAACTTAAAAACAAGCCGTTAAAGGGTGAAAATCCCAACCACCCCCCAAACGACCCCGTTGGTGGCACGAACACCTCGTACGGGACCAATGTAACTTGTAGGAACTTATCGCGTAGTCTCGGGTCTCTCGGTTTGAGAGTATGATGATAATTTGCAGAAATCAGCACTTAAACTTAAAAACAAGCCGTCAAAGGGTGAAAACCCAAACCACCCCCCAAACGACCCCGTAGGGGGCACGAACACCTCGCACGGGACCAATGTAACTTGTAGGAACTCACCGCGTAGTCCCGAGTCTCCCGGTTTGTGAGTATGACGATAATTTGCAAAAATCAGCCCTTAAACATAAAAACAAGCCGTTAAAGGGTGAAAACCCAAACCGCCCCCCAAACGACCCCGTAGGGGGCACGAACACCTCGCACGGGACCAATGTAACTTGTAGGAACTGATCGCATAGTCCCGAGTCTCCCGGTTTGATAGTATGACGATAATTTGAAAAAATCAGCACTTAAACTTAAAAACAAGCCGTTAAAGGGTGAGAACCCAAACGACCCCGTAGGGGGCACGAACTCCTCGCACGGGACGAATGTAACTTGTAGGAACTGACCGCGTAGTCCCTGGTCTCCCGGTTTGAGAGTATGGCGATAATTTACAAAAATCAACACTTAAACTTAAAAACAAGCCGTCAAAGGGTGAAAACCCACCCCCCCCCCCAAACGACCCCGTAGGGGGCACGGACACCTCGCACGGGACCAATGTAACTTGTAGGAAGTGACCGCGTAGTCCCGGGTCTCCCGGTCTGTGAGTATGACGATAATTTGCGAAAATCAGCACTTAAATGTAAAACTAAGCCGTTAAAGGGTGAAAATCCAAACCGCCCCCCAAACGACCCCGTAGGGGGAACGAACACCTCGCACGGGACCAATGTAACTTATAGGAACCGACCGCGTAGTCTCGGGTCTTCCGGTCTGTGAGTATGACGATAATTTTCAAAAATTAGCACTTAAACTTAAAAACAAGCCGTTAAAGGGTGAAAACCCTAACCACCCCCCAAACGACCCCGTAGGGGGCACGAACACCTCGCACGGGACCAATGTAACTTGTAGGGACTGACCGCGTAGTCCCGGGTCTCCCGGTTTGTGAATATGACTATAATTTGCAAAAATCAGCACTTAAACTTAAAAACAAGCCGTTAAAGGGTGAAAACCCAAACCACCCCCTAAACGATCTCGTTGGGGGGCACGAACACCTCGTACGGGACCAATGTAACTTGAAGGAACTGACGGCGTAGTCCCGGGTCTCCCGTTTTGTGAATATGACGATAATTTGCAAAAATCATACTTAGTTAAAAACAAGCCGTCAAAGGGTGAAAACCCCAACCACCCCCCAAATGACCCCGTAGGAGGCATGAACACCTCGCACGGGACCAATGTAACTTGTAGGAACTGACCGCGTAGTCTCGGGTCTCCCGGTTTGAGAGTATGACGATAATTTGCAAAAATCCGCACTTAAACTTAAAAACAAGCCGTTAAAGGGTGAAAACCCAAACCACCCCGTAGGGGGCACGAACACCTCGCACGGGACCAATGTAACTTGTAGGAACTGACCGCGTAGTCCTGGGTCTCCCGGTTTGAGAGTATGATGATAATTTGCAAAAATCAGTACTTAAACTTAAAAACAAGCCGTCAAAGGGTGAAAATTGAAACCACCCCCCAATCGACCCCGTAGGGGGCACGAACACCTCGTACGGGACGAATGTAACTTGTAGGAACTGACCGAGTAGTCCCAGGTCTCCCGGTCTGTGAGTATGACGATAATTTGCAAAAATTAGCACTTAAACTTAAAAACAAACCGTTAAAGGGTGAAAACACAAACCACCCCCCAAACGACCCCGTAGGGGGCACGAACACCTCGCACGGGACCAATGTAACTTGCAGGAACTGACCGCGTAGTCTCGGGTCTCCCGGTTTGTGAGTATGGCGATAATTTGCAAAAATCACACTTAGTTAAAAACATGCCGTCAAAGGGTGAAAACCCAAACCAACCCCCAAATGATCCCGTAGGAGGCACGAGCACCTCGTACGGGACCAATGTAACTAGTAGGAGCTGATCGCGTAGCCCCAGGTCTCTCGGTTTGAGAGTATGACGATAATTTGCAAAAATCATCACTTAAACTTAAAAACAAGCCGTTAAAGGGTGAAAACCCAAACCACCCCCCAAACGACCCCGTTGGTGGCACGAACACCTCGTACGGGACCAATGTAACTTGTAGGAACTGATCGCATAGTCTCGGGTCTCTCAGTTTGAGAGTATGACGATAATTTGCAAAAATCAGCACTTAAACTTAAAAACAAGCCATTAAAGGGTGAAAATCAAAACCACCCCCCAAACGACCCCGTTGGTGGCACGGACACCTCGCTCGGGACCAATGTAACTTGTAGGATCTGACCGCGTAGAATCGGGTCTCTCGGTTTGTGAATATGACGATAATTTGCAAAAATCAGCACTTAAACTTAAAAACAGGTCGTTAAAGGGTGAAAACCCAAACCACCCCCCAAACGATCCCGTAGGGGGCACGAACACCTCGCACAGGACCAATGTAACTTGTAGGAACTGACCGCGTAGTCTCGGGTCTCCCGGTTTGTGAATATGACGATAATTTGCAAAAATCACACTTAGTTAAAAACATGCCGTCAAAGGGTGAAAACCCAAACCAACCCCCAAACGACCTCGTAGGAGGCACGAACACCTCGCACGGGACCAATGTAACTTGTAGGAACTGATCGCGTAGTCCCGGGTCTCTCGGTTTGAGAGTATGACGATAATTTGCAAAAATCAGCACTAAACTTAAAAACAAGCCGTTAAAGTGTGAAAACCCAAACCACGCTCCAAACGATCCCGTAGGGGTCACGAACACCTCGCACGGGACCAATGTAACTTGTAGGAACTGACCACGTAGTCCCGGATCTCCCGGTTAATGAATATGACAATAGTTTGCAAAAATCACCCTTAGTTAAAAACATGCCGTCAAAGGGTGAAAACCCAAACCAACCCCCAAACGACCCCGTAGGAGGCACGAACACATCGCATGGGACCAATGTAACTTGTAGGAACTGATCGCGTAGTCCCGGGTCTCTCGGTTTGAGAGTATGATAATAATTTGCAAAAATCAGCACTTAAACTTAAAAACAAGCCGTTAAAGGGTGAAAACCCAAACCACCCCCAAACGATCCCGTAGGGGGCACGAACACCTCGCACGGGACCAATTTAACTTGTAAGAACTGACCGCGTAGTCCCGGATCTCCCAATTTGTGAATAGGACGATAATTGCAAAAATCAACACTTAAACTGAAAAACATGCCGTTAAAACTGAAAAACATGCCGTTAAAGGGTGAAAACCCAAACCACCCCCCAAACGACCCCGTAGGAGGCACGAACACCTCGCACGGGACCAATGTAACTTGTAGGAACTGACCGCGTAGTCCCGGGTCTCCCGGTTTGTGAGTATGACGATAATTTCCATTCATATATGTAATTTTGTTGTTTTGAGTATTTTTTTTGTAAATTATTGGGTTACTAATATCGTATCTTTTTTGTATTCTATTTTTTTTGCAGGATAACAGTTTATCGTTGGCTTTTATTCGCGTGGAACACAAAGAACTCAATGGTTTACAACAAGGGGATTTATTAATGAATCCATTTTTTTGTGTCATGACCGTACGGTCTTTTGTTGTTTTATTATTGACTTTTATGGCCAAGAGGGCTTTTGTAAGTTAATTGTTATATTTTGTGGCCGTGCGGGCTTTATGTTAGGCAGGTTTTGTATTAACAAGTTTCGGAATGTCCAGAAAATAGAGGAAACTCTGCCCAATTTTTTTTAGGCCTGTGAGCAATTAAAGACTTGTAATATTTTGAAGTTTGTATGTACATTAGTTTATTAATAACGCGCAATATTATTAATTTGTGAATTTTGTGCTTTCAAATATTTTTTTTTAATTAAAAAATTGGCACAGTTCAGAACCGTGGCAAAAGTGTATCATATTTTGGCACGGTTTTAAACTGTGCTAATTTTTTTTTAAACTATGCTGAATCTGGCACAGTTAAAAACTGTGCCAAAAGTGTGCCAGAAATATCAAATTCTGGCACGGTTTAAAAGTGTGCTAGAAGTGTTCCTATTTTGCTGAATCTGGCACAGTTAAAAACTGTGCCAAAAGTGTGCAAGAAATATCAAATTCTGGCACGGTTTGAAAGTAGGCCAGAAGTGTTCCTGTTTGGCTGATTCTGGCACACTTTTAAACCGTGCCAGAAAAAAATTCCCATTTTGGAACACCTAATTCTGGCACAGTTCAAAACCGTGCCAGATTTAATCTGGCACGATTTTAAACTGTGCCAGAATCCTGTTTTTGGTGTAGTGGAAGATGAGTTCACGGTGAGACACTTAGCCCATAAAGTGCAGAAACCAAGAAAAATATTGATGCAATACATCAAGTGTTTTTGGGAAATTGCACTAGATGTGCACGAAAATATCACATAGGCAAGGTTGTTACAGATCCGTGTAGAGGGGCTATTCGAGGAATACAAAATTCACTTGATCAATGAGACCTAAGAGGGTATTTTCAAATAACTCATGCGAGCGACAAATAATATTTCCATGATCATCAAACCAAGACCCAAAAGATGGATGGCACATATGTCATTTCCAGTTCGTAGGTTTTAAGTTTCACGACTGGCAATATAAGATGCAAGAAGTAATAAATAAAGATGGATGGATGGATGGCACATATGGTTATTTGACTAAATTGGGGTGAAATATAAGATGCAAGAAGTAATCAATAAGTAGATCTTAAAATTTATCCAGGAGCAAGGGGACCCCTCTCTCAACTGGCAAGGTCCTATAGGGAGGTTAATCAAGAGGTACACATCTAAAGTAATATTTTGAGAAGAAGATATGCGAGTACCTTTGTTCCACAGTAGACCTCCATATATTATTTCTCTAGTAAATGGAATTAGTTTTCCAAGAGTGCTTCTAGATGGAGGGGTATTAATAAATATCATGCCCATTAGCACACTATACGAGACTGGAATTTTTTTGGGAAAAAATTATGCATGTACCACTCTTGGTCTTTGGATTTGATAACCCGGGAATGCAGTCACTTAGTTATGTCAATATGGGGATTAAGTTGGGAAACTCCACATCCCACATTAAATTTCATTTCCTTAACGCCATCACAAGTTACTAACTTATGATAAGTCGGGTGTGGATGCACATGCATGGAACTATGTTGTCAATATTCCACCAATGGGAAAAAACCAATATACATGGGATGGAGATTGGTATTAAAGACATGAAAAGACCATTCTCAGTAGAAGAGGCCTAATTAGTTAATGTGGTATTACACACAGAACTAGATGAGGATACTATATACTTAATAAAAGGAGCGTAGGAATCTCGTGTGGCCCAAGAAAAAGTTAAGTTCTGAAAACGATAGGAACCCCAATTTTAAATTTTTAAATAAGAATTTTCGAAAAGTGAGGAATATGATGGTTCAAACACAACACATACAACTTACAAATTTTAATTTCTTAAAAATTGAAATTAAACTAATCTAAAAGTGAAATCAAAATAATCAACTAATAAATATTCACTTTAAAAAAATTAACTCAATTCAAGTCCTAAAATTTGCGTACACAAATTAATTCATTTTTGCAAATTAGGCCAAATCAAATTTTACCAAATTAAATTATCTTAATGACATGAATTAAGTTAATCCAAATTTCATCCACATTAATTTATGCACCAAATTAAACAAAAGTAGTGAATTAAACCTTCTTTTATCTTTTAGTCCTAAGCATGCATTCTAGATGATTTGCAAGATAAAATAAATTGACAACCACTAGGCCGTGATGTACGAGAAAAACCCAAATGGGAAAATCCTCGGACGGCCATAGCCTTAAGTCCACTAAGTACGGAATTTAACAAATACAAGACAAATGACTTGCACAACTCGACTGCACTCCTTCAAGTCCTTGACGTGCCTTCTTATACCATACTCTGCTTAGCCAACAATTCTAAAAATCCAGCGGAACCTTGGAATCCACCAATGAGACCTTTGGACAACCGTCAACTCGCACCCGAAGCCTTTCCATGAGTAGGAACACCGCAGTAACAAACTAGTCTTCTTCTTTAAGGGATGTAAATGTAAACTCAAATAACTCTTCAAACGGTAGAGTAGAACCCAGTGCGAAACATAACTTCAAACAAGATATATGTATGTAGAGATACTTGGATTTACCAAACTAAACTACGGGTGTATATAAACATGTGTTAGAAGAAAAAATTTCTATTGAAATTTAACACATGAAAACTATGACTTTTGATTGGAAGAATTTTGTTCTCAAAAGATCTCTAAGAATGTTCAAAAGTCATTGTCAAAAATCTGGTCCCGAAGTTGATAAAAACTATCAAAAAGTAATGAGACAAAATAGTGGAAAATGCCAAAAACCGTTCCCTCCTGAAATCTCTTTCGAATGACCTTTTTAATGACAAGTTAGTGTCCAAAAGGGGAACTCGTTGGCAAAACTTGTTTGAACGACATTCTCGTTCGAATGATAATTTCGAACGAAAAGTCAGAATATGCATTTTTCATTTGAAGCACATAAAAATTTATTTTAACTAAAATTACACCTATTAAAAATTATTCCAAGTCTCCTACATATATATAATGTGCATTAATACCTTTTAGAGACAATGGAATACAGTGATGTTGAGGACGCATAAACGAGGCACAAGAAACCGATAATTGGTGTCCACTTGAAATGTTGGCCGCTACGTCTTCAACTTTACGTGTTATAGGCTTGAAGGATACACATGAACACTATCCTATGACTCAAATGTTTTTGTCTGTAATTGATCCAAAACTATAAATGAGTCAATTGAAAATTTGTGTCCTTACAAATCTTCCCCTTTGGCTCTTCAGGGACAAAAACCAAACAAAAATCCTAAAGGGCCGTCAACCTCAACTAGACTAAAAAAAAACCCACCCAAACTGAAAATACAACAATGCTTGACTCAAACCACTTATGACCGCTTTGCCACTTTAAATAGATTCCGCTACAAAAATTACTGTACACTTAAGCAACCCGTTAAACACATAGGGAATATCAAAGTATTAAATGCACTGAAAATAGATACTCCCCCTACATTAATTCTCCTCTTTTTATCTAACAAATACATACTTAGAAAGATGTCTTTCCCTAAGTTACATCTCCTAAACTAAAGGTTTAGAAACCACTTCTCCCCTTTTTTGTTCAGGAATAGAAAAGGTGATAGAATTAATTAAATAATCAATCCTCCCCTAATTTAACTAAGTACCATTTCTCCCCCTAAAAACTACACAAGGGATATAAGTATGGTAAAACAAGTAAACAAGATGGTGCATAAGGTGATAAGAGCATTAAGGAACATGGAAAATAACTAATCCATACAAATATTAATGGATACCGACTATGATATGACAAAAATGAAACCAATTTGAAAAAATAAGACACTAAGCATAATATCAAACAAAATACGCAACAAAATAGATACCAATTATGAATTAGAAGCATGAATGGACTATCAATCAAGGCAAGACTCAAAGCCAAAAAGATACCACACATGACACAAAATACTTTAAGCTTTTCACAATAAAATATAAACACACACAATAAAGTACACCAACGCACACGCACATATACATAGGTATAAACACCACACATGACACAAAATACTTTAAGCTTTTCACACTCGTATGGAAAAAATGTGTCTAAATACATGTGGTAAACGGAAGTGTAGGGGTGTGAACTAGTAACAATTAAATTTCGATCCAATCACTTAAAATATGTTCACGAAGTTCTCATTTGATTGCAAATTTTTTATCACGTTTAGATATAGCCTCATGTGACAATATAAACTGAACTCAATGAACAATCATATACAATGCACACAAGCCTAAAATTTTGATGATTCTACAAATCAATAGAGTCATGATAATAAAAGCTTAACTAGAATACAAAGTCATTATGTAAACCTATTAATATATTTAACCTAACTCCTCACAATTTTTCTTTTTGTTTTTCTTTTGAATATATTAACTAAACTGTTTTTGGCCTTGGCAAATATTTTTTTGAATGCCACATTTTTAAGGCCAAAAATTCAATGGTGTCTTTCACACAAAGTAATTTTGACTTTCGCAGTCCGATTTCATTGATAATGAATCAACACCAGATATACATATTTTTCAATTTTTAGATCCGGGAAATGCTTATTACATGCACAAATCCTCCATAGTCATAGCAAAATGTAAATGACTAAATTGATGGGAGAACATCTCACTTAACTCAAATATACATGTGACGATTAAATTTCAAGTGAGCTCATGCATGTGTGAATTGAGGAATATAAAAATAGAATCCATTAAGATACACAAAATACAACTACTCCATGCATACATGACAAGAGACATTTTAAGGATTGTCAATCTAAACCAAAAGTTCTAGGCACATGGAAGTGAAAAGGAAAGGATTCAAACACAGGTATATGCCACATAAAGTGTGTTAAACTAAAATACACAAAAAAATCGTTTTGAGTTTTTTGAAATTTTTTAACCAAACACATAAAAGTATTTACTCAAAAGACAAACAAAAATTACTTGTATTTTCCATAAAGCCTAAATTACTAGAAAGGTAAACCACAAATGATAAACAAATTCTTTTTGTATTTTTCAGTTAATGCAACTAAAATCAAAGAAATATAATACAATAGATAAACAAAAATCATAATTCTAGCATGAGATATGTGATAAAGCAATGACTATAAAATGATAAACATGCATATAACTAGTAAGGATATATGATATAAATCACAAAAATCTAGAGTATGCAAACAAATAACACATTCAACCTTTAGATTTTGCAAGGGAGGTATCGTGTGAGAGTAAATTGAGAATAAAAAATCTTCTTTTGTAAAGCAACAAAGTCGGATCTCCTAACCCAAACTAATGAAGATTGACACTTTCGGGACTTTGGTATCTTGGCTACCTCGGTTACCTTACGTTTGGATTTCCTATAAATTCTTTTAACATCAAAACAAAACTTCTTAAGATAACCTTTCGACCACAATGTGAGCAAGAAAAGACTCGTCAAAAATTAGTACCTAAGGATTGACCTCTAGAAGTATTCGTAGGTGATTCTCTCAAAACATTGGTTTTAGATTTATTAGTGGAATTGTTATAAGAATCGAAGCCTAAACCACAAGTGCCTTTTTTTTATTTAGACCGTGCCAAAGATTTTATCGAGTTTTTAGGACCTACACTCCACATCCAATTTAACCTTACTACAGTCTTTCAATTGTTTTTCTAATTCTAAAATTCTAGACTCTAGCAAAACATTCCACTTTAAACATAAGAAGCTCCTTTTTCATTGATTCCATCAACCCTCTAAGGCTATCTCTCTCGCCTTCTACATATTCAAGCTTCTCGCAAAGAGCTCTCTCATGTTTCCTAAGGTCGTTAACTAATGCACTCTCATCAACGACCTTAGCATACTCCCTTAAACTGACTTCCAACTTCAAATTTGTTCTTTTTAATTTAATAGATTCTTCATATAATTCTCTAAATGAAAATTGAAGTTCACTCTCATCAACCTCTTCATCACTTTCACTCTTTCTCTCTTCTCCACTATCACTACCATCATCTTTTTGGAATGTACAAATAAAGGCCTTGGAAGCGTCATGTTTTAGGTGCCATCGTCAGACACTATCTCACACTTAATACATAACTAGCCATCAATGCTGAGAGTGCAGCTACAGCGGAAATATTGCGACTTCTCAAATAAAAAACCAATTTTAATTAAACCCAAATTTTAGTTAAAACCTAAGACATGCATCTAGATGATTTATCACATAAAATATAGCATGCAGGATAAAAACAAACAATTTCAGGAAAAAATCCCCAAAGGGGCAAAACCTTTTATTTCACTATAATTTGTAAGAGAACGACTTAAAATCGGATTACAATGAAATACAGTTTGACTAAGAATTACCCTCAGGTATCGGATTCTGTAGTCGGCGGCTGGAAATATCCCTTTCCAGGAGGGCAGCAATGAATCCACACGCAGCGAACCCACATGAACCTCAGTCCAATCAACAAAGGAAGAACCGCAGCACTCCTCAATGACACGCAACCATGAAACTTTGTAGAGACTCCCTCAGCAATGACACGCAGCCCTCGGTTGCAAAGATCTCTCCACAAAGATGAACAACAACAAAGTTTGTGTTCTAGGGTTCCAAAAGATTCACAAAAGTAATTGGGATTTTTGGTGTGAATCAAAAAGATGTTTTGCACATCAAAAAGGTGAAGACTTAGAGTATTTAGGACTCTGAAAATCGTCTTGAAAAGTCTTGAAAAATAACTCCCCGAAGTTGGCTTTAAATAGAAAAACTTTGAGCCAAAAAAATCTGCAGCGAATCTGGCCGAATGTATCCCAGTCGGACCGGTCCGGCTTGGGGGCGGATCGGTCCGACCTCGGATCGGTTCTTTTAAATTTTCGCTTCTTCGGTTCGCAATCGGTCCGAGGTATACTGGATCTGCAGCAAGCGGATCAGTCCGATTGAGAGGCAGACCGGTCCGGTAGGGGGCGGACCGGTCCGGTTTTCCCAGAAAAATAAAATCCTTTAAAAAGCCTCATTTTGCTTGAAAAAACTTACTTCTTATTTTTATAAAAAACATTTTATAAAAATTTCCCAATACTAAATATGAACTTTAAGGAACGTAAAAACAAAATTTTACCAAGTTCATTCTTGCAGAGGCTATGATGTTGAAGATTCTTTGATATTCGGATCCGTTGATGTAGATGCGATCTTGAGTTTCTTCAACGGTGTAACGGCGTACGACATACAAATTGATAATGGACAAAAATGTCCTTACAAATGCGGTAAAGTTTTGCTCAATGGGGGAATTCGGTCCCTCTTCCTTATCACTATCACTAAGGGTGGCATTGTATGAAATATGTTGCTTACCCTCTCTCCTTAGTTTAGTGGGGCATTCAAAAGCCCTATGTCCATACCCTTCACAACCAAAGGACCTATTTGACTCGTCCCTATTAATATTTTCATTATACGATTTAGGGATCTTTTCGGCTCATGTTTAGAATTTTCAAATTTCTTAAAATAATTTTTAAACTTGTCTTTATTAAATTTAGGCAATTTTTGAAATTTCCTAGTAAACATAGCCATGTCCTCCGAGTCACTATCACTCTCATCAACAATAACTTGTTTTTCCTCCTTTGGGGGTTTCAAAGCAATGACCTTATCTATATTCTTTTCATTTTTGGAGGGAAACATATCTAGCTCCTAGGTTTGCAAATCACCTACTAATTCCTCAAGTTTGGTAGAGCGCAAGGTGGGTAAAGAATTTAAAATGGTCACTTTATAGATAAATAAATCGGGTAGGGACCTTAAAATTTTCATTACTTCTCGGTCCTCGGGTATTTTCTCTCCCAAATTGAATGATGAATTAACTCTCTAAAAAAGTCTAGCATAAAATTCATTAAAGGTTTCATTCTCAAGTATTTTGATGGTTTGAAATTGAGTGGTGAAGTTTGGGATTTTCGAAGCCTTAACCGCACTAGTTCGCTCGTGAGTGAGTTGTAAAATATCCCAAGCTTCTTTAGATGTTTCACATGTCATGATACGTCTGAATTCATCCGGTGTGACTGCTCTAAATAAAGCATTAGACCTCGGGAATTAAAGTTAGCAGGTTTAAATTCATTATCACTCCATCTATCTATGGGTTTGGGAACACGCTCATTTCTATCAAACATGTGGGTGGGGACCACCCGTTAACAACAGATAACAAAACCCTCTCATCGATAGATTTTTGTGCTGATTTCATACGCGCTTTTCAATACGCATAATTGGAACCATCGTAAACAGGAAATTTTGAAAATGGGAAAAATTCCATTTTTTAACAAAAAAATATTTAAAAAGGACCTTAACACAATAAATTAGCATTCCGGCTCTAATACCACTTGAAAACGATAGGAACCCCAATTTTAATTTTTTAAGTAAGCATTTCCTAAAAGTTCGGAATAGGATCGTTCAAACCCAACACACACAACTTACAAATTTTAATTTCTTACAAATTGAAATTAAACTAATCTAAAAGTGACATCAAAATAATCAACTAACAAATATTCACTTTAAACAAATTAACTCAATTCAAGTCCTAAAATTTGCCTACACAAATTAATTCATTTTTGAAAATTAGGCCAAACCAAATTTCACCAAATTAAATTATCTTAATGACATGAATTAAGTTAATCTAAATTGCACCCAAATTAATTTATGCACCAATTTAAACAAGAGTAGTGAATTAAACCATATTTTATCTTTTAGTCCTAAGCATGCGTTTTACTTGATTAGCAAGATAAAGTAAATTCACAACCACTACGCTGTGATGTACGAGAAAAACCCAAATGGAAAAAACCTCAGACAACCCTAGCCTTAAGTCCACTAAGTACGAAAATTTTCAAATACAAGATAGATGACTTACACAACTTAACTCTACTCCTTCAAGACCCCGACGAGTCTTCTTGTACCAAACTCTTCTTAGTTAGAAAATTTGGAACTCCATCAGAACCTTGGAATCCACCAATGAGGCCTTTGGACAACCGTTAACCCATACCCGAAGCCTTTATCCGAGTGGGAATATCGTAGTAACAAACAAGTCTTCTTCTTCAAGGGATGTAGAAGTAAACCCAAATAACTCTTCAAATAGTAGAGTAGAACTCGGTGCCAAACATAACTCAAAGCAAGATATATGTATGTAGAGATACTTGGACTCATCAAACTAAACTATGGGTGTATAAACATGTGTTTGAAGAAAAAAATTCTATTGAAATTTAACACATGAAAACCATACCTTTTGGTTTGAATAATTTTTTCTCAAAAGCTCTTTAAGAATATTCAAAAGTCATTGTCAAAAATCTGGTCTCTAAGTTGATAAAAACTGTCAAAAAGTAATGGGACAAAACACAGGGAAAACTGCCAAAAACTGTTCCCTCTTGAAATCTATTTTGAAAGACTTTTTCGTTCGAACGACATTTCGTTCGAACGACCTTTCTAACGAAAAGTCAGTGTTCAAAAAGGGAAACTCGTTGGAAAAACTTATTCAAACGACATTCTCGTTCGAACGACAATTTCGAACGAAAAGTCAGAATATGCATTTTTCATTTTAAGCTCATAAAAATTTATTTTAACTAAAATTACACCCATTAAAAATTATTCCAAGTCTCCTACATATATATAATGTACATTCATACCTTTTGGATACAATGGAATATAGTGATGTTGATGGCGCATAAATGAGGCACAAGAAATCGGCAATTGGTGCCCACTTGAAATGCTGGACGCTACGTCTTCAACTTTACGTATCATAGGTTTAAAGGATACACATGAACACTATCCTATGACTAAAATGTTTTTTTATCCAGAATTGAGCCAAAACTACAAAGGACTCAATTAGAAATTTGTGTCCTTACAAGTTCAAGAAATCAATACATTAGATATTAGGCCCACGACCGGCTGCCTCTTAGAGAAAAGAAAAGGAAAAGAGAAAGTTTAAAGAGGAAGTAAGAGTAACGTGAACTTGCAAGAAGATTGTTTTCCTAATGGTAAAGTAATCTACCGCTTAAACTTTAAATAATCTTTCTCTATCTCTCTCTCTCTCTCTCTCTCTCTAACACACACACACACACACACACATACACATATGTTAACCGTAATTAGTGTTTGCATGGATGCCTCCACATGATGATCCAATACGACCAGATATTCATAATGTTTGGCAAAAATATTTCCCTTCTGTAAGGGCCTCGTCAACTAAGGAGGAAGAGGTAACGATGAAGCCTCCATCTTTGTTTAAAGGAGAACCTGCAGTGTTATTTTCGAAAGAAGATACAGAAAATTTGGGTCGACCTTTCAAGCATGCTTTGGTAGGAAAATTCTCCCATAGAAGACCATCAATGGAAATGATAAGGACGAAATTTCAAACTTTTTCATTAAAGACTACATATACTATTGGTTTGATAGACCAAAGACACGTATTAATTAGATTGAACTATGAAGAAAAATTCTCTAGAATGTGGTTGAGACAGTCTTGGTACATTGGAAAATTCAGTAAGAGGATATTTAAATGGACCACAGATATTGAAAGTAGCATATGCCCTATTTAGATTTCCTGTCTCCATTTCCTAATTCATTTATTTTTTTAAAACAACTCTTTACTTGATTGACCAATTAATTGGAAAGACTTTGAAACTTGATTCATAAACAATGGAGATCAATAGAACAAGTCTTGCTAGGGTTTGTGTAGAAATGGATGTTACCAAGAAGATATCAAGGAGACTTTGGATAGGATGTGGGGAAAATGGTTTTTTGCAGGAAGTAGCAGTGGAAGACTTGCCAAAATGTTGACAAAGCTGTTTTAAAAAAGGACATGGAGATGAGACATGTATTTTTAATAATAAAATCAAAGAAATAGCATCATCGAAAGAATATGTTGCAGTAGTTAAAGAGCAAACAATAAATCGTGAAAAAAAATAAGGCCAAGGCAGTTCAAGAGAAGAATATGGAACTAGTCATTATTAATCCCAATCAAAATGTTGGGTAACCAATAAATCAAGAGAATAATTTGACCAATGAAAATCAGGAGAAGAATAAAGAACTAAACATAGGAAATTCCAATCAAGGAGGGAAGACCAAATAAAGAAGTTGTTAAAAGTGATGGAGCAATTCATATTCAATCAATTTATTAAAAGAAAGTTTTCAAGATGGTTGAGAAAGAACATAAGTTAGATATAGATCAATATGTAGAAATAACTGATGTTTTGGATGAATAATGTGAAAAAGATATTACTGCATACTCATAAAAGAAAAATATTCAACCAATCAGTTAATTATCAATGAAGAGTTAAAAAGAAAAAAGCCAAGAAGATCCAAGATTTCATATATGGAATAAATAATGACGACTTTTACAGAGAGGATACAATAGATGATCAAAGTTCTCTAATACCTAGAGGAACTTAATTGTTAGAATATGACCAAAAGAAGGCTTTGCAAAAGATGTATTTATAAGATGGAGATGAAGAATTGAGTACCAGACTCCTTTAATTGAAGAATTACAAGTTTTTTCAAATTATTTAGAGAATAAGATATGAAAATAGAAAGATAAGAAGGTAGACATAGAAGTTATAGAGAAGTTTCCAAGCAATATGATGTTAAGTAAAGGAGGAAAGGAGGGGAATAAACAAGATCCTATGTATTCTAGACATATAAGATCGCAAGCCAAAGGTATTAATCAATAAAATAACTCGAAGTCTTAATGTTAAAAGCATGGGGTAATGAAATATATAACATAGCAGTAGAGGATTTTAATCAGGCAATTGAAGACAGTGGCTTAAGAGACTTGGGGTATTAAGGGTCCAAATTCACTTGGATCAATAATACAGTGGAAGAAGATCTTATAATGGCTAGATTAGATAGATGCTTGTTCAATCACTAATGGGACATGAATTTCCCTGTCTCTACCCAAAAGAATTTAAACAAAACAGCTTCTAATCATGCTCTAATGCTGATTTCTGTCAAGATCGAGATGGATGAAGTTCATAATATGTTTAAATTTCTAAATTTATGGAGTTCTCGTGATTCTTTCATACATATTATTGTGGAATCTTAGAGGGGAGAAACAAATTTAACATGTATGAGGAATTTTTCATTAAGACTTCAAAGACTTAAAGGAGTCTTAAGAAGTTGGAGTAAGGAGAAGTCTAAAAATATTGATAAAGGAGGATTATATTATGAAGATGGAGATTATGTATGAGCAAGACAAATAAGAATCAAATAGGTGTGCAATTAACAAAGCTAAAGCTAGACTTTTATCATCCCTACAAATAGAAGAAGTGTATTGGTAACAAAAATCACCCATTAAATGGCTTCAGTTGGGAGACTCTAACAACAAATTCTTTCATGAAAGTGCTAAATCCAAATCTGATAAGTTTATGATTCATGAGATTAAAGATGATAGTGGGAGGTTAATTGAGGATAAGCAAGGCATTTCAAATTGTGTAGTACAATGCTTTGAGAATCTTTTAACATTACAGTAGAATCTAATTGAAGATTTCAAATATGAATTAATCCCTAATCTTATTTCCCGTGAATTAAATCAAGATCTAGATTGCTACTAAAGGGGAAGTTCTTGAAGCAGTTCAATAATTGAGTAAAGACTCTTCACCAGGTCTAGATGGATTCGGAGGGCATTTTTATAGAGTTTGCTGGAGCATTATTAAAGAGGATTTACTTGAAGCCATAAATAGTTTCTTTACTGGAAGAAAGGTGCCTAAATTTTGGTCCAGTGCTTCTATAGTGCTATTGCCTAAAGTGAATTTTCCTAAAACTTGTGATGAATTAAAACCTATAAGTCTATGCAATTTTAGTTATAAGATTTTATCTAAGATCTTATGCACTAAAGTTGCAAAAATTATTACGTTAATTATATCTTCCAACTAAAATGGTTTTATTCAAGGATGATCTATTTAAGATAATGTGTTACTGGCCAAAGAAATGGTCCATAACTTAGGAAAGAAATGTCATGGAGGCATGCCATATGCTTGCCGCTATTAATCCTCCATAATTGGTGATTAAAAGAATTCATATAATACTGAATAAGTTTTTATGGGGTGGTAATGAAGAGTAAGGGTGGAAGTTATCAATGGAAGAAGTGGGAATTTCTATGCAAGGATCATAAAGAATGAGGTTCGGGGTTTACACATTTTGGAAAGCTTGCCAAGGCAGCTAGTATGGAAATGTTTTACAAATATAAAATAGAAGATTCATTGTGGGCTAAATCCATAGATAAGAGGTATAGGAAATGGAAAAATAACTCTATGTGGGGATCTCAATCTTGGAAACAAATGTTAGCAGTGAAAGAAGATTGTATAAAGAAGATGGAAGTCATAGACGAGCAGTTTTTTTGAAAGGGTGAAAATACAGGAAATTTTACTTTAACCTCTACGTATGAAAGCCTAAAGAATCATTCTCCTATCTCGTTGGTTCAGAGCTATATATGGGATGCTAATATTTCAAAGAAAATTTCTATTATCATGTGGAGATTGATCAATAATTGTCTTCCTTTAGATGATAATATCAAGCAGGTGGGGATTAAAATGTACTCAAGGGGCCATATTTGTAAAGAAATGTGAAGAAACCACGAACCATTTATTCTTTAACTATCCTTTAGTCTATCAAATATGTCGTTTTCTCCAAACTAATGGGAATATAAGTGAATAGGAATAATATGGCTGCAATGCTCATTAGTTGGTGGTTGAAAGTAGGGGAAAACGACTTTTAAAATTCTTGGGAAAGTCCATTCCACAAGTTATTGTTTGGGAGGTATGGAAAGCAAGTAATAAAGTTTTCATGAAGGGATCAAATTCAATTACTAGATGATTCAAAATCAAATTGTTGAAATGATCTCTAATTTATGTAAAGGTCAATTATTTCATAGTAGAGGCTCTTATTTTACTAAAGGCATCTAGGATTTATTTGGTTTAGAAATTAAAGCAAAAAAAATCAAATATATCCGAATCAAATGGATTTTCCCAAATGAGAAAAAGTTAAAGATGAATATTGATGGGGCTTCTAAAGGCAATCTAGGGAAAGTAGACATGGGAGGCATAATCAGAGATGGCAAAAGGAAGATGGTTATAGAT
The DNA here is from genome assembly GCA_949130495.1 of Sambucus nigra. NCBI lineage: Eukaryota > Viridiplantae > Streptophyta > Magnoliopsida > Dipsacales > Adoxaceae > Sambucus > Sambucus nigra. The sequence goes on from OX422208.1 coordinate 289,105,269, forward strand.
TATCCTATTTCTATGGAGTTGAAAAGTTTAAGCTTTGGTATCAAATTATACTTAAAGATGAAAATTCAAGAGATATGCATAGAGTCTGACTTTGAGTTTGTTGTAAATTTGATCAATAAGTTATAGAACATAAAAGATTATTTCAGTCTTGAAAGGAATTAAAATTTTGATAAAGCATTGTTATAGAGAAGCCAATATGGTTACAAACAGGTTAGCCAACATTAGAGCAGAGGTTAATGGGTCTCAGCTTTTTTTTTAAAAATGTTTCAGATTTTCCAAGGCTAGGAAAAGGAGCTTATAAGCTGGATATAATTCAATGTCAATACATTAGAGTTATTCACAGGTAACTACAATTATAATGGGGTTATTATAAAACCATATATTTCTTTATTTTCTTTAAAATCTACCACTTATAACGGTCAGAGCGGACAATATTTTGAGAAGAAAGCATCGACCCAGCACTAAAATGTTTTGTTATTGATGAATCTCATATAGTTAAAAACGTTGAAGAGCCAAGGAAAGTGCTAGAATGCATGCAGGATAAACAGCGGGAACAACTCCAAAATCTTCAGGAGATAAACTTAGGAATGGAAGGTGGTGATGAGAGACCTATCTTCATTTCTAAGGTTCTAAGTCCTAAGCAGCGAGATGAGATCATTGCCCTGCTCAAAGAATTTACCGATGTATTTGCATTGAAGTATAGAGAGATGCTAGAGATAGATCCAGAAGTAAACTTTCATATGTTAAATGTTTAGCCTAATCCTTTGCCTAGGAGACAGGCCATGCGAACCTATAAGGTTAAGTTATATTTGAAGACTAAAGCGAAGGTAGAGAATCTATTCATAGATGGGTTCATCAAGATAATTTGATATCAAGTATGGATATGAAGAATCATACCCGAGGCAAAGAAATATAAGAAGCAAATATAGATCTCTATGAATTTCAGAGATCTGAACTGCGCTTTCCCAAAGGATGATTTTTCGCTACATAGTATTGAAAGTTTAGTGGATGACACCCCTGGTCATTAAATGTATAGTTTCATTGATGGGTATGTGGTCTACATTCAAATTTGAATAGATCCGACAAACGTGGAGAAGATAACTTTTTGAACCCCTCTAGGTAATTTCCACTACACTATCATGCCTTTTAGGATAAAGAATGAGGGAACAACTTATCAAAGACCACGTTGGCCATATTTCATGGTTTATTAGAATTATGTGTAGATGATTTGGTGGTTAAGTCAAAGAAATAGAGAAATCACGTCAAGGATCTTAGAAGAAACTTTGAGAGATATCGGAAGTACAAGATGAGGATAAATTCCTCTAAATGTGCTTTTGGAGTTACTATGGGGAAGTTCTTGAAATTCATCGTAAATAGACAGGGAGTACATCGAAAGAGTTAAAGGCAACTCTAGAGTTTCTTAGGAAAGGTCTCTTATTTGAGAAGGTCCATACAAGTTTTAGCGGAAGTCACTTACCTCTTTGTGCCACTCATGAAAAATAAAGCGAAGTGGGTGTGGGGAGATAAATAGAAAAATTCATCCGATAGGGTGAAGGAAATATTGATTTACCCTTCAATAATGATTGACTCGTATCGAATATTGCATTTAATTACCCTCGAACCTATGCATTTTAGCCCCGTCGGGTACCGTAACTGCAATAATTATGCTCGATAACCAGACAACCTCTTTTTTATATGCTAACATGTTATTTGAGGTATTATTGAACTTTTATAGGTGTTACGGTGCTTAGTATGAAGTTTGAGTGCGTTCTGGTTAAGTTTTGTCGCGATTCGCACGTTCGTTGGCGTTTCAGTAATTTTACACTTTGGGATTTTTGCACGAAGTCTTCACAAAAGTTGTAGCCCCCGGGCCAAGCTTCACGTGGCCATGAACGTTGCTCAAATCGGAGTCCGAACGAAAGAAACAAGGACCATTAATCGGAAAGAATTATAAGAGATTCATTAACAATTTAATTAATTACCCTTGTGTCCCTTTTCTTCTTTAATAACAAATCCTATAATTCCATCTATGTCCCTAAAATGTTTTTTGCGGCAAATAGAATGGCGATTTGGGTTTTGGCTTGGGTTTTGCTCGGGTTTTGGGTCCGTCCCAAGTTGATGACTTTGGTCCGAAATTGAAGCTCGATTTTGGTTCACACATGCAAATGGTTCTCTTTGGCCATGTTTGGAGCTTTTGGCCATTAATGGAGATTTGAGTTGTTGGATGTTGTTGGTTTCTTTTGGAGCTTGGTCTCGGCTTTAAATGGGCACAAAAATGGTGGACATGGGTATTGGGTCTCACACGAAATGGTGGCTCTCGGCTTTACATGGTGGATTTTATGCGAAGTGGGTCTTGAGTTTTGGGGTGCCATTGTTGCGATTATGGGTTTGTCCAGCATCCGCGGTTGACCAAAAAAATTGTTTTTGCCTTGGTTGTGATACAGTGTTGCCCTCACATTTTACGTGGTCAACCGGGTTGTTCGCGGTCGACCGGTGTTCTGTTTCCACCGCCCTCTTTTCTATTTTCTTTTTCCTTTTTTTATTCTTTTCTTTTAACTTACTATAAATAGAGGTTTGGTTTTATTTGTAAAAGATATATTAGTTTTATCTCTTTTTTAGTTTTGTAACCTTGGTTTAGTGAGATATTGAGGATATTTGTGGAGACCACCCCTCTCCCCCATTTGTGTTGTAGTTTGACACCCATTAATGTAGGTGGATATTTTTTCTTTCCTTATTCATTTATTTCCATGCTTTGAATTTAATTTCTTGCCTAAATTTATTGTGTGTCCTAGTTTAATTTAGTGTTCCTTTAATTAATTAGTGAATTTATTTAATGCTTTTAATCATGCGTAGTGGACAATTTAAATTAGGGTGCGATTAATGGAACTCACGTAGGGTTGATTTGTTGCTTCGCTTTGGTGATGGAGATTTACGTATTTATTTCGAGTACGTTGTTCTAGTTTTTACGCCTAGGAAATTTAACGGGGTATATCATGTATGCACCATAATTATGACCTTGCGTGCGTAAGTTTCGGGGTATTTGTTGACGCCAAAATCATATTAGTCCTTTATGCGAATTTAGGGGTGTGACAATTCTTAATTTAATTAATTGACGAAACGAGACGCAATCTTAATAATTCATCAACCCATGTAACCATTTTATACTAATTAACTCGGATGAGAGATATTCGACACAACCTGTAGTTTTTATTCTCTTTGTTAATCATAGTTTAATTTACACTCGCCTAGATTCATCTTTTCCTTTATTTATCTTTTATTTTGTTAGTAATTATCTTTTACACTTTTATTTTTGAAGTAATAAATCCATTAAATTCTAGCAACTCGTCTCTGTGGATTTTCGATACCCGGACTTGGCCGCTATACTCCCTTTTTGAGTGTAGTCATAAGTTTAGGTATTTGTATTAAGGCGGTGAATAGAAAACAATGATCCCACAAAAAATGGGCATGCCTTTGCTGCTATACCTCATTCCTATCGAGAGGTCCATAGGGTACTTTCTTGCTCAGGAGAAGGTAAGAGTTGAGTGGTCTATATACTACCTGTCTCGATTAATTTTAGGAATATAATCCATATATATGAACATATAAAGGCATTGTTTATCTTTCATTTTTCTAGCACAAAAGTTGAGACATTAATTACTCTCATTCATGGTTCATATTGTCACTAAGTATGACCCTATCAAGTATCTTCTGGCACGAACTCTCTTGGTGGGGCGAGTGGACATGTGGTTTCTCAGACTTTCTGAGTATAATCTGGAGTGTGTTTCTCTAAAATCTATTAAGAGTCAAGTTATGGCTTACCTACTAGCCAATTTCCCGAGTTAGGATTTTGACCCCCCCCCCCCCCCCCCCCCCCCCGTGAAGAGCTAACAGGAGACAACTTCCAAGCATATTTGGCCAAAGAAATGGAGGAAGGGAAAATGGATTTTGATGGCTCGTGATAAAACATGCTAATCTCAGTAGAGATTTACCCTAGGGAAATGAATAAACATCCAAATGTTTTGGCAAAAATTAGAAATGGAGGAACCTAAAGCCACTGTCATCATCAGATGGAGAACGATAATGACAACAATGCGGTCTTTATTTCAGAGTGAAGATCCTAAAGGATGGAGGTTCCCAATCATAAAATAATTGGATATGTGTGAAGGAAAGATGAAGTTTTCATTATTAGTCAAATTCCACATGTTATATGGCACGCTTTACTTAAAAAGTCAGGGTGGTTTCTTGACAAGGTGTGTAGGGGAAGAGGAAGCTGGAGAAAAATTAGAAGCAAAGCATAAAGGCATTGCGAGGATCAATTATATGATCAACTAATGACCTTGGGTACCCACTAGCCAATAATAGAGTCTAACTCTTTCAGTTTTATAAAAAAGTGTAGAGCATGACAAATCCATGGCAATATGGTTCCTGCCCCCTCGGTAAGTTTAGAAAGTTTAGTTATTCCTTACCCATTCCACACTTAGGCATTTGATTTGGTAGGAAAAATTAACCCAACCTCTCAGGGGAAAGATTTCATTATGGATTCCACGGAACTGTATACTAAATGGTCAGAAATGATTCCTTTAAGAAGGGCTAGTACTCAGGTGGTGAAGGAGTTCCTTTGAAAATATATAATATGCTGGTTTGGCATTCCAAAGGTCATCCTCACAGATAATATAAAGAAGTTTGTGTGTAAAGAATGGGTTTGCTCATGTATAAGTATAAAATAATTCATAACATTTTGACTACCTGTTATCCTAAAAGGAACGGTCAAGCAGAAGCCACCAACAAAACAATGATCAATATTTTGAAAAAGATGTTGGAAGATCTGCTAGAAGATTGGAGTGATAAATTTCCATGGGACTTATCGGCTTACAGGACCTTAAAAAGGAAACAAACTGGCTCTATCTCACTCTATATATTCTATGGTACAAAGGTTGTACTACCAGTAGATTTGGATATGCATTTAGCATGAGTGGCCCTAAGGCATAATCTGGTGCCAGACTCGAGACATATACAGTTGGAGGCTTTGGATGACCATTGTGATAAAGATACCGAAAACTTTAAAGTTTACCTACAATAGCTATTTAGTACTTATGAGAATTGAGTTAATCTTAGAGAATTTCAAGTAGGGGACTTAGTTTTGTGAGCGCTCACTCATCAACTAAGAAGAATGTTAGCCTTTAAGTTAAAACCTAACGAGGATGGTCCATTCATGGTGTGAGGAGTAGGGAGATCGAGATATTGCCATATCTCAGCACCTGAAGATGGGTGCATTCAATCGATTAATTTCAAATGGCCTAAGAAGTATTATGCCCAAGTTACCCTAAATCATTTTTTAATAGTTCATTCTGGAAAGAGAAGCCCATCAACCAAAAAGAAAGACTGTGGACAACATCCTATTCTAATAGCACACTAAAAAAATATATTACCTTTTTTCGCACAGTGAATACAAGAGTGAATGTTCAGTTATGCCAACTTTTTCATAAGATTCTTTAGTGATATTTATAATGTTTATCATTTTACATAGCCAGTAGTTTATCATACACCCGTTCGCCAAATTATGGAAGCAGATACATCAAATTTTTTCGATTTTGCCAAGTAAATTATGAGCAGAGTGGCCTGAGATTCTCACAGCATAAGAGAAACGATATTTAACTTAAGGAGAATTTCTCGTCATCCTTAGGGGGAATATATACCTCTCAGTGATAAAATATGATGAGCAAAGAACCTCTACCTACAATGTTTTGAAGGATGCGCTTCCAAAATGGGGTGCCCAGTGAAATATAGTAAGGAAGTAAACAATTTCAAAATGTTGATAAGATTACAAAAAATGTATGTCTTTTATAACATTAGGAGGAATTAACTCACAGGTCTTATTTTCATGATAAAACAAGGCAAATATCCTATAGAATACCAAAAAGTTACATATATTACTCACTAATTCGCGAGCAGGCACTCCCATAGAAAAAGGGAATGATAATTACTAACACTTACTCCAAATATTGAGAGAAGATACTCCCACAAAATAAGGGAAAACTTATAGAATATAAAAAAGTATAAAGAAATATAAATGCAATATGAGAACAAATATCATTAATTCATTCTCATTTGTCGAAATGACTTGCTCTAAGAAGAGCATGACATGATATTATAAATAGAAAGTGAAAATAGTCTACAAAAAGTTCAGTCAGCTAAAGGAAAGAGAATATTCATCTCCGAGTAAAAGTCTTCGAATGAGGGTCCATTCTCTCAAACAACGTCTCTCTGGAATCTACCAATTCGTGCGACATCTCATGTCTCTCTAGCTAGGAATTTGGCGATCTTTTCTTCCAAAGTTTGGATCTGCTCATGGATACAGTTAGTCTTAAAATGACGTCGCTCAGATCTGTATGAAGATTTTTGCTAACAGAAGTGTTGAGACAATCGAGCTTAAAGTTGTAACATCTCTCCAAGTCCTTGATATCCACCAAAAAAATATAGACACTTGAACTGCTAACGTCACTAGGAGAAGTCTTAGTAAACCTACTGTAACAACCCGCCCTTTTGGAGACACTTAAATTCCATTATTAAGTATAAATTGGAATTTAGATATTTTCCCAAAATAGTAATTTCTGGGATTTTCAAGGATTTGAGGATTGTCGATAGGTGATATATTTACTTTTGGAGTTAAGTAAATATGTTGAGGTAATTTAATTGTATGTCTTCGTTGGGTTAATCGACAACCGATAGTATTTTAATGAAAATACTACATCTATTTATTATGGGTTAGAATAGTGATTTGCGGTCAAGTACCTCAGATGGAAATTTCGACTGCGCCGTGAGTCTCGGAATGTCCGAGATAGTTTAAAAAGAGTGTTCGAAAGTCAAAATTGAGTTTCGGGAAATTTTAGAGTTAAAAAGGGCTCGAAATTGAGTAAACGAGTCGTTTTGGGGTTTTAAGGGTTAAAACCCTTTTCTCCTTATAAAAGGAGGGTGAGAGGGAGAAAAGAGAAGAGAAGAGAAACAAAAGAGAGGGAAGAGAGAGAGGAGGAAGAAAAGAGGAGAAAGGGGGAGATTCTAGCCAACCTCCAGGGGATTCGGCTCGAGGTCGTCGGATTTTATCCACGAGGCAAGTGTTTACTTGCTTTATTTACTTTTGAGCTTAAATCTCATATCGTAGTTTGGTATAAACAAACCCTAAAGATTTTGGGTTGGGTTTTCGCGGATAAAACAGGTTTTCGGGAGATAAAACCAATAAACCCCTAAAATTTTATAATTGGAGAAACTTAGGTTTAAACCTAAATTATTTGGTGATTTCGGGTTCTAGGACGTTTACAACCCGTATTATATGTGTTTTTGTTATTGGTTGGAGTTGTAGGCCGTTGGGTGAAGAGATGGAAGCTTAGGGGAAGCTTCTATGGCTGAAACAGCTTCTTGGAGAAGAAGCTGCCCGCCATGATCTATCGACCGATCATGGGGGTTCGATCGATCGACAACCATGGGTCGATCGATCGACCCCTGTTGAAAGTTGGCAATTTTTCTAGGGTGATTTAGATGGGATAGATTCCAATTCATCTTGCTACGAGGTTAATTATGTGATAACATAAGGGACCTTTTAGGACAATATGGTCCTCTAATTAAGGGAATCTAGGAAGCTAGGGTGAGGGTTTTAAATGTATAACCCTTAAACTATATTTTAGAGGAAAATAGAATAGTTGATAATTTAAGACTCTAAATGATTGATTGGACGAGATGTAGTCCTTGGGTTCATGGAAATGAAATCCATAACCCATTAAATATAAGGTTATTCGAGAAAGATAAATCCCTAGGATATTTCGGTGGGCATTTAGGCCTATATAATTATGCGTATAGGAAGCATAATTATAATCGATTGTGGAGTTAGTATATCCTACGAGATAATTATGATAATTTGGGAATATAGATATATATATTTCAGTTAGAGTGAAATGGTATAATTGGAGATATCCAATAAATCTTTAAGAGATGATTGAGGTAATAAGTATTAAACAAAGTAAGGTAATACTTTGGGCATAGTATCATGCTTATTTGCATGCATGATTATGATTCTCTGAGAGAATCTTTGGGATTATTGGTCATCGCTAGATGAGATTGGAAATTATGGCCATTTATATATTCGGGGAGGAATATATGGTATATGTATATACTGTGTGATTAAAGTATATATATGATGTGATGTAAATGATTTTGAAAATATAAAAATGAATGTTTTCAAAATGGAAAAGAAATGATTTTTATAATTAATAAATTATGGTTACACACCTCCCTAAATCGCTATCATAAGGGATGTTGCGTGCGTATGGTGATGCCCCCTGGCTAATGAATGCAGGGTGGATATAGTCCTACGCCATATGATCGATTATATTTTACTGCGCTGGTTAGGAGATTCTGGGTGTGGTCTTGACTATCCCACAGGCATATGGATGCTTCCCGACGTTGGTAGGTTCCCAGGTTGTCTTATTTGATAGGCCCTGGAAGATGATAGCCATTTAGGGGCGCGAACAGTGGGGAAACTCGGAGGGACTGTCTTAGATTTGTTAAAGAAATTCATGATAATGGATTGGCTCTAAATAAATTTCCCGAATATAAGAAGGGAAATTGGATAAATGATTTGGCTTCGGATACATTTTCCCGATGGAAGAAGGGAAATGGAAGCATATGATATGATCAAAGCATTTTTATGATAATAAAAATGGCTTTGGATACATTTCCTGAATATGAGAAGGGAAATGGGATGTTACAAAATAAAAAATCATTTTTATGTTAATAAAACTGGGTTTTAAAAAGTTATATGTTATGTTAAAGCAATTCATGATAATGAATTGGCTTTTATATACATTTCTTGGATATAAGAAAGGAAATGGAAAGTTTTGAGAGATATGAAAAGTATTGATAAATACTTGGTATAAAAATCCTCAGTCCGGGAGATAGATCCGGATATATATGGAAATATGTGTATATATATGGATAAATCGAGTACCGAGGGTCTAATGGATCCCGACGATCGACCTTTCCGCGTAGTAGTGTGTCGGGGGGGTTACTTGTTTGGATTTCGCTTTGCGAGACACCCCAGTCACGAATATGGCATTGTGTTGAGACTGGGGAGAAGTTTAATCCTTAGTGCTCTAATATAAATATTTCTTATGGTATATATTTATTTATATATTTCGTACTGAGGGACTGGCGGATCTCGAAGATCAACCTTGCCGCATAGGAGTGTATCGGGGGGTTTCTTATTTGGATTTCTCTCTGCGAGACACCCCACGCACGAACATGGAATAGCGTTGAGACTGGGGTGAAGTCTAGACCTTCATACATTACTTGTACTATCTAGGGTTGATAGTAGTTGGGTGATAGACTAGTTTAGCAGGGTAGCTTGTCTAGAATGTTTAGAAGGATGCACTAGGAGTGCACTGTTAGTAGAGAGGTGAGGGGTATCTCATGGGAGAGCGATACCAAACTTAAATATGAGATAAAACCTTTTTCTAAAAAAGTAAGGCATTTATGCACTTGCAAAATATTTTCAAACTCGGGCTCTGACCCATTTATCTTCTTTTCCTCTCTTGCTATATATATATATATATATATATATATATATATATATATATATATATATATATATATATATATATATATATATTATAGGTGTCCAGACACAGGGACACCTGGATGACACATCTTTCGAGTCAGACGTCTGCTACATCAGCTGTGGATGCTTGCGGGTTCTCGGTCGACGCTTCTATCCATGTACTCTAGATAGGAGGTATTGTATAAACACTCGAGCTGATAACCCAATTGCATTTAGTTATTCTTTTAGCGGCATTCGATATGGTTTTATATTTTGACCGAGTGTTCAGTTATTTTATTTCATTTCAGTTTCATTTACGCATACTGTGTGGATGTTTTTATTTTGCAGTTGTTAGAAAGAGTAGTTAATTAAAATTTTGACACCGGCCTAATAGGTTATTAGTAATTAAATGGATTTTCGACAGTGATGCTAATAATGATCCATATGAGACTCCTGTTATAATTTTATATTGGAGTGATCGCTATTAGGAGTGGTGTCACAGATGGTATAAGAACATCACTTTCTAGTGTCCTTAGGAATCTGTGCGGACTTACTACGCTTTCAGAGTTGCTCTCGATTTGATATAAAGCCTCAGGATTAGGATTGTTGATTTCTCTCATGAGATTTCGTTCTCCTGCCACATTAGAAGATTATAGTAAGTCTTTTGCGCGCTCGTCTAGGATCGTGTGTCGATCGAGGAAGGGAGACTAAGGAGGTCCTTGAGGAGGACATCAGGAGGCGAGGGAACTAGGACCGCCTTAGAGGTTACTCCCCTTATGGAAATTGTTAAGGATGGTTGCAACGACTACTAAAGTATAGTAGTTGTAAGAATCCAAATACCGCTGGGGTGAAGAGTGGTACTAAAGTTAAATTTCCCCGTGACAATAAGAGTTTGAAAGGGATCTTACAGATCATTTTAATCGTGAGTCCCCCTGATTCAGCAGAAGTAGGAAGAGAATGCAGTTTCTGAATTATTCACATAACGATCGGCCAGAGGTCGACAGTGGGTAAAGGGTGATATGGAGAAGCAAACCCTGTGTCGAGGTGAGGTAGGTACAATGAAGAGATAGTCCTTCAGTGGAATAATAGGCCCACTAGAGAAGTGTTGCTAACACTTATGGAGAATGGGTATGTTCGAGGACCCCATTAGTGGACATCCATCTGGGGAATTTGTTGGAACGAATTTGTGGTTGTGAGTCTTACCTCAATGAAGGAGGTATATTTGGTGTGACTAGATAAAGCCGTGGTGATAGTTAGCCCTAGACTCGTGTGTGTATATTGAGTTATAGCGATCTTGATAACATTATATAATGTATGTTTATGTGTTTTTTGCGGTAGCGGACTTTTATTTTCTCTCACTCGTCATAAGGGCGGGTGTTTATATTTTGTGTATATATGTATGATATTATGGTATATTCAGAGCGATAGCAGGCTAAAGATGGCAAGACTATCGTGTCCATGGTTCCTGGAGGGAACGGGTTGTTGTTACGGTGTCTCACCTGGATACAGGTTGAGTTCGCCTTTATTGTTATGGGTTAATGGAACTTCGATGAGCAGAGGTTTCCTTATCGTGATTTAAGTATATGGAGACCTTATATATATGATTTAAGGCCACAGGATTATTGTTGAGTTGTAAGATTAAGCTCATTATTGATTACGCAAGGACTTAAAATTAGTGCGAGCGCTGGGTGGTGTGACTCTTAGTTAGAGATAGGAGTTCAGACCACCTTTTTGTTGGAATGGGGGATAGGATTATCCCGGTTTCATGTTCAAAATAACGGACCTCCATGACCGACAAAGTTAAGTAGGAGTGTGTGGAGGGGTTCCTTGTTTGTATTTCGCATTGCGAGATGCTCCACACATGAATCTTAACGGCGTTGGGAGTGGAGATATGTTATAGGATGCAAGGATGTGGGTTTTGTTGATAAGTCTTATAGTATGGATGAACCACTATAGACTATGATCCATGTGATTATGGTATGTTTATGGAAATATTATGCTATGGAAAAGCACTAAAGTGGTCCTCTCGCCACAAGTGGGTGGGTGAAGTAGGGCTTAGAGAAATTGCCTTGAGGATTATAGTCAGGCCTTAATGAAAAGGCAAATTTTGAGAAAATATGATTTGGGTATGATATACGTAGTGCTCTTACAGAGATTGGGCACTTCGATTAGTTAGGTTTCCTTTCGTATGGGCGGAAGGATAGGATAGTAGGAATGCGTTCGTAGGTTAGCGTGGTAGAATTTAGGACATCCCGCCGGTGTGCCTTAGGTCGCTACATCTCGATGACCGACTACGCGAGGGAGTAGTGTAACATGAGGGTTCCTTGTTTGGATTTCGCTTTGGCGAGACGTCCCACGCATGAAACCAAGCAAATATTGGAAGTTGAGAGAGGCCTTGGGCACTAGGGACATACTTAGGATTATATTCATTCCGCGTAGGTAGGACATCGCATAGACCTTAGTATTATTAGGACGCAAGTTCGATAATGTTAGTGGCGCCAAGGTTAGGAGAATGGAATTTTGCGGGTTGAGAGGACCCATAGGTGAGTATTACACCGAGGAAAGGAGATCCTTATTGTGAGAGAGTGTTACGTGCCAGACGTTCACAATGGATGTGCAGATGTGCATGGGTTAAGAAGGTGTATGGGAACCTTAGTAAGTTGGTTTATATACCACCTGAAATAGAATATGAGTAGTATATAAAGTTAAAATTCATGCCGAGAGGCATTATAGATTATGGGTGCAATGTGACGCTATTGGAGTCACTTTACGATTGCGATAGCCGCATAGTGTATGGTTGGGAACCATTGGGTTAGTATCGTTTCCCTTGAGGTATTAGGATTTGGAGCGATCCTAGTTTGTTGATGTAGGTTGTATCTGAATTTCGAGGACGAAATTCCGTTGTAAGGGGGGGGAGTATGTAACAACCCTCCCTTTTGGAGACACTTAAATTCCATTATTAAGTATAAATTGGAATTTGGAGATTTTCCCGAAATAGTAATTTCTGGGATTTTTAAGGATTTGAGGATTGTCGATAGGTGATATATTTAATTTTGGGGTTAAGTAAATATGTCGTGGTATTTTAATTGTATGTCACCGTTGGGGAAAGAGACAGCCGATAGTATTTTAATGAAAATACCGCATTTATTTATTATGGGTTAGAATAGTGATTTGCGGTCAAGTACCTCGGATGGAAATTTCGACTGCGCCGTGAGTCTTGGAATGTCCGAGACAGTCGGAAAAGAGTGTCCGAAAGTCAAAATTGAGTTTCGGAAAATTTTAGAGTTAAAAAGGGCTCAAAATTGAGTAAACGAGTCGTTTTTGGGTTTTAAGGGTTAAAACCCCTTTCTTCTTATAAAAGGAGGGTGAGAGGGAGAAAAGAGAAGAGAAGAGAAAGAAAAGAGAGGGAAGAGAGAGAGGAGGAAGAAAAGAGGAGAAAGGGGCAGATTCCGGCCAACCTCCGCGGGATTCGGCTTGAGGTCATCGAATTTTATCCACGAGGCAAGTGCTTACTTACTTTATTTACTTTTGAGCATAAATCTCATATCGTAGTTTGGTATAAACAAACCCTAAAGATTTTGGGTTGGGTTTTCGTGGATAAAACGGTTTTTCGGGAGATAAAACGAATAAACCCCTAAATTTTTATAATTGGAGAAACTTAGGTTTTAACCTAAATTATTTGGTGATTTCGGGTTCTAAGACATTTAGAACCCGTATTATATGTGTTTTTGTTGTTGGTTGGAGTTGTAGGCCGTTGGGTGAGGAGATGGAAGCTTCCATGGCTGAAACAGATTCTCGAAGAAGAAGCTGCCCTCCATGATCGATCGATCGATCGATCATGGGGGTTCGATCGATCGAAACCATCGATCGATCGACAGCCATGGGTCGATCGATCGACCCCCGCTGAAAGTTGGCAATTTTTTTAGGGTGATTTGGATGGGATAGATTCCAATTCATCTTGCTACGAGGTTAATTATGTGATAACATAAGGGACCTTTTAGGACAATATGGTCCTCTAATTAAGGGAATCTAGGAAGCTAGGGTGAGGGTTTTAAATGTATAACCCTTAAACTATATTTTCGAGGAAAATAGAATAATTGATAAGTTAAGATGTTGGGGTCCCTAAAATAGGGTGGGCCTCCCTAAATGATTAATTGGACGAGATGTAGTCCTTGGGTTCATGGAAATGAAATCCATAACATAATAAATTTAAGGTTGTTCGGTAAAGATAAATCCCTAGGATATTTCAGTGGGCATTTAGGCCTATATAATTATGCGTACAGGAAGCATAATTATAATCGATTGTGGAGTTAGTATATCCGACGAGTTATTAGGATAATTTGGGAATATATATATATATATATATATATATTTCACTTAGAGTGAAATGGTATAATTGGAGATATCCAATAAATCTTTAAGAGATGATTAAGGTAATTAGTATTAAACAAAGTAAGGTAATACTTTGGGCATAGTATCATGCTTATATGAATGCATGATTATGATTCTCTGAGAGAATCTTTGGGATTATTGGTCATCGCTAGATGAGATTGGCAATTATGTCCATTTATATATTCGGGGAGGAATATATGGTATATGTATATACTGTGTGATTAAAGTATATATATGATATGATGTAAATGATTTTGAAAATATAAAAATGAATGTTTTCAAAATGGAAAAGAAATGATTTTCATAATTAATAAATTATGGTTACACACCTCCCTAAATCGCTATCATAAGGAAAGTTGCGTGCGTATGGTGATGCACCCTGGCTAATGAATGCAGGGTGGATATAGTCCTCGTCCATATGATCGATTATATTTTACTGCGCTGGTTAGGAGATTCTGGGTGTGGTCTTAACTATCCCGCATGCATATGGCCGCTTCCTGATGTTGGTAGGTTTCCAGGTTGTCTTGTTTGATAGGCCGTGGAAGATGATAGCCATTTAGGGGCGCGTCCAGTGGGGAAACTCGGAGGGATGGCCTTAGATTTGTTAAAGAAATTCATGATAATGGATTGGCTTTAAATACATTTCCCGGATATAAGAAGGGAAATTGGATAAATGATTTGGCTTCGGATACATTTCCCCGATGGAAGAAGGGAAATGGAAGCATATGATATGATCAAAGCATTTTTATGATAATAAAAATGGCTTTGGATACATTTCCTGAATATGAGAAGGGAAATGGGATGTTACAAAACAAAAAAGCATTTATATGTTAATAAAACTGTGTTTTAAAAAGTTATATGTTATGTTAAAGAAATTCATGTTAATGAATTGGCTTTTATATACATTTCCTGGATATAAGAACGGAAATGGAAAGTTTTGAGAGATATGAAAAGTATTGATAAATACTTGGTATAAAAATCCTCAGTCCGGGAGATAGATCCGGATATATATGGAAATATGTGTATATGTATGGATAAATCGAGTACCGAGGGTCTAATGGATCCCGACGATCGACCTTGCCGCGTAGTAGTGTGTCGGGGGGTTACTTGTTTGGATTTCGCTTTGCGAGACACCCCACGCACGAATATGGCATTGTGTTGAGACTGGGGAGAAGTTTAATCCTTAGTGCTCTAATATAAATATTTCTTATGGTATATTTTTATTTATATATTCCGTACTGAGGGACTGGAGGATCTCGATGATCAACCTTGCCCTATATATATATATATATATATATATATATATATATATATATATATATATATATATTATATAGGTGTCCAGACACAGGGACGCCTGGATGACACATCTTTCGAGTCAGACGTCTGCTGCAGCAGCTGTGGATGCTTGCGGGTTCTCGGTAGACGCTTCTATCCTTATACTCTAGATAGGAGGTATTGTATAAACATTCGGGCTGATAACCCAATTGCATTTAGTTATTCTTTTAGCGGCATTCGATGTGGTTGTATATTTTGACCGAGTTTTCGGTTATTTTATTTTATTTCAGTTACATTTACGCATACTGTGTGGATGTTTTTATTTTGTAGTTGTTAAAAAGAGTAGTTAAGTAAAATTTTGACACCGGCCTAATAGGTTATTAGTAATTAAATGGATTTTCGACAGTGATGCTAAGATTGATCCATATGAGACTCCTGTTATATTTTGATATAGGAGTGATCGCCCGGTATTTTAGTAGGCGGGGTGTCACACCTACGAACATGGATGGCAAGTTCTTTCACGTTGAGAATAATCAAGCCATCAACATCGTAAATAATCTTGGTCGTGAACGTCAGAATGATGCTCTAAGATTAAGTTCATGACCTCACACTTGGACTTTAAAAATCTCTAATCTTGATCCTTGCTCCAAATATCCCTCATAAAAATATCGATAGCATCCATCTCTATGGTATCAACCCGAGTATCCATCGAGCTAGCCTCCGAACAGATGGAGGACTCCCCACTTGACTCTTCCCCCTCAGCTCCATCAGAATGGATGGACTCAGAACCAGGCTCATTCTCTTTAATAGCCTCCTCTAACCCATTTTATTCTTCCTAAACAATATGATGGAAGGAATAATCTAAGAAATGAATTAGGGTAAGGCAAGAATATAATATTGGGGAAAAAAACTTACTTGCTTGTTAACAGAAACTAGAATGCTACAAGAAAGCCTACACTGCTCCATTTGCCTAAATATAGGCTACGTAACATTTTTCAAAACCGATCAAAATGAAAGAATTGAGATCCTTGACAACTTATTAGCTGCTAAAAAGAACTTTGAGTTAACAATTAACTCGGATTGATTTAAAATCTCACAAAACGTGATAGGCTCGAATCTCACCGGGTTTGTTAATCTCCACATTTATTCGTTAAGTCGTCAATTTTCGCACAATTTCCATCTTTGGTCAATTTCGGCTTTGTGTATGTTGAATTTTACAACTCGAGACTTTAAACCGACTTTTAATGATATTTTTGAAAAAATTGAAATCCAATTTTTATTTATTTTGAAGAAAAAAAATATTTTTGGCTTTTTTTTTTTTTTTTTAAATTATCTAAAAAAAAACATACTTGGAACGAACGCGTGATAAAATCAATGAAACTAAAAAATAAATGGGAAGAATATCCCACACCCCCTAACTTAAATGTTGCATTGTCCTCAATGCGAATCAAGAACACAACATAAAGAGAGGAAAAGAAAGATATTACCCAATTGGAGCGATCCCCGATGAATGTGAGTCCATTGAATCTACAAAACATGTTAGAACCAAGCATAGCAAAAAGAATAACAAAAACTCTAAACTAAAAAAAAATAACTATTGTACAACCTACGATTTTTAAATTCTAATAAGTTATACAGTAGAAGTCGAAAAATTTGAGGGTCCACCCAAAATACAATATGACTTTGAGGGATTAATGTGTCTCTACCTTAATTTTTCCAATTAGTTTTAGTTAACTTCTTTATTTTTTTCCTTTTTCCTTTCTCACTCAATCATCTTATTTTTATTTCTTTTTAGAGTCAAGTTAGGGTTAACAGTCTTACCTTTGTCGTCACGTTCACTCGTCCTAGTTCCCTGTGGATTCGATACCCAGACTCGCCACTATACTCCACAAGAGTGTAGTTAAAGTTTAGGTTTTTGTATTGTGGTTGGAAGCCGATAACAACGATTAGCGTATTTACACGGACGCTCGGTTTCCGACTCGATCAAAATGGCGCCGTTGCCGGGGAATTAGGTAGACTTTAGGTTAGGTTGGTTAATCCCGAATTTGATCTTTTAAAAAAAAAATCCAAAAATATGGGTGTTACGTTTTTGAATTGACCAATTTGAAATGTCTTACTTTAACTCCTTTGGTGGGTTTAATTGTTATGATAATAGTGAGGAGGAGGACGAGCTCAAGATTTATAAACATTGGATCAATATCACTAAAGATGAGTATAAAAAATACAAGCCCAGTGCTAAGGCCATCCAAATTTATCAAAATGAATTGCTTGAAGAAAAAAGACTTGAAAAAGAATATCGGAAAAAAATCGTTATTGGGAGCAAGAGTTAGATGCATTATTTGAACCCAATGAGGATTTTCCTTCCGATATTTTTGAAGTTGAAGAATGTTTTCAACCAAATGAGGAATCCGAGGTGCTAGAACCAAGGAACCCTACTTTGGAAGAACTCATGCTTATTAGCAAAAAGCAATTCGACGACCTTGCTACTTTAGAGTTGAAAGTTAGAGCAACTTGCAAGGAGTTTAATGATTATTTGGATAGCTTAGATAAAGTCGGGACTTGCGCTTCCCCTAACCATTTTGAGAACGAAATCATTGAGAGTGATCCAAGTACTTTTGAATCTCAACCTATTATAAATATTTCAAAACCTATTGAGGTTGAGGATCAACTGGCTCCTTGTGTCACCACTATTATCGAACCATTAAATCCATTACAAGAACTGGATGAATGTCTTGAGGATGTTGATCCGATTCTTGTATGGGAATGTTTTTTTGAGATGCTTCATCTTACGGGCCATACACTTAGACGTGTCACTCCACCAGATCCAGTTGAAAATTTTGGGGGAGAAGATTTTGAGGACAAGGACTCTATGCTTGAATTGTTTTCCAAGATGGACTCTTTATGTTTGTGTTCTCTGCTTCCCATACAATTTGAAAAATCTTTGGGACATGATTCTATTTTTATTGGATCCCAATGGTACTTGTCCCCCTATGCACTCAAATCCCTCATTATCCCCCGACAACGGCGCCAAAAACTTGACACGACTCAGAATGTGTCTCTAAAGTGTGTACTCTCTAGGCTCAAGTGCAAGCCTGTCGTTCAAGTGATAATCCGACAAGTCGGGTATCGATCCTCAGGGAAAAAGGACAACAAGAGTTGTGACGACGGGGTAAGACAGAAGAATCCTAACGTTGACTCTAAGAAGAAAGAAAAAGATTTGATTTTGGTTTTTGGGGTTGTTTAAGCTAAATGCAATTATGAAATTATGATTGAAATATGCAACTAACTAAGTTATCTAAATGAGGAATGAAGAGTCGAATCGAACTTTTTAACTAAATGATGAGAAAATAGGATGGGAATACAATCCCCCAACCCTAGTGTAATGCAGTGACAACGTCAATCATAAATTTATCCGATTAATTCAAACCCGGAATTTAGTACTCCCAAGAATTATGTATACGAGGTTCAAGCCCGCGTCATACCTAATCTGAGGATGAGTAAATCGGTATCGCGGTAATTACACTAAAATTGT
Source organism: Sambucus nigra (assembly GCA_949130495.1). NCBI lineage: Eukaryota > Viridiplantae > Streptophyta > Magnoliopsida > Dipsacales > Adoxaceae > Sambucus > Sambucus nigra. The sequence goes on from OX422208.1 coordinate 289,124,057, forward strand.
ACTCTAAATCATCACGAGTACCCCGGGGCAAACGAGATATAAAGATCCACAATTATTATGAAATTACGCGATACGATCAAAATTAATCATTAAATTCATCGGATTGACGTTATACACATGCACTAACACATCAGGTTGGGTTCATGCATCCCAACCTTTAAAACCTAGCCGGACATGTTAAATGGACTAATGCATGAAATAATAACGTTGCATGTGTATGAATTCATGATGAAACTAGATTTAAACATGTAAATATATATTATGAACGCAGCAATGAATTGAATCAACTACGGAAAATACGCATGCAAGAACAATAACAAGAATCTTGAATTAAAACTTGAAAAACAAACCCGAAACAATGAAATCGTGAAGCAATATAATCCCTTGATGTTCCTAGATGTTCCTACTTGTTATGGAGCTTTTACATGAATGAAATCTGAATAAAAAGATTCCTAATGACTAAATATATAGTCTAAGGGTCGTTTAGAAGAGTCCCCAAAACATAAAACTCTTTTGGCTAAAAGATAAGCACAAAATAAAAATCCCGTATCTGCCAATTTGTCACACTTAGAAAGCGTGACTAATTTCGTAACGGATATGGAGCGTGACTAATTTAGTAACGGATCTGGTACGTGACAAATGGGCGGACCGGTTTTTTTTCTCAACTTCGGTTCGGTTTGGGTCTGACAACTTTTTTCTTGAATTTCTTCTCAACTTCAAATGGGCATAACTTCTTCACCGTAACTCGGATTGAGGTGCCGTTTTTTTCAGTATTCTTATAATTGAAAGCTATTCAACTTTCCGGTTGGCCCCACCTCCGAACTAAGGCTAAAAAATTACGGAAATGCCCCTCAACTCCCCGATTCTTGGTTTCTTTCACTATTTTGAGTTCTCTTTTCCATCTTTCTTGCATGAAATACCTGTAAAACACATAAGAGATACACAAAATACGAAATAATTGCCAAAAAGGGTTAGTAGCATAGATATGAGACAAATCCAATCTATTTACACCGCACGGGATCATAAAAATGCCGAAATTAAGGGGATAAATATGAAGAATTTATGCCTAATCAGTAGTCATTGGAGCGCTCGTGGAACTAACCTAGAAACAAAGTAATGGGAATTGGTCACTCAAGTACTTGTAAAGAAAAGGAAAGTTAAAAAAAAATCTAGGTGTGACAATATAATAGCTAAGTAGCATTGACAGCAGTGCTCATAGAATGTTCCACAGATAAAGGAACGCACGTGATGCTAGCCTGAAACAAAGAAACATGAAAGTATTATTTGAGCACTTGCATAGTAAGGATTAGTTATAAAAGAATCAGGTATGACAGAATAATACCTGAGGAGTGCCTGCAACCATTCACAAAGAATGTTTCACTAGACAAATGACCACTAGCATCACTAACCTGAAAATAAAGAAACAAGAATGTGTTACGAAAGCACTCACAGGTGGTTCCATAATTAAAGGAACACTTGTAGTGCTAACCTGGAAATAAAAGCAAGAAAATTGTTATAAAATCAAGATCTAAAGAACTAGGTATGACAGAATAATACCTAAGTGTGTTCGATCATACTCACTTGAGGTTCCACGGTTATGGGAACACTCATGATGCCAACCTAAAGAAAGAAAAAGAGAATGTTATCCATCGAGTGTCCACACACAACCAATACAAGTGCAAATAATTTTCTAATAGGAAATCAACAAATTCAAGATTAATACTTTAGGTGGCAATAGTAATGAGCGACTTGCAGCAACACTAGTTGGTGACATAGCAGACGAAGGAGTACTAGCAATACTCGCGTAATTTGAAAGTTAAAAGATAGAATGAGTAACAGTTTGAACGCATGAAAAATAAAGTGTGAGCTTTGAAAGAAAGCATAAAGGTGAACTAGATCAAGTATCTAAACCCTAATGGGAGGGGAAGCATTCAGATATGTAACAGGTTGTGGAGGGATACTTGCACTAAACTATTAATGAAGAAGCTATCAATAAAAAGTTATCAAAAGTAACAAAGTTATATAACTATGTACCTGTGTTGAGCTAGTGATGTGAAAAACAGTCCCACTCGAAGCCCCACTAAAGATAGGTTGAGCAGGAAGGCGCTAGACTTGAGGCTTATTGTCTAAGGGTATACATACCCTTGGGATAAATATCCTCCCAGAAGGTGGTAACCCAGGGATGACTATTCCAGTGGGTAAATTTTTCCCCGGTAGTAAGAGGGTCGCTCGAGAGGGAACTCTTCGATACAATGATCATTAAAAAGTAAATTCATATTTTTTGTTGTTATTTAGAAAACGAGTATTTAAAAAAAAGGAGGTGCTCGAAGAATCCCTACCAAATCTACCACAACATTAATTGAGGGCTGGACCGACGAGCAATTCACTGTAGAGGGAGTGAGCGGACTGATAGTTGATGTTAGAGGAGCCATGTACACTTATAAAAAATATACATATTAATAAGGATCACATAAAAAAACTCATAAAAATATTTATAGCGTAGTGAAAACCTGGACTGAGCGAGCAGTCATAGAATAACTACTAACAGTGGTGGAAAATATAGTAGAGAGATGCAAAAGAAAGCATGAGAGTTTTTTAGTCCAGAAGTATTAGAGTTTGGGAGGTTCAAAATCTAAGGTGACAAGAGAAAAAGATAAATAAGCCTTACACATGTAAAAACCTCTCTTTTAAAGCCCACAGAAGATATTAGCATAGAGTTCCTCTAATATTGGAAGGAAGTTCGAGGAAGGATAAGAGAAAAAGGCACTGTTCTAAAAAACCCGCCTAGGAACGCCTAGGCTTAAGGCTTGGGAGAAACGCCTCGCCTTACGTTTTTCACGCCTTATTCTTGGTAAAACCCTTAAGGCACACTTTTTTCTAAAAACAACAATGATTTAGTGAAACGATGTCGCCTTTTAAAGAATTTGTTTACAAACCGGACCATTATCTCATCCAAAATAATAAAATAGTATTTTAATTTGCATATATTCAAACATATTTTTATAATCTGTGAAATTTTTGTATTTTAATACCCTTGTTATGGTTAAAAAATATTAAAATATATTAAGAAGGCCTAAACGCCTTTTCACGCCTTTTTACGCCTAGGCCCGCTTAGGCTTCTAAGGCTTAAGGCTTGGCCTCCACGCCTCAATCACGCCCCGCGTTTTTTAGAACCTTGGAAAAAGGTGAAGGGGATACCCTCAACCTAGAGGGGCCTCTCGTCCCTACAGAAGAAGCCTGATAAAAAAAATGAGAGGAATTAGTTATAAGATATATTAAAACGCATATGGAGACATGATAAAGAGAAAAGTATGAAATTATTTTAAGTACTTACAGCCTCATCGTGACGAGCTTTCCCATAAGACAAAGGTCTAGTAGTTGGATTGGTGGAGGAGGGTGAGTAGATGATTATGTCACCCTGGTCATTACTATGTTGCTCCAGGTCCAAAGTTAACCCATCATGGCTGATAAAAAATGATAAGCATTAAATGAGTGATCTTTGTTTATGTTAATATAGTCGATGTCATTTGAAGAAGAATTATGGTAATAATAAGAAGGAGTACTTCCATAATCAAAAAGTTCCTCTTCAGATACATAGGATATGGAGCGAATGCTCGTAATTCCATTAATTATGTTTTTACTATGTAAAAAAGGAATAGTAGAGTACCTTCCACCGAGGGAGTAGAGAGTTGAGTAGAAGGTTGAAAAAGAGTGGCTTCGAGAGCCTCGTAGCCTTGCTCACGAATAATTTGAAAAGTTTCCTCAACCCAAAAGGTGTAAAAATCTGAACATTGGTCTTCAACAGAAGAGGGGTCGATGATCTTGGATGTTTTCTTATTTTGCTTGACCACTTGAGTCTTAACTAGAGAGGGAGAGGAAGCATCTTCCCCAACTTTCCCATGCTTCCTCTTCGAAGGGACCTTGGTTTTACACTTCCTCTTATTCTTTACTTTGGTTTATTAGGATTTTGTCTCTGAATGTTTGCAGTAAATGCTCTCCTCACATAGAGGATTCACAAGGATGGGTATAACTTGATCCAAAGGATTCCTCTCCACTTGGTTGAGATGCCAAACTTCTTTACAAGTGCGCTTGGTCAGGTATTTGCCAGAAGAAGGGTTTCCCTTAATGAAAGACTCATGAGGGGCATCATGTATGCAATTATTTATCAACATGACTTGGCACTACCATAGGCCAAATCACAATCGGTTGAATGAAGGAAAATAATCATGATTGGGTATAAAAATGTTACCAAAATGGGTAGTTCTCCATACTATCCCCTCGAAAGTAAAGCTAGAGTAGGCTTCTAAGTACAAAGATGAAGGCGAGAGGTTGGTGGGAAAAGTTAGAGTATAAATACCTTTTCATATCCAAATTGCCTTCTCACCTTATCGGAATGGTAAAATTCACCCCCCTGTGCAAGCTTAGTTAAAGATGGTAATATACATGGGAGAAAAAATGCCATCATCGACATGTAAGTGCAATCCCTCATAAAATATCTATTAGCTGGAAAGAAAATGGTCTTAGGAGAATTGGAGTAAAAACACCTAGAGAATATCCCACCCACTCACTTCGAGTAGGGACGGAAAGAAAAATATTCAATATCATCCAAAAATAGACTAACTTATTTCTTAAGGGACTTTTTATTGCCACAACAATACGAGAAACCTGACTATGCAAAAGCGGGGTTTAGGGTCCCAATTAGAGAATCGCTAGAAGAGAATTCCCATTAAAATAAAGGAATTAACAAAATTTTCCACATCAAAGCGTCCATGCGAGCATTCCATATCAATATGAGTTCGATCTAGCCAATTATAGATGGATCCTAAAGTAAGAAAAATAAAGGGCACGATCCTACTGCGAGCAAGTCGGACTGCCAAATGGAAAAGTATCTCGCAAGGGGAATCATTTGGCCTTCCTTGAAATAAAAACCGACTTAGTAATATGACAAAGAAAATAGAGAAATAGGTATTCGATTGGAGTTTTAGAACATCTTGGCTCTTAGGTGTTTTAACTTGGTCCTCTTATTTAGGTAATGGTTAAAAATCCTTGAACCAGTATCGTTGACACTTGGAAAAATAGTGCTTTCTCGCCCATGTTTGGGTGAGAGCAATATAACAAGTACAATCTACCAAGGCTTGGTGTAGCTCCTCGCACATCTCCCTCTCAGTAGAGTGGTCAAAGCCATCAGTAAATACATGGCTTTTCAAGATGGACAAACCAGTCATCTCATAAATGTCCCATAATGTGATGGAAACTTCCCCTAAGTGGTAACAAAAGTGTGAGAATCCACACTCCATCGATAAAGTAAAACGTTGTAGGGGCTTGTATTTTTTGGGATAGTAGAGTCCTTCAAAATAGTAAGGGTTCATGTCAAGCCCAAGACATAAATAATTGTATGATAGTATGGGACATTCATAACATAATTAACCCACTCTAACACGCAAAATACTATCAACAATAACCACTGAAGTATCTTTAGAATCAACAAACTCCAAGGGTGGTTGCTCTCTAATCTTCTCCATAAATCAACTTCAAACCGCTCGAGTGAGGACATGAAGTCAGCGTCTACGCCAAAAAAGGTGGAAAATCGATAAACTGAGAAATCCCACTTTCCCTACTTTCCAAAAATTGCCTTTGGGCTTTGGTCAATACAGAGGTATCACCTACAGAGGTTCTAGCGCCACCATAAGTGGAAGTTACATCAATATATGGAACCACCATAGAGGAGGTAATAATGGCGAAGTGGGTGTCCATTGACGTGGTGACAACCACGTTAAGGGGTAAGGAACCCACCAAAACCTCACTCACGGAGGTAACAGAGATTGATGGAAGTTCAACTGAGAAGAAGCCATTGATGAATACGACTAAGGAAAAAACTATAGAAAAAAGGAGATTTACCAAGAACTCTGCAAAAAAGCTCTCAAAGTTTCTCTTTCTAAAATGCAGAAGCAAATGATAAGTGAAAGTTCAAAGAGATAAGAATAAAGGTTTCTATAGAGCGTAAAAATGTATGCATGATGATTTAAAATAAGGGAAAAATCATAAAAGAGACATTCCAAAGCAACACGTGTCTCCTCGAGACACGAAAAGATGTCCTAGGAATGGCTCATCTAATAGGGCATTAAATGCTCAAAATAAGAGCTATCATGATTTACAAGGGATTCTCCTTGAATTCTTAAAGAATCATTTTCATACATATCTCTTAACTTTCACCCAGAAGAACACTTTCATACAAGGGGGATAATGTAGAAGGGTACCCATTCACCCCCCTCATAGAAATCAAGTTTAGTGTGAGCAGGCCCAAATCCCAAACATAGTAATCTCGGTTGAGTAGGACCAAAGACCAAATAGGGTAATGACGGGCGAGCAGGCCTAAAGAAAAAATAAATAACATAGGACGAGCAAGTCCAAATCATGAGGAAATCCAGAATTTGGCAAGGAAAGACAAATAATGGGTAAGAAGACCCAATGCATGACCAAATAAATAATAGACGAGAAAGTACAAAACTGCGAGCAGGGAAAATAAAACCAAGCCATTGAGGGAATGCCATACGAGAAAATCCGAGTCAATGAGGGTATGCCATACAACGAAACATAAGCCAATGAGGGGATACTCTACGAGCATCCGAAGTCTTTTCATTGAGTGATGTTTAGTAAAAGAATATTTACTAACACTTTTTATCTGTACACAGAATGCCTAGTAAGACGCCTTAGCCGAGAAAGTAGGACTTGAGCAGATGGCTAGTTGGGATCTCTTGAGAGTTTTAGTTTGGAGGGTGAGAGGCAAGTCTTGTTGAGAAAGCTAAGGCCCAACCACTTTAGTACGTTAGGAAAGAGAGAATATTAAGATGATGGAAATAGGAGGTCACTCATATACTTATAAACACTTACACAACTAACATTTAGTAAAATGGGCGAGCTTTTAAGGCACTGCTCGTAAATTCATTTTGAAAATCAACAATGGTGAGTGGATCTCAAGGATTCCCGCAAGGTTTCAAAATTGTTTACCCCATAACCGTTTGAAATATTCACAAAATTCTACTTTTTGTCACTATACTTGACATATTTTCTTTTGGACTTTGGTTCCAACAGATGTCACCTGTTAGAGTGGACAACGATAAAAAGTAAAATAGGACAAAAGATACCACTCAGATATTGTTATAAGGGAATATTCCTTGGATGTGAACATGCCACGTTAGCCCTATTGTTTAGCTATAAATAGATCACCTGGGAAAGGTTAAATAAGACCATAAATTTACCACTATTACTCTGAACAAATTCACATAAAAAGTATTCTCTCCCTACACTCTCTTAGGTACTTGAAGTGATTGTCCGTTCATATTCAAAGAATCATCACTCGACGTGATTCCATTCTTTTTTTTCCTAGTTAAAAGTTTGTCTTTCTCATGCTTTAATCAATGTATTTATCATATTTTAACAATAAAGTTGTCACTATACTACAAAAGTTAGTTTTTGATTTTCTTCATGCTCTTGAAACTTTCAACACCTTAAAGGTTGTCTCCTTTGGCGTGGGTTATGCCTCACCCTTTAAGGTTATTCATGGACCCCAATATCCCTACCATTTTACACTTTGGATGGAATTATCATGAAATATTTTCATTTTCTCTTTATATAATTTTGTATTTTACTATGCATCAGTCCTAATGTTCTCCAACTAATTGAGTTGGAGTTTTCAGACCAATCCTGAAGTAGGTAAGTCAAAATTAATGGTCTTAATGTCCCAATAAGAATTGTTCTCTACCTCTATCGGAAAATGATAGGATTTTTCGTAGAAAACCCTATATGAGGACATACCAAGTGGTGTTTTATAGGCAATGTGATAAGCCCATAGTTCATTTAATAGTCGTAAGGACCAATCCTTCAATGCAGATTCATTATTTTCTCAATGATTTGCATATTTAAAAGTTTAATTTAAATACCGGTTTTGGGGTGATAATAACATACTACTTTGTGTGTGACTGAGTATGTTTTCATGAGACTCTTAAAGGAACGATTAAAAAAATGGGTTCACTGATCTCTAGCGATGGATTGGGGCATATCGAAATGAGAGAAAATGTTTTCTCGAATGAATTTGATTATGAAATGGAGGTCATTCATTCTACTATGCATGGCTTCTACCCACTTAGATATATATAATCAACTGCCAAAAGGATGCAAAGATTATCGCAGGATTTCGAGAATGGACCCATGAAATTGATGTCCCAACAATAAAAAACCTTGATAATCAGAATGGAATTTAAGGGAATCACATTCTTACGTGTGATTTTTCATAACCTCCGACATCAATAAAAAATTGTAGCTTTGCCATGAAGACTGAAAATGGAGGTGCAATAATGGTTTCCCTATTTAATTGATTACAAGAAGTTTGAGTCGCTCAGTGGGAAAATAGAAATACGGAGGATTTATATCAATTTATCTTCTTCTAATTACATCATGTTTACGTAATTAATTACTTTGCCTAAACATCTTAGATTATCCATACATCTTTCGACCCCTCAATTTCTACCCTTAACTGTTTCTCTTCTCCTCCCATCCTTCTGAAGCCATAAATTCCCTAAATTGTAGAAGTTTTTATCTTTCAACCTTCGTCCAAAGCAATCGATGAGTTTTGCATGTTAACTTACCTCCTCTTCAAGCTTATGAAATGAGGCAAGCATCGTTATTTATAGCCTAGATGAGAGTTTTCACATCCCTTCATTTTCCTTTATATTTGCAAGACACATATCCTCAAAGTTTATTTCTTATATTTGAATACATTATCCACTTTTTTATGTTATAATTCATAAATGTTTTTAGTTGTCCTCTTATTTTGTGTTAGGGAAGGAATAGGATTTCTATAGACAAAAATCTAGTATTCATTGGATAAAGTTTAGGGGTAAAAATACTATTTTCTTTCAAAAAAACAAAATCAAGGGGAGTATTTTTAGGAATAAAATTTTCAATATCAAGGATGAGGATGGGAACATTCTAAGGGGTCAAAATATCGTTCAGAATGAAGCAATGAGTTTCTTTTCAAACTTTTGGGATCCAAAGTTGATGTTAATATAGGTACTAAAGATAGATTGTTAAATATTAAACAAGTGTTGTAAAATTATAAAATTACTGGAAGTGCACGAGCTATTGTAATATATCGAGTGTAAGTATGAGCCGAACCCATAAGGATTTGGTCATTTGTATAAATTGTCAACTTTCCAACCAGCTAATCATGGTTGTAGAGATAAGATGTAGAGATAAAAAAAAAGTAAATAATTATAAAAGGGTGAACACAAGGTAGGTTAAAAATATGGAGATGACTATTAGAATTTTAGATTTGTTTACCATTTTTCTTAAACCTGATTAATTAGTCTAGCTCGCAATTCTCTTTTATAACTCAAAATTATACCGAATCACATCGCGTAAATTTTGGAAGATTAAAACGTTAAATTTCAAACCAAATATTTTATATCTATCTTTTTTTTTATAGATGCCAAATTCTCATATTCCCCTAAATAATTAAAATTAATTCTTAAACGTTAAATGTCAAACGTGAACATGAACTATCAAACGAGTTAACATAAGCATAATACATGAAACATAGGCACATAAAATCAAAGAATATGAATTTTAAAATTAGTATCGAAGGTGTTGATACCAAATTTAGTCTGCTGACATGGATCAATAAAGTGAAGACACGTGGCAGTCTACGTGGTAACAACAAACACTTCTGAAGAATTCACACGCTCTGAGGAACCATACTACAACGAGGAACACTGTTTCCCCGAGGAACTCATACGCTCCGAGGAACTCTTGAGAACCGAGAAGCTTAGGCGGTCCGACCAACTCAGGCGGTCCGAGCTGCACCTCGAACAAAGCATTAATAGCGGGATAACCAACAGTTTGACTGTTCATTAAATGCTTATCATTCAGACGCATACGCTTAAGGAGCATTGAATGTATCACCCTTTCATATGTACATTATTTAATGTATTACCCTTTTACATGAAAACCCCAGGGCTATAAATACATTATACAATCCTTATTATAAGGGGACCGGAATTTCTTGATATAACTTGTAATCGAGAATTCCCAAACAATCAGCAATAACATAACAGTGGATGTAGGCCATTCTTATAAGGCTGAACCACTTTAAAAATCATTTGTCTCATTTATTTATCTGTGATTGAATAATTAGATATAATCTAATTTTTTACATCAACAGATTGGCGCCGTCTTTGGTTAGCGACTGGTAATATCATTTTTCATAAAAAATAATCCCTCACAAATGGCTGACATTCCAGAATCTAGCAATCGAAACGCTGGAAGCCCTCTAAATCCATGTGCTCCGCCAAATATTCGAGATCTGGCTGGAATAATTACCAATCTGGCTCAAGGCCAGACCGTCATGCAAGAAACTATGCATCAACTCATACAAACCCTCCATGGCGGTGCACCAACCCATTCAAGACCACAAAGTATTCAAAGAAATATCCGTGCATCTTATTCACGTACTAGGCGTACCAATTCATATCGCAATGAGGAGTCTGAAGATTTTTCTTATCAACCTGGACGGACTTCGTCAGTGCGAGCCACAGATACTGAACAACGTATCACTCTCTCCCTAGAAAGGACCAGTGCGCTAGAGAGATTAAGCAGAGTATCTCCTTTCGATCGATTAGGTCCTAGGAGTAGCAAAATTCCTCCTAAAGCCCCATCGTGGAGTTTTCGACGACCATCAGATTTAAGGGAAGGATCTGCCCAGTCGCGACCAGCTGCTCGTCAAGATAGATCTCAGTAAGCCACCTCAACGCGATCAGCTGCTCGAACCAACAGGACCGAGGAAGGAAATAATGCATGGAAAGGCTCTATTCAAAGGCTGGAGGATAGATTGGGGGAAATGGTTAAAGCTAAGAACCCTCTACAACGAACCTTTGTTCGAGGAACACCTTTTGTCCAGACCATTATAGATTTTCCAACACCATTAAAGTTCAAAGCACCTGTTGTGACCCCCAAATATGATGGAAAGACAGACCCCGTCCTTCATATAGAACAATACCAAGATGCAGCTGACATCTATGCTGTTCCAAATGAGATGAGATGTAGGGTATTCTTGGGAACTCTTACCGGATCTGCTCAAATATGGTATAATAATCTTCCTCGGGGTAAGATCTCAACTTTTCTTCAACTGGCCGAGTTATTCAATGGGAATTTCTGTTTTGGGGCAAAGCCAGTTAAACGAGTAGCACATTTGTTAAGTGTTAGACAAAAGGCTTGTGAGAGTACCAGAGATTATATAACTCATTTTAATAACGAGAAACTTGAAGTCATTGATTATGAAGAGAAGACATCGATTACCGCATTGATGAGTGGACTACTGCCCAACAAGTTGTACTATACTTTGGCCAAAGATCCACCTAGAACCATGTCGGATCTGATAGGAAAAGTGTCCAAGATTATGAATGCCGAGGAAGCTATGGCTGCGAAGAAGAACATGGATGCCAAAGAAACCAAGGTGGAAGGTGATAAAGCTAAGAAGAAAGAACATAAGAACAATGGTAATGACAAACATGCAAGAGCAAGGTCAGTATGGGATGCAATGAAGAAATTCGATAATTATACTCCTTTAAAGAAGGATATCAACCATGTTCTAGAAGAAATCAAGAGCAATGAGGAATTAAACTGGCCATATAAAATGAAGGCAGAACCTGACAAGAGGAATAAGGCAAAGTATCGCGAGTTTCATAAAGATCATGGCCATATGACCAAAAATTGTATAGCTCTTCAGAATGCGATTGAAACACTTATCAGATGAGGAAAGATGGCAAAGTACGTTGATCGTGGAGGCGAAAGAAGGAACAATGACCGAATAAGAGAGAGGTCTATATCTCCTCGTCGAGCAGAGGAGAATAAGAAGAGAAGCCATGAAGTTGATCCCCAGGATGACCCCGATCTTCCCAAGAGACCAAGGCAGCCAGAACTAGAGGTATTTTCAATACGCTTTGGGTCATTTGACTGTAATGTTATAATAGGTGGAGATGCAGGAGGAGGAGACCTTACTGCCGAGAGAAAATCTTACCTCTGTGAGGCTCAAGCTTGCTCGTACATTCAACGAATAAATCTAGCTGAGGAGGATCGCCCGAGAAAGGTGAATAAGAGAAGTTAGTCATTGGGTTCTCAAAGAATGACCTTGTGGGTGTTCTGTATCCTCATGATGACCCATTGGTGATCAAGATGAGAATAAAGGAGGTAATAATTTCAAGAGTACCGGTCGACAATGGTAGCTCGGTAGACATCATGTTCTATTCGTCTTCGATAGTTTAAATCTAAAGCTATCTCAACTGGAGCCTTATCATAGACCCCTCCTCGGTTTTGCTGGCGAGAAAGTATTTCCACTTGGGACGATCAAGTTGGATATATTCATTGGCACGTGACCTGCTTGTCGGACAGAAAGAATACATTTTTTCGTGATGGATAAGAATGTTCAATCATCATACAATATCATCATGGGAAGAGTAGGATTGAAGAAGTTCGAGGCTGTACCATTTACGGTGCATCAGTGCCCGAAGTTTCCAACAAATTTTGGAGTAGGAGTTGTTAAAGGAGACCAGAAAGTATCTCGGGAATGATATTATTCATCTGCCGAGCAAGAAGAACTGGAGGAATCAAGGAAAAAGACTACTACTTATCAAGTGGAAGAAGGGGCAAAAATTGAAACATTAGATCCTAGAGATGAGCCACAACTCGTGAAGGGTCAAGTGGTGGAAGCATCCTGAACGGACTACTGAAATAGGTTCGTCATTGGAAGCCTCACTAAAACAGGAATTGATAACTTTCCTTAGAAGCAGGAAGCAAACTTTTGCGTGGAGTCATGAGGATATGCTCGGAATAGATCCAAATTTCTTATGTCACGAACTCAATGTGAATAAGGAGATCAAACATGTGAAGCAGAGAAGAAGAGTGTTCAGCCCCGAGAAGAATCAAGGTATACAGGAGGAAGTCGAGAAGCTCCAGAAAGCTTGCTTCATTGAAGATGTTAAATATCCAAACTGGTTATCAAATGTGGTGATGGTGAAAAAGAAGAATAACAAATGGAGGATGTGTGTAGACTTCACTGACCTCAATAAAGCATGTCCAAAGGATCACTTTCCACTGCCCCTAATTGATCAACTAGTCGATGCTACCTCGGGACACGAGCTGCTAAGCTTCATGGATGCTTATTCTGGCTACAATCAGATTAAAATGAAACCTGAAGACAGGGAGAGTACTTCTTTCATTACCCCTAGAGGAACTTATTGTTATAATGTTATGCCTTTTGGTTTGAAAAATGCAGGTGCGACATATTAGAGGCTGATGAACAAAGTCTTTGCTGAACAAATCAGTTGTAATATGGAAGTCTATGTTGACGATATGCTGACAAAGAGCAAGAAAGATGCCGATCATCTAGTTGACTTAAGTCAGACTTTTGATCAACTAGATAAATATCAAATGAAGCTGAACCCGACGAAGTGCATATTTAGAGTACGAGAAGGCATGTTTCTCGGGTACATTATCAATCAACGAGGCATTGAGGCGAATCCTGAAAAGATCAAATCTCTATTAGGGTTGCGATCTCCAACGACCAAGAAAGAGGTGTAAAGTCTTACAGGACGAGTAGCAGCTCTCAACAGATTTGTATCGCGAGCAACTAATCGATGTCTCCCATTCTTCAAGACACTCCGAAAGACTTTTGAGTGGAATGATGAATGTGAGAAGGCTTTTGAAGACTTGAAGAAATACTTGGGAGCACCTCCATTATTATCCAGGCTAATAATGGGAGAAAAATTGTACTTGTATCTAGCAGTATCAGAGAATGCAGTTAGCTCGGCGTTGATAAGAGTAGAGAATGGGGTACAAAAACCAATCTATTACACAAGTAAGGCCTTCCGAGGAGCAGAGATCAGATATCCAAGGCTGTAAAAGTTAGCACTGGCACTGATTGAGGCGAGTAGGAGAATGAGGCCATACTTCCAGGCTTATACTATAGTCGTATATACTGATATGCCGTTGAGACAAGCCCTTCATAAACCAGAAAAATCAGGGAGATTGATGTACTGGGCAATAGAGCTCGGTGAATACGATATAGCCTATGAACCCAGATCATCGCTTAAAGGGCAAGATGTAGCCGATTTTATATCGGAGTTCACCTATCCTGATACCTTCGAGGAGCAAAAGTTACTCGCTGATCAACCTATGGATGTTAAAGGATCAACAAACACAAGCTCAGACCAACTCCGGTTGGTAAAAGGGCAAGTGGATGTTACAGGATCATCAAATTCGAGCTCAGACCAACTCCAGTTGGTAAAAGGGTAAGAAAAGATGGTCGACGAAGAGCGAGAAGTATGAGGGGAAGATGAAAGGAAGCAACAAATATTTCATCGAGGAATTCTGTCAGATCAGAAGTTTGAAGGCGAGTTACCCATATGGAGGCTATATGTAGATGGCTCATCTTGCGCAACAGGCAGTGGGGCAGGAATAGTTTTGAGCACTCCGGACGAGGTAGACATGGAATACGCCCTACGTTTCCAATTCAAAGCTTCCAATAATGAGGTTGAGTATGAGTCCATGATTGCTGGTCTTAATTTGGCAAAAATTATGGAGGCGCAACAAATTATTGTCTTCAGCGATTCTCAATTAATTGTAAATCAAATGTTGGGAATATATGCAGCAAAAGGATAATTAATGATCAAATACCATGCAAAGGTGATGGAGTTGGTGTCAGAATTTGCTGCTATTCAGCTGGTCAGAATACCAAGAATGGAGAATGCAAGAGCATATGCCCTAGCTCGATTAGCATCAGCTAATCGTACCGAGTTATGAAGAACAATCCCAATTGAAGTTTTAGATGGTCAGAGTATAGATGAAGATTTTGCGATGAACTTTATCACCCTTGATTTAGGACTATCTTGGATGGATCCCATCAGGGCATATATTGAGGAGGGAGAATTGCCAATTGACAAGCTCGCAGCTAAGAAATTGAAGTTTAAAGCTGCTCGGTATGTATTAACTAACGGTATTTTATATAGACGAGGAATTATGACAGGTTTGCAAAGATGTGTACATCCCTCCGAGGTGAAAGACTTGATTGAAGAGATTCATGAGGGGTCCTGTGGAGCCTATGTAGCAGATCAGACGCTTTTGCAAAGGATGATGACGCAGGGATATTACTGGCCAACGATGAGGGTTGATTGTGTAGCCTATGATAAGAAATGTGACAAGTGACATCACTTTTCCTCCATCCGAAGAACTCCACAAGCATTATTGACACCCATCACTTCCCCTTGGCCATTTGCCATGTGGGGAATAGATTTGGTTGGACCATTGCCAACGACTAGAGGAAGGTTCAAATACCTCGTCGTCGCAGTGGATTATTTTACTAAGTGGGTGGAAGCTGAGCCTCTCATTGACATGACGTACGAGAAGGTGTACCAATTTATTTGGAAGAACATCATTTGTCGATATGGTCTTCCTCATGCTTTCATCACAGACCATGGAACACAATTCGATAACGAGGAGTTCGCTGCCTATTGTCATCAATCAAATGTGTTCAAGATCCACTCAGCACCAGGCCACCCTCAAAGCAATGGACAAACTGAAGTGACAAATAGAACACTGCTGAATGGTTTGAAGAAAAGGCTGGACGATAAGAAAGCAAATTGGATCCACGAGTTACAGTTTGTACTGTGGGCTTACCGAACTACTCCCCGAGTAGCAAATGGACAATCTCCATATATGCTAGCGTTTGGAAGTGAAGCTGTTATACCTGCCGAGTTGGGCCTCCCAACACACAGAGTACTGAATTTCAATTCCCCTGTCAGCGACTTAATGAGAAGATTGGATTTAGACATGCTAGAGGAAGTTAGAGAAGAAGAAATCATAAGAAATGTTGCATACCAACAACGAACAGCTCTATTCTACAATAAGAGGGTGAAGAAGTGCGACCTGAAAGAAGGAGACTATGTGCTGAAGAAAGTAATTCAAAAGAACAACAAACTGGAGGCAAAATGGCATGGGACATACCAAGTTACAGAAGTTGTTCGACCAGGATCTTACCGAATAGCAACTTTAGAAGGGGAGGAGTTCAAGAATGCATGGAACGCAGAGCACCTGCGCAAGTATTATCAGTGATGTGTATTTTCTCCTTTTATTGAAATTTTTTTAGGGAATACTAGTGCTACACACTACTCGACGAAACTCGGCAAAACTCGGGCTACTCAAAATTTGTTCTCGAAAACACCAGCTAAGGTTGGTCGAGAAACAAATGTATTCCTCCGGGAAGTAAAACCTATATTCCTCCAGGAAGTAAAGCTACCTGTATTCCTCCGAGAAGTAAAGCTACCTATATTCCTCCGGGAAGTAAAGCTACCTGTATTCCTTCGGGAAGTAAAGCTACCTATATTCCTCCGGTAAGTAAAGCTACCAGTATTCCTCCGGGAAGTAAAGCTACCTATATTCCTCCGGGAAGTAAAGCTACCTGTATTCCTCCGGGAAGTAAAGCTACTTGTATTTCTCCGGGAAGTAAAACTTGTATTCCTATAGGAAATAAAACTATATGTTTCTTGGGAAATAAAAATATTCCTAAAAATGCCAACTTATGTCGGTTAGGAAATAAATATATTCTCAAAAAGGCCAACTTGAGTTGGTCGGGAGGTAAAATTATTTCAAAAAGTGCTAAAAGTTGCTCTCAGAGGAAAAATCCACTAACTATGGCTTGTCGGGGATAAAAACCCACTAACTGTAGTTAGTCGAGAAGGAAATTTACTACCTTGGTTGGTCGCAAACATTTTATGAATACGAGAAAATGATCAAGCAAAATTATTGATACTCGTGACTTTTTAAAATTATTAGTAAGTTGGTCGAGAAACAACTTTGTAAGTTGGTCGAGGAATAACTTAGTAATTTTTATGACTACCACAAACTCAAGCTAGTCGACAATAAGTTGATCGACAAACAACACAGAACAACAGAATATTGTTATTTTTTAATAGACATACATGCATAAATGTAAAGTATTTTACAAGACAATAGCAATTAAGATTGCGAACAAAAATAGAAGTCTTTCATTAAATCCAAAAACAGATTACATTGATAATGAAATGTATACAAATTTATTACATCGATATTCCTATTCTACTGGTCTTTTCCCCTCTGCTTTTGAAACAGGTTCCTCACCAGCAGGCGGATCATTTAAAGCAAGAGGAGAGTTTATGAAGTTCAAGTCTTTTAACATCTTGATATTCATCATGGATGGTCGATCTAGAAGATGCTCGGGACGAGATATCTCAACACTTGAATGGATATTGTAGTCGCCGAGATACTTTGAAATTAAGCATCGAGGAATGGCCCGAGCAGGGATCCATCTCATATCAAGTTTGAATGGTGGCACGGGTAGGTCGAGCAGCCCAGGATTATGGTAATCCCACAGGTAATGACCCTGTTCGAGTTGCAACACACCTAAGGCATTCAACCAGCCTTGCTTATAGCCCTTATTATTGGCATTCTGGATACGATCGTACAAGTGGTAAAGAGCCTCGTTTTACCCAGCCATCCAAAACTTCCTGGGCTGTTTGTGGAATTGATATGTCAGTCTCTCCAGCTGCTCGTGGAGATTTTTGATGAATAGCTCCTTATTATCCAAGACTAATTACTACGCTGAAAGCTACTCTTCCAGGTCCCTGATCTTCTTTGACATTTCAGCCAAAGCCTGGTTCTTTGTCATTAATTGGAAGGCTTGGTTCTCTAAGGCAGACTGAGTCCTCTTTTCCTCGACAGGAATTCGAACTGCTCTTGCTCAACCACGGGAAGATGTAGAGGAACCAACTCTCTTCAAGGTCTCCAATTCATCCCTCAATTTGGCGTTCTCGACCTCCAAAAACGAGAATCCCTCATCATTCACTGGGACGAAGGCATTTGAAGTGGAAGCTGCAGACTTTAACTGAGACAACTCTTTTTGCAGGTTGTTATTTTCTTGCTCTAATAGTTCAACTATTTGTCTGCACTCCTCGACCTCACCCCTCAGAGTTCTCTCCCTCGCCTCGTAGCCAGCAAAATGCTTCTCGTACCCCTTGTCAGTATTGAGTTGCTGATACTTCTTCTCATACCCCTCATGCGAAAGGGCAGTGGATTCTTTGTATTGTTGCTGAAGGTCTTAAAGAGTTCCTTGGAGATCCTCGATCATGTCATAATAAGCCACATTATTGGCCACTGCATGATCAAGTAGGGTCTTAAAGTATTGATAGTCTTAAATCGCCTGTTCCGAAGCATCTTGGCCGAGGATGTCGATAATTTGTGCTGCACTCACTCAGTTCTGTGTGACCAGCCTTAAAATAATCATTGAATTGCCTCAACAGCTTGGTATCATGAGAAGATAATAATTCCATCCTGGCCAGAAACTAGTAGAGAAAGAAGAAGCAGTAATCAATAAAAGTACCAACTAAGCATGAAGAAGAGACAACAGTATGCAAGAACAAAAATTTAAGTTTTATTATATCAAGATTCAGAGTTACATGTGCATGATTACATTTGACAAAAGAAAAATATAAAGAGAAACCCGAACAACTCTACACCTTTTCCTTGTCTCCCAAAACCTTATCGGGAGGCTGGGACGAGGAAGTAGGTTGCTCGAAAGGAACAGATAGTAGCTGGGGAAGTGCTGGAGGTTGTTCGAAGGAAGTAGTGAGCTGAAGTTCCTCGGTAGCAGGCTGGATGGCTGGGGTATGATCTCCCATCACCATAGAAGACTCTTCGGAGGCAGCTTCGTCCTCTTCTTCTTCTTCAGGAGTTGGAGGGGGACCAGGGATGTGTCGCTGAAAGAGTTCAAAATTTTCATCCACTTTCATCTCCTGTAGAGAAGCGACCCATCCATCCCTGAAGTACTTAAGGATGCCATATTCTACTTGTGACATCATGGAAGCCAAACCCTTGTTCCACCCTTTGTCCCAGCCAGCGCTGAAAGACTTCTTCACAGCCACTTTTATCTTCAACTTCTCCGAGGAACGCTGCTCGGACAGAAGATTTTCAGCAATCTTTAATTTATTTTCAACCTCCTCCTTCTGCCGATTTACCTCCCGAAGCTGGCCCAATTCTTCTTCAGCAACCTTGAGCTTATAATCAAGCTCTCCATCATTTTTGATCTTCTCGTCAAGCTATTTATTTTTCCCTTCCAAGTCCTTTATTCTCTTCTCCAACTCATGGGAGACTTCAACAACTCGAGCCTTCTCCTGCTCGATGGAGGCAAACTTCTTCTCCCAAGTCTCCTTATCATCAACATATTTTTGGCGAGACTTTTCCAGAGACTGTCTCACGCCCATCAAAGCTTCCTCTACACCAGACGAGGAGCTTGAAGCTTTAATAGCTTCGTCCTTCTTCAAAATTGTATTGAAGCAGCTCACCAACTGTGAAAAGAAAATGAAGGCAAGTCAGAGACAGATATAGTAAGGGAAAGATGAAAAGTTTAAAGTAAAAGGACTTACAGAAGCAATATGGGGAGTTGCCAAAGAGGTAACCATATCCCGAGAAAGGTTTTCTTCGATACCTTGGATCTCGGGAATGATCCAAGTCTTCACCGAGCTCATGGCAGAGCTCGGGGGAACGAAAGTGGGAACTCCACTAGTCGGGGGCTGAGAGATAGTGTCAGCCAAATTAACCGAGGAGCTCTTCTTCAGCCTCCTCGGTGGAGCAGGAATAGATTCAACCAAGGAGGAACTCTTGGTCGGTGATATTACAATCACCTCTCCTGGAGCAGCAGACTTGCTCGGAGCCACTGGAGGCTTCTCGACAACCTTCACAACAGGAGCAGCCGAGGAAGGTGCATCAGTATTCTTTGTCCCCTCCCTTGGGACGTCAATCTTACTTCTTTTTGCCTCTCCAGCACCAGAGGCAGGTTTCTCAAAAAGGGTGGGAGGTCTTCTCTTCTTCATCCTTTCACTTAAAGGAATGTGTGATTCAGGCGAGGAACTGGTGGAAGCTGGTACTGGCTCTACGTCACTTATCACCGGACGAGCAGTGAAAGAAATGGTGTAGCTCTTGTACTGCAGCAGATACGAGGATGACCTAATGTTCTCATCGGCAACACTCTGATGAAAACTCCAGATAAGTTTTAAGTGCCTTATATTCACATCTGCTTCTTTTGGACACTTTCTTTTGCTATCAACTGCAAATAAAAAAAACATTGAAATATCAGTGGCACATTTTGTCAAACACAGAAGAAGCATGATTTCAAAATAAATAAAATGAAATAAAAATAACCTATCCCATTGCCATAGGGAGGGCATCTGGGACCCTAATACACTTCATCTCCTGATAAAGGACCATGTGGCCATTTTTTTATAACAACTCCATGCTCAAAATAGTCCCTATTGGCATCCGGGAGATTGACCACTAAAGCCCTATTTAAAAATCTAGTTTTTAAATAAAAGGTGATATCACCAACTGCCCATCTATAGCAAAACATGATTTCTGGAATTCCTATGCGAGTTCCATGGATTTGATTTAACCTATGCACCCCATTAACTATTCTCCATGTATTGGGGGCTATTCTTGCAGGAACAACGTCAAAATATTGACAAAATTCCAGACATAGAGGATTGGGGGAAAAAGAAAAGCCACACTCAGCAACAAAGAGGTTGGGGAACCAATGTCCCTCAGCCAAACGGAAATAGTCAGAAGGCTCAGAAAGCTCTTCTAGAACAACCCAGGAGGGAATAGAAAAATCAGAGTGAAACTTATCAAGAGATTCAACAGGGTAAACCATGATGAATAAAAGAAATGAAGAATAAGGAAGAAGATCTTATACAAAAAGAGTGGATCTGTTGACAACGAACGATGAAAAGGATGAACGCACAAGAGAGTAAGATAATGGAAGACTCGAAAATACAAATTTGAAAAGGTAGAAGACGATGGGAGTGTCTGTGAAGTTTAAATACTCTGCCTTAGGAAATGGTAAAGTAATGATTACAAAAAGAAACAATTACGCTACCGGCGGCTAGAGGAACGAAAAGGGCGCGGCAATCGAAGCGAGAATAAACGATTACGCTACCGGCGGCTAAAAGGACAAAAAGTACGCGGAGATCGAGGCGGTTCTAAAAATTTAAAAAGCCTGATTCTACGAATTTTGAAGGAGAAATAAATACGAGGGAAACACTCCTAAAAATCAGGAGGACCATTTAAAACTACCATATTCTGAGAAAGAATGTTCCACACTCCTCAAATTTCGAACTATGAAACATTGGGAGCTTCTGTTGATACCAAATTTAGTCTGCTGACATGGATCAATAAAGTGAAGACATGTGACAGTCTACGTGGAAACAACATACAATTCTGAAGAATTCACACGCTCCGAGGAACCATACTACAACGAGGAACATTGTTTCCCCGAGGAACTCATACGCTCCGAGGAACGAGGACTCTCAGAGGAACTCTTGAGCACCGAGCAACTCAGGCGGTCTGAGCTGCACCTCGAACAAAGCATTAATAGCGGGATAACCAACAGTTTGACTGTTCATTAAATTCTTATCATTCAGATGCATACGCTTAAGGAGCATTGAATGTATCACCCTTTCATATGTACATCATTTAATGTATTACCCTTTCACATGACAGCCCCAGGGCTATAAATACATTATACAATCCTCATTGTAAGGGGATCGGAATTTCTTGATATAACTTGTAATCGAGAATTCCCAAACAATCAGAAATAACATAACAGTGGATGTAGGCCATTCTTATAAGGCTGAACCACTTTAAAAATCCTTTGTCTCATTTATTTATCTGTGATTGAATAATTAGATATGATCTAATTTTTTACATCAACAGAAGGTTTAAAATATCATTCTCGTGACTATTTTAATGAATACCAAATTTTTAATACTTTTTTAGAACAAGTAATGAATTTAAGCGAATTAGAACTAACTAAAACATATAGTGAGTAATCATGGAAAATTTCACCTAATCCTAGTAATTAATTTAAGCTGCATCATAAGTATAACACGAATATTGCAAGATAAAATAATAATTCTCATTGAAAAAAAAACTTACAAAAGTAGAGACTCATTATTCAAATGTCAATATAAAAAGTCTCCTTCCAAACTTGCATACAAATTATGTCATAAAAACTCAAAAATAAAATTATAAAATTACCCCCCTTTGCATTTTAGTCCTCGAAATTCATATCTCACTCATTTTTACTCTGAATTAAACCAAATTTCATGGAGAACTTCATACTCCTTAGATAAATATTTAAAATTACATTTATGCCCATAAAATTTCTACAATTATAGTTTCATTCCTTAAAATTATTAAAATTATATTTTTAACTTGAATTATTTTCAAACTTGCATTATTCTTCTAAATAACAAAAATGAATGTAAAAGCTCGTTATTTACGATACAATGGGCCAGAAAAGTTTCAAATTTGGTATAATTATTACAAAATTATATACTCATCAAATACCCCAAACCTAAACTTTTCTAGTCCTCAATCAAAACCAAAATTTTAAAATTGAACTCATTTTCGTAGGAATCATGATTACACTCAGTATGTGCAAAAAGGCATTAAACCCCTAGGTTGCCCTAGTGGACGAGTTTTGTCTCGTGAGGATTAGTAGTGACTATACCCACAAAATTTATAAACTTGACTCAACTTACAAAAGAGACAAAAGTAATATAATCAAGTCTTAAATGCCAATTTCATAAATATAGTAAAAAAATCACTTTTCAATATCAACTTATCATGCATGTGTGAAAAACTAATATAACCATCCATTTCAAAAGGTTTTATCATTACCTGTCTTATCCAAAAGTTCATTTTGATTCAAAATCTCACGGGATGCACTCACAATCGAATACTCAAAAATTGATTATTTTTCTCATGCCATATGTGAATAAAAGAGTAAGTTTAAATGAGCAAATTTAATAGATACATCACGAAAGATGGACTTCTTATAATTGATGAATATGATCTTGTGAATTAAAAATCGAATACTCTTTAAAAACTTTGAATAACTCCATATATCCTATTCATCTTCTCTCCATACTATAACTTACTTCACTTGACATAAATTAGTATTTTTTTTTGTTATATTGTAGGATTGCATTTTGTTTAAAAAGAACGGCTATTCAGAGTTCAAAAATTTCTAAGAGTATAGAGGTTATTAGTATTTTGACTTTTCAATAACTTTTTCTAACCTTTGTTTTCTTCTTTTCTTTTCCAAGCTCACATTTTTTCATATAATTTTTTTCATTCCTTCTTTACTCATTTTTTCATTCTTTTCACGCATTCTTCTTCCAAATAATCTTCATTTGGCCTTTCTTTCTCCGAAACGAACCAAAAAAAAAAAGAATTTGAGATCATCGGTAAATTAATCGCTAAAGAAAAGTTTGAGTTATTTTGACTCATAATGATTTAAATCTCTCAAAAATAATGAATGGTACAATTTCTCACTGGGTTAAGAATCTTTGCATTTATTTATTAAGATTATTAAATTTCTTCCCAATATCCATTTTCGATCATTTTATATGGCTAAGTGTCAAAGTTTTATAAGTTGGGAGATTTGGGAATTAATTTTATATTAAGAAATAATTTCAAAACTCGATTATATTGAAAATCCAAGATTTAAAAGGGGCTGGAAAATTGGAAATTAGAGGAGGAGGAGGATGAATTCTTTTATTGTTTAGATTCGGCGTCAGTTCGGACAAGGGAGGAGGTGGCTTTGAGATGGATGAGCTCGAAGGACGGACGATTCAAGCAAAAGATCGTTTACACAGTATTGAGGGGGAATGTATGTACTTTCTTCCTATGGAAGTCAATGTAGAAGTCCAAGGAGCCTCGCAAAGTCAGTTTCTTTGTTTGAACCTTGGCCAAGAAATCTATATTGACGATAGAAAGGTTGCAAAAGAGGCGTACAAGGTTGTCCAATATATGTTGGTTATGTAAGGAGGCAGAGCAATCGACTAATCATTTACTTATGCATTATTGGGTGTCAAGGGGACTTTATGATATTTCCATATCCTTGTGTGTGTTCAGTGGGTTATGCCCCAGTCGATAAGTGGAGTTCGAATGGATGGCAAATAAAGAGGAATGTATAGAAGATGGTTCCCCCATTATATTATGTGAACGATTTGACAGGAGAGGAATCAAAGATCTTTTGATGGGAAAGAATGTGCCCTATCTAAACTTCGTTATACTTGTCTGTATATGGGAGTCCGTCCCCTTAGACCGGTTATTTTAATGAATCATTTATGTATAAAAAATTTAAATTATCCAGAAATCTATGATTTTAATTTGATCTCTTAAGGAAATTTGAATCCTGATATGTTTTTCTTCCTTTTTCTTTATCGTTCCTCTTTTCGACAAATGACCTTATAAAATGCGACAATTATTCAGCACAATCCATTTGTACTAGATAGATATTTAGATAAAGTACTACTAGTTTAAGCTATGGGCAACAACACATTACTCTTTCCACCATATGCTCATTCCTATAAGGAAAAATACATGAAAGAAAATAGTTGTGCATTTCCATGACGTTTACTTGATCATATTTTTGCAAACTCAATTGTATCTTTTCCATCATGCCCCTTACTGAAGAAATGGATGACGTAATCCGAGTAGAGAACATCCTTATACACGGGTTACTCTCCATTGACAAGAAACTCCGGCAGAGAACCTATAATATCTGTGGGTCTAGGGTTGACATATATCGGTACTGAAACCCTATTGTGGCTCCCATTGGCCAACACACGGTGCTCAATGCTTCTGTATATCCCGTTGCTCATAATTTGAAGGGCATCACCCACATTGATCACGATAGACCCTCTAATGGGTGGGACATGGATCCAACTAGTTGTGTCTTTATCATTTATTTTCCGCACGTAAAGCCCTCTGATGTCATCTTGGAGGAGGATGGTTAGTGTTGATATGTCGGAGTGGCGGCCAACTCCAATTGTGAGCTCCGGGTTAGGGCATACGGGATAGTAGTTGAGGTTAATCCTCTTTGATCCCATTAGAAGTGATTCTTTTCTTTTGTCCATTTCTTCAATATTTAGCCCTTTCAATAGCACTGTTAGCAGCTTCTTAATAATTTGTTTCACAGCTGTTCTTATATTCCAATACATGATCCCTATAAGCAATGATTATATCATTTGAAATATCAATAAAATAATGTTTTGCTACTCACTTCAACCAATAGCCATATTTCTCATAATATGTACAAAAGATGGGGAATACATCTAAAATGCATCTACGAGTGAAAAATATAATTCTTACTTTAAATCCTTGTTCATTCTTACAATAATATTACTATATATACATTATTTGT
Source organism: Sambucus nigra (assembly GCA_949130495.1). NCBI lineage: Eukaryota > Viridiplantae > Streptophyta > Magnoliopsida > Dipsacales > Adoxaceae > Sambucus > Sambucus nigra. The sequence continues at coordinate 289,149,405 of OX422208.1, forward strand.
AGAAAAACTATGCATGTGTATGTTGTTTCAATTCAAATTTACAAGGATGAAACATTAGGTTTTTTTTTAATTTTTTTTTAGGTTTGGGCCAAAAAACGGAAAGAAAAAAAGAAGAAGAAGTGGCATTCTTACTTGTAAACGGGAGGCCAGAAAGCAGCAGCCTCATCATCAAAAACATAAAAGAGACCAAGATAGTCTTTCCACTCCAAAGCTTTCTCTGCTTCTGGAGTAAAGCTAGTCCCAAACCGAACACTACTGGTACCAGAATTCTCCTTGGAATACTTTCTCTTATCCTCCGCTGGCAATCCAAAGAAGCTGTGAGTTGCGTTCTTCACATCCTCCAGCACTCCAATTGGGACCCCATGATTAATAATCTGAAAGAACCCCCACTTTTCGGCCGCATCAAATATCAAATCTCCCACATTTGGATCGTTCCAGTTGGACATATCAACAATAGGAATGGACTCCGCGACTGCCACGCTGGCCATGTTTAGCCTCTCTTTAAGAGGTTGAATGTATTGCTTAGGTAGGGTTTTGAGTCCCATATCAGATAGACCCGTTACACCATGACCTTCGGTTACTACAAATTTTTTAATGAACTAATTTGTAACTTGACCAATTTATAGCTAGGCCAATTTACAATTTTGGGATAGCCAAATGGGACGTATATCATTGCCACTAGCTATAGCTTAACAAAAAAACTTGCTCGACTCCTAAATTTATAAAAAACTTTATATATATTGCTTTTGTGCGGATCGGTTCGCATTTTAAGAGTGCGGACCGTACATTTGTTACCTGACGACGAGCCTTGAAATTATCGGCTAAATTATAGGCACACTCTCTCTCTTTTTTGGGCTCACCGATAGGTGATACATGCTCAGTCCGCACTAATAAAATGCAGAGTGGTCTGCACAATAGCAGTAGTGTATATATATTTTTCACTATTCATGTGACATCATAAGATAAACTTATGATGTCATATGATACATAAATTCCTGCACTCTCCAATTTGACCTTCTACTATTTAAGTTCCCCCTCTTTTCTTATAATAAAATTTATCTTCCACTATTTTTCAAAGTTAAAAAAGAAGGGTAGAATGGTATTTGACCCATTTTCCTCCTACTTATCCACTCTTTCCTCTCACATAAACCTAATAGATATCCACCATTTTCTCTCTCTCGAACATTGTCTCTCAAACACACAGCAAAAGAGAGGGGAATACCCATTTTTCTCTCACACTCTCAAATATCATCTCTCCTAGTAAGATTTTTTTATTTCACTTGTGTTTGGGTATTTTTTATTTTTGTTCATCTTCGAATGGAGTTTTTTTGTACGGGGCCATTCGTATGAGAAATGGATATATTATTAAGGTTTTCTGTTCAAATTCACAGGGTATGGGGCCATTATTTGTGCATTTTTCTTTTTTGTTCACTTTGTACATTTTGTTTTTGTTTTTGTGTATTCTTTTTTTCTTTTCAGAGGATGGGGCTCGTCCACAACCAAAAGCTCTCACTTAACCCTGTGTCTTTCTCTTTCTCGGTTGTGATCAACCACCTATCACTCAAATACTCACGGTTTAGCTCTCAGTGTAAAAGGTGAAATATTAGGTGGGTTGCTCAAAAGGTGAATATTTTTTTTTCACAAATATTGTCGACCGATTCTGGCTAAATTCTATAAATAGGACCAACCTATACATGAGGTGTTTTGATTTTGTAAAAACTATACTAAAGATGTGTTGACATGGTGATTTTCCAACAGTGGCTTGCTTTATACACCAAGAGTGAAATAAGGTTATAGTTGGGTTTGCTAAAGGTAACAAATACAAAAGCTTACAGCTGGATAACCTATAGTTTACCAAAGCTTATAGATGGATAACACACTGAGAGATGAAATAAACTTCCAGCTTGTGTTTTGATAGGATATTTTTTAAAAGACAAAATCTATTGTCTAATTTTTTTTATTTTATAGGGAGATTTTTTCAAATAATCTTACGGGTTATGGTTTGATAGGTCTTATCACAAAGAGATTTGAGTCCCCTATTTTGGTGACTTTATATTGCTAAGTTCTGTTAGTTTGTGGGATTTGATTTGGGGTACTAATTTGGTCTTATTAAGTTTTATTAGTTTCTGGGATTTGATTTGAGGTACTAATTTGGTCTTATTTTGCAATTAGATAATTTCCTTGATTAGTTGTTTGTTGCAGTAAGTAGACTACGAACAATTCTCTTTGAACTATGGCATCCACATAGCCTTGAAGAAATATATTACGGTTTAATGATATTAGACGTTTAACACATGTAAGTTGAAACACCTCCTCAGTTTTTTCTACTTTTTTTTCAAATATCAACTAATTTTTTTGTCCAAATGGAAGTGGAAGTTGAAGATGTATTATCTTAATCCAGTGGCTGTGTAGTTTTAAACTCAAGTTGAATGTGAATTAGCTAAAGTTTCAGGTACCAAACTTAAGTTGTGCAACTTCCATTTTATACTTTTATGTTTACATTTTCAGGAAAGTGTGGGGGTGGGGCATTTTGTAGTTGTTTAGAAGAATACTTGGATATCATATATAACGGGGTTTGCTGTACTTCATCATGGTACAATACACATTAACCTAGGTTCTTTCATTATTATAATGAATTAATTTTTTTATAGTACATTACATATTAAGGTTTACGTGTAATAAAACCCCTGCAACATGTAAGTTTTTTTTACTGTTTAGTCATTGTTTGGATTCTCTCAATTTATTTGTGTTAATGTCAATTTTAGATGACTTAATTATTTAGGGTTATTTCTTACATGACACAATGCATTATGTAGAGAAGAAATATTAACCATTCTCACATGCTCCGGGGGATGATAGAAACCTTCCCGATGTTCATCTTTGCCTTTATGATGATGTGCTCCCATTTGATCATCTGGAGAAGAAAGCTTACATGATACACTAGGTGCGATTGGAACTATTTTGTTTTGTTGAAGAGGCCTTTATTGATGGAATGAACCGGTTGGAAACTTTTGTGTCTAGAGTGCATGATATTGTTCCCCCAAGGCAAGTTGCAGGTTCAATTAAATTACGTACGAGCCTTTTTTATCTTTCTTTGGAGAAGTTAACTATGACAACCAAAGTGTACAAGAGGGTTGTTTTCCAGGATAAAGAACATATTTTGGCTAGAGATATTTTCCATATCGTACTTAGTCGACGGTTTGAAAGGTGAACTTTTTCTTCCTTGGGTTTTGTGTTTTTTTTTGTTCTAAGCTTTTATTCTGTGTATTAATTCGATTTTTTCACTACACCAAAATGGCCAAAATGTCACCTTTCAGTCGGCCACCCTTGTCAAGGTCATTGATCGTGGCAAAAACACGCGTTTTATGTCACGGTCATTGACCTTGACACGACCGTGACAAAGAATTATCACGGTCATTGACCGTGATAAGGCCGTGACAAATTTACTTGTCACGGACTTGTCACGGTCATTGACCGTGACAATTCTTTAAATAACTGTCACGGTCAATGACCTTGACACGACCGTGACAATATTTCCAGCAAAAACCCTTTCCCCCTTCTTTTTTCTCTCCCGCCGTTCCCTCCCTCTCTCTCTCTCTCTCGATGCTGCTCGACGATGCTCTCTACTTTCAGGTTGTATTCTCTCTCTCTCTCTCTTCCATTTATATATATGTTTGTGTGTATATATATGTGTGTATGTGTGTATATATGTGCATGTGTGTATGCGTGTGTGTGGGGTGGGGCAGGGTGGGGGGTAGGGGTGGGGCAGGGTGGGGGTAGGGTGGGGGGTAAGGGGTGGGGCAGGGTGGGGCAGGGTGGGGGTAGGGGGTTAAAAATATAAATAAATAAGTAATTTTCTATAAATTTCCAAAAATAATATCCAAAAATGTAAATGTAAATAAAATCCAAAAATAATATCCAAAAATGTAAATGTAAATAATATCCAAAAATATTGGATAACAATTTATTTTCATTCAAAATAAATAAGTAATTTTCTACAAATTTCATAAAAAAATGAAGGCCGGCTTAATATGTGATTTAAGTGTGAAATAATCGCTATATACTTATACTAATGGAGAAAAAAAACCATATATGGCGTTTTTTGTTGACTTTATATGGTGAAATAATCACATGACTTTATATCCATCAAATAAAAGCATGAAAACTAAAAAACTACAATAGGGTTAAAATGGCATCCGAAGTTGCTAAAAGCATGAAAAATGAAATATTTTTTAAGATTTGTGGTGAATAACTAAAGTTAAAAAAAGTATTGCTTTAGTCATTAAATGACTTTTTGAATTCGGGCGATGCGCATAAATTTGTAGTAATTGTCTTATAATAAAGATCAATTAGTCTATGTTGTTGAAAAATTTGATCAAATTGGTGAGCCCTTCATATTTTAGAAATGTTGTTTTTATTCATATTTAACTTTTCTTTCCATACACCCCTAATTATATTTAAAGTTTAATAAAATATGAGTTATAGAAAGAAAAGTGGGGTTTCCATAATCTTACTTTGTCACAATTAATTTATATGCCTCAAAGTTATTTTATCACTCTTAGTTTATATTTGTGATAATACTTTATTAAAGATTTTTATGGGAACTTGTTATACTAGAACTTAGATGAACACTAAGTGATGAAAATAGTCCTTAAAATTGAAAATTAAATAAAGTTTATAAAAGTAAAGATGCTGGTAGTACATCAAAGATTAATTAATAAGGACTAAATAACAAAACGTGTTCAAGTGTATAACAAGAAAGAAAATGTGGTATTTAGATTGGGTAAAATTCTTAAAGTAATGTTAAGGGACTAAAAGACCCAAGACAACTGGCCAGTAAGTCACGGACCGAAAAATTTATGACGGGTGATGAAATCCCGTAAACATGTTGGGGTGGGGGTGGGGTATGATTTATAAAAAGCACAAAACAATAGTAGAAATTCAATACCTGAAATTAACATTGAAATTATTTTAAATAGATAGTCACTAGTGTGTGTGTGTTTAAATTGAAAGAAGATATGAGAATTTTAGGTTCTGGTGCATAATCTTACTTTGTCACAATTAATTTATATGCCTCAAAGTTATTTTATCACTCTTAGTTTATATTTGTGATAATACTTTATGAACCACAACTTTAGGTTGATTATTTTAGAACTTAAACTTCAAGATACAAAAAATAATTCTATAGAACAGCTTAGAGATCTTAACAAAACACATATCTAACATTGAATATGATTTATAAAAAGCACAAAATAATAGTAGAAATTCAATACATGAAATTAACATTGATATTATTTTAAATAGATAGTCACTATTGTGTGTGTGTGTGTGTGTGTGTGTGTGTGTGTGTGTATGGTGGGTGGGGGGCTATTGTGTGTGTGTGTGTGTGTGGTGAGTGGGGGGTGTGGAGGGAGGTGGGGGTGTGTGTGTATGTGGTGAGTGGGGGGTGTAGAGGGAGGTGTGTGTGTGTATGTGTGTATGTGTGTGTGTATATTTGAATTAACCCATGAATTTGTATTTTTGTATTTGAATTAACCCATGAATTTATTTTTGTATTTGAATTAACCCATGAATTTATTTTTGTATTTGAATTAACCCATTATATGAAATATACTTGAAATTAAATATAGTGCGCATAGATACTAGCCTTCTAGTTCTTATGCGTACGCATTCAATAGCCCTTAGACCCGTTCGAGAGTCATTACCCCTGTAATGAGATCTCTCGAATTGTCCCGTTTGGACAGTTTGAGACTGTATAATTTCTGTATAATATTCTTATTGGCTTAAAGTTGTTACTTTTTGAGGAAGTTCTGCAGTCGTATCTTAATGTTCTCTGGGTACATACTAGATTGACAAGTGTGACTGTTATTTCAATTGACCAATTGAAATAACACTCACACCTGCCAATCTACGTCGTGTACTTGGAGAACTAAGGGGATATGCTGTCGAATTTTTTTCAAATCATAACAATGTGCATGAGTTGTTAAGTAAATTACAGAAAAATACAGTCTTGAATGGGATAGGACCACTTACACTTTAATAGGATAATTAAATGATGGGATAATTAAATAAAACATACTATAAATCTAAGTTTTGTTTACCTTTAATAGGTGTTTAGTTGTGGTATCTGTGATGGGATATCCGAAATACAAAGAGTGGATGGGTGAGACTAATAGAATGCGGGATGTGTTTCGCAGAGGTGCTAACGAATTTGTGAAATATGCAAAGAGATGTCGTAATGATGAAGAGTTTCTGTGTTCGTGTGCTAGGTGTAATAATGGTAAGGTGTTTGAGTGGAAAACAATTGAACTACATTTGTTAAGATTGGGTATGCAAGATAGTTATCGATATTGGAGTTTTCACGATGAATTGAAAGTTCCTTTTGTCCCCGACCAACCTTCACAACAACCTTCAACAAGTAGAATAGATGTAGAAGGGGACGGCGTAGATCATAATATGTTAGAGGATTTAGTTGATGATGCGTACGGAGTTTATGAAGCTGAGGAGAATGAGGTTACTGATGATGTAGAAGATTCAAATACTCGTGAAGATAACACGATAAAACTTGACGATGACTACCAAAGTTTAAAATTTAAGGCGACCCAACCGTTATACTCTGGCTGTGAGAAAGATCAAACAACTTTACATGCCATGGTTGGTTTGCACAGTTTGAAGACGCAGTACGGTTTGTCTAGCAATAGCGTGACGGGAATTCTGAAATGAGTGAAGGGCTTATTACACAAGGTGAATACACTTCCAAATAGCTATCCTATTATGAAGAACAGTTTGAAAGGTTTGGGAATGAAGTATAAATCGATTCATGCTTGTGTGTATGACTGCATACTATACCGAAAGGAGTATGAAAATCTCGATCGTTGTCCGGTATGCGATGAACCTAGATATGTCCAATCTACTAGTAAGGAAGGCACAAGCTCAAAAGTGCGTCAAAAAGTATTGAAATATTTTCACGTTGGGCCTAGATTAAAGCGATTTTTCACAGTACCATGGATTGCAGAGGCAATGACTTGGCATGCTATGGCAGAAGTAGGGGGTAATATCATGCATAATCCTATTGATTCTACTGCCTGGCGGAGGATGAATTTTGAGTATCCCGATTTTGCTCGAGAACAACGCAACATTCGTTTGGCTATATCAATAGATGGTTTCAATCCATTTGGAAATCTAAGCACCAATCAGAGTGTATGGCCAGTGATCCTAGCCCCACTCAACCTCCCTCCTTCACAGTGTATGAGACCTGAATTTTCGATGATGGCTTTATTGATACCTGGGCCAAAGGCACCAAGTAATGACATTGATATCTACCTGGCTCCTTTGGTAGAAGAATTAAATGAGTTGTGGGAAGAGGGTGTGCAATCATTTAACTCTTTTAGAAAAGAAGAGTTTACGTTGAAAGCTATGTTGATGTGGGCAATTCATGATTTTCCAGCTTATGGGACATTATCCGGATGTGTAGTACATGGTTATTTGGGGTGTCCTATTTGTGGAGAGAAGACTGAATCTCTTCGTCTATCCTCTAGCTTAAAAAATGTATACCATTGCCACAGGAGGTTTTTACCCCCAGCTCATAGTTTCAGATTTGAGAAAGGTTCCAATTTTTTATTGGGCGGAGTTGAACATAGGCTACCGCCGAGACAACTTTTGGGTTCAGAAATTGAAAGTAAATCTTCTGAATGTGGCCCAAATATGCCAAGTAAGAATCCCAAATTTAAGAATGTCAAGCATAAGAAGACCCCAACTGGGAATAAAACTGAGATAAGAAAGGCATGTTCTCGGAGGTCAATTTTATTTGACTTGCCTTATTGGAAGAAAAATCCGGTGCGCCATGTATTGGATGTGATGCATGCAGAGAAAAACTTCGTTGAACATATTGTGGGTACTTTCCTTGAGGGGAGTCATTCGAAGGATGGAGAAAATGCACGAAAAGACCTTAAAATGTTAAAACTTAAGCCACAACTATGGTTGAAAAAAGATAGTAGGGGCAGGACAATAATTCCCCCTAGTGCATTTACTTTGACGAGTGGGGAAAGGACGGTGCTTCTAAACACAATATATAATTTGAAGGGCCCATCTACTTTTTCGTCCAACTTGCAAAGGATTGTGAATTATGCTACTCATTATTTACATAAGTGTAAGTCCCACGATTGGCATGTGATCATGCAATTGGTTCCTCTATTGTTTAAGCACTGTTTCTCCAAGCACAAGAATTTGCGTAAGGATATTATGCAAATTAGTATTACCTTCTCCCTCTTGTGTGAGAAGGTAGTGAATCGAGAACACATAGTGGCCGCAAAATTGGCTGTGAACGAAGCGATTTGTGTATTGGAGAAGTAATTTCCCCTAGCATTCTTTGACATAAGTGTTCACTTGTTGGTACACCTATGCGACGACGCACTTCTTTGTGGTCCAGTTAGATATCGGTGGATGTATCCGTTTGAAAGATTGATGAAAGTTTTTAAATATTACGTCAAGAATACGTGATATATTGCAGGATCAATTGCGGAGGAATACATCACCGTGGAGTCATCAATATATACTCGGGAATATATGCCTGACTCGACCAGCGTTGATGACACTAATGAATTCCTCGATGATGGTGGTAATGTGATGGGAAAACGAGTGAAATTAACGAGTTTGCAACATGAACAAGTAGCTCGTTATCTATTTGACACACATGAAGATGTCGAAGAATGGAAAAAGTAAGTTTCGAATATTATAATGTTTAACATTATTTTAGATTATTTTATACATGATTAATTTTGTAATATGCAGTAAATATGAAGCCTGTAAGAACAATAAAAGAAGAAAAATAATGGTACAATCAGACAACGAATTTAGGCTATGGTTGACACAAGAGGTAATTATAATGAAAACAGTCGTTATATAACGTTACATTACACTCAAATTTTACCACTAATATAATTAATTTATCTATATTCTCAGCTCCTAAAGATGGGTGATGCGACATCAAGGCTTGCTCGTCTAGCCACTGGACCCTTGTTCGTGGCACAAGAGTACAAAAAGTATCGATTGAACGGTTAAATTTTCGGCGCTAAAGTGTACGAGGAAAGCACAAATGTACAGAACTCGGGAATTTCATACAAGGATCTTATTTTCTTTCGAGCGAGCGCAAAAGATAAAAACCTCGTTGAAGCTGAAATGACTTACTATGGTGTAAATCCAAAATATATTTGAATTGGATTATATAAGCTTCAAAGAGGTTGTATTTTACTGTGAATGGGTAAGAGTTGAGGATAAAAATGCTTGTAAAGTTGATCCTATCACCAATTTGATCATGGTTGACTTGTCCAAGTTGAAGAGAAACGACCACGTGAGCGATGAGCCGTTTGTTTGTGCATTTCAAAAGGTTAAGCAAGTGTTTTACTCGGAGTATATCAACAACGAGCCGTGGTCAATTGTCCAACACGCGCCAAGGCATCTAAATAGTAGTGTGGATGACTTGGCTGCTCCTACCGAATATCAATCCATTTTTTATGATAACCCGAATTTGAAACAATTTTTCAATTTGTAATAAATATTTCAATTTGTACCGAAACATCCATTTTTAATGCTTTTAATTGATCTGCACTTTATCATTTTCACTCTTGCGTAGTGTGCGTGTGTGGAGAGGAGATTAATACATAAATATTCCAACTACATCTAAGTTTTGTTTATACTCGGGAATTGCAACGCATAACTCCATAGGATTATGGTATTTCTTAGTGTTTAGATATGAAGAGAATTATATTTGACACGATTACCCGGGGTACATTAGTTGGAATGAGGTTCCATATGAGCTCTAGTTAGCTGTTTGAGTGACACTACAGGTAATGTATTTTTATTTATATGTCAATTTTGATTTAGATTTCAATTACGATTTATATTTATCTATATTTGAGGGGCGGAAACTAATTTTACTTTATTTCAATTCAGGGGACAGGGAGTGGCCCTAAGGGTAGGCCACATATGCTCTATACTTATGTGGCTATTCGGACGAGAAGGGAAGGATAAAGAGGTGTCCTCGAGCGTCGCGGTACAATATCTCTTTCCATGCAAATAGTTTGTAGATTTGAGATAATTGATGGTGATTTTGTTTCTTCTTAAATAGTTTCTATTTTGAATATATATATGCATTATCTTTAGTTTGTTTGGATATATGATGTTTGGAACAGGTACAACATTGCTATAACATGTACAAATATACTGCTGGGCAGTGGCAGTGGCCATACTGCCCAGCAGATTTTTTTTAAATTCTGCCCAGCATTGTCACGGTCAATGGCCGTGACAATTTTTTTAAAAAGTCTCACGGATTTGTCTCGGTTTATAACCGTGACAAACGTGTCACGGTCATTGACCGCGACACGACCGTAACACGACCGTGACAAAAAAAGTTATCTCGCCTCTAAATGTCACGGTCATTGACCTTGACAAGTTGGATTCGTCAGGGTCAATGACCTTGACAATAGTGCAGATTTGGTGTAGTGTTTGCAGCTTATATAGTGCACAGGTCATATTTTTATTGCAGGTTATACTTTTATTTCGGTTACTATATGTTACTTTTATTCCAGGTTATATGGTACATGGGACATACTTTTATTCTGGGTATTATATGTTACATGAGTTTTTTTTGGTGATTTTTTGCACGTTATACTTTTATTTTGGGTATTATATGCTACATGCTTGGTAATCATCTTATTTTCTTAGTATCTTTTTGTTTGAGTTTTTCAAGTCTGTATGCTAAATGTTTAACAAATTGGTCAAGAAAGCTTTTTTTTTAAACCCATAACAGAGCATTTATCTATTTTCTAAGTTTTTTTTTCAGGATATATGCTACATGGGTCATATGTTTGTTTCATTTTCTTTAAGTATTAAATTTATAATTTTATGTTAAATCTTTGTTGTGTATGAAGTGTACATAATTTTTAAAGAATGATCTATAAGTTTAGTTTTATGAAGTGAACAAATTATTAAAATAATTATTGTTTTCTTCCTCGATTATAATATTTTTGTAGTTTGGGTAACTAATTAGCTTAAGTAAGGTGTGAAATTTTAGGCCTTTCTTAAAGTGACATTAATTTTCATATGTAGTATCACAAATGTGTGAGATGAATAGCACCATACGTGGCATTGCAAAGTTTTTTAAAAGAAAAAATATCAATGGAACAAATTTACGAGAGTTAACATTTATTACATGATCCATGACGGATTAAATATGGTGAATAATCATATAAACATAAGAAAATTTGCCTAATTTCTTAAAATTGTTTAGAATTATATCTTGTAATTTTTTTTTGACTTAATAGGTTTGTACCATGGTGTATGTATGTATGTAAAAAAACTTTTAAAATTTTTCTATTTTTTAAACTAATAGGTTCGTACCATAGGTTATTTCAAAAAAAAAATTATCTGTTGCGAACTAAATACGGCGTATGGTTCTATCAACGGCATACATTGTAAAAAATTAGCGTCATACTTATCAATTAAATTATTTATACTCAATTAAATAATTTTGAAAAAAAGATTCGCCCTTCAAGAAAATTTACGACAATTGATATTTGGAAAAATTATACTATAATACAAAACTTTTCTGACTTGACCACACGATTTATACTAGGGAAAATTGTCGTTGGGCCCTCAGGCACTGCACGAATTTGGAAATTATGACCAATTTTTTTTTAATTACACATTGTTTTGTTGGGGAATAAATTTTTTTCTGTTTTGAAATTACATACTTTGAAATTTTTTTCCACTTTGCGATTACAAACTTTGAAAATTTTCGTCGTGCCTTTAGGCACGAGCATATCCTGGTGTATATATAAGGTCTTCGATTGTTACTTTTCCACTTAACTTAACAATAGGGGTTAATCCAAGTTTTGAGTAGATCGGTGGGACAATAGGGTAATAACGAGCGAGCAGGCCCAAAGCCCAAAAGGGCCCAAAGTAGAAATAAACAATATAGGATGAGCAAATCAAAATCGCAAGCAAACCCATAAATTGACCATAAAAGACAAATAATGGTCAAGTAGGCCCAAGACAGGAAGAAAGAAATAACGGACGAGAAAGTACAAAACTGCGAGCAGGGTAAATAAAGCCAAGCCAGTGAGGGGATGCCATACGAGTAAACCTAAGTCAATGAGGGGATGCCATATGAGCAAACCCAAGTTAGCATGGGGTTTCTCTGAGAGTAGCCCAAAGTCTTTTCAAAGAGTGATGTTTATGTAAAAGAGTATTTGCTAATACTTTTGTTATTTATACATAGGAGTTCCTAGCAAGTAGCCTTAACCGAGCAAGTAGGGCTTGAGCAGATGGACAGTTGGGATCTCAAGAGATTTTTGGTTTAGAGGTTGAGAGGCAAGTCTAGTTGCACAAGCTAAGGCATAACAACTTCAGTACAATAGGAAATCGATAATACTAAGATGAGGGGCCAAAGAGGTCACTCACATGCTCACAAACACTTACACAACTCACATTTAGTAAAATGGGCGAGCAGTCAAGGCACTACGTACAAAGTCATTGTTGAAATCAATAATGGCGAGTGGATCTCAAGACTTCTCATAAGTTTTAATTTTTTTACCACGTAACCGTTTGAAACATTCACAAAATTGTACATTTTGGCATTATGTCTGACATATTTGCTTTCTGACTTTGTTTACAACACATCGTCTGCCAGAGTGGACAACCCTAATGTTTGCCTTAAATAGAGAATTTGGGCAAGGTTAAATACGACCATAACGTGAGCAATGTTACAGTGCACTAATTTACACATAAAGTATTCTATCCCTACTCTCTACTAGATACTTGAAGTGCTTTTCTCTTCACTATCAAAGAATCACCACTCCCAAATGATTCCATTATTTTTATTCCTACTGAAAACTTTGTATTCAATCATTGTCTTCCTCATATTATAACCAAAAAGTTATCATTATACTAGAAACGTTAGTTTTTTTATTTACATGCGGTCCTAAAAATTTTGAACACCTTGAAGGTTGTTTCCACTGGAGTGGGTCAAGCCTCACCCTTCAAACTATTTATAGACCCCGGTACCACTACTCTCCCACATTTAGCGACATCGCTGGGGAGGTATTCTAATTGCCATGGATAAGGAAGGTTATAATGTTTGAACGCAGCTAGTTTTTGAATACATGCCAGTCGGTAATGGATCCCAGAGTGATCAGATGACTAATGAGTAAGTCATGGTTAGCGGAGCAAGTATCCCTACTCCTTTAGGGGCAGGCAAGCACATCACCAGTTGCAACGTTGAACGGAATGAACCTGATGAGTCCAAAAGTATAAAATAACTCAAATATTTATAAAGTAACCAAATAATATAGTCTTTCACCATTAATCTACTTTAAAATGATTAATTAGTGTATGACTATCGATGATGGGGTTGGCGAATTAAGGTAGTTATACCGTAAATTAGGTCCAATTTAATTGCGTCAAATGTTTGATTATATAAATTGGCTAATTGTGAATTGGTGAATTGTAAACAAACGGATTTGAAATGAATTTAAATCTAATTTTGGGAGTTGATTGGTAATCTGAAATTGATATTGATATGTTAAGGATCAATAAAAGAATAAAAGGTTAAATTTGAATGGAGAGAGAGATGGGTCGGGTGGGGGGATGGACCAATCGAACGAACTTTATGTGACCCTTATTTCAAATTGATGCATTTCACATTTTTCTGAAATGCTCCAATTTCAGATTTTACACTGGACATGAAATTGGTCAATTAGTGAATCATTTTATTATGAAATCAAACACAATTAATAAACCAATTTGTAAATTGACCAATTCATAATTTTGGGACAGCCAAATGGGGCATATTTCTTTGCCACCACTTCAAGAAAAATGCTTATTTAAGGCATTTTTATACATTAATTTACATGACTCGTAGGTGAGGTGTTGTAAACTATTTCATTAATATGGTTTAGCATCACTTTTTAAATTAGTGGACCTATACCCATTTTTATTTGATCGTTATACAACGGTTTTACTAAAACCAACTTAATTAATGCTAAATAACACTCCCGCTCAAACTGTATGTTCCCAAAACTTGTGTTCCCTCAACCCCACTCCTCCACATCTCGATTTATCCTTCTATCTTTCTCTCCCTTTTCATCACAACATTGGTTGGAGGAACGTGAGTCTCAGTTGGAAACTTATTTCTAATTATGATTAGTGGTTAATTTCAGGAAGATGAGCAGAAACCCTGAGTCATCACAAGTTGCCAAACTCACTTTGAGTAGTGGTCTGTTGAAGGAGTTGTGGAATTTGTATATGAAGGTATGCTCTCTAATGGGTGTATTTCTATGAAGGAGTCACCAAATTAATTAGAATATTTAGGGTTCGTGATTATTATTCCCTCGCCTTTTAATATATTTGCAAATATGAGTGTGGGTGTGTAAAATGATCTAGAGAAGTGTTGGATTTAATTCAACCATTTGATGGATTATAATTGCTTATGAATTTGGCTCAATTATTTCTTGATAAACGTCCTCAATTGAGCTTATATCCATGAATTAATTTATGTTTGTCTAGTTGCTACATACGTGTTTTAGATATATGTGTGCTGAAAACAATTTTAGATTTTGTTAGTTGCTTATTAGGTTATTAACAGAAGTGTGTAACTAATGTTCTACCCTTATTACTATTTTTTCTAGAATGCTTCGTTTAGAAGTTTCTTTATGTTTACGTTTGACTAGAACAATATTATACAACTAGCTTCATTTTTTTCAAGCCTTATTGTCTATTATTTGGTTTATGTTTACCTCTGTTTTTTAGGCAACCAAAACACTCCATTTTGATAAGTAGTTGTAGTTGGGTATTATAATAAAACCCCAACATTATGATAACTTGTATTAAAAAAACTTAATGACTTAGTATAAATTTTAGATTTTGACTATGATTGGAGTTAGTCCTCGGTGAAATGCCAAGTCGAAGTGAGGCTTGGGGGAGGTTATTCTAACTCCATCGAGGAAGTTCGTTTTGAGACTACGAGACTTTTATGAGGAATTGGAATGGAGTATAAAAAAGAAGGTATCATTAATTGTAAAACTGAGTCATTTCAAGTATAAGAAAAGAAGCATCCAGACGTCTTGAATGACTTCCCTTTGGTCAATCCCTCAATAGCACTCACTCGCCTTCATTATTATATATAACATGTTTACATTTTCAAAGATATTATCTTCATAGATCTTGAAATTTATATCAAATATACCTAAGACTCACAAATCACATCATAAAACATACCTCAGAGAAGACAAAAGAGTCTTTCACACCCTGCTTATCACGAACACTTGGGAGTTAACTTTAGTGTGGTTTAACATGATTTCCATCTTATATAATGAAAGTTAAAGCTAGATATCCTATGATGTTTAAATCGCATTTAATGCTAGCTTAAGGTTACTCTCCCCGAGCGATATATATAAATTCATTTCTCGACATTGAAGAAGAGGAAAATGAGAAAAATTATATGAGAACAAAGCACCCACAACACAATAATCTTATTCACTTCCCACCAAGAGGGAGATTACATTTATTACACTTTTTATCATACGAAATAGTGTTATATATATATATCATTCGTCTGATTACACATAGGTGCCCCATATGCCATCTCGCTATACTTGACATGCATATGTGACTCAAATCTCTCGATCATTCTTTACCGTCATCATTCATATCTATCTTATTGATTTTTATATTTTTTGGGGTTTATCATGATCTATTAATACGGTTCGGCCTTAACTTTACACCAAAGTGCTCCTTCTCACACTACCCTCATATAGTAGGCAACTGATAATACGCAAATATTGCGTATTTTATCCCTCGAACCTACACATTTTAGCCCCCCCAGGTATCTTATTCCCTATATTTATGCTCATTAACCAGACAAGCTCGGATTTTTATGTTAACATGCTTTGCAGGGGTTAATTGAGCTTTTACAGGTATTTAGATGCTAAGTGTAAAATTCAGACGTATTCTGACTAATTTTCATACGCAATCGCACATTCAAGGGCATTTTAGTCATTTCAAAGCTTGGGCACCTGGCCTGACATCCCATGAAAGTTGTAGCCCTCTGTGCGACCTTCGTGTGGCCATGAACGGTGCTCGAATCCAACCCTTAACGAAGAACTTACAGTGATTTTAGCGGAAGAGAAAACCAATTACACCAAAACAGGAGGAAGACTGATGCAGACCTGCTTGATAGATCGATCGATCAGAAGGATCGATCCTCCAGTTTTCATTCATCGTGGGAAGCAGTGGGCTCATATCTGATCGATCGATCGATCAATCGATCAAAGGGATCGATCGATTGATCCCCTGTTTTCTGCAGATATTTTCCCCTTTTCTTTTCTATTTTTATTCCACTTACTATATAAACCATTTTTGTTGTAATATTCAGTTTTAATTCGTTTCAGGTTAGAATAGGTTAGGGTTTGGGGTTTTGAGAGCTCTTTCTTCATTTCCTCTTGGTTTGACACCGTTTAGGTTTGTAAGTTGTACTTTCATCTTCCCTCTCCATTAATATAGTTTGTATTTCCTTAATTATTACTTTGTAGTTAATTTACATACTTTCATAATTAGGTTTACGTGGTTTCTTTTCGTGCTTTGTAGTGTAGTTTTATTGCATTTATTTACCGCATTTTTAATATGCTTTCTAGGTTGTGTCGGATTGAACTCATTCGAGTTGACATGTTGCTTTGATTTGGTGATGGAGTTTACGGGTCTATTTCAAGTGCGTTGTCCTAGTTGTTGAGCCTAGGATATTTGAGGAGATATATCATGTATTCTCCATCCTTACGACCTTGCGTGCGTAATTTGACGGGATATAAATTCGAGCAACTCGTCTTTGTGGATTTTGATACCCGGACTTTATCGCTATACTCACCCGTTGAGTGTAGTCATAAGTTTAGGTTTTTGTATAGTTCAGGTGAGTCGAATATAATAAACGACCGACGCGTAGGTGACGTTCGCGCCGCGGCCAAACCCTGCCTATCTGCTACTTCTCTCTTATCGCCTTCGTTTCGAAGATAGTCTCTTAATTTATAGCTGCATCCCTCGAAGAAGAATGAGGATGGAAAATACCACTTCTTCATAGCTTTTATCATCAACCTTGTAATCTCCAAGGACATCACTTCGTTTCTACATTTTTCTTGATCCATCGTTGACTACACTTTGATAATTTTAGAATCTTTTCTCTAACCTTATCGAACATTTCACTCGACATAATCATTATCCACTGAGTAGGATCATATTCCAGATCTCTTTCTCTCTCTATCTACCTCTCTCTCTTTATATATATATATATATATATCTTATTAGCTAACTTTTTGTTCATGGTTTTAAACTCTAGTTATGTTGTCTCCATTTAGTTTATGGAGGTTTGCATAAATCTAAGTATGAACAATTAAAAGATGCTTCTTATTTCTTTAGACTTTGGAAACCCAATAAGTCTATGTTACAGTGAACATAGACCAATGTCGATATATGATATATATACTAACACCCACTAGAATATTGACATTCAAACTACCCTCTTATATTTGTAGACCCGGGATAGCTAGGTACCCAAAATAGGATGTTAAACCCCTAATTTTAACTAGAACAAATTTTAAAGAAATTTTACTTATTATACTAGCTAAAACATAAATGAAGCAATTAGTAACAATTTAAATTTTAACCCTCCTTGATCCGTGCACAGTGTGCACATAAGGAACACAAGGGCCTTCGTGGTTTGGCAAATTGTTTACAACCACAATAAGTGATGATTGTTTGGAGCATTAAAAAATAAGCGTGTTTGATCAAGAGTTTGTCTTAATACAACTGAAAGTGTATGAGGACTTTAATATTATTGACAAATGATAACTATAATAAATATTTCTTTTGTTGATTGCATTGTTTAGTGCCAAGGCAAGTGCATATTATGTTTACTAGTCATTAGCAATTAGTCCATAATCTGTTGTGTACATATATTTTGTTGTTTTTACCCTCATATCTGAAGGGATTTTAGTAATTATTTTGAAAAGGTTAAATGAATTTTAGATTATTTTTATTATTGGCTCACTATTTATTCGTGGTTTTAATCTTTAGTTATGTTGTCTCCATTTAGTTTATGGAGGTTTGCATAAATCTTACTATGAACAACTAAAAGATGCTTCTTACTTCTTTAGACTTTGGAAACCCATTAAGTCTATGTTACAGTGAACATTGACCAATGTCAATATATTATATTGTGCATAATTTGTAAAAATCTTGCTTAATGGTAAAATTATTCTCAACTCAAAGCTGACTAGTTTTCACTAGTTACTCAGTTTTTTTGCCTATATTTCATATTTATGCTCATTAGTTGGTTTGATCTATAGGGTGTATGCTCATTAGTTGGTATCGCTCAACCAATATACCCGGACTTTTCCACTCAATCCGTATTTAATTATTTTGAAATATTATTCCCAAAATATTAATCATGTTGTGACACACATAAATTTCCTCCAAATCCTAATTAATTTTCCTCATAATTAATTAGATTGAAAATCCTATATTTATTTATCATTAAATAAGGCATGGAAGGAATTTTAAGTAAATCTCCCTTATATATAAAAACTAGCCGATCTGCCAAAAATTGTCGACCCTCGATCGATCGATCCCCGACCCTCTATCGATCGATCGTACGGGTCATCGTCTTCTCCGGCTTGCTGTTTCAGCATGGACGAAAAGCTTAAAATCCTAACTCCTTCTAGTGTCAAATCCAAGACTTCTCATCAATAAACTACACCAAAAACCTCACAAGGAACCCCCATAAAGCCCACAAACACCTTTTAATTTCCGTTCTCTACTATTTTCATAAATTGGGTAAAAATCCGTTTTTAATCTTTAGCCCATTTAAAACATCAAATCCTCATCTCAAATTCATTTCTAATTCATCCGGGTTTACGCATCATACTAGATATACATACTAATCTCTGATTATATATGAATTTCTACACAATTTAGAAATCAGAATATTGGTTTACGAAACCCCCATGTTTGTACCCTTGAAATCCCAAAACGAATTTTAATTTTCTTACATCACATAAATATGAATCAAAACGCAATTTGAATGCTACAGCAAGTTAACAACTTGCCTTATAATTCGTAGGGTTTTATTTGAGGTTGTGAATTCCCAAGGTTGAAGATGAAATCCTTTTTCTTTGGCTCTTCCTTTGTCCCCCAATTTTGTCTTTAAATGCCTCTTAGGTTTTCCTAAACTTCAATGAGTCATTTCCCTTTTCTCTTAATTAGGTAATTAGGCTACATCCCATTTTTGGCCTAATGGGCCAAGCCCAAGTGACCCAAATACCCCCGTGTGGGCCCGTCTATGCCTAAAAATGTCCCGTGACCCGTTTGCTACTTTCGAGTACACTTTTCCGACTATCTCAGCCCATCCGAACGGAACTGTACACTCAAAATTGGTATCCGAATTAATTTATAAAAATTCATATCTCACACCCAAATTAGTCTATACCGACTCCCTACTGAGATAAGTACATACCCCGTTATTAATACTCGAAATGACGTAAATAAATTATCACTATTCACTTAGTAATTTAATTTTCCTAAATATTTATCATTCACTCCCAACTTAATATTGAATTATATATTTCCATAATTAATTCAATTAAAATTATGACACACAAGTAGTTTTGAATTCTTGAATTAATTAAATATTAAATGCACAAATATACGGGGTGTTACACCATGTATATTCAAAGTTTCGTCTACGGATTTAGTTTTAATACGCCAAAAATACTGACATTAGGAATTTTTGTGTATATCTAGTTTTAATGACACCACAAGTTGCTACAGTTTTAACCTGCTTGATATAATAACTATTTTGTAATTATAAGAGAGAGAATTATGGCATATACTCGAGCCATTGGCGCGTTTTCGGATTGCCTAATACTTGGAGCCAACTCGTGAAATTTAGGCCTTTGTAGACTTCACATGCACTTATCTATTGAAATTTAGTGAACCATGCAAGAACGTGAGTATCACATGTGCCTCCATCTGGAGTATGTATATGTGTGTGTAAAGACACTTTAAATGATATAATTAACTTTAAAAACTTGGTTTCTCTGCAAGATTCATGAAAATGAATTTAAGAATAAGTCATGGTTCTTCCAAATTGTCCAAATTTTTTAAACTTGGTTCCTCTCTATTCCATTTGTTGGCTGATGAGCTCCATCTCATTGAATAAAGAGAAATTAACCCTCGTGTGAATCTATATACTGGTGACATCCCCCCACTTTTTTTACTTTGTGATTTAGTTAGGCACATAAATATCACATAACCTTTACAAGGGTCGGGGAAAGCACATAAACACGTCCTATTGGGACTAGGAACTCTTTGACTTTTATACTATTCTAGACAATTAAAGACTACATATAATACCTATTCGACATATGTTGACCCTTAGTAGGACTTATGGACCATAAGTACCACTAGTCCCAACAAAAATCTATACAACCCTTGATCCTTGATAAAACTTATATAAACCTTGCTAGAAACTTATTAACCTTGGATATCACATTATATTACCTTTGTGAGCTTCCAAAGCTATCAATAGTCAAAGGATAATTGCTATTAATATATTGAAAACACTTACGTCATCTATAAATTATCATGTTCCCCACTCCCTCCATTGGATGGACAAGTAATGAACTTAAAAAATCCCTACATGAATCTCAATGAACACTAATTTTGATAATTCTATGAAGAATTCTACACATTGTTGTTTCAATACTTGGGATTGCAAAAGCATATCCTACTTTTGATCATTCTATGAAGAATTCTATTAAGTTTAAGTTCATATAATATATGTCTTTAGGTGTTGCTGACAAACATGGTAAATAGTTTGGGGAAACTGACATAATGGGGCATGTTGAAATGTGAATTAGAGAATTTGCAACACTTTTTCTTTTGAAATGATTTGGGGAGAATTTATAAATAATTTAAATCGAGAAAGGGAATGCCATTTTGAGGTTTGAAACCCTTGGTTAAAAGGGGTGGTGGTTTGGGAAAGGGGTGAATTGGGGTGGGAATATTCGGTTCAACTGTAGTGATAGTTAGAGACAGATTTTGGATGGTGTGTTATGCATGTGAAGTATTGATTCTATTTCTATTCAATGTTTTGCTCAAATATACTGATATTTTCAAAGCAAATTGGTATATAAAGTTTATATGAAGTTTCTAAGTAAGTTGATATGATAATAATATGTCACGTTGAAAATGAAGTTCAAATCTTCTGTTTTTCTTTTCCGTTTGCTAATCTCTCATTGTCATGTTATTTAAGTGTCCGTTTAATTGTAGCTGTTTCCATCACAAATGGGTTACGTTCATATTTTTTCTTGCTTTTATATTGTTTGATGATTAATTTTTAATAGAATTTTACGATCTATTTTCTTGACTAAGTATTTTGAATATTATGCGCATAATTGATATATCAAGATGAAGTTATTTCCCATTAATTTTCATATGAACTACAAGTTTGTCCCATAAATTTGTTGGAAAATTGGAACTTAAATGGGTATTTAAAGCTGTCCAGATTTTTCTGGACAGATTTTTGAGCAACTTTGAGCTCAAATTTAGGTGGGACCCACACTACGGAAATTGTGGGACCATATACGAACACGTTCACCTCCGCAAGGAGATTAACGTAGTATATTCATATGTCCAATTTCAATAAGTTATGAATGATAATTATGTCCCCAAAGTGACTCACAAAGCAATGAAAGTTAATGAATTGGGTGTGTTTTAACTCTTGTCCCACATTGGAAGAGTAGTGGAATTTTGATGAGTTAATAACACCCCAAGTATGGACTAAGGCTTGGATGCCTTGGGGGTATCCCAACTCTTTGAAGGGGAGATGACCTAAGCTATGCTCGGGTTGACTTTCGGTCAAAAGTCCACACGCGCGCGCGTCCGGCCGGCTCGGCTCGGCTCGACTCGGTTCGGTTCGGTTCGGGCTCGGGCTTATAAAAATTCTTAAATTTTTGGGCCGAATCTAATTAACTTTCTGGGCTTTAATTAATTAATTACGGAATTAATTAATCTTTAATTAACTGATAATCAGTTAATTCCAAGAGTCAGCAGTTAACCAAATTAACTGCTTTGACAGTTAATTTCGGTTTTGACTGTTCCCAACAGTCAAGTCATTTACTATAAATAAAATGTTTCCCCTTCAGTTTTTTAACTACTGAAAAAATTAACCCTCCAAAATTCCGAAATTGCTACTGCATTATTTCCTCTGCCCAGAAAATTCTTTTCTTCATTTTCTGCATTGCATGTTCTTGGTTGTGTTGAGTATAAACACAGATTTGAGTTCGTTGAAAATTAATTATTGTTGTGCTGCATAATTAATTGGAAAAATCCGTTCTATCTTGGGAGACTATATTCACAAACCTCGGAGCACATTGAGGGAATAAATTGTCTTAAGGACACTGTGAGATTCACAGGGCGCGGATTATTTATTTATTCTTGTTTAATTTCTGCAATTTCAAGTAAGTGTTTCATTTCTGTAATTTTGTTGTAATTCTGTTTTAATTCTGTAATTATATTATTTTCATTATTCTGTACAATTGTTATTTATAAATAGTAGACATAACAAAATTTTCAGAACAAACTGAGTCACTAAAAATTAGCCTGAAACTTGTTGCTATCTAGGGAAATAGAGTCAGGATATTACTACACTTGGAAACATCCGGTCTGTGGAGAAATGCTTGACTTTTCATTGTTTTCTATGGCCGGAATTTTAAAAAAATGCAGTCGTGAAGTAATTGTGAAATTCACTGAGCTTTTAAGCAACTGGTCTGGTACTGAAGGATATAATACCATCTCTAAGGTAATGGGTGCTTAGTCCGATCATCATCGAACTTCTCTTTGTCCACTCCGACCAACGATCTCATAGTTTATGGAATACTCACATCTCGTCTCCACCAACTTGCTTTGTGGTCTGTTGTCTTAGGAATTTTTGGTCCACCGACCTGCGAACGAAAGACCTCGGCGAAGTAATAAGGACTACGTTATTGGTCGTCAATTAGCGTGCGAGGGGTTAGAGCATTAATAATCTGTTTGGGTCCCAGGGAGGACGTTCAGGTCGCCGCTAGACCTTCATCACTGGTCAGCACAACATTAGTTTTTCACGATCTGTCTGCGTTCATAAACACGAACAAGATTACTTTAGGGCCTAGGTTTTTAGACCCATTTAACTTTATTAAAGCACAATTTGCGGTTTATAGGACATTTGTCTTACCTCCCTATGCTTTATATTTCACATCTTTATGTGAAAATTTGAATACTTGCTTGGTGTTCAAAGTAATTTCGCAAAATTTTTGAAATAAATCTGTCCTACATAATATTTGACAAATTTTGCATTATTCGGTTCTCCCTTTAAAAATACTAGGGTTATGTACTTTTACCAATAAAATACTGAACATAAAATTGACCTTTTTTTTAATTCGTCCCAACTGTTAGCAGTTGCAAGGAAAAAAAGTTTGGTGAGTTCCTTTAGGGTGTCTTGAGGATTTGACACAGCTAAGCTATCAGTTTTTGTTTAACATATTAAATTCTGATAAATTTCACTTAATGCTTGTGTACCAAACAGATCGAGGTGCTTAGTCCTCTTAATGGAGATGTTAATGGTTTCGTTCCCTATGTCAGTCAAGACGATTCTTGACCGAAAGATGATGCAATTATCGGGTTACATTTGTTCAAAAAATAGTCACTTGAATTATCGTCCAGGTATTGTTTTAGTTATACATGCAATTTGGGTCAAAGGACTCGAGTAGAAATATGAAATCTATCAATCCCAACTTTTTATGTTTCTAACCAAAAGTTGATTTTGAAACTGCGGTGTGACAACCCGCCTACTAAAATAATAGGTGGCCAGCCCAATACTCTGATAATCACAGGAACCATAGATGGTCCCTTCTCAGTATCACTATCGACTAAAATAATAGTATGAGATAACCACCAATCATTTTAGAAAACGGACTGTCAAATTTAAAATTTTTAAAAGAAAAGAAAAACACTTAGACAATCCCATTTGTAAAAACGGTAGATATAAAAAAAATCGATGAATGAAGAATGACAATATAATAAATATCACCGAATAAGTTGTCGGTGAACAGACCAATACAAATAGTACATCGAGTATTACAATTCAATATTTACAATATAATGAATGAGTGCAATACCTTGGGCAAAACACGCCCGAATAAATATATTGAACTTAACTAAAGTACAATGGAAAGAAGCGTCTAATACCAATAACCTACAACATCCGCAATATGCTGTAACTCCATGAGAACTGGAATGGAAATGTAAATTCGGGTGACCATGCGGTAGAGCACCTGTACGGCAAGATGTATATGCAGAAACAAAGAAATATAGATACGGGTCAGGGCCCGGTTTGATATGATTACCATGTGACTAAAAATGCATGACAGTTAAGTGCGTAATTCTCTCGCAGATAACAGTAATATTTCTCACCTCTCAATCTAGCAGCAACCTAGCGCAATATCGTGAGATGTTCTATTTAACCCTAAGTACTAAGGGCTAACTTCTCCCCATTCTCAATACTATGCCATATTCGTGCGTGGGGTGTCTCGCAAAGCGAAATCCAAACAAGGAACCCCCCCCGATACACTACTACTTAGGCAAGGTTGATCGTCTAGATCCATTAGATCCTTAGCACGAAATAATCAATAAATGTATATGTGTGTGCATAGGTGTGGGAGGTCACATCTACAGCTCCACAGAGAAAATATAAAATAAAACCCATCCATCATCTATTGTCACAATTCCTAATTTCTTTCTTTAGGAATATGTATAAATGGTACAACATTTTATCAAATGTTTACCAAGTCAATCTTATTTACCAATTCTTTTATTTCCTTTCTTCCATCCAGGAAGAATACATAATTTAAAGAAAGTTTTATTACCATAAAAAGTGTTTTATCCTTTTTCATAAAAACCCACTTCCCTTCTTTCATCCAGGAAGTGTAATCAAAAGTCATTTTTATTATCATAAAAATACTTTTGTATGCCATATGCTTCCATTTCCCTCCTTTCTTTCGGGAAATGTTATCCGAAGCCAAACCATATATCCCATTTCCCTTCTTTCATCCAGGAAATGTAATTAAAGCCAATCCAGTATCCTGAATTTCTTTAATAAATCTAAGACCGTCCCTTCGGATTTCCCCACTGGACGCGCCCCTAAATGGCTATCATCTTCCAGGGCCTATCTATACAAGACAAGATGGGGAACCTACCGAAACGTCGGGAAGCGGCCATACCCCTGCGGGATAGTCATGACCACACCCAGAATCACCTATCCAACGCAGAAAAATATACAATAACCGGTCATATGGCCTAGGGATATATCCACCCTGCTCAACAGCCAGGGGGCTTCACCACAACGCGCGCAACTTCCCTTATGATAGCGATTTAGGGAGGTGTGTGATCCATAAATTATCATTTATGAAAAAAAAAACTTTACTTTTTCCTTTTGAAAACATCATATTTTACATTTCCAAAAATCATCCATTTGTACTTATTCATTTAGTACCGTGTTTTATTATATTCATTCTTTATTCATTAAGTCATATTTATTAATGACCTAAGACCCAAAGTGCCACTAACCTCAAACTAGCCTCCAAGAGTTCATATAATTTCATAAACCCTAAAAGTGAGCCTCCATAATGGAGCGTCTCCCAAAAGCTCAACATTAATATTTTAACTTCAATTTATCTTTAGGTTAACCTCCTATATCAATCGGACATTAACCTATACAACTAGCCCTCGGGTAAACCCAAATATCCACTATTAGCCTAGGACATTAGTCTAGCCAATACAACCCTCTAGGAATCCCTATTACTTCCCAAAGGAAGGTTCCTAAGTTCCTATCTTAAAATAAAGAGGCCAAAGAAAACTAAGGAAAATTAAAGGTGAAAAACAGGGGACTGGTCGACCGGTCAAGGGACCGCGGTAGACCGCCCTTTCAGGTTTGGTCTACCAACAAAAGCAGTAAGCTAGTTTTGGCATGACCGGTCGACCGGTCCTGGGACCGCGGTCGACCGCGCCTATGAGATCCACGAATAACCCTTCTTCTTCAAAGCCAAAACCGAACCCTAAAACCCATAATCCTATACTTTCTTCATTTACCTCCACCAACAACATTACCCCAAAAATTATACACCAAAAGAAACCCATATAATAACCTTAAACCACACAATCTACAAGATTTAAGGATTAAACACCAAAACCAACCAAAAACCCATTTGTGGTTTAAACCTCCCAAAATTAACTACACATGCAGATTTATCACATTAAATCAATATCTAGCAAGTAAGAAACTTGCCTCGAGGTTCGTACTCTTGGATCACCTCCGGTAGCGACGGAATTCGGCCCAAATCTTCCATTTTCTCTCTTTCTCTCCATTTCTCCCAACTCTCTCTTCTCGCTCTCTCTCCTTTGTCTTATCTCACACAAATGAAGAAAGAAAAAGGGGGTGGGGAACTTATACGGGTCTCAACACATAAATCCCAACTTTTAATTGCTAATACACCACCAAAATGACTCGTAACCACTAATTTGAGTCATAACCCCTTAAAAATGCCCGAATCTCAAAAATTACAACTGGGCGCTTATTTCAACTATCTCGACTATTCCAAAAACAACCGCACCCCCTATTTTGGCATTCGGGAAAGTGTGGACTATTTTTGTGTTCCAAATTTTATTTTATTTCATTAATTTTACCCCATTTTATATATAGGTCATAACCGTCATTTTACATATAACGACGCAAAATATCACAATATAATGCTATTTACCTTATCATAACGGTAAATAGACAAAACATAGTAAATATTATCCCTAAGTCTCACGGGAAATAATATTTACTCCAACTTCCCCTATTTTATAAAATTAGCCCATCGGGCAAAATAGTATAAAATAGTCGCTCAAAAACCTGGGTTGTTACATACTCCTCCCCTTAAAGGGGAATTTTGCCCTCAAAATTCAGGCATAACCATAACCTTATAAAGGGTACACTATACCAGAAATCGTGCTATCATACTAGCAAACCCCTCTATAGTGCAGCGTCCCCCTAGTACTTAGACTAAGGTCATTACTATCGATCTCAGTCCACATTCTCTGTGCTCTAACATAGCACCAATTCGTTCCTCATGAACTATCGATCCTACCCTTCTACTATGGGAGGAGATAACTACACAATCTCGACACAAATTGCCTTACTTTCCGAAACACGTTACACCCTTACTAGGGGATAACTATACTAACTTACAATCGCTAACCCCAACACTACTAACTCCTATTCGCATTGGTGTAGCCCTTTAAAAGTATACTGCTCAATGAGGCCAATCGTGAAAAAGATATTCTCGGACTACTCCAAGCCCGAGAAATATACTATTCCCTGTTTCCATTCCAACAAACAGACAAGGTACACTGCCAACTATACTAGGCTACACACGGCATCATACTCGTAGGAAACGATCCAAACTGTTGTATGGAATTTAGATCCATAAAAACTGCTACGAAGAGCTGGGCGTACTCATCTGCACTTAGTCCACCCATTTCCATTGAGTAAGCAGCGATTGGTCCAATGATCCACAGTTTTCTCAACGAGAATCATGACCATTGCATTATCGGTCATTCGATAGAGGTGTCCACGGATATACCCATTCTCGTTCCACACTACTCTTTGCTCATAAGTAGGTGAAAGGGTCAATCACGGACATGAATGCTCTTACCATAGAGCCCCCCTCGGTTAAACTCGTTCCATTGGCATTCCATGCCACAACTAAACTTTCTGACGGGTTTTCTATTAGGCGCATTGGCTACCCCATCCGCATTTCCTTATCGGAAGGGAATACCTAATTGATAGTCCTTTACAAACTCCAACTTGTTGTTCATGAAAAAGACGCAAATTTCTTCCCAGGAAGTAGTGCCTCTAATTCTTTAAGGCGAATACTACCGCTATGAAATTTAAGTCAAGCGTAGGATGACACTTCATAAAAGTGTGAGACACATGAACAATGGGTCCATGCTCCCGTATTAATACTTCCCGTTCCTGAAAAATACTCGTACGTTAAATTTACTCTTGATCATAATAACACGAGTGCAGGAGAAAAATAATCTCATGCTTCAACTCCTCAAAAGGTAGGTTACCAACGAAACACTCTATCTAAGAAAGGCCTCATCTCCTTTGGCCCAACATCCCGAACCTCTCGAGATCCTTTACTTCTCATTCTAGGGATCAAATCCTACTTAGAGTTAACCCACAAACCTATTGTGGTCAACTCCCAACCACCCTCCTAACATAACATCACATGCCCTAAGGGCCTAGCGTCCTAAGAATCCTAGAGCCGATCTATCCATCCTAATCTAGTCGTATAAGTATAATACTAAATATATCCCTAGTGTCCAAGACCTTTACCGACTTCCAACATTTTCTCGGTTTCATGCGTGGGACATCTGGCCGAAGCGAAATCCAAGCAAGGAACCCTCCCATTACACTAATACCTCGCATCGTCGGTCGTCGAGAAGTAATAGTTTAAGACACATAATCGGGAACGCTAAGGCTCTAATTGGTAACTCTACTAATACATATTTACTTCTACGTCATACCATAACAATCAACTGAGGCATTTACTTTCAGTAAGATGCCACAAATACTTTATCCCCAAATACACATATACCTCTTTACAAATGGCCTTCTCATTAAGGCACAACCATGAGTCTCTATCGAACTTTCATAATATTAGTCTTCCCCATATCGATCAGAGAAAAACTATCATAGTGCTCATATATCGCACATCAACTTAGCCCTTAATCACTCATATACGTGATTCTTAGCTAAACCTTCCAACCCAGCACCTCAATCAACAGAAAAAGAAAAGAAAGAACAGAAAAGAAAATGCACATCTCTCCACTCCCAACATCGTTAAGATTCATGCGTGGAGCGTCTCGCCAGAGAGAAATCCAAACAAGGAACACCTCCACACAATCCCCTTAACTAGCTGGTCGTGGAGATAAGGCAAATCATACCCAAGCAAAGCAAATAAAGCAAGCAAACAATCAAGGAAAAAGAATAAAGCAAGACAAACAAATAATAACCAAAATAAAAAATAAAAACTACCTACATGCCGTAAACCACCTCTATAAAGTCTCAACCTGTATCCAGGGGAGATATTATAGAACCACTAGATCTTTCTTCTAAAACTAGAGATAGGATATCCCCGTAATTTATTCGCTTGCTATCACACCAACCCAACCAAAAATATATCTACTCGTATTTTACATATAATACAAGTAGCACGTACTACACATATCACCACTCCCCCCATAACGAGTGAAAGAAAATATAGAACTTCCCTATCATGGAAGCCATATAGATACACTATCACAAGCTCAATATACACACCCAGACCTAGGGTTAACACCCTACTACTCCATCTTACCTAAGGAATGCACCACTCGCACCTTAGTTGGAAAGTCCAAGCAACATACTAGCCAGCCTCCTTGGCCTCTAGCACTGGTTCCAAGACACATCATTCTAGTCTTATCCGAACTAAACTACTTCCATCAATGTCCCAACTAGGCATCCCATCCTTGCTGGCTATCTTCAATCGACAAGATCAGAGCGCACAATTCCCTTAACTTCTTCAGCAAAGAGAACATTCTCCCAGTCTCCCCGGCCTTAGCTCCACGAGTCTTCCCCGGGTGGATGTCCACTAATGGGGTCTCATGAACACTACTTCTCTATAAGTGTTACCAACACTTACTTACGAGCCTATCATTTCCACTGAAAGGCCCTCTCTATGGGCAAAACATTATGCCCCACCATAAAGAGGCGACTACTATCTCCGCCACTTCAACCTTACTCTAATGGGTGAAAGGTTTTCCTCAAATCCTCACACCTGGGCACTTCTATAACCATCTCTAGGCCAAAACTCTGGGTCCTTACGTTCTCACCGAACGAGGTTACACTTCCTCTATCCAACCGAACTTCAACATGTGGTCCTCGTCAAGGACCTCTCAACTCCGAATTGACATTGCTTGGAACCCCAAGCATAGTACCACTCTCTACCGACAACGATACTTGGGAAAACTATTTCCACTGTACTGAGTAGTCACGACAGCAATATAAAATAAGGCTACAAAGGGAGAGACCTCCAAAGCGGCCCTCATCCCCGACTACAGTTCACAGCTTATAGTAATCCCATCCTATGATGCCTTCACAACGGCCTTCCTCAACACCCTTCATCTGACGACTTACAAGTCTCACAGGAACGCTCAAAAGATCTTCGGGGTTCTCGTACCATAGAAGGAGAACGGAATCTCATAAGAGAATTCAACGATCTTAATCTTAGGGCTCTACATCAAATAGAGAGAAACGCAGAAGACGTAAAACATCCGTACAGATTCCTAAGGATTCTAGAACCCGATGCTCTAATACCATCTGTGATAACCCGCTTACTAAAATAATAGGTGGCCAGCCCCATACTCTAATAATCACAAGAACCATAGATGGTCCATTCTCAGCATCACTGTCGACTAAAATAATAGTATGAGATAACCACCAATCATTTTAGAAAACGGACTGTCAAATTAAAAAAATTTAAAAGAAAAGAAAATCACTTAGACAATCCCATTTGTAAAAACGGTGGATATAAAAAAAATCGATGAATGAAGAATGACAATATAATAAATATCACCGAATAATCTGTCGGTGAACAGACCAATACAAATAGTACATCGAGTATTACAATTCAATATTTATAATATAATGAATGAGTGCAATACCTTGGGCAAAACACGCCCGAATACATATACTGAACTTAACTAAAGTACAATGGAAAGAAGCGTCTAATACCAATAACCTACAACATCCGCAATATGCTGTAGCTCCATGACAACTGGAATGGAAATGTAAATTCCGGTGACCATGCGGTAGAGCACCTGTACGGCAAGACGTATATGCAGAAATAAAGAAATATAGATACGGGTCAGGGCCCGGTTTGATATGATTACCATGTGACTAAAAATGCATGACAGTTAAGTGCGTAATTCTCTCGCAGATAACAGTAATATTTCTCACCTCTCAATCTATCAGCAACCTAGCGTAATATCGTGAGATGTTCTAGTTAACCCTAAGTACTAAGGGATAACTTCTCCCCATTCTCAACACTATGCCCTATTCGTGCGTGGGGTGTCTCGCAAAGCAAAATCCAAACAAGGAACCCCCCCGATAGACTATTGCTTAGGCAAGGTTGATCGTCGAGATCCATTAGATCCTTAGCACGAAATAATCAATAAATGTATATGTGTGTGCATAGGTGTGGGAGGTCACATCTACAGCTACACAAAGAAAATATAAAATAAAACCCATCCATCATCTAATGGCACAATTCCTAATTTCTTTCTTTAGGAATATGTATAAATGGTACAAAATTTTATCAAATGTTTACCAAGTCAATCTTATTTACCAATTCTTTTATTTCCTTTCTTCCATCCAGGAAGAATACATAATTCAAAGCAAGTTTTATTACCATAAAAAGTGCTTTATCCTTTTTCATAAAACCCCACTTCCCTTCTTTCATCCAGGAAGTGTAATCAAAAGTCATTTTTATTATCATAAAAATATTTTTGTATGCCATATGCTTCCATTTCCCTCCTTTCTTTCATGAAATGTTATCCGAAGCCAAACCATATATCCCATTTCCCTTCTTTCATCCAGGAAATGTAATTAAAGCCAATCCATTATCATGAATTGCTTTAATAAATCTAAGACCGTCCCTCCGAGTTTCCCCACTGGACGCGCCCCTAAATGGCTATCATCTTCTAGGGCCTATCTATACAAGACAACCTGGGAACCTACCGAAACGTCGGGAAGCGGCCATACCCCTGCGGGATAGTCATGATCACACCCAGAATCACCTATCCAGCGCAGAAAAATATACAATAACCAGTCATATGTCCTAGGGATATATCCACCATGCTCAACAGCCAGGGGGCTTCACCACAACGCGCGTAACTTCCCTTATGATAGAGATTTAGGGAGGTGTGTAATCCATAAATAATCATTTATAAAAAAAAACTTTACTTTTTCCTTTTGAAAACATCATATTTTACATTTCCAAAAATCATCCATTTGTACTTATTCATTTAGTACCATGTTTTATAATATTCATTCTTTATTCATTAAGTCATATTTATTAATGACCTAAGACCCAAAGTGCCACTAACCTCAAACTAGCCTCCAAGAGTTCATATAATTTCATAAACCCTAAAAGTGAGTCTCCATAATGGAGCGTCTACCAAAAGCTCAACATTAATATTTTAACTTCAATTTATCTTTAGGTTAACCTCCTATATCAATCGGACATTAACCTATACAACTTGCCCTCGGGTAAACCCAAATATCCACTATTAGCCTAGGACATTAGTCTAGCCAATACAACCCTCTAGGACTCCCTATTACTTCCCAAAGGAAGGTTCCTAAGTTCCTATCTTAAAATAAAGAGGCTAAAGAAAACTAAGGAAAATTAAAGGTGAAAAACAGGGGACTTGTCGACCGGTCAAGGGACCGCGGTCAACCGTTCTTTCAGGTTTGGTCTACCAACAAAAGCAGTAATCTTGTTTTGGCATGACCGGTCGACCGGTCTTGGGACCGCGGTCGATCGCACCTATCAGATCCACGAAAAAACCTTCTTCTTCAAAGCCAAAACCGAACCCTAAAACCCATAATCATATACTTTCTTCATTCCCCTCCACCAACAACATTACCCCAACAATTATACACCAAAATAAATCCATATAATAACCTTAAACCACACATTCTACAAGATTTAAGGATTAAACACCAAAATCAACCAAAAACCCATTTATGGTTTAAACCTCCCAAAATTAACTACACATGCAGATTTATCACATTAAATCAATATCTAGCAAGTAAGAAACTTGCCTCGAGGTTCGTAGTCTCGGATCACCTCCGGTAGCGATGGAATTCTGCCCAAATCTTCCATTTTCTCTCTTTCTCTCCATTTATCCCAACTCTCTCTTATCTCTCTCTCCTTTGGCTTCTCTCACACAAATGAAGAAAGAAAAAGGGGGTGGGGGACTTATACGGGTCTCAACACATAAATCCCCACTTTTAATTGCTTATACACCACCAAAATGACTCGTAACCACTAATTTGAGTCATAACCCCTTAAAAATGCCCGAATCTCAAAAATTACAACTGGGCGCTTATTTCAACTGTCTCGACTATTCTAAAAACAACCGCACCCCCTATTTTGGCATTCGGGAAAGTGTGGACTATTTTTGTGTTCCAAATTTCATTTTATTTCATTAATTTTACCCCATATTATATATAGGTCATAACCGTCGTTTTACATATAACGATGCAAAATATCACAATATAATGCTATTTTCTTTCTCATAACGGTAAATAGACAAAACATAGTAAATATTATCCCTAAGTCTCACGAGAAATAGTATTTACTCCAACTTCCCCTATTTTATAAAAATCGCCCATCGGGAAAAATAGTATAAAATAGTCGCTCATAAACCTGGGTTGTTACATGCGGGTAGTAATTTATAGGTAATCATAATATCTTTTACATTTTAACCATTGAATGATTAAAACCAAAGCACTAAATGGAATTAACTTCATTAGCAACAACATTTCTCAAAACCAAACTTCCTTATGAATTCTTCCAACCTACTAACATCAACAATTAGTTCCAAGCAATTAAACATAATCAACTAATGAAGCAAACAAAATTTTTTATTCTACACACTCAAGTACTCTTTGATATACCCATGGCGTTCCATATGGTGATCTTGATAATTGAGAAGTGGATTGGTTGCGGATTCACGTTATCTAAGAAGGGATAAGAGCTTGTATTCACTTTTTTTATTGGGTTTATTAAAACCAAAGCACTAAATGGAACTCACGTAGGGTTGATTTGTTGCTTCGCTTTGGTGATGGAAATTTACGTATTTATTTCGAGTGCGTTGTTGTAGTTTTTACGCCTAGAAAATTTAACGGGGTATATCATATATGCGCCGTATTTACTACATTGCGTGCGTAATTTTTGGGGTATTTGTTGACGCCAAAATCATATCAGTCCTTTATGCGAATTTAGGGGTGTGACAATTCTTAATTTAATTAATTAACGAAACGAGATGCAATCTTAATAATTCGTCAACCCATGTAACCATTTTATACTAATTAACTCGGATGAGGGATATTCGACGCAACCTATAGTTTTTATTCTCTTTGTTAATCATAGTTTAATTTACACTCGCCTATATTTATCTTTTCCTTTATTTATCTTTTATCTTGTTAGTAATTATCTTTTACACTTTTATTTTAGAAGTATTAAATCCATTAAATTCTAGCAACTCGTCTCTGTGTATTTTCAATACCCGGACTTGGCCGCTATACTCCCTTTTTGAGTGTAGTCATAAGTTTAGGTTTTTATATTAAGGCGGTGAACAGAATACAACGATCGGTATTTGACATGCACTACTTTTCACACTTGATCAATGATCCCACAAAAAATGGGCATGCCTTTGCTGCTATACCTCATTCCTATCGAGAGGTCCATAGGGGACTTTCTCACTAAGGAGAAGGCAAGAGTTGAGTGGTCTGTATACTACCTGTCTCGATTAATTTCAGGAACATAATCCATATATATGAACATATAAAGGCATTATTTATCTTTCATTTTTCTAGTACAAAAGTTGAGACGCTAATTGCTCTCATTCATGGTTCATATTGTCACCAAGTATGACCCTATGGAGTATCTTCTGGCACGAACCATCTTGGTGGGGCAAGTGGACATGTGGTTAGGATTTTGACCCCCCCCCCCCATGAAGAGCTAATAGGAGACAACTTCCAAGCATATTTGACCGAAGAAATGGAAGAAGGGAAAATGGATTTTAATGACTCTTGATAAAACATGCTAACCTCACTTCGTATTGTGTAATAATTTATAGGTTGTTGAGGAAATTGTTGTCCATGCAAGTCGAGATTTACCCTAGGGCAATGAATAAACATCCAAACGTTTTAGCAAAACTTATGCAAAAATTGGAAATGGAGGAACCTAAACCCATTGTCATCATCAGGTGGAGAACGATAACGACAACAATGCGGTCTTTATTTCTGAGTGAAGAGCCTAAAGACTGGAGGTTCACAATCATAAAATAATTGGAGATGCATGAAGGAAAGATGAAGTTTTCATTGTTAGATAAATTCCACATGTTATATGGCACGCTTTACTTAAAAAGTTTGGGTGGTTTATTCACAAGGTGTGTAGGGGAAGAGGAAGTTGGAGAAAAATTAGAAGCAAAGCATAAAAGGCATTGCGAGGATCGATTATATGATCAACTAATGACCTTGGGTACCCACTAGCCAATAATAGAGTCTAACTCTCTCAGTTTTATAAAAAAGTGTAGAGCATGACAAATCCATGGCAATACGGTTCCTGCCCCCTCAGTAAGTTTACAAAGTTTAGTTGTTCCTTACCCATTCCACACTTAGGCATTTGGTTTGGTAGGAAAAATTAACCCAACCTCTCATGGGAAAGCTTTCATTCTGGATTCCACGGAACTTTATACTAAATGGTCATAAATGATTCCTTTAAGAAGGGCTAGTACTCAGGTGGTGAAGGAGTTCATTTGAAAATATATAATATGCATGTTTGGCATTCCAAAGGTCATCCTCACAGATAATATAAAGAAGTTTGTGTGTAAAGAAATGGGTTTGCTCATGTATAAGTATAAAATCATTCATAACAGTTTGAGTACCTCTTATCCTAAAAGGAATGGTCAAGCGGAGGCCACCAACAAAACAATGATCAATATTTTAAAAAATATGTTGGAAGATCTGCTGGGAGATTGGAATGATAAATTTCCATGGGTCTTATCGACTTACAAAACCTTAAAAAGGCAACAAATCGGTTCTATCCCCCTCTATATATTCTATGGTATAATGGTTGTACTACTAGTAGATTTGGCTATGCGTTTAGCACGAGTGGCCCTAACGCATAATCTGGTGACAGACTCGAGACATGTACAGTTGGAGGCTTTGGATGAACATTTTGATAAAGATATAGAAAACTTTAAAGTATACCTATAATAGTTGATTAGAGCTTATGAGAATTGAGTTAATATTAGAGAATTTCAAGTATGGGACTTAGTTTTGTGAGCGCTCACTCATCAACTAAGAAGCATGTTATCCTCAAAGTTCAAACCTAACGAGGATGGTCCATTCGTGGTGCGAGGAGCAGGGAGATCGAGATATTGCCATATCTCAGCACCTGAATATGGGTTCATTCAATTGATTAATTTCAAATGGCCTAAGAAGTATTATGCCTAAGTTACCATAATTTATTTTTTTAATAGTTCGTTCTGGAAAGAGAAGCTCATCAACCAAAAGGAAAGACTTTGGATAACATCCTGTTCTAATAGCACACTAAAAAATATATTACCTTTTTTCGCACAGTGAATACAAGAGTGAATGTTCAGTTATGCCCACTTTTTTCATAATATTCTTTGGTAATATTTATAATGTTTATCATTTTACATAGCCAGTAATTTATCGTACATCCGTTCGCCAAATTATGCAAGCAGATACATCATTTTTTTTATAATCTTGCTTTTGCCAAGTAAATTTTATGACTAGAGTGGCCTGAGATTCTCATAGCATAAGAGAAAAGATATTTAACTTAAGGAGCATTTATCATCATACTTGGGGGGATATATACCTCTCAGTGATAAAATATGATGAGCAAAGCACCTCTACCTATAATGTTTTGAAGGATGCGCTTCCAAAATGGGGTGCCCAGCGAAATATAGCAAGGAAGTATACAATTTCAAAATGTTGATAAGATTACACAAATTGTATGTCTTTTATAACATTAGGAGGAATTAACTCACAAGTCTTATTTTCATGATAAAACAAGGTAAATATCCCACAGAATACAAGAAAGTTACATATATTACTCACTAATTCGCGAGCAGGCATTCCCACAAAAAAGGGGAATGATAATTATTAACACTTACTCACACTATTGAGAGCAAATACTCCCACAAAATAAGGGAAAACTTATAGAATATAAAAAAGTATAAAGAAATATAAATGCAATATGAGAACAAATATCATTATTTCATTCTCATTTGTCGAAATGACTTGTTCGAAGAAGAGCATGACATGATATTATAAACAGAAACTGAAAACAGTCTACAAAAAGTTCAATCAGCTAAAAGAAAGAGAATATTCATCAACGAGTAAAAGTCTTCAAATGAGGGTCCATTCTCGCAAACAATGTCTCCCTGGAGTCTACCAATCCGGGAGACATCTCATGTCTCTCTAGATAGGAATTTGGCCATCTTTTCTTCCAAAGTTTGGATATGCTCATGGATACAGTTAGCCTTAAAATGATGTCGCTCGGATCTATATGAAGATTTTTGCTAATAGAAGTGTCGAGGAAATCGAGCTTAAAGTTGTAAAATCTCTCCAAGTCCTTTTATATCCACCAAAAAAATGCAGACACTTGAACTGATAGCGTTACTAGGAGAAGTCTTAGTAAACCTACAAACATGGATGGCAAGTTCTTTCAAGTTGAGAATAATAAAGACATTAACAATGTAAATAATATTGGTCGTGAACGTCAGAATGATACTCTAAGATTAAGTTCATGACCTCACACTCGGACTTTTAAAATCTCCAAGCTTGATCCTTATGCCACATATCCCTCATAAAAATATTGAGAGCATCCATCTTTATGGCATTAACCCCAGTATCCATCGAGCTAGCCTCCAACCAGATGGAGGACTCCTCACTTGACTCTTTCCCCTCAGCTCCATCAGAATGAATGGCCTCAAAACTAGGCTCATTCTCTTCAATAGCCTCCTCTAACCCATTTAATTATTCCTAAATAATATGATGGAAGGAGTAATCTAAGAAATAAATTAGGGTAAGTCAAGAATATAATATTGGGGAAAAACACTTACTTACCTGTTAATAGAAACTAGCATGCTACAAGAAAGCCTACATTGTTCCATTTGCCTAAATATAGGATACGTAGTTATTGGAGCACTCGTGGAACTAACCTAAAAAAAAGCAATGGGAAGTGGTCACTTAAGTACTTGAAAAGCAAAGCCAAGTTAAAAAAAAGCTAGGTGTGACAATATAATACCTGAGTAGTATTGACAGCAATGCTCATAGAATGTTCCAGAAATAAAGGAACGCATGTGACGCTAGCCTAAAACAAAGAAACATGAAAGTATTATT
Source organism: Sambucus nigra (assembly GCA_949130495.1). Lineage (NCBI taxonomy): Eukaryota > Viridiplantae > Streptophyta > Magnoliopsida > Dipsacales > Adoxaceae > Sambucus > Sambucus nigra. The sequence goes on from OX422208.1 coordinate 289,187,794, forward strand.
TGAGCACTTGCATAGTAAGGATTAGTTATAAAAGAATAAGGTTTGACAGAATAATACTCGAGGAGCGCCTGCAACCATTCACAAAGAATGTTTCACTAGACAAATGAACACTAGTATCACTAACCTGAAAATAAAAAAACAAGAAAGTGTTACGAAAGAACTTACACAGTAAAAACAAGTTACAAAGAAATCGGGTATGATATAATAATACCTAGGAAATGCTCATAGCTACACTAGTAGGTGGTTCCACAATTAAAGGAACACTTGTAGTGCTAACCTGGAAATAAATGCAAGAAAATTGTTATAAAAGTAAGATCAAAAGAACTAGGTATGAAAGAATAATACCTAAGTGTGTCCAATCATACTCACTTGAGGTTCCACGGTTATGGGAATACTCATGATGCCAACCTAAAGAAAGAAAAAGAGAATGTTATCCATCGAGTGGACACACACAAGAAGTACGAGTGCAAATAATTTGCTAATAGGAAATCAACAAATTCAAGGTTAATACTTGAGGTGGCAAAGGTAATGAGCGACTTGCAGCAACACTGGTTAGAGACGTAGCCGACAAAGGAGTACTAATAATACTCGCCTAACTTGAAAGTTAAAAGATAGAACGAGTAATAGTTGGAACACGTGAAAAATAAAGTGTGAGCTCTGAGAGAAAGCATAAAGGTTCACTAGTTCAAGTATCTAAACCCTAATGGGAGGGGAAGCATTTAGGTATGTAATAGGTTATGGAGGGATACTTGCACTAAACTATCAATGGATAAGATATCAATAAAAAGTTATTAAAAGTAACAAAGTTATATAACTATGTACCTGTGTTGAGCTAGTGATGTGAACAACATGCCTACTCGAAGCCCCACTAAAGATAGGTTGAATAGGAAGGCGCTAGACTTGAGGCTTATTATCTAAGGGTAGACATATCGTTGGGATAAATATCCTCCCAGAAGGTGGTAACCCAGCGATGACTATTCCCGTGGGTAAATTTTTCCCTAGTAGTAAGAGGGTCGCTCGAGAGGGAACCCTTCGATACAATGATCATGAAAAAGTAAATTCATGCTTTTTGTTGTTATTTAGAAAATGAGTATTTAAAAGAAAAGGAGGTTCTCGAAGAATACCCTACCAAATCTACCAAAACATTAATTGGGGGCTGAATCGGCGAGCAATTCGCTATAGAGGGAGTGAGAGGACTGATAGTTGATGCTGGAGGAGCCACGTACACCTATAAAAAATATACACATAAAAATCTTTGTAGCATAGTGAAAACCCAGACTGAGCGAGCAGTCATAGAATAACTACTAACAGTGGTGGAAAATATAGTAGAGATATGCAAAAGAAAGCATGAGAGTTTTTTTAGTCCAGAAGTATTCGAGTTAGGGAGGTTCAAAATCTAAGGTGACAAAAGAAAAAGATAAATAAGCCTTACACATGTAAAAACCTCCCGTTTAAAGCCCAGAGAAGATACTAGCATAGAGTTCCTCCCACATTGGAAGGAAGTTCGAGGAAGGATAAGAGAATAAGGTGAAGGGGATACCCTCACCCTAGAGGGAACTCGTCCCTACAGAAGAAGCCTAATAAAAAAAAAGAGGAATTAGTTATAAGATAAATTAAAACGCATATGGAGACATGATAAAGAGAAAAGTATGAAATTATTTTAAGTACCTACAGCCTCATCATGACGAGCTTGCCCATAAGACAAAGGTCTAGTAGTTGGACTGGTGGAGGAGGGTGAGTAGATGATTATGTCACCCTGGTCATTACTATGTTGCTCCAGGTCCAAAGTTAACCCATCATGGCTGATAAAAAAGGATAAGCATTAAATGAGTGATCTTTGTTTATGCTAATATACTTGATGTCATTTGAAGAAGAATTATGGTAATAATAAGGAGTACTTCCATAATCAAAAAGTTCCTCTTTAGATACATAGGATATGGAGCGAACGCTCGTAATTCCATTAATTATGTTTTTAGTATGTAAAAAAGGAATAAATAGAGTACCTTCCACGGAGGGAGTAGAGAGTTGAGTAGAAGGTTGAAAAAGAGTGGCTTCGAGAGCCTTTTAGCCTTGCTCATGAATAATTTGAAAAGTTTCCTAAACCCAAAAGGTGTAAATATATGAACCTTGGTCTTCAATAGTAGAGGGGTCGATGATCTTGGATGTTTTCTTCTTTTTCCTGACCACTTGAGTCTTAACTGGAGAGGGAGAGGAAGAAGCTTACCCAACTTGCCCAGGCTTCCTCTTCGAAGGAACCTTGGTTTTACACTTCCCCTTCTTCTTTACTTTGGATTGTTAGGATTTTATCTCAGAATGTTTGGAATAAATGCTCTCCTCGTGTAGAGGATTCACAAGGATGGGTATAACTTGCTCCAAAGGATTCCTCTCCACTTGGTTGTGATACCAAACTTCTTTACGAGTGCGCTTGGTCAGGTATTTGTCAGAAGAATGGATTTCCATAATGAAAGACTCACGTGAGGCATCATGTATGTAATTTTTTATCAACGTGACTTGGCACTACCCTAGGCCAAATCACAATCGGTTGAATGAAGGCAGATAATCATGAGTGGGTATAAAAAAGTTACGAAAATGGGTAGTTCTCCATACTATCCCCTCGAAAGTAAAGATGGAGTAGGCTTCTAAGTAAAAAGATGAAGGCGAGAGGTTGGTGGGAAAAGTTAGAGTATAAGTACCTTTTCATATCAAAATTTCCTTATCACCCTCTCGGAATGGTAAAATTCATCCCCCTGCGCAAGCTTAGTCAAAGATGTTAATATACATGGGAGAACAAATTCCATCACCGAGATGTAAGTGCAATCCCTTATAAAATCTCTCTTAGATGGAAAGAAAATGGTCTTAGGAGAATCGGAGTAAAAACACCTAGAGAATATCCCACCAACTCACTTCGAGTAGGGACGGAAAGACAAATCTTCAATATCATCCAAAAATAGACTAACTTATTTCTTAAGGGACTTTTTATGCCCACAACAATACGAGCAACCTGACTATGCAAAAGCGGGGTTCAGGGTCCCAATTGGAGAATCGCTCGAAGAGAAATCCCATTAAACTAAATGAATTAACAAAATATACCACATCAAAGCGGCCATGCGAGCATTCCATATCAATATGAGTTCGATCTAGCCAAGTATAGATGGATGCTAAAGTAAAAACAATGAGGGGCACGATCCTACTGCAAGCAAGTATGACTGCCAAATGGAAAAGTATCTCGCAAGGGGAATCATTTGGTCTTCCTTGAAATAAAAATCGACTTAGTAATATGACAAAGAAAATAGAAAAATGGGTCCTCGATTGGAGTTTTAGACCATCTTGGCTCTTAGGTGCTTTAGCTTGGGCCTCTTATTTAGGTAATGGTTAAAAATCCTTGAAACAGTATCATTGACACTTGGCAAAATAGTGCTTTCTTGCCCAAGTTTGAGTGAGAGCAACATAACGAGTACAATCTACCAAGGCTTTGTGGATCTCCTCGCACATCTCCCTCTTAGTAGAGTCCTCAAAGCCATTAGTAAATACATGGTTTTTCAAGATTAACAAACTAGTCATCTCATAAATGTCCCCTAATGTGATGGAAAATTCCCCTAAGTGGTAACAAAAGTGTGATAATCCACACTCCGTCGATAAAGTAAAACGTTATAGGGGCTTATCTTTTTTAGGATAGTAGAGTCCTTCAAAATAGTAAGGGTTCATGTCAAGCCCAAGACATAAATAATTGTATGATAGTATGGGACATTCATAACATAATTAACCCACTCTAACACGCAAGATATTACATCTTCGGACTCAACAAACCCCAAGAGTGGTCGCTCTCTAAACTTTTCCACAAATCAACTTCAAACCGCTCGAGTGAGGACATGAAGTCAGCGTCCACGCCCAAAAAGGGGGAAAAGCGATAAATTGAGAAATCCCACTTTGCCCTACTTTCCAAAAATTGCCTTTGGGCTTTGGTCAATACAGAGGTATCACCCACAGAGGTTCTAGCGCCACCATAAGTGGAAGTTACATCAATATATGGAACCACCATAGAGGAGGTAATAATGGCGAAGTGGGTGTCCACTGACGTGGTGACAATCACGTTAAGGGGTAAGGAACCGTCCAAGACCTCACTCACGGAGGTAACAAAGATTGATGGAAGTTCAACTGAGAAGAAGCCATTGATGAATACGACTAAGGAAAAAACTATAGAAAAAAAGGAGATTTACCAAGAACTCTGCAAAAAAGCTCTCAAAGTTTCTCTTTCTAAAATGCAGAAGCAAAGGACAAGTGAAAGTTCAAAGATACAAGAATAAAGGTTTCTATAGAGCGTAAAAATGTATGCATGACGATTTAAAATAAGGGAAAAATCATAAAAGAGACGTTCCAAAGCAACACGTGTCTCCTCGAGACACGAAAAGATGTCCTAGGAATGGCTCATCTGATAGGGCATTAAATGCTCAAAATAAGAGTTATCATGATTTACAAGGGAGTCTCCTCGAATTCTTAAAGATTCCTTTTCGTACATATCTCTTAATTTTCACCCAGAAGAACACTTTCATACAGAGGGGATAATGTAGAAGGGTACCCATTCACCCCCTCGTAGAAATCAAGTTTAGTGTGAGCAGGTCCAAATCCCAAACAGAGTAATCTCGATTGAGTAGGACCAAAGACCAAACAGGGTAATGACGGGTGATCAGGCCTAAAGAAAAAATAAATAACATATGACGAACAAGTCCAAATCGTGAGTAAATCTAGAATTTGGCAAGGAAAGACAAATAATGGGCAATAAGACCCAATACATGACCAAAGAAATAATAGACGAGAAAGTACAAAACTACGAGCAGGGAAAATAAAACCAAGCCATTGAGGGAGTGCCATACGACGAAACATAAGCCAATGAGGGGATACTCTACGAGCATCCGAAGTCTTTTCATTGAGTGATGTTTAGTAAAAGAATATCTACTAACACTTTTTATCTGTACACAGAGTGCCTTAGCCGAGAAAGTAGAACTTGAGCAGATGGCTAGTTGGGATCTCTTGAGAGTTTTAGTTTGGAGGGTGAGAGGTAAGTCGTGTTGAGAAAGCTAAGGCTCAACCACTTTAGTACCTTAGGAAATAGAGAATATTAAGATGATGGAAATAGGAGGTCACTCATATACTTATAAACACTTACACAACTCACATTTAGTAAAATGGGAGATCTTTTAAGGCACTGCTCGTAAATTCATTTCGAAAATCAACAATGGTGAGTGAATCTCAAGGATTCCCGTAAGTTTTCAAAATTGTTTACCCCATAACCGTTTGAAATATTCACAAAATTGTACTTTTTGCCACTATACTCGACATATTTTCTTTTGGACTTTGGTTCCAAAAGATGTCGCCTGTTAGAGTGGACAACGATAAAAAGCAAAATAGGACAAAAGCTACCACTCACATATTGTCATAAGGGAATATTCCTTGGATGTGCACATGCCACGTTAGCCCTATTGTTTAGCTATAAATAGATCACATGGGAAAGGTTAAATAAGACCATAAATTTACCACTATTACTCTGAACAAATTCACACAAAAAGTATTCTCTCCCTACACTCTCTTAGGTACTTGAAGTGATTGTCCGTTCATATTCAAATAATCATCACTCGACGTGATTCCATTCTTTTGTTCCTAGTGAAAAGTTTTTCTTTCTCATGCTTTAATCAATGTATTTATCATATTTTAATAATAAAGTTGTCACTATACTACAAAAGTTAGTTTTTGATTTTCTTCATGCTCTTGAAACTTTCAACACCTTAATGGTTGTCTCCTTTAGCGTGGGTTACGCCTCACCCTTTAAGGTTATTCATGGACCCTAATATCCCTACCATTTTACACTTTGGATGGAATTATCACGAAATATTTTCATTTTCTCTTTATACAATTTTGTATTTTACTATGCATCAGTCCTAATCTTCTCCAACTAATTGAGTTGGAGTTTTCAGACCAATCCTGCAGTAGGTAAGTCAAAATTAATGGTCTTAATGTCCCAATAAGAATTGTTCTCTACCTCTATCGGAAGATGATAGGATTTTTCGTAGAAAACCCTATATGAGGACATACCAAGTGGTGTTTAATAGGCAATGTGATAAGCCTATAGTTCATTTAATAGTCATAAGGACCAATCCTTCAATGCAGATTCATTATTTTCTCAATGATTTGCATATTTAAAAGTTTAATTTAAATACCGATTTTGGGGTGATAAGAACATACTACTTTGTGTGTGACTGAGTATGTTTTCATGAGACTCTTAAAGGAACGATTAAAAAAATGGGTTCACTGATCTTTAGCGATGGATTGAGGCATATCGAAATGAGAGAAAATGTTTTCTCGAATGAATTTGATTATGAAATGGAGGTCATTCATTCTACTATGCATGGCTTCTACCCACTTAGATATATATAATCAACTGCCAAAAGGATGTAAAGATTATTGTAGGATTTCGGGAATGGACCCATGAAATTGATGTCCCAACAATCAAAAACCTCGATAATCAGAATGGAATTTAAGGGAATCACATTCTTACGTGTGATTTTTCATAACCTCTGGCATCAATAAAAAATTGTAGCTTTGCCATGAAGACTGAAAGTGGAGGTGCAATACTGGTTTCCCTCTTTAATTAATTACAAAAGTTTGAGTAGCTCGGTGGGAAAATAGAAATGTAGAGGATTTATATCAATTTATCTTCTTCTAATTACATCATGTTTACGTAATTAATTACTTTGCCTAAACATCTTAGATTATCCATACATCTTTCAACCCCTCAATTTCTACCCTTAACTGTTTCTCTTTTCCTCCCATCCTTCTGAAGCCATAAATTCCCTAAATTGTAGAAGTTTTTATCTTTAAACCTTCATCCAAAGCAATCGATGAATTTTGCATGTTAACTTACCTCCTCTTCAAGCTTATGAAATAAGGCAAGCATCATTATTTATAGCCTAAATGAGAGTTTTCACATCCCTTCATTTTCCTTTATATTTGCAAGACACATATCCTCAAAGTTTATTTCTTATATTTGAATACATTATCCACTTTTTTATGTTATAATTCATAAATATTTTTATTTGTCCTCTTATTTTGTGTTAGGGAAGGAATAGGATTTCTATAGACAAAAATCTAGTATTCGTTGGATAATGTTTAGGGGTAAAAATATTATTTTCTTTCAAAAAAACGAAATAAAGGGGAGTATTTTTAGGAATAAAATTTTCACTATCAAGGATGAGGATGGGAACATTCTAAGGGGTCAAAATATCGTTCATAAAGAAGCCATGAGTTTCTTTTCAAACTTTTGGGATCCAAAGTTGATGTTAATATAGGTACTAAAGATAGATTGTTCAATATTAAATAAGTGTTGTAAAATTATAAAATTACTGCAAGTGCACGAGCTATTGTAATATATCGAGTGTAAGTATGAGCCAAACCCATAAGGATTTGGTCATTCGTATAAATTGTCAACTTTCCAACTAGCTAATCATTGTTGTGGAGATAAGATGTAGAGATAAAAAAAAGTAAATAATTATAAAAGGGTGAACACAAGGTAGGTTAAAAATATGGAGAAGAGTATTAGTATTTTGGATCTGTTTACCATTTTTGCTTAAACCTGATTAATTAGTCTAACTCGTAATTCTCTTTTATAACTCAAAATTATACCGAATCTCATTGCTTAAATTTTGTAAGATTAAAACGTTAAATTTCAAATCAAATATTTTATATCTCTCTTTTTTTATAGATGCCAAATTCTCATATTCCCCTAAAAAATAAAAATTAATTCTTAAACGTTAAATGTCAAACGTGAACATGAACTATCAAACGAGTTAACATAAGCATAATCCAGAAACATAGGCACATAAAATCAAAGAATATGAATTTTAAAATTAGTATCGAAGGTTTAAAATATCATTCTCGTGACTATTTTAATGAATACCAAAATTTTAATACTTTTTTAGAACAAGTAAGGAATTTAAGCGAATTAGAACTAACTAAAACATATAGTGAGTAATCATGGAAAATTTCACCTAATCCTAGTAATTAATTTAAGCTGCATCATAAGTACAACACAAATATTGCAAGATAAAATAATAATTCTCATTGAAAAAACAACTTACAAAAGTAGAGACTCAGTATTCAAATGTCAATATAAAAAGTCTTCTTCCAAACTTGCATACAATTATCTCATAAAAACTCAAAAATAAAAATACAAAGTACAATATTTTTGGCCCTCCTAAAATATTACACTTTGAGGTGTAAATGTGGTAAAAAGAACTTTAATTTGGTAAAGCTTTTTTTTAAACATTTCTTTAATTATGGATAAGGAGGTTGAGATATGGGGTGCATGTGGGAGGAAAATAAGGTAAGGGGTAGCTTAAATTTTGGTCGATAATATTTTAGAAAATTATAAAATTACCCCTCTTTGCATTTTAGTCCCCGAAATTCATATCTCACTCATTTTTACTCTGAATTAAACCAAATTTCATGGAGAACTTCATACTCCTTAGATAAATATTTAAAATTACGTTTATGCCTGTAAAAATTCTATAATTATAGTTTCATTCCTTCAAATTATTAAAATTATATTTTTAACTTGAATTATTTTCAAACTTGCATTATTCTTCTAAATAACAAAAATGAATGTAAAAGCTCGTTATTTATGATACAAAGGGCCAGACAAGGTTCAAATTTGGTATAATTATTACAAAATTATATACTCATCAAATACCCGAAACCTAAACTTTTCTAGTCCTCAATCAAAACTGAAATTTAGAATTCAACTCACTTTCATAGGAATCATGATTACACTTAGTATGTGCAAAAAGGCATTAAACCCCTAGGTTGACCTAGTGGACGAGTTTTATCTCGTGAGGATTAGGAGTGATTATACCCACAAAATTTAAAAACTTGACTCAACTGACAAAAGAGACAAAAGTAATATAATCAAGTCTTAAATGCCAATTTCATAAATATAGTAAAAATTTCACTTTTCAATATCAACTTATCATGCATGTGTGAAAAACTAATATAACCATTCATTTCAAAAGATTTGATCATTACCTGTCTTATCCAAAAGTTCATTTTGATTCAAAATCTCACGGGAGGCACTCACAATCGAATACTCAAAAATCGATTATTTTTCTCACGCCATATGTGAATAAAATAGTAAATTTAAATGAGAAAATTTAATAGATACATCACGAAAGACGGACTTCTTATAATTGATGAATATGATCTTGTGAATTAAAAATCGAATACTTTTTAAAAACTTTGAATAACTCCATATATCCTATTCATGTTCTCTCCATACTATAACTTACTTCACTTGACATAAATTAGTAATTTTTTTGGTTATATTGTAGGATTGCATTTTGTTTAAAAAGAACGGCTATTCAGAGTTCAAAATTTTCTAAGAGTATAGAGGTTATCACTATTTTGACTTTTCAATAACTTTTTCTAACCTTTGTTTTCTTCTTTTCTTTTCCAAACTCACATTTTTTTCATGTCGTTTTTTTCATTCCTTCTTTACTCCTTTTTTCATTCTTTTCGCACATTCTTCTTCCAAATAATCTTCATTTGGCCTTTCTTTCTCCCAAACGAATAAGAAAAAAGAATTTGAGATCATCGGTAAATTAATTGCTAAAGAAAAGTTTGAGTTATTTTGACTCAGAATGATTTAAATCTCTCAGAAATAATGAATGGTACAATTTCTCACTGGGTTAAGAATTTTCGTATTTATTTATTAAGTATATTAACTTTCTTCCCAATATCCATTTTCGATCATTTTATATGGCTAAGTGTCAAAGTTTTATAAGTTGGGAGATTTGGGAATTAATTCTATATTAAGAAATTATTTCAAAACTCGATTATATTGAAAATCCAAGATTTATAAGGGGCTGAAAAATTGGAAATTAGAGGAGGAGGATGAATTCTTTGAGTGGTTAGATTCAGCGTCAGTTCGGATAAGGGGGGGAGGTGGATTTGAGATGGATGAGCTCGAAGGACGACCGATTCATGCTAAAGAACGTTTACACAGTATTGAGGGGGAATGGATGTACTTTATTCCTACGAAAGTTAATTTAGCAGTCCAACGAACCTCGTAAAGTTAGTTTCTTTGTTTCAACCTTGGCCAAGAAATCTATATTGACGATAGAAAGGTTGCAAAAGAGGCGTACAAGGTTGTCCAATATATGTTGGTTATGTAAGGAGGTGGAGGAGTCGACTAATCATTTATTTGTAAATTGTTGGGTGTTAAGGGGACTTTATAATATGTCCATATCCTTGTGTGTGTTCAGTGGGTTATGCCCCATTCGATGAGTGAGGTGATGGAGTCATGGAAGAGTTCGAATAAATGGCAAAGAAAGAGGAATGTATGGAAGATGGTCCCCCATTATATTATGTGAACGGTTTGACAGGAGAGGAATCAAAGACGTTTTGATGGGAAAGAATGTGCCCTATCTAGACTTCGTTATACCTGCGTGTATATGGGAGTCCGCCCCCTTAGACGGGTTATTTTAATGAATCATTTACCTATAAAAAATTTAAATTACCTAGGACTCTAGGATTTTAATTTGATCTCTTTAAGAAATTTGAATCCCAATATGTTTTTCTTCCTTTTTCTTTATCGTTCCTCTTTTCGGCAAATGACCTTATAAAATGTGTCAAATTTTGTACTTTGTTCTTTTGGGTTAGAAATTGACTAGACGTATGGGGATATAAAAATGGAGGTATGAAAAATATATGGACATTGAAAGCAAAAAAAATTGAACAACCTTTATAAAATGCGACAATTATTCAGCACGTTTCCATTTGTACTAGATAGATATTTAGTTGAAGTATTACTAGTTTAAGCTGTGGGGAACAACACCTTACTCTTTCCACCATATGCTCATTCTTGTAAGGAAAAATACATGAAAGAAAATAGTTGTACATTTCTATGACGTTTACTTGATCATATTTTTGCAAACTCAACTGTATCTTTTCCATCATGCCCCTTGCTGAAGAAATGCATGACGTAATCCGAGTAGAGAACATCCTTATACACGGGTTGCTCTCCATTGACGAGCAACTCCGGCAGAGGACCTATAATATCTGTGGGTTTAGGGTTGACAAATATCGGCACCGAAACCCTATTGTGGCTCCCATTGGCCAACACACGGTGCTCAATGCTTCTGTATCTCCCGTTGCTCATAATTTGAAGGGCATCACCCACATTGATCACGATAGACCCTCTAATGGGTGGGACGTGGATCCAACTAGTTGTGTCTTTATCATTTATTTTTCGCACGTAAAGCCCTCCGATGTCATCTTGGAGGAGGATGGTTAGTGTTGATACGTCGGAGTGGCGGCCAACTCCAATTGTGAGCTCTGGGTTAGGGCATACGGGATAGTAGTTGAGGTTAATCCTCTTTGATCCCATTAGAAGTGATTCTTTTCTTTCGTCCATTTCTTCAATATTTAGCCCTTTCAATAGCACTGTTAGCAGCTTCTTAATAACAGTTTCACAGCTGTTCTTATATTCCAATACTTGATCCCTATAAGCAATGATTGTAACATTTGAATTATAAATACAATAATGTTTTGCTACTCACTTCAACCAATAGCCATATTTCTCATAATATGTACAAAAGATGGGGAATACATCTAAAATGCATCTACGAGTGAAAAATATAATTCTTACTTTAAAACCTTGTTCATTCTTACAGTAATATTAGTATATATACATTATTTGTAGAAAAACTATGCATGTGTATGTTGTTTCAATTCAAATTTACAGGGATGAAACATTAGGTGTTTTTTTTTAATTTTTTTTAGGTTTGGGTCAAAAAAAGGAAAGAAAAAAAGAAGAAGAAGTGGCATTCTTACTTGCAAACGGGAGGCCAGAAAGCGGCAGCCTCATCATCAGAAACATAGAAGAGACTAAGATAGTCTTTCCACTCCAAAGCTTTCTCTGCTTCTGGAGTAAAGCTAGTCCCAAACCGAACACTACTGGTACCAGAATTCTCCTTGGAATACTTTCTCTTCTCCTCCGCTGGCAACCCAAAGAAGCTGTGAGTTGCGTTCTTCACATCCTCCAGCACTCCAATTGGGACCCCATGATTAATAATCTGAAAGAACCCCCACTTTTCTGCCGCATCACATATCAAATCTCCCACTTTTGGATCGTTCCAGTTGGACATATCAACAATAGGAATGGACTCCGCGACTGCCACGCTGGCCATGTTTAGCCTCTCTTTAGGAGGTTGAATGTATTGCTTAGGTAGGGTTTTGATTCCCATATCTGATAGACCCTTTACACCATGACCTTCGGTTACTACAAATTTTTTAACGTCCCAGGAGTTAGATAGGACTGTTGAGATTGCCGGTGCCATAGATGGAGTTTATAGATGATGTTTAATTCAGATGCCATCCGGCTAGATATATATATAGTCGTAATATCTCTCTTGTTTTTTGGTTTCGTTTTTTGTGGTTGGTTAGTGCAACTTAGTTTGCACCATTCATGCCTTCTAAACTATACTTTAGTTTTAAGATTTTTTTTTATGTGCATGACTATGGAAGCAGCGGTTCGTGAACTTGCGTCGTTATACCGTACAATATTTCTTTACACTACCTATAGCTAAACAAAACTGCTATCTCGAGTCCAAAACTTAAATTTTATAAAGTAATAATATAATATAGTCTTCGACCGTTACTCTACTTTAAAATGGCAATGGTTAATTAGTGTATGACTATCGATGCAGGGGTTGGCGAGTTAAGGCAGTTAACCATACATTAGGTCCATTTTAATTGTATTAATTGTTTGATTATATATATTGATTCATTGTGAATTAGTGAATTGTAAATAATTGAATTTAAATTTAATTTTGAACGGTGTTTGGTAATCTAAAGTTGATGTTGATATGTTAAGGATCAATCACAAAGCAAAAGGTTAAATTTGAATGGAGAGAGATAGGGGAGGGGGTGGGGGTGGGGGGAGGACCAATCGAATGAATTTTATGTGTCTCCTTTTTCAAATGTACGCATTTTATATTTTTTTCAAATGCTCCAATTTCAAATTTTACACTGGAGCTAAAATTGATCAATTAATGAATCATTTTATTTATGAAATCAAACACAATTAATGAACCAATTTGTAAATTGACCAATTTATAGCCAGGCCAATTTATAATTTTAGGACAGCCAAATGGGACGTATATCATTGCCACTAGCTATAGCTTAACAAAAAAACTTGCTCGACTCCTAAATTTTAAAAGAACTTAATATATATATATATATATATATATATAGAGAGAGAGAGAGAGAGAGAGAGAGAGAGAGAGAGAGAGAGAGCGGTTCCCATGCATACCCCAGTTTGTATACCGCTGGCGCGGGCCAATTTTGATAAAATAGTAAAAAAAATATTTTTGAGCTAATTTTTTTTATATAGTTTTTAAACATTTCAGTAAGGCCATATAAAAAAAATCAGCTCAAAATGAATTTTTTTACTATTTTAAAAAAATCGGTGAAACTTTGTCAGTTGTTAACAACTTAAAAACTGACAAAGTTTGACCGATTTTTTTAAAATAGCAAAAAAATTCATTTTGAGCTGATTATTTTTTTATGGTCCTATTGAAATGTTTATAAATCATAAAAAAAAAATCAGCCCAAATTTTTGTTTTTTACTATTTTAAAAAAATGGTCCTCATTCAGGGTCCTCAAACTGGAACCTCACTTGATCATTTCCCTATATATATATATGTGTATATATATATATATGCAATATTGCTTTTGTGTGGATCAATTCGCATTTTAAGAGTGCGGACATGACATTTGTCACCTGACGACGAGCCTTGAAATTATCGGCTAAATTATAGGCACACTCTCTCTCTTTTTTGGGTTCACTGATAGGTGATACATGCTCGGTCCGCACTAATAAAATGCAGAGTGGTCTGCACAAGAGCAGTAGTGTATATATATTTTGCACTATTCATGTGACATCATAAGATAAACTTATGATGTCATAAGATACATAAATTCCTGCACTCCCCAATTTGACCTTCTACTATTTAAGTTCCCCCTCTTTTCTTAGAATAAAATTTATCTTCCACTATTTTTAAAAGTTCAAAAAGAAGGGTAGAATGGTATTTGACCCATTTTTCTCCTACTTATCCACTCTCTCCTCTCACATAAACCTAATAGATATCTACCATTTTCTCACTCTCGAACACTGGCTCTCAAACACACAGCAAAAGAGAGGGGAATAACCTTTTTTCTCTCACACTCTCAAATATCGGCTCTTCTAGTAAGATTTTTTTATTTCATTTGTGTTTGGGTATTTTTTTTATTTTTTTTCATCTTTGAATGGAGTTTTTTGGTACGGGGCCATTCGTATGAGAAATGGATATATTGTTAATGTTTTTTGTTCAGATTCACAGGGTATGGGGCCATTATTTGTGCATTTTTCTTTTTTGTTCACTTTGTACATTTTTTGTTTTGTTTTTGTGCATTCTTTGTTTGTTCAGAGGATGGGGCTCCTCCACAACCAAAACCTCTCACTTCACCCTGTCTCTTTCTCTTTCTCGGTTGTGATCAACCACCTATCACTCAAATACTCACGGTTTAGCTCTCAGTGTAAATGGTGAAATATTAGGTGGGTTGCCCCAAAGGTGAATATTGTTTTTTTCACAAATATTGTCGAACGATTCTGGCTAAATTCTATAAACAGGACCAACCTATACATGAGATGTGTTTATTTTGTAAAAACTATACCGAAGATGTGTTGACGTGGTGATTTTCTAACGGTGGCTTGCTTTATACACCAAGAGTGAAATAAGGTTATAGTTGGGTTTGCTAAATGTAACAAATACGAAAGCTTACAGCTGGATAACCTATAGTTTGCCAAAGCTTATAGATTGATAACACACCGGGAGATGAAATAAACTTCCAGCTTGTGTTTTTAGAGGATTTTTTTAAAAGACGAAATCTATTGTCTAATTTTTTTCTTTTATAGGGAGATTTTTTCAAATAATCTTACGGGTTATGGTTTGATAGGTCTTATCACAAAGAGATTCGAGTCCCCTTTTTTGGTGACTTTATATTGCTAAGTTTTGTTAGTTTGTGGGATTTGATTTGGGGTACTAATTTGGTCTTATTAGGTTTTATTAGTTTTGGGGATTTTATTTGAGGTACTAATTTGGTCTTATTTTGCAAGTAGATAATTTCCTTGATTAGTTGTTTGTTGGAGTAAGTAGACTACGAACAATTCCCTTTGAGCTATGGCATCCACATAGCCTTGACGAAATATATTACGGTTTAATGGTATTAGACGTTTAACACATGTAAGTTGAAACACCTCCTCAGTTTTTTGTACTTTTTTTTCAAATATCAACTAATTTTTTTGTCCAAATGGAACTGGAAACTGAAGATGTATTATCTTAATGCAGTGGATGTGTAGTTTTAAACTCAAGTTGAATGTGAATTAGCTAAAGCTTCAGGTAACAAACTTAAGTTGTGTAACTTCCATTTTATACTTTTATGTTTACATTTTAAGGAAAGAGTGGGGGTGGGGGATTTTGTAGTTGTGTAGAAGAATACTTGGATATCATATATAACGGGGTTTGTTGTACTTCATCATGGTACAATACACATTAACCTAGGTTCTTTCATTATTATAATGAATTATTTTTTTTTAATATAATATAGTCTTCGACCGTTACTCTACTTCGACCGTCACAACCAAAACCTCTCACTTTGCCTTGTCTCTTTCTCTCTCAGTTGTGATCAACCACCTATCACTCAAATACTCACAGTTTGGTTCTCGGTTGAAATGGTGAAATATTAGATAGGTCGCTTAAAAGGTGAATATTTTTTTTATGTTTCACAAATATTGTCAACTGATTCAGGATAAATTCTATAGACAGGACCAACCTATACATGAGATGTGTTTATTTTGTAAAAACTATACCGAAGATATGTTGATGCGTTGATTTTTCAATGGTGGCTTGCTTTATACACCAAGAGTGAAATAAGGTTATAACTGGGTTTGCTGAAGGTAACAAATATGAAAGCTTATAGCTAGATAACCTATAGTTTGGCAAATCTTATAGATGGATAACACACCAGGAGATGAAATAATCTTCCAGGTTGTGTTTTGATAGATTTTTTTTAAAAGACGAAATCTATTGTCTAATAATTTTCTTTTATAGGGAGATTTTTTTCAAATAATCTTACGAGCTGTGGTTTGATAGGACTGATCACTAAGAGATTTGAGTCCCATATTTTGGTGACTTTATATTGTTAAGTTTTGTTAGTTTGTGGGATTTGATTTGGGGTACTAATTTGGTCTTATTAAGTTTTATTAGTTTTCGAGATTTGATTTGGGGTACTAATTTGGTCTTATTTTTCAGGTAGGTAATTTCCTTGATTAGTTGTTTGCTGCAATAAGTAGACTACGAACAATTCTCTTAGAGCTATGACATCCACATAGCCTTGAAGAAATATATTACGGTTTAATGGTATTAAACGTTTAACACGTGTAAGTTGAAACACCTCCTCATTTTTTTTTCAAATATCAACTAATTTTTTTGTCCAAATGGAACTGGAAGCTTAAGGCAATGGCAATGTAGTTTTAAACTCAAGTTGAATGTGAATTAGCTAAAGCTTCAGGTAACAAACTTATGTTGTGCAACTTCCATTTTATACTTTTATGTAACATTTTAAAGAAATAGTGGGGGTGGGACATTTTGTAGTTGTGTAGAAAAATACTTGGATATCATATATAATGGGGTTTGTTGTACTTCATCATGGTACAATACACATTCACCTAGGTTCCTTCATTATTATAATGAATTAAATTTTTATAGTACATTACATATTAAGGTATACGTGTAATAAAACCCCTGCAACATGTTAGTTTTTTTTACTGTTTAGTCATTGTTTGGATGCTCTTAATTTATTTGTGTTAATGTCAATTTAGGGTGACTTAATTATTTAGGGTTATTTCTCATATGACACAATGTGTTATGTAGAGAAGAAATATCAACCATTCTCACATTCTCCAGAGGATGATAGAAACCTTCCCGATGTTCATCTTTGCCTTTATGATGATGTGATTGTGTTTGATCATCTGGAGAAGAAACCTTACATGATACACTAGGCGCGATTGGAATTATTTTGTTATATTAAAGAGGTCTTAAATGATGGAATGAACCGGTTGGAAACTTTAGTGTCTAAAGTGCATGATATAGTTCCCCCAAGGCAAGGTACAGGTTCAATTAAATTACATACGAGCCTTTTTTTATCTTTCTTTGGAGAAGTTAACTATGACAACCAAAACGTACAAGAATGTTGTTTTGTAGGATAAAAAAACATATTTTGGCTGGGGATATTTTCCAAATCATACTTAGTCAACGGTTTGAAAGGTGAACTTTTTCTTCCTTGGGTTTTGATATTTTTTGGGGTCTATGCTTTTATTCTGGGTATTAATTCGATTTTTGCAGGTTATATGCTACACGGGTCATATTTTTATTGCAGGTTATACTTTTATTCTGGGTATTATATATTACTTTTATTCCAGGATATATGCTTCATGGGTCATACTTTTATTCTGGGTATTATATGATACATGAGTTTTTTTTTCGGTGATTTTTTACCGGTTATACTTTTATTCTGGGTATTATATGCTACATGCTTGGTAAGCATTTTATTTTCTTAATGTCTTTTTGTTTGATTTTGTTAAGTTTGTATGCTAAATGTTTAACAAATTGGTCAAGAAATCTTCTTTTTTAAAAACATAACAGCGCATTTATCTATTTTCTAAAGTTTTTTGCAGGTTATATGCTACATGGGTCATATGTTTGTTTAATTTTCTTTAAGTATTAAATTTTTAATTTTATGTTAAATATTTGTTGTGTATGAAGTGTACAAAATTAATAAAGAACGATCTATAGGGTTAGTTTTATGAAGTGAACAAATTATTAAAATAATTATTGTTTTCTTCCTCGATTTTAATACTTTTGTAGTTTGGGTAACTAATTAGCTTAAGTAAGGTGTGAAATTTTAGGTCTTTATTAAAGTGACATTAATGTTCATATGTAATATTACAAAGGTGTGAGATGAATAGTACCATACATGGCATTGCAAAGTTTTTTAAACAAAAAAATATCACGAGAACAAATTTACGAGAGTTAACATTTATTACGAGATCCATGATGGATTAAACATGGTGAATAATCATATAAACGTATGAAAATTTACCTAATTTCTTAAAATTGTTTACAATTATGTGTTGTAATTTTTGTTTTAACTTAATAGGTTCGTACCATGGTGTATGTATGTATGTAAAAAAACTTTCAAATTTTTTCCATTTTTTAAACTATTCGGTTCATACCATAGGTTATTTCAAAAACTGTTTATCTGTTGCGAACTAAATACGGCGCATGGTCCTATCAACGACACACGCTGTCAAAAATTAGCGTCATAATTATCAATTAAATTATTATTCTCGATTAAATAATTTCGGAAAAAATATCCGTCCTTCAAGAAAATTGACCACGATTGATATTTTGAAAAATTATATTATAATAAAAAACTGTTATGACTTGACCACACGATTCATAACCGGGAGAATTGTCGTTTTGCCCTCAGGCACACGAAAGAATTTGGAAATTTTGACCATTTTTTTTAAAATTACACTTTGTTTTGTTGGGGAAGAAAAAAAAATTCGTTATCAAATTACGTACATTGAATTTTTTTTGCCATTTTACGATTACGTACTTTGAAAATTTTCAACCTGCCTTCAGGCACGAGCATATCCTGATGTATATATAATATCCTCGATTGTTACTTTTCCACTTAACTTAAAAATAGGGGTGATGATATTGGAAACAACACCACCCTTCAAGGTGTTTGTGAGCTCAATTCAACGTTAACAATGGTAGCATAAGGGTATATACACATATAGTAGAAGGAGGCGAGGATAAGAGGATTCACACCGGAATATAAGTGGTTCAGCCAATTAGGCCTACATCCATTGTGCAAGTATATGATATGTATCACTGTATGAGGGCTATAATGGCCATAGTTACAATCTCTCAAGCTTTCTCTCTCCACTGTGTGTTTTGATAGAGTTTCAGCTAGGGTTGCTAATTTCGGGGTCCCTTTGCAAGGTAGAGGATGACCTCTATATATAGTACATGGGGGGGTGTAGTGTACCCCCTATGCATGCAATGAGCATGTGTGTGTTGATCTAGCCAATCTGATGAAGACATCTGTCACTGTCACAGGTAAAGAATGATGATGAAATATTCTCCCCACGTGCGGGGAATGATTTATTATAACTGAATTATGTCCACGTGTCCTTGTCCACACATATGCCAATAAGAGCTCGACCACGATGCTTAGTCCTGACCTCGGCCTGGAAGAGGCCGAGGCTGGTAAGGTCCTGTTGTCCATATAATCCGAGATGAGTCATTATGGCCCCGACTTAGGTGAAGTCGAGGCAAGTATTGAGGTCGGCCCAGGCCGAGGTTAAGATGGACTGTAACTGGAACATCGGTTGGTTCATTGATGGGTTTGCCCTTGATAGAGGTGTGATCTTCGTAACCTCGGCCTACCCCTGGCCGAGGTTGTCATTCCCAGGTAAACTGAAGAGCTGCTGACCCTTACGATACATGTAGCCTCCCCTTGATGAGGTTTGTAGTGGTGTCGTCCAGGGTCGACCCTGCTATGGCCGTGGCTGCTGGTCACCGATCCAAGGCTCTTCCAACGTCGGCCATGTCCTCAGTCGAGGTTGATGTCTCTGAGCTGAGGTGACACTTGGGGCATATCAATCACCCCCCATCCCTTAGTTACATGTGAGAGCAGGTGACTATGGGATCACTTCACCTCCGAGGTCTTTCTTCTATGTGTTAATGTTCATTTGACACTTGTCCATTGCTGAAGTGTGGTTTGCTTGGCAAGCATGTGTTGTCAGCCATCCTTTGGGGCTCCCAAGGCAATGATGGGCCTTGGGAAATATGCCTCCATATTTAAGGGTTCAAACCTTATTTTCCCTACTTCTTCCTCATTTTTCTTTCCTGGCACGATTTGTTTCAGCAGAATTTTCTCTCTCTAGAAAATCTTTGGTTCGAAGCCTTTGGTGGTGATTCCCCACGTCTTCTTCCTTCTTCTTTACCATTTTATCCTCAGGTATCCTCTTCCATTCCCTTTCCTTCATTTGCCATGTTTTTCCTTTACTTTTGCATTTTTCGGTGGGTTTTAGGGATTTCCGACGAGTCCCCATATTTTCAGGTGAACTGTTCTTGCTCTAGGTTTAACAGTTTGATCTTTAAATTTCTTTATTCCATTAGCCAGTATTATTTATAGTTTAGGAGAGTTACAAGTGTAGGGTCGGCCTCTGATGCTCAGACCCCTTTACCAACTTCTAGAGGAGTTCCCTTCTCTCAGAGAGAAGACTTTAGAAAAAATTAGGCAAATAAAAAGAGCGTAGGAGGAAGCTCGTAGGTCAGAGGAATTCCCCCTCAGGCCTATCTTTCCACCACCCCTAAAGGTAGTATACCCTGAACTAACAGAACCCACTAGCCAAGCCGAAGTCTCTGCTGAACCATCGCCGATGTCTGAGTCCTCCACATCAGACCCCATGTCTGTGGATTCTTTCCAAGAGGCCATGGACTTTACAAATTAACAAGATCAGGACCCTGATCAAACAGAGGTTTCCAGTCGGGCCTCGTCTCACAACCATTCAAGCACATCGTCCTCTTCCTCAGAGGTCGAGATTGTTGAACCAAACGTGGCTATTCCACCAATATTTAATGCCATTCCCCTGTCTGCCATCATAGAGCCTGAGTTCGCTCAGAGGTTCCCGAGTAATCCTCCAATGTCTGCTCCGACCGACGTTGAGATGGATGATGACGATGATGCTGAGAGTGACATCGACGTCTCTAAGGCAATCGAGATTCAGAGCTCAGTTACTGAGGTAGACCTTCTTTGCTTCAGATACTTGTACTCCATCAGCCCCTCTATAAAGCTCAGGAGACCTCTGAGGGAAGAGATGGCTCATCATGGCCGAGATGGTGAGATCTGCTTGTATGAGCATATGTTCAAGTTAGGGTTTTGTCTGCCAATCCACCCCATCATTAGGTCTATTTTAGCCTACATCAACTTGGCCCCTTCCCAGTTGTCACCCAATGCTTGGAGGATAATAATTGGGGTCATCGTCTTATGGAGGGTTGTTCACCATTCAGACCTTCCAGTCCAGGTCTTTGTAAGTTTTTATGTTCCGTCTTCTGCCAAAAATCATCCGAGCTACTATCATTTTGTAGCTCAAAAGCCTGAGAAGAAGATGCTCCAGATAACTCAGACTTCCAACCATAATTAGGAGCCTCACTATTTCTTCGCTTAAGGGCCATGGGAATTTGGCCCATGTACCCCCTCCTCCTTACTAGAGCCGCGAATGCCCATAAGGTGGCGCAAGGTTACAATTTCTGCTAAGGCCGACCCTAGTCTAAGCCTGCAGAATCTTCAGAAGGTCAAAGACCTTCAGGATCAGGGGATGCATGGTCTGCTCGTTAAGTTTGAACACCTTATGACCCCCCACTACCTCTCTGAGACTGGTTTGGGGGTAGTCCTCTTACAGATCTTGGTAAGTGTTTTTATTCAAGTTATACCTCTGAATTTATGCATGTCTGACTCACTAACTCAGACCTTTCAATTTTGCAGAACGTTCGAAGGATATCTCAGACGAGCTTTGGGCAATGGCGGCACCGAGTTTGACAAAGCTTACCAAGAAGGCTAGTCTGAACGCCCCTCCTCCTCCTCCCTCAACCTCGAAGGCTCAGGCCACAAAGAAGAGGAATGCTACTGACCCCCCCTGAGGATCAGAGGCAAAAAAAAGATGGGGACTCTGCCATCCCCATATCTTCTGCTGATGCCTTGGCTGCTCGCATAGAGAAATTAAAAATCAATGACAGCATAATAGGTCATAGTCTGCAGGCACTTGATGCCATCGGCTCTGCCATGATCGAGGCTGACAAACGTTTTTGTCGGTCAATGGATACACCTCTTCTGGTTGAATTTGGTCTCCACAGGTCCATTCAGGTATGACTTTAGATTTCTTTATGGTTTCCAACTGTAACCTCTGATTTGACTTTCAACTCATACACATGATCACATAATTTGCAGGGCCTGACCGATATGCATCATCTCTCCAACTGGACTCTGAGGAAGTTACCCCTCATCCAGAAGGGTCAAGAAGTCGAGAAGGTGCAAAGCACTCTGAATGCCGAAATAGACCGCCTGAAGTCTGAGTTTAATGAGTCTGAGAAGAAGATGAAGGGGCTGGAGAAAGAGATCTCCAAACTTAAGAAGGACCATGCTGTGGCTCTAAAGGCGAAGGACGATGTTCTCTAGTAGAAGGTCGACTCTGCCGTGAAGGCAGCACTTCGAGACGCCTATGAAGGGATACTTACTGACTATAAAGCCTCAGACGAGTTCATGAGCTTCGTCTTTGAGTATCTTGAAAGTGGTATTAAAGCTACTATCAAATGGGCGACTGTCAAGGAGAAGGAAGCAGGAAGTTTGAAGGCCTCGGATTTCATAGGTCTCGTCTTTGCTAACCCCCAGCTTGCCCAAGCCCTTCAAGAGGTGGAGGAGGAGGTCGCGGCACCTGCAGAGACTGCACGACTAGATGGCACTAAGATAGAAGGAGCTGACCACGGAGAAGACATTACCGAGGTGACCAACGTCGTCCAACAGGATCAAGCTGAGGACACCAGCACTCTCACCTCTAACCCTTAGGCTAATTGTGAAGCTTTCTGATATTTTTGTAACCCCTGATTGGATGTAGCCTCTGAGGATCACATAAAACTTATATCTTTTGAATTTTTACAATTGGAATGACAACCTCTGAGGATGGTTTTTACTTCATTTGCTTTGTTGAATGCTTATCATGCGATGTTTTAGCTCCGAAGTCTGTGCAATGATGTCTTCTTGAACTAAAATAGTAGCCTTATCTCAGACCTTATCACCACTTAATGATGGTGTAAGGGTCTGAGGTCATCACTTAAGATGTTACCCTCATAATTAATCTCACCAAATTAATGATGTTAAGGGTCTGAGGTCATCCAATTATGGTGTCTGACTTCAGACCTTGTCACCACTTAATGATGTTGTAAAGGTCTGAGGTCATCACCTAAGATGTTACCCTCATAATTAATCTCACTAAATTAATGATGTTAAGGGTATGAGGTCATCCACTTATGGTGTCTGACTTCAGACCTTGTCATCACTTAATGATGTTGTAAGGGTCTGAGGTCATCACCTAAGATGTTGCCCTCATAATTAATCTCACCAAATTGATGATGTTAAGGGTCTGAGGTCATCCAATTATGGCGTCTGACTTCAGATCTTGTCACCACTTAATGGTGTTGTAAGGGTCTAAGGTCATCACCTAAGATGTTGCCCTCATAATTAATCTCACCAAATTAATGATGTTAAGGGTCTGAGGTCATCCAATTATGGTGTTTGACTTCAGACCTTGTCACCACTTAATGATGTTGTAAGGGTCTGAGGTCATCACCTAAGATGTTAACCTCATAATTAATCTCACAAAATTAATGATGTTAAGGGTCTGAGGTCATCCAATTATGGTGTCTGACTTCAGACCTTGTTACCACTTAATGATGTTGTAAGGGTTTGAGGTTATCACCTAAGATGTTGCCCTCATAATTAATCTCACCAAATTAATGATGTTAAGGGTCTGAGGTCATCCAATTATGGTGTCTGACTTCAGACCTTATCACGACTTAATGATGTTGTAAGGGTCTGAGGTCATCACCTAAGATGTTACCCTCATAATTAATCTCACCAAATTAATTATGTTAAGGGTCTGAGGACATCCAATTATGGTGTCTGACTTCAGACCATGTCACCAGTTAATGATGTTGTAAGGGTCTGAAGTCATCACCTAAGATGTTGCCCTCATAATTAATCTCATAAAATTAATGATGTTAAGGGTCTGAGGTCATTTAATTATGGTGTCTGACTTGAGACCTTGTCACCACTTATTGATGTTTTAAGGGTCTGAGGTCATCACCTAAGATGTTACCCTCATAATTAATCTCACCAAATTAATGATGTTAAGGGTCTGAGGTCATCCAATTATGGTGTCTGACTTCAGACCTTGTTACCACTTAATGATGTTGTAAGGGTCTGAGGTCATCACCTAAGATGTTACCCTCATAATTAATCTCACCAAATTAATGATGTTAAGGGTCTGAGGTCATCAAATTATGGTGTCTGACTTCAGACCTTGTCACCACTTAATGATGTGGTAAGGGTCTGAGGTCATCACTTAAGATGTTACCCTCATAATTACTACCATTAGAGCTCAATGAAGCAAGAACCGACATGGAAAATGATCTCTTATTAATAATCTCTTCATAAGATGGTACATTTACATAACTTTTTGCAACATTATATGTAATACTTCTTTAGATGATCAGCATTCCAGGGATTGGTAAAAGGTTCTCCTTCTAGGTTTTCTAGCCTGTAGGTCCTGGGTACAACCTCTTCTGTTACTTTATAGGGACCATACCAGTTTGGGTGGAGTTTGTTTGTTTTCTGTAAGGTCTTCTTCAGTACTAAGTCTCCCACGGCGATGGGCCTTGACTTCACCCTCTGATTGTAGAACTTTGTTGCTCTCTGCTGGTAAGCTGCTTGTCTAATTTCTGCATCTTCTTTTCTCTCTTCAATCAGATCTAGGTCTAGCCTTCTCTCTTCCCCATTTTTATCAGGTTCATAGGTCTGGACCCTATGAGTAGGAAGTCCCACTTCTGTTGGTATGACGGCCTCCGAGCCATGTGCTAGCATGAACGAGGTTTCTCCTGTAGGTGTCCTTATCGTGGTTATGTAGGCCCATAACACAGCGTAGACCTCTTCAGTCCATCTTCCCTTCGCATCCTCTAACCTCTTCTTGATTTCGTCGAGGATTGTTCTGTTCGTGACCTCGGTCTGACTATTTGCCTGAGGTCGGCCGAGAGATGAGAATAACTGCTTTATCCCAACTCTTACGCAATACTTCTCTAAAGAGGAGTTCTTGAACTGGGTCCCATTGTCTGAGATGAGAGTGTTTGGGAGGCCATGTCTGCATATGACGTTCCTCCAAATAAATTGGAAGGTCTTTTGTTGTGTGATCGTTATCATCGGCTCTTCCTCCACCCACTTTGAGAAGTAGTCAATGGCCACTATCAGGAACTGGTAATTATTGGCAGCTCTTGGTAGAGGTCCTACTAAGTCAATTCCCCATACTGCGAATGGCCATGGGGAGGTGATTCACGTCATAGGTTGATGAGGTTGATGAGGAATAGTCGAGAATCTCTGACATTTATCGCACCTCTTCACGTAATCTGCAATATCTTTGGCTAAGGTTGGCCACCAGTATCCCTGGGTAATAATTCTTTTAGCCAACGGTCTTCCTCCTATGTGACTGGAGCAAGAGCCCTCGTGAACTTCCTATAAGACACGGGGAACTTCGATGGGATGCACACATATAAGGAGAGGTAACAGATATCCCTTTTTGTACAGGACGTCTCCTACTATACAGAACTTGGCAGCCCTATATCTCAATTTCCTCCTCTCTAGCTTGGATTCGGGTAGCTCTCCCTCTTTGATATACCTGGTGAGGGGGTCCATCCATGAGTATCCTAGGTTCAAATTAAGACAAGGGTTGCATACCTCTTCCTCCTCAATGGTGGCTTATCCTAAGACCTCGACCGGAACTGTCCTTCTGACGTCTGTCTTCATCGCCGAGGCCAACCTTGCCAATGCATCTGCATGGCTATTACTTTGCCGAGGTATTTTCTTTAGTTTTATCTCTTCAAAATATTCTAAAATTGCTCTTACCCTCTTAAGATACTTAGCCATCCTTTCATCTTTGGCTTCATAGACTCCCAATACTTGATTGACAACTAACCTTGAGTCGTTATGAAGTAGGAGTCACCTTACACCCAAAGCCTTTGCTAATGAGAGAACTGCTATCATGGCTTCATATTTCGACTCGTTGTTAGATGCCTTGAAGTTGAACCTTAAAGCGTATTCAATGTTAGGACCATCTGGGGCTGAAAGTATCAACCCTGCACCGCTTCCACTGTCGCAGGAAGAACCATTAACGAAGAGGTTCCAAATGTCTGTATCTGATGAGAAGGCCCCCTCTGACATGATTCCTTGATTGAAGAGGTATCGATCCTCCTCATTCTTCGCTACTCTGCCCCTGATCTTTTTGGACAAGACCTCTTCTTGGCCTCGAAAGACATTCGGTATCACCTCTTCCTGCTCTCGAAAGACGTTTGGTGTCACCTCTTACTGCTCTCGGAGGACACCGTTGTTTGTCCCTTCAGCACCTTTTAGGTCACTCTCTGTCTCGGCCTCTTCCCATGTGAACTCAGCAACAAAATCTGCGAGGTCTTGACCTTTGATGACTGTCCTTGGTTGGTAGATAAGGTTATACTCCCCCAACTCAATAGCCCAGGTCATCAATCTCCCGGACTTCTCAGGTTTATGTAGGACATGTATTAGTGGGGAGTCGGTGAGGACAACCATGGAATGGGCTTGGAAATAGGGCTTCATCTTCCTTGAAGCATGTATCAGGTTGTAAGCTAGCTTTTCCATACGAGGGTAGTTTTATTCAGACCCTTGTGTATTTCAGGACTTTGGATTCCAACGTCTTCCCATACTATGGCTGCACTGAT
Organism: Sambucus nigra; assembly: GCA_949130495.1. NCBI lineage: Eukaryota > Viridiplantae > Streptophyta > Magnoliopsida > Dipsacales > Adoxaceae > Sambucus > Sambucus nigra. The sequence goes on from OX422208.1 coordinate 289,214,529, forward strand.
AGCCGACTCAGAGACTGCTAGGTACACATATAATTTCTCTCCTATTATGGGCCGAGATAATAACAAGGGAGACCCAAGGTAAGACTTGAGCTGTCTAAAAGCTTCTTCGCACTCTTCCTCCCACTGGAAGGCCTTTCTGAGCACCTTAAAGAACGGAAGACACTTGTCCGTTGCTCTGGAAACAAATCTATTGAGCGCGTCCACTCTACCAATGAGTCTTCGGACGTCCTTGATACTCCTCGATGTCTTCATATCAAGTAAAGCCTTGATTTTCTATGTGTTAACTTCGATTCCTCTTTAATTAACGATAAATCCAAGAAACTTCCCAGCTCCTACCCCGAATACACACTTCGCTGGGTTGAGTTTCATCCTGTACAAGTCCATAATATCAAAGGCCTTTTCAAGGTCTGCCACATGAGTGCAGGCATTTAATCTCTTCTTCAGCATATCGTCTACATACACTTCCATGGTCTTGCCTATTTGGTCTTCGAACATCTTATTATGTTACTCTCTCTCTCTCTCTCTATATATATATATATATATGGACAGGTTCAGAAGTGAACATAAAAGATGAACATTTTAATGAACCTTAACAAAAAACACCTAACACCCAATCAATTTTAGTTTCTTTTTTGTAATTGATCCGCGCCAGCGACAACGGACATGTGTGTGACATATATTTTTTTATTACACCCTTGTGACATACGTGTTCGTTGTCGTTAGCGCATGTCACACACGTGTCCGTTGGGATTGGCACGGACCAATTACAATATAGGAAATAAAATTTAATGGGTGTTAGGTGTCTTTTGTTAAGGTTCATTAAAATGTTCATCTTTTATGTTGATTTCTGAATCTCTCCCTATATATATATATATATATATATATATATATATATATATATATATATATATATATATATATATATATATATATATATATATATATATAAGTGTATATATAAACTTAAGTTATATATATAAACTGTTATATATAGTAAGTTAGTTTATATATACATTTTATATATATAACTTAAGTTATATAAACATATAAACTTAAGTTATATAAACTTAAGTTATATATATAAACTGTTATATATAGTAAGTTAGTTTATATTAAATTGTATATATAAACTAACTGTATATATAAGTTAGTTTATATAAGTAAGTTGATGAACTAACTGTATAGTAAGTTATACATATAGCTTAAGTTATATTAAACTGTATATATATATATATATATATATATAGTTACAGGTATTCGGGTCCTTAATGGATCCGAGTCTAGATATATTTCCTGAGACCTGACGAGTAATCGGGTAAGACCCAATCCGTTAAAAAAATACCCGAATCGGATATACCCTCACCCGATCTAGCCCCATCCGTTTACACCCCTAATGCATCATTATTTATAGCCTAGATGAGAATTTTCACATCCCCCTATTTTCCTCTATATTTGCAAGATACCCATGTCCTCTAACTTTATTTGTTATATTTCAACTTGTTACCACTTTTTTAGGTTAGAATTCACCATTGTTTTTAGTTGTTCTCTTATTTTGTGTTAGGGGAGGAAGATCATTTCTATAGACTAAATTCTAGTATTCATTGGTTAAAGTTTGGAGATAAATATTTTATATTTTTTCAAAAAAAAGTCAAAAGGAATATTATTAGGAATAAAATTTTAACTATCGTAATGTTGTTCACAATAACGCCATGAGTTTCTTCTTAAAACTTTTGTGATCCAAAGTTGATGTTGATTTAGGTACTAAAGATCGATTTTTTTATATCGGACAAGTGTTGTCAAATATTTGGGGTTAATGGACATGTGATAAGTTTGTGGGGTTAGTACTTGTGATCTTGGATTCAATCCCTAGGAGGCACATTGAATATTAATAGTCTTTAATTGGGCCTTGCGTCTTTGGACTCTTTAGTCTTCTTTTTTGTAGCTAGAATTTTTTCCCATTTACTATTTTATTTTTAACTCATTTTAAACACGTTTTAATATTTTAACTTAGTCTTTTCATCTTCCTCCACTATCCGTTAGTGAAGATAAATGTGGATCAGTGGACTAAAAACATTTTTGATATTTTTCCTATAAATTGGAGTCTTCAAAAGTGCAAAAGCCATCTAAAAAATGTCATACTCTCCATCTCCCATCATAGAAAAATACTATACATTTTCTACTATGTTTTCTATTAGTTTTTTGATGTTGAAGTATCGTGAGAGTTCAAGATTATTCATTATTGGTAGTGATAGAATTTGATCATTGAATCCTGAGAGGTGTATGTTGAAGAGGTTGACAACATCGATATCTGTGAGAAATTTCACCTTTAGGACTTTGTGTCAAACACAAACCTCGATCGATAAGTTCTTCCAATATTATCTATTTTCAAATTTTGGATATTTCTATAAATTCCGCATACTTTATTTTCAACAATCTACATGTGAAACTTATTTGTTATGTTACACCCTACTATGGGAAATCCTATTATAAAATACTCTGAAGAACCTGAATTGTTTTAAGAAAAGAATTTTAAAAGATGAAAAATGAAACTTCATTTTTACCTAACAACTCTTAAGGTAGTTGACTTGATTAAATCTAACAAACCTTCTAAACCTGAAGAACTAGTTATTTGGAATCAAAGGGATTATGTGCATATAAACTATATTCTAAATTGTATGCTCCTTGAATTATATGAAATCTATTGGTCGTGTGTGACTTCTAAGGAAGGAACTCGTTGAATAAAAAATATGCAACTGAAGATGATCGGTCTAAAAAATTTGTGGGTAGAAGATTTCATGAATTTAAATTGGAAGATAACACATTTATTGTATCTCAATTTAACTAATTACATATTATTAATACTGAAATTTTGGTTGAGGGTTATATTATATGTAAGGGGTTTCAAGTTCCTTCTATAATTGTGTAGAGGGGGCTTGAAGGTATTTTTTAGATTAGAGGTAATTCCACATTAGCAACAGTGTTTTGGGGATTATGGCACCGCGGCAGCTCAGCGTGGCATCTCGGCGCGGCAGCTCAACGTGACAAATTGTATTAGTCATATTGTTTATATTGACTGTAAGATATAATGGTTGTAATTGTGTAACGAGAATAATAATGATTTTTAATGTAAGGTCAAATAGTACTCGCGAGAGACCAGGCTTGGCAGGGGCTGGGAGAGCTTTCATACTCTATCGAATGACCTCATCGTGGAAACTTTAGAGGGACATGGTTTGGAGGATTGAGAAGTGAGGCATCATTGGGGGTTGTCTTGACCATCTTAGATACACCTAGTAAAACACCGAAGGACCTTGACCGTGGAACCTCGGGCGGAGCAACTTGGAGTTCTATCGGGTATTGAGTTGTGAACCAAACAACCCTCTACTTAATGTCACATCTAATGTAGGTGATGTCACTAGTCAGCTAAACAATGTTAGACCTACACTTGAGTAAACCACCGTGGTATTTGGGGCTGTCAGGCAGTTGGTGATCAACCTTTGCGACAACAGCACCCTGACACACAGTGGTTAGGCAAAATTCATGTCTTGGCATTTAATGTTTATAACGTGGAGACAACTAGTGCATCAGGCATTTAATACTGTGACATAAAGTATGAGGGATGTATTTCATAGTCTTTAATGAATGAGTTGCCTTGGGGATGGTGTGTAGGGCTATTTAAGGACCCCAACCACCTTTGAGGAGAGCATGATCTTTTGGGAGTTGAAGAAGTTATTACTAGAGAGAATACACATGAGAGAGAGAGTTATTACAATCCAGAGGTCTTATTCACTCACCATTATCATTTATTACAAATCTTTTAATACTTGATAGAAATTCTTGAGGGTGGTTGGTGTGTTTGGCTGCCTGCCAAGGTGTATTTAGGGTGCTTACTTCTCTCTCCCTATAGTCAAGTTACTTCTAAGTTCATTACTACTTTCAGAGTTATACACGAGATATTTGTGAGTTTAAACTGAGTCTTATCTTCATTAGGTTTGTGCTTTCATGTTCTATCACTAATCCAAGGTTTTTGATAATTAACTTATCATTAATATACTTAAAAGGGGTTACGCCTCCATTTTATCTAAATTACCCTCTTACATTTGGCGACTCTGCTGGGGAGGAATTCTTTTAAGTAGGGAGTATGGCGCAAGATAATGTTAATCGAAGGCTCAACTTTGATGGCATCCAACACAATAAAGAACAAGCTTCCATAAAACTGGAGGTTCTAAGGGATGGAGCTCCTTGGATAGAGGTACCTCCAGTTCAGGCGATGACAGGCATTCCGGGGGTGACACAAGCTTCCACGAGTACGGGGTTTGGACCCACTCAGGTGGCTCTCCTCATGAGTAAGTTTTACGAGTTTTTGCAAACTCCAGTAGCTTCGATAATGCTGGGAGGATTGGAAGCCAATGCTTTCGTAACACCAGGGGCAGCCCCAATGGCCCCACCGGGTGCAGGTGTAGCAGGAACGGTCCCAGTAAGAATACCCTCTATTGTGAATCCAGTAGTGGGAACCTCAAGAGTACGAACGACACCAGCTATGACGATTGTTCCAGCTACAATGGGTACTCATCCCATGGTCCCGTTAGTTGTTGCCCCAATAGCATCACCCGTGGAGGAAATGAGAAAGGAGATGCAGAAAGAGATGTTGAAGTTCATGCAAACCTCCTCGCAATTTATTGGCGAGTTATCTTAGGTTTATGAAGACTTTCGAACACCTTATCCTCAGGAATTCAACAATGAGCCCTATCCAAAGGACTATATTTCTCCTATTTTTGAAAAATACACAGGGAAGGGTGGGAACCTGAAGGAGCATATTAAGCGCTTTGTTGAACACTTGGGAGCGCATTGCAATAATAAGAAATTTAGGTTGAGGGAGTTTTCCAAATCCTTAATCGATAAAGCATATACCTGGTATTCCTATTTGGCTCCTAACAGCGTTTCTACATGGGAGGAGATGCATGTGTTGTTTGTCCAGAAGTTCTTTCTAGCAAAAGATGAGTTTACTTTGACCCAACTGGGTAGGGAGAAGCAACAACCCGGGGAAGAAGTGGTAGCCTATGTTTGAACGTTCATGTAAATATCCCTCGATATGATGGAGGAGGCCAAAGAATACAAGTTATTGCAGATTTGCGCTGAGGGTCTGCTTTCTGAGTACATCTACCATCTTATCAATGAGATGCGCGAGGGGAATTTTATGGCATTCTTAAAAGCGACGAGAAATATCTCCTTGGTGGTGCGGCCCAATCCGGTGGTGGTGCCCATGATGTTTAAGCAGTTGATGCAACCCGTGGGGGGGAGATCTCAGCCCCCACGGGTAGGGTACCCCGAGGGGGGAGATAGGGGCATGGCACCAAAGAAGGATAATAAGAGGAAGTTCGAAAGAGACAGAGAGGACCCACCACCATTAACTTGTACAGTGGAAAAAGTTTTCAGCTGTTACAATGCGATGGTCCAAGGGGGAAAGGTTGATTAGGCATAAATTCTTCCCATTTATCCCCGTAATTTAGAAGGTTTTATCGCTGCGCGCAATGTAATTCAAGTGGATTATATCATATCTTTAATAATGGCAAGTTTTTAATGAGTACGTCGAGTTTCATGTGTTCATCATCTATTTTGCAGGTGTTCGGTGTATAAACAAAGTTCCATACCAAAATCTCCAAGGAAACATAAAAATGTAAGGTTTCTGCGAAGACTGACAGAGGGGAACCGAATCAAGGGAAAAACGAACCGAATCCCTCATAAGCAAAGCTTCTGTAAGGGAAGGAAAAACGAACCGAACCGAATCAAGGGAAAAACAAACCAAATCCACCTTGGATGAACTTCTTGTGAAGGGACAAAAAGATGGAATCGAAATGAACCGATCCCATGTTCGAAGAGTTTTCTGTAAAGGCTACAAAAAGATGGAACCGAACCGAACCAGTTACCCGGATCGGTTCTATTATTGAATTTTCGTATTTATCCACTTGTAAAAATAGAGTCCTAGTTGGTTCAAACTCTGGTTTTTCGTAGTTAATAAATAGTAAACTCCTCCCAAACATAGGGGGGGGAGGGCTTCCAATTCCTGAAGGAAGCTTTGTAATTCATTTAGAAGGAGAAGAACAACAAACCTTAGTTATTTTCAAGTTGCAATTCAAGTACAAGTATTCCAATTTATATTTCAATCTTAGTTCTAGTTGTTTGTTCACTTATAATTTCATCTTTCCTCATCTTCATTACTCAATAAAAATGTTTGCATTCCTTCATATCATGTTGTTTTCAAATTTTCATATGTCCGGCTAGATTTTCAAGGTTAGGATGCATGAACCCAACCCAACCTGATGTGATAGTTGTATGTATATAAAATTAATCCTCTAAATATAAAGGTTTGATTATGACCGTAATGCATAGAAATACGACAATTGTAGTTCTTTAGATCTCGTTTTCTTTCGATTAACCGGGATGCTTTAGAGTACAATTCGAGTGTAACTAGTGAAATACCGATTTACTCATCCTCAAATTAATTATGATGCGGGCTTGAACCTCATATACGTAATGCTTGGGAGTACTAAATTCTGGGTCTAATTAATCATTTAAATTTATGATTAATTTTATATCATCAATACACTAGGGTTGGGGGATTGTGTTCCCATCCTGTTTTTCTCATCATATAATTTAAAGTTTTAAATCAGTTTTCATCCGTATTTTAGGTAATTCTCTTTCATAATTTCATCTAGTGTAATAATTCCACAAACCAAATCATTTTTCCCCTTAGAGTCAGAGTTAGGATTTCCTTGTCTATCCAACGTCGTTACAATTTCATTGTCCTATTTCCCTGTGGATACGATCCCGACTTATTAGGGTTTATTACTAACGCGACAAGCTTGCACTTGAGCCTAGAAGAGAACGTACATTAGAGACACTTTCTGAGTCGCGCCAAGTTTTTGGAATCTATGAGCCAAAGGACATTCCCATTGGGGAGACCGATGCGACAACGAAGGTGGATCCAAAGTACTTCCAGGTCCATCGGAGGATCCAACATCCAACCGAGAGCTGTTTCACACTGAGAAGAATCATCAACATGTATGTGAAGGCAGGGACATTGCAAATCCCTCCATAGAACTTCAACAACAATCCACTGCCAGCACATGGGGCCAATCTCGTGGTGGCCTATGATGAAGAGGCTGAGAGAGGAGAAAGAGAGTCAACGACGAAGCAAAAAGAGTACAAAGAGGCTCTGGAATGTTGTATAAATGGAATGGCTAATGTAGTGTTGGCTTATGATGAAGCAAGTGCTAAGAACGTGGAGGATGTATACGGTGTTGAAGGTGGGCAAGTAAACTCATTTTAAGAATACAGTGCAGTTTTGAAATCCCCAAAGTTCACCTGGTTCTTCGACCAGATGGGGATATCAAAGGAGAGTAGGTTGGAGATAACCCAGGAAATACTCGATATTACGAGGAATAACGTAGTCCCTTCAGTGAGATAGAAGGGACACATGGCCAGACTGGTGAGAAATTTTCTGTCAGAAGTAACCTTCAGCGACGCAGATAGGGCTGTAAGGTTCCCTCATAACAGGCCATTGTATGTGACCGCCAGCATTAAAAGAGTTAGCTTTGCGAGGACTCTTATGGATGGAGGAGCTTTCATCAATATCATGCCAATCAACTCCTTTCACACAACCAATATCCCAGAAGAAAGGTTGGTCCCCATTCCCTTGGTGATTTCGGGGTATGATAACCAATCTTCCAAATCCGTTGGGTATGTTAATGTTGGGATTGTAATGGGAAATCTGAGTTCCCATATCAAGTTCCATGTAATAGAAAGTGCAACTTCCTATCATCTTTTAATAGGAAGGGTGTGGATGCACAACCAAGGTCTAGTTCCTTCCATGTACCACCAATTCTCTAAGGCAAACATCAAGGGGACGGAGGTCACCATTAGGTCTACAAAGAGGCCCTTCGCTGTCGAGGAAGCTCACTTGGTGGATGCGGCATTTAACACAGAGTTAAAAGAGGATGTCCGGGTCCTAATGAGAATAATGGAGGGAGCATGGGTTCCCTCGATCATAGAGAGGATGGGACCCGTAAATGAACAAGGTAAAGAGGTTGCAAGCAGCATAAGGGTAATAGCCGAAGAGGCTCACCAGGTGGACCCTCAACCCCAAAGCATCTCGAAGCAGCTCAAAGACAGGATGAGGTCTAGAGCGGACCCATTGGATTATGAGGTTCAAGACATTGCGTGTTGAGTCGGTTCTCAAGAGAAAGAATGGCTGAGGCTTTTAGAGAGAAGAAGAGGAAGGCAGTCACCACTACCATCAGACAATGCAAGAAGGTCATTACCGAGGAAGGAAAGGTGGTGTATCAATTATAACGGTGTGAACGGGAGGCCTAAGAAACTGATGATGAGGTTGACCCAATATATGAATATTTTTTGGTGGATTAAGGGGGACAATTTATGGTGATAGAAAACTCTAACATACAGGAGTTCATAGAGGATTTCGTCGAAGAACCAGACTACATGGCAGATCAGCTAAAGCCACAGGCACAAGAGTTGGATCAGTTGAACCTCGCCAAAGAAGGGGGAGATCCAAGGCCCATATTCATCTCGAAAGATCTGAGTAAGGAGAAACGAGAGGCCTTGGTTGAGTTGATTCGGGAGTTTATAGACGTCTTCGCGTGGAAATACACAGAGATGGAGGGTCTGGACGAGGAAGTAAGCTGCCACAAGTTGAACGTAATGCCTTCAGCCATTCCGGTGAAACAAGCGATGAGAACATACAAGCCTGAGTTAGATTTGAAGATCAAGGAAGAGGTTCATCGCTTACTACAGTAGGGTTCATCACACCAATACAACACCCACTCTGGCTATCTAACATTGTCCCAGTGGGAAGGAAAGACAAAAATCAAATTAGGATCTGTGTGGATTTCAGGAATTTGAACAGAGCTTGTCCCAAAGATGAGTTCCCTCTGCCCTCCATTGATAGCTTGATAGATGCAACGGTAGGTCATGATATGCACAGCTTCATGGATGGGTATGTAGGGTACAACCAGATCAAGCTGGACACCATGGATGTAGAGAAAATAGCGTTGAGAACCCCGTTGGGTAACTTTATGTACACAGTGATGCCGTTTGGACTTAAGAACGCTGGGGCGACCTACCAAAAAACAATGATGGCCATTTTCCATGACTTCTTTCCAAAATTTGTGGAATTATATGTGGATGATTTGGTCATTAAATCGAGGAAGGAGGAGTCACATCTGAGCAATTTGATGAAGGTATTCTCTCATTGAAGGAAGTATAAATTGAAGATGAACCCACTAAAGTGTATTTTTGGAGTGACAAGTGGTAAATTCCAAGGCTTTGTGGTTGATCGACAAGGGGTGCAGATGGACTAGGACAAACAACGGGCAATTTTGGAAATGTCATGCCCAAGAACAGCAAAGGAGCTGAAGAGTTTCCTTGGTAAAGTTTCCTACCTCAAGAGATTTGTGCCTGGATTAGCCGAAATAACACATACGTTGATGTAGCTACTGCAAAAGAACACGAAGTTCAAGTGGTAGGAGGTTCACCAGGAGTCTCTCAACGGGATGAAGAAACTGTTCATTTCACCACATACTATGGTCCCCCCAAAGGCACGAATACCATTGCAGCTGCATATCACATCCACCACGAGGTCCGTGGGAGCTTTACTGGAACAAGAGATTGACGAGTAAGAATGACCAGTTTACTACCTCAGCAGGATCATCCACTGGCCACAAGTCAGATATAGTAGCTTGGAAGGGCATTATTTAGCCTTAGTATTTGTAGAGCAAAAACTTAGGTATTATATGTTCTCTTTTACAATTCATATTGTAACTAGATGTGATCCTTTTAAGTATTTTCTAGCTAGAACTATATTGATTGGTAGAACAGCTAGGTGGTTTCTTATCCTCTCCGAATATGACTTAAAGTGTGTGGTTCCTCGCGCGATCAAAAACCAGGCCTATGCTGATCTGTTGGCTATTTTCCCCTCAGGGACGTTTCAACGACCCAAAAAAAATATTCCTGGAGATGATTTGTAGGCCAACCACCTAGATGCAAGGGATGAGGAATGGACAATGCAGTTCGATGGATCTTCGACGGAAAAGAAAGGAGGAGCAGGGGTTATTCTATCAAAGGGAATGGAAGAGATTTTCCTTTCCTACAAGTTAGATTTCCCTTGTTCTAATAACGAGGCAGAATTTGAAGCATTGGTTATAGGATTTCTAGAGGCTCTTCGAAGGGGGATCCGTTCATTTTGCATAAAGGGGGATTTAAACTTGGTGGTTTAGCAAGTGAATGGAGAGCTTTGAAACACATGAGCTTGGCACCATACAGAACAATCATTCAGAGGATCCTCTACCAGTTCCATCGGACCAAGATCAAGAGACAGCCCATAACGATGAATCGCTGCCCAGACGCCTATGCCGCCATTGCCCAAAAAATGGTCATGAGGAGCGATACAACTACCGTCGTTATTCGACGAAGAACAGCTCCTTCGATGGTGCAATCAATTCTACCAATAGAAGAGGATGGGTACTGGAGTGGAGAGATTAAGAGGCAACTAGAGGCTGGTGAAGGAACGATGGGGCTGAGAGAATTGGCCCAGTACTTTACAAACTAGGGAAACCTTTACTTCAGAAATACAGGAGGATGGCTGTCGAGATGCATCGGTCCAGAAGAGGCAAGGCAAAGTTTGAAAAAATGCACGAAGTGCACTACGAAACAACTAAGATACCCCTCTATTGAAGAATGAAAAGGGAGGGGTATTTTTAGCCTAAGATGAAACAGGACGCGGAGGAGCTACCATGGAAGTGCGATAAATGCCAATTGTTCTTCGAGGAAGCTGAATGTAATTTCTTGGAAGCTCAAGTTGAATGGAGACAACCCTATATTGACTTCATTAAAGATGGAGTTATCCTAACAGAGAAAATTGATGCGATGGGACTCCGACGAAGGACCCCGATATTCTACGTTCAAGAGGGGAAGCTTTATCGAAGGGGATACTTCAACAGGCCGTTGAGTTGCATCAAGAAGGAAGAAGCAATTGAGGTCCTCAAGAAGGTGCACGATCTAGCTCGTATAGGAGGGGACAAGTTATATGACCAGTTGATGACTTTGGAATATTATTGACCAACGATGGAGAAAGATTCGGCTGAGTTCGTTCGAAAGTGCAAGTCTTGCCAACTTCATAAAAATATAATTCATGCCCCGTCAGTGGACTTACACTCCCTAGTAATGCCTTATACTTTTCACACTTGGGTGTTCGACCTGGTAGGAGGAATACACCCCTCTTCGAGGGGGAATATATGGATACTAGTAGCAACGGAATGCTTCACAAAGTGGGCTGAGGCGACACCACTAAGAAGGGAAATAACGGGGGTAGTGAGCAACTTCATCAGAGAATACATCATTTATCATTTTGGGATCCCAAAGATTATCCTTTCAGACAATAGAACCCCTTTCATCAATTCATAAGTAACGATGCTCACAGACAAATACTCCATTATCCATCACACTTCGACTGTGGCATACCCAAAGGGAAACGGCTAAGCCAAAGAGACCAACAAAACTTTGGTTAATATCTTGGCTAAAATAATGGAGGATTTCCCAGGGTCGTGGGACGACAAGATACCAGTCGTTTTATGGGCCTATCAAATGACTAAGAGGAAGCCCACGGGGTATACACCGTTCTCTCTTATTTATTGGGCCGAGGAGGTTCTTTCAGTGGAGTTAGAATTACCCTCTGCTCGACATGACTTGTGAAGTAGCATCGTCCCCCAGCATAGACATGTGCAGTTGGAAGCATTGGACGAACACAGAGATAATGCAATGCAACACTTTTAAATGTATACAAAGCAGCTGTCTAGGGCATACGATAACTTGGTGAGACCAAGGAAGTTCGTGGGGGGAGACCTCGGATTGAAAGAAGCACTAAAACACATCAAGGGGTTTCCTCTACCCAAGTTTGAAGCAAATTGGGAAGGACCTTTCATTGTGAAGGAAGCTCATGACTCAGGTTATTTCTTAATTTCTAATATGGAAGAAGACAAACCATTCAAAATCAGTAATAAATGGTTGAAGGTTTATCATGTGTAAGCAATTATGTTTGGGTCACCGATGTATTCAGCTGATTATGAATATACATGTTCTTTTTATAATGAGTATGCAAGCTTTTTTTATTATAACTCAAGCAGAGATGAAAGAATTACAGAACTTCACACTTCACAATCTATGTAAACAGTTGTAACACAAAGAAATGGCATGAGAAAATTGATATCTTTTTTCATTCATAAACTTTGGGGCATTACAAAATTGGGAGCTATTGCCCAAGAATTACATGAGAATAAGAACAAAATAAAAATATATACAAAAACTCATTGGCCTAGTATAAACCATAAGTCTGGGGAAGAGAAAAAGTCTCAAGGGAGGCCCGAAGAAGCTGCTTGACAAGACCGTTGGGCATTCATAGAAACCTCCAGTCTCGTTTGCGCTTGTGTGCACTCGATGAGGAGTTTCTCTCGTTTCAACTTTATCGCGCGTAGATCTTCCTCTAGATCCCCAACCTCTTTGTCAATGGTTTACATAAGAGGTGCTAGCTCGTCCAACTTTGCTTCCTCGGCCCGCTGGTCCTCCTGATATTTTCGTAAGAGTTCCCTTTGGCTGTCCAATCACTGGCTCTTCAAAGTCTTCAAATACGTGATGAGCCAATCAACATGGAAGCCATCGTGACCCAACTCCCTCAAAAACCTAGAAATTGGTTAAGAAGGGGTCTGGTAACGCTCACAGTTGGAGTATTGGCAATTTCAGCAACAACGGCGTCCATACCCTGAAGCCTGTAGCTCATAACTGAGATGTTTGAACGAAGGCAATCCATTGTGAATGTTTCAGGATGATGGTTTATAAGTTGCTCAACTACCAAACGATGGTTGGCAGGCATTTGAAAAGAATGTTGGAGCACCATCAGGCAGAAGGCGTGAGGAGCTAGGTCGGGTAAAGGAAGCTCACACCCAGATTCGCACTTAGTAGTGGTACCAATTGTAGAACCTTGGTCATTATGGCTGGAATCTTTCGAGACGACAGGTTCCCGATGGGGCAAGCCAATAGGCTAAGGAACTGGTGGAGAATCCTCTCGTGCAACCTGATAAACGTTAGAGGAAATATGGAGTTATGAAAAAATCTTAACAAGTCTTTTCGTTGTTAAGTCACCGATATAGGTGGAGTTTTTGGAAAAATCTTAACGAGTGTTTTCGTTATTAAGTCACTGATATAAGTGGAGTTTTTGGAAAAATCTTAACAAGTGTTTTCGTTGTTAAGTCACCGATATAGGTGGAGTTTTTGTAAAAATCTTAACAAGTGTTTTCGTTGTTAAGTCACTGATATAGATGGAGTTTTGGAAAAAACCTTAACAAGTGTTTTCATTGTTAAGCCACCGATATAGGTGGAATTTTTGGAAAAACCTTAACAAGTGTTTTCGTTGTTAAGTCACCTACATAGGTGAAGTTCGAGAAACTGAGAAATTCATAGAAATTAGTAAAGTACCTCTGCAGTAGTAGGAGCGAGAATGGGAGACACCACGGGGGCCCTCGTGGTAGAAGCCGTTGGAGGCGGGCTCATTGCCTTGGCAACTTCAACGGGGCCCTTGGGTGGAGAAGCTTCATTGGTAGGGAAACTTCCCATGCCAATATAAGGTACTAAAGCCAACATGGGTGCATCATTGGAAGAAGACGTTGGATCTTCAAGAGATGCCCCAACAAAAGTAATATCATCAACTGTGGCCCTGGAGGGCAAAAGGCCACTAAGGGCAAAGGGCGGAGAGAGACTTGGGGAAAGATGCACCAACAAATCTAAGTGTTAGGAAAGACAAATTGATACTCAAAAAGAGAGAAAAACATCTAAGCATTACTTACCCCCATTATGGAACCAAAAAGAGGAACTGCAGTAAGGGGCCTTGACAATGCAGGAGGAAGGAGAATATTAGCTATCAGTGATGCCACTTCCACCAAAAACGGCCCAACATATTAGAAATAATAAACAAAATAAGGGCAAAAATAAAAGATGTAAGACTTGGAAAGAAATTTACCTATGGGGCACTTTCCTCGACCACAATGAGGGGCAGAGGGACCTCCTGCTCCGCTGGTAACTCAAATGAGGCTTCAGTAGTTCCCTCTGGTTAACTAGGCAGCTCAGCAGACTCAATGGCAGTAACCCTCGTAGCATATTCTTTGGCCCGTTGGGAGGACAATCTCCATGAGTAGGTAAGGCCTGTCATAGGGGAACGAGGAGGGGTGATATCACCTTGAGAGATACCGTAACGCCCCCCATGAAGCGGCTTATAGGGGGACTGGGAGGATTGGGCCTATCTTCTCCAACTCCCTGCACCAAAGCATTTTATTATTAATAAATGAGCAGATGCAACACACCTTAAGAGAAGGGGAATAAGAAATCAATAATGCACAACATACCTCGGATCCAATGGGAGAACGAGAAGGTATAACCACTGGTGAAGGTGGCGAGGAGGTAGCAGCAGCAAGAGCTGGGGATGGAGGTTTCTCAAGCATCTGTTTCTTCTGGGGCTTGGTTCCCATCGTTTTCCTCCTTAATCTCATTGCACCACCACTTTCAGGTACTCTTGACCTTCTTATCCTTTTTATCGATGGCTCACTGGGATAAACCATGATTGTGGGAAAAGCAATCGAAGGAGGAACGACGACAGCGCACCGTTGAAACTCAGCATGTATCCTCTCGACCTCAGCTTGCACCTGCTTCCTCTAATCTTCAGCCATCTCTAGAGACATGGGAGGGGGAATGGAGGCAATAGGAAACGCCTCCAAGGGAGTTTTTTCTTAATCCTGAGGCTGAACCTGAGGCTTAGACTTTGAGGACTTGGACTTCTTAGATTTCTTGGTAGGTGGTTAAGAAGGTCTTTTGCCTATTGCAGCTTCGGTTGAAGGGGCAGCCTGTTTAGGGGCTGCAATGACCTTGGACTTCGGGGTGGCAGTGGGAATCATTGGGAAATGAGGGGGTAGCTCTTGGGTAGACTCTTTAATCATTGTAAACAAAGGAAATTTAACCCAAGCATAGAGTTCCCCTTAAGACCCAGTTCTGTAGAAGAAAAAGAAAGGATCGAGGGATATTGAGGAGGGGACTGAATGTACTTACGGATCATTTCCAATTGCCCAAAATGAAACTTGGTGGAGAAAGAGGTGGATACGTCTCCCTTCCTAGTGTCACTAGGAAGGGTGACTCGCCCATCGATGGTAGACATCACACCAAGTACCGCTGCTGCAGTATAGAAGGTGCAGGCTTCAGGGAAAGTGGCCTTTGTATGGATGCATTGAAACATAGGTCGAGGGACTCCCTGATCAAACCTGAACTGCCTACTACATCTATCAGGGTTACAGGGCTCTGAGATGTATCCCCATTCAGT
The DNA here is from genome assembly GCA_949130495.1 of Sambucus nigra. Classification (NCBI taxonomy): domain Eukaryota; kingdom Viridiplantae; phylum Streptophyta; class Magnoliopsida; order Dipsacales; family Adoxaceae; genus Sambucus; species Sambucus nigra. The sequence continues at coordinate 289,229,956 of OX422208.1, forward strand.
ATAGGAGGGAAGAAACCCAGAGGTAAATAGAAGCACCACGGCTTGCGAGGGATCTTCTATAGCTGGGATGAACTTGACCGTTGTGACTGCAGAAGGAAAGAAATCCCAACTATGGGCAAGCGAAGACTCACTGTAGGGCCTCATCACAAATGAGCCTAGAAGATAAAAAAACATTCATTATCTCCTTTCGACTTTGCTTCTTATGGAAACACAAGAGGCGTGGGGGCTTAATACCTTGGCTCACGGGCAGAGAAATTGACTTGGCGACAATAGCAGGAAAGCGGGTGTAAAGAAAGCCCATCAGCATCATGGTGTTGGTAAAATTGACCAAGTTATAACGGCCCAGTGATCGTGTCATGTCTATGTGGGTTTGATCCAACCAGGTGTAGAGGGACCCTAAAACGATGGCGGCTAGAGGAAGGTTGAACCCCCTGGACAAATGAATGGAAATATTTATTAGATACCTCCTGAGCTGATCATTAGGTTTCCCGATTAGGATGAAGCGTGAAGGCAATACAAGTATGTAGGCTGGTAGTTCCAAGGATGTACCTCTACCTCGGCCCGTTATAGCACTCACATCCTTAGGCGTCGGAGCTTCAAAAAAATAGTTGATAAGGGGGTAAATGTAGCTTTATTCGAGGTACCGGTGCAACTGCAGCAAATCCGATCTAGCTTAACTCGATCAGCAGCCTCTTTGGCATCCAGAGCCTCACCGTGGTAGGTAAACTCACCCATTGGCTCAAACCCACGGAGTTCACAGAAGTCCTCCAGTGTAATGGTGAACTCCCCCCATGTGGCAAAAAAGGTGTGAGTTGTGGTGTTCCACCTAGAAACTAGTACTTGTAACGCCGGGTTGTACTTAGAGAGGGTGAACTCCCCAAACCAGTAGGCTCGATGAAGCCCCATCTTGGCAAGAGAATTAGCATAAGAACTCTGCGTATGTGTATGCCAGGCACTGAAATGGGCTAGTGACCCCCCGGGTGCTTCGAAGTCAATCTGGGACTAGGGGAAGTCATTACGGTCCAAACGAAAATGCAGAGTCCCCTATGGGGGTAGATAGCCCCACTTTAATGAATCCATTTCCTCATCACCTAATAGTAAGGGGTGGAATTTGGATGAGAAATGGCAAGTCTTGCATGCATCAGAAAATTTATCATCCTTGTCAAAGATAGTCTCCCGACGATAGAAGCGTAATTGCTCTTGACAAGCTGCATTAAGGGCAGCGCCGCTAGAGGCAGCATCAGCACCAGCAACAACAGAGGGGGAACCTGGCTGATGGGTGGTGGCAACTTTAGAATTACTTGAATAAGCTATAGTAGAGTGGCGATGAATGGTATAGCTGAGTAGGAAGGGCTATGAACAAAGGGGGAGCAGCACAACCACGGGAGGTGGCGCAACATATGAGAGAGAGGGAGGAGAGTGAGTAAAGAACTGGACAACAATGGAGGTTTTTGCACAATTTTTCTCTCTCTAAGAAATATGAGAGCTTAAAGAAGATGAAGGAAATATAAGGGTTTTGAAATAATAAGAGACGTTTGAAGCTTTTAAAGCCTGTCTTTTGAGTTTCCCACCATCTCACGCGCACAGTCGCCTATAACCATTTCAAATGAATTCGTGGCACTTCGGGAAGTGTTCTGACACTTGAAAAGACAATGCCACCTCACTTACGAAGTGGCGCCTAGGGAACAGAAGGGGTTGCCTTCTCCAGTAAGTTTGAGTTTTGGTGCCATAATTCTTGTCAGACATATCCAATAACTCCCAACGGAACAGATGTCCTAACGGTTCAAAAAAGCTACGATGTCCCCTCGTCACAAGTTCAAACGTTGTTCAAATGGTGACTCAGCTACATCGGGGAGAATTTCTACTTTTTCGAACATAGTGAGGCATTACAAGGGAGAATCTCACTTTCCAAGAATTAAAATGAGTATTTGAGAAGGTTAGCAGGCCTTTCGGGAGAATTTCGAATAATAAAAAGCTAGAATGGTTGAAGCTCAATATAAGGAAAAAGTGGCGATGCCCTTTCGTCCAAGCCCCAATAAGTCATTGGGCTTTGACTCAGGTACATCGGGGAGAATTTAACTTTTTCCTAGAGATTATAACGCTGCGGTTCTAACGAAGGAAATGAGGCCAAATTTTTTTTTCACGATGGGAAGGTTCATCGGTTTGAGATGTTTAGTGCAGACATTTCTTTCTCCAACAAACCTCTCCACGAAGGGGCAAATGTAGAGGGGGCTTGAAGGCAATTTTGAGATTAGAGGTAATTCCACATTAGCAATAGTATTTTGGGGATTATGGCACCGTGGCAAGTCAACGTGGCATCTCGGCATGGCAGCTTAGTGCGGTAGCTCATCGTGATAACTTATATTTTAGCTTGCTGTATTAGTCATATTGTATATTTGTGTATATTGACTGTAAGCTACAACGGTTGTAATTATGTAATGAGAATAATAATAAGTTTTAATGTGAGGTCAAATGGTACTCGCGAGAGACCAGGCTTGGGAGAGCTTTCATGCTCTATCGAATGACCTCATCGTGGGAACCTTAGAGGGACTTGGTTTGGAGGATTGATAAGTGAGGCACCATTGGGTCTTATCCCGACCATCTTAGATACACCTGGTAAAACATCGAAGGACCCTGACCGTGGAACCTCAGGCGGAGCAGCTAGGAGTTCCATCAGGCGTTGAGTTGTGAACCAAACAGCCCTCTACTTAATGTCACATCTATTGCAGGTGATGTCACTAGCCAGCTAAACATCGTCACACCTACACTTGAGTAAACCACCGTGGTATTTAGGGCTGTTAGGCAGTTGGTGAGCCACCTCTTCGACTACAGCCCCCCTGACACATAGTGGTTTGACAAAAGGCATGTCTTGGCATTTAATGTTTATGACGTGGAGACAACTAGTGCATCAGGCATTTAATGCTGTGACATAAAGTATGAGGGATGTCTTTCATAGTCTTTAAGGACTGAGTTGTCTCAGGTATGGTGTGGAGGGCTATTTAAGGACCCCAACCACCCTTGAGGAGAGCAAGATCTTTTGAGAGTTGAAGAAGTTATTACTAGAGAGAATACACATCGGAGAGAGAGATATTACAATCCAAAGGTCTTATTCACTCACTATTATCATTTATTACAAAGCTTTTAATACTTGATATCGATTCTTGAGGATGGTTGGTGTGTTTGGCTGCCTGCCAAGGTGTATCAAGGGTTCTTACTTCTCTCTCCCTCTAGCTAAGTTACTTCTATGTTCATTACTACTCTCTGAGTTATACACAAGATATTTGTGAGTTTAAACTCAGTCTTATCTTCATTAGGTTAGTGCTTGAATGTTCTATCACTAATCCAAGGTTTTGGCTAATTAACTTATCATTACTATATTTCAAAGGGGTTACGCCTCCATTTTATCTAAAGTACCCTCTTACAAATTGAAAATCTTCCAACTTATTGAAATGATTACAAAAACAGTCTTAAGTATAAGGAAATGGATATGACTTTGAAAGATTTTTTAGTTCGTCTGAGAATTAAGGAAGACAATAAAAATGTAGAACTAAAGGATAAAATTATAAATTCAGCTCTAAGGTTAATCTTGTCAATTAAAAATCACAAGGTAACCAAAAATAGAATCCTTTTAAGTCTAAGCATTGAAATAAGAAATATGGGTACCACAAACCATGCTTATCTGTGGATGATATGCATATTTTTGGTACTGATATGGATGCTATTAATAAAAGAAAAGTGCCATTAATAAGTAATTTGATGTGAAAGATTTGTGTGTCGCTGATGTTATACATGAAATTAAAATCGTTAAAAATTCTGAAGGAGTCGATTTAAGCCAATGTCGTAACGTATAGAAAGTTCTTCGAAAATTTGAGCTATTAAATTTTAATTTTACCAAGACACCTTACAACCCTAGTTGTCACTTAAGAAAACATTATGGCTTTGGTGTACCATAACTGAATATTCTAGGGTTATTGATAGTCTAATGTATCTCATGAACTGCACTACATATGATATTTTATATGTTATTGGTCCTAATAACGAACATTGGGAAGCTTGACTAGAGTTTTGAGATATATAAAGTACACAATAAATTATGGCATTCATTATGTTAGATATCCTGATATGATTGAAGGTCTTTGTGATGATAATTGTATTTCTTATACTAATGAATGTAAATCTACGAGTGTATATGTTTTAGCCTTGGCAAGAGGTGCTTTGTTTCTAAAATCTACCAAATAAATATGCATAGTGAGATCCACTACAGAATCATAATTTATAGCATTGGATAAATCAAGTGAAGGCTAAATGGTTAAGGAATTTCCATTAGATGTTAATCTATTACATAAACTAATTCCATCCTTCTCTATTCATTGTGACAGTCAAGAAGCGATCGTACGAGCATATAATAACTCTTACAACAAAAAGGCTGAACATATCAAGAAAAGACAAACATATAGTGAGGAAGATAATAAAAGTTGGAGTTAAATAAATTAACTATTTCAAGTCGAAGGAAAATTTTCTAGATCCATTGACTAAAGGGCTAGCTAGAGAGCTAGTTTATCAAACATCAATGGGAATGGGCTTAAATCCTATTAATATTAGAATCACCTATAATGTAAGCCCAACCCATATGACTTGAGATCCTAAGATTTGGGTTCAATGGGATAACAAAGTTATACGAGTGATTTGTGGGGGTACTAACTTAAGCTTTACTTCAAATGCACTCTTATGATGCAGTACCACTGTATCGATGGGAGGAAGAAATATAATCTCTTAATGCTTTCTATAGTTGTTATTCAATTGGATGTAAGATATAATACATTTTTGATAGAAAAACTTATATGAATGTGGTAGTGGGCCCTCCTCCAATGAAAATTAAAGATGATTCTCTAGCGAACTCACGAAACCTAGGCAAGCTCAAGGCTGAAATAACACTACTCCAAAAATGCCATTTTGTAAGTTTTTCGAACATTTCTAACTCATTTTATAACTGTTTAAACCATTACAATTTGTGGAGCTATATTTTTATTATAACGGTCTTAAAGTATTATAAATTGCTATTTGTAACTTTTTTTGTTTAATAAAATTTGTCCAATATCATTATGTATAGACATTTTGTATCGGTTCAAAGCATTTACTGATTTAGTAAGTGTTCAGGCCCGTGGCAAAATCAATTATTTTAGTAATTGTTAAAAATAATTACAAACTGAAATTATATTGTAACTTAAATTTCTGAATCATACCTATATTAATTATATATTGTAACTATAAATACCATTACAAACTAAAATTAAATTTTAAAAAGAATCATTAATTACAAAACAAGTGAATCTTTTTCCTAGTCCTAGTTTCTATCTTTCATTATCATCTCAAATCTGTGACATTTAAAAGCACCACTCTATATAGAGACTACAAAATGGGATTTTACATAGTTTAAAGGCACAACCAATTTAAAATATCATTCATAATCCGTAAACATAAATACATACTAATATTATCTCCAAAGTTATCACTATTCTAATCAAAAGACAACAAAATCAGTCTAAGAATTCATACACAAGATAACACTTAGGGCAGTGGAATGAAAAACTAAATATATGAAACATAAATGGTTCTGATGTCGTTAATTACTTCATTTCATAAAAAATAACACAATATAACTAAACTGTAACAATAGGATTTGATCGAATCAGTTACAGACCAAGACTACTCAGTCAGCCTCCATTGTATTTATAGTATTTGATGAAATCAATTCCATGATTTATAAGAAGAGTAAAAGACATTAAATCAATTTTAGGGTTTTTCGTTGTTGTTAAGGAAATCAAAATCAAAACCAAAACTGAAATCAATCAGTACCAAAAAAATTGAAATTAATCGATATGCAAATTATTTTTTTCTTACAACATAAATTCCAAATCAAAACTCAAATCAATAGAAACTCAAATTTGTAAAATTCGTGTAAATACATTTGGATGGATTTCAAGCGGTGTATGAATTTGATGAGTGTGTTTGTGGGTATGGTAGGCACAGAGCGTGCGTGGAATAAATAATAATAAATTATATAATGACCCTTTGCAATATTTATGTAACTGGATTCGAAAAAGTCTTGACTTCTATGTGTTACTTTTATACATTTTAATGGTCATAAACACTTACAAAATTTATAAGTGTTTAAAATCATTATAAATTTTTAATTTTTTAAAACACTTACATATAGATTTTTGAAAAGAGTCCAAATTCACATTTTGATGTAGTGCAAGCACAATTATGGAAACTCGATTATGACTTTTGATAGTCAGGTGTGTGTTCTACTGGACTAAGTTTAGAACTATGGTGAAATAGTTAAATACATTAGTTCACTATCAACCGATAAACTCAATAGATCCTAACAAAGCAAAGGTTCAAGTCTCCAATGACACCTGAGCCTTTACATGAATTCTTATCACACTCCCGAGTATCTTTGTTATATTTAATTATTTTATTTCATTCATGTCGGGGATTGTTGGGTATATATACTATATATGTTTGTTTTGTATAAAAAAAATATTTGGGGTAAATGGTCAAGTGGTAAGTTTGTGGGGTTTAGTTCTTATAGTCTTGGGTTCAATCCCAAGGAGGCACACAAAACGTTAATAGACTTTAATTGGTCCATATGACGTTGGGCTCTTTGGGCTTCCCTTGTGTGGCCCCAATTTTTCACATTTACTATTTCATTTTCCACTAATTTTAAATTGTTATAATATTTTGACTTGGTCTTTGGTCTTCCTCCAGTACGTATTAGTCAATATAAAAGTGGGTTAGTGGGTTAAAAATGTATTTTGTGCAAAAACCATATGAAAATGTCATTCTCTCTATCTCCTATTATAGAAATATTATATCTCTTTTCTACTATTTTTTTATTGATTTTTGGGCATTGGAGTATCCCAAAAGTTTAAGATTCTTCACAATTGATGGTGATGGAATGTGATTATTGAATCTTAGGATGTGTTTTTTCAAGAAGTTGACAGCATCGATATCAACGAGAAGTTTTACCTTTAGGAATTTGTGTCAAATACAAACTTCGATCGATATGTTCCTTTAATTTATCAATTTCCGATTTTTGTGTTTTTTCTTATATTATGCATGATTTATTTTCAACAATCAACATACATCAAACTCTAAAATAAATCAAAATGACACTAATGGATGCAATTCCACTGATTAGCTCCTTGGCTTTTACTATTGTTATATTTCCACTGTATATTATCTATACATATGTTTGAATTCATTTCGTAAATTTGCCTTCATTTTCTTAGCCAGTGAGATTTTTTAATTATATGACTCGATTACCTCTTGGGGCAATTCCACTCGTCACCCACTTAGCATTGATGGAGATCCTACTCATAATTTGGGCATTTTTTTGTCGGTCTAGATGATATTTTCAATTGAACCTATTTATGTTTTTATATTTTGATGCAAAACATAATTTCCATAAATATATATTGTCAAATTTCTCTTCTTTTTTGTTAGAAAATATACAAGGTCTTAATTGAGTTATTTTGATTTGGTAGGATTTCAAAATTTGTTAATTGAATTTTGGATAATTACAACTTACTCAGGAAGGGTTATGATATGGTTAGTTTATTATAGCCTTACGCATATTATTTGTTGTTGGGAGAAGGATTGTTCTGAAAATCACTTTATTATGAATTAGGTTCATCACGTATTATTTTAAGGACTTTTCTTACTTAACCCCCTAAGATAATAACATATTTAGGCTAAACCCATTGAAGTAAAAATAAGACTTAACTCCCCTAAAACAAATGGATGTTAATGTTCGTTAAAAAAAACTCATTAATGTGTATTTTGACTTTGTCCCCTTAAAAACTTGGGCAATAATGCCCCCATCTCCTTCACCCTTAACATTCTTCCCCAAAAATTGAAGAATTGTTTTTAAAATTATACAAATAAATATGTTTTACATCAAGTTGAAAAACTTGTAAAACTTAAAAGATAAATAAATAACTCAAAAACGTTTACACTACTCGTCACCACCATCTCAAAATTTGAAAACCACCAAACGCCACAATCACAATTGCTGACCACCTGTCACTACAAATTGAAGTGACAGGAATCATATGGTGTTTATGAGAATTAGAGTAGTGGTGCTTGACCTTAGAATTTTGTTCGATAAAATCGAAATCATGCGTAAAATCCACACAATTGAAATCCAGAAATGAAATTAAATTTGAAGTCTTTCGTAGCAAAAGGGAAATCAAACGGGCCCTTATTTTCTAGAAACAGTGAGTGAGAAGTTGAGTGATAAAGATACAATGAATGAATTTTTGTGTTTGGTAAGTAATGGAAAATGAGATCGAGCTAGAGATTATGTTCCAAGGTTGTCTAATGCTTATATGATAACTTTTTCCAATTTATTTTACTACTCCGTCGTGTCTTTAGGTTTTAGAAATTAGGGTTAGGATTTTTTATTTGAGAAAGAAGGTTAAGGGTGAAGGAGTTTATGATATTTTTATCCAAGTTTTATAGATGGAAAAATCAAAATACACATTAGTGTATTTTTTAACGGATCTTAATGTCTATTTTGTTCTCGGAGTTATGTCTACTTTCTAGACATTTGTGTGTGTGTGTGTGGGGGGGGGGGGGGGGGGGTAAGTCAAAATACTTTATTATCTTAAAGGGATATGTTAAAAAGTCCTTATTTTAATAGGATCTATATTGGGAAAGGAAATAAAAATGATTTCATTATTATTTCTTTTCTAGCGGTAACTCGAAATTTGGCCCCTCCATATTTATAAAAAAGTGGTTTGGATTGATTTTTTTATTTGACCATTGGTTTCATCAAATATTCATTCATATATAACTTAATATATTTTATGAAATTTATTCAATTTGTAAGTTTGCAAGAGAAGGAGGGAGAGAGAAACTTTCGATGGCTTTATGGCTGATTGTGACTCCTTTGGAAGATTTTATTCAGATAAAGAAGAACAATCGAGCCTGGGATGATGAAATATGAAAAAAATGAAAATTACTATATCTCTGTAAATCGAGGCATGGGTGAGGTTTCAACCTCCTTTAATGTTCATATTCATGATAAAAATTGATAAGGAATAACTTAGATCTATATATAAATTTCGATATTCTTCATTGTAACCTCCATTGTTTAGTTTTTATAATTATTTTCCTATAAAATAATTTGAGGTTTATATAATGTATACTCATAGGCCCCTCCCAAAACTAATCAATTTTAAGTTCGGATGTATCAGGACCTCCCATTATATATATTATGTTTTATTTCTTTATCTAACTCTATTTTTAATTTTTATTTTTCAGTGTTTTTGTTTAATTATTAAGGGAGATGATCAGATTGACCTTTTCCAAGTGTCGACTTGCTTAAAGAATGGTATTGGAAAACTTCAAAATGGAGTTAAGATTTGTTGACCCATCTCAAAAGTTGGCCATGGTTACCTTGCAACTTGAATAATTGAAATATTTTATAGTACTATATCACTTAAAATATTTATGATTTTTTAAATTTCCTTGTAAGATATGAAAATTTATATTTTAGTATTAATATTTTATATTAGCAAAAGAACTTGGCTCCCCAATTGTAGTGGAACAAACATGCTTTGATTGCAAAAAGATATCTATGGACTTGATTTGTATGTTTTAGATAAATCTTCATATAAAAATGCAGTTGGTTTATTAGAATGTTTATACATTTGGATTATATAAATTGAGTAGCATGTCAAGATGATATGTATTTTTAGTGGTCCCCGATCAAATTTCATGAATTATATTTTCTCCAATATATTATGGCATAATTTTTTTATAAATTTGTAACTTAGTGTACTATTTATATGAATTGTTAATTGGTATAATTTTTGATAGTTTATTAACTTTTTCTCATGTGTATTTTTGTTTCACAAAAAGCATTTGATGAACAACTAGAAATTGGTACATTTTTCACTATTATGTTCTATTGTCTTGTTCTTATTTTTATTTTTAGTGCTTTTAATTGTTGAATGGTATTGTGCTTAAGATTCCCAAATATGTTTCCCAATACTTATCAACTCTATTATATATAATATAGGATAAAAAATATATGACATTCTCCCGCGTATCGTTCAGGACTATAATCTAGTGATTATCTAAAAAAGACAGTCGAGATTATTGTCATGGATGGGTGAGAGGACAAACACCGATTTTAAAAATAAAGACATGAAGGTAGTTCAACATTGGTTAATGTTCTTGGTTTTAAGGTAATCTAGTTGTCAAAAATATTAATTTTCTAGGTAGGTTTTTTGAGTAGTGGTTGTATGGATGGTGGTTAATTTGTGAAATTAATGAAGGCACAAGGAGCAAAGCAAGTCTTGTTAGGTAATGTTGGAAGCAATATTGAGGGTAGTTTTTGAGGATATTGGTTGACAAAGAGTTTGAATAAGGACAGTTAGTACATGATGAATTGATGTCCCTCGAGTAAATGTAGTGCATCGAATGAATAGTGATTGGTGAGATGATCATAATTATTTATCTTTGTGTGATTTATCGAGTCAAGGTAATATAGGATTAGGATTGAATTGATTGTGGTGGGATGGGTATAAAATGAGGGTGGAGTGGGTATTAAATGGATCTGATAATGTATTTTTCTATATGGCTAAGAGTAGAATTAAAAGTTAATGGAAAGAAACGGATATGATTGAGCGAGAGATTTCTGTAGCAGATGTCACGTCTTATTTAAGTTTGGAAAGTATGCTATCTAGCATATTGTTTGGATGTTCTTGAATACATAATGACAATAAAGTTATGGATTCAAGAATGGTGATCCTTACACATATATGGGTGGTTGGTTATGTTCATGCACAAATAAGGGTGTGAAAAACTATTGGCCTAAGAACTATTTCGAACCGCCATAAAATGTAAATTTTTTAAACCGGTTCAGACAGCTACTTTGTCAAGACTCGACTCTAATCAGTTCCCAAAAGTCTTGTCATTAAAAAACGGTCCGGGCCGAACTAAATAGAAAAGACTATAAATGGAGAAATATCTTAAATCCATGTTTTTTCCAGATCATTTTGTCATCTCAATATAAAAAAATATCTCATTATATCTTTCTCTTGAACCATCAAAGAAAAAAACGGAATCCATGCCTTTCCACTTAACGACAAAAGTTGTTTTGAAGATTTTCAGACTTAATATAACAACATAAACTAATATACTAATTACATTTAAGTACGAACATTACTATACATCAATCAAATCGAACAAGATCTTGCTTGATGTTCGTAATGTTAAGAAAAACTATTGCAATCACATGTTTGCAATGTATCCAATGTTCACTAAAATTTATAGAAAATCTATTTCCTCTATTTTCCTAGTAATAACAATTTAACTTTATCTATTGATGTCCAATTTTGGGTGATATATTTGAGGAATAATCTTAGATTTAGTTACCCAAAATTATAATCACAGATAAAGAAAATAAAGAAAATAGAAAGAGACACACAGTTTTTATGTGATTCAGCTTAAGAATGGAGCCTACATCCACGGGGCAATGCCATTAAGGGTTTAGTGTTTAGTTCTAGTCTCTTAGTTATAATTTTTAGGGTTTAGAACGATCTATATCCCACTTAGCTAAGAGTTGTAGTCTATTTATAGTAGGTGGAGACATAAGAGATGGAATGTATTTATATCTTAGGCATTTACATATCTACATGATAATATGTAGGTGGACATTGTTCAGATATGTGCATGGTAACTATTGACTATCCCATAAGCATCTGTCCACCAACTGATGGTTCATTTTCCTGGTTGTGGTCAACTGGGCATCCGACCAAAGGATACCTAAGCCGACCGGGTTTATTGAATGTCTAATGGAAATGTTGATAGGTGTCACTAAAGTATTGGTCCACTTTGCTTAATAATTTTAGGCTATATCAAAAGTCCCCAATACTTCATACATGATGGGATAGTAAAAGAATGGAGTATTAGTTCCAAAAATTGTTCATCACCTTGGGAAAGCATTGGTCGACAATCGAACTCAAGGACTTGTAATTTTTCAATCCGTCATACCTAGGCAATGGAAATTTTATAAACAGTGAATTGTCTAAGGGTACACTGGCCTTTTGAGGACTTGGGGAGGTAATACTAGTTGAGGTGTAACACCTACAAGTATGGTGATAAATGATAACCTAAAATCTCTTTAATGATCATAAATAAACACACAATATTATATTTGATCAACACTCAGATTGGACTCACAATGAACTCGTGTATAAATCAAGCAATAATAGAGGGAACTTAGAAGTAACTTAGTCAAAGGGAGGGAGGAGTAAGCACCCTGGATACACCTTGGTAGGCAACCAAACACACTAACAACCTCTGAGAAATCTCTAGTTAGCTATTCAAAGCTTCACAATAAATGACAATGGTGGGTGAGTAAGGGCTCTGGTTTGCAATTACTTCTCTCTCTCTCTTATGATAATATCTCTAGAGAAGGACTCTCAAAAGAACATCCTCCCCTCAGAAGTGGTTGAGGCCCATAAATATCTCCCCCTACTACTCCCGAGGTGCCTCAGTCTTCCACAATTGGAAAGACATCCCCTCATACTTTACGTCACAAACATTAAATGCTTGATGGACTAGTTAGCTCCATGTCATAAACATTAAATGCCAAGACATGCCTTTTGCCTAACCATTGTGCGTCAGGGGGCTGTCAGCACAGAAGTGGCTCACTAATTGTCTGACAGCCCCAAATACCATGGTGGTTTACTCAAGTGTAGATTTGACAGTGCCTAGCTGGCTAGTGACATCACCTAAAGTAGGTATGACATTAGGTAGAGGGTTGTTTGGTTCACAACTCAATGCGCAATGGAACTCAAGGCTACTTCGCCCAAAATTCCATGATCAAATTCTTTTAGTGTTTATCAGGTGTATCTAAGGTGGTCAAGACAAGCCCCAACGACGCCTCACTTCTGAATCCTCGAAATTAAGTCCCTCTAAAGTTCCCATGGCGAGGTCATTCGATAGAGCATGAAATCTCTCCCATGCCCTTCTAAGCCTGGTCTCGCATGAGTACCGTTTGACCTTACACTGAATATTCATTATAATCGTTACAGCTCATAGTCAATATAAATAAATAAAACATCATGAATAACAACAAAGCTAAAGTATGAGCACTCTCGGCCAATTTCTTCACTTGAACATTTCCCTCGCTACCACTCTGGGCTGCCTCGCTTGAGCTTCCACGTTGGGCTGCATCGCTTGAGCTGCCTTAATCCCTTGAGGTTGTTGTATTAGCTGGGGGGATTATCTCAAATTTTGAGATCATCTTCAAGCCCCCTACAGATATACTTATCTTATAGTTAACATTCGACCTTTTTATATTTGGGATATCCCTATGGACCCATCACCATATCGATGTGGGGTGTAGGTACATAAATACCAATCTGGATACCGCCCACATATTTGGAAATGTCAAACTCCAATAAGAATTGAACCATCGATGCCATCCCCTATAGAAAGGTCCCCCCACTCAAAGATATTCATACAATTTTGGGATGGAACTGATCAATCCTACTCCCCATAACCATGAATATAGGAAGTTTGACAACCTCTAGTATGTAGTGTTAGCATTAGCTATTTCTAGGTTTGTCAAGGGACTCTCACCCTCAGGATCAAAATGTAATGAATAATAATACTTTTATGTGGATATGTAATGTGAAGCTATAGATATCATTAGAGAGATAAAGGCGCAAGAATATGAAACCTCTTTTGATGATGAGGACCTCAAAGAACAAACCTGAGAGAAAAAAATCTGGACATGATCATCCACATTTATAAGGTCAACCTCTCATACCCAAGATCGAACAGATGAGTGCGTACTCACTATAGTGGAAGAATTCCTTACTCATTCCACTAGCTCCAATATAATGGTATGTTGGATTAGTGATATATCATCTAGGACACCCCACCTAACTCAAAGCAAAACTCACATTGAATCGAAATCATCCCCAATCCTTAATTGGACTGATGGAGTGGTCCCAAATTTAACACCTCCTACTTCCAGTGCCATATCCTTACCTAATATCCTAATCATCCTGGAAATTTTAATGTAAGAAGCTCATGCAGATCCGTTGCTCTTTCCAGATAAAGAGGTAGACTTCTTCACTAGATCAAGATGACACTGCACTCTTGCCACCAAGTAAGGGAGATGTCCAATCGAGGAAGACATGATGCCTCTCCCCTAAAAGAACACTATGATCCAAGAGCATCTCCGCCGAACATCAACTAACATTACCATAAGATTTACTGAACATGTCTCAAGAGTATTAAGTTTCCCTCATCCGTTCATTATATTATGCTTTTGTGCCTTAAGATCTATCAATGACAGAAATGTCCACTAGAATTGGGTCTATCACCATGTAACATCGCATCAGTTTCTCAGGTTAAGACCTTCCCTTACATGGATTTAACCACTAGTTTGCATTACACATTACTATCGAATCTTGTGGATAAATCTTACCCATGGTATTAATAGACAACGAGTACATTATCAATATCTGTCCCCCGGCACTGCCACTAGTTTGGGATACACTACCTTAGAATGCATAACTTCTTACGCGACCATTAGAGCCTATGAATATACTCACCGAGAGGTCTTGAGAGATATTACCCTCATACTTATTGTCATTCCCATCAAATGCAACATTGAGTTTCAATTTCTCAATGTCCCTACCAAATTCAACCTTCTACTAAGATGATCACGGATACATCCCATGAGGGCATTACCATCATCATTACATATGAAAAGTGAGGTTACTTTTCGACATGAAGGTCATCATGATCTGGGGGAGATGGCTGGGCCATAGTCGCCAACACTAGTACTCTCCCACTCTCAGATTCCCACAATCACAACAACAACATCTGCATCAATAAATTTTGGATCATTCCACTCGCACATATGATAGAACAAAAGTTGGTCATTAATAACGTAGCCATTCGAATCATTCATAGGGTGGGATAAATGTTAGGTTCAGGACTTGGGAAAAATTAATAGGGACCTCTATACGCCATCACTCCCACAGAGCACAAGGGTAAAGCAAGTCTTGGCTACCCCTTTGAATAAATAAACCTTAACTCCTTACCCCCAAAACCCCTATCATGGGTAAAACAATCACTTTCGTCTACGGGGGAGACTTCCCTTATCATGGCCTCCCAGAGCCTTGGTCGGATGAAGAAAATAAATACTTACAACTCAGGATATAAATCCTTCATAAAGAAGGATTATATGTGGATTATAGAAAAAATCACAAAATTAGCTACAACGAATTGAACGTCTCATGGGTCACAAATATGGATAGAAAGACCTTTGGTCCAGAGTCCAAATAAGGACAACTTACATTTTTCTCTAAAGAAACTTCCTTAATCGCCATGCTGGGATCCTCGATGTATGAGGACGTTTTATAATTACTCAATTTAGTTTTTATTTGTCTTATCCCATTACACACCACTGCACCTTCTTGACTACTTCCACGTATTCGAAGATAAGATATTGATGACATTTAAAACATTAAAGACTATTCATCCCACTTTAATCGAGAAGATTTATGAGGTAGTTAATTAAGGATGCTATGAGGTAGTTTGGTAAGGACTTTAAATTTTCAGGAGTTATTTTAAAGAGTTTGTATTTCAATATTTGTAAATGTTTTTAAAAAGAACTATTGAAATCTTGCTAACTCGTTAAAATGAGATTGAGATATTGTTCAAATGAGTTACACAGTGTTGTTAGAATGAGACTCCTTCTATTCGAACGAAATATGGGGCGATGCCTTTTGGATAGTTCTGAAATGTCGTTTAAATGACATTGGGTACATCATTAGAATGAATTTCCCACATTCAAATGAGATCGAAATTAAAGTCTTTTTCCAGGCTCTGAAATGTCGTTCGAAGTTTCGTTAGGAACCTGTTTGAACGAAAAATGTACGCCGTTCAAACAAGGTACCAAGTCATTCGAACGAGTGCCCGACTTTTTGTTCTTTAAACAAATCTGATCCAAAATTTTAATACCTATAAATTTGTAACAAACTACCCCTATAAATAGTGATATAAGATTAGACTCTTTTTGAAGCCATTTTAGAGTTATTTTTGCAATCAAAATCTATCAAATTTTCATCCAAACCCCTTAGATTCTTAGAGATAACTTTACCAAATTAAAAAGAACAAAGTACATGTTCAATAGCCCTTGTAGATTTCATCTCTATTTCTGATTTGTGGATCCAAGGCTTTATAGCTGAAGGAGAAGGATGATTGTTGGATATCTAGGGAAGACTATTTCCTATGGACGGTGTCGGACTCCACCGTATCTGTAGAGGCCTTAAAAAGTGCGTGTTATACTTAGTGAGCTAAGTAGTCTATAAGTCGTCTAGTGTTTGTCAATTCTGATACAGTATTGAAATCAAAAGTTTTTTTCCAATATATATTTTTCCTCAGTTTTCTTCTTCTGCCTGATTGGTTTTGTATTTGGTTTCCTATCTCATATTGCATGCACACTAAATTTAATAAATATAAAACTTGTTAAAATTTAAATTTGTGTGCGTTTGTCCTAAGATACGAATAAATACATAAATTCACATTCTCAAATTTGTATTAGAACAGGTTACACTGAATTTTTGTGTGATCCTTTTAAAAATTGTGTTTTATGGATAATTTGTGTAATAGGTTACCAGTTTTCAATGGGTTGAATTATGCATATTGGAAAGCTAGTATAAGGTCTTCTTAAAAATCCATTGATGAAAGATTCTGGCTTATATGTGAAAGAGGGTGGACACTACCCACAATGATGAATGAAGATGTCATAGGTCCAAATCCTGTTTGTACTTGGACAAAAGATGAATTTAAATGGAGTAATTTTAATGTACGCTGTTTAAGTGCCATTTCTGAAGTCGTCACCCTGGTGAGTTCTGTCGCATCATGACGTGCACCATGTCTAAAGAAGCATGATATCTTCTAACTCACTCATGAGGGTACAAATTCTATTGAATCTTCGAAGCTTTAAAATCTTACCACACAATTTGATATTATTACCATGCTAGAGCCTTAATCTTTTGATGAATTTTATCCACAATTGTTTGATATCGTTAACTCTAATTTTAATTAAGGTAATAGATTCCTCAGACACGTGTATTTAAAAGGATTTTGAGATATCTTCCATCTCATTTTATTCCTAAGGTTATCGTGCTTAATTCGTTGGGTATTTTATATACGCTTAGGTTAGAAGATCTCATAGGAGACCTTTAAACTTATGAGATAGACATGTTTTTCAAAGATGTTAATCCTAAGGAAAAATGGAATTGCATTAAAATTTCAATCTAGAAAGAAAGTGGAAGTGTCTTCTGACTCCAAATATGACTTTGATCTTGATGATTTCTCCTTTTTGCATAGAAATTCAAAAAAATTCTTAAACATAGAAAATAAAATACTTCCAAAGAAAATAAAAGTTTTGAGAAAGACAAAAAATATAAATCAGGTAAGAAAATTTTTGAAAAAGAAGGAAAATATTGCGCTAAGAAAGATGAAGAGAGATGTTATGAGGGCGAGGTTAAAGGTCACAAAGCTCATGAGTGTGTTACAAGGTTAAATAGACAAGGCAAAGTTAAAGCTACATTCAATGACATGCTTAGTGATAGCGATGTCTAGTTGGTGGATTTTGAGGATGCATAACCACATAGACTTAACTTCACCACACTCATGCCTAGTCATTTTAGTACATATAGTGTGCCTCACACCGACGAGGAAGTTGATAAAGAAGATGACCTCGACAGTGAGTCTAGCCATACCACAGAGAGTGAGGGAGATAATGCCTTTAGAGAAGAAGAGAGTGACCTTCAACCTGCTTACGCCAAACTTTATACTGAGCCCTTTAAAACAAGAAAGAAAAATATAGTTTTAGCATTTAGAGTTTTATCTTTAGATAAGGAGTTGAAAGAGGTGAGAGGCAGAGAGTTTTCAGAGATATTTTTTTTGGAGAGAGAGTCATTTTAGTATAGAGGGAAAATAGTGACTCGACTAACAAAGTGGCTAGTCTGACGAGAGATATTCAAGCATCCATGATGACTCATGAGAAACTTGAAGCCCTTGTATTACAACTCAAAAAAATATTGAATGTGCCCGAGAGGTAAATGTTACTATAGAGGATACATCGAAGAAGGATAAAAAAATGCTCTTCGGTCGTGCCTTAGGTTTTAAGGATATGCGATGAATAGGTTATAATGGTCTTATGAACCTCGACCTAAACCAAAAATGAGAGTTAAACCTAATAAAGTAAATTAAGGTAGACCCAAACAAGTCTATGTTTTCCCCCATTGAAAAAAGAAAGGTCACTTTAAGACTTTTTCTACAAGTTAGGAAGAACTTAATGTACATAAAATATCATGCACTGATATAGAAACTTAGTTAGTTTTAGAGAGAAAGTTGAGTTCCTAATCGTGACTTCACAAGGCTTAATGGAAGAATTTTAACGAATGTCTATGCCATTTGAAAATGCTTCTAATGCTCCGACTAGATCCAACAATGATAAGGGCAAATAAAAAATTTCCACCACTTGGGTACCTAAGCAAGACGACCAAGCCCTTGTTGTTCATGTTGCTCTCAAGGTTGAAAATAATTCCCACTGGTATTTTGATACTGGATCTCTAGGAATAAGACCGATGACATCATTTTTTAACAACCATGAGGATCACAAGGAAGGAAAAGTCACATTGGAGATGGGAGTAGGTCGAGCATTTTAGGATGTTGATTTGTTGTGCTACCTAAATTTCCTAAACTAGACAATATGTTGTATATAAAAAGGATAAAAGTGAACTAAATTAGTATATGCCAAATATACTCTGCAAACTTTGTGGTACAGTTTGACCGGTACGAATGTAACATAGATGATCAATCCGGTGAACAATTACTACAAGGAGTGAGGACCGAAGATAATTGATTTGGGATTATTCCTAAGTTTTCCTTTATGTGTTACACTACCAAAGGTTCCTTTTTGGGCCTTTGGCATGAATGAATAGGTCATGTGAACATTAGAGATCTTGAGAGATTAGTGAAAAAGAACCTAGTTTATGGATTAACGTCACTTGGGAAACCAACTTCCTTAGTTTGTGGACCTTGCCAATAAGGAAAACAAATTCGAATTCCACATCTGAAGTTGAATACCATTACGACCACATGTGTTTTGGATTTGATTCATATGGATCTTATGGGTCATAATTTGTCGGAGAGTTTAGGTGGTAAAAGATACATTCTTGTGATGAGAAATGACTTTTCTAGATACTCTATCATGGGATTTCTTGGAGAAAAGTTCGATGTGGTTGAGTTCCTAACAACTTAATGTCATGTCCTATAAAATCAACATGGTTCCACTATTAACTAGATGCGTAGTGATAATGACATTTAATTTAAAGGGGAAAGAGTGTATAGTTATTTTGATGGAATGGGCATCAAACACGAGTTTTTAGCCGTTCATATTCCTCAATAAAATAGAATAGTTGAAATGAAGAACCAGACGATATAAGAGATGGCTTGATCTATGCTTCTTAGGAGAAACGCCTAGTTGTTTTTGGACACAAATGGTAAGTACCACATGCCATATGGTGAATAGGGTATATCTTTATCCACTCATGATATACACTCCATATAAGTTATGGATTGGGAAGAATAGCAACCTATTATACTTCCATGTTTTTGGGAGTACTTGCTACATCTTCAGAGATAGAAAACACTTTAAAATGTTTGACTTAGAGATAGGGAAAAACTTATGGGCCGAATGAGAGAAAGTATATTTGAGACTTTTGTAAACAATTAATCCATTACAGTCTTTCTTCCCAATCAATCGTCATTCCCTTATTTTTAACCATGGAAATCCAATCAAAATCATTGAGTCTGTACCAATTGAAAAAAGAAACGAAGTCCTTGGGATCTCTCTTAAAAGTAAACGTAGAATTAACTTGTCATTTATTTACCATGAACCTCCATACTTCATCCACAAATGGGTGAATTTATATTAATCAAAAGAAGTGAAGAAGGTTACAAGCATGGTCTGGATAAATGATGGATAAATGCCAATCCAATCTCATTGAATGCATACAAATGGAAGCAAAGAAAAACCATGAAAAACAGAGGATTTGATCGTAAGGCTTCATGAGATATGGTGATTAAAGAATGATTTTAAAGTCACTCCTATTGGAAAGGGTTTCTATATTTTAGTTTTGACTCGATTGAAGATCGTGATATTGTGTGGGATACTGGATCATGGTCTATACACCTTAATATTATGCGCATTTAATAATGGATACCTTATTTTGATCCATTGAAACATAAGAAAACTACTACTGATATTTGGATTAGAATTTTCAGAATCCCTCAAGAATATTGGGAAGCACAATCTTTATTTGAATTTTCTAGAGGTTGTGGTATGCCAATCTTGATTTATAGACCCACCCTTGATAGATTTTTGGGTTACTTTTCTCGAATTTTAGTATATGTTGATGTCTCCAAACAATTACCAAAATGCTTATTGATTGAGAGAAATGATTTCTCCTTTAGAGTGGATGTCGTAAATGGAAAAAGGCCACTTTGGTGTATTAAATGCTCCTCCATAAGGCATCATGTTAGACAAAGTAGATCAATTCCATCTATTTATGTGCAGTTGTATGTTCATAACAAATACTTTAATAATAAAATTCAACATGGAAATGGTGGTGAACAACCTCTTAAAAATAAAGTGTTGGTTAATGATCCTTCAAACTTTAAAAAATTCCCAATGAAAAACCTCACTACCCCAAGAAACACTCCTCCCTTTAATTAAAACAAAAATGGTGAGGAATGTTATAATGCTAACAATAAGGCAAAGCTATTGTGAATAAAGTCTAACTGTTAATATCTATAATTCCTTCTCTACTTTGTAACCTATTGATAAACAAATTGAGAACTCTACCTCAAGTGGGAAATCTTAGAGTCAAATATTTGAACAAGAAATGGATAAAGATGTTAATGAATAGAGTAATCCCCAAATTGATAACGAAGTGATAATGATTTCTAATCTTAAAATTAATAGTAAATCGGAGACTAAAGTTAAGGAACAACCACTTGTTGCCACTTTGTCCAAATTTTAAAAAAAGAAATTGAGGCCAAGGAATGCAAAGGATGTTATAATTTACCCAAAATGTAGCAGTGGGACCATTACTCATCAGTGAAAATTATCTATTGGAATTTAAGAGGTTTTGGCAACTTGGATGCTCAAAATGAACTTAGTTTTTTATGTTCATGTCACCAACCCTCATTGATTCCTATAGCTGAACCTATGGTTTCTTTTGATTATATTCCCTCTTATTTTTGGAATTCTATTAATTTTAATGTTTTTTCTCTTAATATCAAGCCATCAGCTGATTCTAATCTTTGGATTCTTCATCATTCTTCTCTTTATACATTCTTTGTTCTCTCAATCACTTCTCAAACTATTTTTATTCAAGTTTCTTTTAGTCAAACTGATGTTGTTATCTCCTTTATCTATGATAGTAATTATTTGAAAATAAGAAAGAACCTCTGGCATTCTTATGCTCTATACATTTTAAAACCAATGACGCCAGTTTAGTGGTTGGACACTTGAATGCTATTCTTTATTTTCATGAAAGAATTGGTGGTAGAATCCTCTCTAGATCCTCTTGCAGTGATTTTCAATCTATGCTTGATTCTTTTTCTCTCTTGCATATGTCATCTATAGGTCCTCAAATGCCATGTTCCAATGGTTTGGATGTCAATGGGCATATTGAATAAAATCTTGATAGAGTTTTGTGTATTATTTAGTGGTTGGATGCCTAGCCAAAATATTTTTACTAAATTCTTCTTAGACTCTCTTCTGACCACTCTCCTCTAATCATATCTTTATTTGACATCATTAATATAGGTTCTTGTATTTTTAAATTTAAAATCTATGTGGATGATGCATCATTCTTAATCACATATTCTTTCTAATTGTTGGTTCAATTGCTAATTCTCTGGATGTGGGATGTATTTATCATGAGCAAATTGAAGGAGCTAAAAGGCTTTTTGAACGATTAGAATTCTAAAACTTTTGGAAATGTCTTTAATAATGTCAAAGCTACCCAAAATGATCTTAGTAGAATACAAGATTTTTTACCTAATGGAGACTTATCTAACGCAAATATTAATGCCGATTTTGTAGCCTAAGTTAAAATGAAGAACGCCCTTAATATGAAAATTGAGTGTTGGAAGGATAAAGCTAATGTTAATTGGTTCAATAATGGAGATAAATGTTCAAGTTTCTTCTTAAACTATGTCAAAGTCAAAAACTCCATTTCTAGAATATCATGCTTGAGGGATGATAAAAAAGTCTATAGAGTCCTAATGGTGTAGCTTCTCATGTGGTTTCCGTTTATCAAAACCTTTATAATGATCCCAATCCTAAATTTCTTGATCCTAATTCTCTCATAGATTTCATACCACATTTTATTTCTAATGATGATAACCTGATGCTCACTTCCATTCCCTCTAACTATGAAATTAAACATGTTGTCTTCAATATGAGTGGAACAAGTGCTCATATCCTGGTCCTGATGGTTTCAATAGATCATTTTCTCATCATGATTGGGGTATCATAAACAAAGAGGTGATAAGTTATGATAAACTTTTCTTAATCATGGGTGTATTATCCTTAATGTAAATTCGATCTTGGTTGCCTTTATTCCTAAAGTTGATGGTTCTAGTTGTTTATCTCAGTTAAGACCTATTGTCATGGACAATTTTAGTTTTAAGATTATTCCTAAAATCATTACTGATAGGCTTGGATTCATTGTCTCTAAAATCATTGCTCCTAATCAAGTTGCCTTAAAAAAGGGTAGGAATATTTATGAAAGTATTAGTCTTGTTTAAGAGGGATTAATTTTACTTGATAAAAAATCCCTTGGTGGCAACATTTGTTTGAAAGTTGATATTGCCAAAGTTTTTGATACCATCAAATGGAAGTTCATTCTTGTTGTCATATTGGCTTTTGGATTATGTTCCAAGTTTGTTACCTTGATTGATGCTTTTATTAAGTCTTTCAATCACTTTATTCTCATCAATTGTTATCGTAATGGTTTCTTTTCTTGTTCAATGGGGTCAGATAGGTTGATCCTCTATCACC
Organism: Sambucus nigra; assembly: GCA_949130495.1. Lineage (NCBI taxonomy): Eukaryota > Viridiplantae > Streptophyta > Magnoliopsida > Dipsacales > Adoxaceae > Sambucus > Sambucus nigra. The sequence goes on from OX422208.1 coordinate 289,253,150, forward strand.
TCTTCTGCTTTGCATTGCTGAGGAAGTTCTTAATAGAGGAGTTCATAAGTATATTTGTAAATTCTTGTTAAGCCTTATTATACTCCTCTTGGTTTCCCCACTCTATATCATTCTCTTTATGTTGATGATTTGATCATATTTTATGGAGCTAATAAATGATCCATTCAAAATCTTATAGTTTTTCTTAATAGGTATGCTTATATCTCTAGACAATGTATTCATAAGGCCAAAAGTTCCTTTTATTTAGGGAAATATGCCAAGAGCAAACATGATTCCATTGTTGATCTCCTTGGGTTTAAAGAAGGCAATGTCCATTTCACCTATTTAGGCGTTCCTATTTTCAAATGTAAACTTATGAGAATACATTTAAAATCCATTGCTGACAAAGCCAAAGCTAAAGCCAAATTATATTTTTGGAAGGGTAAACTCCTCAGTGTTGATGCTAGAACTCAGTTAATCCAATCAGTTTTTCAAAATATGATCCTTCACTCTTTTATAATTTACGAATGGCATGTTTCCCTTATTAAAGACCTCATTGTTTGGGCAAAGAATTTTATTTTTTCTGGTGAAGTGTCTACAAAGAAGTTGATTACTGTTAGTTGGAAGAATATGTTCTATCCACACTCTGAAGAAGGCATTGGTATTATAAACCTCTATAATATGAATAAGGTATCCCCAGGATCCTTCACATGGTCCATTATTAATGGTAACTCCCCACTTCATCTCTTCATGGAAAATATATATAAATTACTACCTTAACTTGTTCTAAGTTATACATGTCTTCCTCTATTTCGTATAGTATTAAAGAATATTTGAGTTCCATAAAAAATCAATGTAGATGGATTATTTTCAATGGTAAATCAGTTTCTCTATGGAATAATACTTGGCTCAGCTCTGCTATTTCACATACTATGAATAATAATGGCCTATTAAAAAGTGATTTAAAAGTTAGTGACATTATTATTGATGATATTTGGGCTATTCCTCAAGATTTTAGAGATAAGTTACCTCTGGTGGTTGACATGATCAATCAATCCAATAAACCTTATTCTAGCACTGAGGATAAATTCTTTTAGGAGCCTTCTACTACTCGTTCTTTCTCTTACAAGGATGGTTATGGATTTAGTATAAATCATTTTGAAGAGGATGGAAGATTCAAAATCATTTGATCCAGCTTCTTGCCTCTTAAACTTTATTGCGTAGCTTGAAAACGTATACACAATAAAATGTTACTGATGAAAACCTTGAAAAGAATGTTATCCCAGTGGTCTATATATGTCTTTTATGCAATTATTTTTGTTAAGAATCCTCTTTCCACTTATTCTTTAGATATGATTTTTCTCAGAAGATATAAAGATGGGTTTCCAATGCTTTTCAATTTCCTTTTTCGAATGTTGAAGTTTTTACAGACTTTTGGGTAGCTTATAGTTTTGCTAGTTTCAATCCCCAACTCAGAAATATTTGGAGATTGAATTTTCTATGGAATCTTATGAACATTTGGAAAGATAGAAACCATGTTATATTTGAATATGCCCCTCCTTCATACATAAAATAACTCAAAGAATTAAGGTTTTCATTTTTAGAGATATTCAATCATGTCCTGGATATATAATGGGATCTAAAAAGAATAACATTTCCAATATGCTTGGTATCCCCATTCATTTAAGAAAAGCACCTAGGATCAATTTGGTCATGTGGCATACTCCTCCTCTTGCTAACATTAAAATTAACACTGATGGCATGGCTCATGGATATCTTGGAGTTATAGCTTGTGGTGATGTATTTAGAAACTCTAATGGGGATTTTTAGAGGCTTTTGCTAGTATATTGGCATTAGAAATGCCTTCTTTGCTGAATTATAGGTTTCCATTATTGCTATTGATTTTCCATACCATAAGGGTTGATTTAACATATGACTTAAATTTGAATCTTTGAGCCTTATGATATGTTTTTACTCCTCTTCATTTTATCCACCTTGGCAGTTCATTATTTCCTGGAACATATATAAATTGCAATTAAGGCACATGAGATTCAAAATATTGTGACACCCCTACTAATTAAATACCGGGTAGCTACTCCTTTATTAAATTAATTCAAAATGCCAAGTTGGTCCAGTTAATAGCATCACTGTCGAAACATTTTAATGATTACTAACCACCTAGTATTTAAAAAGTAAGTTGCCAAATTTTAATTTAAGTCTGATTAACATGCAACAAGAATAATGAAGAATAATAACACCATTCACCATAACGAAGTAAATAGAATAACCATCACATAATGTAAATAAAGTCTGGAGGAAAACTCCTCACAACAATACCACAAACTGAAAACTAAACTGAATACTGAATCAATACATGCCAAAGTCTGAAAAACTGAAATGGAAAGATGTCTCTAATAGAAATGGGCAACATGCCCTATAGCTGATAGATACTGAATCTGGAATCCAAATGATAGAAGCGTCTAAAAGCAAATCCCTGTAGCTTCCACAAACAGCTACAGCTCGTCACCTGAATGAGTATCCTATGCATGGTGTCCTTGTGGCTGGTCACCTAAAATGGTTTTACAAGAAAAATAGATTTGAAAGCAAACGGGTCAGAGCCCGAATGTGGAGATATTTTAAAAACCTAAGTGTGCTTTAAAAAACATTTAAAACATTAAATGCAAAGTACATGTTAGGACGTGCACTCACATGAAATTTTCACCTCTCATCTAACTGTGCACTCCTAACGTAAGTACCCATCTAAAATGACACTAACCACTAGCTAAGTGACATCATAACTAGCTAGACTGATATAGGTTCTACCCTTATTACTCGGTTCCCATTACATAAAAACGATCTCAATTAAATAGGGGTTTAACGAAAACTCAGATGCTCAATATACAATATATATCACTAACAGTTAACCCGTTATATTCTTCTCGAAACAGTATCGTAATTATATTCACAATATTAACATGAAGGTTCCCATTAATTAAGTGTATATTAATCACATCATGAATATACAATACAAGCACCCCGAGAACTAAGCTGCGGTGCGCACATACTCTGTTATCCATCCCGGTACATCACGTAGATAAGGATCACATATTCCGAATCTCTCAGGAATAGTTCACAGATAACAACATCACAAATAAAGGAGGCGAACACAGTCACATCACATGGGTCACGCACATACCTACGCTCCCACGATCAGCGGACTTATCAACATCCCAATAAGTCTTTCTATGACCTATGTTCATCAAGGTAACCAGTCTAAATCCGGGCAACACAAGGATTAGAGGGCCCTAAGCGAACGCAAACCTCCTGTGATAGCAAGTATGGTAGGTATGTCATACACACAAATCATATACCAATACTAAGTAAACACGCATCTTAGTAATCACCGTAATTTAATTGTAGTACATATCGCATTCTCGCACCAACTTAATATATATACAACTTATATAATCCCGGCCCATATTTATACGCGCCATAATTTATTCTTACGTCGTAGTAGGCACTCACGTCTCGACTCAAATGTCTATTTGATTTGATCCGCGCTTATATAATTTACTCCTCATTATAACCCACTTGTCCCAAGTATACTAATACACCATCAAAGAAATGTTATAACTATCCTCGAATAAGTTTACGGGACTCCCAAAATCAAAACAGGCCAAAAAGGCCTAAACTGCCAGCTCGTTAGAAGTCTCGTTCGAACGAGGCTGTTCGAACGAGATTTCAGTTCGTTCGAACGAACTGTACCTTCTAACGAGATCTCGTTCGAATGAAGTTATCGAACGAAATTCCCTTTCGTTAGAAGCGACTGGTCAACTCATTAGAAGCTCGTTCGAACGAGCTCGTTCGAACGACCTGGAGAGGTCTTCTAACGAGGGACCAGTTTCGGCCCAGATTTTCTCCAATCTCGTTTTTTCATCCATTTTAACACCTCAAACCTCTTCCAAAGTTCATCCCAACAACATTTTAGGGTCTCTAATTCATCCTAAACATATTAAAGTCACCTGCTAACATGTTTTAAGGAATTAATTCTTCATAACCATCATTAAATCACAAGTCTCTACACTTTTCCCCAATTTTTCAAGAACATAAACCCTAGATTTTTATCATCATCAATTCCCAGAATTTAATCCATTTTTACATCACATAAATTTGTAATTTCGGAATTCAATCTTCCAATAACGTTTCTACATGCAAACCTATACCCAAAATTAAACTAACAACTTCCAATTTCATGGGTTTTCCTTTATCTCTCAAACAATAATGATTATTAAGATTTCTAACATGGAAGAAACATTTACTGCATAAAGAATGTAGTTTAAATCACTTGCCTTGATTCGATCTCTAATTTTGATGACGATTTCCTCTCTCTTTCTGCAGAATTTCCTCTCTCTCTCTTTCTCCAAGCTTCTTCTCCAAAGGCTATGGTGGCTAGGATTTTCTTTGGAAAAGTAATTAGAAACCTAATTCTAATAACCTACGTAACCTATTGGGTTAACATGGGTTGGTTAGTGGCTTAGTGGGTCAAACCCACATCAGATTAAGACTCCTAATTTTCGTCATTTTTAATTCCTCAAAATACAAAATTACCAAAATACCCTTTATATTGCCGGTATGGCCTAAAAATACCCCGGGACCCAAACTACACCCCCGGCTAGTGTTTTCTGACTATCTCGACCCTTCCGGACGCGTTGGCGCACTCAAAACAACCATACGGTTAATATAATTTAAATTCACTTTTATAAATAAAATAATTATATCCTGACGCGACTGTCACACGCGTCCCAATAAAATGACCCAATTGACGTATTTAAATCTCACGACAAATTTCATAATTCAATATTCATATCACATCATATATACTCAATATAGTCAAATACCAACTCACATCACGCTAGTATTTTATCCGGATTAATTCCCAATTAATTCACATTTAATTAATTAATCCCAAAAATATATATAGCCAAAAGTACGGGGTATTACATACTCCCCCCCTAATAACAGAATTTCGTCCCGAAATTCGAAACTAGAAAGTACCTGGTAAGAACAACTCTGGATAACGTTCGCGCTTCTCATCCTCGCGCTCCCATGTGGACTCCTCGACATTATGATATCGCCACTGAACACGCACTAACGGAACTATCTTTGACCGCAGATTCCTCTCACTTCGGTCCAAAATAGCAATCGGCCCCTCCTCGTAGGAGCTATCTGGCTGGAGATCGATGTCCTCCACAGGAATGTGAGAATGAGCCAAATTATCTCTAAGGTATTTCCTTAAAGAGGAAATATGAAACACATCGTGAATCCGATGCAAATGCTCCGGTAATCCAAGCCTATACGCAACCGGTCCAATCCGCTCAATAATAGGGAACGGCCCCCACATACCTTGGTGCCAACTTCCCCTTCTTCCCGAAACGCATAATCCCCTTCATAGGAGATACTCTGAGCAAAACCTGATCCCCCACTTGGAACTCCCTGAAAAATCTCTTTGCATCAGCATAACTCTTCTGCCGGTCTTGAGCTACCCGAATGCGACTCCGAATCAACTCAATCCTTGCCGAAGTATCCTGAATCACTTCCGGCCCAAGTAGTTTGTTATCCCCCACCTCTAACCAACATGTTGGGGAACGACAAGGCCTACCGTACAATGCTTCAAACGGAGCCATGCCAATAGTGAACTGATAGGAGTTGTTGTAAGCAAACTCCACCAGTGGAAGGTACTGCTCCCATCCACCCCCAAAGTCAATAATGCACATGCGTAGCATGTCCTCCAACATCTGATTTGTGCGCTCGGTCTGCCCATCGGTCTGCGGATGATAAGCCGTACTCAACCGCAATTCCGTGCCCATGGCCTCCTGGAAACTCTCCCAAAACCTCGAAACAAATATCTTGTCTCTGTCAGACACGATATTTAGGGGCACACCATGAAGTCTCACAACCTCTGAAATGAAGAGCTGGGCATACTGTCCCGTAGTGTAGTCAATCCTTACGGGTAAAAAGTGAGCAACTTTGGACAACCTGTCCAAAATTACCCAAACGGAGTCGTGACCCCTCTGCGACGTAGGCAACCCCGTGATAAAGTCCATGGATATTCTCTCCCACATCCACACCGGGACCTCCAACGGCTGTAGAAGTCCTGTCGATCTCTGATGATCCACTTTTACTAGCTGGCAAGTGGCGAATTTCGAAACAAACTCAGCAATATCTCTCTTCATACCGCTCCACCAATACTGTCGTCTCATGTCTTGGTACATTTTGTCCCCACCGGGATGTACCGCGAACCGTGAGCCGTGCGACTCTGCCATCACATCGTGTCGCAATTCCTCTCCTTTCGGAACCACCAATCTCCCATTGAAGCGTAATCCCCCGTCTGAGCTAACGGTATAGGACTCGGCTCCCTCTGCTAGTAATCGAACTATCTGCTCCTGACAGAACGAGTCATTAGCTTGTGCCCGTACTACCTTCGTGACAATCTGCGGTGTAACAGTCATCACAGACATGAAAGATCGGGCCACTACATCCTGGTGTCCCAATTCCTTCCACTTGGCCTTCCACACCTCTGCTACTTCATCTGTTGGCCTACGGCTCAACGCGTCTGCCACCACGTTAGCCTTACCTGGGTGATACTGGATATCGAACTGGTAGTCTTTCACAAACTCAAGCCACCTACACTGCCGCATATTCAACTCTTTCTACGTGAACAGGTATTGCAGGGACTTATGATCCGTGAACAGTTGGAACTTCTCCCCAAAGATAGTGCCTCCAAATCCGTAGGGCAAATACCACTGCCGCCAACTCCAAATCATGTGTGGGGTAATTCTTCTCGTGAGGCTTAAGCTTACGGGAAGCATAAGCTATGGCCTGTCTCTCCTGCTGTAATACACCTCCAAGCCCTTGCAAAGCCGCATCGGTGTAAACAAAATACTCAACTCCCGGTCTCGGTAATGCTAACACAGGTGCTGAGGTCAATTTGTCCTTCAATTCATCGAATGCCAGCTGACAGGCATCACTCCAGATGTAGGGCACACCCTTACGAGTCAAATGTGTCAAAGGACCTGCTATCTCCGAGAATCCCCGAATGAACCTCCTGTAGTATCCTGATAGGCCCAAGAAACTACGAATTGCAGTCGGTGTCGTGGGCTGTCCCCACTCCCTCACTGCGGATACCTTCCCCGGATCAACAGATATTCCCCGATCAGAAATAATGTGTCCCAAAAACTGGACCTCCTTTAGCCAAAACCCGCACTTCTCATATTTTGCATACAACTCGTTCTGACGAAGTGTCTGCAAAACTTGCCTCAAATGCTCGGCGTGCTCCTCCTCTGTCTGGGAGTAAACCAAAATATCATCAATGAAGACAATGACAAACTGATCTAGGAAATCCCTGAACACTCTGTTCATCAAGTCCATAAACACAGCTGGAGCGTTGGTCAAACCAAAAGGCATAACCCGAAACTCGTAAGAACCATATCTCATCAAGAACGCTGTCTTCGAGACATCCTCCTCCCTGATACGCAACTGATGGTATCCCGATCTCAAATCAATCTTTGAGAAGAAAGAAGCTCCTCTCAACTGGTCGAATAAGTCATCGATTCGAGGCAATGGATACTTATTCCGTATCGTGACCTTATTCAACTCCCGGTAGTCCACACACAATCTTAGTGAACCATCCCTCTTCTTTACGAACAACACAGGGGCACCCCATGGTGAAGTACTCCTCCATATAAACCCCTGACCCAACAATTGTTCAATCTGATCTCGTAGCTCTCACATCTCAGCTGGAGCCATACGATACGATGCACGTGCTATAGGTCTCGTACCTGGTAGTAAATCTATAACAAAGTCTATCTCTCGACTGGGGGGTAGGCGTGGTATCTCCTGAAACACATCGGAATACTCCCTGACTACTGGGATAGAATCTAAAGGAATCACAACCTCCTTAGAGGTATCCTCCTCTATGTAATACAGATGAGTGGTCGATCCTCCCTCTGGGCGAGGCATCGCCACTACAAACATATCTTGCCCCGGAATGGCAAAAACAATGCTCCCGCTGAAGCAATCAATCATGGCCCTATAATCTACGAGCCAATCCATACCGATAATCACATCGTGAACATGCATATCTAATACCAACATGTCTGCAGGTAATACCAAACCACCAATCTCTACCCCCACTCCCCGGCATATAAAGAAAATAAGTGACCCACTCCCCAATGGTGAGTCAACACACATCACTGTGCTCTCCGCTGTAGCTAACAATCCTAAAGCTTTCGCAAAATGTGTAGCTATAAAACAATGTGTAGCCCCCGTATCAAATAATACCCGACCCATAGTGTCATGGATAGGAAACGTACCCTCAATCGCGGGCGGTGCCTGTGGAACTGCAGCCTGGTGGACGTTATAGACACGTTCATACTGTAGCTGCCCCTGCTGAGCTGGGACTGCTGGAATGGGTGGCAATGCTGCCATCTGTGGCGGTGCGGGGAGAGCGGCGGGAAACATAGGCCTCTGTGGCTCCTGGCGAGCACCCTGCTGCTGCTGCTGTGGGGCCCTGCCCCTATCAGGGCAATCCTGTCATTTATGGCCAGTCTTGCCACAAACAAAATACTTCCCTGGGAAGTTCCCTCCTTTCTGCCCCTGCTGTCCCCAGCCCTGGTGGCCGTTACCGTTCCTCCCTTGGCCCTGCTGGCCCTGCTGAAACTGCTGCCCATTCTGCCCCTGTTGGCCCTGATGGCCGTTTGGACCCTGATGGCCCTGACGGAAACCTCCCTGTCCGTGCCTGTAGTTCCCTGATCTGAACCTCTTCTGATCCCCCTGCTGAGAACCCTTCTCACCCTGTCTCTTCCCCTGAACAGATTATGCCCCACCGGCACCATGTCCTCCTGTCCTGCCCTGATGGCTAGACTCTCCCGACCTCTTGCCCTCAGCCATATGAAAGCGGTGGTCCTGGCAGTGTAACAAAGCAGCGTTAACCACATCAGAATACGTGTCCAACGAAAGGTTCCCTAACAGATGCTGACGGATCCTCCATGTCAACCCGTCGGTGAATTTCTCAATCTTCTTTTTCTCTGTTGGTATCTCATCCGGAACGATATTCAACAGATTTGTGAACTCGGCCTCATACTCGGCCACGGTCTTACCCTCTTGCCTCAGATTCATTAATTTCCTCCTCATTTCCGTATGAACAGCGGACGTAAAGTACTTGCGGTCGAACCGCACCCAAAAGTCCTGAATAGTGAGAGTATCCCTCTCCTCCATGGTGGTAATAGACTCCCACCACTGCAGTGCAGATCCAACTAGCTTGAAAGTAGCTAGCACCTTCTTCTGAACATCCGTGCACTCATACATCCTCAAGTGCCTCTGCATATCCTTCCTCCATTGGCTCGAGACTACCACATCTGAGCTACCTGCAAACTATGGCGGATGCGCTTTCTGAAAAGCGTCACGTACACGCTCCCAAGCAGACGGGAATGCATTTGCCAGTACTGGCGCGGCAACCGGCGCCTGAGGTGGTGCCTGCTGGACTATGGCAATTGCGGCATTTACCGCTTGGGCTACTATAGCTGCAACCTCAACGGCGTTCATCATGCCCTGAACTGGAGCGGGCTGGGGTTCGGGCGTTGCATCCCTGGGAACTCGTCGTGCACGTCGTGGAGGCATCTGAAATAAGAATAAAGTTTATAAGTTCGCAGTTATAAACTTAAAATAGCTAAAGAACGAAGCATACACAAAAAGAGTACAACAGTCCTAAAATATAGGGTTCTATATCAAAGAAACTTAGCGGAAACATAATAAGCCGTCAGATCCTAAAGGACACTAGAACCTGATGCTCTGATACCACCTGTGACACCCCGACTAATTAAATACCGGGTAGCTACTCCTTTATTAAATTAATTCAAAATGCCAAGTTGGTCCAGTTAATAGCATCACTATCGAAACATTTTAATGATTACTAACCACCTAGTATTTAAAAAGTAAGTTGCCAAATTTTAATGTAAGTCTGATTAACATGCAACAAGAATAATGAAGAATAATAACACCATTCACCATAACGAAGTAAATAGAATAACCATCACATAATGTAAATAAAGTCTGGAGGAAAACTCCTCACAACAATACCACAAACTGAAAACTAAACTGAATACTGAATTAATACATGCCAAAGTCTGAAAAACTGAAATGGAAAGATGTCTCTAATAGAAATGGGCAACATGCCCTACAGCTGATAGATACTGAATCTGGAATCCAAATGATAGAAGCGTCTAAAAGCAAATCCCTGTAGCTTCCACAAACAGCTACAGCTCGTCACCTGAATGAGTATCCTATGCATGGTGTCCTTGTGGCTGGGCACCTAAAATGGTTTTGCAAGAAAAATAGATTTGAAAGCAAACGGGTCAGAGCCCGAATGTGGAGATATTTTAAAAACCTGCAAGTGCTTTAAAAAACATTTAAAACATTAAATGCAAAGTACATGTTAGGACGTGCACTCGCATGAAATTCTCACCTCTCGTCTAACTGTGCACTCCTAACGTAAGTACCCATCTAAAATGACACTAACCACTAGCTAAGTGACATCATAACTAGCTAGACTGATATAGGTTCTACCCTTATTACTCGGTTCCCATTACATAAAAACGATCTCAATTAAATAGGGGTTTAACGAAAACTCAGATGCTCAATATACAATATATATCACTAACAGTTAACCCGTTATATTCTTCTCAAAACAGTATCGTAATTATATTCACAATATTAACATGAAGGTTCCCATTAATTAAGTGTATATTAATCACATCATGAATATACAATACAAGCACCCCGAGAACTAAGCTACGGTGCCCACATACTCTGCTATCCATCCCGGTACATCACGTAGATAAGGATCACATATTCCGAATCTCTCAGGAATAGTTCACAGATAACAACATCACAAATAATGGAGGCGAACACAGTCACATCACATGGGTCACGCACATACCTACGCTCCCACGATCAGCGGACTTATCAACATCCCAATAAGTCTTTCTATGACCTATGTTCATCAAGGTAACCAGTCTAAATCCGGGCAACACAAGGATTAGAGGGCCCTAAGCGAACGCAAACCTCCCGTGATAGCAAGTATGGTAGGTATGTCATACACACAAATCATATACCAATACTAAGTAAACACGCATCTTAGTAATCACCGTAATTTAATTATAGTACATATCGCATTCTCGTACCAACTTAATATATATACAACTTATATAATCCTGGCCCATGTTTATACACGCCATAATTTATTCTTACGTCGTAGTAGGCACTCACGTCTCGACTCAAATGTCTATTTGATTTGATCCATGCTTATATAATTTACTCCTCATTATAACCCAATTGTCCCAAGTATACTAATACACCATCAAAGAAATGTTATCTCCATCCTCGAATAAGTTTACGGGACTCCCAAAATCAAAACAGGCCAAAAAAGCCTAAACTGCCAGCTCGTTAGAAGTCTCGTTCGAACGAGGCTGTTCGAACGAGATTTCAGTTCGTTCGAACGAACTGTACCTTCTAACGAAATCTCGTTCGAACGAAGTTATCGAACGAAATTCCCTTTCATTAGAAGCGACTGTTCAACTCGTTAGAAGCTCGTTCGAACGAGCTCGTTCGAACGACCTGGAGAGGTCTTCTAACGAGGGACCAGTTTCGGCCCAGATTTTCTCCAATCTCATTTTTTCATCCATTTTAACACCTCAAACCTCTTCCAAAGTTCATCCCAACAACGTTTTAGGGTCTATAATTCATCCTAAACATATTAAAGTCACCTGCTAACATGTTTTAAGGAATTAATTCGTCATAACCATCATTAAATCACAAGTCTCTACACTTTTCCCCAATTTTTCAAGAACATAAACCCTAGATTTTTATCATCATCAATTCCCAGAATTTAATCCGTTTTTACATCACATAAATTTGTAATTTCGGAATTCAATCTTCCAATAACGTTTCTACATGCAAACCTATACCCAAAATTAAACTAACAACTTCCAATTTCATGGGTTTTCCTTTATCTCTCAAACAAGAATGATTATTAAGATTTCTAACATGGAAGAAACATTTACTGCATAAAGAATGTAGTTTAAATCACTTGCCTTGATTCGATCTCTGATTTTGATGAAGATTTCCTCTCTCTTTCTGCAGAATTTCCTCTCTCTCTCTTTCTCCAAGCTTCTTCTCCAAAGGCTATGGTGACTAGGGTTTTCTTTGGAAAAGTAATTAGAAACCTGATTCTAATAACCTACGTAACCTATTGGGTTAACATGGGTTGGTTAGTGGCTTAGTGGGTCAAACCCACATCAGATTAAGACTCCTAATTTTCGTCATTTTTAATTCCTCAAAATACAAAATTACCAAAATACCCTTTATATTGCCGGTATGGCCTAAAAATACCCCGGGACCAAACTACACCCCCGGCTAGTGTTTTCTGACTATCTCGACCCTTCCGGACGCGTTGGCGCACTCAAAACGACCATACGATTAATAGAATTTAAATTCACTTTTATAAATAAAATAATTATATCCTTATGCGACTGTCACACGCGTCCCAATAAAATGACCCAATTGCCGTATTTAAATCTCACGACAAATTTCATAATTCAATATTCATATCACATCATATATACTCAATATAGTCAAATACCAACTCACATCACGCTAGTATTTTATACGGATTAATTCACATTTAATTAATTAATCCCAAAAATATATATAGCCAAAAGTACGGGGTATTACAAATATATAATATATTTAGAGAGGCTAATTAAGTGGCTGACAAGCTTATAAGTTTGGGTGTGCGGTACCCAACCCTTTATTGGTGGACTGATCCTCTTGTGAAAATTAATGGTCTTCTTAGGCATGCTTTCTTGGGCTTATCCAACTATACGTTTAGTTGATGAGACATCTTTTTATATTATTTGATTGTTTATTTATTCTTTCCCTTTGTACATAGGCCAACTGGGAGAGGATTTTTCTCCTTTTTTTCCTCTTTACTTTTAATAAAAGTTAGTTATTCATAAAAAAGGAAAGTTTGACTCCCTGAGCGACGGGGGATTTTTTAGGTTATTTATCATTGATAAGGACTTATAGGGTATTTAATCTTTCAAGCTATATGGTTATGGAGTCAATAAACTTCACAATTAGAGATGATTAGCCTTCGACATCTATTGACCATAACCCCAAGTGTGAAGACGATGCACCTCCCTGGCAATCCCATCCTTCCTTATACTACCTTGATGGACCCCACTCTTGATTTTGAGGATCCACCCTCTTGGGTTCGAAAGAGTCATGGCCCTTCCAGTATACATTGTAATACCATACTAGGTGTCAAGGCTCATACTCAACTTGCGAATTTGGTTAGATATCTTTACTACACCTCCTTAGTCTAGCCCAAGAATGTGAAAGAAGCACTCAAAGATAAGAATTGGATATCCACTATGCAATACGAGTATCTTTAGTTTTCTAAGAACGATGTCTAGGAATTAGTCCCCCGATCTAGTGAGTCTTATGTGATAGGTACCAAGTGGATTTACAAAACTAAGATGGATATGAATGGTATCATAGTTCTCTATAATTGTACGTTGGTCACTCAAGGCTACGCACGGATTAATGGCGTAGACTTTGATGAGACATCCACTCTTATTTCCATGCTTGATTTTATTTTGTTAGTACTCGATATATCATGTCATCTTCACTTCAAGTTATATCAAATGGATGTCAAGAGTTCCTTTCTTAACAACATTCTACAGGAGGAAGTATACGTGGAATAACCAAAGGGGTTTAAAGACCCAAATCACTCGGGATATGGCTTTTATCTTAAAATGGCCATATATAGTTTAAATCAATAACCACGTGGTTGGTACGAGATACTCACTTCCTATCTCTTAGCTCGTGTCTTCAAGAGAAGGGGAGTAAATAAGATGCTGTCTGTGAGTAGGGAGCTGTTATATCTTGCTTGCCCAAGTCTATATGGATGATATAGTATATGTATCCACATTCTCCCGACGTGCTCCCACTTTTGAAGAGTAGATGAAGAGAGAGTTTGAGATGAGTATAGTTGGTGATTTTATGTTCTTCTTAGGTCTCCAGGTGCGTTAACTGGGGGATATGATATTCATATCTCAATCGAAATATGTTAAGGACCTAGTGAAGAAGTTTATTTTAGACTCCGCTAAGCATTCACGCACCCCTATGAGTACATAGACTAAGCTTAGTAAAGACAGTTTAGGCAAGTACGTAGAGAAAACCCTTTATAGGAGCATGGTAGGTAGTATTATCTACTTGACCGCTAGTTATCCCAATATTACCTTTAGTGTTGGAGTCTATGCATAATACCAAGCATCCCTAAAAGAGCCACACTTGTATGAACTTAAACATATCATCAAATGGTGGCTGGCACTCTTTTTTATAGTATTTGGTATTCCTTTGATACTAATGGCCATTTTTCCACCAATTTGGGTTCTAATTGATCCGAGGATGTTGATGGTTGTCGGAGCACCTCAAGTGGTTATTTTTACTTTGGGAGTGCTCTTGTCTCTTGGTTGAGCAAGAAGAAAAACTCCATATCTTTGTCAATGGTGGAGGCAGAGTATAAAGCCGTTGGGTGTTGTTGCACATAAATCTTATGGATGAAGCAAATGTTGGAAGATTATGGGATTTCATAAGTCACAATGACTATTTCTTGTGATAATACGAGTGAGATCTATATTTCCCATAATCTGGTCCAACATTCTCCCTCAATGCATATTAGGATAAATGAGTATTTTATTTATGATCTCGTTGAGGAGAAGGTCATGTCTTTGAGGTTTGTGAGCACCGAAAGTCAATTAACTGATATTTTCACGAAATCTTTAGATACACCAAGATTCGAGAATCTTAGGAAGTCTTTGGGTATTTTCTCCTTTAATTATGTTCGGGTACTTTATCTAGTGTAGGGTGTTTATCATGATCATATCTTATGTCCCTATTGCTAGATTGTATTATGATTGTATATATATATATATATATATATATATATATATATATATATATATATATATATTTTCTTTTTGATATATTTTGAAAAAAATTCAAAAAGATTTTTGGTTTTTAAGAAAAAGTTTGAAAATTTGAAAAAAAATATTTTGATAAATTTTTTGAAAAAGACAAAAAGATTTTTGTATTTTCATTATTTTCACCGTATATGGATGAATATTTAAGATATTCGGATTACCCCAACATTCCATCCATTCACATGACTTTTTCATAGTGTTTTAGACATGACTTTGTTTCGTTAGTGTGATTAATAATGAGCGAATAGAATTTTGTTAATCATTGATGATTATTTTCTACATGTTAGACTCTTTGTCACCTTTATTGCACACGTGCATGAACTATTTGAACATTGTACGTGCTTATCTTGTGTCGAGTATAATGTTCTCATCTCAATCCTTCTTAATAATGAACCAAATGTATAAAGAGATAAGTTGTTCTTGTAATAACAATTGCATGGATTTCGTTTCCCAAAAAATGTTGATATATGTTAATAAATGGAAATGGTTTATGAAGGAGTAAAATTATCTTTGCGTTAAAAGCCACCATTTGTGAAAAGGGCCTAAAAAGATTAATGGCACACAAAAACAGAAGTGCGAGGTCCGTTTCTTTTATATTCATTAATGCTTCGCTACATATGAGCATTATGATTTCTTCAAAATATTTGAGAGTGAATTCTTATATATGTGGGATTTTAAGGGAGTTATAAAGAGAAGATCAATGGGTTTTCATAACAGAGTCTCTTGAAAAGCATTATATTGTTTGGCATTATTGTTTTGAAAATCATTAAAATTAATGGCATATTGCATAAATCGAGTCAATTTCCTTTAAGTTCAACATTTTACACCTAAGGTAGAAATTGAGTTCTTTCTTTATAAGTGTCTCGTGACTTCGTTCACTTATGTTATGAATGTTTATGTTAATTTTCCTATGGTAAATGTTCATAAAATTACATTTCATTTTCACGATTCGGGTATTTAAGTGTTATTCCATGCTGACTTTGTGTTTTGTACCTTTATGTTCTTTTTATACCTTACACTTGAATAATTTTTTAGATTTAAAAAATAGGAGTTTGATAGAAGGAGAACACGTTATGCTTATTGGATTATCATTGCATGTGCCTTTTTTATTATCATTGTGATGATATTTTTTCTTCTTCATGTTTAAATTCATGATACCTATTGGATTATTCATATTTAAATTATACTCCTTTATCTATTATGGACAAAAAAGGGGAGAATAAATTGAGGGAGAGTTTTATTTATTTAAAAAAAAAATCGTACGTGTCACGGTATTTTTTTGTCTTATGTGTGTAGGTCATTCCGTCTTGATGATCATTTCATGGACCGAAAAAGCTGAAAACTTTTTAGTTGAAGACTTAGACATTTATGCAATTCCATTTCTTGATTTTAGAGGGCATTAGTTGTATTAGTATTAGGAAAAAATTTGAATTCGATTTGTATTTTGTACTGGAATATCCAAAGGGGGTATTTGTAAGAGTAAGTTTTATAATTGTTCAATTTAGTTTTTATTTGGCTTATTTCGTTACACTCCACTGCACCTTCATTACTACTTCCATGTATTTGAAGATAAGAAGTTGATGACATTTGGAAGATCGAAGATCATTTGTCACAACTTTACCCGAGAAGAGTTATGAGGTAATTTGGTAAAGAAGTTATGAGGTAGTTTAGTAAAGACTTTAGTTTTCCAGGGGTCATTTTTAAAAAGTTTGCATTTCAAATTTTTTTGAATGTTTTTAAAAAGAAGTTTTGAAATCTCGTAACTCATTAGAACGATATTGATATGTCATTCAAACGAGTTACATGGTGTCATTAGACCGAGACTCCTTCGTTCGAATGAAATCTGGGATGACGCCCTTTCGTTCATTCTAGAGTGTCCTTAGAAGATTCACTAGATGTCGTTCAAATGAGATTAGGTACCTCATTAGAATGAGTTTTCTATATTCGAACGAGATTGAGAGCGACACCTTTTGGCAAGCTCTAAAATGTCGTTCAAAGTTTCCTTGGAAACCTGTTCGAAATAATAATGGTATGTCGTTCGAACGAAGTACCATGTCCTTTGAACGAGCGCGCAAGTTTTTTTGTTTTTAATATAATCTAAAATCTCTAATGCCTATCTCTTTGCAACAAACTTCCCTATAAATAGAAATACACGATTAAACTCTTTTTAAAGCCATTTTAGCGTTATTTTTGTGATTAAACTCCATTAAATTATCATCTAAACCCCTTGGATCTTTAAAGATCACTTTACCAAATCATGAAGAACCCAATCCATGTTCAAGAACCCTTGTATAGTTCATCTCAACCGCTGAAGAAGAAGGCTAGTCGGTGGATACCGAGCGAATACTGCTTCATATGGATGGTGTTGGACTCTGCCGTATCTATAGAATACTTGAAGAAATGCCTATTATACTTAGTGAGCTAAGTAGTTTGTAAGTCTCATGTGTTTTTCAATTCTAATGCACTGCTGAAATCAAAACGTTTTTCCCAAATGGGATTTTTTTCTCTGTTTTCTTCTTCTGCTTATTTGGTTGGTGTTTGACTTCATACCTCTTACTGCATGCACACTAAATTAAATCAAGATAAAATTTTATTAAAATTTAAATTTTTGTGTATTTGGACTAAGATGGGAATAACTCCATAGAATCTATATTCTCATTAGTCAACATCCCTGAAATCAATCTTTACCTTTAAAATCGTCCTCGACCCTCTGAATCGGTCATCCTCATCCCATAGGTCCGCATAATCGACCTCTTTCCTAAACATCATGTGGTGTCTATGCGATGGATTTCACTTGTTCCATGGACACTCATCGGGGGACTCTATAGACACCGTATTCTATGATGCATAAGTCTCTCCTTAGGTCCCTAGCACCTCCCCATTTCACTATAAACCCTAAGTTATACTCTGACTACTGGTTTAAAGGCCACTGGTCACTCCCGGGCCCTGATTTGACACCAATCAACTTCATCATCAGAGAAAAATCTCATTGAATCTTCGAAGGGCATTGAAAACCCTTTCCAACAGTCCCCCATGTTCAAAACGGTATAATCATTCTGATGAACGATCCGTTTTCTCTCAAATATTGATTACAAGGCCATCGGGCGCTCCTGGACTCCATTTGATTAAGGTTGACTCTTCATCTCAAATGAGACCGAATGAGTCTTCTAAGGGAACTGAATGCCCTTTCCAATGGTTCATCCCGTGCATAAATGAGCCTTACGATACGGATGAACGACCCGTTTTACTCCGAAAGGTCACTGGGCGCTTTCGGGACCCCGTTGACCAAAACTCCTTGTAATTTCAAAATACCTCACATAAAATTTCCAGTGGTCCACCCCGTGTGCGATTCTGACTTACCATTCGGACGAACGATTCATTTTCATCCGAATATCTCCCGTCCAAAGGATTACTGAACACGTACGAGCCACGTTTGACCTAAAATCAACTCCAGGACCCAAGAGTGGCCAAAAGGACTCTTGATGATATATGGATTACCTTTCCAACGGTATAACCGATGAGCTATTTGGATCAACAGATTGCATTCTACGACTATTTTTCCAAAAAAATATGCATGAGACTGCCTATTAGCAGGTCCATTTCCCTGCCTATCGGCATCGTTCCTAGGGTTACATGTCGATTAGCATGGCTAGGTCTATGCATATCGACACCCCCTTACGCTATAAATAGTGGGCATGACCTCACTCCCAAAACACACCTCAGATCCATCAATATCAATGATCTCAACAATATTCTCTTGTAATCACGGAGTTTCCTTGTGTGAAATTCATTTCAATCTTTCATTCCCATCCTTTTTATACCCAATTTAGAAAAATATCATCCTCTCTTATCCAACATCAATATCAACACCTAAGGGAGTTCATCAAGGATCGAGATCCAACTTTAATTCTCCAAAGAAGGTCCAAAATCTTTCTCTTTCTGTAATTTCTTTATTTTTGCATCAGTTACATAATTTCTTAATCTAGATTTCTCTTTAGTTCATACACATTAATATCTCACCTTTTATTAGTTATATTTCACATACTTTATTTTCTATAAAAAATCCAAAACAAACAAAAAGAGAGTTACACCTATAAGTTCCAACAGGATTATCCATCACAACTTCTCAAAACTAAAAATACATTTTCTACACACATACACATGTAATAAATTCCTGTGTGATTCAATGAGACAAACCCCACCCTTATGCCACGTACGAACTACGTGGAGTTTGATGCTTTTATAGGCTACGTAGGCGTTTTAGGCAAAAACCCGAGGCTGGAGTTCAATTTTATCATTTTTCCCGGTTGTCACATTTTTATCTATACATTATTTTAACATACATTATATTTGTGATCTTTATTGGCATTTATCCCAACATATATTATCGTTACAATATAACGATCAATATCTCGATAAACACATACATTGTATTTTATAAATATTATTTTGGGAACATTCCTATGGATGACCTCACTCTATCGTTTCCACGGTATGAGTTAGGCAATTATTATCTCCATTTATATATACATGCCACACACTTCATGGAGAAATTGAGGAAAATAGTAACACAAGCTCATGAGAGACCGAAAGGGATGGATGTGTTCCTAACACGTTCCCATTCCATAACTTTGCCTGGTTTTGTAAGCATCATTTTGTCTTTGATGTAGCTCTCTTGAGGCGGCGCCATATTCTTTTGCCTATTTTGTGCAAAATCGGTTGGCGATTCCATCTCTTTACATTCACCCCACACCAATGATGGCTGAAGCACGTTTGGAGAAGGCGAGTGGATGACCTTTTTCTCCTCCCTTTTTCCCCTCCCGGGGAAGAGAGAAAGAGAGGAGATGATCAGGGATGGTCCTAGTTGCGACTCCATTGGGGACTATTTTTCATAAGAGGGCTAGACTCTGTTTGCATTGGTGTTTTTGTTTTCTACTTGTGTGGGTATGCACACACCTGTATGTTGCCTTTTTTATCCTCTATTATTTCTTGCACATATATACTTCATGCTTACGTCACTACTCACTCACACACTTGTAGATACTTCCCATGTACACTTCACACTACTTACATATAGGATCACTTATATCCATATGTTGCATACGACACTTAGAATATCCATGCTTAGGTGTCATTAACACACATCCACTTATCACACTTGTATATAACCATTCTCACTCACACTTGTCACACGTCACTTGTAGTTGATCCATGCTTAGGTTCACTACCACACACTCACTTGTAAATATTCTCACATCACTCTCTCTCACATATCCATGCTTAGTATAATCTTCATGCTCCATGATAGATTTAAGTTTTATACTTGTACATTCTTCCCCATTAGTATAGGTGCTCGTCATTCTAAATAAGATACTCTCTCCATAATATCCTAATAAAGAATCATGCTTTTTTCACACTACATAACCACAAATAATGGCTATTGACAAATTTTTTCCCATAACTAGGGGGTCACTTCACGATGGGGGCTGGTCCGACAGGTCGCAGCTAGTAAGACTCTCACCTTCCATTGGCAAAATACTTTTGACTTATATCGAACAGTTCCCCCCGCATTGTACCACTTGACCGAAGTAATGATGGGAGGTATATTGCAGGGAACTTGTTCACGTATGTCGAGTACATCGAATTCGCTCTCACAAATAATATCAAGGTATATAGTAAGGAAATTCACGTACACTTAGGTATATCAAATGGCTTGTCCACACGTACCGATTGTCCTCAAAGGCAAGTGATAAGCACCCAAAACTGTACATTTTATACCTGAATAGACATATTTTAGTTGTTAATTCTCGACAATTTGGGCTTTATGTGCTTTATTGTCTATTTTGTAGGTCGAATGCACGTTGCGGTGTTCAAACGCATATTTTAAGGCAATTATGAGGATTATGGAGCCAATTACCCTTGTCCCGTACCCTAGCCTACCCCAAACCTACCTAAACCTATCCCGAACCGTGTGTGTTTAGTTTGTCCCATTTTATTTTATTTGTGTCATTTTACTTTTAGGATTTATTTTATTATTTTATTTTATTGAGTCATGTATATATTTTTAGGATTTATATATTTTTAGCGCATCGTGTATTAGTTTTTATATTTTCTTTAATTTTCTTATTTTTTGTTAGTTTATTATTATTTCATTATTATTTTATTATTTAATTATTTTTTATTTTAGTTGTGTTTAGTGTTTTTTTAGAGTTTGTATAGTTTTTTAGAGTTTGTATAGTTTATTTTAGTTTATTTTTATTTTTTAGTATTAGTTAAATTTTTATTTTGTTTTATTTTATTTTTTTAGTTTTAGTTTTTTTTTAGGGGTCATAAGTTAAACACACACACACACAACCTCTCACACCCAATTACCACACACCCACCCACACCATAACTCACTCTATCTCACCCTCACACTATTCCCCTATACCCCCACACATTCTAATCACCCCCACATCATCTTCTTCCCCACCTTCCACTTTCTCTCTCCTCTCTTCCTAAACTCCATTAACACCACCATAACCAAACCTTAGACCATCCACCTTCATTATCTCACCACCAACAAATAATCAAACCCTCACCTCTCTCTCATTACCCCTCACCACTTAGCCCATTTCAACCACCCCACCACGTAGCCATCTCCC
Organism: Sambucus nigra; assembly: GCA_949130495.1. NCBI lineage: Eukaryota > Viridiplantae > Streptophyta > Magnoliopsida > Dipsacales > Adoxaceae > Sambucus > Sambucus nigra. Next base: position 289,274,877 of record OX422208.1, read on the forward strand.
ATCCAAATTGCCGACCTACCCTAGCTCTTGCCGGCACCCCAAACCCGTCCACTTGCGGCGAGACCAAGCCCTGCCGAACACGCCAGGCCACAATCCCGATCGGACCTCATCCACAATCTCCAGCGGTCAGCCCCTACAACTCGGGCGACCACAAATCGAATCCGTGATTTCTTCTACCCATTGCCGCTGCGAGTCACCCCAAGCTCCGTCCATACCTGCCCGAACCCGAACCCGAACCCATCTCTCCCTACTAGCTTATTCGATCCCTCTAACCCGTCATAAAACCCGAAACCCCTCTTCACCTCAACCCAAATCCTCAATCCCGATATGTTTCGATCATACCCATTTCCCTTGTCCAAATCAATTTTAAACCTCCTGCATAAAATGCAAACCAAAAAAAAAAAAAAAAAAAAGCCAAAATCCACATGCCATTTTAAACCCTTTTAACCTTTTTCCATAAATACCCCCTACCCCTCTAAACCAAATCCGATTTGTTACCACCACTTCCACATGACCTGACCTCTTACCCATGCACATGTGTGCATAATTCCCTAAATACCCTCACCTCAACAACTTACACACCTCTTACACATTAAACCTACCCAAATTACCCCCATGCTCCATACCTACTATTTAAAGAATGGAAGACCCAATTTGAAAGGAGCTTAATCAATTGGTAGAGAGAATTCTAGAGAGAGATAGGTTACATTAGAAAATAAATTAGAAAATTATTTTTGTAAATAGTTTATATTTTTCTTTTTAGAGATTATTGAGTGATAAATTGTAAGAACTTCAATTGAGTATTATAATGAGTTGATTATTGTTGGATGCTCATATTGGATGGATTGTGCTTGATTTCAAGAAAATAAGAGCTCAATTTCACTTCGAGAGATTGGGTTTGATTGTTCTCTTCTCTTCTCATTTATTTTATGCATTTGATTATTAATTTGTCAAATCTCATACCATGTTAAGCTAAATCCCCTTTCAAGGGTTGGGGTGAACCCTTATTTGATATTATTTTATTTTAATTAGTTTGATTACTTGAAAATTCCCTTTGAATATTAATTTTGATCCCTCACCTTTAAATTTACGCCTCGAGAGAGGGTAAATGATTTTCGAGAGAAAATCGAAATTCTAGTTATAATACCCATTTTAGATTCGAACGAGATATAGGAGTTTCTTAAGTGGGGTATTATTACTTGAATTTCAACTCTAAATTTATTTTCTAAGATTTACATACATTTTAATTGATCGATCCTAGCGGGTGATTAATTAAAAGGAGTGTAGATCTATTTTCTAGAGTTGTGGGGGGTTAAACTTAATTTTCTAAATTGTTACTATTAAAATTACATTTGCAACGAGAGTTGATTTGTAATTTTGATATTAACTTCGTAGAATTCAATTAATTAAATTAATTAGTTAGAATAGCTAAAATTTGTGGTGTAATCCCACTACTTGATTGTTCTCACATTTATTTACCTCATTCATCTCATATTTTTGTGTTAGACTTTATTTTTCATTTTAGTCACTTTTTAGTTTGTAATTTGATCTTTCATTTTAGTTTAGTGTTATTTCACATCCTCACCCTAATTGTTTTAATATTTGAAAAATCTAAAAAAAAGAAAAGAAAAATTCCAAAAAGAAAATAAAATTTGAATTACAATTGAGTTTGTCTCTAGCTTACCCCCTTGATGAGGATTGATACCCTTACTTACCTCTACACTTGAGTTTGTTATATATTTGTAGGTAATTGAGGTTTTTATTAACTTGGCTTCAACAACGACTACACACAAAAAGTAAAGTTATTAGCAAGATGTATATCATGTAAGTCATGCCAAAGGGGTAACCCTTCCAAATAACCCAACAACTGCATACCCTCATATTGGTGTCAAACCTCGGGCACACATATTTAGTTTGTCAAAATGATAGGCCGACATGATGCCCAAATTTTCTCTCGATTTCGTCTTTTTTAAGACATGACCCTATCCATGAGGCTAGCAACAGGTCCAACCATGTTTTTACATATTTTTCAAACCCAATTTTCCTAGGCTTGGGTCTCGTCTGGCATTTTTTTCTATTTTAGTAAACCTAATACAGGTGAGAATATAATAATAATCATCATGTGACCCTTCACTCATTTTTTACTCTTCCTTTACCAAAAGTGTCAAAAATATTTTTTCCCTTTTATCAAAAAACCAAAAACATGTTCCTTTCCTTATACCAAATATATTTTCTCTCTTTTTTTTACCCAAAAAACATTTTTATCCTCTTTTTTTTGGAAAATGTCAAAAATATTTTTCCTCCCTTTTAAAAAATAATAATTTCCCCCTACTCTTTCAAAAATAAATTCAAATCATTCTTCCTTTTCAGGTCAATCGCATACCTGACCCTTAGCCTGGCTCCCTATTGGCTTCGGTCTTCCGTCGAATCTCCTCGAGGCTCTGTCAATTCCCTCAATACTTCCTCCAAGTCTAAAAATCGTCTTTATCCATTTTCCATGGAGAACGCTGAACAAGTACCGAATGTGCGATCGAATTTGATGACAATCCTAGCCCAACTCACTGCCAATATTGACATCCTTTAAATCGAGGTTCATGAGATACAACGAAATCGAGTCCATGTTCCCAAAGATCCCTAGCTCCTCTTCCCTCAAGCTATGGGTTCTCCCGCACTTGAGCCAATTTGGGTCCCCAAGGAATATCAGTATATTCAAGGTGTCCCTTCTACTAGTGGGCCTCCTTTAGATCAACTCCCTAGGCCGAATCTTGCCCAACCAGGGGATAACATATCCATGACCATTGATCCGAAGGAAGAAAAGTTGAACTTAGTTAAGAAAGACCTAAGGATGTTTACCAAGAAGTGTATCCTTATCCTAAAGCAAGGCTGCCAAAAACGTTCAGGATGCCTAACATCCAGAAGTTCGGGGGAAGTGGATCCCTAATTGTTCATCTACTAAGTTACCACCGAGCCATGACACTCCTAGGTTCCTCTGAGGAAATAATGGCCCAAATTTTCCAACTGACTTTGAAGGACAATGCTCTTCACTAGTTCTTATCTCTCGAGGAGTCCAGGATCTGCAATTGGGAGTATGTTGCCCGTGAATTCATGTCATAGTATAAGTATAGTGAGGAATTGTATGTAACCCATCATGATTTAGAAGTTCCCAAATGGAACCCTTGTGAATCTGTTAGAAACTTCATAACGAGATGAAGAGAGAAAACAACCACCATGATCAACTGGCCTTCTGAAGAGGAGGAAGTCAGTATTATGAAGAAGAACTTCTTACTCCATATCCGAGTGATGATGGGAGGACAATACTACCCTCATTTATAAGCCCTCAAATAAGAAGGAGTAGAGATTAAACAAAGTCTTACCAAGACAAAATTTAAGCCGATGAAATTATCCAGACAGTCTACTCCTAAAAGTATGAGTAGCCTACCAATACCGTAGTTTCAACCATCAATAACATCTCTCAGCCTTCCACTCCATGGGAACTAGAAAACCGTCCTAGCCCAGTAAAAAAGGAATAAACTGAGCTTCACGTTTCCCTCTCCAAAGTTTATCAAGCCCTTTTAAGTTGAAATCTTGTCAAGCAATCGGACCCTCGTCCATTACCAAACCCACTTCTCAAAAATTCAAACCAGATGCCCATTGCGATTTTCACTAAAATGCCGACCACACCACTGATCAGTGTTTCCACCTCCAAAATGTAATCTAAGGTCTGATTGGATGGGGTACCTTCGCCCCACGAGCCAATCCTAAAATATACACTACCCACAATCCATTTCCTAATCATACAAATTCCATCTTCATAGAAGAAGACTCAGAATTTGATCCATCTACCCAGATCCTAACCAGTAAATCACCCACCATACACATATATACTCCTAAAGCCCTCTAAGTTTGCCCATATTTTCTCCTACAACCTACCTATTTTTTTATCAAGCTCTATCACTCCTTACTAAAGCATGCATTACTATTCGTACCCGATTTGGAGGGAAAGATATGGAATTACCAGTGGTATTGAACCATCTTCTAGAGTTTGAGTTGAAAGTTCCCTCAGAAATGACCATTGACTGTCAGAGATTCAGTACGCTATTTTTGGAATCTCATAAATATGCTCAAGAGTCATATAGTTGGGTAGTACCTACATATGAAGTCAATTTAGATGATGTTGTCCTAATCATGGCAAACTTATTTCGATAAATTAATTAAATTGAAAGTATCTTCTAACTACTTGATGATTTCAAACTATAAGGGCGCCTGGTCCCTTCACTTCTACATCTCCTCGCTGGATGGGAGGATCTATACGAAGAGGCCATTGAGGTTGTGGAGTATATTGACTTCTCATGGAAAGATGTTATCATTGCCATCGAATATGGGGAGAAATTTGATAGTTCAAATGAAGAGCAGAGTCTAGACATGACTATCCTAATAGTCAACATATGTGAAGTTATATCGTTTAAGGATCTTCTAGGAAAAATCAATAAGGCGTCTGAACAACCCGAAATAGATGAGGAAATGGGGTTTCTATTTTTCCCCTCTTCTGTGAACCATATGCCTAGAGTAGGGAGTCATTACTAGGTTTTAAACCCGTAATAATCGGAGATAGATAAAGGGAAAGGTGTTGAGAAACTTTCTATGCTGTAAATGACCCTCGAGGAGAGAAAGATCCTCGATGAATTAAAGAAAAACCAAGATAACATCACTCTATAGGGACTCTTTATGTCTTCCCAGCTACACCGAAATTCCTTAATCAAACTACTTATCGAACCCACAGTCCCTCCTTTCACCATGCTAGAAGATGTAGTGAATCTGGTCAGATCTATAACCTCTATTAGAATTCTCTCCTTATCTAAAGAAAAAATCCCTAAATTTGGTACAAATCACAAATATGCTCTCAATATATCTATCGAAGTCATGGGAAAGATAGTCCCACGTTCACTTGTCGATAATGGATTAGCTCTTAATGTTTGCCCGTTGAGAACCCTCAATTTCTTGGGACTCAAAGTGAGAGACCTCGCTCGGACCTCTACCACGGTGCGCGCTTGTGATAATATTCATCGAGAAGGGATGGGATCAATAAAGCTTACTATAGGGTCTGGCCCTATAAATCTCGTCAATGAATTCTAAGTCATCTACATCCCGACTTGTTTCGATTTGTTGCTTGGATGACCATGGCTCCATATTATCAAGAGTGTATCTTCTTCCCTCCATTAGAAATTGAAGTTCTTTGCCAATGGTCATATTATCACCATCTTGGGTGACGATGACAATGCTGAGAATGCAAGCACTAGCAATTCAGTACTAGAGATACAACATGGGGAAAATGATATGCTTTTGTTAGGTTTTCAAGTTGAACAGCTTTCGCTCCCAGCAGGGGAGGATTTCAAAAAATAGGGTTTGTCCAGAGCACAACCCTCATAGCAATGTCAATGTGATCTAGATGTTTAAGAACATGAACTTTATGCCCGAACTGGGGCTGAGACGATGACAATAGGGAATACTTGAACCCATAGTATTTAAGAAAGCCTTTCCTACTTGTGGTTTGGGTTATCAAACCATTAGTAAAGGAACTCAGAATGCTCCGCCAATCTCGGTTGAAAAGAAGGATAGAAAGTTCCAATACTATCTCAAGAGATTCCTTAAATAGAAGATTCATTACAGAGGGTAAAGATTTCCCCTTTTACGATTTTCCTGAATCATGGTATGATCATATGGACAAGAATATGAAACCAGGAATGGATATCTTTTTCCAAAACATCTACTCATGGGACAAAATTTCCAAGCATCATGTGCAACCACTCATTAATAATACTATAGCTTCTATCGAAGATTCCTAGAGAAGTGACTCCGAGGATTCATTTAACTTGTGGACACTCAGGCTAACACTCTGCATGGTCCACTCAATCGCTACATCATCGGATCCATCCCGCTTGATCAAAGTTGCTGATGCACCTCTCCTTAATTGGCATGCTATACCTGTTCCACCTATTAAAATTCAACCCAACTATGATGTTTATCCCATTTCCTCTTCTTTTGTTTTTATGTAATCGATATCTCCTTAGATGAGTCTCTCAACGTTGTTTTTCCCAACAATGAAATAAATAAAGATTTTGAGTATCTTGCTATGCCTTACATTAATTATATGTATTCTAATCAAACTCTTGAAAATGATGATTATGAAAATGAACACTTCTTAACTGATCTAAATAAGGTTAATAACAAATAACATAACTACATTTAAGTTGATGAAAATGAAACTGTTGTTATTAATCTCGGTTCTAGTTGCGAACTGCGCGAGATTAGGATAGGGTCTACTCTTGATAAGCAAGAGCGCGCACAACTCAAGGAATTACTGAATGAATTTATTGATGTCTTTGCATGGTCCTATGATGACATGCCCAACATTGATCCTGAAATAGCTCAGCATGAGATTCTAACTATCCCATAATGAAAATTAGTCAAACAGAAACTGCAAAAGCTCCGCACCAAATGGTCGCTCAAGGTGAAGGAAGAAGTGGTCAAATAGTTGAATGTGGGTTTCATTCGTGTGATATAATATTCCACATGGATATCAAATATCGTACCAGTGCCGAAATTCAAAGAAAAGGTTCGCATGTGTGTTGACTACCGAGACTTGAAAAAAGCCTCTCTAAAGGATGATAACCCGCTACCAAATATTGATATGATTACGAACAACATGACCAGTCATGCTCTTAAGTCATTTGTTAATGTTTTTGCCAGATATAACCACATCAATATGCAACTAGATCTTCAAGAGAAGATCGAATTCATCACCCCTTGGGGAACTTTCTACTATACCATTTTTCTAATTGGTCTATTCGGAACGACGTGGGGCCTAATCCTCTAAAAATATTTTTTCTTTAAAAAATGAAGCTCAAAATATTTTCAAAACCCCCAGAGGTACGTAGTTAGCTCATACGCTTTACATGAGCATGGCTTCCTTCTTTTTCACAAAATTATATTATTTTCTTATCCCCGAGAATGATAGTTCATTTTATCATGTACATAAACAAAAGGATTACGTATGCCTTTGCGATTTCTATAGGTAATTCAAATGCAAAAGCTCATCAAGAGGCACAATAATATAATTAAAATTTTCTTTATTCCATAAACGGAAAATTCTGTTTTAATTATATTGGCATAGGGAGTCAAACAACTTCCCTTGCCAACCTAACATTATGTTTCCTAAGACAACCTTCCCAACTTTATTCCTATACACAACCAAACACATCACAAAAGCTTCACAAATAAACTCCCTAAGGATCCTTCCCATAGTTGTCAGAAGAACTAGCCCCATTATAATCTACATCCAAGTGTGCCCAAACTTCTCCAACTTAGATGGAATACCAAAGGCTCTCCATGGAATGGTAAGCCCAGACCAACCTAGGGAAAATAACAACATCTTCCTCCATGGTGTCAAACATGGCGAACCACCTTTGATCTGTCTCCTTAGCTAGCATCTTGGAAACTACCCTCCTCCACACCCACTTCATGTAATCCCGAAAACATGCAAAACTCTTCCAACAGACTGGGAAGGGTGGGTAGATAGACGACGATTCTCGCAAATAGAGCCCAGCCGCATGTGCTGACGCTCTGTCGAATCTTTCACAGGAAAAAAGTTTAGTGTCCGAGGTAGCACAATCTACACCCAGACAAATTGATGCAAGACCTTCCAGGGAAATTATAAAGAATTATGCTAAAGGCTAACCAACTAGACATACTGGTATTCCCGCAATTCTACAATGGATTGTAACTCCCCCCCACCAAGGCACTGACCAATGCAAATTGTGAGCCCCGTGTTCCAAAAACCAGTTCTCCCAGCTCTTAATATCCAGGCCCACGTTCATAAAGTAGCGATTAAAGAAGTTTGGCAGAGCTATCAAGGGATATTCAGGAGGTACCTCCATACAAAATCTCTCCGATAACCACATGAACAAAATGATGGGGCTACCCCTCAATAAGTCAGAACGACCTTCCTGCCAAGTGTTTAGACTATTTAGAGTCTCCGCCACTATCACTGTCACAGGATTATGATTATGATGGTACGACATCCACAAAATGATGGCTGCAAGTTATGGGTCCTCCAACAGTTCCCCAGTCACCAACAGTAATTTTGAAGTCAATCCAATAATGATGAATTCCGCATAGCCCGTATCACCAACATCCTACAGATGCATAAATTGTAGCACAATCAGGAAAGAGATCATTCCTCCCGTAACCAATCATCAAGAGGCCGAGGGTGAAAAATGGAGAAGTCCTGCTAATAGCTCCTGAGAACACCGAAAAAATTCAGGCATGGCCGCCACAGCATTGGAATTTATTCCTAACATGGAAGATAACTCTTCGTAAGTCGGATAGACTTCGTCCAAGCCAAAGCGAAATACATTACCTCGAGGTAGCAGAATTATACCATCACCATCCGCATATTCCATTCAATAGGTCAGTTGCGCCACAATGAAATCAAACACATGTTAAAAGCATCGTAGTCTACATTGTATGACCATATAGCCTCTAAGATTCGAGGTAAAAGGTGATTTAACCCTTTTGAGGAGTTCTATATTGTGGAATGATGACACAAGAAGCAAGAAGTATGCAAAAAGAAAGGAAAAGTGATTGGGTAAAGAAAATACTCCATTATTACCCCTATTTATACTTGGAGAACTTAGCTAAAAGACAAAAGTTCTGCAAATCTCGGAGGAAACTCTACCCCACCAAAGACCAAGTAGCTGAAGAAAGTGCAATCAAAGCCTTGGGATGATTGGATTAGACTGACCTGTCGATAGGCAGGACAAAGGGTATGCCAATCGAAAACCCCCTATTTTCGAAAAGTTTCCTTCTTCCATTTTTATCAAAAATTGAAAAGTCAATAAAAACTCAATATATGGAGAAGGAATTCAAAATTTCCTTCTCCATATATTTTTACTCATCCCGTCTTAAAATAAATTATCTTTCAAATCATTTTAAATCGTTTTTACAATATCATCAACAAAGTAAAAAAATACATTAAGTCACTAAAGAAAACAAATTAAAATCCCATTTCATTGCATATATATTGATTTATTACATTTTGCCTTGCAGGAAAACACAAAAATAATGGGACTCAGCTCGAGCCCCCTAAAAACCTTCTGTCTTTTTTCTCTTTCTCTCACTCTCTAAAACCCTTTGTCCGTGCGGTGTACACTCTTAACTCGATGAAGAGATGACGAGCCTCCGCTCCCTGATCACGACCCCTCCCCAGACGAAGCAGACGACACACAATTAGAAGGAATTGAGACCGTCTCCCGAATGTGAGCCATCGTAGAAGCCATCTAATCCATAATATCCCTCAACCAAGTGGTCAACACCCATGGGAACACACTATATGGTTGACTCACTTGAGTCTGTACCATATAGGAGTTTCAACTACTTTGGATATTGTGACAATATAGGTTAGTTTTCTTGAGCATCCCCTCCAAGCTATACAAGCTTCATTAACAAACACCATCCAGTCTAAGAACCACATACATCTACCAAAGGGAAGTATTCTTAAATTCTTAAACACACTATAAACACAATTCATGCATATAGGTGTTAATGTGAGTGCACAAGTGTTTACATATTTTTAGGAATTTTTAAAACATATTAAAACATTTTTTAAGAATTTTAAAAATATTTTTAAACATTTAAAATTATGTTTCAAAATGTTATGGGTTTAATTAGAATTATTATTATTTCTTAAAAATGTTTCAGGGTAGAATATATATCTGGCTGGGAATATTGTGGGTGCAATTTGAATTCTTAAAAGATCTAAAACACGCGTTTTACAGCCTATTGGATTATCCCACGTGTTAGAGCACTACTAGTTACATTTGTGTTTTATGTGTGTCTTAGAAGTGAGAAACAATATTAACCTTTGGATCTTATTAATCTATGATCTACATGTGACACCCCGCCTAATTAAATACCGGGCGATCACTCCTTTATTAAATTAAATCAAGGTATACAGTTGGTTCATTCTCAGCATCACTGTCGATAAAAATAATTTTTCCAATTTAACACCCTAAATAATTAAGCTAAGTGTCAAAACCATTTTCATACATAACTTTCCAAATTTTATTTAAAGAAAAACATTTAATTTATTTATTAACAACATTCAATAAGTAAGAATCACACCACATTAAATATCTGCAACATAGTCCAATTAATTTAAAGCATTCATCAATCGAATGTCAACATGCGAAATATAAAGTACACAATCAAACTGAATAAAACCCATAGTAACAATACTGGAAGTAACTGAAATACAAATGTCCCAATAATAATGGAATAATGGAAAGAGCTACACATGCTCAACTAAATGAAAATACTAAGAGTGGATCCGAATGAACGAAGTCGTCTAATCAAGAGACCTACAACTCCCACCTAAGCTGCAACGCGTTCCTTCTAAGAGATCCTAAGCAAGACGCCCCTGTGGCTGGGCACCTGAAATATATACATATATATACAAGAGAGAGAGAAAAAAGAAAAGGGTCAGAGCCTGAAAGTGTGTTTGATTTAAAATACGATCGAGCGAGCCCCAAACCTCGATCGATCAACCCCTCCTGGCAGACTACTATTTCCCTTTCACGAAACAAGTATTTACTATTTGAATCATCAACCATGTCCTACTTAACAAATCACCGTAGGCAGTTTCAAGTTTCCAAATCTCATATATATATTAACTACTCGTATAATATATATATTAACAACACCCCAAATAAAACTATGGTGCGTGCATACTTCCACTATCCAAACCCCATACCACTCATATTAAGGGGAATACAAATTCGGAATCACTCTCGAATTGTATTAACACATACACAAACAATATCGAGGCGAAGCTTAGATTCCAAGTCTCTAAGAGGATGGCACATACTCGCGTCTCTTAGGACCGTCTGAACTATCAATTCGATAGCCTGTACCAAGGATATCTATCTTCTAGGGTACAAGTCAATATCCCCCATAAAGGTCCCATCGAGATAAGATTGTCCCAGCGCGGTAACCTCAAGGATAGCAAGTAGCGCGGTATGTTTTTAACATGTATATAATATATGTACACACAACCATATAAAAGTACCACTTTTATCATATTAATATGGGTTCCTCTCGTCACCCAAAATTACAACATTTAACCTTAAATTCACATTATTAGTATTACGTATAAGGTTTCATCTCTAACCTTAACTCGAAGGGTTTTCTCACTTATTTCGTGACACTCGTGGACTCTATTCTTCCAAGTAGAAAATTCAGTAGGTGTCACATTTACGTTTCATCATAACTCTCTTACGCGCCTCACACTTTAACATATCAATTTACTAACCCTAAAGTAAACAACCCATAAATACCATTCTTGTCGAATATTAATGATCTCAACGTTTATTTATACGCCCTACAGGTCCTATATGTCTCCCAAATCTTTATACTAAGAATTCCAAAGAATTATATCACGACAATTCAATTTTTAAATCATTTACCAAGGGAAATAGTAGTCTGCCAGGAGGGGTCGATCGATCGAACCTTCGATCGATCGAAGCTCTAGGCTCGATCGATCGATCAAGCAGGTCTGCGAAAATCTGCAGAATTGCAGTTACGGATTCTACCAATTTTCTTCATCCAAAACCATGTTTTTCCATTCTAAACGTCCCAAAAATCCTACTACTAACATGATATCAATATACCAGATGTTTTCAACGTAAAGCATGTGCATATCTAACATTAAACATGGATAATTAACCCAAAATCTCATCTGATCATCAAGAACCCTAGAGTTTTTCTTAATCATGGTTCTAATCTGTTTTTACCATAATTTCCTTCTAATATATCATCAAAATTTCGTGGGTTATATTCCTCTACATGGTAAGGATTCCAGAATTTTCATATAAATTAATTCTACACGAATTCTCCTATCATAAATTGGGTTTTCTTCCATAGTTTTCATCACAAATCATTCCTAAACTAATATGAAGATTGCACCAACGAAAACATGCAAGAAATACTTGCCTGGGATTTTTGATATTCTGATTCGCAGATGATTTTGGTGTGGTTGCGTAGCCCGTTGCGCGATCTACGCGGTGGTGGTGGTTGTGGTGCAAACCGGTGACTTTTGGGGCCTTGGATTGCCTTGGAGCTTCCTCCTTCCCTCTCCTATGGCCGTCACTTGTGTTTTTGTTTTCTAACCCTAGCTGACTAACCCAATAGGCTGATATAGGTTGACGAATTTCGTGGGTTTAATTACCCAAAAAGGTGAAATGACTAAATTGCCCTCCCGGGGTACCAATTAGGCCTAAAAACGGCCCGAGACCCAAACTAAACCCCCGGGTACACTTTTTTGACAATCTCGACCCTTCCGGACGCGTTGGAGCACTCAAAACGACCATACGAACAACTTATAAAATATTTTCTTTTTATTTAACAAAATTAGTCCCGACGTGACACAGGCACGTCCCGACTTAAATTTCCGAAATTGCCATTTAATTCACTCATGACATTCAATATAATCAATATCATATATTACTTTTCTCATTATTAATATTCAACAATTTTTCCATAATTACTAACTCTCGTCACGTTAATAATTATAACATAATTAATTTCCGGATTTTTATTAAATAATTCACTCACATCAAATTTAATAAATCCCCAAATTAATATAGCATAAAAATACGGGGTATTACACTACATGTGTCTAGAGTCAATCTTTGTGAGGGCTAAATGAACTAATGAGCATAAACCTTTGTGCGGTGCATTTGTATCCATTAGATTAAAAGCCAAAAGGTTAAATCTAATCCTAGCTGTCCAAAGCGTTTGATGTTCCATATCCTTCCAAGACTAATATAAATATGCTCCTTGGTTTAGCCGTTTAGAAACTTTTGACATTTTTCTCACTTGAGAGAAAAAATAGAGAAGAGAGAGGTTGGAAAGAGAAGATACAATATAAAGAAATAAAGAGAGGGATAAAGAGAAAAAAAATAATCTTCATAACACAAAATTCTTAGGATTTCTTCTAAAAACTAAACATGTTCTTAAAGTTTCAACTACTGCGGAAAACCTACCTCTTGAGAGTTCGAATCAGTTAGGCTTTTTGTGAGTTTGGTATTCAGTTGAGTTTGAAGACCCACTTCATTCATTATCTCTCTTAGAAACCAGGTGTCACTGTAAATGTTGCATTTCTTTATAGAAATCGTGAGCTTTTCTAAGAGATATATCACACAATATATTTTAGGGTTTCTATTATCTCTTATCAGTTGGATCCTGATTTGTATGTTGAAATTTTGCTAGATCAAATCTCTATTTCAGATTCTTTGAAAAAGAGACTTCCATTAGTCTAAAATCTCAGATATGAAAAAACCTTGTTTCAAAAATATAAGTTTAACAGTTTGTAAAATTATTTCGTACATAAATAAGTTTTGAAATGATAAAATCTATTTTTTAGAAAGATTATTTTTCAGATCTGAAAATAGTTTTTAAGGTCTTATTTTCATAGAGATGTGAACTCTTTGCATGTCATATAGAAACTGTGTAATTTGATAGTATTTATTTTTATAAATCTCGAGAGGTGTGAGATGTATATTTGCATGGAACCATAGTTACATCACTATCACTCTCACTCTCACATGAACAAATAGTTAGTGTGGTTCATTTGAGGGATTGGAGTAGGTTGAGCTGCTACAAATAAAAAACAAGGAGGAAGACGAAAAAAGCTATTAGTAAGGTCAAAGCGGATCATAATTACCTTTGAGAGGGGAACTCGTGTAGGTACATTTCTATTTTAGTCTGAGGATCTTGAATGCATGCTTAGTGTTTATTATCTTATAACTATTGTTTGATTTTAGTGGATTTTTTTTCGTTTTGAGGTGTAAAGACCTCTGTGGATGTTTCCCCTAATTTGGGGTTTTACCACGTAAAAATATTGTCTCTGGTGTGTGGTTTTTACTTCTTCATTGGTACTATTGCAAACTAGTTCCAAGATTCTGAGATATCTTGTTCATATTTACTGTTTTAACACTTCTAATGTTTCTGTTGAGATCTCTTTATAAAGGAGTTTCCTCAAAAAGTAAATCGGAACTTACTTAATTATTTTAACTTGTGTTAAACAACTTAGTAAATTTTTGCAATTGATATCAAAGATCATTACTCTTTTTTTCAAAATTTGTTAGATCTTGGGCTTTGAAACTGTTTTAAAAAAAATCTCAATGGATGAGAAATTTGAGCATCTTAGAAATTTATCCAGGCCTCCTCTCCTTGATGGTACCAATTTTCCTTATTGGAAAGTAATGATGATTGTCTTCATCAAAGGAACATTGGGAGATGATGACTGGGATTCCATTAAAGGGGATATACTCATCCAACTAGACCTGTTGCTGTAGGTAGTAATGTAAGAATTAGAAAACTCCTCATTGAATTTACTAAGGATGAAAAAATTGCCTATGTAAGCAACAAAAGAAGGGGAAAATGCCATATTTATGTCTATTAATGAACATGAATTTAAACGTATATCTATATGTTCAACATCTAAGGAAATCTGGGACACATGGTTACTACTCACGTAGGTGATACCTGTGTTAAGGTAGCCAAAACCCAGATGTTAATACAACAGTATAACACACTCCTTATGTCAGAGACTGAGAAATTTGATGAATTTTAGATTAGGTCGACTGAAGTCATTACTAAATTGCATGCCAATGGAATTATGTATGAAAGGAAAGAAATAGTTGCTAAAAATCTTAGATCCTTTCCCTTTAAGTTTGATATAAAATATTATGCGATTGAGGTGATAAATGACCCAAACTGAACTCCAGAACTCCTTAGTAGTAAGCTTAGGACTGTAGAAATGGAGTTGGACTTTAAAAATCATCTTTCGAATAATCAAAAGTGACACACCAGTCACAATGTAGTCTTCTAGTCTAAAATGACCACACCATAGTTTGTTGCACCTAACATTGATCTGGACTCTGATGAAGACTGTGATTTACATAATGTGGATACTCAGATAGCGCTCATGTCTAAACATTTTAAGAAAATTTTGAAGTTTAAAAACAATGTTACTTCAAAACATGGGAAGGCTGCTTATTCAAATTATTCTAATAACAGACCTCATGAGAGAAATTAAGACAAACACAACACCGATGATAACAATAGACCAAGGACTGATATGAGGAATGTTAAATGCCATCGTTGTGGCAAATTAGGTCATTGTGCCAAAAAGTATAGAGTCAGACTTAAAAATAATAATGCTAAGGCCAATATATGTCAGACTTGGGATGACTCAAGTGACTCTGAAGAAGATGGTCTTGAGTCTTCCAATACTTTTGGTCCTCGTATTTCTTTCTCTTCTAACTTTATTTATACTAATGATATGCATGTGAACAATGCTAATTTTGATGCTGTTATATCTAGACCCGCTATGTCTGATAAAGTTATACCAACTGTTGGTTTATCTGCTCTTTGCTTAGAAAATAATGTTATTGAGTAGTTATTTGATGTTGTGTGTGAGTCATAGTGATTGCTCTAAAGACAAACTAAATGGGTGTGGGAGTGTGACAAATGAAATTCTAGGGGACAACTCACACGGTGCACTAGATGAGTGCAAAAACAATGATTTACCTAACATTCACACACTTTACAGTAAGACCCTGAGAAAGAGCAGTAGACTAGAAAAGACTATCAAGGAGTTAACTGAGGAAATAAAAGAGTTAAACCTAATGGTGAAGTAAAATGCTCATTACTATACTATTCAATGTTTGGCCTATGAAACTAAAACTAAAGTCTTTATTAAAAAAATTAAAGAACTTCCTAAATCAAATGAAGTTTTGAAAAAGAAATATAAGGCCACTTTGATCAATTGGAAGAGTTTAAAGAAAAGGTTTCAGAGTCTTCAAAACATTTACTAAGTTTGCAAACAATTCAAATTGTTTTGAAGATTGTGTTTCCTTTAGTAAAACCAATTCTAAAGACAAAACGGGCATAGGTTTTGATCAAAAAACAAAGGCACAAACAAAAACTTTGCAAAATGTGAAATTTATGTCTTTGGGGAAAAGACCTATTGATTTATGTCCTAATTTTCAAATCTTAAAAAATGATTTTGAGAACAAGGAAAAAGGGTCAGACATCTTGATAAAAAACTGTCCAAAGCCTACTACTGAATCTAAGGCTAAATATGTTTGCTCCCATGTTAGGAGATTTGAACGTGAATGGAAAACTATTGCAGTTAGACCTGAGGTCAATGTCTAGCAAATGGATAACCTTCTTTTCTAAGATTTAAAAAATCAGAAAACAACCAAATATACACCAATACTATTCACACTGTGATATTTATGGACATTGTCTCCATGAATATTTTAAAAAATGACTGTATAAGCCTGTCTATAAATCACTAATTTGCAAAAAAACTTTAACTATTTTAGATAGAGAATAAATAATTATATAGTTCCTAAATAGCCTCTAATTATAGGAATAGGAAGAAAATATCTCACGCTAAGAAGAAATCTAAGAGAAAGAGTTCTAGATTTATTTCTAAACCAAAAGCTCACAAAACTTTCAAAACTAGAGCTATATGGATTAGAAAGGATGATTTAATACCCCAGTTGAGGTTTAACATTGTTATAAGTGCCTTAAAAGCTGAACACACTACTTTTGGTTGGTATCTAGACTCTGGATGTTCAAAACATATGACTGGAGATGATACTAAATTATTTGACGTAATTGACTTCCTTGGAGGATATGTTTTGTCTAGGGACAGAGTATCAGCTCAGATCATAGGCAAAGGAAAACTCTAAGGAAAAGGACTCCCTATACTCAAAGATGTACAATTAGTGAAAGGTCTTAAAGTTAATTTGTCAAGAATATCACAATTTTGCGATGCTAACCATACATTCACATTCTTAAAAACTAATTGTAAAATTTCAAATGAGAATGGTGATTGTCTCCTTACTGTCGCAGGACCCTAAATACCTACTACATAGTCAATCCGGGTAGTGAGACTTGTAGGTTAGCCGGACTTGATGATAATTAAACCTGGCATAATCAGTTGGGTCACATAAATTATGACAATCTTAGAAAATTAAGCTCCTAGGATATAGTTAGAGGTTTGCCAAAAATAAAACCTATTTCATATGTTGTTTGTGGGCCGTGTCAAGAAGGAAAACTTGTTAAATCTGCTCATAAGAAATTTAAATACACTTTAATAACAAAACCTCTAGAGCTAATCCACATGGATCTTTAGGGTCCTTCCCAACCTATGAGCTTTTGTGCTAACAGTTATATTTTGGTTATGGTGGATGATTTTACTGGATTCACTTGGGTTGCAATTTTAAAATAAAAATACGATACATTCGAAGAATTTTTAAAATTTCATTTAAGAATTATGAATGAAAAAGATACCCAAGTTAATCGAATCCGTACAGATAGAGG
Organism: Sambucus nigra; assembly: GCA_949130495.1. Lineage (NCBI taxonomy): Eukaryota > Viridiplantae > Streptophyta > Magnoliopsida > Dipsacales > Adoxaceae > Sambucus > Sambucus nigra. Next base: position 289,292,331 of record OX422208.1, read on the forward strand.
AGGTGAATTTAAAGACTTAGGCGTAACATAATATTGTAACTTTAATGGTTACCAGCACGAGTTCAGTGGACCTAAAACACCTCAGCAGAATGGTTTTACCAAGCCCAAAAATTGCATAATCCAAGAAAAGTATAGGGTATTGATACATACTAAGAACTTGCCAAAATTATTTTGGGTTGAGGCAGTTCAAATAGTGTGTTATGTTATCAATAGAGTTTACCTTCAAAAAAATACCAAACAAAAGTCCTATGAAATTTTGTATGGAAAAAAGCCCAACTTAAAACATTTTTGAACTTTTGGGATTACTTGTTATGTTTGCAAAGATAGGGAACATCTGTCTAAATTTGAAACCCTTGGTCACAAATCCATATTTTTTGGTTACTCCCCTAATAGTCGGGATTATCACATTTATAATTTCCGTATCAAAGTAATCATGGAATCAATAAATGTGATAAAGTGTGACACTAATGTCGAGAGTGAATAACAAGGGACAACTATAGTGGATGAGTCTAAAAACAATTTTACTTGTCACTCTCCAGAAATAGGATCCTTTACCAATTGAGACCCATGAAGTACCTAACTGGGTTTCTAAAGATCATCCTATAGGTAATGTTCTTGTTAACCCTAAAGACCTAGTGCGTACTAGATCCGAATTAGGTAATGTCCCTTATGTTGCATGCTTTATTTCTCCAGTTGAACCAAATAATATACATAAAACACTTAATGACTCATTTTGGATAGGTGTTATGCAGGAAGAACTCGTCCAATTTAAAAGTAATGACATGTGGTATCTTGTGCCTAGGTAAGAAAATAAAAAGGGTTATTGGCACTTGATGGATTTTTAAAAACAAAATAGATAAATCTGGGATGCGTTACTCTCAAGTTGAAGGAATATATTTTGAGGAGACCATTGCCCCGGTCACTCTCCTTGAGTCTGTTCGCTTACTCTTGGCAATAACTTGTCACTTACAATTCACACTTTATCAAATGGATGTGAAATACGCCTTTTTAATGGTATTTTGACAGATGAGACTTATGTTGAACAACTGAAAGTATTTAACCCCCATTACCCAGACCATATTTATAGATTGAAAAAGGCTCTGTATGGGTTAAAGCAAGCCCCTCGGGCCTGGTATGAACATCTGGCAACCTTTTTAATCAATGAAGGATTTCATTGAGGTGGAAATGACCAAACATTATTTGTTAAACATTTTAACAAACAGGTCTTGATAGCTCAAGTTTATGTTGACGACATAATATTTTGTTCTACTTCCCCATCTGAGGTTAAAGAATATTTTACAATTATGCACAGGGAGTTCGAAATTTCTCTTATAAGGGATCTTCAGTATTTCTTAGGACTTCAAGTCAAGCAAAAATCTGATGGGTTATTCATTTCGCAATCAAAATATGTTATAGAGTTAGTGAAAAAGTTTGGATTAGAGAATACTAAGGTTTTTAAGACTCCCATAAGTACTTCAATAAAACTTTCTAAAGATGAACATGAGAAACCTATAGATCCTACCCTATATAGAAGTATGGTAGGTAACCTGTTACACCTCGCAGCCTTGCGACCTGATATAATATATGTTGTGTGTGTTTGTGGCCTTTACCAAAGTGCACCTAAGTAAAGTCACTTGATATGTGTCAAATGAATTATCAAATATGTTAACGGTACAATAAAACTAGGCATATGGTATACAAACGATACATCTAGCACAATAGTAGGATACACTGACGCAGATTGGGCTGGTTGTTCCGATGACAACAAAAGCAGCTCAAAAACTTGTTATAATATAGGTAATAACTTTGTAGGATGGAGTAGTAAAAAGCAAAATTTCACTTCACTCTCCACAGCACAATCAGAATATATAGCCGCATGAGATTAAGGAAATGCTTAGTGATTATGACATTAATAAAGAAAAGAAACATTTATATTGAAATAATCAAAGTGCGATATATATCTCCAAGAATCCTATTCAACATTCACATACTAAACACATCAAGATAAGGCACCATTTTATCCATGAATTAGTTGAATCTAAAGAATTAGAGATAAACTACTTACCTATAGAACTTCAATTAGATGACTTATTTACTAAACCGTTAAATAACTTGAGATTTGAATCCTTAAGAAAATATATTGGTACGGTTATTCCTAAATAATTGTCTATCACCTATTAGTATATCCTCCGGTTACATTCGTCCTAATAATTGGTCTTCGAGGATATAGGGCACGGTCATTTGAAAAATGACAAAAGATGCCACCTATCTCTATTTTATGTAGGAGACCCTTTAAGTGACCCGTTGATTATTATAGGATATTAGATTCCTCATTATGATTCTTTATCAGATTTTCACCCTTTGTACATTTGAGGAAAAATGGGGGAGAAATACTTGAGTAACTTGCTATATTTTATCTCTCTTTACTCAACTAACGTGCCAACTTAATTGTTTTATTTCAGGCATTTTAGAAACCGTTTGTACAAATATAACTAATTTAGTGTGATGGTTTGTATGATAGTTGAGTTATGTATTTTTTTCTCTTATTTTTGGTTCTATAATGATAATGGGTAGATAACTCTTTTGTATGGGAAAACTAGGAGTTTCTTTTTTGACCCACGAGTACAGGTTACTCAAGGTAATTTTGTCTTTAATATCCAACTAGTTTGGATATGGTGACAAATATGTTAGTTTTCTTAAGCATCCCCTCCAATGTATACAAGCTTCATCAACAAACATAATCTAGTCTAAGAACCACATACATCTACCAAAAGGAAGTATTTTTAAACTCTTAAACACACAATATGACACAATTCATGCATATAGGTGTTAATGTGTGTGCACAAGTGTTTACATAGTTTTAGGAATTTTTATTACATTTTAAAAAAAAAATTAAAGAATTTTTAAACATTTAGAATTATATTTTAAAATGCTATGGGCTTAATTAGAATTATTATTATTTCTTAAAAATGTGCCAGTGTAGTATAAATCTGGTTGAGAATATTGTTGGTGCAATTTGGATTCTTAAAATATTTAAAACACGTGTTTTACAGCGCATTGGAATATCCCATGTGCTAGCACATTACTGGTTACATTTGTGCTTTCTGTGTGTCTTAGAAGTGAGAAATAATATTAGCCTTTGGATATTTTTAATCTATAATCTCCATGTCTCCAGAGTCAATAATTGTGAGGGTTAAATGAACCAATAAGAGTAAACCTTTATGTGGTGCATTTGTATCCATTAGATTAGAAGTCAAAAGGTCAAATCTAATCTCAGCCGTCCAAAGCTTTCAATGTTCCAAATCCTTACAAGACTAATATAAATAGGCTCCTTGGGTCAGCCATTTAGAAAATTTTGATATTCATCTCATTTGGGAGAAAAAATAGAGAAGAGAGAGGTTAAAAAGAGAAGATAGAGGTCAGAGAGAGAAGAGATAATATATAGAAAGAAAGAGAGGGAGACAGATAAAAAAACAATCTTTATAACCCAAAATTCTTAAGTTTTCTTCTAAAAACCAAACACTTTCTTAAAGTTTCAACTACTGCAGAGAACCTACCTCTTGAGAGTTAGAATCAGTTAGGTTTTTTGTGAGTTTAGTATTTTGTTGAGTTTGAAGACCCTCTTCAGTCATTATCTCTCTTAGGAACTAGGTCTAACTGTTAATCTTGGATACCTTTATAAAAATCATGAGATTTACTAAGAGATATATCACACGATATTTTTTAGGGTTTTCGTTATCTCTTATCAGTTGGATTCTGGTTTGTATGTTGATATTTTTCTAGATCCACTCTCTATTTCAAATTCTTTGAAAAAGAGACTTCCATTAGTCTAAAATCTCAGATACGAAAAACCTTGTTTTAAAGATATAAGTTTCACGTTTTGTGAAATTATTTCGTACATAAATAAGTTTTGAAATGATGAAATCTATTTTTTAGAAAGATTATTTTTCATTTCTAAAGAGAGTTTTTAAAGTCCAATTTTCATAAAGATGTGAGCTCTTTGCATGTCATATAGAAATTGTGTAATTTGATAGAATTTATTTGTATAAATCTTGAGAGGTGTGAGTTTTATATTTGCATATACTCACAGTTACATCACTATCACTGTCATTCTCATATGAACAAATAGTTAGTGTGGTTCATTTGAGTGATTTGAGTTGGTTGAGCCACTGCAAACAAAAAGAAAGGAGGAAGGAAAAAAATCTATTAGGATGGTCAAAGCATATCATAATTACCTTTGAGAGGGTAACTCATGTATGTACATTTCTATTTGTCTTAGGATCTTGAATGCATGCTTAGTGCTTGTAATCTTGTAACTATTGTTTGATTTTAGTGGATTTTTTTTCATTTTGAGGTGTAGAGACCTTCGTGGATGTTTCCCCTAATTTGGGGTTTCACCACGTAAAAATATTATCTCTTGTGTGTGGTTTTTACTTCTTAACTACTACTACTGCAAACTAGACTTAGGTTTAAATTTAAAACCTATTTTCATGATTCTGAGATAACTTGTTCATATTTACTATTTTAACACTTCTAGTTTTTCAGTTGAGATCTTTTTATAAAAGAGTTTAACTTGTGTTGAATAACTTAGTAAGGTTTTTCAACTCGAACGTGCTGAAAAAAACATAAAACAACAAATCAGTCAATTCCGGGCAAGGAAGAAATCAGAAAACAAAAGTCAAAGAAATGAAAAAGTATCCCTTCGACTGAAGGACATCCTTTATCAGCCCCAGCACCTCCCATTCCATCTCATTAGGGAAATGCAACATATAAAATAATCCTCCATCGGGTCATCTAATGTTGTAATAGGGAGGAACCAACCGCAGTGGAACAATTGATGTCATTGCCACTGTCGATGTCGACGCACCACCGACACTATAGGCAGACCCCACTGGCCAAATCGTTCCCCTACCAGAGCTCACGGGGGGAAGAGGCATAACATTATATATGCTAGGCATCATATGCAGCTCGATACAAAATCGAAGTAATCGTAGGTCACCACCATATCAGTATACGACGAATAAGGCTCGCCGACCATCGCCGCCACCCTCGCCTCGTCTAATATCTCCCACTCTTGCCTCATATACATCGTGGGACTCGCAGGTGGAACGATCACCTCGTCCTCCATCATCTGTCATACTACCCTCTCCCCTAGATACCAGGAGTAGCGAAACTCTTACACGAGGACCTGGTCACCTCCGTGTGCTGGATGGTCGCCCCCCAGGGATAGAAGGTCACCTATAAGACTCCCAATGGAAAATCAATATACGAAAATATCCTCAAGGAGAAATTATCTCGAAAGAAAAAAGAATTTGCCCAATCACTTGTCAGGCCATTCAAGGCATGATGCACTGCTCCCAAAGAGAGAGAATACCTCGACTTCCGATTGGACTTCTGCCATCGATACATACGGAAGAAGACCCCAAAAGACTCATCATTCAAAGCTATTAATTGGGCACTAATCTCGATCACCTCGTAAAACCAAGTCTGTAAAGGACAAAGGATCGTCAATCAGAAGAAAGAAATCAAGGAATTAAGAATGAAATGCATAAAGGAAAATACAAATGCATAAAGGAAAAATGTATAAAGGAAATAATACCTCCAAAAGATATGTGGCGCTAATAAATCTCTGCCAACAGTACCGACTGAATGCATACAAAGAAGAATAAAGGGTCGCCGAAGTCAGGCTCCCCTAGTCAAATAAAGGGATATTAAAAAATACCCTCATATAAGGCAAAAACAAAAAATGGACGACGACGCCACTCGTCGCCACCAAAAATCCTCCCAATATCAAAAGAATAAAAAATGGGCCATCTCCCGCACCTGCAGTCCATCAGTCGCATCGATCCGTCGACTCAATAACAAAGAGACAAACAAATGGAGTCCTAAGAGACTATCCTCCCCAAATCACCCAACGCCGCCTCCACCGCTGCCGATGTCACTTGCCAACTCCGGTCCACCTCTATATGTGCCCCCTCGCAGTCTAGCTCCAGTAGATGCTACACATATATGGGAGTCACTATCATCTCCCCAAACCCAAACTTCGTGGTGTGGGTGGTATCCCACCACCTCTCCCCTAAAGTATAGAGAATAATCGTTGAACGAGGCATCTCATCCATTGCATACGCCAAACTGCCAAAGATAACTAATGGCACCACCCAACACACCACCGGTGGAAGGTTCTCCCAGACATACTTAAACCCCTTCGTCCCTCGAGAATGTAGGTTCGACATAGATATATTAGTCTGCCAAAGCAAAAGGAAAAAACCTTGTTAAGATTTAGAAAAAAATAAGGAAATAGTACTAAGGAAAAAAGAAATACCAATGGACATTAACACTTACATAGACACTGGGGATCACAACCCTAGAAGATTGATAGTGCTTAGGCTCATGCAAAAGAGTCCTCTCATCCACAACTAGGTCGAATGAGTCGAAGGCATTCTCACTACCCATATCTAGGGTCATCCTAGCTCTCCACTCGAAATGCGCCCAATCCTCAATATTTAACCACACCACGTGGACTGCACTACTTGAAAAATCTTCCATTTCTTGGTTTTGGAGTGTTAGAACAGTTCGCAGAATGGAAAGGCAGAAGTTAGAAGACCTGAAAGCAGTGAAAAATGAAGACATCTTACCCCATTTTATAGAAGGCAAAGGGGCACGCTGATCGACAGTTCCCAGCCACATATCGATCGGCACTGTCCCTTCACTTGCTCAAGGAAGTCCAAAAGGCCGTGCCACTGTCGTTTGACACCCCTTGCACCCTGCCGGTTAGCACCTCCCTGGAGTTTTGTAAGGACATTATCCGTCACAATTAATTTTGTCATATACCACTAAAAGTTTCTACAAGTCGTCGAAGGATTGCGAAGCTTACATCTACAAGTGACACATCCGAATTTCAAGAAGGCTTCAACATTCAAGCCCAACAAAGATGAACTTGGTAAAATGTGTTTAAGTTCTATTTTTATTTTACATTAAAAGTGTTGGGATATTTTTATAAAAGTTAAAATGATTTTTTAAATGATTTTAAAAGGTTTTTAATATATTCAAAAATAACAAAAGGTTTGGATAAATGTTTTTGATCTCGCAAACAATCTTAAGTTTTAAGGTTTCCAAAATATTTAAAAGACTGGATTTTTTGGGACACGTGTATGATGTCGTTCGAATGACATCGTACCTGGTTCGAACGAGATCGTATCTCGCTAAAATGGAAGCGTATGTCGTTCGAACGAGATGTGTTTTAAGCTGACTCGTCACCGCCATGATTTTTAATATATATATTAAGTGTCAGGCTTCTCGAATTTCGTGTGGAGAAACACTAGTTTTAAACAAAATACATTTTTAAGTGTTTTGGTTTATTCTCCAACATTTTTTAGGGTTCAATCTTTGTTTTACAATTCACAACTCCCAATATATTTTGTGTGAGTTATTTTATGGAACCCAAAGCATACTTTGATGTAGTTCAACCTCTATGGAGAAGGCATCTCCATATATTATTGGTGGATACCGAGCGTAGTTATTCTACGTGTGGACGAGCCAAAGACGATGAACCGACGCTTGGAGGGTATTTCGCTATCTCTCCTAGATTTGAAGGTTTGACGAAGACACTGTTCATTACACTTGTGGGCGATTATCAAGTTGTATGTAAGTTAATGGTCTTGCAAACTTTTCAAAGTGTTGAAAAAAGGTTTTTACCCTAAAGGTTTTTTTTCCCTGAATTTGTCGTCTTTGTTTCACCTGCATGGTTTGAATGATTTATGATACTTAAATACATGTTTAGGGGATGATATAAAATTGAATTTGGTTTAATCAAATTTTGACACCTAATTAAATAAGTGTTCTAATAAATAAATTAATTGGTATCACACAGCATTTTACAAATTTCGTATAAAAATTCCCCCCAAAAGGCCTGAAAATCTTCCTAAAAATTCCTAAAATTACCAAATGAATTTTAGAACCCTTTTCACCAAGAAAAAATGTTTTAATACAACACTTACTTCCCCAGTGGAACACTTACTTTCCCAGCAGAATTCCAAAAAATCAATTGGATGTCTCCCCAGCAACGTCTCCAAAGGACACCACAGATATCGAGAAAATTCCCCAATAAGAAAATGCATCCAATTTATGGATTGATATCTTTTCCCCCAATGGAGTCTCCAAATTCTCCCAAGAAAACTATGCCTTAAAGCCCTCAAAAGTGGCTTCGACCCACAAAATTAGTCACTTATACTAAAGCCCTCAGAATTGGCCGCGACTAATAGAATTGGTTATCTCTACTTAAGACTTTAGAATTGGCTTCGACCCTCAAAATTGGTCATCTCTACTTCGACCTGCAGAATTGGTGACCTCCACTTAAGCCCTCAAAATTGGCTTCAATTTGTAGAATTAATCACTTATACTTAAAGCTCTCAGAATTGGATTTGACCCTTAGAATTGGTTGTTTTTACTTAAAAATATTTGAATTGGCTTCAACCCTAGGAATTGGTCACCTCTACTTAAGCCCTCAAGATTAGCTTCGACCTTCAGAATTGGTTTCTCCTACTTGAGCCCTCAGAATTGGCTTCAGCCCTCAAAATTGGCCGCTCCCACTTAAGCCCTCAGAATTGACCTCGGTCATCCGAATTGGTCGCTCTTACTTACGGTCCTCAGAATTAACCTCGGCCCTCAGAGTTGGTTGCTGCTACTTAAGGTCCTCAGAATTGGCCGCTCTTATCTTAAGCCCTTAAAATTGTCTTAAACCCTCAGAATTGGTCTCTCCCTACCCTAGGTCCTCATAATTGACCTCAACCCATAGAATAGATTATCAATAGCATTTCCTTAGGTCCCTAGAATCATCCTCGACCCTCTAAATCGATCATGCTCCGCCCTTAGGTCCATAGAATCGACCTCTTTCCTAAGAATCATGTGGTGTTTATAGACGTCTTTCTCTTATTCCAAGCTCACCCATCGAGGGGATTTGTAGACACAACAGTCTAGGACCCAATAAGTCTCTCATTAGGTCCCTAGAACCTCCTTATTTCATTCATAGTCTGAGTACTGATCTAGAGGCCATCGGACACTCTCAAGCCCCGACTTGACCCCAGTCAACTTCATAGTCAGAGTGAAAGCTCTTTGAATCCTTGAAAGTGCACTAAAATCCCTTTCCAATGGTATGACCTATGCACGAAATGACATAAACGTTCGGACGAATGATTTATTTTCCTCTAAAAATTGATTCGGAGGCCACCAGGCGCTCCAGGCCTCCGGTTGGTCCCGTGCGAGTTACTTTGGGACCGTGTTGTGGTTGTTTTGCATTTTCATCGATTAACGGCATATTTTTATCCCTAAGTTTAACATTTGGTAAATTACAGTGTATATTCAAACTGAAATTCCCGTGACTATGTGGTCGGATCCTACGAGTTACATTTGTCCCGTTCTAGGTTTTGGTGCCTCTTACAGGACAATTTTATGCTTTTTTTACATTTTCCCCCATTGACGGCATGTGTTTATGCTTAAGTTTAACTTTTGTAAATTTACGTTGTATACTTTAACCGAAAGTCCCGTGACTACACGATCGATTCCTACGAGTTACATTAGTTCCGTGCTAGTTGTGAGTATATCTTACGGGACCATATTGTGGTTGTTTTACGTTTTCATCCTTTAGCGGCGTGTTTTTATGCGTAAGTCTTACCTTTGGCAAATTTACGTCATATAATCAAATCGAGAGTCCTGTGGCCATGCGACCATTTTGTACGAGTTAAATTGGTCATGTGCGAGGTTTTCGTGCCTCTTAGGCGACTGTTTTGTTGTCGTTTTACATTTTCACCCTTTGATGGCATATTTTTATGCTTAAGTCTAACTTTTGGAAAATTTACGTCGTATAATCAAATCAGGAGATCCTTGACTACGCGATTCATTCCTACGAGGTACATTGGTCCCGTGCAACGTGTTTTGGCCTCTTACGGGACAATGTTGTGGCTGTTTTGACTTTTCACCGACTGACGGCATGTTTTTATGCGTAAGTCTAACATTTTTCAAATTTACATTGCATATTCAAATCGAAATTCCTGTGACTATGTGGTCGGATCCTACGAGTTACATTGGTCCCGTTCAAGGTTTTCGTGCCTCTTACGGGACAATTTTATGGTTGTTTTACGTTTTCACCCATTGACGACATGTGTTTTTTGCCTAAGTTTAACTTTTTGCAAATTTACGTTGTATACTAAAATCGAAAGTCTCGTGACTACGCGACCGATCTCTACGAGTTACAATGGTCCCGTGCTAGTTGTGAGTATTTATGAGGGGACCATTTTGTGGTTTTTTATGTTTTCACCCTTTAGCAGCGTATTTTTATGCGTAAGTCTTACTTTTGGCAAATTTACGTCCTATAATCAAACTGGGAGTCCCATGGCAATCCGAACCTTTCCTACGCGTTACATTAGTCCCGTGGGAGGTTTTCGCGCCTCTTATGGGACCGTTTTATGGTCGTTTTACATATTCATCATTTGATGGCATATTTTTATTCTTAAGTCAACTTTTGAAAAATTTACGTCGTATAATCAAACCGTGAGCTCCGTGACGATGCGGTTCATTCCTACTAGTCACATTGGTCTCGTGCAAGGTGTCCGTGCCTCTTGCGGGACCGTGTTTTGGCTGTTATGCATTTTCACCGATTGACGGCATGTTTTTTTGCCCAAGTCTAACATTTTACAAATTTACAACGTATATTCAAAACGGAATTCCCCTGACTATGTGGCTGATTCATACGAGTTACATTGGTCCCGTTCAAGATTTTCGTGCCTCTTACGAGAGAATTTTATGCTTGGTTTACATTTTCAGCCGTTGACGACATGTATTTTTTTCCTAAGTTTAACTTTTTGAAAATTTACATTGTATACTCAAATCGGAAGTCCCATGATAATACAGTCGATTCCTACGAGTTACGTTGGTCATGTACTAGTTCTGAGTATCTCTTAATGGGCCATATTGAGGTTGTTTTACGTTTTCATCCTTTAGCGGCGTATTTTTATGCGCAACTCTTACCTTTGAAAATTTACATCATATAGTCAAATCGGGAGTCTCGTGGCCATGCGACCATTTCCTACTAGTTAAATTGGCCCCCTGTGAGGTTTTCCTGCCTCTTACGGGACCATTTCGTCGTCGTTTTACATTTTCACCCTCTGATGGCATATATTTATGCTTAAATCTAACTTTTGGAAAGCTTACGTCGTATAATCAAACTGGGAGCTCCGTGACTACGCGGTTCATTCCTACGAGTTACATTGGTCCCTTGCGATGTGTTCGTGCCTCTTAAGGGACCGTGTCGTGGTTGTTTTGCATTTTCACCGATAGACGACAAGTTTTTATGCCTAAGTCTATAGTTTTGTAAATTTACATTATATGTTCAAACCGGAATACCCGTGACTATGTGGTCAGTTCCTACGAGTAACAATGGTTCCTTTAAGGCTTTCGTGCCTCTTACGGGAAACTTTTATGCTCGTTTTATATTTTCACCCATTGACGGCATGTGCTTATGCCTAAGTTTAACTTTTTGCAAATGTACATTGTATACTCAAACCGGAAGTTCCGTGCCTACACGGTCGATTACTACGAGTTATATTGGTCTCGTTCTAGTTGTGAGTATCTCTTACGGGACCATGTTGTGGTTGATTTATGTTCACTCTTTAGTGGCGTGTTTTTATGCCCAAGTCTTACCTTTGGCAAATTTGTGTCGTATAATCAAACCGGGAGTCCCGTGGCCATTCGACCACTTCCTACGAGTTACATTGGTTCCGTGCGAGGTTTTCGTTCCTCTTACGGAACCGTTTTGCGGTTGTTTTACATTTCCAGACTTTGATGGCATATTTTTATGCTTAGGTCAACTTTTGAAAATTTTATGTCGTATAATCAGACCGGGAGCTCCGAGACTACGCAGTTCATTCCTATGAGTTACATTGGTCCCGTGGGAGGTGTTTGTGCCTCTTACGGAACCGTGTTGTGGATGTTTTTCTTTTTCACCAATTGACGACATGTTTTTATCCCTAAGTATAACATTTTGGCAATTTACGTCGCACACTCAAAGCGGGAGCCCCGTGACTACGTGGTTAGTTCCTATTAGTTACATTGGTCCAATGCGAGCTTTTCGTGCCTCTTACGGGACAATTTTATGCTTGTTTTACATTTTCACCCATTGACGGCATGTGTTTATGCCAAACTTTAATTTTTGGCAAATTTATATTGTATACTCAAATTGAAAGTCCCGTGACTACACGGTTGATTCCTACGAGTTACATTGGTCCCGTGCTAGTTGTGAGTATCTCTTATGGGACCATATTGTGGTTGTTTTACGTTTTCATCCTTTAGCGGCGTATTTTTATGCCCAAGTCTTTCCTTTTGCAAATTTATGTCATAATCAAACAGGGAGTCCCGTGGCCATGCAACCATTTCCAACGAGTTAAATTGGTCCCATGCAAGGTTTTCATGCCTCTTAAAGGATCGTTTTGTGGACATTTTACATTTTCACCTGTTGATGGCATATTTTTATGTTTGAGTCTAACTTTTGGAAAATTTACATTGTATAATCAAATCGGGAGCTCCGTGACTAAGCGGTTCATTCCTACGAGTAGCACTGGTCCCGTGCAAGGTGTTCATGCCTCTTACGGGGACCTGTTGTGGCTGTTCTGCATTTTCACCGATTGACGACATGTTTTTTTGCCTAAGTCTAACGTTTTCCAAATTTAAATTACATAATCAATCCAAAATTCCCGTGACTATGTGGTCGGTTCCTAGGAGTTACATTGGTCCCGTTCAAGGTTTTCGTGCCTCTTACGGGATAATTTGATGGTTGTTTTACATTTTTACCCATTGACGGCATGTGTTTATGCCTAAGTTTAACTTTTTGCAAATTTACATTTCATACTCAAATCGGAAGTCTCGTGACTAGACGATCGATTCCTACGAGTTACGTTGGTCCCGTGCTAGTTGTGAGTATATCTTACAGGACCATGTTGTGGTTGTTTTACATTTTCACCCTTTAGCGGTGTGTTTTTATGCTCAAGTCTTACCTTTGGCAAATTTATGTCAAACTGGGAATCCCATGGCCATGCGACCATTTCCTACGAGTTACATTGGTCCCGTGCGAGGTTTTCGTGCCTCTTACGGGACCATTTTGTGGTCATTTTACATTTTTACCCTTTGATGGCATATTTTTATGCTTATGTCTAACTTTTGGAAAATTTATGTCTTATAATCAAACTGGAAGCTCCGTGACTTCGCGGTTCATTCGTACGAGTTGCACTGGTCCTGTGCGAGGTGTTTACGCCTCTTACGGGATCGTGTTGTGGCTGTTTGCATTTTCACCGGTTGAAGACATGTTTTTTTGCCTAAGTCTAACATTTTGCAATTATGTATTGCATATTCAATCCGAAATTCCCATGACTATGTGGTCAGTTCCTACGAGTTACTTTGGTCCCGTTCAAGCTTTTCGTGCCTCTTACGGGGTAATTTTATACTTGTTTTACGTTTTCACCCATTGACCACATATGTTTATGCCTAAGTTTAAATTTTTACAAATCTACATTGTATAGTCAAACCGAAAGTCTCATGACTACACGACCGATTTTTACGAGTTAAATTGGTCCCGTGCTAGTTGTGAGTATCTCTTTCGGGACCATATTATGGTAGTTTTAGGTTTTCTCCCTTTAGCGGCGTATTTTTAAGCGAAAGTCTTACTTTTGGAAAATTTATGTCCTATAATCAAACCGGGAGTCCCATGGCCATGCGACCATTTCCAAAAAGTTACATTGGTCCTGTGTGAGCTTTTTGTGCCTCTTACGGGACCGTTTTGTGGTCGTTTTATATTTTCACCCTTTATTGGCATATTTTTATGCTTAAGTCAACTTTAGGAAAATTTACATCGTATAATCAAACCGTGAGCTCCGTGACTATGTGGTCCATTCCTACTAGTTACATTAGTCCCGTTCGAGGTGTTCGTGCCTCTTACGGGACCGTGTTTTGGCTATTTTTCTTTTTCACCGATTGACGTCATGTTTATATGTGTATGTCTAACATTTTTGCAAATTTACATTGTATATTCAAACTCGAATTCTCGTGACTATGTGGTCGGTTCCTACGAGCTAAATTGGTCCCGTTCAAGGTTTTCGTGCCTCTTACGGGACAATTTTATGCTTGTTTTATGTTTTCACTCATTGACGGCATGTGTTTATGCCTAAGTTTAACTTTTTGCAAATTTACGTTGCATACTCAAACCGAAAGTGCCGCGACTTCACGAACGATTCCTACGAGTTACATTGGTCCCGTGCTAGTTGTGAATATCTCTTACGGGACCATATTGTGGTTGTTTTACATTTTCACCCTTTAGCAGCGTGTGTTTATGCGCAAGTCTTACCTTTTGCAAATTTACATCATATAATCAAATCGGGAGTCCCGTGGCCATGCGACCATTTCCTACGAGTTATTTTTGTCCCGTGCGAGTCTTTCGTGCCTCTTACAGGATGTTTTGTCATCTTTTTACATTTTGACCCTTTGATGGCATATTTTTATGCTTAAGTCTAACTTTTAGAAAATTTACGTCGTATAATCAAACCGAGAGTTGTGTGACTATGTGGTTCATTCCTACGATTTACATTGGTCTTGTGTGATGTGTTTGTGCCTCTAACGGGACCGTGTTGTGGCTGTTTTGCATTGTCACCGGTTGATGGCATGTTTTTATTCCTAAGTCTAACGTTTTGCAAATTTACATTGTATGTTCAAACCGAAATTCCCGTGACTATGTGGTCGGTCCCTACGAGTTGTATTGGTTCGGTTCAAGGTTTTCGTGCCTCCTACGGGACAATTTTATGACTGTTTTACATTTTTACCCATTGACGGCATGTGTTTATGCCTAAGTTTTAACTTTTTGCAAATTTACATTGTATACTCAAACCGGAAGTCCCGTGACAACACGGTCGATTCCTACGAGTTACATTGGTCCCATGCTAGTTTTGAGTATCTATTATGTGACCATGTTGTGGTTATTTTACATTTTCACCCTTTAGCGGCGTGTTTTTATGCGAAAGTCTTACCTTTTGCAAATTTATGTCGTATAATCAAACCGGAAGTCCCGTGGCTATGAGACCACCTCTTAAGAGCTACATTGGTCCCGTGCAAGGTTTCGTGCCTCTTACATGCCCGTTTTGTGGTCGTTTTACAATTTCACACTTTGATGGCATATTTTTATGCTTAAGTTAACTTTTGGAAAATTTACGTCGTGTAATCAAAGCGGGAGCTCCGTAACTACGCGGTTCAATCCTACGATTTTCATTGGTTCCGTGCGAGGTGTTCGTGCATCTTACGGGACCGTGTTGTGGCTGTTTTGTATTTTCACTGATTGACGACATGTTTTTATGCCTAAGTATAACATTTTGCATATTTACGTCGCACACTCAAATCAGGAGCCCCGTGACTATGTGGTTGGTTCCTACGAGTTACATTGGTCATGTGAAAGGTTTTCGTGCCTCTTACAGGACAATTTCATTCTTTTTTTACGTTTTCACCCATTGAAGGCATATGTTTATGCCTATGTTTAACTTTTGTCAAATTTACATTGTATACTCAAATCGCAAGTCCTGTGACCACGCGGTCGATTCCTACGAGTTACATTGGTCCCGTGCTAGTTGTGAGTATCTCTTACGGGACCATATTGTGGTTGTTTTATGTTTTCACCCTTTAGCGGCGTGTTTTTATACGTAAGTCTTACCTCCCACAAAATTTACGTCCTATAATCAAACCAGAAGTCCCGTGGCCATGCGACCATTTCCTTCGAGTTGCATTGGTCTCGTTCGAGGTTTGCGTGCATCTTACGGGATCGTTTTGTGGTCGTTTTACATTTTCACCATTTGATGGCATATTCTTATGCTTAAGTATAAGTTTTGGAAAATTTACGTCGTATATTCAAACTGGGAACTCCGTGACTACGCGGTTCATGTCTACGAGTTACACTGGACTCGTGCAAGGTGTTTGTGCCTCTTACGGGACCGTGTTGTGGGTGTTTTTCATTTTCACCGATTGACGGAATGTTTTTATGCCTAAGTCTAACATTTTGCAAATTTACATTGCATATTCAAACCGAAATTCCCGTGACAATGTGGTCGGTTCCTACGAGTTACATTGGTTTCGTTATAGTTTTTCGTGCCTGTTACGGGATAATTTATTTATTGTTTTATGTTTTCACCAATTGACGGCATGTGTTTATGTCTATGTTTAAATTTTTGCAAATTTACGTTGTATACTAAAATCGAAAGTCCCATCACTACACAGTCGATTCCTACGAGTTACATTGGTTCCGTGCTAGTTGTGAGTATCTCTTACGGGACCATGTTGTGGTTATTTTACATTTTCACCCTTTAGCAGGGTGTTTTTATCTGCAAGTCATACCTTTCGCAACTTTACGTCAAATCGAGAGTCCTGTGGCCATGCGACCATTTCCTATGAGTTACATTGGTCCCGTGCGTGGTTTTCATGCCTCTTACTGGACCATTTTGTGGTAGTATTACATTTTCACACTTTGATGGCATATTTTTATTCTTATGTCAACTTTTGGAAAATTTACATCGCATAATCAAATCAGGAGCTTCGTGACTACGCGGTTCATTCCTACGAGTTACATTGGTCCCGTGCGAGGTGTCCATGCCTCTTACGGGATCGTGTTGTGGCTGTTTTGCATTTTCACGAATTGACCACAAGTTTTTATGCTTAAGTCTAACATTTTGCAAATTTATGTTGTACACTCAAATTGGGATCCCCGTGACTACGTGGTTGGTTTCTACGAGTTACAATGGTCATGTGTGAGGTTTTTGTGCCTCTTACGAGATAGTTTTATGCTTGTTTTGTGTTTTCATCCATTGACGGCATGTGTTTATGCCTAAGTTTAACTTTTTACAAATTTACGTTGTATACTCAAACCAAAAGTCCCTGTACTACACGATCGATTCCTATGAGTTATATTGGTCCCGTGCTAGTTGTGAGTATCTCTTACGGGACAATATTTTGGTTATTTTACGCTTTCACCTTTTTGAAGCGTGTTTTTATGCACAAGTCGAAAGTCCCGTGGCCATGCGACTATTTCCTTCGAGTTATTTTGGTCCCGCGCGAGGTTTTCGTGCCTCTTACGGGACTATTTTGTGGTCGTTTTACATTTTGACCCTTTGATGGCATTTTTTTTGCTTATGTCTAACTTTTGGAAAATTTACATCGTATAATCAAACCAAGAGCTCCGTGACTACGCGGTTCATTCCTACAACTTACATTGGTCCCGTGCGAGGTGTTTGTGCTTCTTACGGGACCGTGTTGTGGCTTTTTTACATTTTTGCCAATTGTCAGCATGTTTTTATGCCTAAGTCTAATGTTTTGCAAATTTATATTGTATGTTCAAACTGAAATCCCCGTGACTATGTGGTCGGTTCCGTTCAAGGTTTTCATGCCTCTTACGGGATAATTTTATGCTTGTTTTACGTTTTTACCCATTGACAACATGTGTTTATGCCTCTGTTTTAAATTTTTACAAATTTACGTTATATACTCAAATTAGAACTTCCGTGACTACACGATAGATTCCTACGAGTTATATTGGTTCTATGCTAGTTGTGAGTATCTATTACGGGACCATGTTGTGGTTGTTTTATATTTATACCCATTGGTGTCGTGTTTTTATGCGCAACTGTTACCTTTTGCAATTTCACGTCGTATAATCAAACCGGGAGTCCCGTGGCCATACGACCACTTCCTATGAGTTACATATGTCCCGTGCGAGGTTTTCATTCCTCTTACGGGACCGTTTTGTGGTCATTTTACATTTTCACAATTTGATGGTATATTTTTATGCTTAAGTCGACTTTTGGAAAATTTACGTCGTGTAATCAAACCGGGAGCTCCGTGACTACGCGGTTCATTCCTACGAGTTATATTGGTCCCGTGTGAGATGTTCATGCCTCTTACGAGACCGTGTTGTGGCTATTTTGCATTTTCATTGATTGACAACATGTTTTTATGCCTAAGTCTAACATTTTGCAAATTAACATCGTACACTCAAATCGGGAGCCCCGTGACTACGTGGTTGGTTTCTATGAGTTACATTGGTCCGGTGCGAGATTTTCATGCCTCTTACCGGAATTTTATGCATGTTTTACGTTTTCACCCATTGACGACATGTGTTTATGCCTAAGTCTAACATTTTGCAAATTTACAATGTATATTCAAACTGGAATTCCCATGACTCTATGGCCGATTCCTAGAATTACATTGGTCCTGTTCAAGGTTTTCGTGCCTCGTACGGGACAATTTTATGCTTGTTTTACATTTTCACCCATTGACGGCATGTGTTTATGCCTAAGTTTAACTTTTTGTTAATTTACGTTGTATACTTAAACCGAAAGTCTCGTGACTACACGGTCTTTTCCTACAAGTTACATTAGTCCCGTGCCAGTTGTGAGTATCTCTTACGGGGCCATATTGTGGTTGTTTTACGTTTTCATCCTTTACCAGCGTGTTTTTATACGCAAGTCTTACATTTGACAAATTTACGTCATATAATCAAACCGGGAGTCCCGTGACCAGGCGACTATTTCCTACGAGTTAAATTGGTCCCCTGTGAGGTTTTCATGCCTCTTACGGGACAGTTTTGTGGTCGTTTTACATTTTCACCCTTTGATGGCATATATTTAAGCTTAAGTCTAACTTTTGGAAAATTCATGACGTATAATCAAATCGATACCTCCGTGACTACGCGGATCATTCATACGAGTTATATTGGTCCCGTGAGAGGTGTTCGTGCCTCTTAAGGGACCGTGTTGTGGCCGTTTTGCATTTTTACCGATTAACGGCATGTTTTTATGCCTAAGTCTAACGTTTTGCAAATTTACATTGTATGTTCAAATCGGAAAACACGTGACTATGTGGTTAGTTCCTACGAGTTACATTGGTCCTGTTCAAAATTTTTGTGCCTCTTACAGGACAATTTTATGGTTGATCTACGTTTTCACCCATTGGCGGTATGTTTTTATGCCTAAGTTTAACTTTTTGCCAATTTACGTTGTATACTCAAACCACAAGTCCCGTGCCTACACAGTCGATTTCTATGAGTTACAATGGTCCCGTGCTAGTACTGAGTATCTCTTACGGGATCTTATTGTGGTTGTTTTACGTTTTCATCATTTAGCGGTGTGTTTTTATGCACAAGTCTTACCTTTGGCAAATTTTAGTCTTATAATCAAACCGCGAGTTCCGTGGCCATGCGACCACTTCTTAAGAGTTACATTGGTCCCGTGCGAGGTTTTCGTGCCTCTTACGGGACCGTTTTGTGGTCGTTTTACATTTTCACACTTTGATGGCATATTAATATGCTTAAGTCAACTTTATGAAAATTAACGTCATATAATCAAACAGGGAGCTCCGTGACTACGCGGTTCATTCCTATGAGTTACATTGGTCTCGTACGAGGTGCTTGTGCCTCTTATGGGACCGTGTCGTTGCTATTTTGCATATTTAGTGATTGACGACATTTTTTATGGCCAAGTCTAACATTTCAAATTTACGCCGTACGCTCAAATCGAGAGCCCCGTGACTACGTGATTGGTTTCTACGAGTTACAATGGTCCCGTACGAGATTTTTGTGCTTCTTACGGGACAATTTTATGCTTGTTTTATGTTTTCACCCATTGACGACATGTGTTTATGCCTATGTTTAAATTTTTACAAATTTACGTTATATACTCAAACCAAAAGTTCCGGGACTACGTAATCAATTCCTACGAGTTATATTGGTCCCGTGCTAGTTGTGAGTATCTCTTACGGGACCATATTTTGATTATTTTACGCTTTCACCCTTTAGAAGCGGGTTTTTATGCGCAAATCTTTCCTTTTGCCAATTTATGTCATATAATCAAGCCGAAAGTCCCGTTCCTACGAGTTATTTTGGTCCCGTGCGAGGTTTTCGTGCCTCTTACGGGACTATTTTGTGGTCGTTTTACATTTTGACCCTTTGATGGAATTTTTTTATGCTTAAGTCTAACTTTTGGAAAATTTACGTCGTATAATCAAACCGAGAGCTCCGTGACTACGCGGTTCATTCCTACAAGTTACATTGGTCCCGTGCGAGGTGTTCGTGCCTCTTACGGGACCGTGTTGTGGCTTTTTTACGTTTTCACCGATTGTCGGAATTTTTTTATTACTAAGTCTAACGTTTTGCAAATTTATATTGTATGTTGAAACCGGAATTCTCGTGACTATGTGGTCGGTTCCGTTCAAGGTTTTCATGCCTCTTACGGGATAATTTTATGCTTGTTTTACGTTTTTACCCATTGACAACATGTGTTTATGCCTAAGTTTAAAATTTTTTAAAATTTACGTTGTATACTCAAACTGGAACTTCCGTGACTACACGGTCGATTCCTACGAGTTACATTGGCTCCGTGCTAGTTGTGAGTATCTATTACAGGACCATGTTGTGGTTGTTTTATATTTATACCCTTTGGCGGCGTGTTTTTATGCCCAAGTCTTACCTTTTTCAATTTTACGTCGTATAATCAGACCGGGAGTCCTGTGTCCATATGACCACTTCCTATGAGTTACATAGGTCCTGTGCGAGGTTTTCATTCCTCTTACGGGACCGTTTTGTGGTCATTTTACATTTTCACAATTTGATGGTACATTTTTATGCTTAAGTCGACTTTTGGAAAATTTACGTCGTATAATCAAATCGGGTGCTCCGTGAATACGCGGTTCATTCCTAGGACTTACATTGGTCCCGTGCGAGGTGTTCGTGCCTCTTACGGGACCGTGTTGTGGTTGTCTTGCGTTTTGAATGCTTGACGACATGTTGTCATGGCTAAGTCTAACATTTTGCAAATTTACATCGTACACTCAAATCGAGATCCCCGTGACTACATGGTTGGTTTCTACGAGTTACATTAGACCCGTGCGAGGTTTTCGTGCCTCTCACAGGAATTTTATGCATGTTTTATGTTTTCACCCATTGACGACATGTGTTTATGCCTAAGTTTATCTTTTTACAAATTTACATTGTATACTCAAATTGGAAGTCCCGTGACTACACGGTCGATTCGTCCGAGTTACATTGGTCCCGTGATAGTTGTGAGTTTCTCTTACGGGACCATATTGTGGTTGTTTTATGTTTTCACCCTTTTACGGTGTGTTTTTATGCGCAAGTCTTATCTTTGGAAAATTTACGTCGTATAATCAAACGGGGAGTCCCATGGCCATGCGACCACTTCTTACGATTCACATAGGTCCCGTGCGACGTTTTTGTGCCTCTTACGGGACCGTTTTGTGGTCGTTTTATATTTTCACACTTTGATGGCATATTTTTATGCAAAAAACTAACTTTAGAAAATTTACGTCGCATAATCCAATCAGGAGCTCCGAGACTATGCGATTCATTTCTACGAGTTACATTGGTCCCGTGCGAGGTGTTCGTGCCTCTCAAGGGAGCGTTATGTGGGTGTTTTGCATTTTCACCGATTGGCGGCATGTTTTAATGCCCAAGTCTAACTTTTTGCAAATTTACGTTATATGTTCAAACCAGAATTCCTGTGACTATGTGTTCGGTTCCTACGAGTTACATTGGTCCCGTTCAAGTTTTTCGTGCCTCTTATGGGATAAATTTATGCTTGTTTTTCCTTTTTACCCATTGACGACATGTGTTTATGACTAAGTTTATGTTTTTGCAAATTTACGTTGTATACTCAAACCAGAAGTCCCATGACTACACGACAGATTCCTACGAGTTACATTGATCCCGTGATAGTTGTGAGTATCTATTACGGGACCATGTTGTGGTTGTTTTTCGTTTTCACCCTTTAGCGTCGTGTTTTTATGCGCAAGTCCTTTTTTGGCAAATTTACATCGTATAATCAAACCGGGAGTCCTGTGGCCATGCGATAACTTCTTAGGAGTTACATCGATCCCATGCGAGGTTTTCGTGCCTCTTACGGGACCGTTTTGTGGTCATTTTATATTTTGACACTTTGATGGCATATTTTTATGCTTAAGTCAACTTTTGGAAAATTTACGTCGTATAATGAAAGCAGGAGCTCCGTGACTATGCGGTTCATTCCTACGAGTTACATTGGTCCCGCGCGACTTGTTCGTGCCTCTTACAGGACCGTGTTGTGGTTGTTTTGCATTTTCAGTGATTGGCGACATGTTTTTATGGCTAATTCCAACATTTTACAATTTTATGTCATACACTCAAATCGGGAGCCCCATCACTACGTGGTTGGTTTCTACGAGTTACATTTGTCCCGTGCGAGGTATTTGTGCCTGTTACGGGACAATTTTATGCTTGTTTTACGTTTTCACCCATTGACTGCATGTGTTTATGCCTAAGTTTAACTTTTTACAAATTTACGTTGTATGCTCAAACTAGAAGTCCCGCGGCTAGACGATCAATTCGTACGAGTTACATTGGTCTCGTGCTAGTTGCGAGTATCTCTTACGGGACCATACTGTGGTTGTTTTACGTGTTCACCCTTTAGCGACGTGTTTTTATGCACAAGTCTTTCCTTTGGCAAATTTACGTCGTATAATCAAACGGGGAGTCCCGTGGCCATGCGACCACTTCCTACGAGTTACATTGGTCCCGTGTGAGGTTTTCGTGCATCTTACGGGACCATTTTGTGGTCGTTTTACATTTTCACACTTCGATGGCATATTTTTATCCCTAAGTCTAACATTTTGCAAATTTACGTCGTACACTCAAATCAGGAGCCCGATGGCTAAGTGGTTGGTTTCTACGAGTTACATTGGACCCGTGCGATATTTTCGTGCCTGTTATGGGAAAATTTTATGCTTCTTTTACGTTTTCACCAATTGACGGCATGTGTTTATGCCTAAGTTTAAATTTTTACCAACTTATGTTGTATACTCAAATCGGAAGTCCCGTGAATACACGGTCGATTCTTACGAGTTACATTAATCCCATGTTGTTTGTGAGTATATGTTACAGGACCATATTGTGGTTTTTTTTTATGTTTTCATGCTAAGCGACGTGTTTTTATACGCAAGTCTTACCTTTGGCAAATTTACGTCCTATAACCAAACCTGGAGTCCTGTGGCCATACGACCATTTCCTACGAGTTATATTGGTCCCCTGCGAGGTTTTTGTGCCTCTTACGGGACCGTTTTGTGGTCGTTTTACATTTTCACCCTTTGATGGCATATTTTTATGCTTAAGTCTAACTTTTGGAAAATTTACATCGTATAATCAAACCGGGAGCTCCGTGACTACACGTCTCATTCCTATAAGTTACTTTGGTCCCGTGCGAGGTGTTCGTGCCTTTTACGGGACCGTGTTGTGGCCGTTTTGCATTTTTCACCGATTGATGGCTTGTTTTTATGCTTAAGTCTTTCATTTTACAAATGTACATTGTATGTTCAAACCGAAATTCCCGTGACTATGTGGTCGGTTCCTACGAGTTACAATGGTCCCCTTCAAGGTTTTGGGCTTCTTACGGGATAATTTTATGCTTGTTTTACATTCTTACTCATTGACGGCATGTATTTATGCCTAAGTTTAACTTTATGAAAATTTACATTTTTTACTCAAATCGAAAGTCTCGTGACTACACGGTCGATTCCTACGAGTTACATTGGTCCTGTGTTAGTTGTGAGTATCTATTATGGGACTATATAATGGTTGTTTTACATTTACACCCTTTAGCGGGGTGTTTTTATGCGCAAGTCTTACCTTTGGCTAATTTACGTAGTATATTCAAACCGAGAATCTCGTGGCCATGCGACCACTTCCTACGAGTTACATTGGTCCCGTGCGAGGTTTTCGTGCCTCTTATGGGACCGTTTTATGGTCGTTTTACATTTTCACACTTTGATGGCATATTTATATTCTTAAGTCAACTTTTGGAAAATTTACGTCGTGTAATCGAATCGGGAGCTCCGTGGCTACGCGGTTCATTCCTACGAGTTACATTCGTCCCGTGCGAGGTGTTCGTGTCTCTTACGGGACCGTGTTGTGTCTGTTTTGCATTTTCTCAGATTGACGACATGTTTTTATGCCTAAGTCTAACATTTTGTAAATTTACGTCGTACACCCAAATCGGGAGCACCATGACTACAAGGTTGATTTCTACGAGTTACATTGGTCCCGTGCGAGGTTTTCATGCCTTTTACGGGACAATTTTATGCTTGTTTTACGTTTTCACCCATTGACGGCATGTGTTTATACCCAAGTTTAAATTTTTTTCAAATTTACGTTGTATACTCAAATCGAAAGTCCCGTGACTACACGGTCGATTCCTACGAGTTACATTGGTCCCGTGCTAGTTGTGAGTATCTCTCATGGGACCATATTGTGGTTGTTTTACGTTTTCACCCTTTAGCGACATGTTTTTATGCACAAGTCTTACCTTTGGTAAATTTACGTCGTATAATCAAACGGGGAATCCTGTGTCCATGCGACCACTTTCAACGAGTTACATTGGTCCCGTGTGACATGTCTGTTCCTCTTACGAGACCTTGATTTCGTTGTTTTGTATTTTCACCGATTGACGACATATTTTTATGCCTAAGTCTAGTATTTTGCAAATTTAGATTTTATATTCAAACTCGACTTCCTGTGACTATGTGGTCAGTTCCTACGAGTTACATTGGTCCCATTCAAACTTTTTGTGCCTCTTACGGGAAAATTTTATGCTTGTTTACGTTTTCACCCATTGACGGCATATGTTCATTACTAAGTTTAACTTTTGGCAAATTTACATTGTATACTCAAACTGGAAGTCCTGTGAATACACGGTCGATTCCTACTAGTTACATTAGTCCCATGCTAGTAGTGAGTATCTCTTACGGGACCATATTGTTGTTGTTTTACGTTTTCACCCTTTAGCAGCGTGTTTTTATGCGCAAGTTTTACCTTTGGAAAATTTATGTCGTATAATCAAACCGCGAGTCCCGTGGCCATGCGACCATTTCCTACGACTTATATTGGTCCCGAGCGAGGTTTTCGTGCCTCTTACCGAACCGTTTTGTGGCCATTTTACATTTTCACTCTTTGATGCCATACTTTTATGCTTAAGTCAAATTTTGGAAAATTTACATCTTATAATCAAACCGTGAGCTCTGTGACTATGGGTTCCATTCCTACGAGTTACATTGGTCCCATGCGTGATGTTCATGCCTCTTACGAGACCGTGTTGTGGCTGTTTTTCATTTTCACCTATTGACGACATGTTTTTATGCCTAAGTATAACATTTTGCAAATTTAAAATGTATATTCAAACTGGAATTCCCATGACTATGTGGTCGGTTCCTAGAGTTACATTGGTCCCGTTCAAGGTTTTCGTGCATCTTACTGGACAATTTTATGCCTGTTTTACATTTTCACCCATTGACGGCATGTGTTTACGTTGTATACTCAAACCGTAAGTCCCGTGATAATACGATCGATTCCTTTTGTATTAGTTATGAATATCTCTTACGGGACCATATGGTGGTTGTTTTATGTTTTCATCCTTTAGCGGCGTGTTCTTATGCGCAAGTATTTCCTTTGGCAAATTTGCAGCATATATTCAAATCGGGAGTCTCGTGGCCATGAGACCACTTCCTACGAGTTACATTGGTCCCGTGGGAGGTTTTCGTGGCTCTTACGGGACCGTTTTGTGGACATTTTATAATTTCACACTTTGATGGCATATTTATATGCTTAAGTCAAGTTTTGGAAAATTTAAGTCGTATAATCGAACCGGGAGCTCCGTGACTATGCGGTTCATTCCTACGAGTTACAATGGTCCCGTGCGAGGTGTCCGTGCCTCTTACGGGATCATGTTGTGGATCTTTCGCATTTTCACCGATTAACGACATGCTTTTATGCTTATGTCTAACATTTTACAAATTTACGTCGTACACTCAAATCGGGAGCCTCGTGATTACGTTATTGGTTCTTACGAGTTACATTGGTCCCGTGCGAGGTTTTCGTACCTCTTACAGAACAATTTTATGCTTGTTTTATGTTTTCACCCATTGACGGCATGTGTTTATGCCTAAGTTTAACTTCTAGAAAATTTACGTCGTATACTCAAATCGAAAGTCCTGTGATAATACGGTCGATTCCTACAAGTTACATTGGTCCCGTAGTAGTTGTGAGTATCTCTTAGGGGACCATATTGTGCTTGTTTTCCGTTTTCATCCTTTAGCGGCGTGTTTTTATACGCAAGTCTTACCTTTGGAAAATTTACGTCATATAATCACACCATGAGTCTCGTGGCCATGGGACCATTTCTTACGAGTTAAATTGGTCCCCTGCGAGGTTTTCGTGCCTATTACGGGACCGTTTTGTGGTAGTTTTACATTTTCACCCTTTGATGGCATATATTTATGCTTAAGTCTATGTTTTGGAAAATTTACGTCGTATAGTCAAATCGGGAGCTCCGTGACTACGCGGTTCATTCCTACGAGTTACATTGGCCCCATGCGATGTGTTCGTACCTCTTAAGGGTCCGTGTTGTGGCTATTTTGCAAATTCACCGATTGACGGCATGTTTTTATGCCTAAGTAACGTTTTGCAAATTTACATTATATGGTCAAACCGGAATACCCGTGACTATGTGGTCAGTTCCTACGAGTTACATTGGTCCCGTTCAAGGTTTACGTGCCTCTTACAGCACAATTTTATGCTTGTTTTATGTTTTCACCCATTGACGGCATGTGTTTATGCCTAAGTTTAACTTTTTGCAAATTTACCTTGTATTATCAAACCGAAAGTCCTGTGCCTACACTGTCGATTCCTACTAGTTACATTGGACCCGTTCTAGTTGTTAGTATCTCTTACAGCACCATGCTGTGGTTGTTTTATTTTTTCACCCTTTAGCAGCGTGTTTATATGTGCAAGTCTTACCTTTACCAAATTTACATCGTATAATCAAACCGGGAGTCCCGTGGCCATGCGACCACTTCCTATGAGTTACATTGGTGCCGTGCGAGGTTTTCGTGCCTCTTACGGGGCCCTTTTGTGGTCGTTTGGCATATTTTTATGCTTAAGCCGACTTTTGAAAAATTTACGTCGTATAATCAAACGGGATGCTCCGTGACTACGCGGCTAATTCCTACGAGTTACATTGGTCCCGTGCAAGGTGTTTGTGCCTCTTACGGGATCGTGTTATGGTTGTTTTGCCTTTTCACCGATTGATGACATGTTTTTACGCCTAAGTATGACATTTTGCAAATTTATGTCGCACACTCAAATCGGAAGCCCCGTGACTACGTGGTTTCTTCCTACGAGTTACATTGGTCCCGTGCGAGATTTTGGTGCCTCTTACGAGAAAATTTTATGTCGTTTTACGTTTTCACCCATCGACGACATGTGTTTATGCCTAAGTTTAACTTTTGGCAAATTTAAATTGTATACTCAAGCCGAAAGTCCCGTGACTACACGGTCGATTCCTACAAGCTACATTGGTCCCGTGCTAGATGTGAGTATCTCTTATGGGTCCATATTGTGGTTGATTTATGTTTTCATCCTTTAGCGGCGTGTTTTTATGCGCAAGTCTTACCTTTAATAAAGTTATTTTATATAATGAAACCGGGAGTCCCGTGGCCGTGAGACCATTTCCTACGAATTAAATTGGTCCCGTGCATGGTTTTCGTGCCTCTTACACGATTGTTTTGTGGTCGTTTTACATTTTTACCCTTTGATGTCATATTTTTATGCGTAAGTCAAACTTTTAAAAAATCTACGTCGTATAATCAAATCGGGAGCTCCGTGACTACGCGGTTCATTCCTACAAGTAACACTTGTCCCGTGGAAGGTGTTTGTGCCTTTTACGGGACCATGTGGTGGCTGTTTTGCCTTTTCACCAATTGACGGCATGTTTTTATGCTAGAGTCTAACATTTTGCAAATTTACAATGCATACTCAAACCGAAATTCCCGTGACTATGTGGTCAGTTCCTACGAGTTACATTGGCCCCATTCAAGGCTTTCGTGCCTCTTACGGGATAATTTTATGTTTGTTTTATGTTTTCACCCATTGACAGCAAGTGTTTATTCCTAAGTTTAACATTTTGCAAACTTACATTATATACTCCAACCGGAAGCCTTGTGACTACACGATCGATTCCTACGAGTTACATTGGCCCCGTTCTAGTTGTGAGTATCTCTTACGGGACCATGTTATGGTTGTTTTACATTTTCACCCTTTAGCAGCGTGTTTTATGTGCAAGTCTTACCTTCGGAAAATTTATGTCAAACCAGGAGTCTCGTGGCCATGCGACCATTTTCTACGAGTTACATTGGTCCCGTGCGAGGTTTTTGTGCCTCTTACGGGACCGTTTTGTGGTTGTTTTACATTTTAACACTTTGATGGCATATTTTAATGGTTAAGTCAACTTTTGGAAAATTTACGTCGTATAATCAAACCCGGAGCTCCGTGACTACGCGGTTCATTCCTACGAGTTACATTGGTCCCGTGCGAGTTGTTCGTGCCTCTTACCGGCTCATGTTGTGGCTGTTTTGCATTTTCATGGATTGACCACATGTTTTTATGGTTAAGTCAAACATTTTACAAATTTACGTCGTACACTCAAATCGGGAGCCTCGTGACAATGTTGTTGGTTCTTACGAGTTACATTGGTCCCGTGTGAGGTTTTCGTGCCTCTTACGAGACAATTTTATGCTAATTTTACGTTTTCACCCATTGATGGCATGTGTTTATGCCTAAGTTAACTTTTGATAAATTTACGTTGTATACTCAAACCGAAAGTCCCGTGACTACATGGCCAATTTCTACGTTGGTCCCGTGTTATTTGTGAGTATCTCTTACGGGACCATATTGTGGTTCTTTTACGGTTTCACCTTTTAGCTGCGAATTTTTATGCGCAAGTCTTACTTTTGTTAAATTTACGTCCTATAATCAAATCGGGAGTCCCATGGCCATGCGACCATTTGCTACGAGTTACATTGGTCCCGTGCGAGCTTTTCGTGCTTCTTGCGGGACCATTTTGTTGTCGTTTTATATTTTCACCCTTTGATGGCATATTTTTATGCTTAAGTCAACTTTTGAAAAATTTACGTCGTATAATCAAACCGTGAGCTCCGTGGCTATGCGGTCCATTCCTACTAGTTACATTGGTCTCGTGCGAGGTGGTCCCGCCTCTTATGGGACCGTGTTTTGGCTGTTTTGCATTTTCACCAATTGATGGCATGTTTTTATGCCTATGTCAAACATTTTACAAATTTACATTGTATATTCAAACCCGAATAAACGTGACTATGTAGTCGGTTCCTACGAGTCACATTGGTCCCATTCAAGGTTTTCGAGCCTCTTACGGGACAATTTTATTCTTATTTTATGTTTTTACCCATTGACGGTATGTGGTTATGCCTAAGTTTTAACCTTTTTCAAATTTACGTTGCATACTCAAATCGAAAGCCATGTGACTACACGGTCGATTCCTATGAGTCACATTGGTCCCGTGCTAGTTGTGAGTATCTATTACGGGACCATGTTATGGTTGTTTTACGTTTTCACCCTTTAGCGACATGTTTTTATGCATGTCTTACCTTTGGCAAATTTACATCGTACAATCAAATCGGGAGTCCCGTGGCCATCCGACCACTTACTACGAGTTACATTGGTCCCATACGAGGTTTTCGCGCCTCTTACGGGACTGTGTTTTGGTCGTTTTACATTTTCACACTTAAATGGCATGTTATTAAAGTCAACTTTTGGAAAGTTTTCGTCGTATAATCAACCGGGAGCTCTGTGACTACACGGTTGATTCCTATGAGTTACTTTGGTCCCGTGCGAGGTGTTCGTGCCTCTTATTTGACCGTATTGTGGTTGTTTTGCATTTTCACCGATTGACCACATGTTTTTATGCCTAAGTGTAAAATTTTGCAAATTTACGTCTCACACTCAAATCGGGAGCCCTATGACTACGTGGTTGGTTCCTACTAGTTAACTTGGTCCCGTGCGAGGTTTTTGTGCCTCTTACGGGACAATTTTATGCTTGTTTTACATTTTCACCCATTGAGGTAATGTGTCTATGCCTAAGTTTAACTTTTTACAAATTTACGTTGTATACTCAAACCGAAACTCCCGTGACTACACGATAAATTTCTACGAGTTACATTGGTCCCGTGCTAGTTGTGAGTATCTCTTACGGGATCATATTGTGGTTGTTTTACGTTTTCACCCTTTAACTATGACTTTTTTTACGCAGGTCTTATTTTTGTTAAATTTACGTCCTATAATCAAACCGGGAGTCCCCTTGCCATGCGACCATTTCTTACGAGTTACATTGGTACCGTGCGAGCTTTTCGTGCCTCTTACGGGACCGTTTTGTGGTCATTTTATATTTTCACCCTTTGATGGCATATTTTTGTGCTTAAGTCAACTTTTGGAAAATTTACATCGTATAATCAAACTGTGAGCTCCGTGGCTATGCGGTCCATTCCTACTAGTTACATGGGTCCCGTGCGAGGTATTCATGCCTCTTATGGGACCGTGTTTTGGCAGTTTTGCATTTTCACCGATTGATGGCATGTTTTTATGCCTATGTCTGACATTTTACAAATTTTACCTTCATATTTTACCTTCTTTTGTGTTAACCTAGATAGAGGTTTGGCAATTCTAGAAAATCCTTCAACAAATCTTCAGTAATAACCTGCTAATCCAAGGAAACTACGAATCTCACACACATTAGTTGGTCTGGGCCAATCTAATATAGCCTCAATCTTTTGAGGGTCAACTGACACTCCCTCTTTAGATATGACATGTCTTAGAAAAGAAACACTAGGCATCCAAAACTCACACTTCTTTAATTTTTCATATAATTTCTCTTTCCTAAGGATTTGTAATACCGTCTCTAAATGCTTTTCATGTTCTTCAATACTTTGGGAATAAATAAGGATTTTATCAATGAAAACAACCACACACTGATCCAAATATTTCCTAAACACCCTATTCATCATATCCATAAAAGCGGCTGGTGCATTAGTTAGTCCAAATGGTATTACAAGAAATGCATAGTTACCATATCTAGTACGGACAGCTGATTTTGAAATATCATCATCCTTAATCTTCAATTGATGATAGCCTGACCTAAGGTCAATCTTAGAGAATACTTGTGGACCTTCTAATTGATCAAACAAGTCATCTATACGAGGTA
The DNA here is from genome assembly GCA_949130495.1 of Sambucus nigra. Taxonomy (NCBI): domain Eukaryota; kingdom Viridiplantae; phylum Streptophyta; class Magnoliopsida; order Dipsacales; family Adoxaceae; genus Sambucus; species Sambucus nigra. The sequence continues at coordinate 289,323,506 of OX422208.1, forward strand.
AGGGGTATTTATTCTTAATGGTTACCTTATTCAGTTCACGATAATCTATACATAATCTCATTGTCCCATCCTTCTTTTTCACAAATAATACTGGAGCACCCCAAGGAGATATACTTGGTCTGATAAAACCCTTGTCTAAAAGGTCTTCTAATTGAACTTTTAACTCTATTAATTCTAAAGGTGCCATACGATATGGTGGTTTTGAGATTGGTATAGTTCCAGGAACAAGGTCAATCGTAAATTCTATATCTCTATTAGGAGGTAGGCCTGGTAAATCATCTGGAAAAACATCCGTAAATTTCTTAGCGATAGGAATATCTTCTAAGCTAGGCCCTATTGTATGCAAACTGGTAACAGTTGCAAGAAATCCTTGACATCCCTTCTTAAGAAAACTATAGGCTTGCATTGCAGAAATAATACACATCAGAGATATGATGCCAGTTCCTTCAAAACTAAATTTTGGTTGGTGAGGAATTTGGAAAGTAACACTCTTCTGAAAACAGTCTACCTTAGCATGATGTGATGCTAACCAATCCATCCCCAAAATGACTTCAAAATCTTTAATGTCTAAAACTATCAAATCAACAAATAGTTTATGACTATCAATATCTATGGGGCAAGCCTTGTATACTAATTTACCCATCAATAACTCACCCGAAGGAGTAGAAAGATGTAAGTTATGATTCAAGGGTTTAGGAAATTTATGAAAGAGATTTAGTACATGTATAGATATGAACGAATGGGTAGAACCAGGATCTATCAAAGCTTTAAAAGGCTGTGCACATATAGAAACTGTACCTGACACTACCGCATGAGAAGTTTGGGTATCAGAAAGTCCGAAAACTCTACCTTGTCTGTCTTGATCCTTCTTTGCACTTGAAGGTTTTATCGGAACCCTTGCTGGGTTTGGGCAGTCTTTTATTTGATGTCCTTTCTATCCACATCTAAAACAAGCTCCTGAATCCTTATAACAAAGTCGTCCTCCATGCATCTTTCCACATTGCTGACATGTCTGGTTATTATACTGTTTGTTATCACTAGATCCCCCAACATTGGATGTGTTCCTAAGGAAATTTCTATTATTTGGGTTCTTTCCTTTTCGTTCCCCAAACTTCCTCTTGCCATCTCTAATTCGATTGTACTCCTCACCATCCCTCTCAGCTATTGTAGCCCTAGTCACGACATCAATATATGATGTCAATTTCAAGATGGAAATTTGACTACGAATATTCAACCTTAACCCACGCTCAAACTTCTTTGCTCTTAAAACATCAGTTGTTACAACATGACGTGCAAAACGGGATAACTCAGTAAACTTTGCCTCATATTGACTAACCGTCATATTCCCTTGCACCAGACTCATGAAGTCAGCTGCCACTTCATATTTCACCGTTTCTGGAAAATATTTATCATAAAAGATTACTAAGAAATCATTCCAACCTATGTAAGTATTCCTTTCCCCGTGTATTCTCTTAGTCATTCTCCACCAATGTTCAGCCTCCCCTTCTAACATAAATGTTTCAAATGACACCCTTTCTTCGTCGGTACACTTAAGAACATCGAGTATCTTTTTCATCTGAATCACCCAACTTTCTGCCTCGGTGGGGTTAGGAGTACCTTTAAAAGATGGAGGATTCAACTTCTTGAACTGTTCAATAGTACATCTACTTAGTTCAAGATTCTTTGGTACTCCAATGTTCACTTGCTGCTCCACAATCTTCGCCAGACTTTCAATTGCCTTGTATGCACCTTCCAGTCCTTCTATACTCAAATCACTAGTTCCCATTGATGATCTTCTCTTGGTCATTTTCTAAAGTCATGGCCAAACGTAAGATCTACTATACTATATCAATATTGAAAACTAAAAGACCAACTATATATAATATAACACATAGGGAGGGTTATCAGATAAATTAGATTTTTAATACTATCTCCTAAGGATGGAAACATAAAATCTATAACATTCGAAACCTATGCTCAGTAGTCTACGGGTTCATAACCTATGCTCTGATACCACCTATGTCACGACCCCGACCCAAAATAGTAGGGAATGGGTGTCTTGACATGCCACCAAGGCATCCAATATTCTGGCCTTAAAATTTTTGTTTTAAAATATATGTAGCGGAAGTATAATCACATGGTTATGAATCGTAAAATACTGAAGGTGAAGGAATTACATCATCAGAGCTTTCCAAAGGGAACTTCATTTGTATTAAAATATCAATGAGTTACAACTTGACACAAAGAGATAAACATGCTCTATCTAATTAAACAAACTTCTACTTAAGGTAACAAAAAGAGCTTTAAAAGCTAAATCTTCAACCTAGTCCTTTTTTGTTCCATCCACGAACTTAATTATTTCCTGAAAAATGGTTATTTATACAACGTCAGCTAAAAGCCGAATGAGATTCAATCTCCAAATATTCCAAGGTTTTCAGAAAAGAGATACCTATTCAATTTAGAACATAAGGTATATACATAGAGATAGGAATTTCAAGTAATATATATAAAGTAAATGACAATATATATATTCAGAATAAACAGTTCAGAACAGAACAGATAAAACTATTGAGCATGTGTCAATTATTCAGTTTTAGTGGCCATGTACACTCTAATACCCAGACAGATAGTGTTATCAAATGTTTCCACCCGATAACATCACAGACGGATAATCATAATTTCTAGAACAACGCCTTGTTTAGGGCACACCAGCGATAAACCAGCTGGGAAGGTACCACCCAAATATTTCCACCCGGTAGTCAAGACCAAAATAGTAAAAGAGTTTCCATAGGCCGAATCAATAATTTCATAATTCAAATCAGATGTTTATATGGAGAGATATAAACATATAACAAACGACGGAATCATCGGTATCAGATGCATTTTGAGAATAAAAGCATTTCACAAAAAAATACATACTTTTCATAATATAATATAATCAAAATGCGCAAGAAATTGCATAGAGTACTCACCTAAAATAGAGGTCGAAATTATAGATAACGAGTCTTCGATCGCACGTTAATCTAACAAATACGATAAAGGTTTAAGTATATGTTCTAAACAAAGTCTAATCTACATATTGTATTTTAATAGTAACTTGTTTCAAAGGATTACTAAAAAACCATTTTCTTAACTTTTAAAACTTATTGATCGTGATTAAAGGATTCAATTCATAGTTCTTCCTAATCAGTCGGTTCCCAGTAGAGATGGAGGGTCACAGGGGCACCGCTTAAATACCATCTCCTCTAGACAGAACATTTCCGGGTTCATTCCCAGTAGAGATGGAGGGTCACAGGGGCACCACTTAAATACCATCTCGTCTAGACAGAATTTCATCGGGCCTGACTTTGGAATTACTTAAATGGGATTCCATAATAACGAGCAATTACTTTTAAAAAAAATCATTTTTAAAAGCGTATATACAATTTCAAACAAGTTTACATGAAAATAAAATCAACTTGGATTTCTTCTAAACTTTAAGTTTTGATTAGTGAAGTCCTTAGTGTATTTTACCAGCATAACTACTAAGTAAAGCTATAAAACACAAAATTATAAATATAAAAATACATTATAACATTTAAATAAAATCATACCTACGAAATGAATTCTTTCTTCGAAATTCTAGAACTCCTTCTTAAGATATTTCCCAAGCTTTCTATCACTCTTTCTTACTACTATTCTCAAGGAATTGGTGTGAGTTTCAAATGAACCCTAAGGCCCTATTAAAGGTTCCCAAATGTATTACGGTGTTGACACGTGTCAATGATTGGTGATTCAACATCGAGGTGTTGCGATCCGGAGTGGTCTTGCAGTGTTAATATCACCAGATGATGACAAGTGTTTTAGCTCTCTCTCTACAGATGACATGTGGAAGGTGGAAGTGCCCAGCACGTGGTGGAAAGGTGATAAGGGTATAAGGTTCATTTCACACATGAAGGGTATTTTGGTAATTTCACACTATATATTTTGAATATTTCTTAGAGGTCCTTGAAAATATTTTATTTACAAAATGGCCCATTTTATATTTTTATTTTAGTCCTTAAATTTTCATAAAATTATATTTTCTACCCCAAAACTTATTATTTGCCCTAAGATATGTCATAAGACTTCGATTTGATCCAATTTACAGTTGATTCTTCGTAATTAAAAATGGGGTTTGTTATATTGATAGCCAATAATACCACATATCTAATAATACAACATTTATAAGATAATAAGTAACACAAGAGTGTAAAAACAAACTATATATAAAAGTGGGGTCATTACATCCTACCCTCCTTATAAAAAGTTTGGTCCCCAAACTTTACTTGCATTAATTTTCAAAAAGGTATGGATATCGCTCCTTTATCTCATTTTCCCGCTCCTACGTTGCTTCTTCAAGAGAATGATTCCGCCATAATACTTTAACTAGTGGAATAACCTTGGTTCGTAATATTTGATCTTTATGATCCAAAATTTCCACTGGATGCTCAATGTACGACAAATCTTCTCTAACTTGAAGAGGCTCATGACTTAAGATATGTTTTGGATCTAGGACATATTTCTTTATCATTGATACGTGAAACACATTATGTACACTAGAGAGTTCTGGTGGTAAGGCTATTTTATACGCAACAGCTCCTATCCTTTAAAGGATTTCAAAAGGTCCTATGTATCTTGGGCTCAATTTCCCTTTCTTCCCAAATCGTATTACTCCCTTTGTAGGCGATAATCGCAAGAACACATAATCTCCTCTTTGGAATTCTAACTGTCGGTGTCGATTGTCAACATAACATTTTTGGCAGCTTTGAGCGGTTCGAAGTTGGTCTTGTATTAATTTCACCTTCTCTGTTGTGATCTGAATCAATTCTGGTCCCAACAGTTTTGTTTCACCAACTTCTACCCAAAATATAGGGGAACGACACCTTCTACCATAGAGTGCTTCATACGGAGCCATTTGAATACTTGCTTGATAGCTATTATTATATGCGAATTCCACTAACGATAAATGATCATCCCAATTCGCTTTTAAATCAAGTGCACATTCCCTAAGCATATCCTCCAAGGTTTGAATAGTTCTCTCTGATTGTCCATCCGTTTGAGGATGAAAAGCAGTGCTAAAATTCAATTTTGTTCCCATGGCTTCTTGTAGGCTTTTCCAGAAGCGAGACACAAATCTAGGGTCACGGTCAGAAACAATTGAAATTGGGGTTCCATAAAGCTTAATAATTTCCCGCACATACAACTTAGCTAACTTCTCTAAAGAATGGGTAATATTAATGGCAAGAAAATGAGCAGATTTAGTTAACCTATCAATAATTACCCAAATAGAGTCATTACCATTTGAACTCCTCGGTAAACCTATCACAAAATCCATAGTAATATGTTCCCATTTCCACTCAGGGATAGGTAGGGGTTGCAGTAATCCTGATGGTTTTTGATGTTCTGCCTTTACTTGTTGACAAACCAAACACTGAGATATAAATTCTACTATCTCCCTCTTCATGTTATTCCACTAAAATACTTCTCGAAGATCCCTATACATTTTTGTACATCCGGGATGAAATGTGAATCTTGAGTAATGACTTTCCTCCAAAATTTTCCTCTTTAGTTGGGCATCACATGGCACACACACTCTATTTCCAAACCTCAATATATCATCTCGCATCGCAAATTCAGTTCTCTTACCCTCGATGACTTCTTCTCTAATCTTCTTCAGTTGTGGGTCATTTACTTGTGCAATTTTGATCCTCTCCATCAACATGGGTTGTACTTATAAGTTTGCAATTATTCCTCCTTTGCTATATATACGTACATCTATTTCCATACTTCTCAAATCCCTTAACAGTGCTTCCTGGCTTGTAATAAGACATGCTAAATTTGGTGTAGACTTCCTACTTAAAGCATCGGCTACTACATTAGCTTTCCCCGGGTGATAGTGAATATTTACATCATAATCCTTAATCAATTCTAACCACCTCCTTTGTCTCATATTTAACTCTTTCTGAGTAAATATATACTTCAAACTCTTATGATCGGTATAAATCTCACAAGTCTCACAATACAAATAGTGCCTCCAAATCTTAAGAGCAAAAATTATAGCTGCTAATTCTAGGTCATGGGTTGGATAATTCTTCTCATGGGTTTTCAACTGTCTTGAGGCGTAAGCTACTACTTTTCCATTTTGCATTAGCACACATCCCAAACCATTTTTTTGAAGCATCACTATAAATCACAAATCCCCCTGTCCCGGAAGGAATAGTCAAAATTGGGGTAGTTACTAATCGATTCTTAAGTTCTTGAAAACTTTTCTCGACTTGATCAGACCATTCATATTTTACCTTCTTTTGTGTTAACCTAGATAGAGATTTGGCAATTCTAGAAAATCCTTCAACAAATCTTCAGTAATAACCTGCTAATCCAAGGAAACTACGAATCTCACACACATTAGTTGGTCTGGGCCAATCTAATATAGCCTCAATCTTTTGAGGGTCAACTGACACTCCCTCTTTAGATATGACATGTCCTAGAAAAGAAACATTAGGCATGCAAAACTCACACTTCTTTAATTTTGCATATAATTTCTCTTTCCTAAGGATTTGTAATACCATCTCTAAATGCTTTTCGTGTTCTTCAATACTTTGGGAATAAATTAGGATTTTATCAATGAAAACAACCACACACTGATCCAAATATTTCCTAAACACCCTATTCATCATATCCATAAAAGCGGCTGGTGCATTAGTTAGTCCAAATGGTATTACAAGAAATGCATAGTTACCATATCTAGTACGGACAGCTGATTTTGAAATATCATCATCCTTAATCTTCAATTGATGATAGCCTGACCTAAGGTCAATCTTAGAGAATACTTGTGCACCTTCTAATTGATCAAACAAGTCATCTATACGAGGTAAGGGGTATTTATTCTTAATGGTTACCTTATTCAGTTCACGATAATCTAGACATAATCTCATTGTCCCATCCTTCTTTTTCATAAATAATACTGGAGCACCCCAAGGAGATATACTTGGTCTGATAAAACCCTTGTCTAAAAGGTCTTCTAATTGAACTTTTAACTCTCTTAATTCTAAAGGTGCCATACGATATGGTGGTTTTGATATTGGTATAGTTCCAGGAACAAGGTCAATCGTAAATTTTATATCTCTATTAGGAGGTAGGCCTGGTAAATCATCTGGAAAAACATCCGTAAATTTCTTAGCGATAGGAATATCTTCTAAGCTAGGCCCTATTGTATGCAAACTGGTAACAGTTGCAAGAAATCCTTGACATCCCTTCTTAAGAAAACTATAGGCTTGCATTGCAGAAATAATACACATCGGAGATATGATGCCAGTTCCTTCAAAACTAAATTTTGGTTGGTGAGGAATTTGTAAAGTAACACTCTTCTGAAAACAATCTACCTTAGCATGATGTGATGCTAACCAATCCATCCCCAAAATGACTTCAAAATCTTTAATGTCTAAAACTATCAAATCAACAAATAGTTTATGACTATCAATATCTATGGGGCAAGCCTTGTATACTAATTTACCCATCAATAACTCACCCGAAGGAGTAGAAAGATGTAAGTTATGATTCAAGGGTTCAGGAAATTTATGAAAGCGATTTAGTACATGTATAGATATGAACGAATGGGTAGAACCAGGATCTATCAAAGCTTTAAAAGGCTGTGAACATATAGAAACTGTACCTGACACTACCGCATTAAAAGTTTGGGTATCAGAAAGTTCGAAAACTCTACCCTGTCTGTCTTGATCCTTCTTTGCACTTGAAGGTTTTATCGGAACCCTTGCTGGGTTTGGGCAGTCTTTTATTTGATGTCCTTTCTATCCACATCTAAAACAAGCTCCTGAATCCTTATAACAAAGTCGTCCTCCATGCATCTTTCCACATTGCTGACATGTCTGGTTATTATACTGTTTGTTATCACTAGATCCCCCAACATTGGATGTGTTCCTAAGGAAATTTCTATTATTTGGGTTCTTTCCTTTTCGTTCCCCAAACTTCCTCTTGCTATCTCTAATTCGATTGTACTCCTCACCATCCCTCTCAGCTATTGTAGCCCTAGTCACGACATCAATATATGATGTTAATTTCAAGATGGAAATTTGACTACGAATATTCAACCTTAACCCACGCTCAAACTTCTTTGCTCTTAAAACATCAGTTGTTACAACATGACGTGCAAAATGGGATAACTCAGTAAACTTTGCCTCATATTGACTAACCGTCATATTCCCTTGCACCAGACTCATGAAGTCAGCTGCCATTTCATCTTTCACCGTTTCTGGAAAATATTTCTCATAAAAGATTACTAAGAAATCATTCTAACCTATGTAAGTATTCCTTTCCCCGTGTATTCTCTTAGTCATTCTCCACCAATGTTCAGCCTCCCCTTCTAACATAAATGTTTCAAATGACACCCTTTCTTCGTCGGTACACTTAAGAACATCGAGTATCTTTTTCATCTGAATCACCCAACTTTCTGCCTCGGTGGGGTTAGGAGTACCTTTAAAAGATGGAGGATTCAACTTCTTGAACTGTTCAATAGTACATCTACTTAGTTCAAGATTCTTTGGTACTCCATTGTTCACTTGCTGCTCCATAATCTTCGCCAGACTTTCAATTGCCTTGTATGCACCTTCCAGTCCTTCTATACTTAAATCACTAGTTCCCATTGATGATCTTCTCTTGGTCATTTTCTAAAGTCATGGCCAAACGTAAGATCTACTATACTATATCAATATTGAAAACTAAAAGACCAACTATATATAATATAACACATAGGGAGGGTTATCAGATAAATTAGATTTTTAATACTATCTCCTAAGGATGGAAACATAAAATCTATAACATTCGAAACCTATGCTCAGTAGTCTACGGGTTCATAACCTATGCTCTGATACCACCTCTGTCACGACCCCGACCCAAAATAGTAGGGAATGGGTGTCTTGACATGCCACCAAGGCATCCAATATTCTGGCCTTAAAATTTTTGTTTTAAAATATATGTAGCGGAAGCATAATCACATGGTTATGAATCGTAAAATACTGAAGGTGAAGGAATTACATCATGAGAGCTTTCTAAAGGGAACTTCATTTGTATTAAAATATCAACGAGTTACAACTTGACATAAAGAGCTAAACATGCTCTATCTAATAAAACAAACTTCTACTTAAGGTTACAAAAAGAGCTTTAAAATCTAAATCTTCAACATAGTCCTTTTTCGTTCCATCCACGAACTTAATTATTTCCTGAAAAATGGTTATTTATACAACGTCAGCTAAAAGCCGAATGAGATTCAATCTCCAAATATTCCAAGGTTTTCAGAAAATAGATACCTATTCAATTTAGAACAGAAGGTATATACATAGAGATAGGAATTTCAAGTAATATATATAAAGTAAATGACAATATATATATTCAGAATAAACAGTTCAGAACAGAACAGATAAAACTATTGAGCATGTGTCAATTATTCAGTTTTAGTGTCCATGTACGCTCTAATACCCAGACAGATAGTGTTATCAAATGTTTCCACCCGATAACATCATAGACAGATAATCATGATTTTTGGAACAACGCATTGTTTAGGGCACACCAGCGATAAACCAGCTGGGAAGGTACCACCCAAATATTTCCACCCGGTAGTCAAGGCCAAAATAGTAAAAGAGTTTCCATAGGCCGAATCAATAATTTCATAATTCAAATCAGATGTTTATATGGAGAGATATAAACATATAACAAACGACAAAATCATCGGTATCAGATGCATTTTGAGAATAAAAGCATTTCACAAAAAAATACATAGTTTGCATAATATAATATAATCAAAATGCGCAAGAAATTGCATAGAGTACTCACCTAAAATAGAGGTCGAAATTATAGATAACGATTCTTCGATCGCACGTTAATCTAACAAATACGATAAAGGTTTAAGTATATGTTCTAAACAAGGTCCAATCTACGTATTGTATTTTAATAGTAACTTGTTTCAAAGGATTATTAAAAAACCATTTTCTTAACTTTTAAAACTTATTGATCGTGATTAAAGGATTCAATTCATAGTTCTTCCTAATCATTTGGTTCCCAGTAGAGATGGAGGGTCACAGGGGCACCGCTTAAATACCATCTCCTCTAGATAGAACATTTCCGGATTCATTCCCAGTAGAGATGGAGGGTCACAGGGGCACCACTTAAATACCATATCGTCTAGACAGAATTTCACCGGGCCTGACTTTGGAATTACTTAAATGGGATTCCATAATAACGAGCAATTACTTTTAAAAAAAATCATTTTTAAAAGCGTATATACAATTTCAAACAAGTTTACATGAAAATAAAATCAACTTGGATTTCTTCTAAACTTTAAGTTTTGATTAGTGAAGTCCTTAGTGTATTTTACCAGTATAACTACTATGTAAAGCTATAAAACACATAATTATAAATATAAAAATACATTATAACATTTAAATAAAATCATACCTACGAAATGAATTCTTTCTTCGAAATTATAGAACTCCTTCTTAAGATATTTCCCAAGCTTTCTATCACTCTTTCTTACTATAATTCTCAAGGAATTGGTGTGAGTTTCAAATGAACCCTAAGGCCCTATTTATAGGTTTCCAAATGTATTACGGTGTTGACACGTGTCAATTGACTAAGCTTTTTGGATTGGTGATTCAACACCGAGGTGTCGCGATACGGAGTGGTCTTGTAGTGTTAATATCACCAAATGATGACAAGTGTTTTAGCTCTCTCTCTACAGATGACATGTGGAAGGTGGAAGTGACCAGTACGTGGTGGAAAGGTGATAAGGGTATAAGGGTCATTTCACACATGAAGGGTATTTTGGTAATTTCACTATATATTTTGAATATTTCTTAGAGGTCCTTGAAAATATTTTATTTACAAAATGGCCCATTTTATATTTTTATTTTAGTCCTTAAAGTTTTGTAAAATTATATTTTTTACCCCAAAACTTATTATTTGCCCTAAGATATGTCATAAGACTTCGATTTGATCCAATTTACAGTTGATTCTTCGTAATTAAAAATGGGGTTTGTTATATTGATAGCCAATAATACCACATATCTAATAATACAACATTTATAAGATAATAAGTAACACAAGAGTGTAAAAACAAACTATATATAAAAGTGGGGTCATTACAGTTTATGCCTAAGTTTTAACCTTCTGTAAATTTTTGTTGCATACTCAAACCGAAAGCCACGTGACTACACGATCGATTACTACGAGTCACATTGGTCCCGTGCTAGTTGTGAGTATCTATTACGGGACCATGTTATGGTTGTTTTACGTTTTCAACCCTTTAGCGACGTGTTTTTATGCATACGTCTTACCTTTGGCAAATTTACGTCGTATAATCAAACCGGGAGTCCCGCGACCATGCGCCACTTTGTACGGGTTACATTGGTCCCGTATGAGGTTTTTGTACCTCTTACGGGACCGTGTTGTGGTCGTTTTACATTTTCACACTTTGATGGCATGTTATTATGCTTAAGTCAACTTTTGGAAAATTTCTATCGTATAATCAACTGGGAGCTCCGTGACTACGTGGTTCATTCCTACGAGTTACATTGGTCCCGTACAAGGTGTTCATGTCTGTTACCGAACCGTGTTTTAGCTGTTTTGCATTTTCACCGATTGACGGCATGTTTTTATGCCCAGGTATAACATTTTGCAAATTTATATCGCACAGTTAAATCGGGAGCCCCTTGACTACGTGGTTGGTTCCTACTAGTTAAATTGGTCCCGTGCGAGGCTTTCGTGCGTCTTACGGGACAATTTTATGCTCGTTTTACATTTTCACCCATTGATGGCATGTGCCTATGCCTAAGTTTAACTTTTTGTAAATTTACATTGTATACTCAAAATGAAAGTCCCTTGACTACACGGTCGATTTCTACGAGTTACATTGGTCCCCATCTAGTTGTGAGTATCTCTTACGGGACCATATTGTGGTTGTTTTATATTTTCACCCTTTAGTGGCGTGTTTTTATGCGCAAGTCTTTCCTTTGGCTAATTTACGTCAAATTGGGAGTCCTGTGGCCATGCGACCATTTTCTATGGGTTACATTGGTCTCGTGCGAGGTTTTGTGGTCATTTTAGATTTTCACACTTTGATGCAATATTTTTATGCTTTAATCAAATTTTAGAAAATTTATTTCGTATAATTTAATCGGAAGCTCCGTGACTACGCGGTTCATTGCTACGAGTTACATTGATCCCGTGCGAGGTGTTCTTTCCTCTTACGGGATCGTGTTGTGACTGTTTTGCGTTTTTATGGATGGACCACATGTTTTTAAGCCTAAGTCTACCATTTTGAAAATTTACGTTGTACACTCAAATTGGGATCCCCGTGGATACATTGATGGTTCCTACGAGTTACATTGGTCCCGTGCGAGCTTTTCATGCCTCTTACGGGACAATTTTATGCTTGTTTTTTGTTTTCTCCCATTGACGATATGTATTTAGGCCTAAGTTTAATTTTTTGCAAATTTACGTTGTATACTCAAACCAAAAGTCCCATGACTACACGGTCGATTCCTACGAGTTACATTGGTCCCGTGCTAGTTGTGAGTATCTCTTACGGGACCATATTATGGTTCTTTTACGTTTTCACCCTTTAGCTGTGTATTTTTATGCGCAAGTCGTAACTTTCTCAAATTTAAGTCGTATAATCAAACCAGGAGTCCCGTGGTCATTCAACCACTTCCTACGAGTTACATTGGTGCCGTGCGAGGTTTTCATGCCTCTTACGGGACCGTTTTGTGGTCATTTTATAAATTTTCACACTTTGATGGCATATTTTTATGCTTAAGTCAACTTTTGAAAAAATTTCATCCTATAATCTCGAAATATTTCAAGTTAATATTATCTCGAAATATTTCAAGTTAATAGATTGTTGATTTAATATTATCTCATGCCTCTTACGGGACAATTTTATGCTCGTTTTACATTTTCACCCATTGACGGCATGTGTCTATGCCTAAGTTTAACTTTTTATAAATTTACGTTGTATACTCAAAACGAAAGTCCCGTGACTACACGGTTGATTCCTACGAGTTACATTGGTCCCGAGCTAGTTGTGAGTATCTGTTACGGTACTATATTGTGGTTGTTTTATGTTTTCACCCTTTAGCGGCGTGTTTTTATGCGCAAGTCTTACCTTTGGCAAATTTACGTCAAACTGGGAGTTCTGTGGCCATGCGACCATTTTCTACGAGTTACATTGGTCTCGTGCGAGGTTTTGTGGTCATTTTATATTTTCACACTTTGATGCAATATTTTTATGCTTAAGTCAAATTTTGGAAAATTTATGTCATATAATTTAATCGGGAGCTCCGTGAGTATGCGATTCATTGCTACGAATTACATTGATCCCGTGCGAGGTGTTCTTTTCTCTTCGGGATCGTCTTGTGGCTGTTTTTCATTTTCGTGGATGGACCACATGTTTTTATGCTTAAGTCTAACATTTTACAAATTTACGTCGTACACTCAAATCGGGAGCCCCGTGGCTACATGGATGGTTCCTACGAGTTACATTGGTCCCGTGCGAGGTTGTCGTGCCTCTTAAGGGACAATTTTATGCCTATTTTAAATTTTCACCCATTTACGGCATGTGTATATGCCTAAGATTAACTTTTTGCATATTTACGTTGTATACTCAAACCGAAAGTCTCATGACTACACGGTCGATTCCTACGAGTTACAATTGTCCCGTGCTAGTTGTGAGTATCTCTTACGGGACCATATTGTGGTTCTTTTACGTTTCACCCTTTAGCGGCATATTTTTATGTGCAAGTCTTACTTTTGGAAAATTTACGTCTTATAATCAAATCGGTAGTCCCATGGCCATGCGACCATTTTCTACGAGTTATATTGATCCCCTGCGAGGTTTTCGTGCCTCTTACGGGACGGTTTTGTGGTCTTTTTACATTTTCACCCATTGATGGCATATTTTTATTCTTAAGTCTAACTTTTGGAAAATTTACGTCGTATAATCAAATCGGGAGCTCTGGGACTACGTGGTTCATTCCTACGAGATACATCGGTCCTGTATGAGGTGTTCGTGCCTCTTACGGGACCGTGTTGTGGCTAGTTTGCATTTTCACCGATTGACGACAAGTTTTTATGAATAAGTCCAACTTTTTGTAAATTTATATTGTATATTTCTATCAGAATTCCCATGACTATGTGGTCAGTTCCTACGAGTTACATTGGTCCCCTTCAAGGTTTTCGTGGCTCTTACGGGATAATTTTATGCTTGTTTTACGATTTTACCCATTAACGGCATGTGTTTATGACTAAGTTTAACTTTTTGCAAAGTTACATTGTATACTCAAATCGAAAGTCCCGTGACTACACGGTTGATTCCTACGAGTTACATTGGTCCCGTGCTAGTAGTGAGTATCTCTTACGGGACCATGTTGCGGTTGTTTTAGATTTTCACCCTTTAGTAGGGTGTTTTTATCTGCAAGTCTTACCTTTCGCAAATTTACATCAAACTGGGAGTTCTGTGGCTATGCGACCATTTCCTACGAGTTACATTGGTCCCGTGCGTGGTTTTCATGCCTCTTACGGGACCGTTTTGTGGTCGTTTAATATTTTCCCACTTTGATGGCATATTTTTATGCATAAGTCAACTTTTAGAAAATTTATGTCGTATAACCAAATCGGGAGCTCCGTGACTACACGGTTCATTCCTTCGAGTTACATTGGTCCCGTGTGAGGTGTTTGTGCCTCTTACGAGACCGTATTGTGGTTGTTTTGCATTTTCAGCGATTGAAGACATATTTTTATGGCTAAGCCTAACATTTTCCAAACTTACGTCGTACACTCAAATTGGGAGCCCCGTGACTACGTGGTTGGTTTCTACGAGTTACATTGGTCCCGCGCGAGGTATTTGTGCCTCTTACGGGAAAATTTTATGCTTGTTTTACGTTTTCACCCATTGACAGCATGTGTTTACGCCTAAGTTTAACTTTTTGCAAATTTACGTTGTATATTCAAACCGAAAATCCCGTGACTACACGGTCGATTCGTACGAGTTACATTGGTCCCGTGCTAGTTGTGAGTATCTCTTACGAGAGCATATTGTGGTTGTTTTACGTTTTCACCCTTTAGCAGGGTGTTTTTATGCGCAAGTCTTACCTTTGGCAAATTTACATCGTATAATCAAACGGGGAGACCCGTGGCCATGGGACCACTTCCTACGAGTTACATTGGTCCCGTGTGAGGTGTTTGTGCCTTTTACAGGACCATTTCGTGTACGTTTTACATTTTCACACTTTGGTGGCATATTTTTATGCCTAAGACTAACATTTTGCAAATTTACGTCATACACTCAAATCGGGAGCCCCATGACTAAGTGGTTGGTTTCTATGAGTTACATTGGTCTCGTGCGAGGTTTTCGTGCCTCTTACGGGACAATTTTATGCTTCTTTTACATTTTCACCCGTTGACGGCATGTGTTTATGCCTAAGTTTAACTTTTTGCAAATTTATTTCGTATACTCAAATCGAAAGTTCCGTGACTTCACGGTCGTTTCCTACGAGTTATATTGGTCCCGTGCTAGTTGTGATTATCTCTTACGGGACCATATTGTTCTTGTTTTACGTTTTAACCCTTTAGCTGCGTGTTTTTATGCACAAGCCTTACCTTTGGAAAACTTACATCCTATAATCAAACCGGGAGTCCCGTGTCCATGCGAACATTTCCTACGAGTTATATTGGTCCCATGCGAGGTTTTCGTGCCTCTAACGGGACCATTTTGTAGTTGTTTTACATTTTCACCCTTTGATGGGATATTTTAATGCGTAAATCTAACTTTTGGAAAATTTACATTGTATAATCAAATCGAGAGGTTCGTGAGTACGCGATTCATTTCTACGAGTTACATTGGTCCCGTGCGAGGTGTTCGTGCCTCTTACGAGATCGTGTTGTGGATGTTTTGAATTTTCACCGATTGACGACATGTTTTTATGCCTAAGTCTAACATATTATAAATTTACATTGTACACTCAAATCGGTAGCCCCGTGACTATGTGGTCGGATCCTACTAGTTACAATGGTCCCGTTCAAGGTTTTCGTGCCTCTTACGGGACAATTTTATGGTTATTTTAGGTTTTCACCCATTGACGACATGTGTTTATGCCTATGTTTAACTTTTTGCAAATTTACGTTGTATACTCAAATCTGAAGTCCCGTGACTACACGGTCGATTCCTACGGGTTACATTGGTCCCGTGCTAGTTATGAGTATCCCTTACGGGACCATATTGTTGTTGGTTTATGTTTTCACCCTTTAGCGGTGTGTTTTTATGCCTAAGTCTAACATTTTGCAACTTTACGTTGTATATTCAAACCCGAATTCCCGTGACTACGTGGTTGATTCCTACGAGTTACATTGGTCCCGTTCAAGCTTTTCTTGCCTCTTATTGGATAATTTTATGCTTGTTTTACGTTTTCACCCATTGACGGCAAGTATTTATGCCTAAGTTTTACTTTTTGCAAATTTACATTATATACTCAAATCGGAACTCCCGTGACTACACGGTCGATTCGTACGAGTTACATTGGTCCCGTGCTAGTTGTGAGTATCTCTTACGGGACCATATTGTGGTTGTTTTACATTTTCACCCTTTAGCAACGTGTTTTTATGATCAAGTATTACCTTTGGCAAATTTACAACGTATAATCAAACCGGGAGTCCTGTGGCCATGCGACCATTTCCTACGAGTTACATTGGTCCCGTGCTAGATTTTCGTGCCTCTTATGGGACCGTTTCGGGGTCGTTTTATATTTTCACCCTTTGATGACATATTTTTATGCTTAAGTCTAACTTTTGCAAAATTTACGTCGTATAATCAAACTTGGAGCTCCGTGACTACGCGATTCATTCCTACGAGTTACATGGGTCCCGTGCTAGGTGTTCGTGCCTCTTACGGGACCGTGTTGTGGCTGTTATACATTTTCACCGATTGATGGCATGTATTTATGCCTAAGCCTAATGTTTTGCAAATTTATATTGTATGTTCAAACTCGAATTCCCGTGACTATGTGGTTGGTTTGTACGAGTTACATTAGTCCTGTTCAAGGTTTTCATGCCTCTTACGGGACAATTTTATGCCTGTTTTACCTTTTTTTCCCATTGATGGCATGTGTTTATGACAAAGTTTAACTTTTTTCAAATTTACATTGTGTACTCAAATCGGAAGTCCCTTGACTACAGGGTCGATTCCTATGAGTTACATTGGTCCCGTGCTAGTTATGAGTATCTATTACGGGACCATGTTGTGGTTGTTTTACGTTTTCACCCTTTAGCGGCGTGTTTTTATGCGCAAGTCTTACATTTGGAAAATTTGTATAATCAAATCGGGAGTCCCGTGGCCATTCGACCACTTCTTACGAGTTATATTGATCCCGTGCGAGATTTTTATGCCTCTTACGGGATCGTTTTGTGGTCGTTTTTCCAATTTTCACACTTTGATGGCCTATTTTTATGCTTAAGTCAACTTTTGAAAAATTTACATCGTATAATCAAATCGGGAGGTTCGTGACTACGCGGTTCATTTCAACGAGTTACATTGGTCTCGGGCAAGGTGTTCGTGCCTCTTACGGGATCGTGTTGTGGATGTTTTGAATTTTCACCGATTGACAACATGTTTTTATGCCCAAGTCTAACATTTAACAAATTTACTTTGTACACTCAACTCGGGAGCCCCGTGATTACGTGGTTAGTTTCTATGAGTTACATTGGTCCCGTGCGAGGTTTTCGTGCCTCTTATTGGATAATTTTTTTCTTTTGTTACATTTACACCCATTGACGGCATGTATTTATGCCTAAGTTTAACTTTTTATAAATTTACGTTGTATACTCAAATCGGAAGTCCCGTGACTACACGGTCGATTCCTACGAGTTACATTTGTCCGTGCTAGTTGTGAGTATCCCTTACGGGACCATATTGTTGTTGTTTTACATTTTTACCCTTTAGCGACGTATTTTTATGCGCAAGTCTTACCTTTCTCAAATTTAAGTCGTAGAATCAAACCGGGAGTCCCGTGGCCATTCGACCACTTCCTACGAGTTACATTGGTGCCGTGCGAGGTTTTCATGCCTATTACGGGACCGTTTTGTGGTAGTTTTATAAATTTTCACACTTTGATGGCATATTTTTATGCTTAAGTCAACTTTTGAAAAAATTTCATCGTATAATCAAATCGGGAGGTTCGTGAGTATGCGGTTCATTTCTACAAGTTATATTGGTCCCGTGCGAGGTGTTCGTGCCTCTTACGGGATCGTGTTGTGGATGTTTTGAATTTTCACCGATTCACGACATGTTTTTATTCCTAATTCTAACACTTTACAAATTTACATTGTACACTCAAATCGGGAGCCCCGTGACTACGTGGTCGGATCCTACGAGTTACATTAGTCCCGTTCAAGATTTTTGTGCCTCTTACGGGATAATTTTATGGTTGTTTTACGTTTTCACCCATTGATAAAATGTGTTTATGCCTAAGTTTAACTTTTTGCAAATTTACATTGTATACTCAAATCAGAAGTCTCCTGACTACACGGTCGATTCCTACGAGTTACATTGGTCTCGTGCTAGTTGTGGATATCCCTTACGGGACCATATTGTTGTTGTTTTACGTTTTCACCCTTTAGCGGCGTGTTTTTATGCGGAAGTCTTACCTTTATCAAATTTATGTCGTACAATCAAACCGAGAGTCCCGTAGCCATGCAACCATTTCCTACGAGTTACATTGGTCTCGTGCGAGGTTTTCGTGCCTCTTATTGGACCATTTTGTGGTTGTTTTACATTCTCACACTTTGATGGGATATTTTTATGCTTAAGTCAACTTTTCAAAAATTTACCTCGTATAGTCAAATCGGGAGCTCCGTGACTACGCGGTTCATTCCTACGAGTTACATTGGTCCCGTGCGAGGTGTTCGTGCCTCTTACGGGATCGTGTTGTGGTTGTTTTCCGTTCTCACCGATCGACGACATGTTTTTATGCCTAAGTGTAACATTTTGCAAATTTACGTCGTACACTCAAATCGGGAGCCTCATGACTGGGTGGTTTGTTTCTACGAGTTACTTTGATCCCGTGCGAGGTTTTCGTGCCTCTTACGGGACAATTTTATGCTTGTTTTACATTTTCGCCCATTGACGGCATATGTTTATGCCTAAGTTTTACTTTTTACAAATTGACATTGTATACTCAAACGAAAAGTCCCGTGACTACACGATCGATTCCTATAAGTTACATTGGTCCCGTGCTAATTGTGAGTATCTCTTACTGGACCATGTTGTGGTTGTTTTATGTTTTCACCCTGCAGCGATGTGTTTTTATGCACAAGTCTTACCTTTGGCAAATTTACGTCGTATAATCAAACTGGGAGTCCCGTGGACATGCGACCATTTTCTTACGAGTTACATTGGTCCCGTGCGAGGTGTTCTTGCCTCTTACGAGACCATTTTGTGGTCGTTTTATATTTTCACTCTTTGATGGCATATTTTTTGCTTAAGTCTAACTTTTGGAAAATTTATGTCGTTTAATCAAATCGGGAGCTCCGTGACTACGCAGTTCATTCCTACGAGTTACATTGGTCCCGTGAGAGGTGTTAATGCCTCTTCCGGGACCGTGTAGTGGCTATTTTGCATTTTCACTGATTGACGACATGTTTTTATTCCTAAGTTTAACATTTGGCAAATTTATGTCATACACTCAAAACAAGAGCCCCGTGACTACGTGGTTGGTTCTTACGAGTTACATTGGTGCCGTGCGAGGATTTTGTGCCTCTTACAGGACCGTTTTGTAGTCGTTTTACATTTTCACCCTTTGATGGCATATTTTATGCTTAAGTCAACGTTTTGAAAATTTACGTCGTATAGTCAAATCGGTAGCTCCGTGACTTCGCGGTCCATTCCTACTAGTTACATTGGTCCCGTGCGAGGTGTTCATGCCTCTTACGGGACCGTGTTGTAGCTGTTTTACATTTTCACCAATTGACGGCATATTTTTACTTGGCCCAATTCACTTAATTTTATGAGTAATATCATCACCAATTAAGGTTTATATTGGGTTGGGTGATAAGCACCCAAAAGTGTATATTTTATTCCCCGAAAAGATGCATTTTAGTCACTCGTTTTCATTAAAATTGGCCTTATATTCGTATTTATATATATTGCCGGTCAATCAGCAGTCGCAGCGTTAAATAGTGCTAAATCCAGTCAATTGCGACTAAGAAGCGGTCAAAAGCGTGCATCGAAGTGAAGTGAGAAGTCCATTCTGATCTTGCCCCGATGTGATCCGATGCCCCGAAATAGTCCCGTAACCCTAACCTGAGCCTACACCAAGCTCTGACCATTCCCCAAGCCCGATGTGTGTTGAGTTTGTACCCTTATTATTTTTCTAGATTTTTGTTTTGAATCGTTTTACTTTTAGGGTTTATTTTTTATTTATTTAGGATTTTTAGGTTTTATTTACTATTTTTATATTTTATTAGTATATTTTTATTTTATCTTTATTTTTATTAGTTATTAGTTTTATTTTTATCAGGACTAGATTTTTTAGGATTTCATTTATTAGTTTTATTTTATTTTACATTTTTTTTAGAATTTTAGTTTTTAGTTTAATAGAATTTTATTTTTTTAATTTTTATTTTCTTTTTATTTTCATTTTTTTATTGAGTCTTAATTTTATTAGAATAGAAATTTAATTTTTAGATTTTTAGTTTTAATAGTTTTATTTTTATTAATTAGTTTTATTTATTTTAGGGGTACAAATTAAACGCACACACACATAACCCATAACTTAAACACTTATCCTAAACCCAACTAAACTATCCTACACCCTAAGCGTCACCCATCTTCCCATACACCCACACACACACTAACTCCTACCCCACTCATCTTCAACCTCAAACAATCTCTTCTCTCTCCTCCATTCCCAAAACAAACCATAATCTCTCACATCCCTCCATTAATAACTCATAACAAACTCACCCACACCAAAACCCATTATTCCACCTACCAACTCGACCACCTGCCACGGCTTGAAATCACCGATCCGGCCAGCCCCTTTTTTTGATGACCCGAGACCCGCCGCCCAACTCGCCAAGAACCAACCCTCCTATCAAACCCTTAGTCCACCCCCTCGCCGAACCTACTGAACCAAACCGCCGATGCCGGCGAACACAACCCTACTCCGGTCCATGAACTCGAGACCCAGATCAAAACTCACCTATACCCGCCACCGAAAAGCTCGACCCCCTCGCCGGACCTGCTGACCCAAGACTGAAACCCGGAACCAACATGCCCCGGCCCACTAAGCGAAAAAAATCCGACCCCTTCAACCCGGTTCACCAATAACCCTCGAACCTCCATCCAACTCAAAACCATAGCCTTCCTAAAAACCAACCAAAATTGTCTCCTACAAAATAGGAGCTTCCAAATCAATCCCAAGCCAAAACTAAATCCCAACAAAATCTCCACATCCAAATTACAACATCGTGGGTTATAAAACAAGGGCATCTGCTCACTTTTAGAAAAGGGGACTCTCATCAGATAAAAGAAAGAGAGACACAGAGAGAGAGAGAGAGAGACATTGTATAATATGCACATAGCAGGTACATAAAAAAATTTCAAAAAAATACAAAAAAATTAGTTTAGCTTTTGAATAAATTTTAGGTTTAGTTTCTACTTTTCTTTTTGTAATCAAGTGCTGAAAATTGTGAAGAAGTTGAACGCGTGTCAAGGCGCATTTCAAGACAAATTTGTGGAAAAAACTGCGTATTTTATTTCTACATTCTCTTTTTAATCTATTTCCTTCTTGACATATTATTTATTGTTGTTTATGCACACGTGAGAATGTTTGGCTAAACACCCCGTTCAAGGGATGGGATGCACTGCGAATGATGTTAGTTTAATTAATCAATTTCATTAATATTATAATTCTAGGAAAATTATTATTTTAACTGTCACCAATTAATTTATGGAACGAGAGTTAGTAAATTAATTGAACGAATTAATGTTTGAATTTAGGAATCGAACTAGAGATAGGTTTTTCTGATATTTGAATATTAATTCGGTATTGAAATTTGATGATTGCTATTGTTTTCGTTAAATTCACCCTAGCGGGTAATTTTCTGAAAATAGTATAAGTCCTAATTTTTCATAGTATGACATTTTTAAATTAATTTTCTTAAAAAGATTCTATTAAATTTATAATTTTAACGAGTGTTAGATTATTGATTTAATATTATCTCGACATATTTCAAGTTAATAAATTGAAAAATTAAAATAATTGAAAATGCAATGTAATCCCATCTCTTGACTTTCTCACATATTTCACACTCGGTTGCACATTTTTTTCATTATTTAGTCATTTTATAATTTTTAGCATTTATTAGTAAATTTTTCCCTTGAAATTGTTTTAAAAATTAAAAAAATATATTTTCATAAAAAAATTGGAATTGCACGTTTTCACATTAATTGTTTCACCTTGAAAGTTGGATTGATACAAGGAAATTTTGAGAGTGGATTTTGCACAACAACGATACATACGCAAAAAGATATTTATCAAATGGCGTCGTTGCCGCTTTCTTGTCGTGGAGACATGATTGAAGACTTGTAAATTTTTTTTAGTGTAGTTCTTCCTCCTCCCTCCTCATTAGACTGGTTGTATAGGATTTTTGAAGCTGTGTATTTATTTGGGTGCATTTTGACACCCATTTTTTTGTAATAATTATTCATAAAAAAAAATAGCGAAAAGGGAAACCGGATAAAGTAGGGGGAGGGCGTCCAACGGTGAGGATTTTAAAGCCTCTCTACTTTGGGTCGGTAGGACTCCCAGGGATAACTGAGATAAGCGAGCTTTCCCCCGGTCGACTCAACTCGGTCTTCACCCCACGTGTGTAAAAACCGTTGGAGGTACATTTCTTTATCCCTCGCGAATCTCCTGCCAGCGAGTTCATTTTTTGTGTGATTAATTACTCCCGTGTGCTTTTAATATCTGCATCGCACTTAAATTGAATGGTTTGATGAATTAACTTACACAAGTTCGCGCACACTCTTCAATCTCAAACTGAACCACTTCAAAGTCTTGAACAACGATTATATGATTTTGAGTGTGGGAACGAGACGGATTTCACCCTAAGTAAACCCATTATTGACCCCGCGTGGGATGATGATGTGTCGTCTTGTGCCACTGATTTTGAGTGTGACCCACCCTATCCTCCTGAGAATCTTGAAGTTGAGACCACCCCATGGTCCGGGACCCAATTTGACAATTGTGTTGACGTATCCATTGATTGTGAGATTGATCCCAGACCACCCTATCCCCTCGAACCCACTATTGAGGTTTGCCTTTCCCCTTCCACAACTTCCATACTTATGCTTGAGTCTACACCTTTTGACCCTTTTATGTGTGTTCCCGAGGAACCCATTATTTCTAGGTTAGCTCCTGCTTCGAGTGCTCACCATTTCACCGAGATAGAATCCGAGATAGTTCCTACCTATCTGGATATGAATCCTGTTCCACCATGCTTAGCTCATCTTGAGCCCATTAATTATAGTGATTCCTCTATCTTAGATCTTGGTGCCTCGTCTTACCCACCCACCACATTCACTGACGATATTCTTGTGGAGAAGACGACCACTCCATCTTTAGCTACCACACTTCCTCATGTGAGTGCCCTTGAGGCTCACTTCGTGCCTCATGAGGAGTGTTTGTCTCCTACTCGTGAGTTAGATCATCTTTCCCCACCCACTGTCCCTTCCACCCCACCACTTGGTTTGGACCTTGTTATTGCACCTCACCTGTTCCCATCTATGTATTTAGGTCCTCATCTACACCCACCCTCCGCCCTAGTACTCCACGATCCCATTTTTGCACTTTTCCTCGACCCCACTATCCATGTGAGTATTCATGCTACTCTCCTCATCCGTGACACTGAGCGTGTTACTCTGTGCACACCACTTTCTTATGGTATTGAAATTTTCCATCTACCGCTCCCTGGTGTGTCACAGCATGACCATTATCATCGTCCATTTACCGAATGGTCATGCACTTTATATGAGGTTCGCCCCATCCTTATTGTTAAACCCTTTTGCCTCCCTTGCCAACTTGAGCACCATACTTATAGGGCCATTGTTGCCCTCACATTTACGCTCAATAAGGCCCGTGACTGGTGCCTGTTCACGCTCACCCTTACCCTTCGTCCATGTACCCTCCTACCCACCCACCCCTGGTCCACCGATGCTTTGAATCGAGTGATGCACTTTTCTATACAAGTGCATTGACTTCTTCTAGACTTTATCCAACAAGACTGACGCTTCAATCTTGTTTGGGGGTGATTCTCATCACTCAATTTTTTCTGCCACCCATGCTTTCCTAGTTCCTATCCTTAGGGTGAGACTGATTCGGTCTGACTGAAGAAGTTAAACTTAGCGCTACCGGGAGGCAACCCATTATTAATTGTTTCTGAGTATGAGTCTTATCCTGTTCGAGGGTGGTGTTTCACACCATCCAATGATTTTCACATGCTTTATAGACTTGTACGTATTTTTGTATCACATCTATTCTTCAGGTTTCATCTATCCTCCCGATTGTGGTACATTTTCACCAGTGGTTGTGACACCCCGCCTAATTAAATACCGGGCGATCACTCCTTTATTAAATTAAATCAAGGTGAACAGTTTGGTTCATTCTTAGCATCACTGTCGTAAAAAGAAACTTTCCAATTAACACCCTAAATAATTAAGCTAAGTGTCAAAACCAATTTTAAACATTAACTACCAAATTTTATTTAAAGAAAAGATTTATTTAATTTATTAACAAAGCTCAATGAATAAGATATACACCACAATAAACTGGAACGAAAGAATCCAATATATAAAACATTCATCAACGAATGTCAACATGCGAGAAAAATAAAGTAGTACATCCGTTCTGAACAAAATCCCATAATAACGAACTAGGAAAAATAACTGAAATAACAATGCCCCAACATAAAGAAATAATGGAAAGGGCTACACATGCCCATCTGAATGAAAATGCTAGGAGTGGATCTGAATGAACGAAGTCGTCTAATCAAAAGACCTGCAACTCCCACCTAAGCTGCAGCGCGTTCCTTCCAAAAGATCCTAAGCAAGACGTCCCTGTGGCTGGGCACCTGAAATACATACATATACATATATACAAAGGGGAGAGGGAAAGATAAAACGGGTCAGGGCCCGAAAGTGTGTATGATTTAAAATTAGTTTAGCAAGTATTTAAATTGATACAGGCCAATGCAATAACATATTAGTTCGACACTCTCTTGAGAAATTCTCACCTCTCTTCTAGTGCGCACGCCTATCGTACTAACCTTCCCCAAATAGTTTAACTTAACATATTATCCTACTAACCTTCCCAATAATTTAATTTATCTTAACTTACTCATAAGTTTTAAAAACCGAACAATGTCAACGTGTGAAAAGGGTACTTTCAAGGTGTAGCACAACTCTCGTTTTAGCTTCATTAATTTATAAAGTTTCCCAGTGTCATATTATACTCTCATAAAACAAGTATTTCTAATCTGATTCATCAAACATGACTTACTTACCAAATCACAGTAGGTAGTTCCAAGTTCCAGAACTTCATATATATTAAATACTCGTGTAATATATATATTCTAATGGCACCCCACATAAAAATTATGGTGCGGGCATACTCTGCTATCCAATCCCCGTATCAATCGTACTAAGGGAAATACAAGTTCGGAATCACTCTCGAACTGTATCAATACAACCACAAACAATATTGAGGCGAAGTATAGTTTCCAAGTCCAAGAGGTCAGCACATACCCTCGCGTCTCTTAGGACCGTGACTACCGATTCGATAGCCTGTACCTAGGATTCCTATCTTCTAGGGTACGAATCAATATCCCCCGTAGCAACACAGGATAAGACCGTCCCAGCGCGGTAACCTCAGGGATAGCAAGTAGCGCGGGTACGTTTTTCACATGTATATAATATATGCACACACAATCATATAAATATACTACTTTCATCATATTAATATAGGTCACTCTCGTTACCCATAATTACAACATTTATCCTTAATTTCACATTATTAGTATTACGCATAAGGTTTCGTCTCTAACCTTAACTCGAAGGGTTTTCTCACTAGTTATGGAACACTCATGGGTTCTATCCATCCAAGTAACAAATTCAGTAGGTAGACATCTATTCACTATTGTAGGTATTCGTCGTAATCCCTCACTTGAAATACGTAGTTCGTCATTCCTTAATTAATTATCCCAAAAACACAATAATCATTTCATAATAAAGTTCTCAACACTTAATCATATGTCCTACTGGTCTCTCCTATATCCCAAAACATTTTATTTAATATGCCCAAGGATTATTCCACGATAAATTAATTCAACTAATGAAACATGGGGAAATAAGAAGCTGCCAGGAAGGGTCGATCGATCGACGGCTGGGGTTCGATCGATCGACGCTCTAGGGTCGATCGATCGATCAAACAGGTCTGCGAAAATTTCTGCAGAATTGCAGTTGCGGGTTTCACCAAAATTCTTCATTCAAATTCATATTTTCCAACCCTAATCGTCCCAAAACTTATACCACAAACATAATAACATATTACCAGATGTTTCTAACGTTAAGCATGCGTATAACCATTATTAAACATGATTAAACAACCTAAAATCTCATCTAATCATCAAGAACCCTAAGTTTTCTTAACTTCTATTCTAATCAGTTTTTCTCCAGAATTTCCTTCTACATAATCATCAAAATTCGTGGGTTAATCATCTACATCATATAAGACTTCCAGAATATGGTTTTAATCTTTTCTACATGCAAATTCCTATCATAAAGTGGGGTTTTCTTCCATAGATTATACTCCTAATCATTCCTAACTAATATGAATATTGCACCAACGAAAATACGCAAGTTAAACACTTGCCTGGGATTTCAGAGGTCTACTTTCCTGCTGATATTGGTGTGGTTGCGTTCTCCTCCTCGCGATCTACGCGTTGGTGGTGATGGCGGTGAAATCGGTGGTGTTTTGGGCCTTGAATCACCTTGAAAGGTCTCTCCTCTCTTCTCTAATGGCCGTTCTAGGATTTTGTAGGTTCTAACCCTAAAAGGATAACTTAACCAGTTGATAAAGGCTGCTAAAATTCGTGGGTTTACTTACCCTATTTTGTAAAATGACCAAAATGCCCTCCCGGGTCACTAATTAAGCCTAAAAACACCCCGAGACTCAAACTAAACCCCCGGGTACACTTTTCTGACTATCTCGACCCTTCCGGACGCGTTGGCGCACTCAAAATGACCATACGAACAACTTATAAAATATTCACTCTTATATATTAATAATTAGTCCTGACGCGACACGGGTGCGCCCCGACTAAAATTTCCAAAACTGCCATTTCATTCACTCGTGACATTTACTATAATCAATATCATATATTACTATGCTCATAAGTAATATTCAAAAATTTCATATAATTACTAACTCACGTCACGTCAATAATTATAACATAATTAATTTTCGGATTTTTATTAAATAATACACTCTCATTAAATTTAATAAATCCCCCAAATTAACATAGCATAAAAATACGGGGTATTACAGTGGTCAATTATGATAATATCTTTCCTCCCTTGTGCTTTCATTTTCATATATGGTTTTAAACATCAAGGACGAAGTTCTCTTTTGTTTGGGGTGGAAAATTTATCAAAATCGTACCTCTTTTGAAAATTTTCAGAAACAAGTGGTTTTAAAAATTTTGTGCAGTTAAATTTAAATTTGTATGATATGATTTGTCTATCATCCCTCTTTTAGAAATCTCTAAATACCCGTGTTCGAACCCAAAAATTATGCTTTTACCATTAAATTAATTAATACCTCTTAAAACGTACTTGCACCATGAATTCCTAAACTCGACAATTTTGCACTATCACGTTTACAATCAAAAGTTGAAGAGTAAACATATTCTCAAGAAAGCCTTAAAAGATCACTAGTGACGACTTAAACCCGTGAGATTTGAGCTTTTCACCTTTTTGAGGGTTTTTACGTATCTCCGAGTCACAAGTTGACTCAACTTTCTTTGGATACTGCACTTAGTCGTTGCATGGTCTCATTATTTTTTTCACATTTTGGCTTAATCACTGAGAATGACATTACTTTCGAGTTATAAGAAACATGTGTCTTATAGTTTGTGCCAAGCACTAAACCGATTTTTCCATACACTTACCATTTTTACCCTTCACTCCACCCATTATCACTTTCCATATTACCCTTATGCATATGTCCCAAATACCATCCATCACTACCGTAATTTTTGAGAAAAAGAATGTTTGAAATTATCAATGTAAATTGTCTTCATTTTTGTTATAAAAAAAATGCATCGCAATAAAAAAAATAGAAAAAAAAAAGAAGGAAAGAAAAAAAAAGAAAAGAAAGAAAAGAAAAAGGAAGATGCGATCATAAGTTCAAATGATGAAGACAATAGTCAGTCAAAGTGTGTCACAATAGTCAAAGTTGCCCAGATATTAACTCAAGAGGGGGGGTGAATTGAGTTAAGCAAACTTTTTGGGGTTAATTTAATATTTCAGAAAATATTTTTAATTTAAATCTTTTAATGTAAATATCAGAAGAAATAAATCTACAAAGATTAACACTAAAATTATCTAACAATTTTAACTAAATAAATTAGACAAGTTAAATCACAGAAATCAATATCAAATAAATCTTTAATTAATTTTCGTATTTTATAAAAATTAATTTTCTGGACAATATTAATTATTAAAAAAAAATAATTTCAGTCTTAAAAGATTTATTAATTTTGGTTAATTAATTAGCAAGTCTAATGCTTGATAATGAAATTAAATATTGACACAAGCAAATAAATAAACTTAAATGCAGAAAATAAATGACACCGTGATTTTAACGTGGTTCGGCCAAAAACCCGGCCTACGTCCACGCGCCAGAGCCGCTTCCGTCTCTTTGCGCTTCAATACCGTGATCCACTAAGGTAGGATCAAACCTCCAACGTACAATCGAGCAGCTAAACCTTGCTACTTGTACAACCGAAGCTAAAGTTCCAGCTTCAAACAGTTCCGAAAGTTGAGTACAAAATTTGGAAGTTGAAACTCTCAAAAGTTACAATGTAAGACTGAGTTTCTTCTGGTTTAAGACTTCACAAAGATCTGAATATTTGGCACTAGATTTTTCTTGAATTCTTTGCAGTAAAGTAGTAATTCTTGTGCTTGTTCTCTTCTTCAAGGACAGCTAAAATATCAAGCCAGAATGAACTGATATGTGGCTGTTTCAAACTTTATGTAGAGCAAAAAATCTTCTCTTATTGCTTTCTTTTCTTCTTTTTGATTTCTTTCTATTTTTCTCAGTATGTTCAACAACAGCAGCTGATCTTCAATATGTAGATGTCTAAAATAAGATGACCGTTGGAGAGGAGAGTAAGATACGCTCTTCTTGAAAAAATCTGTAGCTGAAGGAGCATTAAATGCTCAAGAATAGATGGGAAGATATCTTCCATATCTGTCTAAGAATTAAATGGTAGACTGATAGAGAGAGAGAAAGCTTTAGTGATAAATGAGATATAAAAGATAGATATTTAATAAAAGAAGGCTTCTCTTTTACCAAACGTCACAAGATACCAAAGTCCAGCATCTGATCGAACTGAACGGCTACAGTTCATAGAGTCTTAAGCCAACAAAAAAATTAACTCTGAATGAACAAAAAAATCTGTGAAAGATTATAACTCTGAAATATTCCATTTCCAAGACAAACTGTAGGTGCACGTGTCACACAATGAAGGAAACAAAAAGGGGCGTCCCATTTATCAGAGAAAAGCGTGATCTTTCAATATTTTATAGATGTAATAAATATATTTTCAACAAGTACACATTGATTCGTGAGTTTTGGATGAGTTAAAAAAATGTGGGACCAAGATATCAAATCTATATATATATATAAAGAAAATTTTCCATGTTCGCAGAATACATCCAAGAGAGAAAGATATTGAATAAACAATAAAAAAAAACTTATTATATTTAGTCAAGGCCTGCCGACGCAGACAACACAAGGTGATATCCCTAAATGGTCACAATCTCTACAAAGTAGGACAACTCAATAAGTGGATATAATGACATAAGTAGCAGGTATCTTATCATATATAAGTATGTATATATATATATATATATATATATATAAAAGTACAAAGGGGGTCACATCACAACAGCTCCGTGGCAAAGCTTTAAAAATCGGTAGTCCAAGAGAAGATATTTTCTTATAAAAAATATACAGCCTTATATAGAGGCCATATGCGTGGAGTTACTGATGGGACCAAAAAAAAATATAAAGTAAATGTTTTCTCAAGGCATCGACAGGCAGAAAGCAAAAAAAAATTATAACTGATATTGCATAAAGAAATATAACTGATTTCGGACAGATATATAAAAACAAAATCTGGACACATATTAATGAAGGGAAGGTCGGACTGAAAGAGATCCAAAAAAATATCGGAGCAGATAACGTGAACCACACCCTTAAGCTGTCAGCCTAAGATGAACCAAAGAAAAGAATTTCTGACGAGAGCACATGAGGAACCGTCCTTAGCAGGTATCAATTAAGGGTAATGAAATAAGGGAAGTACACGCATACAAGAGATCAAGTGCTTGGTACACGTATGCAGGGAGGTGTGAGCCTATGACAAAATCTGTAACAGATAATGAGTATCCCATAAGGCTATAAAAGAGATAACCTCCATAAATCACGCATGTACCCATATATATATATATATATATATATATATATATATATATATATATATATATATATATATATATATATATATATAATGTTGTACAAATCAAATGGCCCAAAAAAAAAAAAAATTTCAACTCATCTATTTAGAAAATAATTCCGAAAATTATTTTAGACCAGGACATTTATCTTTTCTTTTATTTTGTTAGACAAAGATACATCAGTTTTATAAAGCAACAAAAATTTCTTTTTCAGAAAGTTTTGGCCCAATTAATTAGTCACACCATATGAATTATGTAACAAGATGAATGCATTGTGTGTCTAATGTGTCAAGAGTAAAAAAAATGCAATATTCGTGAATACTTTTACTCAAATATATAACTTAAAAAGAATAAAGTTTGGAATCATCAAAATCAATATATTAAGTTAAACTAAATTGTATATTAATTAAACTAATTTAATTATGGATAAAATACATTTTTGTTAACAATCTCCCCCTTTTTGATGATGACAAACAACCAAGGAAATATATGAAAAAAAATATGAAGAAAAATTGCACTCTTCTCCCCCTGTTTGTCATAAACAAAAAGGAATAGGAATGGGCGATACAAAAGGTGAGATGCAAAAAAAAATAACTGCAGATTTTATTGATAGTAAAAGAAAATTACATTTTCAGATTATTTATCATATGACATACATCATTGGGATGTCCTTCAAGAAGGATTTCTTTCCCATTATCTTTGACCATAAGTTTGATAGTATTTCCGGTGTAGGAGTTGGTGGAGGAAGATTCAGATTTGGTAGAAGTGTTTGCTTGTGAGGGAGTAGCCATATGAGGTGGTAGGACAAAAGGCCAAGTAGGTGGACTTACCCAAGGAGCAAATGGAGGAGAGAGAGCTATGGCGTTAAGAGCTTCGGTGTAAGAAGAATATTTTTTGAATTTTGCATTACTTACACTTTTGGTTTGAAGCTCACACTCTCCCCAAGAGGTGTAGATCCCGGGTTGTTTTCCTACCCAAACAACATAAAAGGACTGCATGGTGTGTGTGAAGATAGAGTGAAAGGCAGTAACACACACATATAAATAGGAGTTGATGTTTTGTCTACTAGTTGGTACAGTATTTTGGAAAGATGTGAATACACTATTCATGACAATAATAAAAAATATTCAATTATAATTCTAGATTATTTAAACGAGCCATACCGAGTTCGCGACAAATAAAAGTAAAACGATCTTCGGGTAGTGGTTTTGTGAAAATATCGGCTAATTGAAGATCCGTAGAAATAAATTCTAGTCTAACATCACCCTTTTGTACATGATCGCGTAAAAAGTGATGTCTAATTTCAATATGTTTTGTTCTAGAATGTAGAATTGGATTTTTAGTTAGACAAATTGCACTCGTGTTGTCACAAAATATTGGAGTATTTTGAAATGATATTTTAAAGTCTTCTAATTGTTGTTTCATATATAAAGTTTGAGCACAACTACTACCGGCGGCAATATATTCTGCCTCAGCCGTGGAAAGAGCTACCGAATTTTGCTTTTTACTAAACCACGAAACTAGTGAGTGTCCTAGGAAGTGACAAGTACCACTAGTGCTCTTTTTATCAACTTTACAACCCGCAAAATCCGCATCGGAATAACTTATGAGTTCAAATGATGTAGTTTTAGGATACCATAATCCTAAGTCTTTAGTACCATTTAAATATCTAAAAATGCGTTTTACGGCACATAAATGAGATTCTTTAGGATTGGCCTGAAAACGAGCACATAAACATACACTAAACATAATGTCGGGTCTACTAGCGGTTAAATAGAGTAGACTACCAATCATGCCACGAAATAAAGTAGAATTAACAGATTTTTCTTTCTCATCTATATCTAACTTGATAGATGTGCTCATAGGTGTACCAAGTGTTTTAGAATTCTCTAAACCATATTTTACTAAAAGATCCTTGATATATTTGGATTGATTAATAAAAACACCATTTTTAGTTTGCTTAATTTGCAAGCCTAAAAAGAAATTTAACTCCCCCATCATACTCATTTCAAATTCTTTTTGCATAAATTCTGAAAAATCTTTACATAAATTTTCATTTGTGGATCCAAATATAATATCATCAACATAAATTTGTACAAGAAGCATATCATTGTTAAGAGATTTTATAAATAAAGTAGAATCCATTTTTCCTCTTACAAAATCATTTTCAAGCAAAAATCCACTCAATCTATCATACCAAGCCCTAGGGGCTTGTTTTAATCCATACAAGGCTTTATTTAGTTTATAAACATGATTTGGAAATATGTGATTTTCAAAATCGGGAGGTTGCTTAACATAAATATCTTCACTTATAAAGCCGTTTAAGAAAGCACTTTTGACATCCATTTGAAATAATTTAAAGTCCTTATAACAAGCATAAGCTAATAACATGCGAATGGCTTCTAATCTAGCTACGGGGGCATAAGTTTCATCATAATCAATACCTTCTTGTTGATTATAACCTTGTGCAACTAGTCTAGCTTTATTTCTTATGATCAATCCAACATCATCCTTTTTATTTCTAAAAACCCATTTAGTTCCAATAATAGATTTATCTTTAGGTGTGGGTACAAGTGACCAAACATTATTACGTTCAAATTGTAACAATTCTTCTTGCATAGCTAATAACCAATATTCATCTTTTTCAGCTTCATTTATATCTTTTGGTTCAATTTGTGACACAAAAGCTAAATTATTGCAAACATGCTGTAAGGAAGATCTAGTAAGAATACCACTAGAAGGTTCACCTAAAATATTTTCAAAAGGATGATTATTAACAAATTTCCAACTTTTAGGTAAATTAGAATCATTAACCTCTTTATCCTTATTAGGGGTCTTTTCGACATTAATGGAATCATTAACACTCGAATTAACATTTTCATTTAATTTTAATTCATTTACAGATTTATTTAGGACTAAAACATCATCATCATCATTGTTTTTATGGGCAAAAGAATTAGATTCATCAAAAGATACATGAATTGATTCTTGAACTATTAAAGTCCTTTTATTAAAAACTCTATATGCTTTACTATGAAGTGCATACCCAAGAAAAATACCTTCATCCGATTTAGCATCAAATTTACCCAAATTATCTTTATCATTTAAAATAAAACATTTATATCCAAAGACTTTGAAATAACTAACATTTGGTCTTTTATTTTTCAGAATCTCATATGGCGTTTTATCTAAACCTTTTCTAACAATAGTTCTATTTATTATATAGCAAGATGTGTTAACGGCTTCTGCCCAAAAATATTCGGGTAAATTATGTTCATTTAACATAGTTCTAGCCATTTCTTGTAATGATCTATTCTTTCTTTCTACTACTCCATTTCGTTGGGGTGTCCTAGGAGCAGAAAAATTATGTTCAAAACCATTTTCATCACAAAATAATTCGACATCTTTGTTATCAAATTCTCTTCCTCTATCACTTCTTATAAAGACAATATTGCAACCTTTTTCATTTTGAATTCTTCTACAAAACTTAGCAAAAATAGGGTGAGTATCATTTTTATGAGTAAGAAAGAAAACCCATGTAAAACGAGAAAAATCATCAACAATAACAAAAGCATAATATTTTCCACCTAAACTAGCAACTCTATTAGGTCCGAATAAATCTAAGTGTAATAATTCTAAAGGTCTACTAGTTGAAATATCCCTTTTCTTTTTAAAAGAAGTTTTGGTTTGTTTTCCAAATTGACATGCATTACAAATTTTATCTTTAATAAACTTAGTTTTGGGCAGCCCTCTAACTAGCTCATTTTTGGACAAAATATTAAGTTGTTCCATGTTGGAATGTCCTAACCTTCTATGACATAACCAACAAGTATTATTTAGGGCAGTTAAACACTTAACATTTTGTTGTGACAAATTATCAAAATCAAGAGTATAAACATTTTCATGTCTAGAAGCAACAAATAAAACACTATTATCCTTAGCATTTGTTATTAAACAAAAATCTTCTTTAAATGTAACATCATAACCTTTATCACATACTTGGCTAATACTAATTAAATTATGATTAAGACCATCAACTAAAAGAACATTTTCAATGCAAGGGGAAAGATCCATACCGACTTTACCTATGCCGATGATTTTGCCTTTGGAGTTGTCTCCGAATGTCACTAGCCCTCCATCTTTGGCAACCAAGCTTGAAAACTTGCTTTTGTCACCCGTCATGTGTCTTGAACATCCGCTATCTAAGAACCACTTTGATTTGTGTGAACCCACTCTAAAACAAACCTACAATGGACATTTAAATAATTTTTCTTTCGGTACCCAAAATGTGTTGGGTCCATAGGGGTTAGCAAAAATAGGAGTTTCTTTAGGAATCCATGCGACTTTAGTAGAAAATCTATATTTGCAAGAATCTGAAAAATGGGTGTGTCTTCCACAATATGTACATAAAGAGTTTCCCATATTTTTAGAATAATTTTCAAAACTTTTCTCATTTTCATTTTCATTATAACCAATTCCAGCCTTATCATACATCCATC
The DNA here is from genome assembly GCA_949130495.1 of Sambucus nigra. NCBI lineage: Eukaryota > Viridiplantae > Streptophyta > Magnoliopsida > Dipsacales > Adoxaceae > Sambucus > Sambucus nigra. Next base: position 289,358,885 of record OX422208.1, read on the forward strand.
TTTGACTTCCGAGTATCATATTTAAATTCTTCTTTCCATTCACAAACTTTTCAAGACATGAAGTTAAATCCTTTACTTCAAGTCTTAATTTTTCATTTTCAGAAATAAGATAATAACTTGGTGAATCATTAACTTTAAGATTTTTGATTTCTAATTTTAAAGACTTATTTTCAGATTTCATTATATCTATATTTTCAGAGAGAGAATCATATTTATGTGATAAAGAAGAATGCATCTTTTTAAGATTAATATATTTAGTTTTAAGTTCATCAAAGTTATAATAGAGTTCATCAAAAATATTTTGAAGTTCATCATGATCATTTGAAGTTTCATATTCACTATCAGAATTAAAATTAGATGATACCTCATCATCATTTGCCATAAGGCAAAGATTTGCAATTTCTTCATCACTTGAATCTTCATCATTGCTACTTTCATCAGAATCACTCCAAGTAGTAGCTTTCATGGCCTTTTTGTGTTTCTCATTTCTTTTCTCTTTTCTATCATTCTTTCCTTCTTTGGCTTTAGGACAGTTAGGTCTGATATGACCTAACTCTTTGCAGTTGTAACATCTTGGCTCAAACTTGGAGGAAGTCTTTCCATCATGTGCCTTCTTTGAAAAGAATTTCTTGAATTTTCCAGAATGACCCTTCTTTTTGGCAAGAAATTTTTTGAATTTTCTAGTGAGAAGTGCTATATCACCATCTTCATCATCATCAGCTTCTTCACTATCTTCCTCTTCCTCAATGGATTTGAAAGCAATGGTTTTGCTTACTTTAGGCTTCTCATCTTCAGCTAGTACTTTAAGTTCCATTTCATGAGTAATTAAGGATCCTAGCAATTCATCAAGAGAGATGGGTCTTTCTCGTATGGCTTCTTTAATTGCTAGCTTCTTGGTCATATAGGCAGATGGTAGTGACCTGAGTATCTTACTCACTAATTCAGAGTCAGTATAGGTTTTACCAAGAGATTTCAAACCATTAATAATATTTGTAAATCTTGTAAACATATCATAAATAGTCTCATCTGTTTTCATTTTAAAAAGTTCATAGTTATGAACAAGCATGCTTATCTTATCCTCTTTTACTTGACTAGTTCCTTCATAAGTAATTTCTAATCTATCCCAAATTTCTTTTGCATTTTCACAACAACATATTCTGTTATATTCATTAACATCAAGAGAACAATGTAAAATATTCATTGCTTTGGCATTAACTTGTATTTTCTGAATATCACCATCATTCCATTCATTTTAATTTTTAGGAACATTTTCATTATTAACAACTTTCATGGGAATATTAGGACCATTAATAATAACTCTCCAAACAGCATAATCATTTGATTGAACAAAATTTTTCATTCTATTTTTCCAATAGCTATAATTGTTTCCTGAAAATAGAGGAGGTCTGTTAATAGATTGTCCCTCACCAAGAGATGAAACACTAAAGTTTGCCATAAATCGTAAACTCTAAAGATGTTTAAAACAAAGATAATAAATTAGAGCGTGGCTCTGATACCAATTGTTGCCCAGATATTAACTCAAGAGGGGGGGTGAATTGAGTTAAGCAAACTTTTTGGGGTTAATTTAATATTTCAGAAAATATTTTTAATTTAAATCTTTTAATGTAAATATCAGAAGAAATAAATCTACAAAGATTAACACTAAAATTATCTAACAATTTTAACTAAATAAATTAGACAAGTTAAATCATAGAAATCAATATCAAATAAATCTTTAATTAATTTTCGTATTTTATAAAAATTAATTTTCTGGACAATATTAATTATTACAAAAAAAATAATTTCAGTCTTAAAAGATTTATTAATTTTGGTTAATTAATTAGCAAGTCTAATGCTTGATAATGAAATTAAATATTGACACAAGCAAATAAATAAACTTAAATGCAGAAAATAAATGACACCGTGATTTTAACGTGGTTCGGCCAAAAACCCGGCCTACGTCCACGCGCCAGAGCCGCTTCCGTCTCTTTGCGCTTCAATACCGTGATCCACTAAGGCAGGATCAAACCTCCAACGTACAATCGAGCAGCTAAACCTTGCTACTTGTATAACCGAAGCTAAAGTTCCAGCTTCAAACAGTTCAGAAAGTTGAGTAAAAAATTTGGAAGTTGAAACTCTCAAACGTTACAATGTAAGACTGAGTTTCTTCTGGTTTAAGACTTCACAAAGATCTGAATATTTGGCACTAGATTTTTCTTGAATTCTTTGCAGTAAAGTAGTAATTCTTGTGCTTGTTCTCTTCTTCAAGGACAGCTAAAATATCGAGCCAGAATGAACTGATATGTGGCTGTTTCAAACTTTATGTAGAGCAAAAAATCTTCTCTTATTGCTTTCTTTTCTTCTTTTTGATTTCTTTCTATTTTTCTCAGTATGTTCAACAACAGCAGCTGATCTTCAATATGTAGATGTCTAAAATAAGATGACCGTTGGAGAGGAGAGTAAGATACGCTCTTCTTGAAAAAATCTGTAGCTGAAGGAGCATTAAATGCTCAAGAATAGATGGGAAGATATCTTCCATATCTGTCTAAGAATTAAATGGTAGACTGATAGAGAGAGAGAAAGCTTTAGTGATAAATGAGATATAAAAGATAGATATTTAATAAAAGAAGGCTTCTCTTTTACCAAACGTCACAAGATACCAAAGTCCAGCATCTGATCGAACTGAACTGCTACAGTTCATAGAGTCTTAAGCCAACAAAAAAATTAACTCTGAATGAACAAAAAAATCTGTGAAAGATTATAACTCTGAAATATTCCATTTCCAAGACAAACTGTAGGTGCACGTGTCACACAATGAAGGAAACAAAAAGGGGCGTCCCATTTATCAGAGAAAAGCGTGATCTTTCAATATTTTATAGATGTAATAAATATATTTTCAACAAGTACACATTGATTCGTGAGTTTTGGATGAGTTAAAAAAATGTGGGACCAAGATATCAAATCTATATATATATATAAAGAAAATTTTCCATGTTCGCAGAATACATCCAAGAGAGAAAGAGATTGAATAAACAATAAAAAAAAACTTATTATATTTAGTCAAAGCCTGCCGACGCAGACAACACAAGGTGATATCCCTAAATGGTCACAATCTCTGCAAAGTAGGACAACTCAATAAGTGGATATAATGACATAAGTAGCAGGTATCTTATCATATATAAGTATGTATATGTATATATATATATATATATATATATATAAAAGTACAAAGGGGGTCACATCACAACAGCTCCGTGGCAAAGCTTTAAAAATCAGTAGTCCAAGAGAAGATATTTTCTTATAAAAAATATACAGCCATATATAGAGGCCATATGCGTGGAGTTACTGATGGGACCAAAAAAAAATATAAAGTAAATGTTTTCTCAAGGCATCGACAGGCAGAAAGCAAAAAAAAATTATAACTGATATTGCATAAAGAAATATAACTGATTTCAGACAGATATATAAAAACAAAATCTGGACACATATTAATGAAGGGAAGGTCGGACTGAAAGAGATCCAAAAAAATATCGGAGCAGATAACGTGAACCACACCCTTAAGCTGTCAGCCTAAGATGAACCAAAGAAAAGAATTTCTGACGAGAGCACATGGGGAACCGTCCTTAGCAGGTATCAATTAAGGGTAATGAAATAAGGGAAGTACACGCATACAAGAGATCAAGTGCTTGGTACACGTATGCAGGGAGGTGTCAGCCTATGACAAAATCTGTAACAGATAATGAGTATCCCATAAGGCTATAAAAGAGATAACCTCCATAAATCACGCATGTACCCATATAATATATATATATATATATATATATATATATATATATATATATATATATATATATATATATATATATATATATATATATATATATATATATATAATGTTGTACGAATCAAATGGCCCAAAAAAAATATAATTTCAACTGATCTATTTAGAAAATAATTCCGAAAATTATTTTAGACCAGGACATTTATCTTTTCTTTTATTTTGTTAGACAAAGATACATCAGTTTTATAAAGCAACAGAAATTTCTTTTTCAGAAAGTTTTGGCCCAATTAATTAGTCACACCATATGAATTATGTAACAAGATGAATGCATTGTGTGTCTAATGTGTCAAGAGTAAAAAAAATGCAATATTCGTGAATACTTTTACTCAAATATATAACTTAAAAAGAATAAAGTTTGGAATCATCAAAATTAATATATTAAGTTAAACTAAAATGTATATTAATTAAACTAATTTAATTATGGATAAAATACATTTTTGTTAACACCTATCATTCATCTTCTTTAATTCATTATCCCTACATACCATTCATAAATCACATTTTCACACTTGGTAATGTGTTCGGGCAAACGAAAATATTATATGGTGAATAACTCGACATTCTCGACATAGTGGTTAGCATTCCTTCATGAGATCAGATTTTTTTTCACGTATCCGTCCTTCTTTATAAAGTGTGTGAGACGTTTGAACTTGCTTACATTTATTCACATCCTCACACACTAGAGAGATACACTTACCCAATGCTCAGAGAGTTCGATTCAAAGAGATATATCTAGTGAGAATTGAAGTCAAAGCGTTGATTCTATAAAGGCGATCTTGAAATTACTCTAATGATACTTAAGATTGTTTCACACTACACACATTGAGTTTTAGGAAGGATTACGCTTTTGGTATTAAGTAATTTCACATCTTATTTTGATAGTTGAAAACATTGTTCCTTGATGTCCTTTTAAAGTTGGGTTGTATAGCGTTTCATCATCTACTCAGATACTGCGTTTAAATAAGTTTTTGAATTTTGTGGGTATATTAACTGCAAACCCTCACGAGACACCACTCGTCCTATAGGACAACCTATAGGTTTAACGGCTTGTTGCACATGCTAAGTGCAATCGCCAGTGCCTGCGAAAGTGGCACATTTTTGCTTACTTATCTCCGTTTTCTCTCTAGACTAACAATGTTTTGTTTGGGGGTGGTGTGATAAGCACCCAAAAGTGTATATTTTATACCCCAAATAGATGCATTTTAGTCGCTCGTTTTTATTAAAATTGGCCTTATATTCGTATTTATCTATATTGCCGGTCAATCAGCAGTCGCAGCGTTAAATTGTGCTAAATCCAGTCAATTGCGACTAAGAAGCGGTCAAAAGCGTGCATCGAATAAATCCAAAGAGACCATGAAATGAGAAGTCCATTTTGAGCTTGCCCCGATGTGATCTGATGCCCCGAAATAGTCCCGTAACCCTAACCTGAGCCTACACCGAGCCCTGACCATTCCCCAAGCCCGATGTGTGTTGAGTTTGTACCCTTATTATTTTTCTAGATTTTTGTTTTGAGTCGTTTTACTTTTAGGGTTTATTTTTTATTTATTTTGGATTTTTAGGTTTTATTTACTATTTTTATATTTTATTAGTATATTTTTATTTTATCTTTATTTTTATTAGTTATTAGTTTTATTTTTATCAGGACTAGATTTTTTAGGATTTCATTTATTAGTTTTATTTTATTTTACATTTTTTTAGGATTTTAGTTTTTAGTTTAATATAATTTTTCTTTAATTTTTCTTTTCTTTTTATTTTCAATTTTTTTATTGAGTCTTTATTTTATTAGAATAGAAATTTAATTTTTAGATATTTTGTTTTAATAGTTTATTTTTATTAATTATTTTTATTTATTTTAGGGGTACAAATTAAACACATACACACATAACCCATAACTTAAAACACTATCCTAAACCCAACTAAACTATCCTACACCCTAAGCCTCACCCATTTTCCCATACCACCACACACACACTAGCTCCTACCCCACTCATCTTTAACCTCAAACAATCTCTTCTCTCTCCTCCATTCCCAAAACAAACCATAATCTCTCACCTCCCTCCATTAATAACTCATAACAAACTCACCCACACCAAAACCCATTATTCCACCAACCAACTCGACCACCTGCCACGGCCTGAAATCACCGATCTGGCCAGCCCCTTTTTTCGATGACCCGAGACCCGCCACCCGCCGTCGAAAAGCTCGACCCCCTCGCCGGACCTACTGACCCAAGACCGAAACCCGAAACCAACCTGCCCCGACCCACTGAGCGAAAAAAATCCGACCCCTTTAACCCGGTTCACCAACAAACCCTCGAACCTCCATCCAACTCAAAACCGTAGCCTTCCAAAAAACCAATCAAAATTGTCTGCTACAAAATTGGAACATCCAAATCAATCCCAAGACAAAACTAAATCCTAACAAAATCTCCACGTCCAAAATACAACATCGTGGGTTATAAAACAAGGGCATCTGTTCACTTTTAGAAAAGGGGACTCTCATAAGTTAAAATAAAGAGAGACGCAGAGAGAGAGAGAGAGAGAGAGAGAGAGAGAGTGTATAATATGTACATAGTAGGTACATAAAAAAATTACAAAAAATTACAAAAAAATTTAGTTTAGCTTTCGAATAAATTTTAGGTTCAGTTTCTACTTTTCTTTTTGTAATCAAGTGCTGAAAATTGCGAAGAAGTTGGACGCATGTCAAGGCGCGTTTCAAGACAAATTTTTGAAAAAAATTACGTATTGTATTTCTACATTCTCTTTTCAATTTATTTCCTTTTTGACATATTATTTATTATTGTTATGCACACATGATAATGTTTGGCTAAACACCTCATTCAAGGGGTGGGATGCACTGCGAATGATGTTAGTTTAATTAATCAATTTCATTAATGTTATAATTCTAGGAAAATTATTATTTTAACTGTCACCAATTAATATATGTAACGAGAATTAGTAAAATAATTGAACGAATTAATGTTTGAATTTAGGAATCGAACTAGAGATAGGTTTTTCTGATATTTGAATACTAATTCGGTATTGAAATTTGATGATTGCTATTGTTTTCGTTAAATTTGACCCTAGCGGGTAATTTTCTGAAAATAGTATAAGTCCTAATTTTTCATCGTGTGACATTTTTAAATTAATTTTCTAAAAAAGATTCTATTAAATTTATAATTTTAACGAGAGTTAGATTATTGATTTAATATTATCTCGAAATATTTCAAAATAATAAATTGAGAAATTAAAATAATTGAAAATGCAGTGTAATCCTATCTCTTGACTTTCTCACATATTTCACACTCGGTTGCACATTTTTTCATTATTTAGTCATTTTATAATTTTTAGCATTTATTAATATATTTTTCCCTTGAAATTGTTTTAAAAATATTTTCATAAAAAAAATTGGATTTGTACGTTTTGACATTAATTGTTTCACCTTGAAAGTTGGATTGACACCCGTACTTTTCGCAATACGAGTTATTTTTAAACAAGTTTTGTAGGTACTCAAGGGAATTTTGAGAGTGGCTTTTGCACTACAACGATACATACGCAAAAAGCTTCTTTTCACTGGGATCGGGTCAGCTAGCACTAGATAGTAGCAACTATGCGGCTACCTCTGCTGGAACCTAAATATCATGTTATATAACTGTTATATACTGTATGGGGTTGCCTAAGCTGGAAGTTATATAAATATGGGGTTGCCTAAGCTGGAAGAAACCTGCACTGAGTTAGTTTAATTACATATTTAATTGCCTAAGGTGAAATAGTTGTACTGTTATATATATCTATATACTGTTATATATAGACGTAACAGCTATATATATAACAGTTATATAACTGTTACAACTGTATATATAACAGCTACATATAACACTTATATACAACTATTATATATATAGTTATAATAGTTATATATAATTGTATAACTGTTAACAGTTATATACAACTATTATATATATAGTTATAACAATTATATGTAACTGTATAACTGTTATATATATACACACAACACACAGATAAATGAATATTTTACACAACACACACACACACACGCGCAACTAAATGAAGATTTTACTTTGGTAAAGGTGCAATACATAGAAAATCTTCTATCATCGATATAAAATACTTACCAAATTGATTCGCAATTTGATATCCTATGGATAAGCTCCCTCATTCTTGATCCTTGCGTATTTGTGCAAACATTTGCCTCATGTATTCTTGAAAATCTTTAAATTTTTTATCTTAAGCATTTATCTTCTGTAGTTGATCATCTTCCTTCTCTTGTTGGATAACATTTCTCTCCTCGATTGAAGCCAATTGCTCGCTTAGTTATCTTACCTCGTCATCACGAGCCCTCAACTGTCCAATTGTACTTGAAGCTTTAGAGGGCTTCGGGCCTACCCCCCATCCAACAATATGGCCCAATCTTTTTCCAAAAACTTCAATCGACATCTCCTCTTGTGACATAAATGGTGCATTTGGTTGCAAGGATCTCTCTTTAACATCCACAAACTTCTCCTGCCATATTTAAAAAAGTTTAAGATCACAACATAATTAGTCAACAAATTTTATAATAACAATATAAATAAGTCATCAATAAGGGATCTCTCGCAATATAATTAATTAATCAAAGATGTACATACATATTTTTCCTTGCATTTTGGATCCACCCAATCATTCTTTTTCTCACTCTAATGAGATGATTTGAAGAATTCGGTAATATGTGGTCTCTCGCCACCCTTTTCTTCACCCTGTTCATAAATGGAACCAATGAGAATATGATTATATATTGACAAGTAATTAAATTCATAATTTACAAAACGCATCACCTCAATTGACATGGCAGCTATAAATGATCGCGACCCACAAGTATGATTCCAAGGAAAATTAGCACATGCTAATTGACCTTTTAGTGACCATGCCAAATTAAAAACATAAAAAATACTAAATGAATCTCCAATAATGCAATTTTCAAGGAATAACTAAATTATAAACATAATGAAATACGAATTAGTTACCTTGAACTTCTCACCACTCCACACATCATCATCTATCATGTACTTCTAATCATTTGGTTTTAACCCCTCCGTATGGATACTTTTTAGGGTTGACTCCATCCTTCAATAATTTCTTGTAATGTATGTAAATTTTACTCCTCCAACCACTGTACCTCCGTGCACATTTCCTATGAATAGCATATCTGACAAACTCATCCTCATCATAGTTAACAATTTCGAATTTAGCCTGCAAAATTTCTTTTTAATTAGAAATACACACAATAACATTCAAAGAATAACTTACTCAAAGAATCAAATATAACTACCCGAATCCTCGCAATTACTGCATCTTGTGTCCCAAAATAATTTTCACTCCAACGAGTCACCCCTTGAAGTGGTGCCGTATTTCGAACCTCAACTCCAATTTGTTGTCCTAGAGAAGGAGCATTTACTCCCATAGGTTCCCCATCACCTTCCAACACACGCACTTCAATTTGTCCATGTCTATTTACCATTTTCTTGACTTTCATTCCACGTGTTAATCCTCGCACTCGTTTTTTGGTTTTGGTGGCTGTAGAAAAAGAAAGATCATAGAGTAACATAATAAATGCCAAGTATTACATAGTAAACTACTAATAAAATAATCAAAATAACTTACGTATCTAGGAAACATCCGAAATATCGACCTGTATATCTTCAACAACATCATTGACCGATGTTCTTTATTGAAGATGCGTCGAGGAGTGACTCGAGTTTCTTGTTTTAATAAAAAATCAAGACAATTATATATATAAGAAGATAGTTTAAACAATCTAAACAAAAATGACTTACGCATCATGGTGCCAGGGTCAGGAACAGTAACTTGTATATCTTCGATGACATTATCGTTGGATGTTCTTGGTTGGATACGCACCGAGGAGTGACTCAAACTTCCTGTTTTAATGAGAAAGTAAGACAATTATAAGTTATATATATATATATATATATATATATATATATATATATATATAATATTTTATATATAAACTGAGTTTATATATAACATTTTATATATAACTGCTGTATAAACTGTTTATATATAACTGTTATATATATAACTATTTATATAAATATATAAACAGTTATATAACTGTATGTTTATATATAAACTGTTATATATATAACAGTATAACAGTTTATATAAATAGAAACAGTTATATAACTGTATGTTTATATATAAATTAATATATATATATAATAGTATAACAGTTTATATAAACGGAAAAAGTTATATAACTGTATGTTTATGTATGTAACAGTTTATATAAAGAGAAATAGTTATATAACTGTATGTTTATGTATGTTTATATATAAACTTACCTGCATTGTTCCTCACTAGTGGTACTCATGACATATTGATTTGGGAGTTGAGTGCCTCCTCAAATGAGGCTTCTCTCGTTAGGGGCGGGGAGAATGACGAAATAATCTTCGTACAGGCACCATGTTCGAGACCTGCCAATGCCAATACAAAATACAGTTTAATTAGGGATGCAAAAAACGTAAAGAATCTATATATGTACTTTAAAGTAAATTGAGTTAATGAATATAAACTTAATTTCAATTATACTACCCTACATGTATAACCTTCTCCATTTGAGGATTAGAATACTCATTATTATCATCACTGACATCATCACCACTGGACGAACTAAGATCCTCCTCACCCTCGGACAATATATACTCAACATCATCTCGTACATTTTTATTAAAATTTTGATTCTTACCGAATTTGATCTCATTAGGCACCAAAGAATTCATTCGCAATTGATTCTTCTTAATATTATTTAGCCTTTCTTTGTCATATGCTAACACCGTTAGACCTGTATGTCTAGGTTGAAGCCATATTTTTTCCTTTGGAGGCATATTTTTCAACTAAACACAAAAATAAAATAAAATGAACATCACATTAGATAACAAATTAAGCTAGATGGAAGCATATAACTTGATTAATAAAATTTGATAAAACTACTTTGACACAATACGTAACAAAATAGGAACAAAATATTTAACAATACATATCAGTATCAATATCACAATCATAATCCATTTTCTCCCCATCTTCTTCGTTATCTCCATTCTCTAATTTGATAAAACTCATTTGACACAGCACGTAACGAATTACACTAGATAGAAACGTATGAAGTTTTTCCACATACAAAACAAAATAGGAGCAAAACATTTAACATTACATAGCAGTATCAATATCATAATCTCAATCCATTTTCTCCCCATCTTTGTTATCTCCATTCTCTAACATTATTTCATCATCATCATCATCATCATCATCATCATCATCATCATCATCATCATCATCATCATCATCATCATCATCATCATCATTAATGTTTTCCCCCATTGGATGCAGAACCCTATCACTAGGGATAACCTCAGGAATTACATCATTCCTATGAAATGGAGGAGTAGTATCTTCAATGAGGACTAGGATAACATTTGTTATTTCCACTTGTTGGAACACGTCACCAGATCCATGCAATTTTATTGCCCCGGTATCATCGTCATCCAACTCCGGTACATCCCAGGTTCCCCGATGTTGGACTTTTTATATGATTTGCCATTGTGCACCTAACTTTGTATCATTGACATAGAAAACTTATTGAACCTGATTAAGCAAAATAAATGGATCATCTTTATACCATGGAATCTTGACATCAATACTAATAAAATGTGAATCAGTGTGCACTGTCTTCCTACTACTAGTGTTGAACCGTTCACATTGGAACAAAATGACTTTATAATAGTAAATATATGTCATCTCATAAATTTTGCACAAGTAACCGTAAAATTCTAGCTCACTACACTTGTGTACCCCTTTGGAGACCAACCCACTATTCTGACTCCTACGATGCATGTTTCGGTCCCTATTATGGAATCGAACTCCATTGCAAATGCAACCTGAATACAAATTCACTATCACGTTAGGTCCATTTACTAATGACCAGAGCTCATCATTTGCTTTGGGGGACCCTTGCGCTCGTAAAAGATTCATCTTCATAAACAAAATATGAAAGTTATATTAAATTAATGTTAAAGTGATGCAAATTAACTTTCTTTATATATCTTACCCGTTCTTTAAACCACTTCGGAAATTTTTCGCGTTAAATTTGAGTTATGTTACGTCCATTTGGAATTTGAAGTGGAGTTTTGTGTTCCTTAATCAGAGAAATTTAATTTAATAATAAAATGGATAATTAAACAAAAAGATTCAATATCATGAATACTATAAATTTGAAACACGTACTCTAGATACGAATCAACCTCATCAGTGATATACAACACAAACCACTTAGATATATTGAGCTCTTTTTCAGACACGTCAGGAGAACTTGAGATACATCCAAAAGGATGGACATTTTGGTTTAAAGATAGCTAGCCCCAAGCCACGTTCTCCACCATCACAATTCCGTTCTTTTCTGTTAAATACGGTTTCAACATGGCTCAAGTAAATTGAGCAAAAAGTTAAACACTTTTTTATGATGTACGTCTCCGCAATGGAACCTTTAGGCCTATCTCGATTAGATACAAATTCTTTCAAAGTTCTAAGAAATCTTGAAATTAATAATAGTTAGATGAATATTACACATTTTACACATCTTTCAATATATTAAACTAAATTAACGTTATAATACTTGCATTTACCTTTCAATTGGAAACATCCATCGATATTGTATTAGTCCAGCAAGTTTGGCCTCACGTGCCAAATGAACTGCCAAATGGACCATTACATCAAAGAATGCAAGGGGGAAATCTTCTCCATTTTGCAAAGTATCAGAATTACGTGTTCCTCTAATTTCTCCAAATCCGTCCGCACTAATGTTTTGGAGCACAACTCCTGAAACCATTCACCCAACTCAACCAATGTATTAAAAATATCTTTAGGAAGGTATCAACGCATCCCAATGGAAATAATTCATTGTAAGAAGCGTGGCAATCATGGCTTTTAAGGCCTAATAATTTTCCAGGTAGTCCCACATCTTGAGATGTTTGCAGCATAGCCATCTGGATACTTAACTGATTACAAAAAATCATAAAAACACTCATTCTCCTTTGGGGTTAATGTATATATTGCAGGAGGCTTGACATAAGTCTCATCAGGACGCTTTTGTAAGTGCAATTCTGCCCTTATGCCAATATCTTCTAGACTAGGGCATGCTTTTTCTGTGTCCTTGTTCTTCCAATCCATGTTCAATACAGTTTCAAGTAAATTATCACATATATTTCTCTCAATGTGCATCACATCAAGGTTGTGATAAATCTTTAGTGTTTTCCAATACGGGATCTCCTATAAAATGATTTTCGTTGTCGAGTTCAATTCTGTTGGGTCATGAGGCCTTTTCTTGTTGCTCAGATGCTTTCCAAACTTGGCATTTGATAAGCAATTCAATTGATTTAGTACTTTTTCCACTGGTAACTCCAAGTATCGAGTTTGATTCTTAGACATACCGTTAAATGCCTTACTCCTTCACCAAGTATGGTCATCGGGAAGGTAACGTCGATGGCCCAAGTAGCCAATATTACTTTACAGGCATTGAGATAATGTATCCTCATTACATGGGGGATAATCAAGATAACCTCTCATAATCCACCCAAATAACTTACCATAGGCAGGAAAGTCGTTTATTGTCCACATTACATCTACATGCATCCGAAACGTTTGTTGAGTAGACGCATCATAAGTGAGTACGCCATTTTCCCAGAACTCGTTCAACTCATCGATCAATGGTCGCATATAAACATCACTTTCTTTACCTGGGGCATTAGGCCCAAGAATAAGTAAAGTCATCATAGAAACTGGATCCTTCATGTAGTTCCAGGGTTCCATGTTATATGGCATCATTACTATAGGCCACATGCTATAAGAGGTGCTCATGTTCCCAAAAGGGTTGAATCCATCGGTGACAAGGCCTAGCCTCACATTACGGGGATCCCAAGCAAAATTAGGATAACACCGATAAAAGTCCTTCCACTCCTCACTATCAGCCGGATGCCTCAATATCCCATCATCCACGTGTTTATCACTATGCCATCTCAAGCCTGTAGTCGTCTTCCTTTACATAAACAATCTTTGCAACCATTGTGTCAATGGAAAGTAGCGTAGTACCTTTTGAGGGATCTTCTTACCATTGCCAAAATTGGGCTTGTATCTAGACTCCCCACATATCAGACTATTATCAAGAGAAGAATTCTCCTTCTAAAAGAGAGCGCAATAATGTTGGGATGCATGGATTGATCATATCCCAAGCTCAATTCACGTAGTAGCTTTTTGGCTTCATAAATCGACTTCGGAACCAAATTCCCTATAGGCAGAAGATCCACTAATACCTCCATCAACATGTCAAATGACTTATTACTCCATTTACCCACAACCTTAAAATAAAACATCGTAATCACAAATTTCAACAGCGTATATATTTTGCATCTCGGGAACACCTCACGTTGGGCAGCCTTTAGTAGTTTTTTGATATTTTGCACACGTTTCATTTTGGTGTAACCATACGCTTTGCATGTCCCAAAATCCCCTGAATCATGCCTCGTATAAGTCCCCCTACAATAGTCTTCTACTAATTTAGGTAAACCGTCATTCTCGTCTTCACTATCACTAATTTTAGCATCCGTATCACCTTCATATTCATCGATTTGGTGTTATAAAATAGATTCCTCGTGATGAACCCAGATCTTATAACTTTCCATTATGCCATGTCGTACTAAATGATACATCATAACATGGTCAATGTGACAATAACAATTACATCAATTATTACACGGGCATTGAATTGTACCATTTTGGTTCACTTCGACCAATCCTCTGTCAACAAAAGACTTAGTGCCCTCACGATACCGCTCACCTACTCTATGCTTAAGTGTCATCCAACTCTTGTCCACTTCTTCCATATTTGTTTATTGAGAGATTACATAAACAACAATAGATGGATTAAATTTTACTTAAAAGTTACATTTTTTCCTTGTATATTTCATACAAAGAAATATAATTTAAATTCTTATTGACTCCCTAGATATTCACTAATTAAGAGAGTACGTAAATAGCAAATGATGAATTAACTTTTACATAGAAGTTACAATTTATTTCCTTATGTATCTCGTATAAAACAATATAACCGTATCTCCTCCATCTCTAAAAGTTGAGTGGTCTTATCCCATTCAAGACCGCATATTTTTGTAACACACTTAGCAACTCATCCACATTGTTTCAATTTGAGGAAATTTCGGCAGCATATTCCTATAGTTCTCCAAGTACACGACATAGATTCACAAGTGTTCGTGTTATTTCAATTGATGTCAATTTATCAATTGAAAAACACTCAAAAACGCATCAATCTAATATGTACCCAAAGAACATTAAGAGACGAAAACATAAGTTCCACCCAAAGTAACAAGTGTACGCCACTAAGTACATTATTATACAGAAACTATGCAGTCCCAAACTGTCCAAACGGGAAAATTCGAGAGATCTCATTACATGACTCTCGAACAGGTCTAAGGGCTATTGAATATGTACAGAAAAGAACTAAAAGGCTAGTTTCTATGTGCACTATGTGTAACTTAAGAGGTTTATTTTTTAATTGATGTTTTAAAAGTTATATTGCTCACCACATTAAAACAACCAATAAGATAATAGTATTCATACTTTATTTTTAAATTTTTAGACCACAACTAACCCTTGCAAATATACTATTAAAACTATAATTAAATAGCAATGTACATATCTTCTAAACATTAATTTGAATATTATAATCTGAACAAAGGGAAATAACATAAATTATAAGTTTAAAAAATTCTTTAATGGAAACATGAATCTAAACATCATTCAAATCTCAAACCAATTATGCCAAATTAAAAAAAAAATGATGGATGAGTTAACAAGTTGGAGCCGGAGAGAGGAAAAATGGAGATGGAGCGAGAGAGGTCAACCAGAAGCAAGTCTGAAGCTTGCACACTTTTAAATTATAACTGTTAACAAAAAAATGACTCATTACAAATATATAACTAAATATTATTGATATACCCGTTTATATCCTCGGCCTGGCTGACGATAACCTCCATATGGACGACCCTAAGAGGGGTCGACCCCCCACCAGGCTCCATACGACCCCTCAGAGGGGCCGACCCTTCACCATGCTCCAGACGACCCTACGAGGGGCCGACCCTTTACCAGGCTCCAGACGACCCTACGAGGGGCCGACCCTTCACCAGGCTCCAGACGACCCTACGAGGGGCCGACAGTATGAGGCCAGAATTGGGCCAGCCTCACTACTAGAAGAAACTTTTCCCTCGGCCTCGTATCATAGGCCGAGGGTGACATCATGACAGCGCGTGGTTTGGGAGACGCGTGGAACAGTGCGCGTGAGGCTCACATGGCACGTGGAAGACCGTTATAACCAAATCACACCCTCACGTGAGGGAATATTATGTCATCATTCGGCATCTACAGGTGTCAACAGGGGATTGGCTAGATCATCATTCACATGCACCATGCATACTTGGGGGGTACACTACACCCCCCAAGACCTATATATACTTGTCACCTAAAACCCTACAGGGGATCGATCCATTAACTGTAGCCCTAGCAAAAAACTCTGCTGGTACACACAGTAGAGAGAGAGAGAGAGAGAGAGAGAGAGAGAGGGTAATGTGCATTGTATCCCAGGCCGTTAGTGCCCATACTTAGTGGATCACACACTCACAGTGGATGTAGGCCAAATTGGCTGAACCACTATACATCATTGTCTTATCTCCTCTTATACCCATCCCCTTCTACATACTTATACACTTACACATCTCTATGGTTGCCATGGCTGCTACTGTTTGAGTTCACTACCACTTATCCGGTGGTGCTAAATCTTAGCATCATCAGTTTGGCGCCGTCTGTGGGAAAGAGAAGACATCTCTTCCTTTGTACAGCTTGACCTCACTGGGCACTCTGGTGGTGAACCAACACTCCCCCTGAGAGGGGGTGTTTCACCATTGAAAGAGACCCACTAAGGTTCCAAAGCTCACCAGTATTTTCTTCAGTTCAACTTTTCATAGCTCAAGCACATGGCACCTGAGATGCCACCACCACCACTTCCCCCACCAGATGAGGGGGGAAGACCCAGTTCCAGTCAGCCGCCGCCTCAGTCTGAGATAGCTGATGTGGCGGCAACCCTAAAGTCTCTGGCAGCAAGCCAGCAGATGATGCAAGAGCAGTTCACAGCTCTAAGCCAGAACATACTAAGAGCACCAGGAGTTTCACCTGAGATGATTACTCCGGCAGCAGCTCCAGGGCAGCATGAGGCCAGGGGACCACCCCAGGCACCACACAAAGACCTGCCACCCCCTCAGCGGCGTAGGGATGTTGTTGACCCCCGACGTCTACGCCTGAGGAGGCAAGAAAACCCTTGCCCTGAGGATAGGTATGGAGATCTGGAGGGTGAGGAGGCTCCTATAGAGTGCTGGGAACCTTACGAGGTCTCCAACAATACTGTGCGACCCCTCCAGGACAGTAGGGGAAAGTGCGGGAGACCAAACCCTGATGATCGCCCAAGAGGCTCTACTTTTGATCGCTTGAGCAGGGGGTCGGCCTTTGAGAGGCTAGGCCCAGTAAATGACCTGCGGGAATAGTTGTCCAGGCCAAGAAGCGCCGTGAGATCCAGGAGGGAGGTAGCAGATGGCCGACCCCGAGGACGAGATGACGGCTAAAGGGAAGTGAATAGTCGACACAGGCCTACTGCAGCAGAACCCTCCGTCCACCTCGGAGAGGCAGCAGGGGATAACATCGGCCAGGCCGACCCTGTGAGGCCCTGGAATGACTCAATCCGGCGGTTAGAGGATAATATTGGTGATATAGTGAAGAGCCGAGACCCTCTTCATAGGGGATACACCATAGGCTCACCCTTCGTGGCAAAGATAGTCAACTTCCCCACGCCGTCAAAGTTCAAGCCACCTATGGTCACCCCAAGGTATGACGGGAGCACCAACCCCGTCCACCACGTGGAGATGTATCAGTCGGAGGCAGACATATACTCTATCTTAGATGAGATGAGGTGTCGTGCCTTCTCTGGTACCTTGACAGGGGCTGCGCATGTCTGGTACACGTCACTTCCAAAAAATTCCATTGAAAACTTTAAGCAGATGGCCGACCTGTTCATCCATAATTTCTGCTTTGGGGTGAGGCCACAGAAGAAGACCACCCACCTGCTCTATGTTAAGCAGGGGAAGAGTGAGAGTCCGAGGGACTATATAGCCAGATTCAATAAGGAGAAGCTGGAGGTGGAAGACTATGAGGAGAGCATAGCTATGATAGCCCTGATTGGAGGACTCCAAAAGGGGAAGCTGTTATGGAAGCTTGCTGAAGACCCTCCGAGGATGATGGCCGAACTATTGTCGACACCAGGAAAGGTGATGAACGCCGAAGAGGCAATGGCTGCGAAATATGAAGACGAAAGAGGAGGTGCTAGTGGGAGTAAATACCCTAAGAAGAACAAAGAGGGGAAGAAGAGGTCCTCGGATGACAAGTTCGCTGGGTACACCCCTCTAACGGTCAGCTGTGAACAGATTCTCAATGAGATTAAGAGTGACCGGTCCCTGAAGTGGCCTGAGAAGCTGAGGGCAGCTCCCGGTAAGAGGAATAAGAACCTGTGGTGTGAGTTTCACCAAGACCACGTCCACGTAACGGACAAATGCTTTGCTCTGAAAGACGAGATTGAGAAGATGCTGAAAGAAGGGAAGCTCAGAAAGTACGTCGACAAAGGTGCCTTCAAGAGGGGCCGAGGGGACGACCCCAAAAAGAAGCGAGGCGATGCATGCAGAGAAGGTCCTCAAAAAAGAGGGGACGACCCTTCTGATGATGAGGACGACCCTGACCTCCCGCTGAGAGACGACCACGGCCCTGTCAAGAGGCTTAATATGATCTCGCTCGGAGTGGGAATGATCTCCGAGGGTCTTGCAGGAGGAGGGTCTGAGGTCGCCGACAGGAAGGCCCATGTGGCTGAGGCCAAGGCAGTGACGAAGACGGTACACGCGAACTCCCTGGAGGTTAAGTCAGAAAAAAGGAAGAAGGTTGATATGGACACACTGATAGTGGGATTTTCAATAATGGACTTCAAAGACCTCTTGGACCCACACGATGACCCTCTCGTCATCACTACCAGGGTGCACGGATGCGAGGTGCCGAGGATCTTGGTAGATGGGGGTAGTTCTACAGATGTGATGTTTTGGACATGCTTCAAAGCCTTGGGTCTTAGCCGTGCTAGACTCGTCCCCTACCATCATCCATTGATTGGGTTCAGTGGGGAAAAGGTTCACCCCCTTGGGGTATATGAGGCCGATGTAAGGATGGGGGACGAGTGGCCGAGATGGCTCACCAAGAAGGTCAGTTTCTTTGTGATGGATGAGCAGGTGTTTTCGGATTACAACGTCATACTGGGTGGTGTGGCCCTCTAGGGGTTTAAAGCCGTGCCGTCTACGGTCCATCAGATGATCAAATTTCCAACCCCTTACGGGGTGGGGGAAGTTCAGGGAGACCAGACGGCAGCGAGAGAATGTTACTACAACTCCACTGAAGAAAGGAAGGCACATAAGAGGGCTACAACCACTTACAACATTGATACCCTAGACCCCAGGGAAGAGATGAAGCTCAAAAAAGGAGAGGCCGCCGAGGAGGTAGAACCCATCATCCTCGATGAGGATGACCCGGGAAAAACCGTCCAAGTTGGCAAGTCTCTGAAGCCCAATATCAAGGAAGACCTCATCAAACTATTAAGGAGAAGACGAAGCGTCTTCGCGTGGAGTCATGTAGATATGTCGGGGATCGACCCTAAAATCATGTGCCACAAGCTCAATGTGGTAGAGGGAGTGAAGACGGTAAATCAGAAGAGGAGGATTTACTCTAGAGAGAAGTACGAGGTCATCAGGGATGAGGTCAAAAAATTAGAAGACGCTGAATTTATCAGAGAGGTCATCTAACCTGAATGGTTGTCCAATGCAGTCATTATCCCAAAGGCCAACGGGAAGTGACGAATGTGTGTGGACTTCACAGATCTCAACAAGCACTGCCCCAAAGACAGCTTCCCTCTTCCCCGCATTAACCAGATGGTAGACGTTACTGCAGGCCATGAGCTCATGAGTTTTATGGATGCCTACTCAGGGTACAACCATATCTTTATGAACCTTGAAGACTCGGAGAGGACTGCCTTCATCACTGACAAGGGGACATACTGCTATAGGGTCATGCCCTTTGGTCTAAAAAATACGGGGGCAACGTACCAGCGCCTCATAAACAAAATGTTCGAAGACCAAATTGGGAAGTCTATGGAGGTCTACGTGGATGACATGCTGACCAAGAGTTTGAAGGCAGAGGATCATGTGGCAGACCTGGAGAGGACCTTTAATACGATGGACAAGTACCAGATGAAGCTTAATCCGGCCAAGTGTGTCTTCGGGGTCGGAGCGGGGAAGTTCTTGGGGTTCATTGTCAACCAAAGAGGCATCGAGGCCAACCCTGAAAAGATAAAGGCCCTTATTGAGATGAAGACCCCCAAATCCATTAAAGACGTTCAGAGGCTCACAGGGAGAGTGGCTGCCCTGAACAGATTTGTGTCAAGGGCCACAGACAGGTGTTTACCATTCTTCAAGATCCTCAGGAAGGCCTTTGAATGGAGTGAAGAGTGTGATGAGGCTTTCAAGGAGCTAAAATTATACTTAGGGTCTCCCTTGCTGCTGTCACGACCCGTGCAGGGTGAACGACTTTACGTGTACCTCACCGTCTCAGAGTCAGCCATCAGCGCAGCCATTATGAGAGATGAAGACGGAATACAGAAGCCTGTGTATTTTAACAGCAAGGCACTCCAGGGGGCAGAGCAAAGATACCCGAGGATGGAGAAGTTGGCCTACGCCTTGATCCATGCCTCGAGGAAGATGAAGCCGTACTTCCAGTCCCATACAATGGTCATCTTCACCGACTCTCCTCTTAGGCAGGTCCTACACAAGCCAGAAAAATCAGGTAGGTTGATGGCTTGGGCTATAGAGCTGGGGGAGTTTGACATTGTGTATCAATCCAGGACTGCCATTAAGGGGCAGGCATTGGCAGACTTCATGGCTGAGTTCACTTGGGAAGATGATGAGGTCGAAGGTGAGACCCTCGGGAAGACGGATACAGAAGACAGACCCGCCGACACACCCGCAGATAGGGCCGAGACAAGAACTGCTAGAAAGAAAGCGACTGAAAATGAAGAGGGAAAATACATCTTTAGACAGGGGTCCCTCTCTGAGGGAAATTTTTCAGAGGGAAAGACTCTGTGGGGCCTCTTCGTTGACGGGTCCTCCTGTGACAGTGGAAGTGGGGCTGGACTGATACTATCAGCACCCGATGGCACAGACGTTGAATACGCCCTGAGGTTCAACTTCAAAGCCTCCAACAACGAGGCTGAATATGAAGCCTTAGTAGCAGGCCTCTCCTTGGCCAAGTCTCTTAGTGTCGGCCAGATTCTGGTCCATAGTGATTCAAGACTAGTGGTGAATCAGATACTAGGGGCCTACGAGGCTAAGGACGAGAGGATGGCTAGATACCTCGAGAAGGTGAGGTCACTACTGAAAGGCTTCAGAGAAGTAAAATTAAAGAGGATACCTAGGCTCGACAACGGCCGTGCTGATGCCCTTGCGAGATTGGCCTCGGCAACTAGGACAGACATCAGGAGGACGGTCCCAGTGGAAATTTTGCTTCAGCCAACTATTGAGGGCGCTGAGGGAACACTCAGTAATTGCCTAAATGTTTCTCAAGAAGCTTCGTGGATGGACCCCCTGATCAGATACATTAAAGAGGGTGAGATGCCAGAAGCAAGGCAGGAAAGGAAGAAGCTAAGGTACAGGGCTACAAAATTCACTATCATCGGAGACACCTTGTACAAAAAGGGTTTTTTGCTCCCCTTACTTAGGTGTGTGCATCCCTCAGAAGTCCCTTCCATTTTGCAAGATGTGCACGAAGGATCGTGCTCAAGCCACATCGGGGGCAGATCCTTAGCGAAGAGGGTGATCACCCAAGGCTACTGGTGGCCGACCTTGGGGAAAGACGCCGCAGCATACGTAAGAAAGTGTGATAAATGCCAAAGATTTGCTACCATCCCTCATCAACCCCATCAGCCTCTTACCTCCATTACATCTCCGTAGCCGTTCGCAGTGTGGGGGATTGACCTGGTAGGGCCTTTACCAAGAGCAGTCAATAACTATCGGTTCCTCATTGTAGCGATTGACTACTTCTCAAAGTGGGTAGAGGCCGAACCGATGGTCACAATTACAGAGCAGAAGACCTTCCAGTTCATCTGGAAAAATGTGATATGCAGATATGGTCTACCCAACACCCTCATTTCAGATAACGGGACGCAGTTCAAGAATGCCTCTCTGCAGAAGTACTGTGAGAGGGTAAATATCAAATAATTTTTCTGCACCCCAGGCCGACCTCAGGCCAATGGGCAAACCGAAGTTACGAACAGGACAATCCTAGATGGAATTAGGAAGAGGCTTGAGGAGGCAAAAGGAAGATGGGTCGAAGAGTTATATGCAGTGTTGTGGGCATACAGGACGACAGTGAGGACCTCTACCGGGGAGACCCCATTCATGCTAGCTTATGTATCAGAAGCCGTCATCCCCACCGAAGTCGATTTTCCTACTCAAAGGGTCCAAATGTACGACCCCCAGGGAAATGCGGAAGAGAGGAGACTCGACTTGGACCTGATTGAGGAAAGGAGGGAAGACGCGGAGTTAAGGCAGGCCGCATACCAGCAGAGGACCGCGAGGTTTTACAATCAGAGGGTGAAACAGAGACCTATTGCAGTGGGGGACTTGGTCCTCAAGAAGACTTGGCAAAAGCCCAATAAGCTCCATCCTAATTGGCATGGTCCATATAGGGTCATCGATGAAGTTGTCCCTGGGACCTATAGACTAGAAAACCTAGAAGGGGAACCTTTTTCCAACCCCTGGAATGCAGATCATTTGAAGAAATACTATCAGTAGTGTGGTAAGGTCTTGATAGACCATAATTGTAATAAGAGTTGCTCCAACAGAACACTTTGAAAATTAATGAGAAATATCAGTGTTTCCCCTCATCCTATGGTTATCAGTTCTAGCACGCATGGAAACATCTACAGAGAACCACCCTCGGCTATAATGAGGGCCAGTGGAGGGGATGACCCCACCACTGTCCTCAAGAAAGACGAGGGTAGACTTTGTAAAAACCATTAATTTGGGTAAGTTTAACCCTCGGCTATAATGAGGGCCAGTGGAGGGGACGACCCCACCACTGTCCTCAAGAAAGATGAGGGTAGACATTGCTAAAAATCATTAATTTGGTAAGTTAATCCCTCGGCTATAATGAGGGCCAGTGGAGGGGACGACCCCACCACTGTCCTCAAGAAAGACGAGGGTAGACTTTGTAAAAACCATTAATTTGGTAAGTTGAACCCTCGGCTATAATGAGGGCCAGTGGAGGGGAAAACCCCACCACTGTCCTCAAGAAAGACGAGGGTAGACTTTGTAAAAACCATTAATTTGGTAAGTTGAACCCTCGGCTATAATGAGGGCCAGTGGAGGGAACAACCCCACCACTGTCCTCAAGAAAGACGAGGGTAGACTTTGTAAAAACCATTAATTTGGTAAGTTAATCCCTTGGCTATAATGAGGGCCAGTGGAGGGGACGACCCCACCACTGTCCTCAAGAAAGACGAGGGTAGACTTTGTAAAAACCATTAATTTAGTAAGTTGAACCCTCGGCTATAATGAGGGCCAGTGGAGGGGATAACCCCACCACTGTCCTCAAGAAAGACGAGGGTAGACTTTGTTAAAAACCATTAATTTGGTAAGTTAATCCCTCGGCTATAATGAGGGCCAGTGGAGGGGACGACCCCACCACTGTCCTCAAGAAAGACGAGGGTAGACATTGTTAAAAACCATTAATTTGGTAAGTTGAACCCTCGGCTATAATGAGGGCCAGTGGAGGGGACGACCCCACCACTGTCCTCAAGAAAGACGAGGGTAGACATTGCTAAAAACCATTAATTTGGTACCCTCGACTATAATGAGGGCCAGTGGAGGGGACGACCCCACCACTGTCCTCAAGAAAGACGAGGGAAAGTTTAGTGGCATTAACAAAGACAGCAAACCAACAAAGAGCAAACCATAAAAGCAGTAAATATGGAAGATAGTAAATATGGAAGACAGTAGAAGAAGACGATGATATTGATTAAAGCGTTACACAAAATATCCAAGTGTTTTACAAAACAGAGCACAAAAATAATAGGTACACTATGAGGGTATGGGCTACAGGCAACCACCCTAAGTGACGATGTCAGAGGGCAGAGCCTCAACATCTATAGGAGTGGTCTCCTCAATAACCAGAACTGGATGATCTTCAGAAGTGCCGACCCCCTCGACTTGAACTTGGGATTCCACTTGGTTGAGATCCTCAGCAATTAAGGGATCGTCCAGTTGAACATCCTCCAGTGAAGGACGAACCGAGGACACGACGTCGCCAAACTTGAGGACGACCCATCGGCAGGCAGTCCTGATTCCTCTTTCCAAATATTCAAGGCCGAAGCCCTGAAACTCGTCAAAAACTTTGTAAGCCTCAATAGCATCGGCCTCGGCTTTCATAATGGCTGCTTCAAGGTCAGCTTTGTACTTGGCCTCCATGTTGGTCAAGGACTCGTCCTTTTCCTTGAGAAGCAAGTCCCTGGCCTTAATTTCCTCGTCCCTGGCCTTAATGTCCTCGTCGTGCTTCCTTGTCAGATCGTCCAGGATCCTTGCATGCTCAGTCCTGGAACTTTCCAACTCGGCCCTTGCAGTTTCAAGCTCAGACTAAAGATCAGCCTCATGCTGAATAGCCCTTTCGGCCTCATGGAACTTCACCTGATTCTCGGCCATCCACTTGGTGGCTGAGGTGAGGGCACAAACAGACTGCACGAAAAATGAACAGATATCAAGAGGGGCCGAGGGAACAGTTGGTGAAAGAATGAAATTTAAGATGTGTGTCAGAACCAATACCTGTGCAAGGGAGTGCAGACCATAGTCGTACACTTTGGCTGGAGGCATCTTTGACAAGAAGTCGTAGTCAGCAGCCGAGGGTGCAGAGAACATTGAGGCCTTGGCTGCCCTCAGATTTGCAATGAGCGACGAGGGCTCGGCTCTCAGATGCGCCAGGTTCTGAGACCAGAAGGCTCCCATACTGGACGAAGAGCTCGTCCCCTCAGAGGCTTCGACCCTGGCCCTCGTTTGAAAATCAGGCCGAGGGTCAACAGGGGCCTCAGGCTCCTTCCTTTTATTGCTGTCAATGGTCGGCTCCACCACCGTCGGCCCAGTGGCCTTTGTCTTCCTCGGAGCCTGTTGAGGCTCCTTCCCCTTCTTCTTGGCCAGTCCAGATAGTAAGCTGGGAGCAGTCATTTCCCAAAGATAATCCGATATACCTGCAGGACGACCTGATAAGAAGACGACACGTCAGAAAAATGCAGAGATAAAGAGAAAACACTTCAAAAATAAGTAAAGAATGGAAAGTATGCAGTGTAACTCACATAGTTCTGTCAGAGGGCCGACCCTCAAACCAGCTTCTTTGAGGAACCGAGGGGTCATCAAGTCTTCAAATTTGGGAAGTTCACCCTCTCTCCCTCATCCTCTCAGGTAATCAACAATGTCCTTCTCCTCCAGGCTAAGTCCAGGGTCTGATCTGACCTTCATGGAGGGGTTAGACCACTTCCTGGGGACCCTCGGACTATCGGCAAAGGGCTCCCACCCCCCGGAGATGAAGAAAAACCTCTTTTTCCAATCATGGTTGGAAGTTTGCGCCATATGGAGGAGTTTCTTCTCAGACCTCCTTGCCCCCAGATGATAATATCGAGGCTGTTTGGACGAAGAGGTAATGTTGTAACAACCCAAAAATAGGTCAGCCGAGGGCTCGTCGGTGAAGGCATTATTCCACAAGGAAATATAGCCCAGGATCGTCCTCCAGGAGTTGGGGGGAAGTTGAGAGGGACCAACACCAAGGGCAGAAAGGATGTCTACAATGGCAGTATGCAGAGGGAATCTGACTCCGACCTTGAGCATTTGTTCGTAAACTGCAACCTCTCCCTCTCCACAATCAAAAACCCTCTCAGACTTAGAGGGAACCCTCATGGTTATGCTGAGAGGCACTCCATAGGCATGCCTCCATATCAGGAGGTCGCGATACCTAACAGAGTAGATAAAGGATGAGGCATGGGAGGTATCAACTTCGTCATCTGTGTCATCGTCCTCGTCCTCAGTCCCCTCCCCCTCGACCGGAGGGCCCTGTGGAAAAGCCACTTGGAAGGCATGGGGAGACAGGGTTGAAACGGGGACAGCCTCAGAGGGGACCGTACCCTCAGCCTCTCGGCCTGGGCTTAGGTCAGACATCTCCCTCCTACCAGAAGTTTCAGCACCAGTTGGAGAGGATGCTCACTCGTCCATCTCACTTAGTTTGGTAGTCTCGGCTGGACGAGCGGACGATCCACAAGACTCAGACGGTTCAAATGGTTTTATGGTGGTAAGAGGAACGGGAAAGATGGGTCATACCCAATTAGGGTCAGCCCCTCGTCTCCTCTCCTCCTCTTCCTCTATTCGTCTGATCTCGGCAAAGAGTTTCTCTCTCAAGGATGGGAACTCAGATATTAAGCTATAAAGCCTCCTAAGAATTAAAGGGAAGACTCTACACTTGGAGAAATTACACTAAACTTAGCTAACTTAGCTACAAACAAATGGGAAATTGACCAGGTTGGACTTTTGGATCAAAACAAAGGAACTCAATGGTTTCGGTCAAGAACACCCAAGAACCAGTTGCCGGAGAAGACGCCAGAAAAAGTTATGGCACAACCTAAAGAAAATGCAGCCCCACAACCCTAAAAAACAAATAGAAATGAAGGCAAAAGAGAGTACCTGATAAAGAGAGCAAAAAACATTGCTAAGACTTGAAGAATTGAAGGCTGCAAATGGCGATGAAAGCTGATGAAACTCTAGAGAGAGAATGCTTAGGCACGAAGAAGAAGAAGGAGGAGAGAGAGTTTGAAAATCTCTTAAATACTTTGGTAATAAGTGGACCCATTTACCAAGAAAGGTATAATTAGGGCACAAGGCCCCAAGTACACTGCGCAGCCGCCATGCCTTGGAAACTGAAACAACAATGAGTATCTGCCCAGGTGTCACTCACCTAACTGATCATACATGCATCTCCTTTAAAAAACTATCCCTCAGCCATCTCAACATCACTTATGGATAAGGGCTGGGGGGTGATTGATATACCCATTTATATCCTTGGCCTGGCTGACGATAACCTCCATATGGACGACCCTAAGAGGGGCCGACCCCCCACCAGGCTCCATACGACCCCTCAGAGGGGCCGACCCTTCACCATGATCCAGACGACCCTACGAGGGGCCGACCCTTTACCAGGCTCCAGACGACCCTACGAGGGGCCGACCCTTCACCAGGCTCCAGACGACCCTACGAGGGGCCGACAGTATGAGGCCAGAATTGGGCCAGGCTCACTACTAGAAGAAACTTTGCCCTCGGCCTCGTATCATATGCCGAGGGTGACATCATGACAGCACGTGGTTTGGGAGACGCGTGGAACAGTGCGTGTGAGGCTCACATGGCACGTGAAAGACCGTTATAACCAAATCACACCCTCACGTAAGGGAATATTATGTCATCATTTGGCATCTACAGGTGTCAACAGGGGATTGGCTAGATCATCATTCACATGCACCATGCATACTTGGGGGGTACACTACACCCCCCAAGACCTATATATACTTGTCACCTACAACCCTACAGGGAATCGATCCATTAACTGTAGCCCTAGCAAAAAACTCTACTGGTACACACAGTAGAGAGAGAGAGAGAGGGTAATGTGCATTGTATCCCAGGCCGTTAGTGCCCATACTTAGTGGATCACACACTCACAGTGGATGTAGGCCAAATTGGCTGAACCATTATACATCATTATCTTATCTCCTATTATACGCATCCCCTTCTACATACTTATACACTTACACATCTCTATGGCTGCCATGGCTGCTACTGTTTGAGTTCATTACCACTTATCCGGTGGTGCTAAATATTAGCATCATCAATTATAATGGATACTAACGCACTGCCTCAAATGACGTAGTTTTGGGGTGTTTTGAGCTGAAGTGAGGGGTTTTCTTGTAATCTCACCCTCATTTTCACACAAAAACTAAGTCGTTTTAAGGTGGTCCATTAGTAAACCCGTTATTTGGGTTCGCACCTGATCGGCTATGTGTGTATATTATATATATAAATTGAAAAAATAAATAATAATAGATTTTATTACACACAAAACGAATAAAGAACACTATTTAAAGTATTCTCAATCTGCAAACTAAGACCTATATATCTCATATCCAATCCATAAATTAGCTCTAGTAAAAAACCCACAAGAATCAAAACTTAATTAACTGCAATCTATTTTAAAAATACTAAAAACAAACCATATCAAATAAATTTAAGCAACTACACACATAATGAAGTAGAGAACACCATAATAAATAATCTCAATCATAAATGAATGGAACTACAGATTCAAACCCTAATCTAAAAAAAAATATCAATAATTAAAAACACAAGGTCCTAATTTCAGGGAAAAATAATTTTTATATTTAGAAAAAAGATAATCAACACTAAATTACTGACATATTTTTTCTCAATCATGAATAAAGAACATTGTTTTAAGTATACTCAATCTGCAAATTAAGCACTATGTTTCCCATATCCAATCAATTAATTAGCTCTATTAAAAAACCAACCAAAATCAAAACTTAATTAACGATATTATGTTTTTAAATAATAAAAACAAACCAAATCAAACAAATTTAAGCAACTACACATAAAATGAATTAAAGAACATTGTTTTAAATATTCTCAATCATCAAATGAATAAAACTAGAGATTCAAACCCACCAAATGAATAAAGAATACTGTTTAAAGTATTCTCAATCTGCAAATTAATGGAAAGAAATAAGT
The DNA here is from genome assembly GCA_949130495.1 of Sambucus nigra. Taxonomy (NCBI): domain Eukaryota; kingdom Viridiplantae; phylum Streptophyta; class Magnoliopsida; order Dipsacales; family Adoxaceae; genus Sambucus; species Sambucus nigra. The sequence goes on from OX422208.1 coordinate 289,387,819, forward strand.
GAAGAGAAACTTACAATGGCCGGAGGGAGAGCAGAGGCGGAGTGAACTGAGGTAACCGAGGTCCTATATAGAAAATGAAAATCTCACTGGGATTTTTTTATAGCCGAGGTCTAATAGGTTTATAGCCGGAGCGGGTGGCCGGAGGGAGAGAGTTTAGGGTTCGAGGTTACGCTGAGCGAAGGTTAGGGAGAGATTTTTTTAGTTGACACATAACAAAAATAAGTAATAAGTGAAACAAAAAACTTCTGGCATCACACTTTTCTTTGTTGCCAAACGTATGATATTTTTTTTAACATACTCCTATATTTCCAAAAGTTGAGTCATGTTTGGCAATAAACAAATATGTTGCTAAAAGCTAAAATTTTCCCCCTTTTATTTTGTTAGCTTCCCGCTTGAAATTTTAACATTTGGCAATAAGTTTTATTTTATGTTGCCAAAAGTACAATGTAAAATGGCCTTTTGGCAACATAATTAAGATTTTGTTGCCAAAAGGGTATATTTGACAACAAAAATAGCTTGTGTTGCTAAATATTGTTGCTAATATTGCAAATTCATGTAGTGTAAATATTATTTTAAGAACATTCCTATGGATGACCTCACTCTATCATTTCCTTGGTATGGTTTTGAAATTTTGATCCCCATTTATATATACACGCACACACACTTCATGGAGAAAATGAAAATAGTAACACAAGCCCATAGGAGACAGAAAGGACGAGATGGGTGCCTAAAACCTTCCCCTCTCATAACTAATCCCCTGGACCTTCAAACTATTATTTTTGTAAACATCGGTTTTTCTTTAATGTTGCTCTCTCGAGGAGGCAACATGTTCTTTTGCCTGTTTTATGCCAAATAGGTTCGCAACTGCATCTCTTTACATTCATCCCACACCAATGACGATCGAAGCACTCTTAGAGAAGGCGGGCATGAGACCTTTTTCTCCTACCTTCCCTCCCCCCTAGAAGAGAGAGAGAGAGAGAGAGAGGAGATGATCTGGGATGGCCAGAAACCGCAATAACTATTTTTCCTTCTGACCTTTAATGGGAAACAATTGCTTTTTATAAATAGGTTTCCCTTATTCTGCCGCACCATGAACAAAATACATACCTCCTTTGTCTTTGTATACCGAGTTGAGGGCAACATTGTACACATTGAGTTGATCTTCATTTAAACCTTTAAAAAGATTTATGTGTTCACGTTGGCACTCCGTTGTGTTGTAGGAGAGATCCTCCCTTAATAGACGATTGTTGCATTCATGAATTAGGGAATGATCTGGAAGGGGTGGCGGCATAAGTCCTTTATATTATTCCTATTTTTGTTAAAATATCTTATATTTCACAAAGTGCATATTTCTTTAATTGTGTTTGATACAACGCAAATATTGCATAATTCACCCGTTAACCTACGCGTTATTAGCCCCCTCGGGTATCTTAATCCCTATATTTATGCTTGTTAACCAAACAACCTCGGAGTTCTATGTTAACATGTTTTGCAGGCGTTAATTGAGCTTTTGTAGGTATTTGCATGCTTAGTATGAAGTTCGGATGCATTCCGGTGAAGTTCCATACACAATCGCACGCGCAAGGGCATTTTAGTCTTTTCACATCTTGGGTACCTGGCCCGACATCTCACGAAAGTTGTATCCCTCCTCACTAGCTTCGCGTGGCCGTGAACGGTGCGCTATTTCGATTCATAACGAAGAAGTTACGGCGATTTCAGCGGAGGAAAAACAAGAAAGCAAAAGAGGAGAAGGAGAAGGAGAAGAAGAGGAATGCAGTAGGCTGCTGCATTCTGCCCTGCTTGATTGATCGATCGACGCTTATGGTCAATCGATCGACCATTCTGATTTGCCGAAGTTTTGCCTAGGTCGATCGATCGACCAAAGGGGTCGATCGATCGATGCTCTATTTTCTGCAGATATTTTGCCTTCTTTTCTTTCTTCTTTATTTTTATTCCAACTTACTATATAAGCCAATTTTGTTGTAATAAGAAGAGAGATTAGTACATACACGATTTTAGGTTAGAATAGTTAGGGTTTTGAGGGTTTTGGATGGTTCTTCTTCATTTCTCTTTGGATTGACAATCTAATTGGTTTGTAAGTTGACTATTCATCTCCTCTTCCATTAATATAGCTTGTCTTACATTAATTCTTGCTTTCAAGTTAATTTACATGCTTTCATAATTAGGTTTGCATGCTTTAATTCTTGCTTTCTTAGTTTAATTAGTTTAATTTAGTTTATTTCCATGTATTGCCCTTAGATAAATAGGTTCGGGATTGTGTTCCGCCATTTACGGGTTTGGACCTCAAAAGTTAGGGTTTCGTGTAAAATTGCATTTAATTAAAACCTCGCATATTAAAGTCGTATTATTATGCGTTTAACTTTCTTTGTCACGCAACGTTAGTGTTTATAGCGATTATCCGAATTTAATCCGCGTGTGACCATTTTTGATTAAATGTTTAATCTCGCAACTTTGGCTTAAATTCCTTATAGCGTGATGTTTATGCTTAATTGAAAATGATCGATTAAATGTTTTCGAATCGAAATTCTAATTAGTAGTTGTTTAGCCCGTGAATGTGTGTATGCGATCCCGATCCTCTCTTTCCTTTAATTTAGCGTTAACTTCTCTTTTCTTTTGTCACCATAACTACCCATCACCTTTTCTTTTATTTATTTTACACTTTTATTCCTGAAGTAATTAAACAATTAAAATCTAAAATTCAATCACTCCCTGTGGATTTCTTACGATACCCGACTTACCGCTGTGCTTGCTTGTCAAGTGTAGTAGTATCTTAGGTTGTTTTTGTATTGCGGCGGAGAAACACACAACGATTGTGTCCTCACACGAACACACTTTTTCCGCCCGGTCACAAAATGGCGCCGTTGCCGGGGAGTGTGTTTTAGATAGTAATTGTTTTATTATTTCGTAGTATTTTTCCTTTTGTATTTGTATTCTTTGTTTTAACCTTTTTTACAGGATAGCATATTTGAGCGCTAAGAAACTTTGATTCGCGGTTGCCCACTTTCTTGCTCGGATTCTCCATCTACAAACAACGAGGTAATCATGTCCTAATATTATAGTTATTACGGTTATTCTAATGATTCTTACTTTGGGGATAGTTTTCAAGTCTTCCATTTTCAATATTTTCTTGAAAATGAAAGACTTGAAAACATTTATCGGAATGAAAATCGTTATTGGGAGCTTGAGTTGGATTCATTATTCGAATCCAATGACGATTCTTATTTCATTACTTTTGAAGACGAGTTTCAACCAAATGAGGAGTCCGAGGCTCTTGAGCCGAGGAAGCCTACTTTGGAAGAGACTTTTCTTCTATACTCCCAAGGTTTGGAAAGCCAAAATGATGCTGGAATGAGACTTGGTGCACTTTGCGATGAGATGAATTCTTATGCACAAAACAACGAGGAGGTGGAAACTTGTGTTTCACCTAAATTTTTCGAAGAATTTCTCATCGAGTGTGCATCTTTCTCCCCCGAAATTCAATCTCCTTCCGACGATGAGTCGATTGAGATTGAATTTGTTTCATCACCATATTCATTTTTCGTGATCGAACCATTAGAATTACCGGTTGATTCCTATGAGTCGGTAGAAATTAAAACTTCTACACTTTTTGCCGATGAGGACTCTGTACCGGACTTGTTTTCGATGGATGTTATCCTCATGTGTGCACCATCTCCCATTCCATTTGAAAAACCTTTGGGAGATGAATCGATTTTTCTTGGATCTCTAGTGTACCTTTCCCCCTTATTATCCAAATCCCCCATCGTCCGCCCAAAATATCAAATTGGCGATGGTTTACTTTTTTCACCACCCACATGCCTTCCGTTGTTCAAACGGAATTCTTATTTTCCGGGAGGCATGTTCGCTTTGGAGTTTCCACCGTTGATCTTTCAAAGTCAAATCCCTTTTTGGGTGGACCCTCAACTATTTAGACTTCTAGTGTATAGTTAGTGTGAAGCCTAAATAGTAGGTTGTAAATAGTTAGCTTTTTAATTTTCTTTCTTTCCTATTTTTCTTTCCTTTTAATTTAGTCTAGTGTAATTAGTTAACATTTTGTTATTTGTTTTTGCTATGCTCGGTACTAACTTGTTTTGTAGATTCATTTGGACTCGTGCTTATGGAGATCGCTCCAATTTTGGGTAATATCGTTCTTTTCCTCTCTCTGTGTTGTGTTCTTAATGCGCATTGAGGACAATGCAACATTTAAGTTAGGGGGTGTAGGATATTCTATCCATTTCATGTGTAGTCCATGGATTTGCTCACATTTAGTTACTAAGTATGCCTTTTTGTGAAAAATTTAAAAAATTTGAAAAATATTTTCTTTCTTTTTTCTCCTTTGTTGGGCATTTTGCCTTGTTTCCAGTGATAAATTTCAATAATTGCCCGATCCAATAGACAACTCAATGATGCATGTTCTTGATTTTAGAAGTTATTGGACTTTAGTCCTCAAATCATTGATGTTGTGAATAACTTCATGAATTAAACTTTAATCCGTGAGCACATGCACCATTCTTGTTATATTGATTTGGTTTAAGATTTTTATTACTCGGTACGCTTTTCTTGCATTGTATATACTTACACCGAGTAAGCTTTGTACCTTTCGTCGTTTGTGAGTGTTATACACTATTCTTTTTTCTTTGAAAACGTTGAATTCGTTGGTAATCTCTCTATTCTTTCATTTGACCGTTCATTAATTGAGTTCATACTCGAAATGTTTTACTTGAGCATGATTTTCATATATTATTTTGACTCGAGAATTGCGTATACTTTGTGAAATGATCATAGGCCATATTTGTTATATCACCCATATTATCCTTGACCTCACCATATATGTTTCCCTAGTCAACCCCTTTGAGCCTAAATACTAGTCTTTCGTTTCATTACCCAAAATCCCATAACCAACTCCAAATTGGAGTTTTAAGCCATACATACACCTTGCATACCTTTGTTTGGAATGTTACTTGGGATTGAATGTTGTTGTTGTATTGCGGTTGCAATTTTAGGCATATGAGAGTTTGAAAAGTAAAGAAAGTAGTGAAAAAAAGTGAAGAAAAAGAGAAAGCAAAAAGCAAAAGCAAAAGAAAACAAAAACAAAAAGATAAAAAGAAGAAAAGAAAGAAAAGATAAAGTTGTAAATATTGTGTATATAGTTCAATAAGCTTTGATTACTCTCCCCGATGATATATCTAATGCTTGTTTGGAAGTTACTTTCCATTTTTGATATTGCCCGCATTTTTCCATATCCCGAGTTTTCATCCCGAATACTTTGAATCCGTATATACATTCCTTCATTTCGTACCCTAGCCTAACCTACATTACAACCCTATAAAGTCCTATGTGATCTTAGGGTGCATTTAATTTAAAAGTCATAATAGTTTTGATAATCTGTGAAAATGCATTTCGCCTCTTTTAGTGTGTGATATCTTTCATTGAGATTACAATTTTTCAGTTTATATATAGCGTTCTTCATTTGTGACATGTGTGCGGCCTAGTTTCCATTTACATTTACTCCTTATGCCCGCATGTCCCGTGTATTACCTCCCATTCCGAGTGATTTCATTTGTGGAGCGTAATGCCCGTGAGGATTGAATATATGCATGCCTTTATGTTTATCCGGTTTATTTAAGTTTTTACCAAATCATATTTTGCATTTGCTCTTCCCCCTCCCCCTTTTAAAGTTTCAATTCTATGAGGTGCATTCAACCTGTTAATAACAACGGACTTTTGTTTGAATTCGTTCAATATGCTAATAACATATTTGAAATCTTTTTCGTTGTTGTTGAGTTTGTCGCATGTTGGGTTGGGCATATTTTGAGGAAACCATATGATGTTTGTGGGTTTCATCCCTGAAAACCCTCACGAGACGACACTCGTCCACTAGGGTAACCTAGGGGTTTAACAGCTTATTGCATATGCTAAATGCAATCGAATCCCCCGCGAAAGTGGCCTTATGCTTTTATACCATACTTTTGTACTTCTCCTGCTTTTGGTTTTCTTATAGTTCTTGTTGTTTCCTATTTCATTGCTAGGGACTAGCAATGTGTAAGTTAGGGGGTGTGATACAACGCAAATATTGCGTATTTCACCCGTTAACCAACGCGTTATTAGCCTCCTCGGGTATCTTAATCCCTATATTTATGCTCGTTAACCAGAAAACCTCGGATTTCTATGTTAACATGTTTTGCAGGGGTTAATTGAGCTTTTGTAGGTATTTGGATGCTTAGTATGAAGTTCGGATGCATTCCGGTGAAGTTCCGTACACAATCGCACTCGCAAGGGCATTTTAGTCTTTTCACAGCTTGGGTACCTGGCCCGACGTCTCACGGAAGTTGTAGCCCTCCTCACTAGCTTCGCGTGGCCATGAACGGTGCGCGATTTCGATTCATAACGAAGAAGTTACGACGATTTCAGCGGAGGAAAAACAAGAAAGCAAAAGAGGAGAAGGAGATGGAGAAGAAGAGGAATGCAGTAGGCTGCTGCATTCTGCCCTGCTTGATCGATCGATCGACGCTTATGGTCGATCGATCGACCATTCTGATTTTGCCGAAGTTTTTCCTAGGTCGATCGATCGACCAAAGGGGTCGATCGATCGATGCTCTGTTTTCTGCAGATATTTTGCCTTTTTTTCTTTCTTCCTTATTTTTATTCCAACTTACTATATAAGCCAATTTTGTTGTAATAAGAAGAGAGATCAGTACATGCATGATTTTAGGTTAGAATAGTTAGGGTTTTGAGGGTTTTGGATGGTTCTTCTTCATTTCTCTTTGGATTGACAATCTAATTGGTTTGTAAGTTGACTATTCATCTCCTCTTCCATTAATATAGCTTGTCTTCCATTAATTCTTGCTTTCTAGTTAATTTACATGCTTTCATAATTAGGTTTACATGCTTTAATTCTTGCTTTCTCAGTTTAATTAGTTTAATTTAGTTTATTTCCATGTATTGCCCTTAGATAAATAGGTTCGGGATTGTGTTCCGCCATTTACGGGTTTGGACCTCGAAAGTTAGTGTTTCGTGTAAAATTGCATTTAATTGAAACCTCACGTATTAAAGTCGAATTATTATGCGTTTAACTTTCTTTGTCACGCAACGTTAGTGTTTATAGCGATTATCCGAATTTAATCCGCGTGTGACAATTTTTGATTAAATGTTAAATCTCGCAACTTTGACTTAAATTCCTTATTGCGTGATGTTTATGCTTAATTGAAAATGATCGATTAAATGTTTTCGAATCGAAATTCTAATTAGTAGTTGTTTAGCCCGTGAATGTGTGTATGCGATCCCGATCCTCGCTTTCCTTTAATTTAGCGTTAACTTCTCTTTTCTTTTGTCACCATAACCACCCATCACCTTTTCTTTTATTTATTTTACACTTTTATTCCTGAAGTAATTAAACAATTAAAATCTAAAATTCACTCACTCCCTGTGGATTTCTTACGATACCTGACTTACCGCTGTGCTTGCTTGTCAAGTGTAGTAGTAGCTTAGGTTGTTTTTGTATCGCGGCTGCGAAACACACAACGATTGTGTCCTCACACGAACACACTTTTTCCGGCCGATCAGTGTTTCACTATATAAGAGTTATGGAAAATTCAAATATTTTCTTTGATGGTAAAATATGTCTTGTAATAAGACTTACCAGTTGTCTTCCCAAAGCCTTAAAGCATCGTTGATCTCATAAACAACAAAATTATCATAAAGATCTCACGTAATGGATACCTTGTAAACCACTGTGATGTTTAGGTTATGGCTTCACGACATTCCTCGTTGTCTTCTAGAAATCCATGTATATAACATGAAGATTAACACGTTGAATATACAATTACATTCGTGGTTTTAACTTCATCATAGTTTTTAGCTCATCGAACTACGTTAAACAAAATTTGAAGGTAAAACCTTTCACCTGAAGCTGGATGTGCATGTACGATACGATCGAGGCATGTACAAGACTTTTTTCTTGTCCAATACTTCTTTAGTGATTACCAAACCCATTTCATTGGGAATTCATTGTAGGTTATTTGTCTGAAATCTTCATGTTTGACACTTGTAGCCACCCATTTGGTGAACATAGCTTTCTCAATATCTATTCTATCAATGGCCATGTTTAAATGGCCTGAGTATTTAAAAGTCATGACTTGCTCCTCAGGTAAATGGAAGGTAAGACGTTCTAAACCAACACTGCAATATTGTATGTTGAACTCATATATCCTCCAAGACATTTCACATGCAATTAAATAGAGGCACTCCAAAAACGTTTTTATCTCATCAACCTCTTAGACTTCTTGATTTTCATTCCGACATCTTCTAACTGTGATTTCCTCCAAGACCATTCTAGTTCTTCTAAGGCCTTTATTGATATACTTAAATTGGTATTTAATTGACCTTGACTTCTTGCACCATTATACATTTATATGAGCCTGATATTTTATAAGTATGTCAACATTATGAAGAACCGCAAATCTATTATAAATATTCACACCCTTTTTCTCAACATATCTACCATTACCCCTTCGTCTATAAACAATGAAACCATTTTTGTCTTTGTTATTTGATTGCAAAATCTTTTAGAATTTTTTTAGAGCAGCTTCCCCTTGACATACATGGAGATTTTATGTTAGCGTGACTGTAAGGCAAGTGAATCATAAACTAGGAAACAGCTGCATAGATAGCAGGGTCAATTTTATAATTAGGAATTTAAACAGAGATGATTTTATTAACCTCTCCAGGTGTTGGTTATTGATCATCGGTATGCAAAAATAGAAGTATATGCACATGCAGAAGCCTTTTCTTTTGAAATTAAATTATATATAGTGTTAGAAAAAAAGGTGTATAGACTAAAATATAAATCTTCTCAGTGTAGGATATCTTTGTACTACTATAAAATGCTATACAATCATTTATAAAATGCTATAAAATGCCAAAAACTTGTTGTCAATTTTATAAAATACCACAAGTGCACGGGCTATTATAGAATAGCGAGTGTAAGTACGGGTCGAACCCACGAGGATTTGTCAATTTTAATTATTAAAAGAATTGCAACTGTCCAACTAGATCAAATGGGGCAGAGAATAATTATAAATTACACTAAATAAAAGTAATTACGATAAATGAGAGTAACACAAGAGATTTGTAAACAATTAGGAAATAATTAGGATTCGGGGTCCATTTATCACGTAACTAATATTGCACACTAATTTAATGCTGTCATTCCCTTTTTATAACTCAAATCAAACCGACTCTCGCCACGTTTAATTTGGAAAATATGACGATCATGTTCAAAATATTTTTAACGTCTCTAATAGACGACTAAAATCCCTATTCCCTTAGAAAATACAAGTTTTAAAATTCGCAAATGTATTTAAGCATGGACTATCAAAACAATAAAAGTGCAAGCATAATCCATCAAAAATTACTATTTTTAAATCTCAAAACTTGATTTGACAAAACAATCTTAAAGGTTTTCAAACACAGTCTCGTGTCGCTTTAAAATGAATACCGAATCTTTAATAACAATTAAAACAAGTAGGGAATAGACAACGGCAAAATTAACGTGACAATATTAGCTAACTATGATAAACTTCACCCTACTCCTAATATAAGAATTAAGCTACCATAATGAAGGAGAAATTGCAAGAATGAGTAGAGATCTTCATTAATAAACCAAACTTATAAATAGTTCTCTCACAACAATCTTCAATCCTCTAAAAAAAATGATAAAAACTTGGCCCTCAAATTGATTACAATCACTCAAAATTGCTCCCCGAAATCCTCCACGAAATATCTCTCCAATTTTTCACGAAATTATGAGCCCAAGGGTCCTTTTTATAGGACAAGTGGTGAGGTATTTGAGTTGTGGTGGGACTCTTTCTGATTGGCCGAATAGTGTTGGTAGCTATCTCTCCACCTCTTTAATCTTTGGATCATGATAAGGGATGGAATTTCCCCCCACTCGAAAACTCTTATATTTTTTTGTTGAACACGCATGCCGAGTTTCGTCCAAATCGGAGAATAAAAATTAGCTTTTTTACGCCTTTTTTGAAACGATCATCAATTTGCACCAAATTCCATCATTATCTGCAAAAACTTCTCTAGGCAATTTTTTTCACAAATTAGCACAAGAATATTATAAAATTATCGAAGTGCCCATTTTTTACTTAAAATTTTCATTTTCAATATGAATTCAATCATTCTCGCATTTTTTTTTCTCTTTTTAATAAAATCGTCCTAAGAACTTATTAAATACACTAAAGTGGACTCACAGAGTATAAATTTGGGTATAAAATATACAAAATAAGGCACTCATCACTCCTTAACAAATCTACTATCCACGTATCTTTTACAAGTCAAATGCCATTCACCATAAGCCCAAATGAGAAGTGTCGACCATTCATATTCATACCTGGGATATATTCTGAAATGCCAACAACTTTTTAATTCTCCTTTGTTGTAGATAAACCTTAAAAGCAATCGAAAAGCCGTGTAGATCAAAGAGACCAAGACTCCTTGAAGTATCGCTCCCTCTCTACCAACTTTTCAGTTTCTCAATCTCTCTCTCTCCGTCCCAAACCCTCTTATGTTGTTGCTCTCCTCTCCCTCAATTATGGCACATACCTCATCTCAAGTGATCAAAATGGATTTGAAAACCCAGTTGGTCGCATACCTCTCCGATCCCTTCCCTAGTCGATCTCCGGTGGTGTCCCTCATCTCCATCTTTTCTTCAAAGGGATCTAATGACTCAAAGAGTCGCCGGTTAGTTTATTATATGAAGTTATCTTTATATGATTTTTTATTATAAGGATTTGGTGTGATTAATTTTTTATATGATGGCTTATATACCCCAAACGATTTTTCTATAGTAATATTTATTTATAGAATTGTGATTTTTTTATGGAATTTGTTTGTTCAGGTGAGTTTTATTTTAGGTATACATATGGCTTGTTGCTATCAAACAATCAAAGACGATTTTAAAATGGCAACAATGTGGTCGCTGGTCGAAGTAAAATGCAACTGATGTTGTTGACATTTTTTTGTTCGGGTGGTTTTTTTTGTTTGAAATGGCAACAATGATTTTTTTTGTTTGTTTGTTCAGGTGATAACCATAAAAATACATGTTCAAGTGGGTTATTTTTGTTTAATTAGGTGGTTTTTTTTATTTCTGTTTGTTCAGTTGGATCTATTCAGGTGTGTATATATGTTGTTTTTTGGGTGGTGGTGATGGGTTTTATTTAGGGTGAAAGATGGTTGTTTCGTGTAGGTAATCGTGGGTGGGGTGTCGAACTAAAATGCAGCTGATGTTGTTGACATTTTTTTGTTCAGGTGGGTTTTTTTGTTTGAAATGGCAACAATGTTTTTTTTATTTGTTTGTTCAGGTGATAACCAAAAAAATACACATTCAAGTGGGTTATTTTTGTTTGATTAGGTATTTTTTTGTTTCTATTTGTTCAGTTGGATCAATAAAGGTGTGTATATATGTCGTTTTTTGCATGGTTTTGGGTGGGGGTGATGGATTTTATTTAGGGTGAAAGATGGTTGTTCCGTGTAGATAATCGTGGGTGGGGTGAGGTGGGGGAAGGATCTTGAGGAAGGGGGGTGAATTTTGAAAAAGTCTTGGATTTTAGGGGGGATTTTAATTTATCTGAAGGGTATTTTTGTTCATTTAAACCAAAAATAGGGGGAACAGTTTTATGGAGTTATGTTAATAAATTCAAGGGCGAATTTGTCTGTAATGTTTCTTGAGGGATGGACCCATAAATTCAAAATAATTATAGGGTCATAAACATTGATCTTATTTATTATGATTGTATTTATAATTATGCCTAATATGAACATTGTTAGAGGTTTTGGTATCTGGTATTTTACGACACTATATGTAAACCTGTGCGATAGGTACTTTTGTCAACCACCTATTTTTTGGTGGAATCCTTTAGCCTTACAAGATACTATTGTCCTTTTTATTAGCACTAAAATTTCTTTTTATTTGTTCCTCAATTTTTTCTGTAGATTTTTTCTGTTTTTTTTGTATTATAGATCCATTTGAGTATTGATATCTAAGTTATCCAATACATCTACTCTTGACCTCTCACAACTTTCTTGTAGAAACATAAGGAACTCTGTTAGTATATTCTAATTTGATTACCACCAATTCTTTGGTTTCCTATCAATATATACAGACAATTATATATTTATCTGATTTGAAAAATATTCTTTGTTTTCTAGATCCATTCAATATCCAAATGGTTGTAGTGGTTGGTGGGTAGGTTGGCGGTGGACACATGATGGAGTTGATGAAGGACGACATGACGAGGTGGGTTGATTGGAATTAATTATAACGATAATTGTATTGTTCATGGATAGAATTAATGTCGTTGAATTATATTGTTCTTGGGATGAGTGTGGAGATTAGTGTTCTCTAGCTTTATATACATGTGGAATTTTGTTTACGAGCAATAAGTTTATTTGTTCGCACTTTTTTCTAATGCATATGTATATTTGTTAATAACATATATTTATGATTAATTTGTTGCAGGATCATGGATGAAAGAAAAAAAAGAAATATTAAACATGTGACGAATTGAAGTCTTCTACCGCGAGAATAAATATCTACATAATTGTTTTCTGCATATGTTGAACTGTAATACTATGTAGTCAAACTTCTTCAACGTGTTTAGTTATTGCAAATACTGTAAACGTTATTCCTATCTACTAATTTTGTTTATCATGTATTCATGTTTGTCATGCTTACGTTATTTTTCAATTGTTTGCGTATAACCCGCACATCGTGCCGGTTTCCAACTAGTATATATAAAAATATGCTTTATATTTTCGAATGTGTAAAAATAAATCAAAATTTTCAAACCTGTTAATTGTAACACCATGCGCAATTCGGACAACGGGTTGGCCAACCACCGTCGCCGAACTACGTTGGGAGCTACTAAATAAATACCATTCTCAGCATGTGACAGATATGAGACATATAAAAATTCAATCCACAAGATAAATGATAATCAATTCCAAATGATAATGACCAAAAATGCGATAAAAGAAATCCATCACATCTAAAACTCCAAATAAATTCAATCTCCAATAATGAAATAATTAAAATCTGAGAAATAAACCAACTTTAAATACTCCAACTGAAATCTTTAAAAAACTTTGGAACCGAATGGCCCAATAAAACCCTAATGAAATCTCATAATGAAATACGATGACAATAAAAGTCTAAACTAAATAAAGCAATAAAATAAATAAGCTTCAGCTGCACCTCTAAACGATAATCTCCAAAAGTCCTAAGCACCTTCTCCAAAACTTATCCTAAAAAGGTTAGTCAACACACGAGGTTAGAGCCCTGAGCATGAATACACATTACTTCCCTTAAACAGGGTCCGTGAACCTAGACAGTAGAATTATACATGATAAATATCACAATATAATATTTTAATGACACGGAATATAATTAAACACGATAGCACAAATCACTAACTACCCCTAGAATTGTTATTCACAAAGCACACCAATATGATTTTAAATAACTAAGCCCAATGTTGTTAATTTAATTACATTAACCCAATATCATTATTCTCACTTTTATTATATCAGTTCTCCCGCCTCGATTGATATTCCCACCAAAGTTTTACATGTCCCCTTATCAAAATGCCAGCTGATCCGTTTAAACTGTCGATCCCGCAATTTCATAAGTTTACACACACGACACAACATAAATCACCAGCTGACCCGTTTAAACTATCAGTCCTCGCACATTATGTTGTCCAGATTTTAATACCCGATTTTATCTTATGCATTAATTTTTATTAGTTTACTTAATCAATTTACCCCACCCTTATTATCGATTTGAGATCCTCAAAATACAACTTAGTCCCATGCCTAAGGGTTCCCATAGTATACATACGTCCTAACCTATGTATAGGATGAATTTCCAATATTCAACTCGTCCTAGTCTCATGCCTAGTCTAGCGTAACAGCGATAAAGTATAAAAATTTACCCCACCCCGGAATATAAAATCCGCACGAATCTATATTAACTAGTCTCATGCCTAGCAAGTATTAGTTATAACGAAAGCCTACCCACTAGTCCCATACCTAGTAAGTATCCTATAATTTAGGTGGGCGATGTACTACTCAAAATCCCTTCGTCCCCGTGATGGCAAAAATGACTATAACAAATAACACAAAACACAATTCTATATGCACAACATAGAAATTTAAACATAAAGGTCATAATTTGATTTAAACCAATTAATAACACCGCCATGATTTCAACACAAGTAATTCCATTCATTAATGTTATATTAATTAACATGAAATAATCGTCAATATGGTATAATAGTTCTCTTTTATAAATCAACTAATTTTTATAAGTGTGTATGCGTCCCGTATAAGATATACATAATCCCCCAAAATTCTACATGCGAACCTACACCCTAAAATCATAAAAAATCCAATAATATAACCTACACAACCAAAGGTTTGAAGGATTAGTTCGTATTTAAAAGTTTCATAAAAACAATCCCGAAATTTAGTGTCCATTTTCTCTAATTAAGTTACTAATTGATTTTAATAAAAAAAATACACTATTAAGGGTTTAGGCGACACTTAAGATGCATAATACTAATAGAAGAGAATAGAGTATTCATTTCTGAAAAAAAATCAATTTAGAAATCTGATCTTGAATGTATATTCCTCTCAAAAAGTTGACAAATATCCATTCCTGACAAAAAATCCAGTTAATTTTTACAAAACTTGAGTTGAAAGTTATGTAGAATGGGGCTAGGGTTTGGAGGTTGAAGAAGATGAAAAACATGAGAGGTTTCCGCACTCTAGGTTGATAAAAATGTGTTTTAAAAGTCCTTCCCCAAGTTGGTTTTATACCCAAAATAAATAAGAGATTGAGTGGTAAAATGAGTCCAAAAAATAACAAAATAGTTCGTGCAAACCAGACCGCCGAACCAGCCTCGCTCTACTCCCATCAGTTCGATTCGATTATAAAAATATAAGTTCCAATTTTAAGTTTCAATTTTGACTCTGATTTAATTCCACTTAAAATTCTACTCTTCTAATATTAAAATCAACATAGTTAATTAATAAAAATCATTAAATCCAAAATTTTATTTTTCCCGAATATTCAAATAAATTAATTAATTATCGATTGAAAAACACGGGGTGTTACATACTTCCCCACTAGAAAAAGAATTTCATCCTCGAAATTCATTGAAAATGTAAATGCGCAAAGTAAAATAAGGCTCACATATGCCTACCCATAGAGTACCATGATTAGGTGCCCATACACCAAATTCTACCTACACGTAATCCCACAATTGAAAATACAATATATATGTCACGTATATATATATATATATGCATAACTATGAAAATAACGACATACCACGCGCCCTCGTGAATCACCACTCGATTATATCTCCAAAAGTCATCCAAACGCGTAAGTCCTCAAATTTCTTCACCTCACCAAAATCGCTACTTACGATGCCTACCATCTGCAAGCAATCTGCAACATTATCTTTGTCTCCCAAAATCACTTCTAAGTCTTCTCTTACCAAGATATTATTTCTAACCGCAATGCTTATAATATCCTTGACACCAGACATCCTATCTCCAAAAACACTGCTAACATATATGCTAGACCCACTACCTTGGGGATTACGAATCAACAAAGGGATTCAAAGATCGCTAATGTGGAAAACTAAAGTGGACTCACAACCTACGAGACCTAAGATCATGCTCTAATACCATCTGTAACACCCCGCACAATCCGAACAACAGGGTGGGTAGCCACCGTCGTCGAACTACGTCGGGCTCTACCAAATAAATATCATTCTCAGCATGTGACAGATTCGAGACATATAAAAATTTAATCCACATGATTATTGATAATTAATTCGAAATGAAAATGACTAAAAATGTGATAAAAGAAATCCATCATAGCTAAAACTTCAAATAAATTCAATCTCCGATAATGAAATAATTAAAATCTGAGTAATAAACCAACTGTAAATACTCCAACTGAAATCCTTAAACAACTTTGGAACCGAATGACCCAATAAAACTCAAATGAAATCTCATAATGAAATATGACGGAAAGAAAAGTCTAAACTAAATAAAGTAGTAAAATAAATAAGGTCTAGTTGCACCTCCAAATGATAATCTCCAAAAGTCCTATACAGCTTCTCCAAATCCTGAAAAGGTTAGTCAACGTACGGGGTCAGAGCTCCGATCATGAAGACACACTACTCCCCTTAAACAGGGTTCGTAAACACAGACAACCACATTGTAGATGATAAATATCGCAATAGAATATTTTAATTAAACAGAATATATAATTAAACATGATAGCACAAATCACTAACTACCCCGAGAATTATTTTTCACAAACCACACCAATATGATTTTAAATAACAAAGCCCCATGTATTTAATTTAATTAAATTAACCCAATATCATTCTTCGCACTTTTATTATAGCAGTCCTCCCGCCTCGGGTGATATTCCCACCAAAGTTTTACATGTCCCCTTACTAAAACGCCAGCTGATCCATTGAAATTGTTGATCCTGCAATTTGACCTCCAAACACGACACGACATAAATCGCCATCTAACCCGTTTAAACTGTCGGTCCTTGCACATTATGTCGTCCAGATTTTAATACTTACTTTTATCTTAGGCATTAATTTTCCTTAGTTTACTTAATCAATTTGCCCCACCCTTATTATCGATTTGAGATCCTCAAAATACCCCTTAGTCTATTACCCAAGGGTCTCCAAAGTACACATATGTCCTACCTTATATATAGGATGAATTTCCAATATTTAACTCGTCCAAGTCTCATGCCTAGGCTAGCGTAATGATGATCAAGCATAAAAATTTATCCCACCTCGGAATATAAAATCTGCACGAATCTACACTAACTAGTCCCATGCCTAGCAAGTATAAATTATAACCAAGGCCTACCCACTAGTCCCATACCTAATAAGTATCCTATAATTTAGGTGGGAAATATACTACCCAAAAGTCCTTCATCCTCGCGATGGAAAAAGTGACTATAATAAATCACACAAAACACAATTTAATGTGCACAACATAGCAATTTAAACATAAATGTCCCAATTTAATTTAAATCAATTAATAACACCGTCGTGATTTTAACACAATTAATTCCATTCATTAATGTTAAATTAATTAACATGCAAGAAACTTCAATATGACATAATCTTTCACTTTTATAAATCAACTAATTTTTATAAGTGTGTACGCGTCTCATATAACATATAAATAATCCCACAAACTTCTACATGCGAACCTACACCCCAAAGCCATAAAACACCCAATAATCTAACCTAAGCACCAAAGGGTTTCAAGGATTAGTTTGTATTTAAAAGTTTCATAAAAACAATCCCAAAATTTAGTGTCCACTTTCTCTAATTAAGTTGCTAAATGATTTCAGGCGACACTTAAGACATAACTAAAAGAAGATAATAGAGTATTCATGTCTGAATAAAATTCGATTTAGAAATATTATTTTGAATGTATGTTCCTCTCAAAAAGTTCACCAAGATCTATTTTTGACGCGTCTCGAGAAAACTCAGTTAATCTTTACAAAACTTGAGTTGAAAGTTACGTAGAATGTGGCTAGGGTTTGGAGGTTGAAGAAGATGAAAAAATGAGAGGTTTTTGCTCTATAGGTTTATAAGAATGTGTTTTAAAAGTCCTTCCCTGTGTTATTTTATACCCAAAATAAATAAGAGTTTGAGTGGTAAAAGGAGTCTAAAAAATAATAGACCTGCTCATACAAGCTAGATCGCCAAACCGATCCGGCACTGCTCCCAGTTTGGTTATGAAAATATAAATTCCAATTTTAATTTTCCATTTTGACTCTGATTTTAAATCCGCTTAAAATTATACTCTTCTAATATTAATACCAACATAGGTAATTAATAAAAATTATTAATTCCAAAATTTTATTTTTCTCAAATATTCAAATAAATTAATTAATTACCGATTTAAAAACACAGGGTGTTACACTAATACTTTACCAAAATGCCTTTGCTTTATTAAGTCATTCATAAGAATATAAATATTGATTATGAAAACTCTGGACACAATATCTGGTATTTCATTAGGAAGCTGGCCAATTGAGATAAAAATCTAGGTATTTGAGGCCATTTTGGATTTGCTGTGAAGGTGAGGAATAAATCTAGATTACCAAATCATCGAAAAATAGCCATTGTAATTTAAAAGCGTTGATCCATATGTATTGTGGACCTACTATAAAGGAATATGGAAGCACATCACGTTTCCCAACATATCGCGGAGTTGAATCTCCTTATAAGACGACAACTTTAATCCTTTTATATATTTTTACTCGTAAGTTTGTTTGGTTAGAGAAAACCCATCGCATACTTTCTTCTTCTATGCATGTATATGCATCGACAACATATTGTGGGAACAATATTCCTCCATGTAATAGAATTTTGTCTTCATTTGTTCTTTGATAGAGCCTGAATGCATAGTAGTCTCTCATAGTGATGCAATTCTTTTAAGTACGTCACTTGACAATCTTATTTTGATATTTAACACTCAACGAGAACCCATCCTCACCATATATAAATAAAAAAGGATATTGCATGGCCATAAATGAAGGGTGAAGATCGCTAATCCTTTACAATCCATTAGACTTATGTTCAACAACCACATCTCTGCTAAAAATTTCTTTACTTATGTCACCAATAATCGGTGTATAAAAATCTGATAAGCTCGGTAAATTGTATACCATAGGATCCTTCGATCGTTGTCCAACCAATCTTTTTCTTATGGGTAAGATATTTGAATCGTTGAAACTAAGGGTGCACAGTGGAACCAAGAATTCGATGAACCGAACCAAACCGATGGTATTGGTTCAGTTCGGTACGATGTTTTAGACTAATGGTTCGGTTCCGATTTTGAAAAATAAATTCAATATTTCGGTTCGGTTCCCGGTTCCAAAATAAACCAATCCAATCCGAACCAATTTATAATTACATATATATTTAATATATAATATAAATATATAAACTAAGTAAAATACTTTCTCTAGTACTAACCCTTTTAACTATTTTAGCCGCTCCTCTCTACTCAAAGCAACCAAACCAAATATTTCTCTGCTATCTCTCTCCACCATACTCAGATCGGACCTTTCATTTTTGGATCTCAGATCATCCATACTCAAAGAAAAAAACCAAATATTTCTCTGCTCTCTCTCGTCTATACTCAAAGGCTTTAAGTCAAAGCAACAAAACCATATATTTCATTTTCGGAGCTCAGAACAGAGTGAAATGAGATCGGTATGCATTCTTTTCATTTTCGTTTTCGGATTAGTGTGTAAAAATTAGATCTATATTGACTGAGTATGAATGTATTAGCGTGTAAAAATGATATTTATATTTCATTTTTATTTCGGATTAACACCTTTTTTCATTTTTCATTTTTGGAGCACCATTTCCTTCTTTTCATCTCATTCCTCAGATGCTTTCTCATTTGTTACATCTTTTATATGTTGAAATCTGTATTGATTGACCATAATATATATATATTCTGATCGAGTATAATAATGACTGAGTGTTTCATTTTTTTATTATAGCCCAAAAATCGAGAACTAATCTGAACCAACCAAATAACCATCGGTTCAATTTGGTTCGGTTCCAAAAAAAATATGTTCCAATTTCGGTTCCAAAATTCTGGAATCAAACCACCCCGGTTCTGGTTCTGGTTTTAGTAATGAAACTAAACTAACCCGGTCCGTGTGCACCCCTAGTTGAAACGATCATGCACCATGCGAAATAATTTAGCTAGTTCGTTATGATCGTTAAGCATTTTAACCAAATTTAAGATAACTGCAGGGTCTAATTTTGATGAATTTATATCCCCGCCTAATGACATAATTAAGTTGTTTAAATCATTATCGGTATTGTAGATATATAGCTGAGTGAATTTCGATCTTTGTCCTAAAATAGGGATTAGTGAACCGATATTATGGTGGTTCTTACCACTAATACGGTAAACGTATGGTGCTCCTCCATTGTTTATATAGTCACCAGTAGACGTAAAAACAAACATCGAGTTGTATTCTCTAATATTATCTTTAAATCTCAAGATTTTGTTATGGTTTTCAGATGTTAGTAGATCATTTAAAATGTGAGGTGGATCCTTCAATAGGGGAAGTTTCACTTTTCCTTCTTGGCAACATAATGAAATTTTAGGAAACCTGGGTTTTTTACACTTGTCATTCCTCTCTTCATAGCAAACGATAGTTGAACAATTTGGGCAAGTGTGAGATGGCTCGCCAAAATGCCATGTGTGAAGATACTTCCCTAAATAATGGGAGGCATTATTAATTATTCACAAATTAATTAAATATGGGTTATTCTTTATAGCAAAATTATTTATGTAAAGAGTCAAGATGAGAAACTTACTATTTATAAACACATCACATCTCCTATATAACTCACTCAAATTATTTGTGGATACCGTATTGCATATATGTAGAATTATTATTGTTTAAATTAGTCGTGCTTATGATCTATATCAATATATCAATTGTAAACAAGTAATATTATTTATTCATTATCATAATTTTATTGTATACGTATTGTTGCATAACTTACATGTTCTTTGAAAAACATTTATGGCATCGAGCACATTTCTAGCCGACGAAATGGTATATCCATCATAGTTAGTATTAGTAGCGTTAGTAGAAAACGGGTTGCCAACATGGGTTGCGGTATCAGTATTTCCATCTTCCTGAATAATATAATGGGAGGTAATAACCGTTTTTTTTTTCACGAGTTCATCTTGTCCTTCTTCATGAATATGTGATTGTCAGGATGATTATTCTCACTTAATGAGTGGGCGACCATTGGTATGGGATGAGTTCTAAATATTTTTTGTCCTCTGCCATGATTTAAATGGTGTGATTGATGTCTGAGTCGAGCAAGCCTTTCTACTCGAATGTGTCAATGGCGTAATCTAGAAATTACAGATCTTATTGGTTTATCCATCTAAATAGGGAACAATAGGAATATTAATGATCCTAAAGAGAGGAAGACAAACATCACATATTTGTAATGTAGAAGGTATATTATTCAATACATATTAAATTGGTTAAGGATTTTAGCTTGTGAAAAATGTCTAATTGTTTTAAGAAACTGTTGTCATTTTAGATAAATTAAATTTTAACTATAAGTATAATAAAATAATATCCTAAACTATTTACCGCTAACTAATTTCTACAGGATATAAGTCATAATATAATTATTAAAGCAATGGTATGAGCTTTAGTGGTAAGTGAAAGTTATAGGATAGAAATTACAATATAAATTTAAACTGAATATAATGTACATTTATAACCATCTATGCATAAAAATTTAATATAGTTAACGTGATTGCAGCTAAATCAAATATAATAAGAGATCAAAAGTTCAAGAATAAAATAACTGAAGAATTTAGCCTAATACACTAATCCTTATTGTATTATAATTTAAATACAGTTGCCACATATCATATCGTAATATTTGAATAACTCAAAAGCTGAAATTGTTGCATACCTTTGGAAAAGGGAAAGATCGGTGAAAATGCAACCTATAGTGGTTAGATAATTGAAAAACATTAAATCGGAAGATATTTTTCTATTAGATAGAATTCCAGGTTGTGATATTTGATGGAACAATATTTTCTTCTTTGTCAAATGTTTGACATGTCGTGACCTTATCTAAGTTCTTATAAATATCATAATGCTTCTCAGACCTAGTCTTTTTAGGTTTATTCCTTGAGTACTTGAGGGGAGCATAAAGTTCCCTTACTTGGTGCTTAGATGGAAAGAGTAACGCTCAAGTGGTTGGATTATAAATGCCGATGATATCTTTTTGAGCATATATTTTTTTTCTCTTGAATTAGATTTTTTCGTTCATTTCGCGCCATATTGCTCAATAATAACACAATGTAATTTTAAATATTATAGTGAATTGGTAAAAAATAAGATGAATACTATTTAAAAACTACTATAAAAACAAGTAGATTTGGGGATCAAAAGTACATAAATGCATTTATATGCATAATATATTATGGTCACTCCCTCAAATATGCTATACATATGCAATTGCAGAACAAAAATGTTGTAACTTTTCTTTGTCAAAACTTGTGGAGATAAAAAATCATAACAAATGAATGCTCATTCAATTGATATAATAATTGAATGTTTTTAAACTAATGACAATATAAGTAAATAATGTTATTTGTAACTCAAACAAATGTAAACAGTGTTTTAGAAGAGAATTTTTTCTTCACACCACTTTTAAGAAAGCACCATTTACATTTGTAACATAAAAAATAAATGTAGATGTTTATAGTGCCCAATGCTTCATAGAGGTTATCAAATTTGTAAATAAATGGCATTACAGTTTTGACAACATTCCCCTTATTCAAAATAAATATCAGTCAAATTCTGAAGAAAAGAGTTCTCACAAAAGTGAAACCAAACCAAATGTGAACTACTCAACCACATTGGAGGAACTCTAGTGATAAAAAAAAATTATTAGAAAAGCTACATTTTATTATAGTTTATTTGTTATTGAACAGTTAACTAAGTATCATATTATGAACTAAAACCTTAACTAACCAATTGTGTATATACTTCCAAGAAGCTGTTATTTTCTCAAGTGCAAGCTCAAGCTCAAGCTTCATGTAACAAACGACAATATATGATGAATCAATATTTAAATGATGAACCATGAAAAAAACATGTCAATTATTTTCCAGTTATGAGCATAACACACTTGATTTTCCAGAATTAAAAACAATTAGATTTTCACGTCCAAAGTTAACGAAAAAAAGAAAAGTAAAAAAGTAAAAAATTGTTTAAGGTCCAAAATAAGTTATGATCATGAATCAATCCATAAAACATGTCTTTCGAAACAAAGCATTCTGAAACAACATGGATTAAATCATAACTATCAAAAAGTACCATAAATAGACACATATTAATAAACATTTAATTTCAAAGACAATTTGAATAACTAAATTCTATCTTAGTATTCAATTCAAAGATGTGTGGTTCAAGAAAATATATGCATTCACAAATAAGAGGCTACGCACTAGCAATAATCAAAATAACATAAACTGTACATTAATTATTAATCCTCCTCAAGGAGATGACACACTCACACTCGCATATTATCACTTGTATAAAATTTCGTTTTATTTTTTTATTTTTTTTTATCTTTAATACGAAATAATGATGCTTTAAAAACTTTTCCCTGAAAGTATGGGGAGCCTCAATTTTTTGTTTCCATAGCATGTGTTAGAATTGGAAATTAAAACTTCAGTTATGAGCAGAACACACTTGATTAGCCAGAATAAAAAAAATTGATTTTCACATCCAAAGTTAACAAAATAAAAAAGAAAATTAAAACCAAACAAATTGTTTAAAGTCCAAAACAAGACATGATTATGAATCATGTTGGAAATTAAAATTAAGTGTCAAAATTAATTATTTAATTTTAATTATATTAAATTCCGAATTTATGAATTTCTCGATTATGTGGGCTTGATAATATCAGATAATTAATTAGGAACGTGATAAATACAAATATTAGAAGATTGGGTCAATCTTATCCGTTAGTCACATGATGGTTAGTGGCATTAGTGGGAGACTTGAAATAGAGTCCCACCTTGACTAGGATTTCGGACCTCTTCCCCTTATAAATAGAGGAGTCCTACACCATCTGGTGTTATCTCATAACACGCTATTTCTGAGGTGGGAGAGAAATTTTGAGATTCTAATTGAGTATAATTTTTCATGTTTAGGAGATTGATGGAGCAATTAATCAAGATTGATCAATGAATTGGACCAAGGTAAGTCTTATTTTCTATCTTTTAGACGTATTTTGTGAAAACATGAAGATCCAAGATCCTTTTATTAAGGACAATTGTATATTAAAGTTTAATCATATTAATGTGTTCGTAATTAATATTAGGTGTTCTTAAGAATATTTTTATACGTGGTATTAGAGCTAAAGTTTAAGATCTCATGATTTTCCTTATTGATGTTTGTCTATAATGAAATATGTGTGTGAGACTTTCTGCGACATTTTTATTTATGTCATTAAATCTGCTTATGCTTGAGAATCTCTGCGACATTTTAATTTATGTCATTGAATATGCTCTTAAAATATGTCTGAGACTTTCTGTGACGTTTTTCTTCTGTCGCCAATACTCACTAGTTAGAATGAAAGGTCAAAACTTACTCGGAATTTTACGAAACTGACATGGTCGACTGGAAATGTCGAAATAAACAAAACTTATTGTATACAATGGGCACCACCCTACTTTGCGTTTTGACATCGTTTAGACCCTTAAAATTGTATTTTTTCCATTTTCGATAATAATGTTGACGTCAATATCTTAGTCCAGAAAATTGATTTTTGAATTCCGAATTTTTTTTTGAGATCCTGGAGTAATTATCTACATCCTTGTGGTGCTAACTCAAATTTTCTATTTTTGGCAAAAATTACGATTTTTTTCAAATATTATGTATTTTTTTTACCACAGGGGTTGTTTTTTATGTTCATGGTTGTTCTAATATTCATGTTATGTATTATTTGGTATTGATGAAAGGGTTCAATATAAAATTTTGAATATTAGATGTATGATTATGTGTTTGACAATAACATTTCGATATATTAGGTTATTGTTCATAATCTATATTTGATAGCCCAAAGGTCCAAATGTAATTATGAATTGATGTTTCGACAATAATATTTATATGATGTTGGATGAGGAAGATATGAAAGTGTCCTAATCTATAATTGTAAATATTAGATTATTGTGTATGCATCTATATTTGGATCATTAATTATACATTAAGTTTTGAGTATAATATTTTTGGGGGA
The DNA here is from genome assembly GCA_949130495.1 of Sambucus nigra. Classification (NCBI taxonomy): domain Eukaryota; kingdom Viridiplantae; phylum Streptophyta; class Magnoliopsida; order Dipsacales; family Adoxaceae; genus Sambucus; species Sambucus nigra. The sequence continues at coordinate 289,412,784 of OX422208.1, forward strand.
ATCTAATTTACATAAATAATGTTTATGACTTCCAGAAAAAATATTTTTGAATTCCGTCGAATATTTGAGATTCTGGAGTAATTTTCTTCAGTTCAATGATGCTAACCCTTTTTTTTGGGAAAAATTTAAGTTTTCCCATATTTCATGTATGTTTTATCTAGAATTGTGATAAAACTTTGCTCTAATGGTCCTTTTTTAGTTGAATATTCATCCCAAACACAGATCAACATATTTCATATGATAGGATATTATACTTACGTTATTGTTAGTATTCATATTTTGACGAGTCTCGTTCCAAACACAGGCCAATGATTCATATTGTTGAATATTATGATATTCGTGTTTTAATGAGTCTCGTGCCAAACACAGGCCAACGATTCATGTGGTTGAAAATCAAAATTATTGTTTATTCAAAGGTTAGTACTCCCATTAAGTTGAATTAAATACCAAACACAGGCTACAATTCATATGTGCAGATACTAGATTTATTCATTGCATACATGTATATTTGAATGCATGACTTGCAAATTTTGAGACTCATAAGTAGGTATTCATTCAGTTTAATCAAATTCCAAATACAAGCTAAGATTACATGTGAAGATATTATACTTGAAGTCATTTTAGTTTATCCTAATGTTTCTTATAAAGTTAAATTAAACCGCAACACATGCTGAAATTTGAATCAAATAAACATTGGAATTTTTGAAAATGATAATAATTGGCATCAATGTTAAAAAGTCATATTTACATATGCCACTAGTATGATAATTGTTATTATAACCGTATTGTGCATTAGTATGACCATGAATAATTAGGGTCAATATTTTTGATTTGTTACTCATACATAAGTGATGAAGCGAAAGTCAATGATTTATGTCTTCCATTTACTATTATTTGTGCAATATCTCATGTAAACTCTTTGTCTATTTGATTTTCACATTATGTTTAATTTTTCATGAATTTCAAATTAAGGAATAGACAATAATATAATTATTCATGTATTACGGGTATTTGAACATGTATGCATATCTCTAATATTTATATAATATAAGGTTTGGTGTTCATTAAAGTGCTCCATTACAGAAGATATAAAAATTGGACTATTGCATTAATATCATGCATATTTTGGTTGCCTACAGGTCCATGTATGATATTGATTGCTAGGATGATGATACTTTATGATGTTGCATACATATTATTGTTTATTCATTTTTTGTGATTACAATAATTGGAAAAAAAATGTAAGTGGTGATATATATTTTGGGAAGGTAATAATGGTCGTCAAACACAGGTGCCATTGTTTCTTTCACTATCATATCACCAATTAAGTTTATGAAAGTCATAAACATGAATAATTTAGTTTATTGATCATGATATATTTAATGAAAATAAGTGAAAATTTATTGACTTGTGTATGTAAGTCTTTACGTAATGTAATATTCATATTATGAAATATTTGGTAGTCACTACAGTGACCCAACTAGAATGGCAATGAATATTAAATGTAAAGATGATGGTAGTAGTGACTCATGATGATTATGATTGTAAAGATATTAATGGGGTATATTGAGTTTATTTCTTCAAGCAAGGTTATTCCTTGCAGGGAATCGATTTTAAGTGATTGAATGAACATCATAGATCACATACATTAGTATAGTATGTGAAAATAAGGTGTGCACAAATATCGTGTACAATATAATGAAATAACATTATACCAATAAAGTAATTTACCAGCATCATATAATCGATATTTCACGGTTACTACTAAAGAAAACTCGTGATTATACACTCAATTTATTATCATGTAATCGATGTGTGTGTTGTTAAATCAAAGCATTAATAAAGTGAGCAATTTATCTCATTATCTTATCACATATTATTGTATCCCATTTTGTTTCTCTAAAAATTTCATATTTAATTTGATTAAACAAATTAAGTTTGTTTACATGTTGCACACTCGGACTAATAATGATAAAGATAATATGTATCTTTTATGATTTGAAACGAGTTTTTCATCTTAGTAGAGATTTCAAGTTATACTTGTTGTGTTATAGAAAGTATTTACTTTTGATGCAAGGATTTCTTACAAAACAAACTAGAAATGCTAATAAGATTCTTTTTCTTTTGTTCTTGGGAAATCAAATCACCATTTGTTTTCATAAACCATCAATTTTTTTTTTGAAAAATATTTGTCTAGACTTGATCGTGAGGGATATGTTCTAAAGAATGTTTTGATGTATATTTTTTTCAAGGGTTATGGTATTCCTTTTGATGTTTTGTACAAAATAAAGTTTGTACATTTTTCTTTAAAGATTTTTTTTGATCCCGCATCATAATCGTAGTGTTATTGATGAAACTCTTTTAATCTTGTGCCAAATTAAATCTAGACTCCTTTTCATAATTTTCGTGGACAAGTTTTTGTAATGTCTCTTACAAATTTTGATAGTCGAGTTGTGCTCTTAAGGTACTACGATGTCTAATATAAGGATGACCTATGTGACCCAAGTGGGAGATTATGAGAAACTTCCCTTAAAGTGAACCTACATAGATCATATAATTGTCATTAACACGTATTTATTGCATTAAAGTCAAATTCATTATTAAAGGTGAAATTAGTGGTAGTAAAAAATCATGAAATATGGTTATAAACGAAGGTAGGGTACTTATCCCATTACCGATAACCTTGTTGAATACTTGTTCTTTTAGTTGTTAGATTGTCTAAACAACAAAGAACAAATAAATGATCAACCACTAAATGATAGTATTGTCACCGTGAGAGAAATATAGATAAAATCATAAGGAATAGTATTAAGAAGATCCTAAAAGGTCTACTATCTTGGATGATTATGTGGTGTATCTGCATGAACATGAATTTGGCGTAGGGATAAATAATGACATGATTTTATTTTCAAAAGTCATAAGAAGTGAAACTAATAGACTACAACTAAGTTTAAAATCTCGTTGAATTACATAATTGATGCACTAAAGTCGGGTATGAGGGGGTCATCAAGATCAAACGCGACGCTAACGGTAGTTAAACGAGATAAAGCTAAATTGTAGTAAAATATTTCACCATTAATGAAGAAAAGGTTATAAATGAACCTTCCCAATTATATGTAAGGACATGGAATTCTTTTGACATTAGTAGCTCATTATGATTGAGAGTTACATGAAGTGGATGTGAAAATTAATTTTTGGAGTCTTGTAAACCATGTGTATATGTTTATGAGATCATTTTATAAACATAAGTTTCCCACATGACGTATTTTAAGAAATAATATCACTATTTTTTTTAATCATTGCATATTTGTATACACCTTAAGATCAGTGGTAGTAAGTTTATATATTTTTTCTATATACAAGCACGGATTTAGAAAATAGAGAATCGAAATAATTTCATGGGTTTAAAAGTTGTGTATGAAGTAATGAAATACTTAAATAAATACATGCTCACATTTATGGTGTATGTGCTCATTTAAATATGAACAATTATTGTGACTCAGATTTACTAGTTGTACGGATGGTATGAAGTTCACTCTTGCTTAAGTATATTTTGTTTGGTTTATTAACCAATATAATGAAGGAGTGCAACACAATCCATCCATTAACTATTGTGAAAGCTGAGTTTGTAGCATGCTTGATGCTACAACTTATGTATTTTGGCAGCATGACTTCATTTCGGGACTTGAAGTTGTTGACACTATTATCAAGCCGCTGAAATATTATGATAATGTCGCTGCAATGTTCTTTATAAAGAAATGTTATCTATTCATAAAGTAACTAAGCACGTTGAATGAAATACCTATCAGTGAAAGAAGAAATTCAAAAACAAAGAGTGTGAGTTGATCACATTAGTACGAGTAATAACATAGCAGATCCTCTTACGAAAGGACTATCTCCAAAGACCTTATGGAACGTGTAAAAGAGATGGGTCTCAATTAGTAAAATTATGATTTCTATTTGGCTTAGTTGTTTGACACTATTACTTGAATACAATAAAAGTGTTTCTGATTTCAATTATTTCTGTCATTTGTGAATGCATGCATATGATTACGAATTATTGTTGACAAAAATAGTCCTTATTCAAAACGTCATAATGAGGCCATTATGATACCCAATAATAAATGCTTAGTTGAATGAAACATTGGTGTTGTAGTACATGGAAGGAACCATGCTCTTGAATAGCATGGAACCACCATGACTCGCATCCGTGAATTGTTTGATTTAAGCAAACTGTATTTATCAGTTATTGTGCACCTTATGGTACCCAATTTAATTATGAGGATATAAGACCAAGTGGGAGACTGTTGGAAATTAATATTAAGTGTCAAAATTAATTATTTAATTTCAATTATATTAAATTCTAAATTTATGAATTTTCCAATTATGTGGTCTTCATAAATATCAGATAATTAATTAGGAACGTGATAAATACGAATATTAGAAGATTGAGTCAATCTTATCCGTTAGTCACATGATGGTTAGTGGCATTAGTGGGAGACTTGAAATAGAGTCGCACCTTGACTAGGATTCCGGACCTCTTCCCCTTATAAATAGATGAGCCCTACACCATGTGGGGTTTGAAAAAACCGAATCGGTTCGGTGTGACTGTGTGATAATGATTTAAATTAAATTCGCAAGTTTCCAAGAACCCTTATTTAATTAGCGTCTACTTTTAAACCAAATAAAATCAACCCTTAAATATGCATCTAAATCAACCCATCAAATATAAAGCATGCGACACAAAGTTAAGGAAAAATCCCCGAAGGGCAAAACCTTTTATTTCTAGAACTTTAAAGAATTTACAAGACCATTGACTTACATACAACCTGATAATCGCCCACAAGTGTAACGCACGGTGTCTTCGGTAAACCTTCAAAGCAACGACTAGAAATAGTGTGACACATAAATACCCGCAGATGTCGGTTCCTATGTCGGCGGCTGGAAGTTTCCCTTTCCAGGAGGGCAGCAATGAAGAAGAGAACGACTTCTCCACAAGGGTTGAACAAACTCGAAGTTGTGTTCTTGGGTTACCAAAAAGATTCACAAAGGATTGGAAGAATTATGTGAATCAAAACATGAGTCTTGGGACTAAAAAATATGAAGAGTAGAGGTATTTGGACTCTCAAATTCGTCTTTCAAAGTCTTATCAAATAGCTCCCCCGAAGTTGGTATTTATAGGGAAACAAATGAAGAGTTCCACCAATTTAAAACACTGAAATTCTATCCAGCGATCAGGGACCCCGAACCGGTTCGGGTACCCTGCGAACCGGTTCGCCCCCCCGAACCGGTTCGGGCTGGGTTCGGGGAAACTCGCTGGGAACAGGGGCTAAACACTTAGAAAAATTCCCAGTATTTTCAATGTAAATATCTCCATTTTCAACGGGCCATAACTTGTTCACCGTAGCTCGGATTGAGGTGCTGTTTCTTCCAGTATCTTTGTTACGACAAGCTCTTCAACTTTCTAGTTGACCAGTACTCCGGACGGTGGCTATAAAATTACCAAATTGCCCTTAAACTTCCTTATTAAGCCTTATTGCACTGTTTTGACTTCTCTTGCGTACCACTTGCATAAAGTCCCTAAAATCATGGAACGTGAAGTCGTTGAGGCAGATGAGGGACACATGATGGAGATAATAAAAGCTTGATTCCCGGAATTCGGATAGAGGCCTTCATGTGAGATCGTGAGGTGACGTGCCAAATGTAGCGGCGTACGACATACATAAATGTAACATGTTGGACATGAGAAAAATGTCCTTACAAATCTCCCCCTATGTCTATGCTGGTACATACATAAAAAATCCGAATTATCAAATAACAAATTGCCTATACAAATCTACCCTTCCATGAACCCAAAACTGGAAAGATAAAAATGAATAAGTCTACATCATTTGATCTTTCAAAACTTCAGGAATCTCAAATCTTTTCTCATCAGGGTGTGCAATTCAGTGATCATCAATGTAGTACCTACACACATGAGATAAAGAAAAAAATACCAAGTGACGTATCGAGTTTGAAATGAGATAAACATAGATACCAATATATGATAAGCATAAGTCAAATCTCAAAACACTTCCAAAATTCAAACTCCCCCAAAATAAGATAATTCTTTCTCCCCCTTTTTATGATGTCCCCAAATAGAAAAATAAGAAGAATGAATCAAACAAGAAAAATCGGGATGTCACGGTATACAAATCAAGGCATCGATCAAATGGCAAACGTGCTCTTGCAAGGAGATGCTCAAAAATATCTTCGCAAACTATTTTTGATTTTTTCAAAATTTTCAAACAAAGCAAAAAAAAATAGATACCATTTTGAAAAAAAATATGATACAAAAATCACACCATGGATTTAGACTCCAACAACCAAGTCATGGAAATGGAATGAATGGGTGTGAACACATTCGATAGGTAAATCAACTCAATCAATCATATGTGCACGATGCATACGTGTACTCCTAACGAATGAACATCAAAGGTATCCTTAGGTGTAAAAATTTGTTGAATATAGATGACATCGTCTTATGCAAATCAACAAATCAAAGTCAAATGATTTCCACACCAATAACGTCCAAAACTATATAGCGCATTTTCAAGAATTTCAAGGACGTGCAAACCCGTTTTAATTCTCCAACCAAACTCCCTCATATATATATATTCTTTTAGAGGTAATCTAAATTCTCAAACTTTGGAGAATTGGTGCAAAAACCTAAATGGCCCCTTTTTGGCATGAATATCTTTTTATTGCCTTTCAATTTTTTCGGGCTCTTTTAACCTCTTTGGACCCCGGATAATAAAATTCCTCCATTTTTTAGGTCCAATTTAACGGTGGCTTAGTATTCGCAAAGGCAAAATGAACCTTTCGCAGCCCTTCCCCGTTTTTAAACAAAGCACACAAACTCGCAAAACGGTTCTTATATGCACAATTTCTCTATTAAATTTTATCGCGCTTGGTTCGTTTTAAGGACAGGATTGAAGTGAAAACACCCAACCAACATGTGATAAGACAAGCACAATAATCAAACAAATCCGTGCATGTGTGCAATAAAGGAAACATGAGTCAAACATGTAGGAAGAAACACTCAATTACATCTTAATGACTCCAAACATTATAAAGCATAAGGATGAATTGACCTATTGTCTCAAAACACTATCAAATAGTCACATGTAAAATGGAATGATGTTGTTACTTGATCATCCAAAGTGTTCATCCATAAACAGTGCAAACAAAAAACAAAAATCTTTTTGGATTTTTCTATAAAATTTATCAAAAAAAATCTTTTTGTATTTTCAAAATTTTGAAACAAAATATACAAAAATGATACATACTAGCAATAGGCAAATAGTGTCATCAAGAAAATCACCCTATGCTAGTAAACAAGTCAAACCTCAATCATTAGGTGCGGAGGGGTTTTCCAAAGGTGGTGACAACTTATGAAAAACCTCCATCAATTCTTGTGAAGTTTTGACTAAAAACTTAACTTGCTCACCTAAATGTGCAAACTCTCTCATGTAGTCTCCAGGAGCATGTAAAGTATCATGTGTGGGTGCATGTGTACCAGAAACACGTGTAGAAGTAAAACGTGACACATACCCCAACTTAAAGCAGAATTCCCTAAGGTGTCCTCTCCTCTTGCAATGAGAGCAAACATAAATAGGCCTAGGAAAACCTCTCTCAAAAACTCTAGGACGCACTCTCCTAATGGGAATGGGATGCCTGGGTAGGTTAGGGTGAGACTCACGTGAATCAAACACTAAAGTGGGAACCGGCTACCCGACGACCTAAATCCCTATTATACTTCTTTGTTTTCAAGGTCTCGGTGTACAAATCTCTAAAATCTTTTTGGAGCTCACTTTCGTCTCCAATCTCCTCCTCGATTTCTCCCTCACTCGAAGAACATAAATCACTATTATCGCTCTCGTGTGCACTCTTGTGAGACAAAGTGGGTGTGCTCACACGACTAGAAAAGGCGACAACCATCCCATGTCCCAAACCTTTATCAGACTTATCTCCTTTATCACCCTCATCACCCTCACTATCACTAAGTGTGACGGGCATAGCAGTCTCTTTCCCCTTTCTCCTTATCCGAGTAGGACACTCTCTAGCTAGATGCCCTTTCCCTTCACAGTCAAAGCACCTGATCTCATCCTCCTTGTCACTATCTTTGGCCTCATCTTTCTTTTTATTTTTCTCAAAAAAATTCTTTTTATTGGAAGAATTATTTTTGTTCATGTTGAGAATTTTTTTAAAATTTTTAGCAAACACGGCCATATCATTAAAATCAAAATCTCCCTCAGAATCGGACTCACAAACTTTTTCTTTCTTTTTCTTAAAATGAGTCTTTAAAGCAATGCCATTATCCTTAGCCTTAATGGTTTTGGGAAACATATCAATCTCATAGGTTTGAAGATCTTCTACAAGTTCTTCCAACTTAAGAGATTTCAAATTTCCCAAAGAGTTCAAAACAGTGACTTTAGGAATAAAGCGTTTTGGGAGAGATCTCAAAATCTTTTTAACGACATGCGTGTTATCAATCACCTCACCCAAATTAAAACATGTGTTAACAATGTCTGACAAAGGAGCATAAAAATCATCAAAGCATTCAGACTCAGACATGGTGATAGTTTCAAATTGGGTGGCCAAATTTTGTAATTTTGACTCATTAACCGCGTTTGTACCCTCATGTGTCAATTTCAAAACATCCCAAGCCTCTTTAGACGTGGTGCACATCATAATTCGGCGAAACTCATCAGGAGAGACAGCTCCAGAAATAGCACTCAGACCATGGGAATTAAAACTGGACAATTTATAATCATCTTCAGTCCAGGCTTACACAGGTTTTAAAGTGGTGATGTTATTAACAGTGACCGTGGGAGGAGTAAAACCATTTTCGCAAAGCAACCAAACACGCTCGTCAATAGATTTTAAAATCAATTTCATACGAGCTTTCCAGTAGGCATAATTAGACCCATCAAAAATAGGCATCTGATTATATAAGTGCTCCATAAGAAAAAGTGCGAATTTTCACAAACTGATTTTTCAAAAAAATCAATATCACACGATTTTGCGGAAAATAGGAATACGGAATACGGAATAAATTTGCCCAACCTGCTCTGATACCAATTTGAAAACGTGAGTAGACAAATTGTATCAGAAAGTAAATCCTCAAAAAATTAGGATCACGCGATAAATTAGCGTAACCCGCTCTGATACCAATTTGAAAAAACCGAATCGGTTCGGTGTGACTGTGTGATAATGATTTAAATTAAATTCGCAAGTTTCCAAGAACCCTTATTTAATTAGCGTCTACTTTTAAACCAAATAAAATCAACCCTTAAACATGCATCTAAATCAACCCATCAAATATAAAGCATGCGACACAAAGTTAAGGAAAAATCCCCGAAGTGCAAAACCTTTTATTTCTAGAACTTTAAAGAATTTACAAGACCATTGACTTTCATACAACCTGATAATCGCTCACAAGTGTAACGCACGGTGTCTTCGGTAAACCTCCAAAGCAACGGCTAGAAACAGTGTGACACAGAAATACCCGCGGGTGTTGGTTCCTATATCGGTGGCTGGAAGTTTCCCTTTCCAGGAGGGCAGCAATGAAGAAGAGAACGACTTCTCCACAAGGGTTGAACAAACTCGAAGTTGTGTTCTTGGGTTACCAAAAAGATTCACAAAGGATTGTAAGAATTATGTGAATCAAAACATGAGTCTTGGGACTCAAAAATATGAAGACTAGAGGTATTTGGACTCTCAAATTCGTCTTTCAAAGTCTTATCAAATAGCTCCCCCGAAGTTGGTATTTATAGGGAAACAAATGAAGAGTTCCACCAATTTAAAACACTGAAATTCTATCCAGCGAACAGGGACCCCGAACCGGTTCGGGTACCCTGCGAACCGGTTCGCCCCCCCCGAACCAGTTCGGGCTGGGTTCGGGGAAACTCACAGGGAACAGGGCTTAAACACTTAGAAAAATTCCCAGTATTTTCAATGTAAATATCTCCATTTTCAACGGGCCATAACTTGTTCACCGTAGCTCGGATTGAGGTGCCGTTTCTTCCAATATATTTATTGCGGCAAGCTCTTCAACTTTCCAGTTGACCGGTCCTCCGGACGATGGCTGTAAATTACCAAATTGCCCTTAAACTTCCCTATCAAGCCTTATTGCACTGTTTTGACTTCTCTTGCGTACCACTTGCATAAAGTCCCTAAAATTATGGAACGTGAAGTCGTTGAGGCAGATGAGGGACACATGATGGAGATAATAAAAGCTTGATTCTCGGAATTCGGATAGGAGCCGTCATGTGAGATCGTGAGGTGACGTGCCAAATGTAGCGGCGTACGACATACATAAATGTAACATGTTGGACATGAGAAAAATGTCCCTACAGGGTTATCTCATAACACAATATTTCGGAGGTGGGAGAGAAATTCCAAGATTCCAATTGAGTGTAATTTTCCATGTTTAGGAGATTGATGGAGCAATTAATCAAGATTGATCAATGCATTGGGCCAAGATAAGTCTTATTTTCTATATTTTAGACGTATTTTGTGAAAACATGAAGATCCAAGATCCTTTTATTAAGAATAATTGTATGTTAAAATTTAATCATATTAATGTGTTCGTAATTAATATTAGGTATTCTTAACAATCTTTTTACAAATCAATCAATATAACCTGTTCTTCGAACCACATCATTCATAACTTGTCATAAATACCTCCCCTTTAGCATCCTCACAACGCATTTGAAAACAGAACCGGCCAACACCGACGAAAGTGACTGTTTGGCATAAAAAATATCATGAGTCGACAACCTTTACCTCTCATATTCGCTATCAAGAACAACATAATCATTATCAAATTCTCCTTATCTGTTATTAAAATCTTAATTAGCACCCTTATTTGCCTCTATCTTAACCCCAACTCCCAATATCTGAATAAACTGGACTCTTTAAAAGACAGTTCACGACATAGGTGTAACAATCCGCGTAATTTTGGGCTATTTTAATTAATTTTTGGAAAATGGAGGAAAATAAAGTTTTTGATAAAATTATTTTTATTGCTCAAATATGTTGGTTATTATTTTTAAAGTCGAGAATTTCAAACGGTTTCGAAAACGGAGTTAAAACGGATTTTAAAATCATTTTTAAATATTTTTAACTCTTGGAGTTGTTTTGACTTCCAACTCTTTATTTCTTTGCCTTATTTAAAGGAGTCTTTTGGATTCTAACTCTTCATTTATTTGCATTATAAAAGAAAGTCGTGGGCAACCCTTTTAACCTACTTTTGGCACAAATTTTGGCAGAAAATATATTTTATATTCCTCTTCTTTTTATATACACATTGGCCCTTGAAATTTGTGAGTTCCAACCTTAGATTATAGGTGTTCTTGGGGATATTTTTGTTGGAGGTTCTTGGAGAAAACTTTTGTAGATCTTTTGATTTGATCTTGAGGATGTGATCGTTGGTTTCTCATCATGGTTTGAGGTATGGGGTTTTACACAATATGATCCTTAAATCTCGTGAGTGTCATTCTCTTTGAATTCTTGTTAATTGAACTCACATTTGAATTGTTAAGTTCATTGAAATCTGGAAAATAATTGTTGAAATTATTTTGATTCATGTGGTATCATTATATTGTTGATGAGCAAGTTGTCATGAGATTTTAATATGGCACGATGTTGGGCACCCGCCAAAATTCCTGTTTCCCGAGCTATGGCTTGATAAAGCATATACGGATGTGGTGAAGCCTGGTGACCCGGTTAAAGTGTTGTTGAGAACATATATTGACAAATGCTTTGAGATTTGCATTTCGATTTGAATATTCGTACTCGTGTTGTTACGCCTTATTGCTAATATATTTGTTGAGCATCTTTCCTGTCGTATTGTGTACTTCCCCATATTTTCTTTTAGTTAGCAGGTTAGCGTGGATTTGAGCGCTATGGACCAATTGGGATGATTTTAGCGAGGATTGTTTGGGAAAGATTTGTATTATTTTGATGTATAGAGCTTTGGAGATTTATATTTTTATTCGAGTTAGATAGTAGTAATTTTAATTCGAGAGACTTGTTGTAATTGAAGAGATTGAGATTAGTGGATTTATATTATTGTGGGTTTATTTAGATGCTCTATACCTTGTTACTTGTGGATTTGGATTTATTTTATCGCATTAGCGCTCCGTTTGCTCTCCCCGGGCGGGCGGGGTGTTACAAATGGTATCAAAGCTTAGGTATACGGCAACCCTCGGGGCTTGGGTTTTGGATTCATCGCATGGTTAACAATTTTTGGAGATAGAAAATTTTAGGTGATATTTGTGATAGGTTTCGAGATTAGAGGTGAGGAATTTATTTTTGGAGACGAGATTATTTTAGAGATTGTTGGCCTGATTTTTGAGAGTTAGGCATTCGGCGAATTTCGAGGGCGAAATTCCATTGTTAGTGGGGAAGTGTAACAATCCGCGTAATTTTGGGCTATTTTAATTAATTTTTGGAAAATGGAGGAAAATAAAGTTTTTGATAAAATTATTTTTATTGCTCAAATATGTTGGTTATTATTTTTAAACACGATAATTTCAAACGGTTTCGAAAACGGAGTTAAAACGGATTTTTAAATGATTTTTAAATATTTTTAACTCTTGGAGTTGTTTTGACTTCCAACTCTTCATTTCTTTGCCTTATTTAAAGGAGTCTTTTGGATTCTAACTCTTCATTTCTTTGCATTATAAAAGGAAGTCATGGGCAACCCTTTTAACCAACTTTTGGCACAAATTTTGGCATAAAATATATTTTATATTCCTCTTCTTTTTATATACACATTGGCCCTTGAAATTTGTGAGTTCCAACCTTAGATTAGAGGTGTTCTTGGGGATATTTTTGTTGGAGGTTCTTGGAGAAAACTTTTGTAGATCTTTTGATTTGATCTTGAGGATGTGATCGTTGGTTTCCCATCATAGTTTGAGGTATGGAGTTTTACACAATATGCTCCTTAAATCTCGCGAGTGTCATTCTCTTTGAATTCTTGTTAATTAAACTCATATTTTGAATTGTTAAATTAATTGAAATCCGGAAAATAATTGTTGAAATTATTTTGATTCATGTGGTATCATTATATTGTTGATGAGCAAGTTGTCATGAGATTTTAATATGGCACGATGTTGGGCACCCGCCAAAATTCCTGTTTCCCGGGCTATGGCTTGATTAAGCATATACGGATGTGGTGAAGCCTGGTGACCCGGTTAAAGTGTTGTTGAGAAATTATATTGACAAATTCTTTGAGATTTGCATTTCGATTTGAATATTCGTACTCGTGTTGTTACGCCTTATTGCTAATATATTTGTTGAGCATCTTTCCTGTCGTATTGTGTACTTCCCCATATTTTTTTTTAGTTGACAGGTTAGCATGTTTGAGCGCTATGGACCAATTGGGATGATTTTAGCGAGGATTGTTTGGGAAATATTTGTATTATTTTGATGTATAGAGCTTTGGAGATTTATATTTTTATTCGAGTTAGATAGTAGTAATTTTAATTCGAGAGACTTGTTGTAATTGAAGAGATTGAGATTAGTGGATTTATATTATTGTGGGTTTATTTAGATGCTCTATACCTTGTTACTTGTGGATTTGGATTTATTTTATCGCATTAGCGCTCCGTTTGCTCTCCCCGGGCGGGCGGGGTGTTACAAATGGTATCAAAGCTTAGGTATACGGCAACCCTCGGGGCTTGGGTTTTGGATTCATCGCATGGTTAACAATTTTTGGAGATAGAAAATTTTAGGTGATATTTGTGATAGGTTTCGAGATTAGAGGTGAGGAATTTATTTTTGGAGACGAGATTATTTTAGAGATTGTTGGCCTCATTTTTGAGAGTTAGGCATTCGGCGAATTTCGAGGGCGAAATTCCATTGTTAGTGGGGAAGTGTAACAATCCGCGTAATTTTGGGCTATTTTAATTAATTTTTGGAAAATGGAGGAAAATAAAGTTTTTGATAAAATTATTTTTATTGCTCAAATATGTTGGTTATTATTTTTAAACACGATAATTTCAAACGGTTTCGAAAACGGAGTTAAAACGGATTTTTAAATGATTTTTAACTCTTGGAGTTGTTTTGACTTCCAACTTTTCATTTCTTTGCCTTATTTAAAGGAGTCTTTTGGATTCTAACTCTTCATTTCTTTGCATTATAAAAGGAAGTCATGGGCAACCCTTTTAACCAACTTTTGACACAAATTTTGGCAGAAAATATATTTTATATTCCTCTTCTTTTTATATACACATTGGCCCTTGAAATTTGTGAGTTCCAACCTTAGATTAGAGGTGTTCTTGGGGATATTTTTGTTGGAGGTTCTTGGAGAAAACTTTTTTAGATCTTTTGATTTGATCTTGAGGATGTGATCGTTGGTTTCTCATCATAGTTTGAGGTATGGGGTTTTACACAATATGCTCCTTAAATCTCGCGAGTGTCATTCTCTTTGAATTCTTGTTAATTGAACTCATATTTGAATTGTTAAATTCATTAAAATCTGGAAAATAACTGTTGAAATTATTTAAATTCATGTGGTATCATTATATTGTTGATGAGCAAGTTGTCATGAGATTTTAATATGGCGGCACCCGCCAAAATTCCTGTTTCCCGGGCTATGGTTTGATAAAGCATATACGGATGTGGTGACGCCTGGTGACGCGGTTAAAGTGTTGTTGAGAAATTATATTGACAAATACTTTGAGATTTGCATTTCAATTTGAATATTCGTACTCGTGTTGTTACGCCTTATTGCTAATATATTTGTTGAACATCTTTCCTGTCGTATTGTGTACTTCCCCATATTTTCTTTTAGTTGGCAGGTTAGCGTGGATTTGAGCGCTATGGACCAATTGGGATGATTTTAGCGAGGATTGTTTGGGAAAGATTTGTATTATTTTGATGTATAGAGCTTTGGAGATTTATATTTTTATTCGAGTTAGATAGTTGTAATTTTAATTCGAGAGACTTGTTGTAATTGAAGAGATTGAGATTAGTGGATTTATATTATTGTGGGTTTATTAGATGCTCTATACCTTGTTACTTGTGGATTTGGATTTATTTTATCGCATTAGCGCTCCGTTTGCTCTCCCCGGGCGGGCGGGGTGTTACAAATGGTATCAAAGCTTAGGTATACGACAACCTTCGGGGCTTGGGTTTTGGATTCATCGCATGGTTAACAATTTTTGGAGATAGAAAATTTTAGGTGATATTTGTGATAGGTTTCGAGATTAGAGGTGAAGAATTTATTTTTGGAGACGAGATTATTTTAGAGATTGTTGGCCTCATTTTTGAGAGTTAGACATTCGGCGAATTTCGAGGGCGAAATTCCATTGTTAGTGGGGAAGTGTAACAATCCGCGTAATTTTGGGCTATTTTAATTAATTTTTGGAAAATGGAGGAAAATAAAGTTTTTGATAAAATTATTTTTATTGCTCAAATATGTTGGTTATTATTTTTAAAGACGATAATTTCAAACGGTTTCGAAAACGGAGTTAAAACGGATTTTTAAATGATTTTTAAATGTTTTTAACTCTTGGAGTTGTTTTGACTTCCAACTCTTCATTTCTTTGCCTTATTTAAAGGAGTCTTTTGGATTCTAACTCTTCATTTCTTTGCATTATAAAAGGAAGTCATGGGCAACCCTTTTAACCAACTTTTGGCACAAATTTTGGCAGAAAATATATTTTATATTCCTCTTCTTTTTATATACACATTGGCCCTTGAAATTTGTGAGTTCCAACCTTAGATTAGAGGTGTTCTTGGGGATATTTTTGTTGGAGGTTCTTGGAGAAAACTTTTTTAGATCTTTTGATTTGATCTTGAGGATGTGATCGTTGGTTTCTCTTCATAGTTTGAGGTATGGGGTTTTACACAATATGCTCCTTAAATCTCGCGAGTGTCATTCTCTTTGAATTCTTGTTAATTGAACTCATATTTGAATTGTTAAATTCATTAAAATCTGGAAAATAACTGTTGAAATTATTTAAATTCATGTGGTATCATTATATTGTTGATGAGCAAGTTGTCATGAGATTTTAATATGGCGGCACCCGCCAAAATTCCTGTTTCCCGGGCTATGGTTTGATAAAGCATATACGGATGTGGTGACGCCTGGTGACGCGGTTAAAGTGTTGTTGAGAAATTATATTGACAAATACTTTGAGATTTGCATTTCGATTTGAATATTCGTACTCGTGTTGTTACGCCTTATTGCTAATATATTTGTTGAACATCTTTCCTGTCGTATTGTGTACTTCCTCATATTTTCTTTTAGTTGGCAGGTTAGCGTGGATTTGAGCGCTATGGACCAATTGGGATGATTTTAGCGAGGATTGTTTGGGAAAGATTTGTATTATTTTGATGTATAGAGCTTTGGAGATTTATATTTTTATTCGAGTTAGATAGTTGTAATTTTAATTCGAGAGACTTGTTGTAATTGAAGAGATTGAGATTAGTGGATTTATATTATTGTGGGTTTATTAGATGCTCTATACCTTGTTACTTGTGGATTTGGATTTATTTTATCGCATTAGCGCTCCGTTTGCTCTCCCCGGGCGGGCGGGGTGTTACAAATGGTATCAAAGCTTAGGTATACGGCAACCCTCGGGGCTTGGGTTTTGGATTCATCGCATGGTTAACAATTTTTGGAGATAGAAAATTTTAGGTGATATTTGTGATAGGTTTCGAGATTAGAGGTGAGGAATTTATTTTTGGAGACGAGATTATTTTAGAGATTGTTGGCCTCATTTTTGAGAGTTAGGCATTCGGCGAATTTCGAGGGCGAAATTCCATTGTTAGTGGGGAAGTGTAACAATCCGCGTAATTTTGGGCTATTTTAATTAATTTTTGGAAAATGGAGGAAAATAAAGTTTTTGATAAAATTATTTTTATTGCTCAAATATGTTGGTTATTATTTTTAAAGACGATAATTTCAAACGGTTTCGAAAACGGAGTTAAAACGGATTTTTAAATGATTTTTAAATGTTTTTAACTCTTGGAGTTGTTTTGACTTCCAACTCTTCATTTCTTTGCCTTATTTAAAGGAGTCTTTTGGATTCTAACTCTTCATTTCTTTGCATTATAAAAGGAAGTCATGGGCAACCCTTTTAACCAACTTTTGGCACAAATTTTGGCAGAAAATATATTTTATATTCCTCTTCTTTTTATATACACATTGGCCCTTGAAATTTGTGAGTTCCAACCTTAGATTAAAGGTGTTCTTGGGGATATTTTTGTTGGAGGTTCTTGGAGAAAACTTTTTTAGATCTTTTGATTTTGATCTTGAGGATGTGATCGTTGGTTTCTCATCATAGTTTGAGGTATGGGGTTTTACACAATATGCTCCTTAAATCTCGCGAGTGTCATTCTCTTTGAATTCTTGTTAATTGAACTCATATTTGAATTGTTAAATTCATTAAAATCTGGAAAATAACTGTTGAAATTATTTAAATTCATGTGGTATCATTATATTGTTGATGAGCAAGTTGTCATGAGATTTTAATATGGCGGCACCCGCCAAAATTCCTGTTTCCCGGGCTATGGTTTGATAAAGCATATACGGATGTGGTGACGCCTGGTGACGCAGTTAAAGTGTTGTTGAGAAATTATATTGACAAATACTTTGAGATTTGCATTTCGATTTGAATATTCGTACTCGTGTTGTTACGCCTTATTGCTAATATATTTGTTGAACATCTTTCCTGCCGTATTGTGTACTTCCCCATATTTTCTTTTAGTTGGCAGGTTAGCGTGGATTTGAGCGCTATGGACCAATTGGGATGATTTTAGCGAGGATTGTTTGGAAAAGATTTGTATTATTTTGATGTATAGAGCTTTGGAGATTTATATTTTTATTCGAGTTAGATAGTTGTAATTTTAATTCGAGAGACTTGTTGTAATTGAAGAGATTGAGATTAGTGGATTTATATTATTGTGGGTTTATTAGATGCTCTATACCTTGTTACTTGTGGATTTGGATTTATTTTATCGCATTAGCGCTCCGTTTGCTCTCCCCGGGCGGGCGGGGTGTTACAAATGGTATCAAAGCTTAGGTATACGGCAACCCTCGGGGCTTGGGTTTTGGATTCATCGCATGGTTAACAACTTTTGGAGATAGAAAATTTTAGGTGATATTTGTGATAGGTTTCGAGATTAGAGGTGAGGAATTTATTTTTGGAGACGAGATTATTTTAGAGATTGTTGGCCTCATTTTTGAGAGTTAGGCATTCGGCGAATTTCGAGGGCGAAATTCTATTGTTAGTGGGGAAGTGTAACAATCCGCGTAATTTTGGGCTATTTTAATTAATTTTTGGAAAATGGAGGAAAATAAAGTTTTTGATAAAATTATTTTTATTGCTCAAATATGTTGGTTATTATTTTTAAAGACGATAATTTCAAACGGTTTCGAAAACGGAGTTAAAACGGATTTTTAAATGATTTTTAAATGTTTTTAACTCTTGGAGTTGTTTTGACTTCCAACTCTTCATTTCTTTGCCTTATTTAAAGGAGTCTTTTGGATTCTAACTCTTCATTTCTTTGCATTATAAAAGGAAGTCATGGGCAACCCTTTTAACCAACTTTTGGCACAAATTTTGGCAGAAAATATATTTTATATTCCTCTTCTTTTTATATACACATTGGCCCTTGAAATTTGTTAGTTACAACCTTAGATTAAAGGTGTTCTTGGGGATATTTTTGTTGGAGGTTCTTGGAGAAAACTTTTTTAGATCTTTTGATTTGATCTTGAGGATGTGATCGTTGGTTTCTCATCATAGTTTGAGGTATGGGGTTTTACACAATATGCTCCTTAAATCTCGCGAGTGTCATTCTCTTTGAATTCTTGTTAATTGAACTCATATTTGAATTGTTAAATTCATTAAAATCTGGAAAATAACTGTTGAAATTATTTAAATTCATGTGGTATCATTATATTGTTGATGAGCAAGTTGTCATGAGATTTTAATATGGCGGCACCCGCCAAAATTCCTGTTTCCCGGGCTATGGTTTGATAAAGCATATACGGATGTGGTGACGCCTGGTGACGCGGTTAAAGTGTTGTTGAGAAATTATATTGACAAATACTTTGAGATTTGCATTTCGATTTGAATATTCGTACTCGTGTTGTTACGCCTTATTGCTAATATATTTGTTGAACATCTTTTCTGTCGTATTGTGTACTTCCCCATATTTTCTTTTAGTTGGCAGGTTAGCGTGGATTTGAGCGCTATGGACCAATTGGGATGATTTTAGCGAGGATTGTTTGGGAAAGATTTGTATTATTTTGATGTATAGAGCTTTGGAGATTTATATTTTTATTCGAGTTAGATAGTTGTAATTTTAATTCGAGAGACTTTTTGTAATTGAAGAGATTGAGATTAGTGGATTTATATTATTGTGGGTTTATTAGATGCTCTATACCTTGTTACTTGTGGATTTGGATTTATTTTATCGCATTAGCGCTCCGTTTGCTCTCCCCGGGCGGGCGGGGTGTTACAAAAGGTATCAAAGCTTAGGTATACGACAACCCTCGGGGCTTGGGTTTTGGATTCATCGCATGGTTAACAATTTTTGGAGATAGAAAATTTTAGGTGATATTTGTGATAGGTTTCGAGATTAGAGGTGAGGAATTTATTTTTGGAGACGAGATTATTTTAGAGATTGTTGGCCTCATTTTTGAGAGTTAGGCATTCGGCGAATTTCGAGGGCGAAATTCCATTGTTAGTGGGGAAGTGTAACAATCCGTGTAATTTTGGGCTATTTTAATTAATTTTTGGAAAATGGAGGAAAATAAAGTTTTTGATAAAATTATTTTTATTGCTCAAATATGTTGGTTATTATTTTTAAAGACGATAATTTCAAACGGTTTCGAAAACGGAGTTAAAACGGATTTTTAAATGATTTTTAAATGTTTTTAACTCTTGGAGTTGTTTTGACTTCCAACTCTTCATTTCTTTGCCTTATTTAAAGGAGTCTTTTGGATTCTAACTCTTCATTTCTTTGCATTATAAAAGGAAGTCATGGGCAACCCTTTTAACCAACTTTTGGCACAAATTTTGGCAGAAAATATATTTTATATTCCTCTTCTTTTTATATACACATTGGCCCTTGAAATTTGTGAGTTCCAACCTTAGATTAAAGGTGTTCTTGGGGATATTTTTGTTGGAGGTTCTTGGAGAAAACTTTTTTAGATCTTTTGATTTGATCTTGAGGATGTGATCGTTGGTTTCTCATCATAGTTTGAGGTATGGGGTTTTACACAATATGCTCCTTAAATCTCGCGAGTGTCATTCTCTTTGAATTCTTGTTAATTGAACTCATATTTAAATTGTTAAATTCATTAAAATCTGGAAAATAACTGTTGAAATTATTTAAATTCATGTGGTATCATTATATTGTTGATGAGCAAGTTGTCATGAGATTTTAATATGGCGGCACCCGCCAAAATTCCTGTTTCCCGGGCTATGGTTTGATAAAGCATATACGGATGTGGTGACGCCTGGTGACGCGGTTAAAGTGTTGTTGAGAAATTATATTGACAAATACTTTGAGATTTGCATTTCGATTTGAATATTCGTACTCGTGTTGTTACGCCTTATTGCTAATATATTTGTTGAACATCTTTCCTGTCGTATTGTGTACTTCCCCATATTTTCTTTTAGTTGGCAGGTTAGCGTGGATTTGAGCGCTATGGACCAATTGGGATGATTTTAGCGAGGATTGTTTGGGAAAGATTTGTATTATTTTGATGTATAGAGCTTTGGAGATTTATATTTTTATTCGAGTTAGATAGTTGTAATTTTAATTCGAGAGACTTGTTGTAATTGAAGAGATTGAGATTAGTGGATTTATATTATTGTGGGTTTATTAGATGCTCTATACCTTGTTACTTGTGGATTTGAATTTATTTTATCGCATTAGCGCTCCGTTTGCTCTCCCCGGGCGGGCGGGGTGTTACAAAAGGTATCAAAGCTTAGGTATACGGCAACCCTCGGGGCTTGGGTTTTGGATTCATCGCATGGTTAACAATTTTTGGAGATAGAAAATTTTAGGTGATATTTGTGATAGGTTTCGAGATTAGAGGTGAGGAATTTATTTTTGGAGACGAGATTATTTTAGAGATTGTTGGCCTCATTTTTGAGAGTTAGGCATTCGGCGAATTTCGAGGGCGAAATTCCATTGTTAGTGGGGAAGTGTAACAATCCGCGTAATTTTGGGCTATTTTAATTAATTTTTGGAAAATGGAGGAAAATAAAGTTTTTGATAAAATTATTTTTATTGCTCAAATATGTTGGTTATTATTTTTAAAGACGATAATTTCAAACGGTTTCGAAAACGGAGTTAAAACGGATTTTTAAATGATTTTTAAATGTTTTTAACTCTTGGAGTTGTTTTGACTTCCAACTCTTCATTTCTTTGCCTTATTTAAAGGAGTCTTTTGGATTCTAACTCTTCATTTCTTTGCATTATAAAAGGAAGTCATGGGCAACCCTTTTAACCAACTTTTGGCACAAATTTTGGCAGAAAATATATTTTATATTCCTCTTCTTTTTATATACACATTGGCCCTTGAAATTTGTGAGTTCCAACCTTAGATTAAAGGTGTTCTTGGGGATATTTTTGTTGGAGGTTCTTGGAGAAAACTTTTTTAGATCTTTTGATTTGATCTTGAGGATGTGATCGTTGGTTTCTCATCATAGTTTGAGGTATGGGGTTTTACACAATATGCTCCTTAAATCTCGCGAGTGTCATTCTCTTTGAATTCTTGTTAATTGAACTCATATTTGAATTGTTAAATTCATTAAAATCTGGAAAATAACTGTTGAAATTATTTAAATTCATGTGGTATCATTATATTGTTGATGAGCAAGTTGTCATGAGATTTTAATATGGCGGCACCCGCCAAAATTCCTGTTTCCCGGGCTATGGTTTGATAAAGCATATACGGATGTGGTGACGCGGTTAAAGTGTTGTTGAGAAATTATATTGACAAATACTTTGAGATTTGCATTTCGATTTGAATATTCGTACTCGTGTTGTTACGCCTTATTGCTAATATATTTGTTGAACATCTTTCCTGTCGTATTGTGTACTTCCCCATATTTTCTTTTAGTTGGCAGGTTAGCGTGGATTTGAGCGCTATGGACCAATTGGGATGATTTTAGCGAGGATTGTTTGGGAAAGATTTGTATTATTTTGATGTATAGAGCTTTGGAGATTTATATTTTTATTCGAGTTAGATAGTTGTAATTTTAATTCGAGAGACTTGTTGTAATTGAAGAGATTGAGATTAGTGGATTTATATTATTGTGGGTTTATTAGATGCTCTATACCTTGTTACTTGTGGATTTGGATTTATTTTATCGCATTAGCGCTCCGTTTGCTCTCCCCGGGCGGGCGGGGTGTTACAAAAGGTATCAAAGCTTAGGTATACGGCAACCCTCGGGGCTTGGGATTTGGATTCATCGCATGGTTAACAATTTTTGGAGATAGAAAATTTTAGGTGATATTTGTGATAGGTTTCGAGATTAGAGGTGAGGAATTTATTTTTGGAGACGAGATTATTTTAGAGATTGTTGGCCTCATTTTTGAGAGTTAGGCATTCGGCGAATTTCGAGGGCGAAATTCCATTGTTAGTGGGGAAGTGTAACAATCCGCGTAATTTTGGGCTATTTTAATTAATTTTTGGAAAATGGAGGAAAATAAAGTTTTTGATAAAATTATTTTTATTGCTCAAATATGTTGGTTATTATTTTTAAAGACGATAATTTCAAACGGTTTCGAAAACGGAGTTAAAACGGATTTTTAAATGATTTTTAAATGTTTTTAACTCTTGGAGTTGTTTTGACTTCCAACTCTTCATTTCTTTGCCTTATTTAAAGGAGTCTTTTGGATTCTAACTCTTCATTTCTTTGCATTATAAAAGGAAGTCATGGGCAACCCTTTTAACCAACTTTTGGCACAAATTTTGGCAGAAAATATATTTTATATTCCTCTTCTTTTTATATACACATTGGCCCTTGAAATTTGTGAGTTCCAACCTTAGATTAAAGGTGTTCTTGGGGATATTTTTGTTGGAGGTTCTTGGAGAAAACTTTTTTAGATCTTTTGATTTGATCTTGAGGATGTGATCGTTGGTTTCTCATCATAGTTTGAGGTATGGGGTTTTACACAATATGCTCCTTAAATCTCGCGAGTGTCATTCTCTTTGAATTCTTGTTAATTGAACTCATATTTGAATTGTTAAATTCATTAAAATCTGGAAAATAACTGTTGAAATTATTTAAATTCATGTGGTATCATTATATTGTTGATGAGCAAGTTGTCATGAGATTTTAATATGGCGGCACCCGCCAAAATTCCTGTTTCCCGGGCTATGGTTTGATAAAGCATATACGGATGTGGTGACGCCTGGTGACGCGGTTAAAGTGTTGTTAAGAAATTATATTGACAAATACTTTGAGATTTGCATTTCGATTTGAATATTCGTACTCGTGTTGTTACGCCTTATTGCTAATATATTTGTTGAACATCTTTCCTGTCGTATTGTGTACTTCCCCATATTTTCTTTTAGTTGGCAGGTTAGCGTGGATTTGAGCGCTATGGACCAATTGGGATGATTTTAGCGAGGATTGTTTGGGAAAGATTTGTATTATTTTGATGTATAGAGCTTTGGAGATTTATATTTTTATTCGAGTTAGATAGTTGTAATTTAAATTCGAGAGACTTGTTGTAATTGAAGAGATTGAGATTAGTGGATTTATATTATTGTGGGTTTATTAGATGCTCTATACCTTGTTACTTGTGGATTTGGATTTATTTTATCGCATTAGCGCTCCGTTTGCTCTCCCCGGGCGGGCGGGGTGTTACAAAAGGTATCAAAGCTTAGGTATACGGCAACCCTCGGGGCTTGGGATTTGGATTCATCGCATGGTTAACAATTTTTGGAGATAGAAAATTTTAGGTGATATTTGTGATAGGTTTCGAGATTAGAGGTGAGGAATTTATTTTTGGAGACGAGATTATTTTAGAGATTGTTGGCCTCATTTTTGAGAGTTAGGCATTCGGCGAATTTCGAGGGCGAAATTCCATTGTTAGTGGGGAAGTGTAACAATCCGCGTAATTTTGGGCTATTTTAATTAATTTTTGGAAAATGGAGGAAAATAAAGTTTTTGATAAAATTATTTTTATTGCTCAAATATGTTGGTTATTATTTTTAAAGACGATAATTTCAAACGGTTTCGAAAACGGAGTTAAAACGGATTTTTAAATGATTTTTAAATGTTTTTAACTCTTGGAGTTGTTTTGACTTCCAACTCTTCATTTCTTTGCCTTATTTAAAGGAGTCTTTTGGATTCTAACTCTTCATTTCTTTGCATTATAAAAGGAAGTCATGGGCAACCCTTTTAACCAACTTTTGGCACAAATTTTGGCAGAAAATATATTTTATATTCCTCTTCTTTTTATATACACATTGGCCCTTGAAATTTGTGAGTTCCAACCTTAGATTAAAGGTGTTCTTGGGGATATTTTTGTTGGAGGTTCTTGGAGAAAACTTTTTTAGATCTTTTGATTTGATCTTGAGGATGTGATCGTTGGTTTCTCATCATAGTTTGAGGTATGGGGTTTTACACAATATGCTCCTTAAATCTCGCGAGTGTCATTCTCTTTGAATTCTTGTTAATTGAACTCATATTTGAATTGTTAAATTCATTAAAATCTGGAAAATAACTGTTGAAATTATTTAAATTCATGTGGTATCATTATATTGTTGATGAGCAAGTTGTCATGAGATTTTAATATGGCGGCACCCGCCAAAATTCCTGTTTCCCGGGCTATGGTTTGATAAAGCATATACGGATGTGGTGACGCCTGGTGACGCGGTTAAAGTGTTGTTGAGAAATTATATTGACAAATACTTTGAGATTTGCATTTCGATTTGAATATTCGTACTCGTGTTGTTACGCCTTATTGCTAATATATTTGTTGAACATCTTTCCTGTCGTATTGTGTACTTCCCCATATTTTCTTTTAGTTGGCAGGTTAGCGTGGATTTGAGCGCTATGGACCAATTGGGATGATTTTAGCGAGGATTGTTTGGGAAAGATTTGTATTATTTTGATGTATAGAGCTTTGGAGATTTATATTTTTATTCGAGTTAGATAGTTGTAATTTAAATTCGAGAGACTTGTTGTAATTGAAGAGATTGAGATTAGTGGATTTATATTATTGTGGGTTTATTAGATGCTCTATACCTTGTTACTTGTGGATTTGGATTTATTTTATCGCATTAGCGCTCCGTTTGCTCTCCCCGGGCGGGCGGGGTGTTACAAAAGGTATCAAAGCTTAGGTATACGGCAACCCTCGGGGCTTGGGTTTTGGATTCATCGCATGGTTAACAATTTTTGGAGATAGAAAATTTTAGGTGATATTTGTGATAGGTTTCGAGATTAGAGGTGAGGAATTTATTTTTGGAGACGAGATTATTTTAGAGATTGTTGGCCTCATTTTTGAGAGTTAGGCATTCGGCGAATTTCGAGGGCGAAATTCCATTGTTAGTGGGGAAGTGTAACAATCCGCGTAATTTTGGGCTATTTTAATTAATTTTTGGAAAATGGAGGAAAATAAAGTTTTTGATAAAATTATTTTTATTGCTCAAATATGTTGGTTATTATTTTTAAAGACGATAATTTCAAACGGTTTCGAAAACGGAGTTAAAACGGATTTTTAAATGATTTTTAAATGTTTTTAACTCTTGGAGTTGTTTTGACTTCCAACTCTTCATTTCTTTGCCTTATTTAAAGGAGTCTTTTGGATTCTAACTCTTCATTTCTTTGCATTATAAAAGGAAGTCATGGGCAACCCTTTTAACCAACTTTTGGCACAAATTTTGGCAGAAAATATATTTTATATTCCTCTTCTTTTTATATACACATTGGCCCTTGAAATTTGTGAGTTCCAACCTTAGATTAAAGGTGTTCTTGGGGATATTTTTGTTGGAGGTTCTTGGAGAAAACTTTTTTAGATCTTTTGATTTGATCTTGAGGATGTGATCGTTGGTTTCTCATCATAGTTTGAGGTATGGGGTTTTACACAATATGCTCCTTAAATCTCGCGAGTGTCATTCTCTTTGAATTCTTGTTAATTGAACTCATATTTGAATTGTTAAATTCATTAAAATCTGGAAAATAACTGTTGAAATTATTTAAATTCATGTGGTATCATTATATTGTTGATGAGCAAGTTGTCATGAGATTTTAATATGGCGGCACCCGCCAAAATTCCTGTTTCCCGGGCTATGGTTTGATAAAGCATATACGGATGTGGTGACGCCTGGTGACGCGGTTAAAGTGTTGTTGAGAAATTATATTGACAAATACTTTGAGATTTGCATTTCGATTTGAATATTCGTACTCGTGTTGTTACGCCTTATTGCTAATATATTTGTTGAACATCTTTCCTGTCGTATTGTGTACTTCCCCATATTTTCTTTTAGTTGGCAGGTTAGCGTGGATTTGAGCGCTATGGACCAATTGGGATGATTTTAGCGAGGATTGTTTGGGAAAGATTTGTATTATTTTGATGTATAGAGCTTTGGAGATTTATATTTTTATTCGAGTTAGATAGTTGTAATTTTAATTCGAGAGACTTGTTGTAATTGAAGAGATTGAGATTAGTGGATTTATATTATTGTGGGTTTATTAGATGCTCTATACCTTGTTACTTGTGGATTTGGATTTATTTTATCGCATTAGCGCTCCGTTTGCTCTCCCCGGGCGGGCGGGGTGTTACAAAAGGTATCAAAGCTTAGGTATACGGCAACCCTCGGGGCTTGGGATTTGGATTCATCGCATGGTTAACAATTTTTGGAGATAGAAAATTTTAGGTGATATTTGTGATAGGTTTCGAGATTAGAGGTGAGGAATTTATTTTTGGAGACGAGATTATTTTAGAGATTGTTGGCCTCATTTTTGAGAGTTAGGCATTCGGCGAATTTCGAGGGCGAAATTCCATTGTTAGTGGGGAAGTGTAACAATCCGCGTAATTTTGGGCTATTTTAATTAATTTTTGGAAAATGGAGGAAAATAAAGTTTTTGATAAAATTATTTTTATTGCTCAAATATGTTGGTTATTATTTTTAAAGACGATAATTTCAAACGGTTTCGAAAACGGAGTTAAAACGGATTTTTAAATGATTTTTAAATGTTTTTAACTCTTGGAGTTGTTTTGACTTCCAACTCTTCATTTCTTTGCCTTATTTAAAGGAGTCTTTTGGATTCTAACTCTTCATTTCTTTGCATTATAAAAGGAAGTCATGGGCAACCCTTTTAACCAACTTTTGGCACAAATTTTGGCAGAAAATATATTTTATATTCCTCTTCTTTTTATATACACATTGGCCCTTGAAATTTGTGAGTTCCAACCTTAGATTAAAGGTGTTCTTGGGGATATTTTTGTTGGAGGTTCTTGGAGAAAACTTTTTTAGATCTTTTGATTTGATCTTGAGGATGTGATCGTTGGTTTCTCATCATAGTTTGAGGTATGGGGTTTTACACAATATGCTCCTTAAATCTCGCGAGTGTCATTCTCTTTGAATTCTTGTTAATTGAACTCATATTTGAATTGTTAAATTCATTAAAATCTGGAAAATAACTGTTGAAATTATTTAAATTCATGTGGTATCATTATATTGTTGATGAGCAAGTTGTCATGAGATTTTAATATGGCGGCACCCGCCAAAATTCCTGTTTCCCGGGCTATGGTTTGATAAAGCATATACGGATGTGGTGACGCCTGGTGACGCGGTTAAAGTGTTGTTGAGAAATTATATTGACAAATACTTTGAGATTTGCATTTCGATTTGAATATTCGTACTCGTGTTGTTACGCCTTATTGCTAATATATTTGTTGAACATCTTTCCTGTCGTATTGTGTACTTCCCCATATTTTCTTTTAGTTGGCAGGTTAGCGTGGATTTGAGCGCTATGGACCAATTGGGATGATTTTAGCGAGGATTGTTTGGGAAAGATTTGTATTATTTTGATGTATAGAGCTTTGGAGATTTATATTTTTATTCGAGTTAGATAGTTGTAATTTTAATTCGAGAGACTTGTTGTAATTGAAGAGATTGAGATTAGTGGATTTATATTATTGTGGGTTTATTAGATGCTCTATACCTTGTTACTTGTGGATTTGGATTTATTTTATCGCATTAGCGCTCCGTTTGCTCTCCCCGGGCGGGCGGGGTGTTACAAAAGGTATCAAAGCTTAGGTATACGGCAACCCTCGGGGCTTGGGTTTTGGATTCATCGCATGGTTAACAATTTTTGGAGATAGAAAATTTTAGGTGATATTTGTGATAGGTTTCGAGATTAGAGGTGAGGAATTTATTTTTGGAGACGAGATTATTTTAGAGATTGTTGGCCTCATTTTTGAGAGTTAGGCATTCGGCGAATTTCGAGGGCGAAATTCCATTGTTAGTGGGGAAGTGTAACAATCCGCGTAATTTTGGGCTATTTTAATTAATTTTTGGAAAATGGAGGAAAATAAAGTTTTTGATAAAATTATTTTTATTGCTCAAATATGTTGGTTATTATTTTTAAAGACGATAATTTCAAACGGTTTCGAAAACGGAGTTAAAACGGATTTTTAAATGATTTTTAAATGTTTTTAACTCTTGGAGTTGTTTTGACTTCCAACTCTTCATTTCTTTGCCTTATTTAAAGGAGTCTTTTGGATTCTAACTCTTCATTTCTTTGCATTATAAAAGGAAGTCATGGGCAACCCTTTTAACCAACTTTTGGCACAAATTTTGGCAGAAAATATATTTTATATTCCTCTTCTTTTTATATACACATTGGCCCTTGAAATTTGTGAGTTCCAACCTTAGATTAAAGGTGTTCTTGGGGATATTTTTGTTGGAGGTTCTTGGAGAAAACTTTTTTAGATCTTTTGATTTGATCTTGAGGATGTGATCGTTGGTTTCTCATCATAGTTTGAGGTATGGGGTTTTACACAATATGCTCCTTAAATCTCGCGAGTGTCATTCTCTTTGAATTCTTGTTAATTGAACTCATATTTAAATTGTTAAATTCATTAAAATCTGGAAAATAACTGTTGAAATTATTTAAATTCATGTGGTATCATTATATTGTTGATGAGCAAGTTGTCATGAGATTTTAATATGGCGGCACCCGCCAAAATTCCTGTTTCCCGGGCTATGGTTTGATAAAGCATATACGGATGTGGTGACGCGGTTAAAGTGTTGTTGAGAAATTATATTGACAAATACTTTGAGATTTGCATTTCGATTTGAATATTCGTACTCGTGTTGTTACGCCTTATTGCTAATATATTTGTTGAACATCTTTCCTGTCGTATTGTGTACTTCCCCATATTTTCTTTTAGTTGGCAGGTTAACGTGGATTTGAGCGCTATGGACCAATTGGGATGATTTTAGCGAGGATTGTTTGGGAAAGATTTGTATTATTTTGATGTATAGAGCTTTGGAGATTTATATTTTTATTCGAGTTAGATAGTTGTAATTTTAATTCGAGAGACTTGTTGTAATTGAAGAGATTGAGATTAGTGGATTTATATTATTGTGGGTTTATTAGATGCTCTATACCTTGTTACTTGTGGATTTGGATTTATTTTATCGCATTAGCGCTCCGTTTGCTCTCCCCGGGCGGGCGGGGTGTTACAAAAGGTATCAAAGCTTAGGTATACGGCAACCCTCGGGGCTTGGGTTTTGGATTCATCGCATGGTTAACAATTTTTGGAGATAGAAAATTTTAGGTGATATTTGTGATAGGTTTCGAGATTAGAGGTGAGGAATTTATTTTTGGAGACGAGATTATTTTAGAGATTGTTGGCCTCATTTTTGAGAGTTAGGCATTCGGCGAATTTCGAGGGCGAAATTCCATTGTTAGTGGGGAAGTGTAACAATCCGCGTAATTTTGGGCTATTTTAATTAATTTTTGGAAAATGGAGGAAAATAAAGTTTTTGATAAAATTATTTTTATTGCTCAAATATGTTGGTTATTATTTTTAAAGACGATAATTTCAAACGGTTTCGAAAACGGAGTTAAAACGGATTTTTAAATGATTTTTAAATGTTTTTAACTCTTGGAGTTGTTTTGACTTCCAACTCTTCATTTCTTTGCCTTATTTAAAGGAGTCTTTTGGATTCTAACTCTTCATTTCTTTGCATTATAAAAGGAAGTCATGGGCAACCCTTTTAACCAACTTTTGGCACAAATTTTGGCAGAAAATATATTTTATATTCCTCTTCTTTTTATATACACATTGGCCCTTGAAATTTGTGAGTTCCAACCTTAGATTAAAGGTGTTCTTGGGGATATTTTTGTTGGAGGTTCTTGGAGAAAACTTTTTTAGATCTTTTGATTTGATCTTGAGGATGTGATCGTTGGTTTCTCATCATAGTTTGAGGTATGGGGTTTTACACAATATGCTCCTTAAATCTCGCGAGTGTCATTCTCTTTGAATTCTTGTTAATTGAACTCATATTTAAATTGTTAAATTCATTAAAATCTGGAAAATAACTGTTGAAATTATTTAAATTCATGTGGTATCATTATATTGTTGATGAGCAAGTTGTCATGAGATTTTAATATGGCGGCACCCGCCAAAATTCCTGTTTCCCGGGCTATGGTTTGATAAAGCATATACGGATGTGGTGACGCCTGGTGACGCGGTTAAAGTGTTGTTGAGAAATTATATTGACAAATACTTTGAGATTTGCATTTCGATTTGAATATTCGTACTCGTGTTGTTACGCCTTATTGCTAATATATTTGTTGAACATCTTTCCTGTCGTATTGTGTACTTCCCCATATTTTCTTTTAGTTGGCAGGTTAGCGTGGATTTGAGCGCTATGGACCAATTGGGATGATTTTAGCGAGGATTGTTTGGGAAAGATTTGTATTATTTTGATGTATAGAGCTTTGGAGATTTATATTTTTATTCGAGTTAGATAGTTGTAATTTTAATTCGAGAGACTTGTTGTAATTGAAGAGATTGAGATTAGTGGATTTATATTATTGTGGGTTTATTTAGATGCTCTATACCTTGTTACTTGTGGATTTGGATTTATTTTATCGCATTAGCGCTCCGTTTGCTCTCCCCGGGCGGGCGGGGTGTTACAAAAGGTATCAAAGCTTAGGTATACGGCAACCCTCGGGGCTTGGATTTTGGATTCATCGCATGGTTAACAATTTTTGGAGATAGAAAATTTTAGGTGATATTTGTGATAGGTTTCGAGATTAGAGGTGAGGAATTTATTTTTGGAGACGAGATTATTTTAGAGATTGTTGGCCTCATTTTTGAGAGTTAGGCATTCGGCGAATTTCGAGGGCGAAATTCCATTGTTAGTGGGGAAGTGTAACAATCCGCGTAATTTTGGGCTATTTTAATTAATTTTTGGAAAATGGAGGAAAATAAAGTTTTTGATAAAATTATTTTTATTGCTCAAATATGTTGGTTATTATTTTTAAAGACGATAATTTCAAACGGTTTCGAAAACGGAGTTAAAACGGATTTTTAAATGATTTTTAAATGTTTTTAACTCTTGGAGTTGTTTTGACTTCCAACTCTTCATTTCTTTGCCTTATTTAAAGGAGTCTTTTGGATTCTAACTCTTCATTTCTTTGCATTATAAAAGGAAGTCATGGGCAACCCTTTTAACCAACTTTTGGCACAAATTTTGGCAGAAAATATATTTTATATTCCTCTTCTTTTTATATACACATTGGCCCTTGAAATTTGTGAGTTCCAACCTTAAAATTAAAGGTGTTCTTGGGGATATTTTTGTTGGAGGTTCTTGGAGAAAACTTTTTTAGATCTTTTGATTTGATCTTGAGGATGTGATCGTTGGTTTCTCATCATAGTTTGAGGTATGGGGTTTTACACAATATGCTCCTTAAATCTCGCGAGTGTCATTCTCTTTGAATTCTTGTTAATTGAACTCATATTTGAATTGTTAAATTCATTGAAATCTGGAAAATAATTGTTGAAATTATTTAAATTCATGTGTTATCATTATATTGTTGATGAGCAAGTTGTCATGAGATTTTAATATGGCGGTACCCGCCAAAATTCTTGTTTCCCGGGCTATGGTTTGATAAAGCATATACGGATGTGGTGACGCCTGGTGACGCGATTAAAGTGTTGTTGAGAAATTATATTGACAAATACTTTGAGATTTGCATTTCGATTTGAATATTCGTACTCGTGTTGTTACGCCTTATTGCTAATATATTTGTTGATCATCTTTCCTGTCGTATTGTGTACTTCCCCATATTTTCTTTTAGTTGGCAGGTTAGCGTGGATTTGAGCGCTATGGACCAATTGGGATGATTTTAGCGAGGATTGTTTGGGAAAGATTTGTATTATTTTGATGTATAGAGCTTTGGAGATTTATATTTTTATTCGAGTTAGATAGTTATAATTTTAATTCGAGAGACTTGTTGTAATTGAAGAGATTGAGATTAGTGGATTTATATTATTGTGGGTTTATTTAGATGCTCTATACCTTGTTACTTATGGATTTGGATTTATTTTATCGCATTCGCGCTCCGTTTGCTCTCCCCGGGCGGGAGGGGTGTTACAAATGGTATCAAAGCTTAGGTATACGGCAACCCTCGGGGCTTGGGTTTTGGATTCATCGCATGGTTAACAATTTTTGGAGATAGAAAATTTTAGGTGATATTTGTGATAGGTTTCGAGATTAGAGGTGAGGAATTTATTTTTGGAGACGAGATTATTTTAGAGATTGTTGGCCTGATTTTTAAGAGTTAGGCATTCGGCGAATTTCGAGAGCGAAATTCCATTGTTAGTGGGGAAGTGTAACAATCCGCGTAATTTTGGGCTATTTTAATTAATTTTTGGAAAATGGAGGAAAATAAAGTTTTTGATAAAATTATTTTTATTGCTCAAATATCTTGGTTATTATTTTTAAAGACGAGAATTTCAAACGGTTTCAAAAATGGAGTTAAAACGGATTTTTAAATGATTTTTAAATGTTTTTAACTCTTGGAGTTGTTTTGACTTCCAAATCTTCATTTCTTTGCCTTATTTAAAGGAGTCTTTTGGATTCTAACTCTTCATTT
This sequence comes from Sambucus nigra, assembly GCA_949130495.1. Lineage (NCBI taxonomy): Eukaryota > Viridiplantae > Streptophyta > Magnoliopsida > Dipsacales > Adoxaceae > Sambucus > Sambucus nigra. The sequence continues at coordinate 289,445,942 of OX422208.1, forward strand.
ATTTGCATTATAAAAGGAATTCGTGGGCAACCCTTTTAATCAACTTTTGGCACAAATTTTGAGAGAAAATATATTTTATATTCCTCTTCTTTTTATATACACATTGGCCCTTGAAATTTGTGAGTTCCAACCTTAGATTAGAGGTGTTCTTGGGTATATTTTTGTTGGAGGTTCTTGGAGAAAACTTTTTTAGATCTTTTGAGTTGATCTTGAGGATGTGATCGTTGGTTTCTCATCATGGTTTGAGGTATGGGGTTTTACACAATATGCTCCTTAAATCTCGCGAGTGTCATTCTCTTTGAATTCTCGTTAATTGAACTCATATTTGAATTGTTAAATTCATTGAAATCTCGTAAATAATTGTTGAAATTATTTTGATTCATGTGGTATCATTATATTATTGATGAGAAAGTTGTCATGAGATTTTAATATGGCGGTACCCGCCAAAATTCTTGTTTCCCGGGCTATGGTTTGATAAAGTATATACGGATGTGGTGACGCCTGGTGACGCGGTTAAAGTGTTGTTGAGAAATTATATTGACAAATACTTTGAGATTTGCATTTCGATTTGAATATTCGTACTCGTGTTGTTACGCCTTATTGCTAATATATTTGTTGATCATCTTTCCTGTCGTATTGTGTACTTCCCCATATTTTCTTTTAGTTGGCAGGTTAGCGTGGATTTGAGCGCTATGGACCAATTGGGATGATTTTAGCGAGGATTGTTTGGGAAAGATTTGTATTATTTTGATGTATAGAGCTTTGGAGATTTATATTTTTATTCGAGTTAGATAGTTATAATTTTAATTCGAGAGACTTGTTGTAATTGAAGAGATTGAGATTAGTGGATTTATATTATTGTGGGTTTATTTAGATGCTCTATACCTTGTTACTTATGGATTTGGATTTATTTTATCGCATTCGCGCTCCGTTTGCTCTCCCCGGGCGGGAGGGGTGTTACAAATGGTATCAAAGCTTAGGTATACGGCAACCCTCGGGGCTTGGGTTTTGGATTCATCGCATGGTTAACAATTTTTGGAGATAGAAAATTTTAGGTGATATTTGTGATAGGTTTCGAGATTAGAGGTGAGGAATTTATTTTTGGAGACGAGATTATTTTAGAGATTGTTGGCCTGATTTTTAAGAGTTAGGCATTCGGCGAATTTCGAGAGCGAAATTCCATTGTTAGTGGGGAAGTGTAACAATCCGCGTAATTTTGGGCTATTTTAATTAATTTTTGGAAAATGGAGGAAAATAAAGTTTTTGATAAAATTATTTTTATTGCTCAAATATCTTGGTTATTATTTTTAAAGACGAGAATTTCAAACGGTTTCGAAAATGGAGTTAAAACGGATTTTTAAATGATTTTTAAATGTTTTTAACTCTTGGAGTTGTTTTGACTTCCAAATCTTCATTTCTTTGCCTTATTTAAAGGAGTCTTTTGGATTCTAACTCTTCATTTATTTGCATTATAAAAGGAATTCGTGGGCAACCCTTTTAACCTACTTTTGGCACAAATTTTGAGAGAAAATATATTTTATATTCCTCTTCTTTTTATATACACATTGGCCCTTGAAATTTGTGAGTTCCAACCTTAGATTAGAGGTGTTCTTGGGTATATTTTTGTTGGAGGTTCTTGGAGAAAACTTTTGTAGATCTTTTGAGTTGATCTTGAGGATGTGATCGTTGGTTTCTCATCATGGTTTGAGGTATGGGGTTTTACACAATATGCTCCTTAAATCTCGCGAGTGTCATTCTCTTTGAATTCTTGTTAATTGAACTCATATTTGAATTGTTAAATTCATTGAAATCTCGTAAATAATTGTTGAAATTATTTTGATTCATGTGGTATCATTATATTATTGATGAGAAAGTTGTCATGAGATTTTAATATGGCACGATGTTGGGCACCCGCCAAAATTCCTGTTTCCGGGGCTATGGCTTGATAAAGCATATACGGATGTGGTGAGGCCTGGTGACCCGGTTAAAGTGTTGTTGAGAAATTATATTGATAAATGCTTTGAGATTTGCATTTGGATTTGAATATTCGTACTCGTGTTGTTACGCCTTATTGCTAATATATTTGTTGAGCATCTTTCCTGTCGTATTGTGTACTTCCCCATATTTTCTTTTAGTTGGAAGGTTAGCGTGGATTTGAGCGCTATGGACCAATTGGGATGATTTTAGCGAGGATTGTTTGGGAAATATTTGTATTATTTTGATGTATTGAGCTTTGGAGATTTATATTTTTATTCGAGTTAGATAGTTGTAATTTTAATTCGAGAGACTTGTTGTAATTGAAGAGATTGAGATTAGTGGATTTATATTATTGTGGATTTATTTAGATCCTCTATACCTTGTTACTTGTGGATTTGGATTTATTTTATCGCATTAGCGCTCCGTTTGCTCTCCCCGGGCGGGCGGGGTGTTACAATAAGATCATCCGACAATGAATAAAGGGTCGTCAATAACTCGATTCAACCGAGGGTGATATTTGTGGCGATTACTTATATAGTAATGTTTTTTCATAGAAATAACTACGCTTGGTGCATATAAGCAGATTGAATAAACGTAAGCAATGTCATGTAAACTATGTGTTGTAAATGAATTAGACTATTACTTCCGTAAATGTCATATGCATCATCCTGATGTGCTAAAGATTTTTTATCCCCACATATGTATTCAACTATTGCCCAGATAGTAGGTGAGATCTAACTTCTTATTATTTTCTCGGCAACGTTAACTTTATCTTCATCAACATTATTGGAGTTTGATGATTAAATGAGTTTTATTATACCATAATAAAGTTATTTTTCTTAAGAATGACTTAACTAATGCGATGACCATGTTCGTGTTCCCTTCATCGATTTCGGTATGTATATAAAAAAATATATCTTATTTTCTTTTTTATTACTTTACCATCACTCTTGATTAGTACCCATAAAATTATGGGCTGGACCTAATTTGGACGGGTCAAATATAGGTTGGGTTAAATATCGGTTGGGTCAAATCTGGGTTGGGTAAATGTGGGTTGGGCCAAATATGAGTTGGGTTAAATGTGGGTTGGGCCAAATATGAGTGGACCAAATATGGGTTGAGCTATCCCATTATTTTTCTACTAAAGCAAGTATTATAATTCAAGGTATATGTAAAAACACTTATATTTTACTCACAACTTTTAAAAATGAGTATTATATTTGATTCGTATCTTTTAAAATTGGGTTCCATATTTAATTCCTAGCTTTCAAATATGGGCTCCATATTTAACTCATACCTTTTAAATATGATCACCATATTTAGATGACTGGACTAATATAAATTATTTTATTATTTTGATCACATTTTCCCACTACTAGTCTTGACCCATAAATTTTCCTAATCTAATAAATTTTGGGTTAAAAATAACACATTTAACTCCCAAATGGACTTCTGTGCGAATTGTGTTTTTTAATGTAAACATTCCTTAGCACATATATTAAATATATTCATGGGATCATATTCATATATTATCAACATCATTATATTCATATTTCATATACCAGTAGTCCTGAATTAAGATTTATTAAAAAAAAGTTGTAGTGAGCATGGGGAAAAGACTTGCGTCAGAGATGTATAGGGTTGAACTTAGACCTATTATGTTCTTTGTTTATTTGCTTATGTTTTCTAATTATTTCATTTTATTAGAAATTTACAATTTCAAGATATTTTAACTACAATTATTTAATTAGTCATCATTGTTATTCTTAGTTATAACATATATTTATTCCTTATATTGTAAAAAAGCTAAAATATTGTAAAATGTGATTGCAGGGAGTCTCATAATTAAATGTTTGAACAATTGCGGCCAGAACCACAGAAGGCCATGCAATTCAAGATATATATATTTCCATTTTATTCATATTAAATAAGTACTTAATTATATTACAAATAATCTTAAGTAAGGTTTTAGTTATAGCTGAAAGCTTCTATATATAATGGGAAAGGGTAGTAATAATCTTTTTCCAATTCAACATACCTTTACACTACAGTTTTTTACACTGAAAATATTCTCTTTCCATAGTGTTAAATTTGGTTAACTATGGGGCCCAAACCATAAAGGCCCAATTTCTAGTGGTTCGAGCTGGCGTAACAGGATCAACACATCGCCCAAGTCAAGTTGAATGCTAGGTAAATAAATATAAATATTTATCAAGTGGATAAATACAAGTACTTATCATTTAAATATTGAAAGGCTTAGTTGCTTACCTCAAATATCGGATGGGATAAACAAGAGTCATCACATGAAACAATAACAACCTAGCAGAGTTTTTTGCATGACTCAACTAATTTTCATTACGATAAATTCAACCCTCACCTTAGGGTCAAAGGGGATGTAATTTTTTGAACTTTGATAGAAATTAATAAGAATTGAGAATCTCTCCGTGGATATCAGCAGTTGTCGAACTACATAAATCTTTGTATTATGAGCAATTTACACATTCTTTCCATTTTTTACTTTCTAAAAATACCTTATTGTGATTGATTGCACAAATAATTGGCATCGTCTGTGGGAAACGATTTTCTTTTCAACAAAAGTAACCCAAACAAAATGATAAACACAAATGTCCCACCGAAATAGTGCACCACAAGTCCGCGATTTACGAGCTGACTTAGCTCCATTCAGGATCAGATATGAGGTTCGCCAAGATGGGAATCTGAGATTTCGATTAGAGGAGTAGCTCTCCGAGTATAGTAACGAGTGGTAAAGATCAACACATATCTCACGGTTGATTGACGTATAAGAAGCATGACTCCAACAACAAGAGGAGGCAACTCACCTCCAAATGAAAGAGAATGCACGCCTCCTGTAATGATTGTAAAAGATAGAGAAAACAAATAAAAATTCCATGATTAGACTCATAGCCTTCAAGCGATCAAAACTCACAGCCGAGTAAGGAGTATTGGACACGAATAGAACCGTTCGAAACATGGAAGTCACCTAGTAAGGCAAAACTGAGATAAAGAGCGCCACGATAATGATAGAAGGAATTTGGTCCAGAGAGAGATAAACCAATACCCAATGCATAGAGGAGCCAGATCTACAAAAGAGTTAGAAAGAAGGGCGCTTATCATATAGATGAAGTCCCATTTCTCAAGGGCTATTGAGGAGGAGGAATCCCTGAAGAAGTTTACATCCCCAAGGTTCAAGATTTATGATGGCAAGACAGATGCCATAGACCATGTTCGCCAATATAGGCAAGAAATGACTCTCTAGAATCACAACGATGCTGTTATGTGTCGTGTATTCCCCTCCAGCCTTAGAGATGCCACTTAAAAATTGTTCGAGAGGCTACCCCAGAGGTCAATTAAGAGCTTCAAATCCTTCTCTAAGGTCTTCGCTACTCTCTTCATAACAAATTGCTCATATCCAAAGAGGATGGACTATATACCCATGATGAGGCAAAAGCCATCGGAGACCCTATGGGAATATGTTTAGCGCTACTATAAAACATTTAACGAAGTGGAAAATTGCTTGAAGAAAGTAGTTGTAGTATCTTTCAAGATTGTCTTGCCCCTATCTCTATGATGCACCAGTCCCTTACAAAAAAAGAAGTGGACATCGTTGATTACCTCATATCGCATATTGAGAAGTACAATAAAGTAGAGGAAGTGATCGACATTGGGCAAGAAGAGACTGGTCGCGGTAAGGAAAACAAAGGCGACTACAAGGACAACACCCTAAAAAGGTGAACAAGAAGTAAAATAAAGACAAGATTGGGAGAAGAGCATATTCTTCCAAATCTTTTCAAGCCATCAACATGATTTTCAAGGAGCCAATTTATAAAATCCCGAGGAAGATTAAGGACCAACGGTTCCTCAAGTGTCCAAAGAAGATGTGAGGAGATCCAACAAAGAGGAACAACACACTTCGGTATGCCTTCCATAAGGAAAACGGGCACAAGACAAGAAATTAAGACGTATTGAAATCTCATCTGAAGGAGTTGGCCCAGGTAGGGAACCTAAATGAATACATTATGAAAATGGCAGATCAGGTTGTCGGTAACAGCGATAAAAAACCAGATAACGTACTGGGCGATGGAGCAAAGAATGAGTTTATCGTAATATACATGGCGTCCGAACTCAAGTAGATTTAGGGAAATAGAGTTTAGATGGAACTGAAGAAATTTAAGATGGTAATGGAGTACTTCTAGATAGATCCTGCCAAAAGGCATGTCAGTAAGTGCGAGAGTCCTGAGGATGTGTATTATAACAAACACATAGTGTTTACGAAGGGCGATTTGGTCAGGGTAAAAAAAAACACCATGATGCAATAGTAATTACTCACAAAATTCTAAATTGCGACATGGACAAGCTACTAGTGGGTCAGGGGAGTTCTTTGAACGTAATGTATTGGAGATTTTTAACAAGCTCAACTTAAAGATGTCGAATTTGAAAGAAGTGACTGTCGTACTAGTCAACTTTGCAGGAAGATAACCATGTCATTGGGGAAGGTAGTCCTGCCAGTGAGGACAGAGAACATTTCAAAACTCATTGAGTTTATAGTGGTCAACATTGATTCACCTTACCACACTATCCTCGATAGAGAGTGACTACATGCTGTGAGGACAGTCCCCTCAACCTACCATCGAAAGATCAATTATATCAGAGATCAGGACATAATTGAGATGAGATACAATTAAGATATTGCTCATAAATGATACATCACCACCACCAAGCCCAAACAAGAGAAGAAGAAAGAAAAGGAGGATATCCTCGAGACATCCCAGGATGGTTCCACTCCTTCGAAATAAAAAGTAAAGTATAACCGACCAAGGGTGGAAGATATGAGAATCCACCTTGTAGGCAGAGTTGTGGATAAGTTGGATGAAGTTATTTTTAACGCAAACTCACCAAAAAAGAAGTTTCTAATCAGAACAACTTTATCCAACAAGGAAAGAGAATAGTTGATCACTTTTCTGAGACAAAACTTAGACGTTTTCGTATGGGAGCCATACGGCATGCCAATGATTGAACTCGCAGTCACTTACCATCTTCTTCACATAGATCCAACATTTCATACCATCATTTATCTTCCTATCATTTAAAAATATCTTCACACTGATCCGGAGAAGGAAAAGGTAGTGGAAAAGGCGGTAGGGAAACTTTTGTAGGCAAGGTCCATCAGAGAAGTTCAGTTCACAAAATGACTTTAAATCCCACTTGTAGTCCATAAGAGTTATGACAGCTCGAGAGTCGGTATAAACTTCACTGATCTTAATAGGGATTTCCCTAAATATAGTTCCCCTCTACTAAAGATAAACCATCTGGTCAATGCCACGATAACCCACAATCAAATGAATTTTGTATATGCCTACTCAGGGTACCACCAGATTGCCGTGTTTAGACACGACCAAGGCAAAACATCGTTCATTACCACACTGGGCATGTACTGTTATAAGGTAATGTCTTTGGCTTTAAGAATACCGGAGCTACGTACCAGATATTGGTCACCAAGGTGAGATGATGGAAGTTTACATTGATGACATGCTCGTTAAGAGAAAGCATAAAGATGACCACCTCAAGGACTTAGAAGTCACCTTTAAAATCCTCACACATTACTGAATGAAACTCAATGCAAGAAAGTTCTCATTCGAGGTTCAGTTGGAAAAGTTTCCCGACTATCCGATCATCAAAAGGAGATTCAAATCAAACCCGGATCATATAATGGTAATCATCAATGTTCAATTGCTAAAGACGTTGTGAGAGATCCAGAAGCTGACCGAGATGCTTACAGCCTTGAACTGTTTCTTTTATAAGTTTTCCAAGCATTGCAGACCGTTCTTGCAACTGCTCAAGAAGGAAAAAGGAGCTCACCTGGAACGATGAATTTTTAAAGGCAATTGAAGTAATCAAGTCTTACTTAATAAAACACCCATTGTTAGCAATAATAGATCCAAGGGTCCATCACTACATTACAGTTTCAAGTCAGCATTGGTCTATGAAAAAGAGAAAAGTCAGTTCCCCATTTACTATGTCAGCAAGACACTTTTGGGCACCGAGAATCACTAATTACCATTGGAGAAATTAGCTTACACACTAGTGATTACGTCCTGAAAATTAAAACATTACTTTGAGGCCCATTTCATCTTAGTCATAAAATCTTTCCCTCTTAAAGTTGTTCTTCGCAAAACTGACCTATCTGAACGCATGTCCAAGTGGTCTATAGAGCTCAGGAGATTTGATATACACTACCAACCAAGAACATCAAGAAAGGGGTAGATTTTGGATGACTTCATAACATAATTCTTAGGTGAAGGGACCCCTACTGACCAATAGGTGGTAGGCTAGTTTAAAGATCATGTGTTGGGTCAATCCAAAAAGTGGACACTATACGTGGATGGTGCCTTTAATTCTAAAGGATTAGGAGTAGGAGTGGTTCTTGTAACGTTAAAACATTCCATGATTGAGTAAGGGATCAGGCTCGAGTTTGAATCTTCCAACAATAAAGCCGAGTACGAAGCACTTACAGCTTGATTGTGTAAGGCTCACTTGCTGGGAACAAACCACCTTGAAATGTATTGTGATTTAATGTTAGTATCCAACCAAGTCAGTGGAGACTTCAATATTAAGGATGAAAGGATGGAAAAATATTTACAAGTGGTTCGGGAGCTGGTGATATGACAAATATAGTACCCCTGTCGTGGACTTACTGAAAAGCATGCACCGAATTTTTCATGCCGCAGTATGTTACGGGGTGTCTCATATAAATGCCGCAACCTAGTACAACACAGGGTATGGCACCCAACCTATCTACCTAGTTGGACACACCCCTCTCATTCACAGTTGCTCCACACTATATGGCACGTGCTCAGGGCACGTGACAAAGCACAAAGACCTCCTATAAATAGAGGTTCACACCTGAAGAGAGGGGCTTCCAGTCCAGTTCTGGTTCTAACTTTTATAATTGGCTAAGCCGTGTCAAACTCCCTACATACCCCCAATACAGCTTGGAGGCTATTCATCTACATTAAAGTTATCAGTCTGGGTCACCCGGAACTATTACAGACATGTATTCTTCTCTCTCATCTATCTTGTACACCTATTACGGCATTGTAGACTTGTACAACCACGTATATATAATGAGAGTAGGGAAATAAAGTAGATGTAGACTCATTTTAATACCTGAACCAAACTATATCTTGTGTTTTGTCTCTTTACATGCTTTATATCTATTATATGCTTGATATGCTAATATGAGCACGACAAGAGTCCGATTTTTTGTATTAACAATCTGGCGTTGTCTGTGGGAAACGAGGTATTTCTATCTTGTTTCTCTATATTTCGGGTTCTTAATACCTTACTTCATTCATGGGAACCCCCCGAGTCATCATCTTATGGGTGAGTTTTGGTTATTGAGTTCGTATTTTGTATATACACCCTTAAATGGGTATCGTTGTGACAACCCGAATATAATTATGATAAATTATTATTAAATCATGATTAGCTTATGTGTTATAGATAATATGTTATTAGTATATATAATGTTAAGTCGTTATATTTAGTCTAATTCTACCTTCATAAAGTATGAAATATTGAATTAGTTACAAACACCAAATTTTGAAGTTTTCGGTAAGAATATTAATGTTGGAGGCTAGTTTCAACAAGTATAATATAATAATTGACTTGAAATATACAGTAGATATTTGTAGATATATGAGTTAGGTTTGTAACATGATAAACAGTGTGTTAAACGGAGGTCCGAGCGAGAAGTTATACTGGAATTACGAAGCAGGGACAAATTTGTCCATTCGTTAAATGATATTTCATCTTATTAGGCTAACAAATGGTGGATTTTCATTGGTTAAAGAAGGAGGTTGGTTTTGGCCGACTTTAAAGGCTTGAAATAAGCCCCTCCTTCAACATAACACAGCCATTAAAGAGTTTGTCTTGAGAGGAAGAGAGAATTGGAAAGTTTAGGAAGAAAGGGAGGAGAAAATTTGGAGAAAAATCCGTGGAATTACGTAAAAGTCCCGGAGGTAATCCTAACCCCAAATCTTGTTGTTTTTCTTATATTAATGATTTAGATGATATAAATCATTATTTTTTTATTAAAGCTTCATCCCTTGATGTATATGTATGGTCAGATGAAATTTTAAGTTAAGTTAAATGTACAAACTCTTAAAATTGCTTCGTTTAGTAACCTTGTTTATTCAACCTTCCATATATTTCTGTATACTTACTGGAATTGATTTATTCTAATTGGAAATGAAAATAGACTCATATATGTGTGATGTAAGTGAAAATTATGTGAAAATACCAAGAAATGAATTTTTGATGAGAGTTGAAGTTCGGGTATAAAATCTGCCCCAAGGGTGAAAGTATGCACGCCATATGTTCGATGTTTTGCCTAAGATAGAAAATGAACCTTAAAAGTTATGAAACTTTAATTTTGTATTGTTCAATACGTTTATTTATGTTGGGTGAAATATTATAGAATTTTTTGATGTAAAAAAATTATGAAAATTCCTGGAAGTTGAATGAACGATAAAAGAGCCTATAGGGAAGATTTCTTATATAGTAAAGAAATGGGCCTATCTTGCTCTAGAAAACTTGAAATGATGTGCCGTCTTTTGAATTGTAATACTAATATGATAAGGATTGAATTAAGAAGAATAAATGAGTATATGTTTGGTCTATGATTTGGATATGACAAATATATTAACATGAATTTGGATGGAACTTCATTTATGATGAATGATTTGAATAGAAACATATGATGCTTATGAGTTGAATTATTTTGAAGTTATTCTTTGAATTTTTAATATTATTATGATTATACTAATATTGTAAGAATGATAGGAAGAGAATAAGAATCGATTGAACAAATACCGGATAAAGGCAAGAGAAAAGCCTGATTAAATCTCCAAGGTGATTGTAATTATGATTTGTTTCATATATAATTATAGAAATAGATCTAAGAGAGGATTTGTTTAAATACTTCGGTATTCAGGATTTGTTTGGATTTTAAAATATCCAGGATTTTTTTGGGTCTTATGATCCAGGATTGGTTTGAATACTTCGGTATTCAGGATTTGTTTGGATATTAAAATATCCAGGATTTATTTGGGTCTTACAATCCAGGATTGGTTTAAATACTTCGGTATTCAGGATTTGTTTGGATATTAAAATATTCAGGATTTGTTTGGGTCTTATGATCCAGGATTGGTTTGAATACTTCAGTATTCAGGATTTGTTTGGATATTAAAATATTCAGGATTTGTTTGGGTCTTATGATCCAGGATCAGTTTGAATACTTCGGTATTCAGGATTTGTTTGGATCTTATGATCTAGAATTGGAATTGGACAAAGATCCAATTATGTGATTTGTCTCATGACAAGGATTTGTTAGAACTTATGTTATAGGATTTGTTATTTCCAACGGGCAGGATTGTTTGGATTTCATATCCATGATTTGATATAAAATTGTTATTACTGGGATTATGTATCCACAAATTTGATATATAATTTTCATTTCATTGTGGGGAAGGATTATTTGGATTTTATATCTAGATATTTTATGTAATATTTCTATTTCATAGCAGGGCAGATTTATTTGGATTTTATATCCACATATCTGATAAAGAACTGTTATTTCATTTCAGGGAAGGAGTACCTCACTAAGCTTAATGCTTACGGTTTATATTTTAACATTTTCAGGTCTGTACGCTTCCAGTTTGGATATCATATGATTGGTGATTTGAGAGTTGCACTGTTAGAAGGATCTGGGGATTAGACGTGGGGATTTTGTCACTGTCACACTGAAGTTTTACTGCACTCGCACATCTGATATATTGAGTTAGCATGGGCTGATTTGATGATTGTAATATTTAATTATAGTCAATCGTAGTATAACATGTTCGTTTAATTATGACTCTCATGTTAATTACGTTATGGTACAAAGAACATGATTATGTTTATTATATATGAAAAAAAATATTGATAAATGAATTATATTTCGAATGGACGAAAGATTATGATTTAGTCATAATATAAATGAAATGATTAGAATATATTTAGGTTTTGGGGTGTGACAATTAGTGGTATCAGGGCGTCTAGGTTATTAATTCTAGACGTGTGTGGCGATTAGATCCCAGTTGTTGGTTTGATATGATATTTATGAATTGTTTATGTACTAACCAATGATTTAGTATTATAAATTATTTGTGTTGGTTGTTATAACTCGGTTCTTATAGATGCAACCTGGGGCATGGGATAAGTCAGTGGTTCCAGGCCGGGTGGGCGACTCTTTATGATGAAAGAGGCTCATAGTACCCCGAATGTGGTGACAAGTACACTTTTTGTTATTGATAGAAGTGTTTATGTTTTGATTGATATTGGTTCCACACATTCTTTTGTGTCATATGCATTTGCTATATACCTGAATAGTCCGTGTACTCGTTTAGATGTGGGGTTGGGTATTTATATGCATATGGGGGATATGGTTGTGGTTGAATATGTTTTCGTGATTGTCTTTTGATTATGGGGGTTAGAGATACAGTTATAAATTAACTTCCATTGGATATTTTTTATTTTGATATAATTCTGGGAATGGATTGGTTATTTAAATATCATGCATTTATTAATTGTTTCTGTAAGAAAGTTATTTTTAATATGCCTGGTGAGACTGAATTTAAATTTACGGGGGAAAGGAAAATTGCTCCCAGTTGCATTATTTATGTTGTTCAGATGAGGAAATTATTGAGTAAGGGTTGTGAGGGTTTTATTGCATATGTTCTTGACACTGGGAAGGGGGCTTTACAGTTAGTCGATTTTCCTATTGTACGGGATTTTCCAGAAGTGTTTCTTCATGAGTTGCCTGGGTTACCTCCTGAAAGAGAAGTTGAATTTAGTATTGAATTGGCAGCGGGGACATACCCTATTTCTATGGCACCCTATAGAATGGCACCTGTTTAATTGAAAGAACTCAAGATTCAGTTACATGATTTACTTGATAGATGATTCATACAACCAAGTGTATCTCCATGGGGTGCACCAATTTTATTTGTGAAAAAAAAGATGGTACTATGCGTTTGTGTATTGATTATAGGCAACTAAATAAAGCTACAATTAAGAATAAGTATCCTTTACCTCGTATAGATGATTTGTTTGATCAGTTATAGGGTGCTAAAGTGTTTTCAAAAATAGACTTGCGATCGGGTTATCATCAGTTGAGGGTCAAGGAGAGTGATATTTCTAAAACTGCTTTTCGTACTCGGTATGGTCATTTTGAATTTCTGGTGATGCCTTTTGGGGTGACTAATGCTCCAGCTGTATTTATGGATCTTATGAACCCAGCTGGATGGGGTGACTACATCCTTTTGTTGATTCATTTGTGATAGTTTTTATTGATGATATTCTGATTTATTCATGTGATATGGTTGAACAGGAAAAGCATCTCATAACTATTTTGAATCTGTTGAAAGATAAGAAGTTATATGCTAAGTTTAGCAAGTGTGAATTTTGACTATCACAAGTTGTATTTTTAGGCCATGTTATTTTTGTAGATGGTATACGTGTTGATCCTAAAAAGGTAGAAGCTATTGTAATATGGGAGAGGCCCAATAATATGACTGAGGTAAGGAGTTTTTTGGGTTTAGCTGGGTATTACCGGAGGTTTATAGAGGGATTTTTTTCAATTGCATTGCCAATGACTAAATTGACCCAAAAATATATTAAGTTTTAATGGAATTCTGATTGTGAAAATAGTTTTGGAGAATTGAAGAAGAGGTTGGTAACTGCACATGTTCTTACTATTCCACATGGCGGAGATGGTTTTATTATTTATACCAATGCTTCACACCAGGGGTTGGGTTGTGTTTTTATTCAGCGTGGTAAGGTTATTGCTTATGCTTCTAGGAAGTTGCGTACACATGAACGTAATTATCGTACACATAATTTGGAACTTACTGCTATTGTGTTTGCTTTAAAATTTTAGCGTCATTGTTTACATGGTGAAGTATGTGAAATTTTACTGACCATCAGAGTATTAATTATTTATTTACTCAGAAGGAGTTGAATTTGAGGCAGAGTCGGTGGATGGAGTTAATTAAAGATTATGATTGTACAATTCACTACCATTCGGGGAAGGCGAATGTAGTTGCAGATGCTCTGAGTAGAAAGGCTTTGGGTAGGTTATCTTGTATTCGGTGTGCTAGAGTTGCCCACATCATGGAGTTGAGATTGATGGGAGTAGAATTGAAGCTAGCAGATCGGGACAGGTTATTTGCTCATGTAAGCGTGAGGCCTTTGTTAGCTACCCGTATTTGTGATTTGCAAAGTCAAGATCTTTTTCTTGAGAAGAAATGGCAAGATGTCCGATATGGTAAGTCTGATAATTTTTGTATTGATAATGATGTCAATTTATTGTATAAGAAGCAGTTATGTGTGCCTAATGTGGATGAATTGAAAGCGGAAATTTTAAATGAGGCTCATAATTCAATTTATGCTATGCATCCTGGTAGTACTAAAATGTACAGGGATTTGAAGAAGCATTATTGGTGGAATAATATGAAGAATGAAATAGCTAATTTCATTGCTAGATGCCTTATATGTGAGCAAGTAAAAGTGGAACATCAGAAACCTGCGGGTTTGCTTCAACCATTGCCAATATCGGAGTGGAAATGGGATCATGTAACGATAGATTTTGTGGTTGGACTTCCTCGATCTCAGAAAGGGTCAGATTTGATTTGGGTAGTGGTGGATAGATTGACAAAGTCTGCTCATTTTCTAGCAATCAAGACTATGTATACAGTTGATAGGTATGCTAGATTGTATGTTAATGAGATTATTCGATTGCATAGAGCACCGGTATCTATTATTTTAGATAGGGACCCTACTTTTACATCCAGATTTTCGGATAGCTTGAAGTATGCTATGGGTAATAACTTAAAGTTTAGTACGACTTTTCATCCTCAGACAGATGGGTAGTCTGAAAGGACAATACATATTTTGGAAGATATGCTTAGAGCTTGTGTGCTTAATTTTAAAGGAAATTGGGATAAATATTTGCCTTTGATAGAATTTACATATATCAATCTGCTATTGGTATGGCGCCATATGAAGCGTTGTATAGTAGACGGTGTCGTACACCCATATGTTGGGTCGAAGTTGGTGAAAGGAAAATAAAGGGTCCAGAGTTGATTGAAGTCACCACTGAAAAAGTGAAGATTATTCAAGATAGAATGAGAACAGCTCAAAGCAGACAGAAAAGTTATGCGGATAAGCGACGAAAAGATTTAAAATTTTAGAAGGGGGATTACGTGCTTCTTCGAATATCACCATGGAAAGGAGTCATGAGGTTTAGAAAGAAAGGTAAATTAAGTCCACGCTACATTGGACCTTATGAAATTCTTGAGAAAGTCAGGATGGTTGCCTAGAAGTTAGTGTTACCACATGAGTTAGATGGATTTCATGATGTTTTCCGTGTTTCTATGTTGAGAAAGTATGTAGTGGGCCTTTCACATGTATTGGTGGAACAACATATTTATTTGAAGGAAGATTTGAGCTATGTGGAAGAACCACTTGCTATCGTGGATAGGATGGAACATATATTGAGATTCAAAGTGATCCCACTTGTGAAGGTTGTATGGAGAAGAAATTCCATGGAAGAAGCTACATGGGAGAGTGAGGATAGCATGAAAATGCATTATCTATATTTGTTTGATTCGGACAACCAAGGTATGTCAATTTCGAGGATGAAATTTCCTAACTAGGGGAGAATTGTGACAACCCGAATATAATTACGATAAATTATTATTAAATCATGATTAGCTTGTCTGTTGTAGATAATATGTTATTAGTATATATAATGTTAAGTCATTATATTTAGTCTAATTCTACCTTCATAAAGTATGAAATATTGAATTAGTTACAAACACCAAAATTTGAAGTTTTCGATAAGAATATTAATGTTGGAGGCTAGTTTTAACCATTATAATATAATAATTTACTTGAGGTATAAACTAGATATTTGTAGATATATGAGTTAGGTTTGTAACACGATAAACAGTGTGTTAAATGGAGGTCTGAGCGAGAAGTTATGCTGGAATTACGAAGCAGGGACAAATTTGTCCATTCGTTAAATGATATTTCATCTTATTAGGCTAATAAATGGTGGATTTTCATTGGTTAAAGAAGGAGGTTGGTTTTTTCCAACTTTAAAGGCTTGAAATAAGCCCCTCCTTCAACATAACTCAGCCATTAAATAGTTTGTCTTGAGAGGAAGAGAGAATTGGAAAGTTTAGGAAGAAAGTGAGGAGAAAATTTGGAAAAAAATCCGTGGAATTACGTAAAAGTCTCGAAGGTAATCCTAGCCCCAAATCTTGTTGTTTTTCTTATTTTACTGATTTAGATGATATAAATCATTATTTTTTTTATTAAAGCTTCATCCCTTGATGTATATGTATGGTCAGATGAAAGTTTAAGTTAAGGTGAATGTACAAACCCTTAAAATTGCTTCGTTTAGTAACCTTGTTTATTCAACCTTCCATATATTTCTGTATACTTACTGGAATTAATTGATTCTAATTGGAAATGAAAATAGACTCATATATGTGTGACATAACCTAAGATTATGTGAAAATACCAAGAAATGAATCTTTGGTGAGAGTTGAAGTTCGGGTATAAAATCTGCCCCAAGGGTGAAAGTATGCACGCCATATGTTCGATGTTTTGCTTGACATAGAAAATGAACCTTAAAAGTTATGAAACTTTAATTTTTTATTGTTCAATATGTTTATTTATGTTGGGTGAAATATCATAGAAAGTTATGATGTAAAAAAATTATGAAAATTACTAGAAGTTGAATGAACGATAAAAGAGCCTACAGGCAGATTTGCTATGTAGTAAAGAAATGGGCCTATCTTGCTATAAGAAACATGACATGACGTGCCGTCTTTTGAATTAGAATACTAATTTAATAATGATTGAATTACGAAGAATAAATGAATATATGTTTGGTCTATGATTTGGATATGACAAATATATTAACATCAATTTGGATGGAACTTCATTTATGATGAAAGATTCTAATAGAATCATATGATGCTTATGAGTTGATTTATTTACAAGTTATTCTTTGAATTGTTAATATTATTATTATGATACTAATATTGTAAGAATGATAGGAAGAGAAGAAGAATCGATTGAACAAATACTGGATAAAGGCAAGGGAAAAGCCTAACTAAATATCCAAGGTTAGTGTACTTATGATTTGTTTCATATATAAATATGGTTATTTCTCTAAGAGAGGATTTGTTTGAATAATTCGGTATTCAGGATTTGTTTGCATATTAAAATATTCAGGATTTATTTGGGTCTTATGATTCAGGATTGGTTTGAATACTTCGGTATTTAAGATTTGTTTGGATATTCCAGGATTTGTTTGGATCTTACGATCTAGGATTGGAATCGGACAAAGATCCAATAATTTGATTTGTCTCATGACAAGGATTTGTTGGAACTTATGTTCTAGGATTTATTATTTCCAACAAGCAGGATTGTTTGGATTTCATACCCACTGATTTGATATAAAATTTTTATTACTGGGATTATATATCCACATATTTGATATATAATTGTCATTTCATTGTAGGGAAGGATTGTTTGGATTTTATATCTAAATATTTTATATAATATTGGTATTTCATAGCAGGGCATGATTATTTGGATTTTATATCCATATATCTTATAAAGAACTGTTATTTCATTTCAGGGAAGGAGTACCTCACTAAGCTTAATGCTTACGGTTTATATTTTAACATTTTCAGGTTTGTACGCTGCCAGTTAGGATATCATATGATCAATGATTTGAGAGTTTCACCGTTAGATATGGGGATTAGACGTGGGGATTTTTTCATTGTTACATTGAAGTTTTACTGCACTCGCACATCTTATATATTGAGTTAGAATGGGTTGATTTGATGATTGTAATATTTAATCATAGTCAATCGTATTATAACATGTCTGTTTAATTATGACTCTCATGTTAATTACATTATGGTACAAAGAACATGATTATGTTTATTATACATGAAAAAAATATTAATGAATGAATTATATTTCGAATGGATGGAAGATTATGATTTAATCATAATATAAATGAAATGGTTACAATATATTTGAGTTTTGGGTTATGAGAATCGCATACTTTCAAATCTGTTTGATGGTCTCCTTTTAATGGCCTTAAACCTATTTCATATAGCCTGATGATGTTACCTTACCTAGATAGTGCTGAAAAATGCAGAAAGGCTCTATCCTCACAAAAGGGGGTAGCTAGGGATGAGTTTTATTTACTCATTTGCTAATTTCTCAGCCTATGATCTAGGATTTTTTACCATAAATTGTTCCTTTTTGGGGGACTCGAAGACTATTATGTCCCTGGTAGACCCCTAGTAGGCTTATTCTTCATAATTTATAGATGGTTCGAACCCAGATTGAGGGTCCATGGGATTGCATCACGCTGCAACAAGAAGGATACGACCTGAAAAATAAATTGCTTGAGTGTCGCAACCTTATCGAGGATGCTGTATAGCTTCATTTCATCACCTGGGCGGACATGGTAAAACTATCCTCAGATTCAATTTTGGTTCTCCCTTGGAGAGGCCACGGTAGTGACTTCACATATTCAACATGCCGCGGCCATAACAGTGTAGCTTTGAAGATTGCCACAATCTACATCCTTGTTACTATACTTTATTATTTCCTCCACATATCTTTCATCACTCACTCTTGCTAGTTTTATCTCAGAATATATATATTTTAAAGACTAACAAAGCGTAAATGGAAGGAGAATCCAATCATTGTAAAGATGAAGTATGATATTGCTCAGTTGTACAACCATCTCAGCCACCTGTATGACAACCATGCCTCACTCTAGACACAGGTCAACTTTCTAACCCATAGGGATCTTATGTTGGAGGCTGCAGCACCAAAGGTTCCTATTCTAACAATCATGGCTACAGCTGCAAAAGCCATAACCCCAGAGGCACCAGATAGGAACCAAAAGAGGAAACGGTCCCAGTGGTGAAAATCTCACCAAGACCATAGCCATAGCATTGGAAAATATTTTGTGCTGAAAGGTGAAATCAAAAGACTTGTATGGCAGGAAATGCTGCAGTGATTCCTAAAGGATGCATAAGGGATGTAGCAGTAACACCCCGTGTTTTATTAATTAATTTAACTAATTAATTGGAATATTTAAGAAAAAAATGTTTGGATTTAATAATTTTATTAGTAAAATATGTTGGTTTTAATATTAGAAGAATAAAACTTCAAGCGGAATTGAAATCGAAATTAAAATGGATTTTTTATTGAGTTTTTAATTATTTTTTACTTATAAATTTTTGTGGGGGAACTGCGCTCAGTCCTGCTTGATCGATCAATCAATCCAAGTTTGATGCGGTTCGGCTAGCTGTTTTATAGAGTTGGATTGGGATTAGTATTTTTAATTAGTATATAACCTTAATAATTCGTGGGGAGATTTCTCATAATCACTTTTTCACAAGATTTTATCTAGAGAACACTTATAATATATTTTCCTCTCAACTATAATCATTAACCTCCAACATAATCAAGTTTTTGTCACAAGTTTAGAAAGTCTTAATTGGGGTTTAATCAAGTTTGTTCAAGAACACTTCTTTGCTAATTTTTCGAGAGGAATCCAAGCATGCCACCAGATTTTCTTCATCTTAATCATATGCATGAATACTCTATTCTAATCCTTTGGTATTACGCGACTTAAGTGTCGCCCAAACCCTTAATCATGTGTTTTTGATAAAAATCAGTTAGTAACTTTGTTAGATAAAGTGGTCACTAAATTTTGGGGTTGTTTTGCTAAACCTTTTTAATATGATTTAATCCTTGAAACCCTTGGGTGCATAAGTTATATTATTGGGTTTTATGGTTTTTGGGGTGTAGGTTCGCATGTAGAAGTTATGGGATTATTTATATGTTACGTGGGACACGAACACACTTATAAAAATGAGAGGATTTATAAAATAGAACGATTATGTAATATTGAATAATATCGCATGTTAAATAAATTAACAATATTGAACAAAAATAATTATGCCGAAAACGACGACTATATTATTAATGGAATTTAATTGAATTGTGACATTTGTGATTAAAGTGCCATGTTGTGATTATGATTTGTGATATTGTGTGAATTGTTTCATTCACTTTTTCCATCGCCGGGAAAAGGGGCTTTTGCGTAGTATATTTCTCACCTTGATTATAGGATGCTTACTAGGTATGGAACTAGTGGGTAGGCCTTGGTTATAATTTATGCTTGCTAGGTATGTGACTAGTTAGTGTAGATTCATGCAGATTTCATATTTCGGGGTGGGACAGATTTTTAATGTTTTATCATCGTCACCATAGCCTAGGCATGAGACCAGGACGAGTAAATGTTGGAAATTCATCCTATACGTATGATAGGACGTATATGCACTTTGGGGACCCTTAGGTATGGGACTAAGGGGCAATGTGAGGATCTCACATCGATAAAAATGATGAGGTAACTTGATAACTTAATAAATTGAGAAGATGATAATTAATGCATAAGATAATAATGGGTATTAAAATTTATGGCAATATAATGTATCAGGGACCGACGGTTTAAATGGGTCAGCTTGGGCGATTTATGTCGTGTCATGTGTGGAATATTGTCATATTGCGGGATCGACAGTTTAAACGGATCAACAGGCTATTGACAAGGGGGAGTGTGACACTTTGGTAGATTACCACCCGTAGCAGGAGCACCGCTATAATTAACACAAAATTAAGGAAAATGATAAATTAGATTAATTTAATTAAATTAACATTGTGGGACTTGGGGATTTAAAAATCATATTAGTGTGGTTTTTTTTGGGGGGAATGGAAATTTCTTAAGGTAATTAGTGATTTATATTTATCTCTTTTGAATATCTCGTTTAATTAGAATATTTTATTATGATATTTATCTCGTAAAATGCTATTGTCTGGATTCATGGATCTTATTTGGAGGGAGTAGTGTGTATTCATGCTCGGGGCTCTGACCACGTGCGTTGACTAACTTTTCAGGATAAGTTTTGGATAAGCTGCATAGGATTATTGGAGTTTATCGTTTGGAGGTGCAATTGCAGTTTATTCATTTTATTTGTTTATGTAGTTAGACTTTATTTTCAGTTGTGTTTTATTATGAGACTTGATATGGGTTTTATTGGGCCATTCGGTTCCAATGTTGTTAGAGGATTTCAGTTGGATTATTCACAGTTGACTATTATTCAGTTTTTAATTAAATCATTATTAGAGATTGGATTTATTCAAAGTTTTAGCACGTGATGGATCTTTTATCGCTCAGTTGTTATTATCATTTAGGATTGATTCAATTATTTATGTTGTGGATTCGTTTATTTATGTCTCGTATATGTGTCATGATAAGAATGGTATTTATTTAGTTGGTCTCGACCTAGTTCGACCGTGGTGGTTGGCCACCCCGTTGTCCGGATTGTGCGAGGTGTTATGGATGGTATTAGATAATGGTCTTAGGTCTCGTAGGTTATGAGTCTGTCTTAGTTTTCGCATTGCTTATATTTAATTCCTTTTGATGATTTGTACTCTTAGTCATTCCGAGTCTGATGTTGTTTTGTTCCTATCTTTTCAGATGGCGAACACAAGGAGAGCTAAGAGTAGGAGAGATGATTTTATTTCTGGTCTTGCGACTCAGGAGAGGCTGCGGCATATGTTTTTAGATGTTGAGGAGTTAGCAAATATTATTCATGAGGCCATGGTGTCTTGTATGGAAATGGGAGACTTTAGAGGCACGAAAGCAGGGAACTCTTGTTTCGGCTTTGGATAGGGTGAGAACCCTCCTTCTTAAGGGAAATCCTCCCACCTTCCCGGGGGGACCTGACCTAAAGGTCGCTCACTAGTGGAGGAAATCATGGAGAGACATTTGAGGATGGTGGGCTGCATGGATGTGCAGAAGCAAATGTTAGCGGTGTTTAAGCTGACTGGGGATGCATTATAGTGTTGGGAGAGTGACACCATATTGGAGGATAGAGATCAGTTGGGTTATGCATATTTTCTGATAAAGTTTAACCATAAGTACTTTCCGTATGCAATTAGGAACATGAAGAAGAGAGAATTTATGGACTTAGAGCAAGGTTCAAAGTCGATTGTCAAGTATGAACAGGATTCCACCAATTTATCTCTATTTCTACCAGAGTAGGTTAGCACTGAGGTGAACACGATGGAATGTTTCATTAAGGGATTGCCTTGGTCGATTAGGAAAATAGTGTTGGGAAATCCAGCATACACTACTTATACTTAGGTGGTGGATGTCGCAATGTTACTATGGCAAGAGAAGGCTAATTATCAAAAGAAGTTGGGAAAGAGATAAGGGTCAAATGGACAAGGTGGTGAGAATAAGTATCGCAATAACCAAGCGTGGAAGAAACATAGAACAAATCAGGAACAACGAGAACAAGGAGAAGCGAGAGAAAATACTAGACGTTATGAACCTTTTATGGGTGAATGTTTTATCTGTGGAAAAATAGGACATAAGGCGGCTAAGTGTTTCAAGAGAGAGAGAAAACAAGAATAAGCAGTTTAGGCATAATCGGATCAAGTCACAAAGGACAACAAGGTCAAGGAGTACAGGGGGCAACAAGGACTGAGGCCTCTATTTCTAGAAGCAACAGGTGTTCAGGGAGCACCAGTAGCACCGACAACATCATGTGCATAGAGGGTTTCCGCAGCACAAACCAATACTGGTTATGGGAGGTGCTATTTACTTCAGCCTCAGGCGGAGGCAGCTCAGCAGGAGCCACGACGTGGCTAGTAGAGTATTGTGGTATTTAATATTTTCTTAGATACGTGTATATATATATATATATAGACGTTATATATATTGTATTTTTGTTGAGGATTGCGTTCGGGTAGGTTAGGTGTAGGGGTGCCTAATAGTGGTACTCTATGGGTAGGAATATGTGAGACTTATTTTATTTTGTGCGATTACAATTTGTTGAATTTCGAGGATGAAATTCTGTTGCTAGTGGGGAAGTTTGTAACACCCCGTGTTTTATTAATTAAGTTAATTAATTAATTGGAATATTCGAGAAAAATAAAATTTTGGATTTAATAATTTTTATTAGTAAAACATGTTGGTTTTAATATTGGAAGAATAAAACTTCATGCGGAATTGAAATCGGAATTAAAATGGATTTTTCACTAAGTTTTTAATTATTTTTTTACTATAAAATTTTTGTGGGGGAACTGCGCTTAGACCTTCTCGATAGATCGATCAACCCAGGGAGTCGATTGATCGACCCAGATTTGAGGCGGTTTGACTAGCTGTTTTATAGAGTTGGATTGGGATTAGGATTCTAATTAGTATATAACCTTAATAATTCGTGGGGGGATTTGTCATAATCATTTTTTCACAAGATTTTCTCCAAAGAACACTTTAATATATTTTCCTCTCAACTATAATCATCAACCTCCAACCTAATCAAGTTTTTGTCACAAGTTTAGAAAGGCTTAATTGGGATCTAATCAAGTTTTTCCAAGAACACTTCTTTGCTAATTTTTCGAGAGGAATCTAACTGTGCTACCATATTTTCTTCATCTTAATAACAGGCATGAATACTCTATTCCCTTCCTTTGGTATTATGCATCTTACGTGTTTCCCAAACCATTAATCATGTATTTTTGATAAAATCAATTAGCAACTTAATTAGAGAAAGTGGATGCTAAATTTTGTGACTGTTTTGATAAAACTTTTTAATATGATTTAATCCTTGAAACCCTTAGGTGTGTAAGTTAGATTATTGGGTTTTTATGGTTTTTGGGATGTAGGTTCGCATGTAGAAGTTATGGGATTATTTATATGTTATGTGGAATGCGAACATACTTATAAAAATTAGAAGATTTATAAAAGAGAACGATTATGTAATATTGAATAAAATCGCATGTTAAATAGATTAATAGTATTGAACGGAAATAATTATGTCGAAAATGACGACTATGTTATTAATGGAATTTAATTGAATTGTGACATTTGTGATTAAAGTGCCATGTTGTGATTATGATTTGTGATATTGTGTGAATTGTTTCATTCACTTTTTCCATCGCGAGGACGAGGGAATTTTGGGTAGTATATTGCTCACCTTGATTATAGGATGCTTACTAGGTATGGGACTAGTGGGTAGGCCTCGGTTATAATTTATGTTTGCTAGGTATGGGACTAGTCAGTGTAGATTCGTTCGGATTTCATATTTCGGGGTAGGCGAGATTTTTAATGTTTTATCGTCGTCACCCTAGTATGGGCACGAGATTAAGACAAGTAAATGTTGTAAATTCATCATATACGTAGGATAGGACGTATATACACTTTTGGGACCCTTAGGTATGGAACTAAGAGGCATTGTGAGGATCTCACATCGATAAAAAGGGTGGGATAATTTGATAACTTAATAAATTGAGAAGATGAGAATTAATGTTTAAGATAATAACAGGTATTAAAATTTTTGGTGACATAATGTGTCAGGGACTAACAGTTTAAACGGGTCATCTTGGGCGATTTATGTCATGTCATGTGTCGAACCTTGTCATATTACGAGATCGATAGCTTAAACTGATCAGCTGGCTATTGATAAGGGGGAGTGTGACATTTTGGTCGATTATCGCCCGTAGCGGGAGGACCACTATAATTAAGATAAAAATTGAGAAAAATGATAAATTGGGTTAATTTAATTAAATTAACATCGTTGTACTTGGGAATTTAAAAATCATATTGGTGTGCTTTTTTTTTTAATGGAAATTTCTTAGGGTAGTTAGTGATTTATATTTATCGCGTTTAATTATCTCGTTTAATTAGAATATTTTATTGTGATATTTATCTCATATAATGCTATTGGATGGATTCACGAATCCTATTTGGAGGGAGTAGCTCGGGGCTCTGACTTCATGCGTAGACTAACTTTTCAGGATAAGTTTTGAAAAAGCTGTATAGGAGTATCGGAGTTTATCGTTTGGAGGTGCAACTGGACTTTATTTATTTTATTGCTTTATTTAGTTAGAACTTCTTTTCATCCGTATTTCATTATGAGACTTTATTTGGGTTTATTAGGACATTCGGTTCCAAAGATGTTAAAGGGTTTCAGTTGGATTATTCACAGTTGATTATTATTCAGTTTTTAATTAAATCATTATTGGAGATTGGATTTATTTGAAGTTTTAGAACATGATGGATCTTTTATCTCTCAGTTGTTATTATCATTTGGGATTGATTTAATTATTTATCTTGTGGATTGATTTATTTATTTCACATATCTGCCTCATGCTAGGAATGGTATTTATTTAGTAGCACCCGACTTAGTTTAGCGGCGGTGGATGGCCACCCCGTTGTTCGGATTGAACGGGGTGTTATAACAACCTAGTCGGATAGGCCACATACCTCATATGTACCTTAGTTTCCACTATGTTTTTATTTTATCTTTGAGAAACTCTATTGAAATATTTCCTTTCGACTTCGTATTTTCCTAAAAAAGTCATGAGTATATGAATATATGAAATTGTGCTAATTTTGCCATATCTCATTTCTTTTGTTTTCATTATCTATTAACTCATAAAAGGCTAGCATCTTAAACAAATTCAAAAATGAAGACAATAAACTATCTCGGTAGCAACTATCTTAATGGGCTCATAACGCCCCTCCGGATGCCTTAACATACGAAGGCATATGATTTTTGAAAATCGTGAAAGCAACTCTCGGGATGATCTTATTAGCCATGGGGGCTTACAATGCCCATTATTTTCTTTCGTGATTCATGAGTTGGCTTGGGGAAGACCCATAATACCGAGTCTAGGAAGGCTTTATATATATCCAAATATAGCTTGGGGAAGATTTATAATACCTAGCCTAGGGAGGCGTGAAAATAACCCAATTAAAGCGACTAAGAGGGACTATGAAGGTAGCTTCATGATAAAATGACTAAAGGAAGACATGGAAGACGACCTATGCAATTAAAGCGACTAAAGATGCTGTGGAATTAGTATCCTGAAGCATGTGAAAGACACAAGGAATAAATGGTTACAACCCAGTATAAAATTCAAAGAAATGACAGCTCAAATGCCGCGGAAGGCTAGCAACCCTGCCGCAGTCTCAAAATTGCTATTCACCAAGACTTGGAAAAATTATGGAAAATTTTAGGGCAAAAGGGTTAAGTCGTAGCCCCAAAGTCATTTTCCTTTGGCATTGTGGCTTGGGGGATAATAAGGAACAAATATGGAATGAAAAATCTCAAGGCAAAAAATAATTGGCCGCAGCCTTGTTTAAGAAGTCGTTTGTAAGGAGTTGTCGTAGCCTTATGTCCATATTGTCATTATTAAAGAGCGTTTTTCCAAGGAATAATTGTACATTCAAGTAATCAAAGATATATAGAGACATCATGCAATTATATGTTGAAGAAAACAAAGCAAAGGAATAAAAATCTTGCAGATATGAAAGAAAAAATCATTCAAGTTCCAGATAAAGGATGCAACCTTAATTAAGGGGTGTAAAATGTCAAAATAGTCAAGCTAGACAATGAGAAGTGGTCACAGCCTTAATAAAGTTCGTTCAAATATTAAAGGGCCACAACCCTGTGTACAGTACATCACAAAAGATATAAAAATATCCTAAGTCTAAGAGGAAGCATCATCTTCATCATCCCCCTCTTCACCCTCCGCAATCGTCTCCGTTTCATTGTCCTCTGTTGCGGCCTCCTCTAACTACTTCATGGCCCTCTCCTCAGCTGCAATCCTCATTTCAGCCATGTAGGCATTGTTCTCATCATCACCTACACTCTAGGACATGATCTGATCCTTCGAATCTGGAAAGTTCTTGATGACCTTGTACCTCAACTTTTGGTAGCCGCCGATATAGGCCTTATTATTGGTAAGGAAAAAATCCCTCGACTTCTTATATGTGGCCACAAAAGATTCTGCAGCCTAAGTGAGGGCTGTAAAAATAGACTCTTGCATCTTCTTGATGGTTATGACATGCGTAGTCTCCCTTTGGGTGTGTTTTTCTTGAAGTTCCTTCAGTTGGGTATGAAGACTGGAGGCATGTTTAATAGCATCCGCAGCCTTAGCTTCAGAAGTTTGGAGGGATGCCGCAGTCATTGTCAATTTTTCCTTAGCATCATTCTTGGCCTTGACAGAAGTTCCAAGGTCAATTTGGGTAGCTTGGAGTGTCGCGACAACAAATTATGTGCCAGCCTCAAAGATGTGTCCTTGGCATTCTGCAGCTTAGTCATGTGAACCTTCTTCGCGTCATCCTCCAGCTTGTACAGGACTTCATACTTCAACCTTTGGGACATCACAACATTCGGTGACTGTAGATAAATTTTATGTTATAAACAAAATATACTACAGAAAGAAATGAATGGAAAAGTAAAGTTTCCCTTACCCGTAACAGGCTGTGGAGGGCATAATCCTCTAAGTCCTGATGGTCCTCATCTATCAGACGGTACATGTCAATGTTATCAGCTACCTTCCACATCCTATGGATTGCCCTGGTAGTTAATTCCTAGGAAGAACAAGGGTTAAGAGTCCGTAGTTGAGGCCAAGGATGACCATCAGGGCCAACACTGGCACGACTTTGGAGAGGTGCTAAGTTGGCATTTACAGCCATTATAATTGGTGGAGGGGGAAATTGGAGGTGTTATCTTTAGACACTCCGCCACCACCTTGAAGCTCAGAATCAGTGGGCATCAAGCCTGCCGCATCCAAGTGGCTGCCAATATCATCATTAAACTGCCCCCAGGTCTCTCTTGGGCAGCGGACTCCTCAACCTGCATAGTGTGCGACAAGATTTGGTTGGGATTCTATATTAGCCGCATCAAGACATTTACCCTTAGCCATTTTTCTCTTTTTTCCCTATTTAGCTACATTATCCATCTTAGCTAATTGAGCTTCCAAGAGCACTCTGTCCATCTCCTCACGTGAAAAACAAAAAGTTAAGATCAAGTATAGAAAATTTGAAGATAACTATCACGACCTAATTAAAAGAAATTATTATTACCTTCCGCAGCCATCCTTTTTGGTAAAGATTTGTTGGGGAAGTAGCCTCCCTTAAAGATAGAGGCAGAAGTTACTAAAGTGTTAATTTTTTTCTTTGATGCAATATATGTCATGGCCTTTCTTATCCTTCTCTCTTGACTCTCACTAAGGGGTATATTATCAAGAGCTGCACAAGAGGTCAATATTAGTGTAACATAATAAATGATACAAAAAAAGCAAAGTAGAAAACCAGACACGGCATAATGCAAAGGATGTAGCACTACTAACCTAGCATGGATGGCCATCCCCATTGCCGCGACATCCTATGAGATTTCTCTCTCTCTGACTTTTCTGGATGAATCTCCCATCCTTCTCCAGAAATATAAAAATATTTTCCCTTCTAGTTCTTTACACTAGAAGGCCTTCTAGTATACAGGGTCTCTTCATTATTACGGAGGGCAAAGTAGTAATACCAGGCAAACTTGACGGAGTTCTCCTCTGGTCTATAAAAATGGAAGAACTCCATGGGACTTATATCCCTTTTAAAATTTTACTTCCAAACCACTACAGGTGAAAGAATTGCCCTCCAACCATTGGGATCTAATTGGGCTGGGGCAAACTCCATTGCACTAAAGATCCTCCTAATTGGGACAGACAGAGGCAGTCGTAGTCCGTATATAAAATTATGGATGGGGAAGCAGACCCTATCATCAGCAATCACAAAGCATGATCTCTGTTCCACGAAAGGAGCTAAGCAAACTACATTGTCTGGAAACTCAAACTCTACAACAACTTGGTTGACCCATTCCTCAATCATGTAACTACAGACATGTAAGGTTGCGGGGGGTCTCTCAGTTCTATTAGAAGGGCCTGCAGGTGCATCCCTGGCCTCAGAAGGCCCAACTTCTGTGTCCTCATGATCAATAGGTTGGTTGGAGTTGGTTTCTTCTTCCATTATCGCAGCCTCGGTATCTTCACTACAAATAGAGCCTGCGGAGTCAGACTCTAGAATGGCGTAGTTGGGGCAGTTTTTGAGTAGGCAAGGTCAAAATGTCTTTAGGGGACAGATGGAATTTCAAGAGGATAAATGCCAAAGTGTGTTATCCAAAATTCCTTCAGAAAGTCGTCAATATTCCAATTCATATGGTCGCAGTAAGATGTAACAACCCGCCTAATTAAATATCGGGTGATCATTCCTTTAGTTAATTAAATCATAATATCTAGTTGGTTCATTCTCAGCATCACTGTCGAAAATAAATTCTTTATTAATCACCCAATAGTTAATTAAGCTAAGTTTCAAAAACTTTTTCCAGTTTTAATTTAATTAAAACCATTACACGACATGGAATAATAATATGCAACAACACCTCACAACTGAACTAACTATAACAAGAATAAATGTGACTGGAATAACTCTCCAGTTAAAGTATAACTTTTACAATAAATAAAACTGATATCCACAATGCTTACATAAATAATTACAACCTCTAGAATCCTGGGTGACATCCCCTAAATGAAGTAGACGCTACAGATGAGTGAATCAACAGAAAGGAAGCGTCTAAACAAAATTTGCATCTCTGCTAGTAGCTATAATCCATCGGAACATCCGTAATCTATGCTGGGCATCCCCGCTGCTGGATACCTGATGTACAAGATATAGTAGATAAGAGAATATTCAAGGGAACGGGTCAGAACCCGATTGTAAAAGATTTTAAAAATAGCAAGTTCTTAACAATTACAAATAAGTATTTATTATGTACAAGTTAGTTTCTCGGGCACTCTCTTGAAAATTCTCACCTCTTATCTGGAGTGCACACCTATCGTATCTCAGTAACTTTCTAGTTAAGGTTCCCTCCGAACTAGTTTCCAAAACGTAATTCTATCCCATATCATAAACCCGTATGTCCCATACCATACGCAATTTAATTATTCATATTCATTTCTCTTTACTAGTTTTGTTACAACCTTGAAATTAAGTGTTCACTTACTTAATATAATTAAGATTTTATTATTTACTTCTATCTACAACATTACTTAATATATTAAATCACAATTTATATTTTTAATCTACAATTTCACACAGTAGATTACATATCTATATCTATAATGTCACACAGTAGATTACATCGTAGTTTATATATATACTAATACGACACCTCCCTAGTGACAGCTGTGGAGCATGAATACTCTGCTATCATGTCCTGATACATAATGTCACTGTATAGAGGACTATTGATTCGAAGTCTCTCACGAATCATATCATAACACAAATATATTGAAGGAGAGCATACTCCACAGCTAAATGGGTCACGCACATACATACGCTCCCATTCAACCGTTGAAACTATCATATACACCGATAGCACGTGTCCAAGGTCATATGCTCAGGGTACGAATCTAAATCCTCCCAAATGGGCGCACATGATAAGACCATCCACAACGCGAAACCTCCACCCCGATAGCAAGCAGCGTAGGTATGTCATACATACAAATAATATTATAGATATTAATCACACCTATATAAATATAATATCCATAAGGCATTCTCACAACCATATGATAATTCCCATACATAGTATTTGTATCTATCAAATCTTACGTATTAAAGATTATGATTTTACTTCTTTATTTTATATTCTCGAGCCTCACTCATTACTCTAAGATTAAATAAGTATTCCTCAACCTAATTCAGTAGGTAAATGTCTACACCCTACTTGTCCATGTCATCATAACTTCCGAAATTCTATGAATTAAACACATTTTTAATTAGGTTTAATTCTCGATAGCCCTTAATTCATTCTTAACCCTTCATTTTATCTCTTAGGGTTAATCCCACCTATTCCTAAGGTTATAACGGTAATTAATAACTCTCTTAATACTGGTCCCAACCTTAATTTATCATTTATCCAATTTAAATCCCAGATAGCATAAGTCTCGATAATAACTCATTTATTTAACAGTCGTTAATTTCTCCTCATTCAAAATTCCCAAAAATAATATTTTTCGGGTCTTAGGTATATATTACTACCCTTCTCTAAGTCCCAATATGTTCAATAAATCATCACCAAAGATTTCTCAAAGCTGGGATTGAATCAAAAATTAAAAAGGATCAAATCACATTTTCCAGGGGAGTCGATCGATCGACTGTTCCTGGTTGATCGATCGATCAATCGATCGATAGTCTTGAGTCGATCGATCGATCGACAAGATACTGCTCAGTGTTCTGCATTGTTTTTCCTACGTGTTTCATGATTTTTAATCATCAAAACCCTTATCAAATAATCCCAAACTCCCCAATATTCACTCCATATGATAAACCAAGATATATAAACGATTTCTAATAATCAAACCATCTAAAATCATCAAGAAGGTTGGATATAAAACATACTATATCCAGAAAACTCATATTTTTATATTTATCCATGAACATCATATAAACTCCATTTTTTCTTCACTAAATGATTCCCAATTTAATCTCATGATATCCAGATCATATACCATCATATATGGATAAGTTCTAACATATCCGAAATCATTTAAACATCATTAACATGAAGCAATTTACTCAAATTCCATTTTATTCTCAAGAATTCTAATATTTGACTTTATCCTCAGTAAAAGTGTAAATCCCTGATTTCTTCACAAGATAATATAAAATTCATGGAGTTTATTCTATAATCAAAATAGATCACTCCTAGATAATATCCATTTCGAAGATCTATTTAAAATTATCAGAAATTTATCTTTGTTCATGCAACTTTTCAGATTTTTCCTAACTATCCTAACATGGACAATATATAAGCTAAGATTGTAATAATTAACCAGTTAACATGATACTCTACTGGTGGTCCTCTATTTTTTCGGCCAACTTTCGGCAGTGGTAGTGGTGGCTCTTGGTGGTTGTCCTTTGGTTTCCTAGAAAAGTCTTTTTTTCTCCCATAGAAAGTATCTCAATCTCCCCTAAACCTTTTCCTCTTATTTTGGGTGAATGAACCTAAGTTCTCTAATCTCCTCACAAATATAATAAAACCCAATTTTAGAGTTTACTATTCACCTCCCAATTAAAATGACCAAAATACCCCTCCGGAGTGTCCTTTTGGTTCCAAAGTGCCTCGAGACCCAAATCAAACACCCAAGTAGACTTTTTAGACTATTTGAACCCTTTCGGGCACTTTGGCGTAGTCAAAACGACCATTCGGATGACATAATAATAATAATTGACTTTTATTTCATTAAATTATAATCCCGACACGACTCAAATGCGCGTCCCGACTTAATTACCATAATTGTCGTACATATAATTCATGACAATTTTATAAAGTCATAATCATATATATTACTTTATTCCCGAGTAATATTTAAATCCAAATTAATTTCCAATTATATCACAATTAATTCTAATTAATCCCATTTTAAAAGTCAGTAAAAATACGGGGTATTACACAAGCACTGAAAAGTAGAAGACTCCATTTTTAGTTGCCGCAACCACTATGGTCAGAGAGGCCTCTTAGAGGCTGCAACATCCAACTGCATTAAGTTTTAACCCTAGACTAAAATCTACTGAGGTCAGGTGGAAGTTTTACTTGCTGCGGCATATTATTTAAGAAAATAAAAGCATCTACAAATAGCACAAAGTATTGGCATGTGGCCATAGCAATTTAAAGCTATGACCTAAAGTCAAATGGACTTATCATTAAAGTATTGGCATGTGGCCATAGCAAAATAGCACAAGATTATGCTTCCTACCATGTCCAGACTCACAAACAGCTTAATAACGGAAATTATCTAGTCTAAAGATTGAAAACCTAGAATTCTAAGGGTTTACTCAAAGAACACGAAAAACATCGAGAACAGATTAGGTATGTTTTCAATCTACAAAATCCAAGTTTCATTTATACGAAAAAATGGAAAAGTTTGAAAACCTAGGCCTAAGCTAACAAATTCAGTTCAAACCCTAGATTCCACACAAATTCAAGGGATTCAAACAATTATTATGGTTTTAGAAGTTCAATTCATTGGGGAAA
The DNA here is from genome assembly GCA_949130495.1 of Sambucus nigra. Lineage (NCBI taxonomy): Eukaryota > Viridiplantae > Streptophyta > Magnoliopsida > Dipsacales > Adoxaceae > Sambucus > Sambucus nigra. The sequence continues at coordinate 289,479,034 of OX422208.1, forward strand.
TTAATTAATTTCAAGGTTAGACATTATTGTGAATTCATTCATTGTTAAAAGTTTAGCCATTATTATGAGATTATTTCATTATGAATGTGAACAAAAATCAATAACAATCAACAAAACCTGAATTAACAGATACTGTGGAAGAGATTTTTAATTTGAAAGTTACCTGGGAATTGAAAGGTATCGATTGCTCAGCCTCTAATAACCACTAACCGCCACCTAGAGATCGTCGAAAAACTCAAAGGAATAAGTGATAGAATCTCGCTCTCGATTTGCTCTTAAAGGTTTGGAAAATGTAATGAAGGCCCCGGCCAGATCCATTTATATAAGAGGGTGCGGGAAGCTGAAGTGTCGTTTTGGAAATAGACACTGCATAGATTACACGCCGCGATAGTTTAGACATTAAGACACAACACCAAGTCATCGCTTGTCACTACGACTTCGGGGCTTATTGATATGAAAAATATAGTACCCCTTCCGTGGGCTTATTAAAAGGAATGCACCGAAGTTTACATGTCGCATCATGTTATGGGGTGTCTTATATACAGGCCACAGCCTTAGACAACACAGGGTGCGACACCCAGCGTGTCTACATAGCTGGTCGCATCCCTCTCATTCACAACTGCTCCACACTATATGTCACGTGCTCAGGACACGTGACACATCAAACATACCTCCTATAATTATGGGTTCACACCTCGAGAGAAGGGGTTTCGCTCCAGTTCTGGTTCTGACTTCTACACTTAACGAAGCCCTGTCAAACTCCCTACATACCCGCAATACAGCTTGGGGATTATTCATCTACTTCAAAGTCATCAGTCCATCTCTATTACAGACATTTATTCTTCTCTCTCATCTATCTTGTACGCCTATTACGGCATTGTAAACTTGTACAACAACGCATATATAATGAGAGTAGGGCAACAAAGTGGATGTAGGATCCTTTTAATAGCCGAACCACTCTATATCTTGTTTTTTGTCTCTTTACATGCTTTATATCTATTATATGCTTGATATGAGAACGACATGTGTCCAATTCCTCATATCAACAGCTGGTATCAAAGTTTGAGGAAGTCCACATTCAATAGTTCCCCCGAGGGCACAATGGTCATGCAGATTATTTAGTAGCCCTAACCTGAGCTGTAGATTCCAATCTCAGGACAACAATTACAGTGTATTTCCTCTCCAAAACTAGCATTATGAAAGTGTCTCCCTCATAGCACATTATTTCCCTTGAAGAAGCCCCAACCTAGATGGATATTATGTTAGCATACTTAAAACATAACATGCCACTGACCAACAAAAAATATGATCATCAAATTAGAGTAAAAGCTTCCTGGTTGTACCTTGAACCGTGGAAAAAATTTATAAATTATCCTTCACAGGCCCCGAGCTCCAATACCTGCATCAAAAAGATGTCAACAAAGTTCTCTATGATCTGGATAATGTAATTTATGGGAGCTACTTGGGAGGAATATCTCAAGCTTTCCAAGTAATTAAAGAAGGTTACTGGTGGCCATATGTGCATAAAAATTCAAGTACTTTTTCTCAAATGTGTAAAAATGCCAAAAATTCTCCCATATGATTCATCAACTGGCCAGTGTCCTAAAGTCCCTAACTAGTCCATGGTCGTTCACTTGTTAGGGGCTGGATATTGTAGGGCCACTCCCTACAACATCAGATTACCTTAAGTACTTATTGGTCACAGATTTTTTCACAAAGTGGATTGAGGCTGAACCACTGGCAAATATTAGAGATGCTAATATAACCAGCTTCATCTAGAGGAACATCATAACTTGGTTTGTGGTACCTAGGACAATTATAACGGATAATGGCACACAATTTGAGAGTGGTCCTTTCCAAGATTTTTGTGATGACCATGGGATTAAACACCATTTTAGCTCTTTGGTCTACCCCCAAAGCAACGGCCAAGCAGAGGCTTCCAATAAAACAATTCTCGGCAACTTAAAAAAGAGGCTGGAAATATCAAAAGGTGCTTATGTGGACAAAATTCCTCACGCTCTAAGGGTGAGGAGACCAACTGTGGAAACACCCTTCGCTCTAACTTATGGAATGGAAGATGTGATTCCATCGAAAAATGGTCTGCCAACCATGAGGACAAACATTACTAAAGAGGGGCTAAATAACGAAACCCCTAGCGCTGAACTTAACTTAGAAGAAGAATGGAGGAAACATGTCATGATCAAGATGGCCTCCTACTAACAATAGTTTGAAAAATAGTACAATAAAGGGTCAATCCTAGGAAATTACAAGTCGGGGATTATGTTCTTAGAAAATTCCTTGACAACGCCAAAAGGCCCTCGGATGGAAAGTTAGGACATAACTAGGAAGCACCATTTAAATTGACCAGAGACGATTTACAAGGGGCCTATCAATTGTAAACAATAGAGGGTATAGAGATGCCTAGAGCCTAAAAAGCGACCAACCTTGAGAAGTTTTATTTTTAATTTTATTTCCAACATATTTAGTTTTTGAATTTTTTATTTCAAAACTCATGATGCTTGTAGTTTAAATTCAATTTATTATTAAAGATCCAAGTTATTCCCTCAATTACTTATCTTTTTAATTATTTACACTGTTCTAATGCAACAAGCTCACATTTAGCATTAACTTTAGAATGCCGCTAAGACTTTAGCTTGATTATGAATTAAAATTGCAAATTGGCTTCTGGGTCTTTGTCATTGCCAAAATAAACGACATCATGAATTGACCTACGGGGGATCCCCAAGAATTTTAAAACCCAACTTGGTCGGATAAAATCTTGAACGGGTGGTGTTATATAGAAAAATTACTCTCGTATGTGGATCAACGATAAATGTACACCTGTCATCCTACATGGTTGAGTAGTCACCTTGATCGGCTTCAAAGATACTTAGTCGGCTAGACAATGGAAAAAGTCCACGAATGCCAACCATCAGGAATACCAAAAATTACACGGATGGGATGCCAACCAACACTGAATTCCAAGAGTTTAACTTATTGAACAAAGATGTAAATGCCTAAAAATATAAAGGTATTCTATCTCTAGGGTTTTACACAATTATAACTACGAAATACTCCCTTAGTTGTAGGGATAACTCAAATCACACATATGCACACCATATTGAGCTATTATAAACCCTAAGAAATAATTCAAACATTGAATTTAGGATCTTTTCCAGCTGAACCACTTTGAAAATATCTTATCTTGTGTGTTTATGATTTGATTAATTCACTCTATTTGATCCGTGATTATAAATCTGGATTAAATCCATTTTTTGACATCAACAGATTGACATCGTTTGTGGAAGGACTGTTATTCAGTGTTCTCTACCTTATATACTTAATTATTTAGTTTAAAGAATGAATACCTCCCTTGAAATCAACCTAGCGCCTACAGGCAATAATCAAGAAATATATGCTCTCCCTAGTGAGAAAGACCTTCAAATGGTCTTATTCAATTTGGCTAAAGAATAGGAGGCTATGAAAGAATCAGTAGACAGTTGGCTCGAACAATGCAAGACAAGTCCTTTAATTCCTAGAGAGATATGCCACCCCATTCCTCCATAAATAAAAGGAGTTATCATCCTTATTCTACTCATGATCAGTCATACCATCCTTAGTGAAACTTTTTTATTCCAATCGACGAGTTTCTATAACGGTAGATCATTTTCCAATGAAAGACCAAGTGTCTTGGAGAGGCTCAGTAGATAGTTTTCTTTAGATTGTCTCACCCCCCAAGTAACTAGAGGTCATCACAAGGTGAATGAGTGTCATCGTGAGCACAAAGAAGGTTCTGTGAGATCAAGAGATAGTATGAGGAGCTTTGTGTGTTCCGGGAAGACTTCTCAGGAGGAGAGTTCAGCACATAGGCATAGTAAAGCCGTAAAATCCACCTCGACCAAATATAAGCCAGAAGAACAACTGTGGAAGGTATCTATGCAATGGTTGGAAGATCGATTAGGTGAAAGGGACAAAACCAAGAATCCATTGCAAATGAGTTTTTCCAAAGGCTCACCTTTTGTTCATTCTATCGTGAACTACCCTACACTATCCAAGTTCAAGCCACCAGTACTTACTACCAAGTACTATGGGAAAACTGATCCAGTCCTTCACATAAAGCAATATCAAGCTGTTGTCGACATTTACTTTGTGCCCAACTAGATGAGGTGTAGAGATTTCTCCAATTCAAACGCAGAACCAACCCAAATCTCGTATAATAATCTCCCAAGAGGTCAAATATATAGTTTTCATCAGTTAGTTAAATTATTCTTTAGGGCTAAGATGATCAAGAGTGTCACTCATCTCTTAACCGTGCAATAAAAGTCGAGAGAAAATACTAGAGAATATATTACTAGTTTTAACAATGAAAAACTAGTGGTGGTGAATTATGAGGAGAAGATAACTATTGCAGGATTAATGATTGGGTTTCTCGCTAAAGATCACTACTATGCTTTGGTGAAGAATCCACCCCAAACCATGACATAATTAATGGCTAAGGCTAGAAAGATAATGATGCCGAGGAGGCTATGGCAGCTAAGGAAGCTCCTGAGACAAAGGGTGAAGGTCAAAAAAATAATTCTAATTTGTTCAAGAAGGATTAAAAAGACAAAAAGCTTGATAGCATCAAGAAGTATGATGAATATCCTCAATAAAGGTGTTCACCATATCCCGGAGGAAATAAAGGGGAATCGATAATTGAATTGGCATGGAAAGTTGAAGACACCCCCTAATAAGAGGGATAAATCCAAGTACTATGAAATTCACATAGACCATAGTCACAACACTAACAACTACTTTGTATTGAAGAATGGGAGTTAAATTGATGTACTGTTCTACAACTATTTTAAAAGATTATGGCTAAAAGACAGTAAGCTAGAACCATATCGTAGACCTCTCATAGGATTTTTAGGAGATTAAGTATACCCATTGGAAACGATCAAGCTGGAAGTTTTGTTCGGCAACTGGTCGGCGAGCAGGAGAGAAAGAATTTGTTTCTTTGTGTTAGATAAAAATGTCCTATTGGACTATAATATCATCCTAGGAAGAGTGAGAATAAAGAAGTTAGAGGATGTGTCATCTACAGTGCATCAATGCATGAAATTTCTAACAAATTATCGAGTCGACATAGTAAATGGCAACAAGAAAAAACCCATGGATTGCTATTATACTTTGGCCGACCAACGTTGGCACTCTGGATCATCAGTAAGAAGAGAATCTTGTGAAGGTACAAGTTATGGAAAAAACAAAAGTTATTGTACTGGACGCTGAGAAGCCAGAAAGAACTACCAGATTGGTTCAAGATTCTCTCCCTCTTTCGAACAAGAATTAATTAATTTTCGTAGTGAAAAGAAAAATGTGTTCGCTTGGATCCACACAGATATGCTAGGGATTTATCCAAACTTCATTTTCCATGAGCTTAATATCTATCTAGATTTTAAGCTGATCAAACCAAAGCGAAGATTTTTTAGCTCTGAGAAGAATATGGAAATCCAGGAGGAAGTGGAGAAATTTCAGTGAGCACGATTTACTGAAGACGTCAAGCATACCAGCTCGTTGGCTAATGTGATAATAGTTAAGAAGAAGAATGATAAATGGCGAATGTGACAAAAGATCATTTTCCTTTTCCAAGGATTGACCAACTGGTCGATGCTACAGGAGGTCATGAATTTCTCAGTTTCATGGATTCTTATTTTGATTGTAATCAGAGTAAATGAAACCTGAAGACAGGGAGAACACCTTCTTTATTACTAGTCGAGAAAATTATTGTTACAAGTTGTGCCCTTTGGATTACAGAATGTTATAGAAACCTACCCGAGGCTAGTGAACAAGGTATGAAAAGAAAAAAATGCAAAAATATGGAAGTGTACTTAGATGATACGATCACCAAGAGAAAATTTATGGTCAGCCACATTATAAACATGACCCAAATCTTCGATCAACAAGAAAAACTTCAGATGAAGCTCAACCTAACCAAATTTATTTTTGGAGTACAGGAAGGAACGTTCCTCGAGTACACCGTCAATAAAAATGGAATAAAACCAAACCATGCTAAGATTAAAGCCTTGCTAGAAATGCAGTTCCCGACTATCAAGAAAGAGGTTCAAAAGCTGACATGAAGAGTAGTTGTATTGAATCATTTTGACGCCAAGGCAACTGGTAAATGTCTTCCATTGTGTAAGGTGATTATAAAGACCTTTTAGTGGAATGAAGAATAAGATAAGGCCTTCCTGGAGTTAAATAATTACTTGTTCTCTGCAATCCTCTCTCAACCAATTTTGGGAGAAAAACTGTATCTATACTTGGTTGTTTCAAAGTCAACTTTTTTTTCATCATTGATCTAACCAGATGAAGGAGTTAAAAGGTCATCATATTACACTTGAAAATAATTTTGAAGAGAGAATATCAGATATACACGACTGGAGAAGTTAGCGCCAGCTCTCATTGAAGCTTCCAAGAGAATGAGGCTATGTTTGCAATCTCACACCCTTATCGTCTACACAGATTTGTCTTTGTGACAAGTACTGTATAAACCTGAGAAATTTGGAAGGTTAAGGTTTTGGCCAATTGAATTAGGAGAGTAGAAAATTATTTATGATCCCAAAGTTTTAATAAAAGGCCAAGCAGCGACAGACTTCATAGTCGAATTCACATATGCAAAAGTGTAACCTAATCCAAGTTTTCCTGTCGAGAAGACTTCTTCAGAAGAAATCTTATCTTAAAAGAAAACATATATTAAGGTTGATCAACCAGATTCTTCTACTATTCAAGAAAGAATTCAACCGAGTAAGAAGATTTTCAAACATGGAGTGCTGGAAGAAGAAGAATTCTCCAATGATATTCCAATCTGATAGTTGTTTGTAGATGGATCTTCATATGCTACTGAAAGTGGATAAGGTCTCATCATCAATAATATGGATAACCTAGATGTGGAATATTCTCTGAGATTCCAATTCATGGATTTTAATAATGAGGCAGAATATGAGGCATTGATCACTGGATTGGAACTAGTTCATCATTGGGCACCCACCAAGTATTGGTATATACTAATTGTTAATCAAATGCAACAGATTTATGGCATTAAAGGGGAAACGATGATGAGGTATCAAAAAAAGCTATGGACATTATTTCTTTGTTCACTTCAGTTCGAATGGTGAGAATTCCTTTAATAGTGCTCGAGTAGATGCTCTTGCTCGGCTTCCTTCAACAACTTAAACAGAACTCAGGTGAATAATCCCAGTGGAAATTCTTTCCCATAGAAGAATTTATGGAATAGAAGTCAGCGTCATCTCTATGTAATTAGGTCCCTCATGGATGGATCTAATTAGAGATTATATTGAAAGAGAAACACTACCATCTGACCAAAAAGAGGCCATGAGGTACAAAGGATTTAGTTATGTGTAAGAAAAAAGTATCCTTTATAGGCGGGGATACACTGTTTCCCTACTTTATTGTGTTCATCCAAATGAAGTAAATTATCTAATCAAAGTGGTGCATGAAGGTTCATGTGGAGCTCACACAGATGGGAGGTCTCTAAGATAACAAATGGTAATGTAAGGTTACGACTGGCTGACGATGAAAATAAAATGTGTTGCTTTCACCAAGAAATGTGGTAAGTGCCAAAAATTTGCCACCATCCATAGAAGACCAGGAGAAACTTTAACGCTTATCACTTTTCCATGGACTTTCTCTATCTTGGGAATTGACTTGGTCGGACCACAACCGACCACCAAGGGAAGGTTTAAATATCTGGTTGTAGTAGTTGATTACTTCACTAAATGGGTGGAGGCCGAGCCTTTGATTAATATGCCCTATCGGAGGGTTTTCCAGTTCATATGGAAGTAAATAATTTGCAGGTATGGCCTGCCCTTTGACTTCATCACCGTCTATGGCACAAAATTTAATAATGAAGAATTCAAAGAATACTAGATCAGGTATAGCATCCAGCAACTTCATTCAGCACCTGAGGACCCACAGTGCAATGGCCAAACATAAATCACCAATAAAAATTTAATAGATGGGTTCAAGAAAAGGTTGAATTAGACTAAAGGAAATTGGATTAATGAACTTCATAGTGTCCTTTGGGCATATAGGACTACTCCCAAAACAATAACTGGGGAAGCCCCATACATGCTAGCTTTTGGAACCAAGGCAGTGGTTCTAGTTGAAATAGGTCTGGCGATTCACAGGGTTATGAACTTTGATTCACCCAAGAGTGACCTCACGAGGTGATTAGATATGGACATGATTGAATAAGTTCGAGAACATGTTGCTATTCAGACGACTGCTTATCAGTAAAGAACTGCACGATTTTATAATCAAAGGACCAAGCTTACCAACTTGAAGTAGGGAGATCTGGTGCTTAGGAAAGTAATCCAAAAGAGCAACAAGCTGGAGCCTAATTGGCATGGCCCATACCACATCTCAGCGGTCATCTGACTCAGAACTTATCGCTTGGAAACCCTGGAAGGAGAAGAATTAAAGAACCATTGGAACGTTAACCATCTGCGCAAATATTATCAGTAATTTAGTTTTCAGAAATTCCATTTTCAATGTAATTATTTCATCAAGTTAATGAAATTTCGTGTTTTTCTCCATTATACTTCCTTTTTGCGTTTTGTTTTTCGGAGTAGGGTGTCTACACCTTAACCTTAACCAAAAACTAATAAACAGTTTATTTCAAACTTTTCCAGCTTTAAAAATTCCAACTTTAGAAAAGTCCTTTATATTTATCAAACTTTTCCTGCTTCAGAAAAGTTCTTCATATTTATTAATCTTTTCCAATTTTATAAAAGTTCATTTAAACCTTTCCAACTTCAGAAAAGTTAAACTTCATGTATGGTTTGTCCTCGGAAAGTCAATAACAAGAAGTCAGTAAAATTTCTTCACTAGAAATTTTACTCGACCAGGTTAAAACACTGGAATAATTATATATTCTTAATACACTTGGTTGCCACTGATAACTAATGCTACAACTTAGTACAATAAAGCTATTTATAGTTTTATCTAAGTGAATTAGTCGAATATAAGGCCGTGTAAATGATTCAAACATGAATCAAATATTAAACATTTGAGCAAGTTATTTATTCTATAAGCCAATTAACTAATTATTATACAGGTTACCTAGTCGACAAAACGATTAATATCAACAACAAGCTTACATATAGGAAACTCAATGAAAAATAACTTCACTTTATTGATAAAAATGCATTACAATAGAAAAAGATATAAATCTATTCTACTGGATGCTTTCTTAGGGCCTTATCCATCCCAACAGGAGAATCATCAAGAGTATATGAAGAATTTATTATGTTGAAATCTTTCAACATCATCCTAATGCTATTGCTTGCCCTATCAAGCAAGTGAGGACGAATAATCCACTCACATTTGTCATTCAAGCCATAATCACCGAAATATTTACTTATTAGCATTGAGGAATGGCATTGGGTGGAATCCAACTTGTATCTCGTTTGAAGGGAGGATTGGCACAATCCAAGAAACTTGGGTCAATCCAGTCCCACAACTCACTGTCTTGATCATATTTTAGCAAGGTCAACAAATTCTTCCACCCCCATTTGTAGCCTTCACAGTTGCTTGGGAAAGATTATCACCTAAGTGAGCTAAGGCCTCATTATAGCCATCCATCCAAACTTCCCTTTCTTGATTATGAAAGTGGAATGTTAGCCTATCAACTTGATCTTAAATTTTCTTGAGGACTATATCTTTGGATTTTAACAGGGTAGCTTGGTCAGTAAGAGTCTTCTTGGTTCTCTTTTCCTCAATGTTTAGCCGAACAATTATACTTTGTCTGAGTGCTTGTACAAGTTTGGATTTTATCCTTTGCAAATCTTTCATCTCTTCAAACAACCTGACATTTTTTACCTCTAAAAATTACCACCCTCATCTGGACCAGTAGTGGTTGATCTCTTCAGACTGTCAAGTTCATCCCTCGGGGAATTTTTTTTGTCTTTGACATTGCAACAATTGATCGAGCACTTTCTGGATCTTATTTCAGAGACAATTCCTTCTTATGCAAAACAGAAGTAATGTTTTTTAATTTATTATCAAAGCCACAACTTTCACTCAATGCCTTATATTTGGCTTCATAGGTAAAATGGAGCAATGCCTTAGAAATTTTATGATCCTATTGCATTCTCTCAATCATCTCATAGTAACCAGCATTATTCACTATAACTATGTCTAAGAGGAAATGAAGATGGATGTAAGATTCTTTCACTTGTTTAGAAACATTTGGGCCAAGCAACCCCGATAAATCTTCCTCGGATAAAGGAACGTGGTCATCTTCAAAGAGATTTTGTAACGTCTAAGTAAGTCAGATTCAGCGAAAATAATGGCCTTCTTCCTAGCATCAAACTGGAATTGTACAAGTATATTAGTTTATGGTGCAAATCCAAAGAAGTAAACAATACAAAAAAGAACAAGCTAGAAAGACAACAATAGTTGGGCAAAAAAATATGTTCTTTAATTGATTAATCTTAAAGTACAGAAGCGAATACATCATCAAGAAAAATAAGAAAAGAAATAGTAAATACATATGAGAAAAGGCGAAAAAGGAAACTAGCTAAGAAGGAGTTAAATCTTCTTTTTATCCTTGGTTTGGAAATGGTTGGTAATAAGTAGGTTTGCACTTGCCTCTGGCACCACTGAAGACTCAATGGGCATCGTTAAAGGCAGGTTTTCCCTTAGACTTCAAGGAAGTAACTTCAAAAATCAAACCAACCACTTTATCTTCATTAGCCAGGGCCCGAGTTATGACCTCTATAAGTTTGTCTTCGGTATCCTTGGCCTTACTTTCAACATCATCCAGCTTCTTCTCGGCAGCTGAGCCTTTTCACCAGCTCCCTTTAATTTATCTTCTGTCGTGGTTTCCCTATCATTTGATTTCTTCACCTCATCTTCCTAAAACTTCTACTTTGATTCCAAAGCTTAACGAGAAGTAGTCAAAAATTATTTTAGGCCCTCAAAATCCTCTTCCACTTCACCAAGAAAGGACCTTAGTTGATTGTGCTACTCCATCACTTTTGTTGAAGTCAACAAAAATTAGGAGAAGATAAATTACTAGATATTAGAAAAAGTCATCAACATCAAGGAAAAGCAAAAAAATGAGATACTTACTAGTGACCAATTATGTCAAGACCACTTAGTTAGCTGGGACTTGAGCATGGGTGCTAATGCAGTTCGATCAGTAGGAAGGGTTTTAGACTTGATCAAACCCCTAGATTTCTCGGTGTTAATAGCAACATACATTGACTCAATGTCAAGGTCAACTTGAATTTTTTCACCAACTCTTGTTGATCGGCTATAGTCTTCTTTGCATCCAATGCTTGCTGGTCAACTTGAGTTTTTTGGGCCTATTTTTAGGGATCAGGCAAACCTCTCTTCAGTCTTTTGAGTTGAGACTCGGTAGTTTGAGTGTCATCAACACCAAAAGCCTCTTTTCACTGACCTATGATTTTTTATCAATTGGCTTCTTGGTAGTGTCAGTATTCTTCTTATAGGGAGGAAAAAATGTCCCACCCAACAAATTGGGCATTTTCCTCCTAGCCATGCGGCTGGAGGAGAAAGTAGATTTTCAAAAATATCAAAGGATTCAAATGAGGAAGAAGTTCCTTCCAACTTAGCACCATCAAATTCTGTAGATGAAGAAGTAGGTACATGATCCTCTTCTAGATTTATGGCAACTTAGGGCAACAGAAATATTGGTTGGGCAATAAAAGAGGTAATGGAACTCTTGTATTCTAACAACAAAGAAGCAACTCTAAGATGTTCCTATCCAACCCTTTGGTTAAGTCCTCGCAAAAACTTGAGATCTTGAATGTTAATTTCTCCTTCTTTGGGACACCTCTTCTTACTCTCCTCTGCATCAAAAAGCAAACAACAAAGTTAGTCATCAGAACTTAGAAACACATAACAAAAGAAGAACAAGTAAAAGAATTGTAACATATGCCATGCCCTGTTTGAGGACATCTGGGCCTAGGGTACGATACTCCCAGTGGAAGAAGAGCATGTTCCCAGTTCTTAACATCTACACGGTAAACCTAATAATCCTTATTGGAATCTAGTAGATTCACTACTAATGCCCTATTTTCTTGTCTAGTCTTTAAATAATATGTGTTCTCTCCAACCGTACCCCATTTATTGCAAAAAGTGAACTCCAAGACCCCAATATGAGTTCCATAAATTTCATTCAACCTATGGACACCGTTTGCAACCCTCCAAGTGTTTGGTTCCACCCTAGAAGGAACAACGTCAAAGTATTGACAAAATTGAAGAAAAAAAGGGTTTGGTGGAAAAGTGATGCCACACTCATCTATGAATAAAGTGGGGATCGAGTGACCCTCAGGAAGAGAATACACATCTATGGTACCCTGCTATCTCTAAATCTACCCAATATGTAATTTTTCTCTTCTTTATAAACTCGTATAATGAGCCCTCATCTACAATGTGAAGCATGACATTAAAAGAGAAAAATATGATAAAACAGAGAGAGAAGGAAATAAGGCTTACAGGGGATCTAAGGTGACTGCAAGAACTGGAGAAAAATAATGGCAGCGAACGATCATGTAAAGAAAGTTTGAAGACAAAGGAGAACTACTAAGTGCAAAAGGTTTGAGTTGAAAAGAAATAAGGGAAAAATTGTACCTAATTATAGGTTGCCTCAATAAATGGGAATGAAATGATTAACTGAACGAACTGTTGAACTACCGCTGACTGCACACCTCCCGAAGCTTCAAATGACTATTATATCCTTTGGCAGTAAAAAAAGTTTGGATTATTTACAAAAATTCAATCATCAAACAGTACCACTGAAAATTTCTAGAAGTGTGGAAAGTCAGTTGCCGACCAAATACTCAAAACAGTACGCCGAATGATTTCCTGGACCAAATACTCCATACTTTTGATCAATCATCAAGCATGGAGAATGGAGGATTTTGTTGTATGTAAAAATTACTCTCCTTCATGGACCAACGATAAATGGACACCTGTCATCCTACGTGCCCGACTAGCCACCTTAATCAGTTTCAGAGATACTTAGTTGGCTGGACAACCGAACAAGTCCAAGAATGCCAACCATCAGGAATATGAAAAGTTACTCGGATGGGATGCCAACCAACACTGAGTTCTAAAAGTTTCACGTACTATACACATATATAAATTCCTGGCAATATAAAGGCATTCCATCTCTAGGGTTTTACATCATTATAAATACAAAATACTCCCATAACTGGAGGGACAACTCAAATCACGCATATGCACATCATATTGAGCAATTTTAAATCCTACTAAATAATACCAATAGTGGATGTGGTCTCTTTTACAACTGATCCACTTTGAATATATCATCTGTTGTGTGTTTGTGATTTGATTAGTTCACTTTATTTTATCTGTGATTATAAATCTAGTTTAAGTCCACTTTTAGACATCAACATGTGGATTTCCCTTACATCACGTGCATTTTTTCCATAGTCTGTTCCAAGCCTAAGGTAGTGTGAAAGGTAAGATAAGACGAATATAACGCATGTTGGGAATAAAGTAATGAAAAAATGCATGAGATTGGTATTAAACCACTTGATTATAAATTTTGGTTATAAGTTACAAAATGTATCATTTACAACAAAATCCCAACCCAAACGATACCAATTATAACAAGCTATGATCGATAAATAAGAAATTCGGTAATATATTATCTTAGGTTGTCGTTAGGATCTGGTTAGAACACATCATCACTATCATGGGATTCTAAGTAGCTTTTTATGAGCCTAAAGGAAACATCATCCAAAGGAATCCATTTCTCCTCGCTGCCTATGCGCCAAACAGTCAACTGGTTACATATACCAAAGTTGAGAATAATTAGGAACTTTTAAAATCCCCAAGGCATTCAACCAGCCACGTTTATGGGACACACTCTTGGCCTCCTCTCGTCTGATAGGAGCATATGACAAACCTTAATTATAGCTTACTGACCACGCCACTGGGGGACGCCTCCTAAACAGACAATAAAGTTTGGTCACATCACGATTGAGCCCCATGACCATAACATGAGCTCTTCAACTATATTCTGCAGCATTAGCAAGCTACTTCTTTAGATCATCATTGTCGTACTAGAGAAGGGCACTAACATCACCAATGTCTTTTACCCTAGAAAATTTAGCCTTCAAGTTATTTATCTCCTTTTGCATTAAGGATCCCATATACCCCAAGTCTTTTACATCGTCCTTCATCTTGGCCATAAGTGACTAGATCTGATAGGAATCAGTCATATTTTTTACACCCTTATGAACGAACAAAAATGCTTGGCGAGCCTGAACACTAGCATTCCGACCAAGCATGATATCCATATTACTAGAAAAGGAAGGAATATCCTCAGCAGCAGACTATAGAAAACAAACATAGGTAAGACAAAATTTCAGAAAAATATCTAGATAACATTACAATAAAGGGGAGGCTTTTTTCATTAATAATTTCATATTGCGAAAATCCCTTAAAGGTAGAAAGAGGGAAAAAGGTACAAGAAAAAACATTCCTATATTAAGTACTCTTTTTCTTCACCTACTCCTCATCTGCTGGGGCCATGCCCTTTGATGACACATCGCCCCTCTAGTCGGCTGGGACACTGGTGGTAGCTTCCTCCTCACCTCTTGGTGAAGATCCTAGCTTATGCTCTCCGTAAAGTTCAAATTCCACTAGGAGATTTGTCCGCACCAAGGATGCATCCTAGACTTTTTTGAATCATGATTTCCAGATGTATTCTAGTTGTTTCTTGGCATCCTCAAAGGCTTTAGTATATCCTTTATCATAACTCGCCTCCTTAGTCGAGGAAAAATTCTCATCCTCTTTTTTTAATCGATCTTCATCATCCTTTAGTTTATCATTTTAAACCTTTAGCCGATCATTAATAGTTTTTCGTATGCCTATCGCATCGCTGGCGGATGTTTTCTCTTCCTCGTAGGCCTTCTTCGCATTGGCTAAAGCCTCCCTTAATTTTTGAAGAGATCATCATTTGCTTTAGAGTGGTCCAGAAGACTATCCAAAATTAGAACAAAATCTTCCACAAATTGTAAGAAAACAAATAAGAAAAATATTAGCGACATCCATCTCAAAGCAAAGAAGATTAAGGTGAAAAAAGTTATTGGCTTACTAGCAAGAGTGATTGGGCAGCATGGGATGTTAGCATCTCATAGGAAACTCGCTTGACCTTATTGCTATTAGCAGTAAGCACGACCCCACTCAAGAGATCATGGTCCAAGGAAGGATTATTTTCTAGAGATGTCACCTATGAAGATCTCACAGATGGAGGGAGATAACCATTTTATATGATTGAGGGTCAATAGGGGCCTTGTCTTTTTCATGTCTCTCTCAGACGGACAAGTTCGAGTCTATGGCCTTAGGGCCTTCTTGCTCTGTCCTCTTTGAGGACTTAGTTTTGGGGAAGAGACATCAACCTCAACATCATCATCCTTAATTCATAGAAACCTTTTCCTAGGGGATATTGAGTCTTCTTCGTCAGCAAGGAAGGACCCAAAATCAAGGGGTTCAAAAGAAGAGGAGACAAAAGTTTCCTCATCTGGCAGAGAGAGGTCAAGCACGTTGTCTACCATGTGAGCAATAAAGCTGCCGGTAGAGTTTTTATATTCTAAAAGGAAGGAGGCTGAGCGAGGATGGTCACCACCTTCTAAGAGCTCCATCAACTTCCAAAATTTTCATAACTCATCCTTATTGATGTGAGCAAGGTATGGCTCCTTCTTCTATTAGAAAGATATTCAAATCCAAGAAAGAAAAATTCCATTAGTTAAGCAAGTGAAAATATGGAAATCACAATGAAGTGTGTAAGAAATAAGTGTTAACCTATATCACTCTCCCAAGTTAGGCATACGAATCCAGTGTACTATTTTCCATCAGGGAGATGCGGATGTTGCCAATTCTGGGCAATGAAACCCTAATCCCAATATCCTTTATTGGAATCTAGAAGGTTCACTATAATGACCATGTTGGTCGTCCTCGCCTTCAGGTACACATCGCCATCATTGTTGTGAGACTAGGAGTAATAGTATTTAATTCTTAGGATTCCCAGATTGGTCCCATATAGTTCATTAGTTCTATGCAACCCATGGATAAGACACAAAGTATTCGAGGCACATTGAGCTGGAACGACTTCAAAATATTCATAAAATTCTAAAAGGAGTTTTTTTTTTTTTGGGGGGGGGGGGGGGGGTTATTTAATCCCCCATTAACCACAATTAGTGTGTGGATCCAGTGAACCCCATCACCTACTATAGGATTTCTAGGTAAGGGGAGACACTTAATTGTAACTCAGGAGGGGATGAAATATGTCCTCCTAAAGTTATCTAAGTTCTTTCCATGAATAATGTTCAACATTTTTGACAAAGATAAAAGAATAACGAAAAAACATAAGAAAGCTATGAAGATGGAAAGTGAAAGGAAATTAGAGAAATTACATATCAAACAAATGAAAATGAGAATTTCACAGGTCTTTTGGAGGACGAGTGAGAAGCAAAATGATGTCTACAAGGTGTGGAGATGAATGCCATTCGAACTATGTGTACGCAATCATACGGAACAAAGCTCGAGAAAGGTTTTTGGCCATTCAAATTTCGAGTAATGACCAGCGTACCCCAACCAATTTTGTCTATTCACAAGTATGTTAACCCAAAGGTTTCCAGTGTTATTTGGTTTAACTTTTTGGGCCTACAAAGGATTTAAAATTCTTTAGCCCAACTCTGGCCCAATTTCGGCCAAGAATTTTAGGGGCAATTATGGGGCCCAAACTATAAAAGCCTAAGTTCTAGTGGTCTGTGCATGCCAAATATAATTATCACATCGCCCCAGTCAAGTTCAACGCCAAGTGGATAAATACGAATATTTATCGTGTGGATACATACAATCAATTATCATTTGAATATCGAAAGGATTATTTGGTTTCCTAAAATCTTGGATGAGATAAACAAGAGTCACTACACGAGCCAATAACAAGCTAGGAGTGTCCTTATATGACTCAACAACTTTTCATTGCTAGTCAAATGAGATTCAATTTTTTGAACTTTGAGAGAAATTAATAAGAACTAAGAACCCTCTCTGTGGACATATGCAGTTGTTGAACCACATAAATCTTTGTGTTGCGATCATTTTACTACATTCTTTCCATTCTTTGCTTTCTAGAAATACCTTATTATGATTAATTGCACTCACAAGTTAACCATACCATTTACATATATTATATGCAAATACGGTAGTAATATTCTTTTTCCAATTTAAAATACCTTCACAATACATTTTTAACACTGAAAAATTCTATCTCCACAGTGTTAAATTTGATTAACCATACAACTTGCATATATCATATAAAAAAATGAAAAAATCATATGTAAACTATGATTACTATGTAACTTCATCTTGAATTTTTCACAAACACCTAATGTGAAGTAGTCCAATTTGGAAGTCAAACCATACGTAAAATTTTAAACTATTTTGCAGCAGTCCAATTTAGAAAGATACTAAAACAAAATGACTAAACATGAAACACATTATTGGGGGACGAGAAAAGCTCGCTTCTAATGCCTCCACTTGCAAAAACCAATAATCCTCTACAGGTAAAGATTAAATTTCAGAATGAAGTCACGGAATAGGGGGGATTGGGGAAATATGGATGAAAATGGAGTAGGGCTCAATATTTTTTATCTTTAATAACAAATGACTGCTGATAATGAGGCATTGTAGTTGAGATAGCTCCTAATAAATAGATTCTAGATAAAACTTTAACAATTTGATTATAGGAAATGTATGGGGGGATGAGGGAGATGTAAAAGCTGTAAAACATCAAAAGGCTACTGAGTGTGAACCGATTGATATCTAAGGGAAGAAAAGATTAAGGGGATGCTAATTAACATAGAGAAGCCTATGTGGATATCTTTAAAATACAACAGCTTTAATGGAGGGCTTCCATTTTAAAGCAATAAAATATATGTGAATTTTAAAAAAAGAGAAATGTTAACTTTGGTCCAAAATGACGTCATTTGGGACCAAGCTCAAACGAAGTCTATAAATAAGTCTCCACTCGATCCCGCAATATATATATATATATATATATATATATATATATATATATATATATATATATATATATAGTCATAACATATTTCATTTTGAACGTCTGCAATTAATATGGATAAGTTTTCCTCATTCCGGAATTTATAAAAATAATACAAAATTTTATGAATGTTTACATAAGCATACCAAAAGAAAACATTTTTTTATATGCAAGTGACTTGATAAATAATTGAGTGCAAAGAGCTAAATTTATTTTTAAAATAAATCTCGTTACCACTTAAAAATATAATATGTACCATTAAAATTCACATAGCACTTTCAATTATTAAACTCTCCATATGTTGAAGTAATGTTCTACATGTAAGTTTATTTTTTCAAAAATATTATTTTTACATGCTAATTTATTTTCTTTTAAAATAATAAAATCTATTTAAATGTTCACGTAATCACACAAAAATAAACATACAAGATGATTTGTCAATAATTCTGTGAATATTTGCGTGTAAACAAATAAAAATAGATAAATATGATTACTAATTTCTTCATTTTTCTTAAAAAATCTTTTATTTTCATAAAAACATTGTATTGAATTATTTTTTAATTATAATTTATTTAAAACAGTGGTGGGATGCCTCATTGTATTCTATCTCATTTAAGTGAATACAAATTTTATATAACTTATTTTTTTAATTACAATTTAGTTAAAATATTGGTTTGAAAAGACTCGCTGTATTTTATATCATTCAAGTATTGACACATCTAATTTTTAACACTATCAAACTCACATTGAAAGAAAGTGTTGTAGCCTAAAATTATTAGGCCAAGTGGACCAACACTTAAATGATATTATCAACATGTTCATTGGACCCTCAAGATCGGGTAAACTTTGATGGCTCAGGTATCCTTTGGTCTGTCGCCTAGCCGACCACATCCAAGAAGATGAATCATCAGGATAGTGGATAGATGCATGTGGGATATTCAACAGTCACCATGCACATACGTGAACAATGTCCAGCTACATATTATCATGTAAAGATGTAAATGCCTAAGGTATAAAGGCTTTCCATCTTTTAAGTTTCTACGTTAACTTTAAATACATTACTACTCTCTGGTGGGGGATGTGGGGGGGGGGGGGGGGGGGGGACATCATTCTAAACTGGATTGTAACTAAAAGGCTGGAACTAAACCCTAAAACCTTAGTGGCTTACCTCATGGATGTAGGCTCTATTTTTGAGTTGAACCATGTAAGAACCTTGTGTCTCTTTCTATTTTATTTATATGTGATTATAATTTTGGGTAACTAAAGCTAAGATCATTACTCAAATATATCACCCAAAATTAAACTTCAATGGATTTGCGTCGTCTGTGGGTTCAAAACTAATTTTTAATCATGCTCTTGAGATATAACTGATGTTCCAGGAAGCAGTCTTGCTCGTGGCAAAGACTTCAATCCTTCTGATCCTTCTAGCATAGGAGATCTCCAAGGTATTTTGTGAGAAATCTGGGTGAATGATCTGACACCACTTAGAGAGAGTGGAATGCACTTATACCACTATGAGAATTTAGAAACAAATATGTTGAACAAAGATTCAAATTTTATCTTAACTCAATTTTATCTTTTTATCCTAAACATTCGTCTATGTGATAAAACAGATAAACCAAATCAATCATTCAACAAAGGAAAAGTTTTAGGGAAAAAACCCGCAGGACAAAACCTTTTATTCAATTTATAAAATTTACAAATCTTAACTTGTAAATATTATAAAGGAATATATATTGTGGACGAATATCTCACAGGTAACCTTCATCCACAACTCGCAAGACTCGTAAGATCGTACTGCTCCTTCAGCCTCAGCCTTTGTCTTCAGTAGTGAGTTCCCTTAGGTATCATAAGTCAGCCGTGAAGATGCCTTCTCCATAAAGGTGTATGAAAGTATAAAAAACTTTTTAAGGCCTAAACGATTTCACAAAACTAAATATATAGGATATTTGTGAATTAAACATTATTTTTGAAACACAAAAATTAAGAACTTTCACAAAAGATATGCATAACTGGATCTGGCAAAAGTCTTACCAAAATTGAACACGAACCAAGTATTTATAGGATATTCACAAATTTTGAGGCGCCGACGTCATTCAAATGATATTGCAGTCTCGTTCTAATAAACAAGACAGGTCTTGCTTCTAACGACATCAAAAAACTTAGACAATAAACCTTCAATCAAAGCTCATTTGAAAGACATTTTGAACGACCCTTCTAATGAAGTGGCAATCTCATTTGAACGATATCTCCATCTCGTTTGAACGAGATTTAAAAATAATAAAAAAAACTTTTCGAAATAAAAAAAATACTATTTATTTTTGGTAAAAACTAAACATCCCAAAAATAAATTCTATAATTTAATTTAAACTCTAAATATTTTTATACCTTTACAAGATTTCGAGAAGTCTTCAAACTTGGAGATGCTTGAGTTTGGTTCGTCGTGATGGTGTGTGACAATTTGTAATAGGATATGCCAAACTAGTCTAAAACTATGCTATGAATAATGTTAGAAAAATATTCTTACATTTTTCTTAATCTTGATATGGGTCAAGAACAAATGTAAGAAACTATAAGGCAACTTACTTAAATGCTCTAGGCCTTGCCCATTGTTGCCCCATGTTCCAGGAGAGAAATGCCTCCTCCACTTTTTGAGAAATGAGAGAAGCAGATCCAGGTACTCCAGATCCTCAAAAAACTAGAGTTACCGGCCTAGTGTGGCTTCCTCCGTAAAATCTACTGACTATTATAATGGATAGTCTTTTTCTTAAGAACGACCGAGCATCCTGGAAAGGTTGAGTAAGTCCTTTTCTTTTGATCGGCTAGGGCCTCGAACGAATTAGGGTCATAATCACAAGGAACCATCCATATCACGGAACCGCCAAGAAGGATCTGTTAGATCTAGAGCTAGTATGCGAGGATCCGTGCAAGATGAGTAGATTTCCCAAGAAAAGAGCTCAGCAAAAATGCACGGTAAAGCCGTCAAAGCTTCCTCCATTAAAAATAATCCATGGGATCACCCTAGGAAAGGTTCGATCCAGTATTTGGAAGATCGCTTGGGAGAAATCCAAATCCATATATCCATTGCAAAAGAGTTTTGTCAAGGTATCACTCTTTGTCCCATACATCGTGGATTTCCCCGCTCTTGCTAAACAATCCACCTGTGGTTACTCCAAAATATGACTGTAAAACTAACCTCGTCCTTCATGTAGAATAATACCAGGCAATAGTCGATATTTAATTCGTCCCAGATGAGATGCATTGCTGAGAATTCTCAAGAACCATAATTGTATCTGTACAAATTTGGTATGGTAATTTTACCTAAGGATAAATCTCTAGCTTCCAACAACTCGTCGATTTATTCATCAGTAAATTTTTCTTTAGAGATAATCCCATTAAGAGGGTAGCGCATTTACTAAGTATTCGTCAGTGGCCCGAGGGAACCACTCGCGAGTACATAACTTGTTTAACAGTGAAAAATGAGAGGTGGTAGATTATGAAGAAAAGATGAATATCACTACTTTAATGAGAAGTACACTCCTTAGAAATTTGTATTATGATATGGCCAAAGATCACCCTAAAACTATGGATGAGTTAATATCTAAAGTCGATAGAATAATGAATTTTGAGGAGGCTATGGATGCCAAACCGATCCTAAGTGCTAAAGCCAACAGTCATGAAAGCTTTCACAATAAAGATCAAATGGATAAAAAGGTTAAAAATCATAAGAAGTATGGCGATTATACTCCTCTCACTGTTTGTGTGCAACACACCCTGGAGTCATTTGGAGGAAGCAAAGACCTTAAATGGATTGAAAAGCTAAAGTCCCCTCTAAATAGGAGAGACAAGTCTATGTATTGTGAATTCCACAAGAACCATGGGCTTACGAGTTATAACTTTATTTCTTTAAAAAATTATATTGAGAATCTAGTCTACCGTGACAAGATGCCTAAGTTTATTGATAAATTAGAGGAACGAGACTCTAGGACGCGATCTGAATCTCGCTGTAATGGGAGAGATGACAAGAAGAGAGGTCGAGATAATGACTCATAAGATGACCCAGATCTGCCAAAGGGAGCTTGAAATTGAGGTAAAAATGATATCTTTAGGTTTTCATTTTATTACAGGAAGAGATGATGGTGGTTGTGATGAAATAACTGAAAGAAAAACATATTTAAACGAATCCAAAACATGTTCCTATATCTAGCAGATTAACTTATCTGATGATGTTAATGGTCATCTAAGGAAAGCAAAGAAAGATAAATTAGTAGTTGATTTCTCTAAGAAGGATATGTATGGGGTTCTCTTTCCCCATAATGATCCTTTGGTCATCACTATGAAGATACATGAGGCAAGGGTGGCTAGAATCCTTATTGAAAATGGCTGTTCAGTTTACGTCATATTCCATAATTGGTTTCACAGTTTGGGATTATGCGATAATAAATTGGAACCTTATCACACGCCCCTAATAGGCTTCTCGGGAGAAAAAGTATACCCCCTGGGAACTGTCAAATTGGAAGTTCTTATCAACACCTGGACTGCTAGTAGGACTGATAGGATTCATTTTTATCTTAGACAAAAACGTCTAATCATCTTACAACATGATTATTGGTAGGGTTGGAGCAGTACCATCTACTGTCCACCAGTGTCTAAAGTTCCCCACTGATTATAGGGTCAGCGTTATTCTAGGAAATCAAATTGAAGCTAGGGAATGCCTTTATACTTCATTCAACCAAGAAGAAGTAAAAGAACTCATTGCTAGCTACCTGATTGAGACCTTAAATCCACGTGATGAGGATAATATAATTAATGGATAGGTTGTGGAAGCTACAAAAATGATTGTCTTGGATGAAGATCATGCGGGAAAAACTATGAAAATTGGGTCGTCTACGAAACTATCCCTAAAAAAATAATTAATGAAATTCCTTAGAGAGTGAAATGGTGTATTTGCTAGGATTCATGAAACCATGACAAGCATTGATCCAGAATTCATATGCTATGAAAGGAATATCGCCATGGAAGTCAAGCTAATTAAATAGAAGTGGCGTGTGTTTAGTCTCGAGACGAATATGGATATCTAAGAAGTGGTTGACAAGTTACAAAAAGCAAAATTCATCGAAGATGTCAAATACCCCTACTGGTTGCCCAACATAGTGATGGTGAGAAAAAAAAATGACAAGTGGCGTATATGCGTGAATTTTACGGATCTTAATAATTCTTTTAAAAAAGAAAACTTCCTTATTCCAAGAATAGACCAGTTAGTAGACTCTAAAGCCGAGCATGAACTACTTAGCTTTATGAACACCTATTATGGGTACAATAAAATCAAAATGAAGCTAGAATACATAAAGAATACCTCATTCATGTCCAGTCGTGGTATCTACTGCTACAATGTCATGACCTTTGAGCTCAAAAATGTTGGAGCAACATACTAGAGGTTGGTGAATAAGGTTTTTGAAGAATAAATTAGAAATCACATAAAGGTGTACACGGACAACATGCTTACTAAACGCAAGAAAGCATTCAACCACATTGGGGATCTCAGCTAGACGTTTGATCAGTTAAAAACACCAAATGAATATGAATCCGATCAAATGTGTGTTCGCGTATAAGAAGGAATGTTCTTAGAGGGCATAGTAAATTAGAGAGGAATCGAGCCCAATCAAGACAAGATCAAAGCATTGATTGAGATGCAGTCTCCCTCATGAAATAAGGTTGTATAGAAGAAAGCTAAAAGAGTAGCTGCCCTCAACAGGTTTATCTCTGGAGCTACTAATAAATGCTTACCCTTCTTTAAAGTGCTAAAACGTTTGAGTGTAATGAAGAATGTGATAATGCTTTCTTGGAATTGAAGAGTTACTTGGGATCTCCAATATTGCTCTCACAACTAATCATAGGAGAGAAGTTATACTTATACCTAATAGTTTTGGAGTCCGCGATTAGATCGGCACTCATCCGACTAAAAAAGGGGTACAAACACCAATTTACTAGACCGTCAATTCCTTTCGAGGAAAAAAATTTGGTGCCCACTCCTTGAGAAACATGCTTTAGCCCTTACTGAATTTTCAAAAATAATCAATCAGTGTGTCCAAGCACATACGTTTATGGTCTATACAAAACTAACCTTATGCCAGGCCATCCATAAGCCAGAGAAGTCAGTAAGATTGATGGCTTGGGCTGTGGAACTTGAAGAATGTGATATAAACTATGATCCTAGAACAACGCTAAAAGGCTAGGATGTGGGAGACTTCATAGCATAGTTAACTTGTGAAGAAAAGGCCACCAATCAGGATCGGACTAAAGAGAAACCAGTCGAGCAGACTTCTTCAGAAGAAAGCTCCAAAATAGATAAACCAAAAACATCCACTACACAAGAAGTAGTTGATCGCTTCTTGGAACAAAGACAAAAGGTGTTCAAACAGGGATCCTTAAGCAAATGAAACTTTAATGACGAGTTGCCTATATAGAAGATGTATGTAGATGGATCTTCATGTGCAACTGGTAGGGGTGAAGGATTTATAATTAATACTCGTAACAATATAGATGTGGAATATGCACTCCAATTTTAATGACAAGTCTTTAGTAATGAAGCAGAGTATAAAGAATTAATTTTGGAATTCGAATTAGCTATATCATTGGGTGCCGAGCATGTCATAGCTCACAGTGATTCCTAACAATTCATCGATCATGTGCTGGGGATATATAAAAACAATGTAGAGTTAATGACGAGATATTTGGCAAAAACTTAAAGTGTTATCTCTAAATTTTTGTCAGTCAAAATGATAAGGATTTAAAAAAATGTGAATGCCCGATAAGATGAAATTTCTCCGCTAGTTTTAGCGACCAGTACAGAACTAAAATGGAACGTTTCTCTAGAAATCTTGGCAAATAAAAGCATTGATGAAGAAAGTATTAACTTAATTGTGACTGATTTGGGTCCCTCAAGGATGGATCCCATCAAGGGATATATCAAAAAGGGCATATTACCATATTACCAAAAGGAATCCATGAAATTAAGATATAAAGCAACTAGCTATGATTTGGAAGAAAGAGTTTTATATAAAAGGGGATTCATTGTCTCCTTACTCAGATGTGTTCACCCTTATGAAGTGCAGGACCTTATCAACGAGGTTCATGAAGGAACATGTGGAGATCATTTGGTAGGATAATCATTGGTAAGACGGGTGGCTATACAAGGGTATTACTGGCTAACTATGAAGGTAAATTGTGCTTCATATGTTAATAAATGTGACAAGTGACAAAATTTCATTGCAATACATAAGAGACCAGTGGATACTCTGACACTAATCATATCCCCATGACCTTTTTCCTTTTAGGGGATTGACTTGGTCAGCCCTTTGCCGAAGATGAGAGGACAGTTAAAATAGTCTAGTCATTGCTATAGACTAATTCACTAAATGGGTGAAAGCTGAGCCACTAGTCAAAATTCCCTATGAAAAAGTCTTCCTATTCATATGGAAGAATATCATATGCCTTTATGGTATGCTATGCCTTTATCACAGATCATGGAACTCAATTTGACAACCAAGAGTTTGAGGATTACTATATCTAGTTCAAGATCCAAACGCTACATTTTACATTCTAGCATCCTTAATGGAATGTCTAAACAAAGGTAACCAATAAAACATTGTTTTATGGTTTGAAGAAAAATCTAGATGGCGCCAAAGGGAACTGGATCAATGAATTACATAGCGTGCTTTAGGCCTATAGGACCACGTTGAGGATAGCTACCGATGAAACTCCTTACATGTTGGCATTTGGAGAAAAAGTTGTGGTCCTTACGGAGATCGGCTTACCCAATCACAGAATCCTAAACTTTGACTCTCCTAAAAGTGATCTCATGAGAAGACTAGACTTAGACTTGGTGGGATAAGTGAGGGAAAATTCAAATAGAAGAGTAAAGTCGAGAAACTTAAAAGAGGGAGACTATGTTTCAAAGAAAGTGTTCTAGAAAGGAAATAAGTTGGAGGCTAACTAGCATGGTCCCTATCTCATCTCTGTAGTTATATAACCAGGTACCTATCATCTAAAGACAATTAAAAAATATCCCTTTAGGAACTTATTTAATGCCGAGAACCTTAGGAAGTATTATCAATGATTATGGATTGAAGTTTTCAACACATATGTAGAAACTCTTTTTAGTATTAGTGAGAAATTACTAATTTATCATCAATTGACTTCCTTTTTGTGTTTTTTTCGTGAGAGAGATGGAACAAATATAAAAAATATAATAACAAATAATTAACCACCTTATAACTAGAAAGAGTGATCAATTTTAATCAAAACTTCATGTATGACTTTGTCTTTGACAAGTCACTAACAAGAAGTTCCTAATTCTAAAACTTCTTGTATGACCTAAAGTCAAGAACAAGAAGTTTTACTAGAACAAATCCAAAAAAATCTGGTCGCTAATAGTAGATAATTCAAACACTTAATCAAAAATGACAAGAGCCATTTGGACAATTACAAGTGTCTTAGTAGAACCTAAGGCTGGACAACTTAAGTTTGTCCAAAATGGTAACCGGTCAAGATTAGTCGGCCAATAGCCAACCACATAATCATAATGCTAAGACACTGATAGGCCACAACTATGTATATGAAACATAAATAACAACTTATATTGTATTCAAAATATTGAGAGCATAACCCCATTAAAATTTATTGTTTAGTAATTACAAGATTAAAGAAGAAATATTATAAACACCCTTCACTGAGCTGGAAATTTTCCAAGAGCTTTCTCTATTCCTACAGGGGGGAACATCTAGAGCTGCGGGTAGAACAATGGATCCCAATTCTCTAAGTCTCTTCTGCCTACTGAAGATAGGCTTATCCACCAAGTGAAGAGGTTGGACAAGAGTATCTTTATCGTGAAGCCCATAATCACCCCCAATAATTTCTAACAAAGCTTATAGGAATAGCATCGGTCAAGATCAAGTTAATGTCCAGTTTTAATAAACGAGTAGGATACTCTAGACAGTCTAGCTCATTCCAAGACCATAAAAAGTTTTCCTTCGGCACCTTCAGAACTATCAAAGCATTTTGCCAACCCCACATATAGCCTTATATCCTGGCTTGCTCTATCTCATCACCCGTATATACTATGGATTCGTTGTAACCATTCGTCCAATTGGTCCGTGGTTTCTTGTGTAAATGTAAGGTAAGATATTCAACCTTCTCATTTAGCTTCTTAATACTAGCTGGTTGGCTCTTTATCAAATCAGCCTGATCGGCCAGAGTTTTCTTTATCTTTTCCTCCTCAATTGAAGATCGAGCAACCACCACCTGTATGGATGGATGACCACTTTTGGATATTTTTAAGTTTTCAATCTCCTCCATCAACATAGCATTCTCTTTATCTCGAAAGGATGCACCCTCATTTGGGTGAGCACCTATTGATCTCTTCAGACCTTCTAATTCATTCCTCAATAAATTATTCTCTTATTTTAATAAATCGGTAACCTCCCCAGCACTGGTCAACTCACACTTCTTTACAAATTACTTCTTGAAGTAATCCGAAGAAACATTGAACCTTTTTGTCAAAATCTTTTTCACCACTTAACCAAGAAAATTTTGCCTCATAATCAGTATGCAGGTTGGCAAGTGATTCCTCATGATCTTCCTGCATCTTTAGAATTATTTCATAATATGAGGCACTAGTTGCCACTGCTTGGTTGAACAACCTATGAAGATGAATGTAAGTTTCTTTGATTTGGTTAGAAGCATCCAAGTGGAGTAGCTCTTCCAGCTCTTTACCCCCCAAATCTTCATGACCTGTCTTAAAAAGTTGAACACTTCTCATATATGGATCACTCTTAGCAGCTTCTATAACAAACCTCTTGGATTTAAACCTTTTTTTATGAATATGGGTAATACCCTCACAAATTTTATTGATTATTCATAGAGAAAAGTCCTCTTTAGATCCATATACAAGCTCTTAAGAAAGAAAATGATGTTAACTTTTGAGACTAATAAGTTAGCATAAAAGCAATAAATTTGGATATTTATAAATATCTCCATTACAGTGGGAAAACAAATTAAAGAGAAACTTGGGAATTTATAAACATTCCCGTTACAAATAAATGGAACAAAAATCATAATCTATTCTTTTTAGGAAATCTCAGAGATGGAGAATTCCATTTGTCCATGTTAAAGAAACCCGTGGTTTGAACAGGCTCATTAATGAAATTATTGATTAAATGGAAACTATTGGAGAGAACTTACAGATTATCCATATAATATGCTGCTGAATTTTCTTATCCAAAAAAATGCAATAAATTCATATCAAGCTCCTTAGAAACATCACATATATCCCTTATAATGTGATCAATTCTCCAAGGGATTTTTAAGGGCCTATTACTGATAATTTCTATGATGATTATTAAGTCTAATTCCACATCCGCATTCTTGATATTCATAGCTTTGCATATCCTGTAAAATGACTTTAGCCTTAACCACAATGTTAAAATTAAAACCCACATGGTCATAATAAGCACATAGTAAGTACTCCTTTGCATACCTTAAGATACCCCCTAATTCACTTCTTCTTGGATTACCTTTAGATGCACCATTAGTGTTGATCTTTGGGAGGCCTCTTCCAATGAATTATCTTAATCAAATTATCTTTGGGAGAATAGGATTTTAATGAAAACAAATTAAACCACTCAGTCGTCTCTAGAGTTTTAATAAATGTAGTATGCATGGACATGTCTTGAACGTAGCATACATTATCTGAATAATGATACAGGCCTTCATTTTAATCACTTCAAATAAATCTTTTTTTTTTATATTCTTTAAAATTTCCCATAGAATGCTAGTAAGAATAGCACTAGATAGAAACTTTAGAATCATCTTGTTGGATAAGTTATACCACCATTATATGAGCATGATCTTCAAAGTAGAGAAGGATAACTTAAGGACAAATATATTAGCAAAGTGAGACCATACTTGAATGGAAATAGGGCCATTAATGAATAAGTGACTGATATCCTCGCTATCATTGTGGCAACATTTACAAACAGAGGCCAATTGAACACCTTTATCCTTTAATTTCTTCTCTACGGGAACAATATTCAAACAAAATCTCCATATCATAATGGACATTTTGGAAGGTATGAATTTATCCCAAATGGACTTGAAGATCAGATAAGAGGCACTACAATCTTTTATTTGGTCATAAGCTGATTTAAAACAATAAACTCCATTTTTTGTAATTGACCAATATTTTTTACCCTCAACTTCAATTAGTAAGTCTTCCTCTTCTGGTATTACTTTTATAAGGTTTTGCCAAGCCATTGATAATGGACATCCAAGATATTTAATGGGAGATTTAACAAAAGACAGACCTACTATATAGGATATCATACTGATTCTCTTTGGAGATGATTTAGATGAAACCATAAATTGACTCTTGGAAGTATTGATTTTTTGGCCGGAGACTTTTTCATAGTCTTTGAGAAAATTCATCATAGATTTCAAACTTATTTTAGAACCCTTTGGGAATATTACTATGTCATTTTCAAAGCTGAGATTACTCATAAGAGGGCAATGCCTTTGAATGAGATAATTGACCTATATTACCATTAGTCATGAGGAATTTCAACCCCTTACTTAGAAATTTTGCTGTTAGGACAAAAAGACTAGAGGCAGAGGATCCCCTTATTTTAATCCTCTTGGGGATTTGAGGAAACCGTTTGGTTTCCCAATAATGATAATATATGACTAATTATAAAAGACACATCTCCATGTTAAGTCTATAAAGCCTTCAAAGAAACTAAATCTTCTTCGGACTTTAATGAGGAACCACTAAGATACCCTATCACATGCTCTGACCATGTCTAATTTCAGGACTATATAACCCCCACGATTTATCCTATCAATCAAATGAAGCATTTCTTGGACTAAAAATGTTATCCAAAATATTCTTACCTTCTATGAAACCTGATTGAGTTGGAAATATAAGTTGAGGAAGAAATCCACACAATCTGTTTGAGAGAATTTTGGATATAATTTTGTTTCTAAAATTGCACAGTCTTATAAACCTAGTGTTTACAACTCATAGAGTGTTTAATTTTTGGAATGAGGCAAATGTTTGCAAATCCCCAACTTTTAGGAATATTTCCCCCACTTTTAGGAATATTTCTTCCTAAAAATAAATATTAGATGGATGCAACAAGATCTACTTTGATAATGTCCCAACCATTAATGTATAAAGCCCCATTAAATCCATCTGGACATGAATAACTGTTGGGATTCATATCTTTAATTTCCCTAAGAATTTCTTCCTTTCCTGGAATGTTAGTTGGACTAGAGTTCATATCTTCAGTTGCTAGACTTATAATAAATTCCATCATGTACTTCATATCCCAAGGCCTTCACCTAGAAGAGTATTTTGAAAATGATTAAGAAATTCATTCTTCAAATTAGCATTGGACTCAGCCCATTCTCCACTATATTTTTTTATTTATGAATCAACATTTCTCTTGTAAAAGTACTGACTAAAGCATGAAAGTATTCTACATTCCTGTCACCATCTATATTCTATTTGTGCTTGGCTTTTTAGCTATAGTCTTCGTCCTCATACTTAAGAGCCCAGTCAAGACTAATTTTATTTTCCCGAAGCAGACTTCTATTTTCTTGACAAGGATTCAAAACATGTTCCTGTTCTCGAACAAGAACTTCATCTCACAAATTTTTCACCTCTTGAACGATGTTTTTGAGTGTGTTTTTATTCCAAACTTTTAGGGATTTTTTAAGAAACCTTAATTTCTGGGGGAAAAACATACATATGACTGCCTTCAATATTAACATTCCAAGTTTTTTTGACAATAATATTGAACTCTTTATGGTTGCACCACAAATTGAGGAACTTAAAAGGTTTGATGATTTGGTCTCTTGCATTGCTGATGGAGACCAAAAGGAAAGATTGATCATAACAGCTCCTATTTAGATTCTTGACAATGGGATGAGGGAAAATAGACATCCATGCTTGATTTACAAAGTCTGTATCTAATATTTCCCAAATACAATCATCTTCTCTATTGCTAAACTAATTATATTTTAATTCAATAAAGCCTAAATCATCAAGGGAAGCACTTTGAATGCATCTATTAAATCCTCCGCTCCAATTTGATCAATGGATAATACTCTCAATTTTTCGCTACTATCATCCACTATATTAAAATCTCTTGATGATGCTGTAAACACCACCACTAGATGAGGTGTTGATAAGATCAAACTAGTAGTAATAATGGGAGCATAAGAGTGAATATGTAGTAGAATGAGGTGAGGAGAAGAAGATGAACGCTGGTATGTAAGTGGTTCAGCCAATTTATCCTACGTTCACTGTGAGTGCGTGAGTAATATCACTAGATGAAGGAACTAATGGTCATAAATATAATCTCTCATGCTTTCTCCCTTTACTATAAATGCACCAGAGTTTGTCTAGGTTTTGTAATTATCCATCCCTTTACAAGGTAGAGGATGACCTCTATATATAGTGCTTAGGGGGTGTAATGTACCCCCAAGCATGTAATGAGTATGTACATGAGGATCGAACCATTATGAGAATGACACCTGGCTGATCTTATGTAGATAATGATGACCTCAATATTCCATTACGTGAGGGTAATGATTCGGTTACAACTGATTTATCCACGTGTTTTAAACCTTACATGTGCTTTGTAAATGCTCGGCCCTGTGTCCTTGACTAATGTAACCTCAGCCTGGACAAAACCAAGGTTATTTAAGTCCTATAATGTTTCTTTGCCTTGTCTCTAACCATGACGACCTCTGTCAGGAGGGCTGGCTAAGGTTAGGTATGAGGTAGCTGTAACGTCGGCTGAGGCCGATGAGGACGTTGGCAATTGATTGAGCCCATGAGACTTTGCTGACCTCGGCTGCTGGCCAGTCGAGGTTGGTTTATAAGGGGTCAACCTTCCAAAAGACGACATTGGGGACGATTTCCTTAAGCTTATTATCAACTCATCTACGATACTGGCCGAGTTTAGTGATTCAGAGTACGAGGGTGCACTTTGGGCATATCAATAACCCCCTATCCCTTAGTCTTCTACGTGAATAGATGATTGAGGGGTATTTGTGTTAGGCCGAGGATGAGTCCCCTTGGGTATCAATATTTTCTTGACACATGTCACTTACTAAACTGAAGCGTATTCCCTAAGGTGTGATTATTCTAACAGTTGTCTTTTGGGTTCCCTAGGGCAACGATGGGGCATTAACAATCATGCCCCATTATTAGGAAGGTTTAAAACCCTCTTCTCCCTCCTCATTATCTTTCTTCTTACCATTTTCTCCCTCCTAAGCTTTCTATAACTGCCTCTCTTCAAGCCTTCCATTATTGCACTCTGATCAAGATTTCCTCACTTCTTAACCTCTTTTTCCCTCACTCCCGACTAGCCATGTATTATTTTCCACCTCTGTTTTCCATTTCTAGTAATTGTTATGCATTTATGAATTTTTGATGAAGTTTTTCTTTTTCGGCAAATCTTTGCACCACTGCCAAGTGGTTATTAGGTTATTCTTCTAGCGATTAGGTGGTTTTGGGATCGTTGTAGGCACCTCTGAGGCTGTTTCAGCCACAAAGCCCCCTGTTTAGGTTCACTGGTGACTCTCCGATCGTCTTTTCTGATGACCTAGTTCTTGGAGGTTCTTGACATTCTTGATGAAAACCTTTCAGCTTACTAGTTTGATCTTTAGTTTAGATCGAACAAGTTGTTTGCCTGTTTGTAATTTGAGTCAAAGTGTAGTGTCGTCTCCCTTATGCTCAGACCCTTATACCAACTAAAAGAAGAGTTCTCATCTCTTCGTAGGAAGACCTTTGAGAAAATTAGTTAAATAGAGCTAGCCCAAGAGGAAGATCATAAGGCTGAGGCCTTTCCCCTCAGACCTATCTTTCCTCCACCCCTGAAGGTTATATACCCGGAGCCAGTCGAACCTACTAAGCCTGCAGAGGTTCCTAAGGATCCTACACCAATGTCTGAGTCTGAGTCATCTTCCTCAGACCCCATGTCAACCTCTGAAGTAGGAGAATCTGTAGACTCTTTTCAAGAGGCTATGGACTATTCTCCTAGACAAGGTGAGGTTCCTGAGGAAGCCGACATTTCAAGTCATGCCTCATCTCACCAAGGTGCTAGCACTTCAAATAGGTCTTCTGATATTAAAATATTAGGGCTGAGCGTGGAACTTCCCCTTCCCATTGATGCTATTCCCCTGTCGTCCACCACCGAGGTCGAATTTGCTCAGAGGTTCCCTGGGGATGGTGATGATGGTGAGGAGAATTATCTTGATATATCTGAGACGGACAAGTGTGAGAGTACCTTCAGCGAGTATGACCTTCTTACTTTTATGCACCTCTATTCCATACATTCTTCCATCATCCTTAGTAAACCTCTGAGGGATGAGAGGGATTTTGATGGACGAGACAGAGAGATCTGCATTTATGAGCAGATGTTTAAGTTGGGCTTTCGTCTTCCTATCCATCCATCCAACAGAGCTATACTCTCCCATATAAATCTTTTCGCTTCCCAACTATCCCCTAATGTCTGGAGGGTTATGATTAGGTCCATCGTCCTTTGGAGAGCTATCTACCACTCAGACCTTCCAGTTAGGATTTTCGCTGGTTGTTATGTTCCTTCCTTTACTAAAAACCACCCTAGCTATTACCACTTCTTAGCCAGAAAATCAGAGAAGAAAATGCTCTTGGTTACCCAAACTTCGAACCATAACTGGAAACCTCGATATTTTTTTATTTCCAAGGCATGGGAATTTGGTTCGAATGAGGCCTATGAAATGTCGGTTCCAAGAACCCCTCTGAGGTGGGGGAAGGTCTCCCTTTCTACGAAAGCCGACCCTGGGCTTAGATAGGATAATTTCAAAAATGTTGAAGACCTTCGCAGTCAGGGCGAGAAGGGTCGGCTTGTTAAATATGAACATCTGATGACCCCCTATTTCATATCTCAGACAGGTTTGGGGGGTGGTCCCTTGGAAGATCTTACTAAGTCTTGATTTTTTTTACACGAGTTGTACCTCTTATATTTTATATTCTGAATAACTAACTTAGAGACTTATCTTTTGCAGAGCGGCCAACAGACATATCAGACGACCTTTGGGAAATGTCTTCTACTGGTCTTGTGAAGTTAATGGAGAAAAGGGGTGGCAAAAATGTACCCCCACCTTCCATCAAGAAGAACGTCGGAACCTCCAAGGCCGATGCTAATAAAAAGATGAAGTCCACGACCGACCCAGAGCATGCGAGGCAAAGTAAGGCTCAGGCCAGAGATCGTGTTATCCGTATCTCTACAAACGATGCCTTAGTTGCTCGTCTAGCTCAGCTTAAAATCAGGGATAGCTTGATCGACCACAGTCTAAAGGCTGCCGATGCTATCATCACAATAATGATTGAAGAGGACAAGCGTTTCTTATGCTTATTGGACATCCTGTTGTTGGCCGAGTTTGCTCTCCATAAGTCAATTTAGGTACCAATTTTTGCTCATAAGTCATAAGTGTAACCTCAAATTTTTAGAAGTTATAGCTCATATATTCTTACAACCGACCTTCTTCTTCAAGGTGTCTTGTCTTTCCATCTCCTTGTTGATTGGACTCTAAAAAGGATTCCCCTTATAGAGAAGGGTCAAGAAGTTGAGAAGGTTCAGGCCTCTTTGAATGCAGAGGTTGAAAGGCTGAAGGGAGTTGTCCAGCAGAGGGATAACGACCTATCTAAGCTCAAGGAGGACCATGATATCGCTCTGAAGGCCAAGGATGATGCCTTTCAGTCTAAGGTTGATGTTGCAGTCAAGGCTGCTTTAGAAGACGCTGTTAAGAAGCCCATCGAATATTACAAGGTCTCAGATGAATTTGTGAGCTTTGGTTTTGAATACCTTGAAAGAGGTATTAAGGCGACTAGTAAATGGGCAGCCACTAAGGAGAGCTAGTCTGGTGTCTTTCATGCCTCAGACTTTGTGGGTTTCAGCTTTGGGGACCCTCGATTCTCTCAGGCCTTGTAAGAAGTTGAAGAGGCCGATGTTGCCCCAGCCAAGAGTACTCTTCTAGAGGTCACTGAGACAGAAGATGCCACTCACCATGATGATGGTATTGAAGTTGCGAACGTCGGCCATAATCAGACAACTACAGCTGTAAAGATATAGGCCCTTTATTTGTGAAGCTT
Source organism: Sambucus nigra (assembly GCA_949130495.1). Lineage (NCBI taxonomy): Eukaryota > Viridiplantae > Streptophyta > Magnoliopsida > Dipsacales > Adoxaceae > Sambucus > Sambucus nigra. The sequence goes on from OX422208.1 coordinate 289,514,358, forward strand.
TTCGTTGTATTTTTGTACATCTTATTTTTGTGAACTTCTGATGGCTCCTTGGTACTGGTTGATTTGTAACTGAATCTTTTTAATGATAATCATTAGCCTAGTCTTCTTCAGATCCTACTGCTCCATACAATGTTTTGCTTGCAATGCCTTAGCTCTTAAATTTTCACCAAACTAATGGTGTTTAAGGTCTGAGGTCACCATATTATGATGTTTACCCTTAAACTTTCACCAAATAATGATGTTTAAGGTCTGAGGTCACCATATTATGATGTTTCACCTCATAATTTTTCACCAAATAATGATGGTTAAGGTCTGAGGTCACCATATTATGATGTTTACCCTCCCAAATTTTCACCAAACAATGATGTTTAAAGTCCGAGGTCACCAAATTATGATGTCTCACCTCATAAATTTTCACCAAACAATGATGTTTAAGGTCTGAGGTCACCATATTATGATGTTTCACCTCACAAATTTTCACCAAATAATGATGTATAAGGTTTGAGGTCACCATATTATGATGTTTCACGTTATAAATTTTCACCAAATAATGTTGTTTATGGTCTGAGGTCACTATATTATGATTTTTCACCTCACAAAATTTCACCAAATAATGATGTTTAAGGTCTGAGGTCACCATATTATGATGTTTCACCTCACAATTTTTCACCAAATAATTATGTTTAAGGTCTGAGGTCACCATATTATGATGTTTTCCCTCAAATTTTTACCAAATAATGATGTTTAAGGTCTGAGGTCACCATATTATGATGTTTCACCTCATAAATTTTCACCAAACAATGATGTTTAATGTCTAAGGTCACCATATTATGATGTTTCACCTCATAAATTTTCACCAAATAATGATGTTTAAGGACCAAGGTCACCATATTATGATGTTTCACCTCACAAATTTTCACCAAATAATGATGTTTAAGGTTTGAGGTCACCATATTATGATGTTTACCCTCACAAATGTTCACCAAACAACGATGTTTAAGGACACAACAGAAGCACCAGCACAATATTGTTATGTTTTCATTAACATCCTCTATATAAACTGATACACGTATTACAAAAGATAAGAACTATAACATCATATGTAATATTTCTTTAAATGATCGGCATTCCAAGGGTTGGAGAAAGGTTATCCTTTAAGATTTTCTAGCCGGTAGGTACCATGCACAACCTCATTAATTACCCTATAAGGACCATGCCAATTTGGGTGGAATTTATTTTCCTTTTCCCACGTCTTCTTTAGGACTAGGTCTCCCACGGCTATAGGCCTTGATTTCACCCTTTGATGGTAGAATTTCGTAGTTCTCTGCTGGTAGGTTGCTTATCTTATCTCTGCATCTTTTCTTCTTTCCTCGATCAAACCAAGATCAAGTCTTCTCTCTTCCCCATTCTTCTGAGGGTCATAGGTATGAACCCTATAAGTGGGAAGTCCTACCTCTGTTGGGATGACAGCTTCTGAGCAGTGGGCTAGCATAAATGGAGTTTCTCCTATTGACGTCCTTATTGTCGTCCTGTAGGCCCATAACACAACATATACCTCCTCTATCCATCTTCCTTTGGCCTCTTCAAACCTATTTTTTATCCAATCAAGGATTGTTCATTTTATGACCTCGATCTGACCATTTGCGTGGGTTCGGCCAGGAGAAGAGAAGAACTTCTTGATCCCTACTCTTTCGCAGCATTTTTCTAAGGATATGATCTTGAATTGGGTTCCATTGTCTAAAATGAGGGTGTTTGGAAGGCCATACCTGCATATGATGTTCGTCTAGATGAACTAGAAGGTCTTCTACTCAGTGATTGTGATCATTGGCTCAGCCTCCACCCATTTGGAGAATTAATTAATTGCCATTATTAAGAATCGATAGTTATTTATAGCTCTTGGTAAGGGTCCTACCAAGTCAATGCCCTATATTACAAATGGACAAGGGGAGATGATAGAAGTAAAAGCTTGGTTTGGCTGATGAGGGATGGTGGATAATATCTGACATTTATCACACTTCTTCATATACGCATCTGCATCTTTGGCCAAGGTCGTCCACCAATACCCCTAAATGATTATCCTTTTAGCCAATGGACTTCCTCGTATGTGACTTGAACAAGATACCTCATGAACATCATGAAATATGTGTGGAACCTCTGAATGGTGAACACATCTGAGGAGAGGGAGTAGGAAGCCCTTTTATACATGACATCTCCTACAATTGAGAATTTTGTAGCTCTGAACCTCAACTTTCTCCTTTTTAACTTCAACTTTGGAAGCTCTCCCTTTCTGATGTATCTGATAAGAGATTCCATCCATGAGGTTACCATACTGAAATTTAGGCAAGGTCTAGCAAGCTCTTCCTCTTCAATGGTCAGCTTGAGCAGAATCTCAACTGTTATTGTTCTTCTTATGTCTGTTCTTGTTACTGAGGCTAACCTAGCGAGTGCATCAGCTCGGTTATTGTCTAGTCGGGGTATCCTCTTTATTTTTAGTTCCTTGGAGATTTATAGCATCATTTTTACCCTCTTCATGTATTTGGCCATCCTTTCATCTTTGGCCTTATATACCCCCAGGATTTGGTTGACAACCAACCTTGAGTCACTATGGACTAGGAGTTGGTCGACACTAAGGGCCTTTTCCAAAGAGATACCTGATATCAATGCCTCATACTCTGACTCATTGTTGGAAGCTTTGAAGTTGAACCTCAATGCATACTCAATATCAGTACCATATGGTGCTGACACTATTAGCCCTCCTCCACTTTCGCTTTCACAAGACGACCCATCAACGAAGAGGTTCCAAATGGTCACATTTGAAGATAAGTTTCCCCATGATAGGGTCCCTTCCTTAAAGAGGTATTTATCTTCCTCATTCTCACCTATTCTTTTTCTTTCTTTGTTTGACTCAACCTCATTCGAATCTTGGAAGACATTTATGTTCGGTTCTTCTACAGCCTTTTGACTAATCTCAACCTCAGCCTCTTTCTAGGTAAACTCGGCTACAAAGTCTGCGAGTAACTTCCCCTTAATGGCAAGCCCGGTTTGATAAACAATGTCATATTCCTCCAACTCGATGGCCCAGGTCATCAACCTGCCTAACTTTTCAGGCTTATAGAGGACCTGTCTGAGTGGGGAATTAGTGAGAAAAACCATACACTGGGCTTGGAAGTATGACTTTATTTTCCTAGAAGCATGTATCAGAGCATAGGCTAATTTTTCAATCCGGGGGTACTTCTGTTCAGACCCTTGAAGAGCCTTACTATTGAAGTACATTAGCTTCTGCACTCCATCATCTTCTCTTACAATTGTAGCATTAATGGTTGACTCTGAGATAGCTAGATATACATATAAATTCTCCCCCAAAATGGGCCGAGATAGGAGTAGAGTGGATCCAAGGTAGGACTTGAGATCCTTAAAATCTTTGTCGCATTCCTCATCCCATTAGAAGGCCTTTCTAAGCACTTTAAAAAAAGGAAGACACTTATCTGTAGCTCTTGAGACAAACCTATTAAGTGCAGTAACTCGTCCGGTTAGACTTTGAACGTCTTTGATGGTCCTGGGTGTCTTCATTTCCAGCAAAGCCTTGATCTTCTCAGGGTTATCCTCTATTCCCCTTTGGTTGACAATGAATCCCAAAAACTTTCCTGCTCCTACCCCAAAGACACATTTGGCCGGGTTGAGCTTCATTCTATATTTTTCCATAGTATCAAGAGTTCTTTCAAGGACAGCCATATGAGTGTCGGTCTTCAGACTCTTCGTCAACATGTTGTCCACATACACTTCTATGGACTTGCCTATCTGTTCCTCGAACATATTATTTACAAGTCGTTGGTAAGTGGCCCCTGCATTCTTCACCCCAAAGGGCATGACCTTGTAGCAATAGGTCCTTTTGTCCATAATAAAGGTTGTCTTCTCTAAGTCTGTCGAGTCTATTAAGATCTTATTCTACCCTGAATATGCATCCATAAAGCTCATGAGCTCATGTCCTGCTGTGGAATCTACCATCTGATCTATATGAGGTAGGGGAAAACTGTCTTTTGGGCAAGACTTATTTAAATCAGTGAAATATACACATATCCTCCATTTTCTATTAGCTTTGGGCACAATAACAAGGTTAGACAACCACTCAGCGTATATGACCTCTCTGATGAACTTGGCCTCTTCAATATTTCTAACCTCATCTCTGATGACATCATAATTTTACCTTGAGTATACTCTTCTTCTCTTCTTGATGGTCTTGGCATCTCGTATAACATTGAGTTTATGGCACATAATCTCGGGATTAATACCTGGCATGTTTGTATGGCTCCATGCAAAGATACTCTATCTCTTCCTTAGCAGCTTTACTAATTCCTCATTGATCTCAGATCTTAGGGCTTTACTAACTTGGATGGTTTTTTCGACTCGTCCTCATTGAGGACGATGGATTCTACCTCCTCCACGGCCTCTCCCTTTTTGATCTTTGTTTCATCTCTAGGATCAAGTGTGTCAATGTTGTACGTGGTTGTTGCCCTCTTATGAGCCTCCCTCTCTTCTGCAGAGTTGAAGTAGCATTCTTTTGCCAACGTTTGGTCACCTTGCACTTCCCCTAATCCATAGGGAAGTGGGAATTTTATTATTTGGTGGACCGTTCAAGGCACTGCCTCAAACTCCTTTAGTGCTACTCGTCTTATGATGAGGTTGTAGGCTGAGAAGACATTTTCATCCATCACAAAGAAATTGATATTTCTGGTCAACCCTTTAAACCATTCATCTCCCATTCTAACGTCCATTTTATACATATTCAATGGATGAACCTTTTCACCACTGAAGCTGATCAAGGGATGATGATAAGGGACAAGCCTAACTCTGCTGAGGCCTAGACTCTTAAAATATGGCTAAAATATAACGTCTACTGAACTACCCCCATCAACGAGGATCCTCTTAAGTTCACACCCATGCACCCTTATGGTGATTACTAGAGGGTCATCGTGAGGAGATAAGATACCCTTAAAATCAAGTCGCGAGAAGCCAACTATGAGGGTGTTCATATATCTACCTTCTTTTTCTTCTCGTGTTTAACCTCTATAGAGGCCAAGTTCATAACCTCGGCTTTAGTCACTACCTTAGCCTCTGCGCATGAGCCTTGCGATTATCTACCTTTGATCCACCTCCTACTAGTCCCCCAAAGATAGTGTTCACACCGAAAGAGATCATACCAACCCTTTTCACTGGATCATTGTCGTCTTTTGGTGGGAGGTTAGGGTTATTGCCATCATCATCTCAGTCATTATCTCTGCTGGCAGGGACATCTTCCTGACATTTATCATTCCTTTTCTTTTTGGGGTCGTCTCTTCCCCCTTATAAGCTCTACCATCCACATACTTTCTGAGCTTTCCCGACTTCAACATCTTCTTAATATCGCCCTTTAGGCCGAAGCACTTGTCAGTTAGATGGTTGTGATCCTGATGGAACTCACACCATATATTATTATTTCTCTTATGTGGAGGAGCCTTTATCTTCTTCGTCCATCTCAGGTATCTATCATTCTTTATTTTATTGAGGACATGTTCACAGCTCACAGTTAGAGGAGTGTAGCTTGCAAACTTGTCGTCTGCATTTCTTTTTTTTCCATCCTTCTTCCTTTGAAACTTCCCACTACTACTTCCATTCCCATCCTCATATTTTACAGTCATTGCTTCTTCTGTATTCATGACCTTTCCAGCTATTGCTAAAATCTCGACCATAAATTTTGGAGCGTCTTCAGTAAGCTTCCAAAGTAGCTTTCCCTTCTAAAGTTCTCTAATAAGGGTTGGCATGGCTATGCTCTCTTCATAATCTTTTACCTATAATTTTTCCTTGTTGAACCTTGCGATGTAGTCTTTGAGGCTTTCATTCTTCCCTTGCTTTACATAAAGAAAGTGAGTCATCTTCTTTTGAGTTCTTACCCCAAAACAGAAGCTATGAATAAATCGCTCGACCAAAACTTTGAAATTTTCAATTAAATTTTTAAGAAGAGAAGTGAACCAGATATGTGCAGTCCCAGTCAAAGTGCTTGAGAAAGATCGTCACCTCATCTCATCAGAGATTGAATAGACGTCTGGTGCATATTGATACATTTTAATATGATGGACTGGGTTTGTACTGCCATCGTACCTGGGAGACACCACCGGGGGTTTGAATTTGGCAGGGGTTGGGAAGCTGAAATTCCTTACCACAAATGGTGAGCCCTCTGAGTAGCCCTTCTGTAATGGGTATCAGCTTTTTATGAGGTTCCCTCTATCTTCTCTTCCAACCTCTGAATAGAGTCATTCCATGGTTTGGTAATGTCGGCTTGGCCAAGGTTGTCCCCAGCCACTTCTAAAGGGTGAAATGAGGGTTCCCCGGCTACCGCGCAACGTCGGTTGTTGACCTCCCTCTGACCACAGTCTCGACCATATTGGAGTCGGCCATGGTGAGGCCAATGCTCATCACCTCCCCTTCATGAGCCAGCTATGCTTCTTGATCTGGATAGCCTTTGCCTCAGATCATTAACTGGGTCGAGCCTTTCTAAGGCCGACCCTATACTTAAGCGATCAAAAGCTAACGCTCTTTGTTGTGCATCACTATCTTGTCTTTCACACTGACTCGATTCTACTGTATAGGACGTATAGTGTTGTTTGAGACCTCATAGGGCTCCCAACAGTCTTCTAGAGCATCCTCTGCCTCAATGTCGTCGTACATACCCTCAGGGCAATGGTTTCCTTGCCTCCCCAGGCATAAAATCATAGGGTCAACAACATCTCTCCTCCGTTGAGGAGTAGGTTGATCTTTTGCGGTGCCTGGGGTGGTCCCCTGACCTCAGGATGTGGTTGAACAGCTGTCGGAGTAATCATCTCCGGTGAGACCCTAGGTGGTCTTATTATATTCTGGCTTAGTAGGGCAAATTTCTCTTGCATCACTTGTTGTGTTGCAGCTAAGGACTTCAAGGCTGCTGCCACCTCAGCCATATCGGACTGGGGTGGTACCTGGCTAGAACTAGGTCCTCCAACACCAGATGGTGGGGGAGATGTTGGTAACTCCGATGTTATATGATGTGACTAGAGAGCTTAGAAGAAAAATATTAGAGAGCTTGATACCTTAAAGGACCTATTTCAATGGTGACACAGCTTCACACAAAGGGTGAGGTCTGGTTCACCACCAGAGTCTCTGGTGAGGTTAAGGTGCAAATAGGAAGAGATGAATCTTCTCGTTCCCACAGACGGCGCCAAAATGATGATGCTATAAACACCACCACCAGATGAGGAGTTGTTAAGCTCAAACTAGTAGTAACAATGGCAGCATAAGAGTGAATATGTAGTAGAATGACGTGAGGAGAAGAGGATGAACGCTGGTATATAAGTGGTTCAGCTAATTTGGCCTACGTCCACTGTGAGTGAGTGAGTAATATCACTAGATGAAGGCACTAATGGGCAAAGATACAATCTCTTAAGCTTTCTCTCTCTATTGTAAATGCACCATAGTTTGACTAGGGTTTGTAATTATCCATCCCTTTACAAGGTAGAGGATGACGTCTATATATAGTTCTTAGGGGGTGTAATGTACCCCCCAACCATGTAAGGAGAATGTGCATGAGGATCGAACCAGTATGAGAATGACACTTAGCTTATCTTATATAGATAATGATAACCTCAATATTCCCTCACGTGAGAGGAATGATTCGGTTATAACTGATTTGTCCACGCGTTCCAGACCTTACACATGCTTTGTAAATGCTCGGCCCTGTGTCCTTGACTGATGTAACCTCAGCCTAGATGAGTAAGAGGTTAGTGAAGTCTGATAATGTTGCTTTGTCTTGCCTCTAACTATGATGACGTATGAGGTAGATGTAACTTCGACTGGGGCTGATGAGGACGTTGGCAGTTGATTGAGCCCATGAGACTTTGTTGACCTCGGCTGCTGGCCAGCCGAGGTTGGTTTATGAGGGGACAACCTTCCAAAAGATGACCTTGTTGATGATTTCCATAATCTTCTTGTTAACTCGGCTGTGAGACTGGTCGAGGTTAGTGATTCAGAGTACGAGGGTACACTTTGGGCATATCATCTCCAATCAAAATCATTGACTTATTCTCAAAATAGGTTGTACTAGCTTTAATATTGTTCCAAAGAAGATTTATATCACTTCTAGAACATTTGGCAAACATTCTATTAATAATAATTCTAGTAGGAAGCATGGGATGCTCCATACTAAGAAGAATATCTTGCTCACCTTTATTGATGGTATTGTAATCTACTCCATATATTTAGAACCACGATATTTTATTGTTTGAATTGCATCCACCTTGATCAAAATTAATCACCCTTCTTAAATCCTCCTGCTTATATTTATCTATCATAGGCTCCAAAATGACTATAAAAGGAAGATGGTGGAACTTACAAAGTTTTTTAAGTAACTTACAAATTTTTATAACTCATCTTTTTGTAGCTTTATTTCCTACTCCCCTAGCATTCCAGATGATTGTATTTATCATCTAGATTGTTGAGAGATTAAGCTATTGTCCCTTATAAGGCCAGATCTTATGATTGTCTTGTAGAAAAGATATTAGATTTTAGCAGCGTTGGGGCATGTATTCTTGGTACCTTGAGAATATTCACAGTAGAGATTGAAATTTGGATGATTTACCATTTTCTTCTTCTGCTTCTCCTCTGTCTTCTTATATTTAGCCATATTTAAATTTATGTTATTTAAGAAGATGATAAGTTCCTCTAAAAGAGGTGTTTCAAAATTTGCGTAATCATCAGACTCTGAGAATGCCAACTGTCACGAAAAGAATTATAAGTTTTGAGAGGTAAATAAGTAGCTCTAGGTAATACACAACAGTCTTCTACGATATTTTTCTCTTCTTGGTTAACATCTACTGATTTAATCTTGTTAATATGTTCTTGAATACGTTTATTCGGGATAGCTTTCCTTATTTCCACTTTCTTGCTTGGCTTGGAGACTTGCACATTATCTTGGATATCCATTTCATCATAATTTCCTTTATCTCTGGTTTTAATGGCATTAAGAGTTTGATCTCGTGACTTAGAAAGGTTTAATGGTAAAGTAGCAAGAGGTTAAGTAGGCTGCACTTTGCCATATTTTTTTAGAATCTTCTATTATTTTCTTGTTCTTTTATCTTCTCTATTACTTCTTTTTGCTTCGTCTTTTGTGGCTTCTTTGGAGGATGATTGTTAAAGATGCACTCCCTTCATTGTGTCCCATCTTAAAATATTTAACACAGTAATAAATAGGGATTTCATAAACTATTTATTGCCAAAATCTAGTGTCTTCGTAACCAATCCACACATGACATGGCCTTTTAAGAAGTATGTCTAACTCCAAACAAACTCTTGCCTCATTTGGCCTATTGATTGTGACAGTGGATCCATCCAACTTTAAAGCTTTACCTACGACTTGAGATATAAAATACAATGATTATTTGGCAAAGAAAAGAAAAATGAGGGTAGGAAAAGATATCCAGACTAGGGCATTTGAGCTCTCCTTGTTAACTCGAAAGTTAGGAGTCTTTTAAATGTTCTAATAGGAAAATTTCCTATAAATCATTGGTCTCTCATCCAAAATTGAACAAAATATTCTTCAGAAGAAAGTCTTATTATAATATGTTTATGATTTAATAGACCTATATGGAATGTAGCTTTCAATGCAAAGGCTTCAAAATATTTCCTTATTACTTCAATACTAGGTCTACCATGTGAAAAATTACATACCACAGGTATTTTAAATGGTTCGGGAAAGTGTTAATTATCTTATTTGGAAAATATTGTCGCTGGTTATCCATAATATTTGAATGGTGCTTTCAGAGATATTTTTTGTTCAAATGAAGATTTGAGGACAATGACAATATATTTAGACAAAACTGTGGTCTGAGGTGTATGATTAGGTGGTTTTGGGTCGACTTGCATGGGGTTTTCAATGGTGTTTGACATGTTAACCCTAGTTAGGGTTAGGGTTACCAAGACAGAGAGTAAGGAGGATCCCGGGAGAGAGAGAGAGAGAGAGAGAGAGAGAGAGAGAGACTTTTTCAAGGTGGACCCTCTTTAGTAGATGTTTTCCTGGATTTAAACTGAACAACAGAATACGAGTGTAAAAATTCTAAGAAGAGATTCAATAAACATCAACATTGTACAGGAAAAATAAAGGGATTTTTTTTTAAATGTGGAAAAGAGTAAATCTAAGGGAATTCATGCAAAATACAAGAAAATAAGGCATTACAAAGAGAAAACAAGAAACAAAAAGCAGTCCTAAGGTATTTACACATTCTCCTTATCCTAGGCCTCCTCCTACTCAGGGTGAGCTGCTACTACTGAGGTTTCAGGGACTATTGAGGGCTCAGCTATCCCCTCTTCATCATATATATCCTTATCAATGATGGGAGGGGTGCCAATATTAAACAAGTAGCAAATCTTAGATCTAGCAGCAGTGCCAAGCTTTCTAAGAACAACATCTCATCCTTTTTTGAAGGACAACATCTTTAGGAAATAAATATGCCCGACCACTGTAGAGAAGGATTTGTCCCACTCTCGTGTGTATGAATACTTCTTTTCATTTTTAAATGGGGACCTTAGTCCGTGATACTTCCCTTCCACATCAGTAGCATTCTTTTATGCCTTAGCAGCATCTCCAACTGCCTTCAATGCATCCTTCTTGTCCTTCTCGTCTTTATCCACCATACCCTTTAATTTCTCATGATCGTTTACATGTACCTTCCTGGAGGTGTCGAAAGAATCATTCAAGCCTTTAAAAATTAATTCCACATCAGTCGGGGACTCACTCAGTTGGTCATCCCTCTTAAGGATTTGGTCGTAATCCATCAAGAACTGTAAAGGTCTTGAAAAACACGAAATCAGTCCATTATAACATTAAAAGTACAAGTAAAAGATAGAGAATAAAAAATTAAAGAATTTACCAAGGCCATATTGTGGTTGTCCCTCTCTGGAAACCTTGCCATTGACAGAGCAGCAATACCAGACTCATCAGTGAGCAACACTCTAGAGCCTACTAATCCCCTATCCAAACTAAGGTTGGCTTCCATACAAGTAGCACTTGTAGAGGCCTAGTCATCCTAGGATTTTCTTCCCTAACTCCCGCCAATTGGAAGTACCCCTTTTCATCCTTTTTTACTAAGGTTCTTAGTTTCCTACCTCTTCAGGCACCACAACTACTGGGCATATGGAACTCCCTTCCCTTTCATCCTTCTTCTCAGGAGGAGTGGGAGATTTGGCCTCAGCGAGAAAGTTGGGGATATTCTTCTTAACCTTTTTTTCAGGAGATGAGAGAGTGAGTGAGATAGTGCCTATGTTTGAAGATTCAAAAAAGGAGGATGTTCCTCAAAGAGCAAAACTCCTTTTTTTCTTAAAAAATGTATTCTGAAGTAGCAACAGATGAAGACGAGGTCAGGCCGTCCAAGTCTATGGGGGCTAAGGTGATACCTTTTGTAGGTTGAGCTACAAAAAAGGTAACAAAACTTTGGTAATCATGCAACACAGAAGCTGAGCATGGGCGGGCTTCTTTTATCCTCTATTGGGTCAACAAAATGTGCTCACGTTAGTAAAATTCACTTTTGAGTCAGGGGCAGTCTTTCTTCATTCCTTCTGCAAAACAAAACATGAATGTACTGATGAACAAACCAAAAAAATTGAAAAATAGGAAAAAAGAAAATATACAAATGTTTGAAATGCGTACCTACGCCACGCCCTTCCCGAGGGTATCTTGGCCCATTGTATTCTACACCCTGACTAAAAGGAGTATACTTCAGTTTTTAACAACTATTTTATAATCCCAATAATATTTATTGGAGTCAAGTAAGTCACCACTAAAGCCCTGTTATAATATCGTGTCTTTAGGTAGTAAATGTTATTTGGAATACATTAATTCAGTTATTCATATTCGAGTTCCATATAACTCATTAAGGAGGTTAACTCCATTTATAACCCTCCAACTATTTGGGGCCAAATGAGTAGTGACCATATAAACTATTGACAAACTTCGAATAAATTATTTGGCGGGAAAGTGACTCCGCACT